>CM034615.1:6065910-8528410 GCA_020080225.1 Gynochthodes officinalis | reverse complement strand
TGGTAAAATTTCGTGGAAATATGTCGTAGTCATGATAGTAATCACACTATGAGAAAGATTTTAATCTTTGTTTTAACTTTTTTTTAATTTGTGTATGTTTTGACTAGGTCTATATGGGCTGTCTTGACCTTCATCTTGATTGAAGGTTTGAATTGTTAGGGAGTGAAAGGAATCATCATTAAACTTGTTCAAATGATTCCTCAACAAACTAGTCCAAATTATACATGTAGTCTTACATATTTTGAGTTGAAATACTTGAATATATTAAGTTTAGAAGTAGCATACGTTTAAAAGTGTGTTGATATCCTCTATGAAATTCATTCTGTTTTTTTTTTAAATTTACTTTTAATTTAATATAATTATTTTTAAATTATAAAGTACAACATATTTAATGTATTAATAAATAAACAATATTTTACTTTTATCCTTATTTTTCAATGTAGGACTAATATGAAAATTTCAAATAAAAGTGAACTCTCTCTTCTTCTTTTTGTTTTTGTGACAGAGAAAATTTTTAAAATTGAATTCTTTCTTCTTTTTTTTTTTTGGATGGAGGAAGTATAAAAATATTAGATGTTAAGTATAATTTCATATAGAAGTGAACTCTTTTTTTTTTTTTTTTGGTAATAGAAAAAAAATTTAAAATCAAATTCCCATTTTTTTTTGGATGGAGGGAGTATAAAAATATTAGATGTTAAGTATTTTAGAAACGTTTATTTGATGGGAAAAAAGGGACTAAGAAAACGATGTTGTTATGTTAAGATAATTGCAAAACCAAAAAAGAAAAAAAAATTATCTTTTCAATGATGTTTTAAGTTAAACACGGAACAAAAAATTTTAGGATGTATTTGAATTGTAATTTTAAAATGCATTTTTACAAATTTTGAAATACTTTCATGCTTTTAATTATGTCTATTATCTTACAATTATTATATCAAAAAATATATAAAATACATTTTGAACTAGGTACTCTTTTGTTGATTAAGGAACTTGTAACCGTTATTAAGGGTGTGCACTAGATAAATTCCGTCCCTATGTAATAGACCGCAAATCACATATGAGATGTGTACGGCATTAAGCAAGTCCGGTGCTACAGGTTCGACCGGTAAGGTGTGGACAAGGTTGAACTAGGCACTCTTATTAGCATTGAGTGTTTGTTTAGGACAAATGCATATTTCAAAAAAGATTATCAGGCATGCATTTGGAATCTCTGACTTGTCAACTTTTCTTTATGTTAGTCGTCGTTGTCTATCACCTGTGTTACGACATTTGAAAGTTGGCTTTAACCAAATTTTAACTTTTGTATTTTCCATGATTAATTTGTTCAAGTAAATTGAAGGCCTTTTACTAGGTAGATCAGATGATTTATTCGCGGAATCTTCTCTTTCATAAAGTTGAAACATTATTAAATCTCGTTTAAAATGTTAGTGTCATAATTTTTTTTTTCTTGGTTTCAAAGTCAATGAACTATTTCCAAATTAGGTATACAAGTCTTGATAGCTAATCATTCGGCAAGAAAAACAATTTTAATAATCTACAAAAGTTTAATACGTACTGTCTATTCTGGCAAGTAATTAAGAACAATTATTTCAACTTCAACATGACTCTTTTTTTTTTTTGTTCAAAGATTAAGCTTGGATAATGAAATTTAATCTTTGGTTTAATATTAGCAGTCTTAATCTTTGAACTTATATTAGTATTAACCTTAATTCAACAAAGACAATAAGGGAACAACTCAATCACACATAGCCAGCCATTTTGTGGATGGTTTATTCTACACAAACTTGTAAATATAAGAAAGAAAGAAAAAAAAAAGTTTAGAATATAATTTAATTACAAAAATTTGATTCTCACCTAAAATAAATTGGAAATCATAGTAACGAGATATGAATTGCATCTAAAAATATATTTTTATATTTTTTAAAATAATGTTTATAAAATAAAAAATATTTTAAAAAACGTAAAAATATTTTAAAAACCACGTAAAAATATACGTTTTAGAATAATAATACGTACATACGCATGCATAAATATCGAGGATGCCAACATTAGCCAAAAACAATTTGACAAACAACGATATTATAACCAAAAATTATTAGAAAAAACAAAAGAGAGAGATAAAAAAACATTGGAAATCATTATCTTAAACTTTTAAGCGAAAGGCTGGGTCGATGTTGGATTGTCCGAGCAAAATTCCCTTGCTCCATCTGATGGATGTCCGAAAAAGCAGTTTCACTGACACGCAGAGAATCTAGCGGTTAGATGCAGATGACAGGTGATCTTGACCGTTAATTCAACTCCACATTTATTCTCTCTCGCTTTTCAAAATACCGCGATATTTAGTCCGGACGTCTAATCACTTCTAGAACAAAATTTTGATTTTGAGTTTCTGTTCCTTAATTTTGGGTGTTCACATTAGAATATATTTTTTTTCCCTCTAAACAAGTCAGGTAATATAATGTGTAACAGATAAAATTATTAAAATTCTGTCACTTATTTTTGAATTTCACAAAATTTAAATTTTATCAATTACTTCCCTCTTTCTAAAAAATAGTTACTCTTTAAATCTTTTTTTTATTTTAAACTAGATTCCTATATTATTATTATTGATAATAATGATTATATATAATACACACATAAAAAGTAAGAATAAAAAAATTTATGTATTTAATAATATAATTTTGAATCCCAAATAATTCGATTAAGTCACGCTAATGTAATTTAATCTATTTAACTTTTAATAAATTCTTATCGTGATTACATGACTTAAAAGTATTTAATAATTATAATAATTGTTATTTAATAGATTCTAGCATATAAATACTACATTAATTTTTTTTCTTACTTAAAAATATTCTTAAATTCACTGACTAGTTGGTTCTAAACTTACATATGCGCAATGAGTCATGATTGAAAATTTGAAACACCACATTAATCACTAACACATTTCATGGAAAATTTCCGTTGTGTATACTATTATTCAATTGTTTCGAGATAATAAACAAAGCATAGCAAGTTACGAAATTCTCGCGAGAGAAAGAGGGGGAGGAAAAAGTTGAAATGAGGCGTGAAATGCAGTCCCAGCCCTTTTTCAGTGGCCAAGAAAAGTAAGCGCCAAAAAGTTGAAAGAGAGAGAGAGAGGGAGATGGTGACTTTCAACTTTTCACATTTATTACCATTCACGTAACATTTCTTCGCAGAACTTTGTTTGTTAGTTTGGTTGTCCTATCAATTGGGTGTTGGTATTTTTGAATTGATAACGTGAAAGAAACTGAGTAGAACGGGACGTGGTTTGGATGGTTTTTGACTTGAGTGGCCATCAAAGCTTGGATGGAAACTTGGAAAGACCAAAATTAATGGCTCTCTCTCATTTATGTGACAAATTCAGTTCTTTCTTTCAATTCTTAAGGCAATTAATAAGATTGTTAGGTTCATGTACTTATGGATTTCATCAATAATTCTACCATTAATCGCCTGTGGCAGGTTTGGTCAACTTGCCATTTATTTTGGCTTGCTTGATTGGTAACTCAAGTTTTGATAAATCCCAACAAATAACACCCCACACCCCCACACCCCCCCCCCCCAAAAAAAAAAAAAAAAAGGCACCGTTTTGTCTTTCAATTTTTATCATGGTTTGATTTGGTTAATTTAATGGTAGTTTTTATTTTTTAAAAAAAAAATTCAAAAGATTAATATTTAATTTACTTTTGTTTACGCAGCATAATAGAAAAGTCCAATTAAACTACTAAAGAAACTATATACTTCTTCTATCCTAGAAGAAATAAATTATTTTTTTTAGTGTAATTTATTTTTTAAGTTACAAAGTACAACATAGGCAATTCACTACTAAATGTATACTAATATATTTTTATTCTCACTTTTTAATTTAAAATTGTGCATTTTCATTATTAGTAACGATAATATAAAAATTTCACACTAAAATTCAACTCTTTTTATGAGATAATTTTTTTTTTAAAATTAAACTCTCTTTTGAGGATAGAGTGAGTATTTTTTTTTTATCAACAAATTAACAAAAAAAATAAATAAAATGTGTAACCCCTATTTTGAAATTTTAAGAGCCACCAACTTGAAAGAGAGTTCTAGATATTGCTTAGAATTGGCTAGAAAAGTCTTCTTTATTTTTACCATTAGATTTCAGATGATTCATGTTGCATTTAGTACAAGAGTTAATATTGTAAGGTGAGAGGTTTTTGGAGGTGAGCAGTCCTATCCCTCGTGAGTAAATAGTCGAAATATTTTAGAGGAGGGTTGAATTAGGTGGTAACAGAGAAGAGATCGTAATTCGAAGGTTTTGGTTCAAAGTTTTTTAGTTATCAAATAATAACAATAATAAGAAAAACTGAAAAAAAAAGTTCGAAACATCTGAACTGTTAATTGAGCTTTTGGATATATGATGCTTTTAGCTAAAAATAATTTTGGGGAAAAATGAATATTTCTCATGATTTTTAATGCTCTTTAGAAGGTTATTTTGATGCAACAGTACTGTTTCTTTAATGAATTCGAAAATAAAGTTCACTTTGGGAGATTTTGAGTCCACTTTCTACCTTTTCAGAGTATTTGAAAAAAATCATGCTCCACAATTTCTTAACATTATATATGGGGAGCCGGCCATAGAATTAAAACATGCTATTTAAGCTGAAAAAAGAATAATTGATGCAAACCAAACCATCATGCCATGACCTAAGATTTTCTTTTTTTATTAGCTGCCATAATAATTAATTATCACTGAATATCTTTGGTACTTACCAACTCATTACATGCAAAAAAGTTGCTGATGTATGCCAAACATATTGCAAATAAATTAATTAGAATTATTGACTCAAAAGGAAGTATATAAATTCCTTTTTCTTTTCTTTTTTTTTTTTTTAAGAAGAAGGGTTTTCTTTAGGGATTATTTATTTTCTTAGTTATTTTTCTATCCCAAGTTTACAAGATGTACCTTTCATGCTTAGATAATGCAACTTTTTGCATATATGCAATCTGAGTTGTTAAAAAATTATTACAAATTCTTAATAGATAGAATTACTCCGTATACGCATGAATGGTTGCCTGTTCATCCAGCGTGAATATTGAGTAGTTTTGGACGCAAGAACATTTGAAAATAAGCCATTTTAAGAAGTGCATGTGATTTTTTTACATTTTTTTGGACGCATAATTAGCGTCAAAGTTTTGAAAAGGTCATAAAAGGATTACAGTAGATATGATGATAGTGATGATGACCGCCCGATTAACAGTTTTTAAGGATTAGCATACTACAATAAAACCCCCATTCGATCATTATATTATTTCCCCAATCCCTAAATAAAAGCAATGTATAATCCATAAAAAAGAAAATATAGAAAGATTGGTTGGAGCCTAGGAATGACTAGTTATTTTCATTTGATGGTGCCATTGTCTATGGCATTCATAAATGTAAATTCAAATAGTAATAAATTCTTTTATACAGAATCTTACTCCCAAACCGAAAAAAGAAGAAGAAAAAGGTGTGGTACAAACTTGACACCTTCTTGTGAAACTCTATAATTATCAGGAAAAAATATTAGATGAGTTGCAAATTGAACTGAACTAAAAATTCAAGATGGCCAAAAAACATAAAACAATAAATATGTATGTATTATATATATATATACAATTAAATAATTTTAATATCTGAGTTGTATTATATATATAAATATCTGAGTTGTTATATTATATGTATGTGTATGTATATATGTATGTATGTATTCTTTTTTGCTGTTAGTATCTAGGAGATTGATTTGGTCAAAAAACAATAAAGGGTCAGTTCAGTTTCTTCATAAAATTGGAATTAGTTTAAAATTAAATATATATATATATTTATATTTTTTAATTTGAATTTTATAGTTTATTTATATAATTTTAAATTATTATAAAATAAACATTATAAATGAATTTGAATAAAAAATTATAAAACTCTACTAAATATAAAAAAAAAAAATTCCACTTCTAAGCTAATATCAATTCTAACAACGAACCAAACGTACCAGAAAAAAGTTGGTGGGAACTTTTGTTGATTAAATCTTGGCTATTTTTTTCTCAAACATGCCCACATTTTAAGCATCATGCCTTAATCATTTTTTCCACAGTAGAAAGCTTCTTATCTCATGTCCCCTCAATTCTAACTCGCATCATTAATCTTCCTTTTCCTAGCTCGATTAAATTGGAAAAGAAAAAAAAAGAAAAAGAAAAACACCCTCTTGAAATTATTTTCACCTCCAAAAAAACAAAAGAAAAAACTTGCCTATTGAGGTTTTTGTGTTAGTTTGCACTTCATTATCGTCCACATGAGAAAACTTGTGTCCCACTACACCTATGATTTCTCATGCCATCTAACCTTGCCAATAATGGAAGAACATGATTTAATTTTGCCTTTTTCATCCAAGAAAAGATTGCGAAGCGTAACTGATGCCCTACCTCGATGCATTAATTGTCCTTTTTGTGAATCCATAATGTAGGGTTAAGTCTCTGTTGAAATTTCACGAGATTTCTAGCAAGCTAGCCAGCCAGCCAGCCAGACAGCCATGTAATTGAATACCAACCTAACAACTTACTTACAAGAATTATTTTCTTGTCCAAAAATAAAATTAAAAAAGTTACAAGAATTATCAATCCCAAATGTTTAATTAAATTCGGGTGGTTGTAGAATCCGTTGAGAATAAAAATTAGAAAAGCAATACTACACTATGACCCTTTTCTCTCGGTTAAAATTCAAATCTCATCAACATTAAAAAATGATATTTCTCAACAAATTTTTACAGTAACACCATGAATAGCCTTAAACATAAAAATTTAGTTCAATTAAAATTGATATTGATCCGTTTGTGATCGTTAATTAAAAAGCCATCTCTAAAGGCTAATTGATGGAGTATTATGAGACAAGAGGGCCCAAAACCCTTTTCACTAGTGCAAGGCAAACCCCCACTAAAACTCACTCCAACTTTATGCACAATGTATGCAACACTAATGGGAAATAACATTCCTACCCTAGTGTGTGAGAAGTGTGTGTAATCATGGCATGAAGGTCAAACTTTAAGCAAACATATGCAACCACAACAACAACAACTACAACTACTATTAAAACTTTCTTACTACAGCTGGGGGGAAATGAGAGCCAAAAGGTTTGGGTAGGTTCTTGTACTCGAAGCAAGTGGACTTTTGAGAGTCCGTCCTTTTCTTCGCCTCTCTTGTTGATATTTTTAGTTTAGAATGTGGGAAAGTGGCCTGGCTTTTTGATCATAGATTAATTCGCCAAGAGAAACGCACCAGTCAAGCAAAATATGACCATTGGTTTGGTTCCCCACCTTTTCACAATAGAAGTATTGTGTCATCATTGCTAAAAAGAATTTATTGAAAAGTTGGGACGACTGAGATGTGGACGTTGTTATTACTTATTAGTAGTTACATCTCATTTCAATTGATTGTACTAGTACCATTTTTTTCCTTTCGATTGGACTCCACATGCACAACTACTTTTGTGAATCTTCTTCATCACCTTTATTTTTGATTGTTTCATTCGTTAAATTTTTTTTCTCCACTTCGTTTTGTCCATCAATCAAAAGCCTTAGGAAATAAGAAAGATATCGACATTTCAAAGCTTTCCCATTTCTTTTTTATTTTTACCCTTAAAAAATATAGAACTATATGGGAAGAAAGAATAAGAAAATAACGATCGAATATGGCCCAATGATTAAAGGTTTTTTTTTAATTGAATAAGAAAATAAGGATCGAATATGGCCCAATGATTAAAGGTTTTTTTTTAATTTAAAAAAAAATAGAATGAGAAATAGTAATTTATAAATAAAATTTCCCATTTCCTTTTTTGAGGAATTAAATATATTTACATGTTCCAATATTATTATGTATTTATTAATCCACGATGTGAAATTTTTTAAACAAAATATACTTTTAATATAAAGTACCACCAAATGTCATTCATGACGAGAATGATCATGGAATTACATTAGATGAAATGTGAACCAAAGTGAATCCAATGTTAAAAATTAAGAAAGGTCGCTATAGCTACTAGTTATTGTAAGGACATAATTTGTGTCACCTTGTTAAATTACACTCTTGGCCAGATTGAATTCTCGATGAACTTACTTTAACAAAATTCAAATGAAAAACTTAATCTTCATGATATAGACATAAAATAGAATTTTGGAATAAATAATTTATCACAAATAATTAAATAAAAAAATTGTGTATTTGATATGGAAGATATAATTTTTCATGAAGAAATTAAGAAACACCACCACTTTTAATCAAATATTGATTTTTCTCTATTAACCATTCCTTTCTGTCATAAATGACTTCATGAAGATATCATTCTGTAACCCTAATAGGTAGAGAGAGAAACAATTTATATATTTCTAATATTTAATATGGTATGTCCATTAAGTACCCAAATAAATAGTTGAGATTTCTTCAACTATTAAATATGTAGTAGGAGCCAATTAGGAATCTATAAGTATATTAATATAATTATTAATATATATTTATTAAGCCCAATAATTGGGCCACATTCTAACATTTTCCCCCTTGACTCGATACTTCAAACTTTATTTTAATAGTGTAAATATTAAGCGCTAAAAACAAATCTCTTGAATATCTTCATAATTTACTTCAACATGATAAATCACATAATGTGGGTTATGGTGATCATATACTTTAACATTGCATATTCCTTCCATATACAACTACACTAGCAATTTATTATGTCAGGTATCATAAGTAATATATAAATATCATAAAAGTCCACAATAATGTCTTATAAACACATTTATTTCTTGTTTAATAACATTAGGAATATATAATCATAATAAATAAGAAAAATTTGCCAATATGTCAAAAACCTTTTATTAAGCTCAAGAGTGTTAAAACATCATTACAATCAATTATTAATATAATCAAAACCCATTCTTTGAACATTTGATAAATGTGTGGATATTAGAACATTTATGGGTGATGAAACATTAATCCTTATTTTATTATTATCCACAATATGTTTTTCAGCACTCCCACTAACTTCCCCATTTCCAATAAATTTGGCATTAGCAGTTTCAACAATTCTTGGACTATGATTTGGACAATAAAACCTATACCTTTTAGATTTATCTAGGTAACCAATAAAGTAACCACTAATCATTCGAGAATCTAATTTTCTTTCATGTGGATTATAAACTCGTGCTTCTGCTGGGCAACCTCAAACATCGAGGTGCCTCAAACTAAGTTTTGTTCCAGTTCATAACTCAAAAAGAGTTTTTGGAACTGCCTTACTAGGAATTCTATTTAACAAATATACAGCAGTTTTAAGTGCATGCGGCCACAAGATTTTGGTTAATGTGAAATTACTCATCATACTCCTAATCATATCTATTAATGTCCTATTGCGTCTTTCTACCACACTATTTTGTTAAGGTGTGCATGGCATAGTATACTGTGCACATATGCCATGTTTCTCGATGAACTTTTGAAATGGACCTGGATATTGTTCTGATTTATCATATTTTCCATAATATTCACCATTTCTATTAAACTGTACAATTTTCACTTTTTTGTCTAATTGCCTTTCAACCTCCTTCACAAACACCTCAAGGGCATTTACATTTTGAGATTTTTCATTAAACAAATAGACATATCCATAACGTGAAAACTCATTTATAAAGGCGATAAAATACTTTTCCCCACCAATGGATGGAGAATCAAAAGGTCTACATATATAATTGTGTATAATTTCAAGAAGTTGAGTACTTCTTATGGCTCTTTTTTTACTATGTTTGGTTTGCTTTCCCTTAATGCAATCCACACATATGCCAAGATTAGTAAAATATAAATTCAAAACAATTTCATTCTTTACTAATCTTTCTAATATTTTTTTTTGGATACATGACCCAAATGTTTATGCCACAAGTTAGTGGAATTATCATGCATCATGCTATGTTTAATTCCAATAGTATAATAAATATAAAATAGAGATTCCGACAAACTAAAATCAAATTTCAATTTATATGAACCTTCTATAAGAATTTCAAAACCAATAATGGAATTATGTTTAAATAAACTAAAACAACCATGTCCAAACTTAAAAGTAAATCCACTTTTATCACATTTTGAAACAAAAATCAAATTTTGAGAAATTAAAGGTACATAGAGAGTTTACATTAGATCCAAGTAATGACCAGTATCCAACACTAAACGATAAGTCCTTATGCCTTCAATTGGGACTTTCTTACGGTTTCCCATGAATAAAAACACTTTCAGTTGGGTTTATGATTTGGATTATAAGGAATCCCTGCATCATATTGGAAACATAAGTAGTAGCACCAGAATCAAACCTTGAGTATTTGAAGGAACTTCAGTTAACTTTAGTTTAAAACATAAAAAGGTTAGATGTACCTTTCTTTTCGAACCAAACTTTGTGTTTCAAACAATCTTTATGATAATGTCATTCTTTCTTACAAGAGTGACACTTATTTGTCTTTTGTTTCTTCTTATCAGCATCAGTAGTAACCTATGTCATTTTAGCGGGTACTTTCTTCTTAAGTTTCTTGACTTTTGGCTTGTGAATCTTACTAGCTCCTTGACTCATGAGGTTAATAGAATAAACTTCTTGATTCTTTAACCTTGTTTCCCCCTAAGTTAGCATACTGGACAATTCATTAACATCCCACTTGTCCTTAATAGTGTTGTAGTTAATTTGGAAATGTTTATATTCAGGAGATAACGAGTTCATAATGAATTGCACTAAGAAAGAGTCATCAACTGTCATACCTAGGGTCTTCAATTTTGCTGCAATATTTGTCATCTCAATGACATGTTGCTACATGCTTTGCGACCCATCATACTTCATGGTCGTGAAATCAGTCATTAGAATACTAGCGAGAGACTTATTAGCAGAACAAAAACGTTCTTCCACAAGTTTAAGAAGTTTTTTAGAATTTTCAGTTTGTGGAATATCAGTTTTAATGTTGTTAGCAATAGTCATTCGTATAAAATTAAGACATAATCTGTTAGATTTTTCTCGTACTTTATAGTTTGATCTCTCAGCCTCACTGCTTGTGTCTATAATAGCAGTAGGTTTTCCTTCCAATGATACTAAGTCAAGATCCAAAATACCTAAATGGAAATTGACTTGTTCGCACCATTCAAAAAAATTCAACCTATTAAGCACAACAACAGAAGAAGCGTGCGAATGGAAAGAAATAGTTACAAGTACATAAATACTCAATAAATTATTAGATTCAAATAATTTTAGAATATATTGCAGGCTTCTTTTTGGTAAACTCAACAAAATATTATCATAGATTTGATACCATGCAAACTTTATTAGATAGTCAAACAAACCTCATCAAACAAACTAGTATATTTGGATACACAAACATATTTGACAAGCAAATTAATTATCATCCATAATGTTTATTAGTAATAGAATATTAATTTTACATTTGGATAAATTCTAAAATTCTATTAACTAATAAACGTCACTTATTCATATAATTACAATAATAGGCATTAACATACTATGAATAAATGACTATAATTTACTACATAACAAAATTTTAATTAATTATTTTGGCCACTTTTGGTGACTAACAAACTAATCATTTATATTAATATCATGTGTAAATCTAACAAGTCATGAGAACTATGACATTAGTATTCCCAAAATCATAATATGACAATAAAATCAAAATATATCATAATATTCCAGAAAAGAAATAAAAACAGAATAAATAAAATAATTGCCATAAATACATGATTTCATAAAACGGAATAAAAAAATAAAAAAAAAGTCAGCATTAATTGAAATATGGCCACCATGATTCCACCTTCATCACCATCATTATAAGTAAAATAAACCAAAATTACATAAATCCGAATAAAAAATTGATTCCTTCACTTTGGACAAAATCCATGTAAATGGATTAAATTGAATCCGAATTAACCAATTCCATCATCATCAATTTTTTTTTTTTAAAATTCGATTAAGACATTGATGAAGATTAGCATGTAGGCCGTTAAAACAAGAACATGAACTCCGACGGACAAGTAGAAAAGAATTTTAACAAGATTCATGGCTAACACATAAAATTGTGATTTACATGAATGAAATTCTCAGCAAAAATAATAATAATAATAAAATTAATGGATAAATTATTTATTTACAAACTCATGCTCTCATACCACATGAAAAGCTTAATCTTCATGATATAGATATAAAATAGGATTTTTGAATAAATAATTTATTACACACAATTAAATCAAAAAAATTGTGTACTTGATGCAGAAGATATAATTTTTTGTGAAAAGATTGAAAAACACCACCAATTGCTATCAAAGATTAGTTTCTTTCTTTTAACCCTTCATTTCTGTCATAAACAACTTGATGGAGATGGTTTTCTGTAACCCTAATAGGTAGAGAGAGAACAAATTTATATATCTCTAAGTTTTAATCTAATATGTCCATTAAATACCCAAATAAACAGTTGAAATTTATTCTACTATTAAATAAGTAATAGGAGCCATTAAAAATTTATAATTATATTAATATAATTATTAATATATATTTATTAAACCCAATAATTGAGCCACATTCTAACAACAAAACCATGATTTAGCAGCAGGTGTAGTGTGCCCAAAACTATTTGTATCCTTTCAATTTAAAGCACCACCAAATGTCATTCATGACGAGAATGATCATGGAACTACATGAGCTGAAATGTGAACAAAAGTGAATCCAATGTTAAAAATTAAGAAAGGTCGCTATAGCTACTAGTTATTGTAAGGACATAATTTGTGTCACCTTGTTAAATTACACTCTTGGCCAGATTGAAATCTTGATGAACTTGCTTTAACAAGATTCAAAACCATGATTTAGCAACAGGTGTAGTGTGCCCAAAACTATTTATGTCCTTGATGATGGAAGCACCGGCCCATATCACGTTTCTATTCAAAGTTCCTTTCCGCTCTATTAGCTAGGGACAACGAAGAGATGCCAAAAGCTTAGTTCAAAAGAACATGGCATCTCTAATCTCCACTTGTTTTAAGTTCCATAAAAGTATCCTTAAGAGTTTACTAACAATAGAAAAGTGCCTTTTAAAAGAAGGCGGAAGTAAAAAAGCCAAAAACTTTTCCTCCACTAATTATGTTGAACATTTGTTTGTTGTTGATTAAACCTAGTCCCATATGCTTTACACATAAGGATTCAACTTTCCATTATGGAATTATCGAATAATACCACAAGAATCACTAACCCTTTTGGACGGACATGGAAAAGGAAGGCAGGAAAGCGTATGACACTTGAACCCCTTCTTCAATTAAGGAGTGGAAATGAAAGTTTTGATTAGTTAGATTTGAATATTAGATTAGATCAGAGTTCACTTAATTAAAGCCATAAAGTTAGGGGCATAAATTCTTCTTTCTGAAAAAGTTGAGACCAAGACTTATCTTGCATCGAATGCTATTATCATTACAGATTTACAGCAAAGAGTCCCACAATAATCATTAAGCGGTTATTGGAAGTAAGAGATTTCATAAATCCACAGACGAAACTTTCTTCAATTCACAATTTCAAAACTATGTTTTTAGGAGGTCGAAGGTCGATTACACAAACCTAATTATCTGTGACTTTTCGTTACAATCAATTGCAGATTACAAAGATTAGATATAACTCAGTAACTAAAGTTTTTTTTTCCCCCTTTCCTTGTTGTGAATAAAAGATCAATTTTTACGGTCTTTTACTTCCTCCATATCAAAAAAATAATTTAATTTTTTTAAAAAAATTCTCTCAAAAAAGAGTATACTTTTAGAATGAAAATTTTATATTATACTTATTAATAATAAAAATGCATAATCCAATTAAGATATAAAGATAAATATATAAAAAATATATATATTTAATAGTGCATTTAATAAAACTTTTTCTTGAAACGGAGAAAGTATTCTCTTTCTGTTTTGCTCATACATTACTTCTCATCTTTATCCCACCGATATTAATTTCCTCTCCAAATGCTCCTATTTCCTCTAAAGATCGATAAACACCAACCAATTATTAACAAACTGGCTACTTGTGTTAATTTCATGCTTTTAATGAAGACGTCTTAATTCATTAGCTTAAATGATTAACAAGTTCTGTAAAAGTGCACTCCAATATTAGTTGTTACTTCTACCGTACTCGTGCACGCCAAAGTGCAAAAAATGGTTTGTCCAACTGATTAAGGGGACTCATTCATCCATTCATCCTTTTCATACTTGTTTAAGAATGTCGGCCGTCGGTTTCATTGTAATATTAATTTGAAAACTAGAATATGTCATGCTTATGATTACCCCTTAAAAATCATCTTTCAATTCTTATGTTGCCCTTTTACATTTCATGAAATTTCCTTAAAACCTTACATTGCTCTTGAATACAAAAAATTTCCTTTTACCAAACCTCTTGAGATTTGGTAAAATTATAAATGAACCCTACTGGTCAAAAAAGTTATTTATATAGAAAAATTTACCATTTACCTTTTTTTAATAATTATTTTATATAAAATTACACTTGTAACTTTTATTATAAAAAATATGAAAAATATTCCTTATACATGATTAAATAAATGGATGTATTTTCTGATAAGAAAAATAACAACAAAAATTTTACTTTGAGAAAAAAAATTTAATTAAATTTTAAAATGGTAACATCATATAGTATTTATAATTGAATATCATCTATTTTTTTTTCACTTCTAATGTTATTTTTTATTTATATTTTTGGTCCAATAAATTGATAGGTATTTTATCTTTTTCATATTTTTTCAATAGTTGATTTTTAGTCAAGAGGGATATTTATAATTTTCTCAAACAACCAAGTTTATTTTATAGTTTTGTTAAGCCTTGAGAGAGGTAGATGAAATTAACTCTTCAATTTTTAATCCTTAATTCTAGTAACCTATTTAATAAGAATATGTTGGGAAGGCCCTTCAACGAAGACAACAACCACTAGAAAACAACGAAAAATTCCCACAACCAAATTCTAACAACCAATCACATGACCAATGATTCAGTATAATTAAAAATACTCAAACAATCCTCCAAGCCAACCAACCAATAGATAAAGTAGTAAATAATCTCAGGCAACAATAAGAAAATAAACAACACCAGGATTTACGTGGAAAACCCTTCAATGTGAAGGGAAAAACCACGGGGCAAACCAAATAATAAATCCACTATGAAAAATAAGCAATTACAAGAGTTTAGTACTTAAGCTTTTTGCCCAAAGCTTAAGACCCAACCAATTGGAATAAATACACAGCTTTTCTCTTTGAGATTTTACAAATCACCACTCAAAAAGACACCCAATTTGTTACAAGCTTACCTCTCACCCTTACTCTCTATAGAGTAAGAAAAACATTGACTTCTTCACTTTGCAAGTCTTCAATTTTTCCTTCCTGACAAGAACCAATAAAACTGGTGGTTTTCCTTCTTGTGCGCCGTTAATAGCCGAAGAAAAAGAAAGTCAAAGAGCCAAGTGAGACAAAAAACCCTTATGACTTCTATGCTATAAATCATGGCCCTTGGATCAAAATTGATAAAGCATCCAAGCCGTTGAAAATAAAGCCAAACAAAGGACTTTAGTTTGTCACGGACAGAGATGGAATGGGTTGAACCCCACTGACAGAATCTCCCCTTTTTTATGTAGCAAGTAAGATTTGAAAAAAGACGCTAAGATCATGACTTTGATTGTATAAAAAGATAATGAAATTGTTAAGAATAAACGTGAGTATAAAATATTTTCAAAGTACATAATAAACAAATTAAAGACATTTGATTGAAAGAAATATACATTAAATATAATTATAAATAGTACATAATGCAAATGTAATATGCAAAGGGTAAACTAAACTCCATGTTTGCTTAATTTTTAATCATTTTATGAATTAATTTTTTGACAATGAAGGTGAATGACCATAATATTTCTGAACTTTGTGGGCAATTGGTAATATAACTAAATTTCAAAGGAAGTTGATGTAATTATCCTTTTTTTTTCCCCTTCCAAATCAATGCTGACAAGATTCTCTTGGTTTTTCATTACCAGAAAACATATGATACACGAGCTATTAATTTGACGGAAAGTATAAAATCAACAAAGAAATAGAGGCGATGAAATAATTCTGTATTTGACTTTACTTGAAAGTAGGCTTCAAACTACACAATAAAAACATGCGCTGTGTGATTTATTTGATTCTCAGGTCACATTGGAGAATTTTTGGTGGCCTCTGAACAAAGTAAATGATGCCCCATCAAATGCATTAAATCTTCAATTTTTTTTAAAAAAAGAGAGTTAGAGAAAAAGAATTTTTTTTTTTTGATAAAAACAATCAAGAATTTTATTAATTAACAAACATACCCATCAACAGAAGTGGCAACCAAAAAAACAAAAAAAAAAAAAGAAAGAAAAAAGAAAAAAGAAAGAACATCATGTTCCCAAAACATTATATAAATATATGATAGGTACTGAATCTCGTCTTGTGTTGTAAAGTTTACGAGTTTAGACAGATAAAAAGTTTATAACTGAGTTGATTGTGATATTAACATTTGTATGAGATTTGATAAATTCTAACTTTCAAACTAGCTACGTTTTAGCCAATATTAAAAAAAAAATGTGAAACTTGAACTTAATTAATTATTTCCAATCATGCATTATGTGGTTTTCCGTTATCGTAATCTGTAGTACTGCTGGTGAAGAGAGCATATTTACCCCAGATTTGAGTATATATGCAGATATTTGTGAAAAAATAACTTGGAGTTAATGTGTTTCATCATTATAACCAAATCTGTGTATGTATGAGTAATAATTAATGCTAGTCATATATACAATTGAAAATGCATTTAATAATCAGAAGAGAGAGAAGAATTAACAGTTGAGATGTCTATCAGTATAATTGGGACAAAATGGGGCCTTCTTCCTTCTTATCTGCAACATTCAAGTTGTCTAAGCATTAGGTGCAGATTCAATGCTGGGAACTTTGTTGACAATCAAAAGCAGTATTTTGTGTCCATATCCATGTTCCTATGCTTATCCCTGGGACCAAGTATTGCTGCATACATCTATCTAGCTTTTTGTTTCTTTTAACATAATTGGAAATTAATTGTAGTTTTTATAAGAGTAAGCACCCAAAATCGTCCTTCACATTTCACCAAATAATCTTTTTCATCCTCCACTTTTAAAACGGGAACAAATAGTTTTTCAAATTTTAAAAACCAAAATTTGAAAGAAAATTTTAGGATTAAACGTTTCCATTTATGAAATTTGAAGGACTAAAAGTTCCCGTTTATTTCACAAACAGTATCAAAAGTTCCAATTTATGAAATTTGAAGGACTATTTATTTCCGTTTTAAAAGTGGAGGATGAAAAAGATTATTTGCTGAAATGTGGAGAACAATTTTGGGTGTTTCCTCTTTTTATAATTGACAAGTTCTTTTTTGTTTTTTTTTTATAAATATAATTGACAAGTTCTTTTAAAAAAAAAAAGAAAAAAAGAATTGAGATATGTGGTAGAAAGATGAAAGGAAATTTTTGATAAAAATGCATAATTAAGTTGAATTTCACACAATAACAAGTAAATATTCTCCCTTTTCTGGGGTGTGGTGTTTGTGTAATAACAAGAGAAGATTAACGTAGTCATGAAAAATATTGATACGAACGTTGAATTTTTGTGTATGCCTAGTCTAATTAATCATGATGACTAAATCAAAAGTTAATCGACACACGCTTATGAATGATAGGCCTATGCATCCTTAAATTTCTTCTACGATTTCAGCACATGGGATGAAAGAAACAAAGAAACTGAAGGAAGTAATCGAAACATAATTTGAAGTTGGAACATTTCAGATTCTGGATGATGATGAACTGGAAAGGGTCCCCCGAGGGTCGGCATGGATTGCCCACATTTGTTTTACATAGCTTAAAGTCAATCAAGAACTTAATTGTTATAGCCATTTTTAGCAAATATTCATTAGTGTTGGTTCTGAAAAGATAAGAATACTCATAGCATATGTTCAAGTAATATTAATTATAATTTGGATTATGATATTGGTATTCCTTATTAGTCAAAAAATTACAAATATTGTCTTTGATTGTAATGAAAAAGGAAAGTCGATAACATAAAATAGAATGCCAATATTATCATCATGTTATAAATTTGTGCGTTATGTATAAAGTTAAGCCATTTAAATTCAGAGTATGATTACAACGTTGTACTCCCTCATTTCTAAAAAAGGTTCACTTTGGTTAAAGGACAACTTTTGATTAGTTATTAGATATAATTCATTTAATACACCCCTAAATATATAATTTTATATTTTTATCATTATTTTTTAATTTGGAGTATATATAATTATTATTTATAAAAATATTTTAGAAATTTAATTTGAAAGTATAAATTTTTATTTTTAACAGAGGGAGAATATGACAATTTACCAAATCAACGCTACATTATTCGTATGAATGAAATTTGGGAAAAGAAAAATTGAAAATAGTAGGGTTTTTTTCCCCTTTTTTTTTTCTTCTTCAATAACATCCCAACAAAACACTACTCATCAGCCGTCTTCCAACACGTTACACTTATAAAAGCAAGGAATATAAGAGCTAAAGATTGAATAATGACAGACACAGTGACAAATGATAATGATTGATGTAACAATCATGAAAAAATAAAATTATCCATTCATCTTCATTACAAATGAGGGATAATTTTGTCTTTTCATGGTTGCCACGTTAGTTACTATATAAAGTCACTATAATTTGTCACTATCTCTATCATTACTCGCTAAAGATTATACATATCAAATTGATAGCTTTTGAAACTGAAGATTTAGAATTAGGCCATAAATCATGCATGCATGCGAAAAAAAAAAAACCTAAATTTCTTTTATGAAAAAAAAAACCCACTATGTAGGAAAGTATATGAATGACACAAGTGGTCCTATGAATTTAGAAACAGCAGTAATATTGCGTAGAAATCACACATTCTCTCCATCGAATCTTTTTTTCCCACTCCATCTTTTGATTTACTCTCTAGCTTGACTATTTTGTATTTTTAATTTTTTTTCCCCAGTAGTTGAATTCTTTGCATCAGAATTTCAATTTGTTTAACTATGCGAAAAGTTCAATTTATAAATGAAAGTTATCAATGCGTATATAAAGAAATGATCTATCTCAAGAAAGTTTCACAAGGTAAAATCCTAAAAAATTGTAAATTTTAATGAGTATAATTAATATTAGTTTTCAGGAAAATCATGAATTTGAACTCAAGGAGAGTCAATTACCTAAGGGTAAGCTCAAAGACTCAAGAGGTGTTTGTTTTGGGGGTTTGGGAGGGGGGAATGGATTTCAAAGTATTCCTTCCACATTTTCTTTGCTTGGTTTGAGAGTTTGCTTATCCCATTGAGGAACGATTATCCCATTGGGGCATTTGAGGAAACCCCCCAATATTGGGGGTATGAGAAGGGGAATGCGTTCCATTAAACCAAAAAAAAAAAAAACTAATAATGATTAAAAAAAAAATTTTAATTTAATATTATAATAAATAATGAACTATTTAATTAATATTAATTAACTTATTATTATTAATTATTAATTAATTAATTAATTTAATATTATAATAAATAATTAACTATTTAATTAATATCAATCACTATAATTAATATAAATTCATTTATAATTAACTTATTATTACTAATTAATAATTAATTAAGATTAATTTAATTAATTATTTATTTACTTAATATTGTAATTTAATATTATAATTAATAATTAATTAATCTCATTCATTAATATTAATTATTATAATTAATGTATAGTTAATTTTAATTAATTTATAATAATTAATTATTTAAGATTAATTTAATATTATAATGAATAATTAACTAATATTAACTAATTAATTAATAATAATAATTACAATTAATTTTTAATTATAATTTGTAATCATTCTCATTCCCCAACACAAACCAATTAGCAGAATTATAATGAAAGAATCCACTATCATTCCCCACTACTATCATTTTCATTACCTTTACCATATCTCCCACACGAACCAAGCGCCCTCTCAAATTTTAATAGTAACAGAGGCAGGAATTTTATGTAAAGCGTAAAATTAAAAAAAATGTAAAAAAAAAATTATAAAATGTAAAACACTAATCTCATGCAATGTTATAAAACTCGGCTCGGACCGGCCGGTTCAACCGGTGAACCGGACTCTAAACCGGTCCGAGTCAGGTGATCCAATCTAGTTTGCCCAAAACGCGTCGTTTTACCCAAAACAACGTCGTTTTGTGTTATTTATATACAAGAAACTTCTGCCGCTAGTCTATTGAGCTTCGTTCTTCAGCTTTTCTCCTTTAAGCTTCAATCGCCCAAACCCTCGTCTTCAAATCAATTCGTTCATCTTCACTTTCAATTGGTCATGCTTCAGCCTTCGGTCGCCTTCAATCGATTAAACTGGGTCGCCTTCAATCACACTTCAACTTTCGTGAGTTGAGAAATCAAATTAATAGCACCACCACTATCCTCCGTTTCTAGCTCTAATTTTTGCAAAATCGAGGAGACCGAGGACTGTAATTGCAACAACATCACCGTTTGTCATTCTCTTTCTCAAGTATATATCGCAAGTTTTTTTTTTTTTACCATTTTCTGAATTCCATAATATGGACCCATGCGACTGGATTGGCCTGAATTCCATAGGTTTTTTTTGGTTGTTTGTGGACTGTTTTGCCGGTTGTTTCTGGTTGTTGCTGGATTGAACCGAATTGGCATAGATGTTGACTGATTTTTCAGTCTTTTTTTCTGATTTTTTTGGCTGAAACTTGAATTCCATAGGTGTTTTTTTGGTTGTTTGTGGACAATTTTTGCTGGTTGTTTCTGGTTGTTTTTGGATTGAATTGAATTGAATTGGCATAGATGTTGACTGATTTTTCAATCTTTTTTCTGATTTTTTTGGCTAAAACCTGAATTCCATAGGTGTTTTTTGGTTGTTTGTGGACTGTTTTTGCTGGTTGTTTCTGGTTGTTGCTAGATTGAACTGAATTGGCATAGATGTGCCTTTTTTTCTGATTTTTTTGGCTGAAAGAACGGGACTATTTTTTTGGTTTTTTATGAATTGAATTGGATTGAATTAGATGTCGATTGATTTGTAAGGGTTTTTTTTTTTTTTTTGGTTTTTTTGGACTAAATTGGGCTGAAGCATTTCTATTCAAAACAACCAAAATGATGGTAGTAATTTATTTTATTTGCTTTAGTTGTTTAATTGAAATGATTTAGCACATATTATTTTATCTTCAAGTAATGTGCCATATACATTGAAATATTGTAGATATCTTAAACATGGAAGAGTTTGAAATTGATAATGAAAAAGATGATAACAATGGGAATGAAAATAGAGACGAGGAAGGTAATGGAAACACAGGAGTTGGCAATGAAGCAAATGCTAATAGTACAAGAGTGGATGGTCCATATTTTGGCCAAGATTGGAGTGCATGGAATATGTAAGAGGAACAAGTAGGATATGTGTTGTTTGTATTGAAACTTTTATTATTATATTTAGGCCAGTAGGATGTGTGTTGTTCATTATTTTCCTTATTATTTTATTTAGATGATGTTTTTATATCAATTCTTATGAGTGTGGATTTTGGATTTTATTATGCTTTGGTTGCTTGTAAGTTAATATTTTATATTTTCTATATATTTTGATATTATTTTTATTTTTTATTAATTTTATAATTGACTCACCAGTTGAATCATTGATCTACTGATTGAACCATTGATCTATTGACCCAAATCCATTACCGAGTCAATGACCAGCCTGAATCTAATAACAATGATCTCATGTACAAAATTAAGACAATTTTTCAAAATGTAGAACGTCTACCGCCACTGATCCCCTGCCTCCGCCGCGGCCCACAAAATTCTTCCATTTTATAGTATATAGGTAAATCATGTGCAGATAATTTAACACACACACACCATACACACACAAATGATATGTATTATTTAGGACACAACACATATATTAGGCACTTTATCGAAATTTGATAAAATTACTAAATAAATCTCATTATTTGAAAAAATTATATTTACCTCCATTGATTGGCCAAAAAGGTTATGCGTATAAACAAATTTTATCTCTTAATTTATCTCATTAATTATTTTATATAAAGCTACAATTGTCCTTTTATTATAAAAAAAAATACACAAAAAAATATTCCTTATATAATTAAGTAAATAGATATATTTTTTGTGTATCTAAATCTGAGTTTGAGGGTTAAAAAATTAATTAAAAAATTCAATTTGAAAAAAATATATATAAAATTTCAATCAAATTTTGAAATCGTTATACCATGTAATATTTATTATCAAATTTCATCTCTTTTTTTTTCACTTTTAATTGTATTTTGCTTTCATTTGCATTTTTAGTTTAGTAAACTCATGAGTATTTTAATATTTTCTCACTTCCCAATGGTTAACTTTAAGTTAATGGGTGTATATGTAATTTATTCAAATAACGACTCGAGCAAGGTAGATGTAGTTAACTCTAATGTTTTAAATGTTCCCTTGTTTTGCATGGTTAGTTGTACTTGTGTTACGTTAACGAGGGAATGAATAAGAAATTTGATACGGTCGGAGACCTGGCAGATTTTGTCATTGAATTCTCATGCAGAACCCTCACTTTCCTCGCATGATAGCGAACGGAAGCCATATATGTCCGAAGCATATTCTGATTCAGCTTCACAATTTCTTGATTACAAATTAAATTTGTCGATTAATTAAACTAACTAATCTTTCAATATTATAAAACATGGTTTTCATAAAACCATACAGTTTTATAATATTTTAATTAGTGTAATGTTAATTAATTGAGGAATAATGCAACTGTGATTGGGGGGCCAACGTATCTTGTCGTCCAGGAATCTGAATTTAAAAAAACGTATGGAACTTTTGAAGCTCGCTTGCTTATGTTTGTTTTCCTCTAAAGAGAATAATTTCGATAGGTTAATATTCAAATTCTTTTTTTTTTTCCCTTGTTGTGTAAAAGAAATAAATTATTTTTGTCGGGTCATCATGAGTATTCACAATGGGGATTTTTTTTTTTTAATCAGAATTTTTCTGTTTCTCATGTTATATATAGTTATGTAGATGAGGTTTTATATGATACATATTTGATACTCTTAGAATGCAATAATGAAAATAAAATAGCAGCAAATGTGAACTTGTTTGAACTTTTCCCTTTTCCCTTTCCATTTTTCTCCTTTGCTAATATTTTGCAATTCCATGGTGGGGGACAGAGGACAAGGAATCCAGATCACAAATCAACATTTCTAGATAAGTTAGTATGTATTTTTCTAAATAATTGAATTATACGAGTAATATATAGGAAATGAAAAATGCTACCACTTATTGAAATTTTACTTGTTTTGCTTAGAGAAATTGATGTTGGGAAAACAATGCAAAGAACCAAACATAATATTGACAATTTAATAGTATAATAATTTAACAAAAACATAAACCAAATACAAAATATGAATGACCTAAAAATTTAACACATTTTTATTTAATTTCTCGGTTTACATTCACCAAGAAAGTTAATTCTTTTAATACGAAAAAAAAAAACTCAAACTAAGAATTTCCCTTATATCCCAACCTAAAATCATGTACTACTTCTCTTACCTCCCAAGATATATATATATGTGTGTAATCCCTCTCATATTGTTTTATACAAACCGACTCCCTATTCATAATAATAAACCTTACTTAATACTACAAATAGGAAATAACTTGGTATTTGCCCTAAACCAATAAAAGATTTGGAAAAACAATGCAACTTGCCACAAACGCTAATTTTTTGTATCATAACCTACCATGAATTTGATTTTAACTTAGTAGTCTATAGTTAAACTCTACATATATTATTTCTCTGACATGTGGTCTGACAAGTGGTATGAAAATTGGGCTATTTGTCAACAAATAGTATTAGCATGGGAGATTGGAAAAGGTCTTCTTAATTGTAAACCTGATTATTGAATACTTTAGAAATTCAAAAATAGGGTCTGTGAAGAAAAGATAAATCTCTATAGAGTAATTTTGAGAATCAATTTGTGAAAAAAAAGAAAAAGAAAAGAGATAACCTTGCAAGCGGTACTAGTTGTGAGCCAATAGATTTAGATGAAATTTGTGTTTGATGTGAGAAGCACTCATGAAAAAAGAAATTGTTGAAATTCATAGATAAGTATTCAGAATCTCACATCCATTTTATAGAGTAATATAAAATATTTAACAAATAAAATAGGTTTAAAACAGATAGTGGCGAACGCAGAAATATTTTAGGGCATGGTCACACTTGTAAGAAAATTAAACAATAAATTTGACAAATATAAAGAAGTATAAAAGTAATATCATACATTGTAATAAAAAAAAAAGTAAAATCATACATTACAAAATCATTTTTCGAGACTTCATCTCTTGAAATAATTTCATAATGGCATCATTATCAATTGTATCAAATACATCATTTTCTATGAAAGTCACCATGCAATCGTTCATCCAATCATCTCCTATTTGGTTACGAAGTGTAGTCTTTAAGATTTTCATTGCCAAAAAAATTCTTTCAACTGTTGTGATTGCTACCGACAAAACCAATGCTAACTTTATCAACAAATAAACTAAAAGGTATGTCACATCTTTTCCCTTTTTAACCATTTTTTGAGTAAACTCGCTAATACTTTGCAAATCTGAAAAATTAGGGCTAGACCTCACATCATAAATATAATTCTCAAATTGTTCTTTAAAATCTTGTAAATTCACATAATTTAAAATTATCATATGCTGAGAAAGAGTGACATGGGTCAAGATATGCCATGAATGAAAGCAACTTTACATTAACATTGTTAAAACGATCTCCCAATTCTTGAAGTTGACTATCTATCAGTGCGTAAAAAAATTCAATTTTAAAATGATGAAGATGTGTCATACACCTAACTCTTTGCTTTTCTCTTCCTTGAACCTTAAGTTGGCTTTCCATATCCAAAATATCCATATCATGTTTAGCACAAAATTCACAAGTCTTTTCAAACAAAGTATGCCACATCTTTGTGAAAGAAATATACAAGAGCAATTCCTTCAGCCGACCAAATTCATAAGAACTAATCCCGAAAATTGCCAAAAGAAAGAGATGGTTAAAAAAAAAACCTTACTCTTAGAGGTGTTTTTGTTTTTTTGGTGTTAATAGTGGCATAACCCAAATCACCCTAGCTCTCCATCCTAGTATTATAGTGTGTTAAAATTTCATCCCAATCACACTGCATTTCTTCAGGCTCATCTTTTATTGATTTTTTTTTCCAGAAATTTTAAGTGTGTATAGTTTGATATTTTAAAATGTACTTTATAATTTTTGATACATTTATACACTTTTTAATATGTCTTTTATTTTCACAATTATTATTCCAAAAAATATGAAATTATATTTTGAAATCCCATATATATACAGCCTAAATCCTGCTGCCTGTAGCCAAATTTTTTTCAGCCTTCTTTGGACATTTTTCCTGTTGGAAGCCGAAAACGCTTGGCATGTTGCATGCATGCAACTTAGGTCCATCCGCAGAATCCACACAAAAAACTAAAAATCAAAATCCCAAGAAAATCAGCGAATGCACGATCCATATAGGAAAGACACACAGCTGCAAATTAAACACAAAATTCAATGGCATCCTTCGTACAACTTATATTGGGAATTGTAGATCCATTCATGAACGGTATATTGATCCCAAAATAGTTAATATGGAGAAAATAAAATTTCGTCCCAAGCGGACTACATTTCTTTAGACATCGGCTTTTGTTGAAAAGTTTTTGCAGAAATTTTATCCTGCTGCCTTCGGACACCTTTTTCAGCCTTTCTTTGGACATTTTTCCAGTTGGAAGCCGAAAATCCAAGCGTTACAAGACACTTGGCAAGTTGCATGCATGCAGCAAGCCAGCCAAGACGACAAAAATGGCCATTAAACTCTTTTGAAGGGAAATTTTGGCCTTTCGAATTAACTGACAAGCATCAGCCTATGTACAACTGTAGTTTACCGCCATCGACAGGAATCCACACAAAAAACTAAAAATCAAAATCCCAAGAAAATCAGCAAACGTAGGATCAGATGGGAAAGACCCACAGCTGAAAATTAAACGCAATTCAATGGCGTCCTTATATTGGGAACATGACCGATATATTGATCCCAGATCCATTGATGACCGATATATTGATCCCATAATGGTAAATATGGACTATCGAACTAGATTTCTTCAGACACCAGCTTTTGTTGAAAATTTTTCTTACTAGATTTCTTCGGACACCAGCTTTTGTTGAAAACTTTTGCAGAAATTTTATCCTGCTGCCTTTGGCCACCTTTCTTTTAAGCCTTCTTTGGACCTTTTTCCAGTTGGAAGCCGAAAAAGCTTGGCAAGTTGTGCAGCAAGCCAGCCACGACGACAAAAATTGCCATTAAAATCCTTTGAAGGGAAATTTTGGCCTTTTGAATCAACCGGCCAGCATGATGAGCTTACGTCCACTTGTAACTTAGGGCCATCTCCAGAAATTCACAGAAAAAACCAAGAATCAAAATCCCAAGAAAATCAGCAAATGTATGAACCAGATAGGAAAGGCCCACAGCTGCAACTTAAACACAAGATTCAATGGCATCCTTTGTACAAGTTATGTTGGGAATTGCAGATCCATTCACCGCCGATATCTTGATTCCATAACGGCTAAATATGGACAAAATAAATGAATTCTCATTTCAGCATAATGAAAAAACCAGTTGTCAAGCTCCTTCGTTAGTATCCCTGCATATTAACATGTGGAAGTCCTTAAACGTGACACCTCAGTTGAGTTCGGCGGATGCACTTCAGTTTTCGTGTCAATTGCACTTGACATCCTTGAGGTTTACAATAACTACAAAGTCACCCTCTTCCTATTTTTTCTTTTTCAAAAGGGGTATTATAGCATACAAAATAGATCAATACACTACTGTACCTTAATCCCAATGGTTTCATAACAACACAGATGATTACATTGTTAAGTTCTTTAAATTTTAGTTGGTAATATTTTTATAATTCATTTGTCAAATAGTTTTCAATCTACAACGATTAACAATGGGTTTTAGGAGGATTTGGTTCTTTAGATTAATACTTATTGAGTAGTTTTATCTCACATAATTATCTCGAACAAGTTCAAATTAATGCTATTTTCTTATCACTACACTCTATATTTAATACATTATTTACTTTATACCTTTTAATCCACTAGTAATAATATTTATTAAAAAAAATTTAATGAGTTATTTTAGTGATTAATGTGCATCTTTCTTTCTCCATATTTATCAACCAAAAACCATACAAAAACTACCATCAAGTGTTAATAAAATTTATTAATTTTTTTTTAAAATTACCTTCATCTTACAAATAAAAGTTTTTGTTTGTCATTGCTAGACATGTTGCATGTGAATAAATTAAATATTAAGTATAACAGTTGTATTTTTAATATTAGTATAATAAGCTAATCAAGAAAAATAATACTTTTCGTCTAAAAAGTTAACCTTAAAAAAAATTATTTTTTCAAAAAAAGTTTTTTTTAAAAATAAATTCTATATTATCTTTACTAATAGTAAGTATATATAATTTATACTTAAAAATTAAGGATAAAAAAAATAGTATATTTAATTATAAATTTAAATATATTATAAATTATAACTAAAAAAGTTATATCGTATCTAAAGTAAACTCTTTAGGGATAATTTTAGCTGCCTAATTGGCACATAGTTTAGTCACCAAATTAACACCTCACTAAATTGGGATCCAAGCATTTCCTACTTTCCCCCCAACAAAACAAATACTTTCTCCATTTAAAAAATAATAATATTTATTTTGATTTAAATATAAAATTTTATTAGTTATTAAATATAATATATTTAATTATTTTTATATTTTTTATATTCTTATTCTTATTTTTTAATTATAAATATATATAATTATTATTAATAAAAATATTTTACAAATTTAATTTAATTTTTTTTTTTTTTGGGACGAGGGAGGGACTGGGCACTCTAATTTAAGTGAAAAGGGCAGGAAAATGAAGAAATGATTTCTCATTCAGCGCAAAAGTGAGAAGTTTGCGGTGGCCGATGTGGTTGTCCTAAAACATGCATCCCCCGGATTTTGCGCCGAATTAATAACATCACTGCTTTACTAATTGTAGGAGTTTCCAAAATTTAGATGTGCTTATTATAACTATATATAACCCCCAAAGTGGTCTTTCACATATTGGTCAATAATTTTTTTAATTTTTCACTTTTAAAATGGAAACAAATGGTCCCTCATATTTCATGAATGTATTATTTTGATCATTCGTCAATGTTCTGTTACTATTTTGTCATTATTTTGACACTATTCTGTTACTATTATAATACTATTTTGACAGAAAAACAAACAAAATAGTGACGGAGGATCAAAAGAGTACATTCATAGAATGTGAAGAACCATTTATTCCCATTTTAAAAATAAAGAACTAAAAAGATTATTGGCTAATATGTCATAGACCATTTTGGGGGTCATCTCTTATAACTACATCCAACCAACTTGGCCTACCAAAGTTGGCCACCAAGAGCGTTAAGGCTAATTTGTGTGGGGTTAGTCATTGATCAAAACTCTATTACTAGGTGAAAATTTTAAGGATGGTGTCATATACTTTTTTGATTTTCTGATTAAATTTCTAATTTCTTAATACATTTAAAGATGTGGTATGCATCTTTCTAATTTGGTGGTTAATTCTCTTACCCTTTAATATAGTTTAGTTAAATTCTCCTTCTCTTATAGAGTAGACTAGTTTTCTAGCCTCACACAAGACTTGGGGTGTGTCCAGTGATATTTTAAAATTTAATAAATATTATTTTTTTAAAAAAATTTGTTTGGTTTTTAAAATATATAATTCATATTTTTTATTTATTTTATTATATTTATAAACTGAAAGCTTTTTTTTAGTTAATTTGATACTAATTTATATAACTATATTGTTAGTTAAAGTATCATGTAACATGTTTTTTTTTTATTTTTATTTTTTTAAATTCTATTGAGAACATATAAAAATTTATTTAGTATGTGTTAAATTTTAAGTATCTATAAAGTTAATTCAATTAATTATTTAATTAACACTAACATATTGAAGTTAAAGTATATTACAACTTTAAATATATATACTATTTATTTACTATTACAATGTAAATTAAAAATATGTAAATGTAGAGTATGAATATTTTTCTGTAGATAACTATGCCAATTATTTGTAATCACAGTGTTCATAATTTATTTAAATAATTATACATTACAATAATTTTAAATAATGTTTTGAATTAGTATTGATATTTGTTTAGTCAAAGTATTTAAAATAATAAATGGGGATCAAGTTAAATTATTTTAAACATTTATTTCTATAATTTTTTAATATATACTACTAACTAAAAATTTTTAATATGAAAATAAAAAATTTAAGAACATATATAAAATAAATATATAAGTGTTTGTGAGTTACAAAAATTTATATGGTCATAAAAATTAGAGAAAAAATCCCATGAACAAATTTTGATTAATTTTAGACTACAACTAATTGTACTGGAAAGTAAAATTTAAATTGATAATAAAGATAATAATTAATAAAAACTTTTAAATTAAACTAATATATTAAAAGTATACAAAAATAGTTTCAAAATTTCAAGAAATTACTCTTCTACCAAAATATAATCTTCAACCTAGAGGAAATTTACTAACAGTAGGTCACCACTCACTCTCCCTTTTAGAATATAAATATGAGTGGTGATTAAGTCTCCAACTATTTAATACAGCTTAGTTAGGTTCCTATTCTCTTGTAAAGTAGATTTGAGCAAGATAGAAGTTATCGTTTGAGGGGAAAAAAAATTATAACCACATCCATGAGAATAATATATGTGGCTTTTTATTAGTCAACCAATTACACAAGATAACAACTAAACAATAACCTATGTAATGCCTTCAAAATTCTCCTTTGACAAACAACCAAACACGGTTTGCTTTCACATAGAAGGGTATGGAATTGAAATGAAATTAAATTCATATTCCATATAATTAATTTAGCTCAAGTAGGTAGGCATTACATTCATAGGGTGTGCATTTAAATTACATCTATAATGATACTTTTTAATGACTTTTATAGTGGAAAGTCATAATAATTAATGTGATAAAGATGAAAATATAAAATTATTTATTACACTCCTTAAGAAAATATAAAATAATAATAATCAATTTTGTCATTTTCAACAAACTACAACAATCATTATGACTTTTTACTATGAAAATCACTACAAATATCATTAACTTTTCTGAATAATGACACTTTTAATGACTTCTCAATTTGAAAAATTATAGTAACTGATATGATATATTTAAAAAGACGAAATCAACTCTTTATTTTGCACTTTTTAAAGAGTGTAATAAATTATTTTGTCTTTTCGTAATTGCTATCTTAATCACTAAAGTTTTTCACTATAAAAAATTATTAAAAATATCATTATTTATATTGGGGGCAAAAGGCACAAGTCAACATTAATAGCCTCAAGAACCAATTAGATTTTGTTCATAATCTCTTAGTATTAGTTACAACCTTTTATTTGTTGATTAAAAATATTATGTTCCAAATATTAAACTAAACCTTCGATTTTTCCCTTTTCCAATCTACTACTAGCCAAAAACACATTTGGAGTTAACAAGCAATTAAAAAATTTTAATAACCCTTTAATAGCATAGTTAGACTTTTTCTTACCTATAATTTAGGATAAACTTTAGTTACCTAAATCAAAAAAAAAAAATTTGTAATATTTAGTTGGGAGGAAAATTAGTCAATTTTTTGGAAGAGAATTTTCTGAAACTTGAAAAAGATCAAAAATAAGTAAATAAATTTGCAAACAATTGGCAACGGTTTTATATGGACCAACATTGAGGCTAGGCCTTATTTTATTTTATTTTATTTTTGGAGGGCCAACACTTATTAGGCCAGGGCCCCCAACTTTGGGAAGAAACATGGCACACACATCCTCAAACTAGACCCATGGTACAAAAGTATTATTTAAAAGCCCATTGATAATGGACCTCTGGAATAGGCCCCTGAATCAACATAATATGGTTTAGGCACAAAGATGGCAGGAGCTCTTTCCATGCAACTGTTGAACAAATTTAAAATAAACTTCTCACCTGTTGAACAAATTTAAAAAGTGTAGGAATTCGTTAGGAATCTACTGGAAACTGCTAAAATCAATGGAATAACGACGTTACTGCAGAGATTTTGAGGTAGAACAGCAGTTGAGGTAAAAGGATATGTAAGAGAATGACAAAGAATAAAGACATTGCTTGAGGTGCAAGGCAATTTTTGTTATTTTGATTAGTTTACATTCAAGGATGACTAGTAAAACCATCTGCATTTCGGTAATCAGTTGAGGAGGACCAAGAGGTTAATTATATCAGATTTGGGATGTGAAATGTGCTGTCAGGCTATCAAAGCAAACATGGAAGTTCTCCGGACAATTAAAAAAACATCTATGAGATGCAAGAAATGCCAAATGAAGCTGCAAACTGCTAATGAACTTGTTTTTTGCCTCCCTTAAAGTGTTAATAGCCATTGCAAGGAGTGCTTATTATGTCCTAGAGAGAAAAGGACTCCAGATGCCTTGAGTGAAACTCGATCCTCTATCTAATGTAGCAGTTATGGTATCTCAAAATGGCTAGTGGTACAAATTGTGAAACCTAAAGGGACCTATATCAGAACAAATGAAGCTGTAGCTTTGGCCATAAAGGTCAGAATTTAATCCAACTAGTTGGCTTTCAAAGGGTTGCTGATCCAAATTTTAGGTTTGACTGACAACACAAAAGCTCCAGAGTAATAAAAAGGGAAAAATACTCCAGGAAAAGGAAATATATGAGAAGCACAGTCACTTCGATTATCATATCATCATTTCATGGAGACAGTTTATTTTATAGTAAGTATCATTTAACTAACACGTCCCAATTGTAAAATTTATGTGCTTGCATGTAACAATGGAGTTCATTTTCAAGGGTGCCATAGTCCTCAATTAAAATATGGATCAAGATTTCAGAACAAAACAACTGAGCTTAAATGGACTGCGTTATCATAATGTGAGCAAAACAGCATGTACGAAAAAGGAGTTACAGTAAACCTCAATTGCTTGTTACTTCCATATTGTGAGTGATAATAATTTGAGTATTTTGGAGCAAAAGAGACAATGTACCTTTGCTGATTAAAGAGTCCACATAACAGTGCTTCATCTGTTCAGTTAGGATTAAGGACAACATGCTGAAAATCCAAAGAACCATGAAACACTAGATCAACACCAAATGATGGTTTTTCCTCATTCTAATGAATCGAAGGCAATAAATCTTTCTCTCTTTTTGATAATCATAATAAGCGAAAAAATTAAAGGCACCTAACAGAGGAGAAAAGGGAAAGAAATTGAAAACTGTCATGGGGATAAAAACCAGTTTTATGTATCACCTGACAATCACAATCTTTTGTTACCTTAATTTGTGTTCTATTATATGTATATGTGATGTGAACTAGATCATCACTGGCTTGGATAACAGCTGGATAAGAGAACTCCATTCCCTGGGTATCCTCTAGCATTATCACCTCACGCCAGGAGTCTCCATCATCTAGGGATACAGCAACTTTTAGCACAGCCCTTGAGACAGTATTATATGCCAGCAACAGACGTCCATCCCTCAGCTTCACCCCATCAATTCCTAACCAGTATGTTCAACATTAGAAGGCAGGACATGATATAGTGAGCATCTGCTTTACAAATGTTATTATTGCTGGAGCTAAAATTTATTCGGCATACAATCTGAAAACACATGTTCAATCTAAAATGCATTTTTTTCATTTTAAAAGTATCATCAAGATCAACTAAAAAAATATCACAATAGTTCTATTCAATGGAACATCTCCCAGTGACTTCTTGCTTAGATGGTTTACTTCACATGGGATCGTACTATAAAACATCAGCTTCTTGTGTGCTCTGTGATGTGTTTACTTCGACTAACATAACCTATGCTCTCCAATCTTAATATCTACTTCCAATTGATTGCAGCACTTTATGCAATAAACATGTTTTCGAATGTAAACCTTTTAGAATAATGTCCTTTCACATATTTCCCAACTTTTATTATTACTTACATGATATTTAATTAGGATCATGGTGCTTAAAAATCTAATATGAAGCTTTACAAACCCCATATGAGGTAACTTTCGCCATCCTAATTTGAATACATAATTTTGAGCAGACATCGAGTTTGAATATGTGGTACTTAATTAAAATTGAAAGAGATTGTATGGACAGGGGATTATTAAGTGTATTTTCCATGTATAAAGTGTTCAAAGAAGAGAACACATAATACTTTAATACTTCAAATTATTGTAATGGCCATAATTTTGGGAAATATTAGAGAGAAAAACAAGACAATCTATTGATGGCCAAGTACTTGGTTAGATGCATAAAATTTGTTCTTAACTGGGCGTGAATAGATCAATCATCTGTCTTCATTCACAGGATACATTATTTGACACAACCTGAGTTGGGGTTTGGTAGTTCAGTAGGCTTTGCAAAACTCCAGCTATGACCGCCATCATCAGATTCTGACATGTAAACTCTACCAATGTCAGTAAAAGATCTCAGTAGCACACGCAAGGTTCCCTTTGCTGTCACGTAAGGAACTGGTTGAATCACACCGAGAGGATTGTTCTCAATGTATATCGGCCCATTCTTTTTCCAGGATTTACCTGCATCTGGAGTTATCTGTTTCAGGGTTTGAACGTATGTTAACTCATTTAAGATTGTTTTGGACACAACTAAAATAAATATCCAGGCACAGCAAAATTACTAATATTACCTCCATCCAAGCACCCCAAGAATTCCAACTCTCAACAGAAGATCCACAAAGCAAGTCCCCATTTTCCAGCAAAATTGGCTGAGAAACATCAATCTTGCATAAAGCAAACAAGCACAGCACACAATAATCCTCAAATTAGTAGTAAAAAATCAGTAATACCTTATTCTTAATGGGTCCTAAAATACCAGGAGGAAGCTGTTCCCTCTCTTGCCAACTGATGCCTCCATCATAAGATCGTTTCATGAATCCACTCCATCTGGTGTTTATGAAGTCCTCATCAAAAAGTGACATCAACAGATTTCAACATAAATCTATTTCAGGTACTTATTTTCTTGCTCCAGTAAAAACTAAAGCATTTCAAACATGGCAGATTAACTTCATTCAAGAATTCATCTTTTATCATTCAACTTTGCCGTATAAAACCTCCTGGTTGTTTTCTGCCCCAAACAGAAACATCAGATTAAGGTTCTGCTCTCAAGAAACATTTCTAGCTTCTTTATCCTCACTCTCCAAGCAACAAAAGTTAAAAAATATAACAAATCAAAGATGAGTGGAAAGGAAAATGGTTATGGAGGCTGGCAAGTTTCCTTACCTTGGCATAAAAACAACATTGACAAAATTTTCTGTCTGTCAAATTTAATTTTTGGTTAAACAATCTCAAGTGTACTGATCAATGGCTGTTCCGCTTCTAATTTTTTCTCAAATTATCAACAAATGTACTCCCATATTTTTCCTTTTGCCTACAAGGTAAAATTTTCTGTAAATATAAAATGAAGAGTTTTGTCGTTGTGCTTCCAAATAAAAGAATCCAAACTCAAAAGTCTGCGGTTAAAAATCACATAGGATGTAGCAGATGACATTTCGCACACTCTGCAGTGATTGAATATTTTCTCTGTTGTTAATTCTTTTTTTTTTCACAGAAAGAAAAAAAAGAAAAAAGAAAAAAAAATCCTCTCTGTTATTATCTAGATGGGTCACAGATTCAGGAGTTGCTATTCAAGGAGCAAGGTAATATCGAAAATAGTTCTTATCATGCATCAGCGACTCTACGAGACCACTTGTAGAGGGATTCTGAGCCATTGTCTAAGCTCCCTCCTCCCTTCACTTCACCTTTGATCATAATCTTGAGCTCCTTGAACTGCAGATATTTAATGCACTCTTCTTCCTGTCCACATAACCATCCTTTCCACTCTAACATCTCTTCTCCCATTGACACCCCTGAATCTCAAGTTTTGGATCGAACCAATCCATTGACACAAATAGTTCATGGAAGAAAGTTGAGTTATTTGGTCCCTGGGGACTAACAGATCGAATTGCTAGTTTTCAGATACAATATATCCATTCCAATTACTATGGCCGTATTTGTCCAATTGACACATCTGAAGGAATCAATGTTGGACTTATTGGATCGTTATCAATTTGGGTTAAGTGTAATTTTATTGTGAGAAAGTATGCAAGACAACTCAGAATTTATCTCAATCAGTCATATAAACTTTTACTCAGTAAGAATACATGAAAAACTTGAATACTTACTTTTCAACTTCCAGCCCAATTTTGTAGAAAAGGAGCAACTCATTTGAAGGGAGCTTAAATAGTGCAGGATTCCACATCGAGACATTGGTTTGTTCATCAGCAATAACAGGAGGGAGCCATTTGCCGTCCTGTTAAAACAGCTTTCATCATGCTTTTAGTAGTTGCACGCAAATTGCCAAATAACGTTGGAGTCAGAATTTTGCATAATGCCAAAGTTCGAGAACAAAATACAAATGACATGGTAGAATGTTACAACAATAATGCATTCTTTGCAAAATGAATAGAATCCCTTCAATGCAGAATAGCCGATATATTACACATGAGAATTACAAAGTGATACTTCATTGATACTCAACAGCTTGAGAGATATTAGGAAAAGAGGGTGAAAAGAAAAATAATTAAACTTTTCAGTCATGGAGATCAATGCTATACAAACAAGGAATATTCTAGTCTCGAAATACTAATTGACATAATCAATTTTCAGTACAATAAGAAAGAAATTCAAATTTTATGACTACAAAGCAGAGATTATGATTACCTTATATGTCTGAATCCAAATTTTAACATCAGGTGCTCCCTCTGCCGTCCCACCAAAATAAGCAACCAAAAAATGATCTTTATCAACCTGTAGATCTACCAAAGAATTAGTATAAAACAAGATGCTTGTATCTCACTTAATGTTGATTTAAATAAAACCACCTCAACAATTGTAGAAGCGTGACAGCTATTGAAGGGTGCAGAATGAGCCTGAAAAGTGAACTCCTCCAGCACTGGAACCCAAGAGCAATTATCATTTGTCATTTCTGAACAAACTACGGAGTTTGCTCCTACAGTTTCAGTCTTACTGCAATATAAATAAAAAGGATGATAAACTTCGGAAGAAGTGCAGATTTCTCCTTTTTATAAATTAAAATTAGAGTGCAACAAAGATTGATTTGTAAATGAGCAAAAGAAGTTCATAAATCCTGAAGTAAAACTAATGTTGACTTTAGTTTCATTCCTACTCAATCTTCATAGAATGCTCATGGTTTTTATTGGCTGGATATGAAAATTTGCTTCAGTAGAGATGAGGTTTGACCTCAAAAATTAGAACGAACTACTGAGGACAAGGATTAATATTGTGTACCTTTCCTCGACTGAATGAATCAATTTGTTTTTGCGCCTGAAACTGATTCTTCTTTCGGGAAATGAATCATGACAACTAGAGAAGTTGAAGAACAAAAATACCACCAACAGAGCCAAACACCAAGAAACAGATTGAGCGCATATACTAGCTCCTTCTCTCATATCTAGGAATGACTGACTCAGATAAAAAGGACCTTGACATCCGACACTCAAATACAACAACAACTTTTCCTTACAAGTATCTGACAAATTCCAGAGACAGCTTATTGGTTTTATGAGTACGCCATGTGCAGGCATTACCTGCTACAGTCAAAGTCAAACAACTTTTTAAAATAAAATCTTATATATAGCACTAGAGATGCTCGTTCTCCCCTTTTTCTTCTGTGGGCGTGCTCACTTGTGTCTTTGGTTCTGATTCAAAGATGCACCCATTTGTTTTCTAAGAATTAATATCACCATAATACCAGAATAAAGGAATCCCTGAACTTATTTTACAGGTAGTTAGCAAATTACGTTGTGCAAGTAACGGAACAAGAATCCAAAAGAAGAGAGTCCCTACCCCTTTCAATTTTCTATTTACAATTATAATTTGAAAACTAATCAAAGAATTTTAAATGACACAAAATCCTAAAACAATAAAAATTTTCTAGTTATACAATTTCCTAATCCGTAGTTTCATTATTTAGTCCTGCATCAGCAAGACAACCGATGATACGCCAGATATGCACGCTCATGCCATAAAGACGTGCAAGAAACAATACTTTATGGAGTCAAAGTCAGGTTTGAGATGCAGAACGTACCGTACAGTCTGTACTAAATCCACAGCAGTGCTGCACTGTGTGCTTGTGTACAGCGCTTTTAAGTATTTTATTGCCGGTGCCGGCACTGTTTTCAATAGCACATGGCATGTATAAGACCGATATCCCAGTTGCGATCTCAAAGAATCTTACCCTATGTTTCGGTTTTAATAATGATTCATCATTTGAAAGGTACCAATCTTGATATAATGAACACTTTTTTGGGAAAAAAATGTCGACTTGGAGGATTTTTGTGGAGGCATATCTGAAGCAGAATAAACACAATAAAGGGGTTTAATATAATTAAATACAACCCTCTAAAGTCTAAGCTAAACGACTATTGTAAAATACGGGTATTGTTGTGATTATTACCAGTTGAGTTCATGGCTGCCCATAATACCAAATGGTTGGCACTCTCCATTGCTCTTGCTGTTGCCACTGTCTCTGTTTCCACGGGTACTTCCCCTGTCTGTCACTATCTTATGCGGAACCCTCTAAAAGTATGGATCTTTATTGCGGGAGTGTGCTTTTGCAGTGTATTTTTGGAGAAGAAAGTCAAGGGCCGGCGAGGATGCTAAAATTCAAGAACTTGAAGCTTCGCTTAAGAATGCCTTAAAAAAATGTGCTGCTGAGAGGCAAGGCCGGATTAAAGCTCAACAGGTACAACATTTGTATCTTTTAATAGTACCAACTAATATTACTTATTTCTGTAGAGTTCAAAACTTTTGGGCTGAACTTCTGTTTCTGTTGTGGGGGTTTTTCTGACTTAATAATGAGGTCTTTAATTCAGTGAAGGACTGTTTGGGAAACAGAAAAAACACTGCCCTTTGATTTGTTCTTTAATTTGTTTTTAGAATACAATTTGTTAGGTTTTCTTCTCTTTTGCTTCTCCCACTCTGATATTCTACTATGCTGAGGTTTGCCAAAGCAAAAACCAAAGTTTTTTGTAGGTGTAACCTCACATATTGGTTGTTTGGTTCCCCTGATTTAAGCAAACTTGTTTCTCATAATTGGAGTTCTTGTTTATTATCTAAGTTCGCAACCTTGCATAATGTGCAGTTTAGATTAACAGTGGAGTAACTGGTAACTCCTATTTACAGTAAAGGTGATATTATAGATTAGGCTCTAATGGTCAGAGCAGTAGTATCTTCTTTGACACAAAGCAAAATTTTTGCCACGATCTGTGATCTCATTTAGCTCGATATTGGAAAGAAAAAAAAACAAAAAAGTTCCTCTAATAATGTTACTGTTTCGCCTCATTAGTCTTCTAGTTGTGACTTGTGACCTATACTAGGACTCTTTTTACAAAAAACCTGAGCTTTGTTATGTGTTGGATACTATGAATTATCTCCCATCTCATGATTAATGGTGCAGGCTTTGAGAAAAGCATTGGTTCAGCAAAATTCAGAAAATGTTGAATTGAATTCATATCCCATGACGCCTATTGCCATCATCCAGTCTTGCTTCTCTACAAGGTAACTGCAGTAACTGTGGATTTTTTTTGGCAGGATTTCTAATACTTGTTTAAGTGATGTCTTCTGTAAATACATAAGATGCATCTCATTAAACTAAATGCTTACACTGGAAATTCAAAATTTTCTATCAATTTTTTAATATTGAAATCTAAGATTCCTTGGAATGGATGTCCAGGAGAGGTAAAAGAATAGATGGAACATAATTCAAAGCAATTTCAACTACATTAGCCAATAAAAGGAAACTTTGATAAAAGATGTTTTTTCTTGTTTTCTATGTCATTTTAAATTGTGATCTGTGTAGCTAGGATTAACCTACTTAAGGAGAAGAAAGATTTGCCTCCATCAATCGGTGAAAAGGACCTTTTGTAAAACTATGAATTTCTTTCCACTTCTGTCCCTGTTTTCTCATTTCTTCAAGTGATTTATGTCTTTATATAATCAGAAGTATTTCGATGTCTTCTGAAAGTACGTTTTTTGACATTAGAATTTTTCTTGTTGTCCCACAATATTGCAATTTTTGTTAGCTGTTTCAAGTCTTTCATAGGCAAGACCATTTCAAAACTGGAATAACCATGAAACTTGAAACCGAGGGTTAAAATATGTGTAATATTTCTAACAAACATAATATGAATACATGCACTGGGTATGCACAAAAGAATGAACGAAGTAAACGGAAACATGCTAGTACCATGTAAGTGTCAATGCAGTTTAAAACCATCACCTCCTCCCTCTATCTAGAGTCCAGGTAATTGTAGTCCATTTACATGAATGAAAATGGATTACTTAGCATGCTACATGCGTGCATATATTGTCTGTTGTAACTACAGCAGATTAGGTAAGTGAACCTTATCTGATTTGTCCATGAAACGCAATGCCCAACTACATTTCGCGGAATCACATTACAGATGCATAACAAATGAAAAGAATGTGGATATCTAACCAGTAGTCATCTTCCAAAGTATAGCCAGATTATACTTTGCATGTATATATGTGAAATTAGGTGTCTGAAATTTGGATTTGTGCAGCCAAAGTCATGAAGGTATAGAGAGTTTTTTTCTCAAAAAAGCGTGGCCTGTTTTTTTCTCAAGGAATTGTGTATGCATGTACAACTCTTGACTAAAACAGTATGAATGATATGGAGAGGGTTTCAACTTGATAATGTGTTATGGGATCTTTCTCTGGGGTTCTGGAAATTTGTGGAAAGCTCTTGTAGAGTGAAAAAATATTTAACCAGAAACTTGAGGTCTGGATTAGTATACTGTTCACTTTTGCTATACACAAAAAATAAGTTGCATAAAATGACATACTGAAGCAGATTCATTTTGTAGACAGATAAAGGTTTGGTTTTCCTATGTTTCTTATCTAGTTATGGGTTTGATACTCACCTCAGATAGCATTGTTGACCACAGATGTCAGTGCATGCTCAGCTTGAACACAGCTTTTTGCATGAGGCTTTTAATATAATAATTTTTGAGAAAAAGAAGCTCACTTATTGTGTCACTATTAATATCTTTCAATATGTTTCTTGAAGTCTAAAGCCATAATAATTGCAACTGACCAACCTAAACTAGTTCGGGAGCACATGATCATTCAATATTTGGCACCAAGGAAATCTAACATAAGATTGATGATTTAACCCAACCACTCAGTAAGCAAAATCTTTTTTTTTTCCTGATTAAGTGAAATTCTGGTCGCACTTCTCCAGTGGCTTGGTTTGGTTTACAATATTATTATTCCAGAGCTGTTCAATTCGTGCTCCATTGTTTGTTATGCAAGTGCTCTATTTCTGTGTATACACAAATATTTGATGCCTATATATAGAAATAGCGTCATACTAATCTTTATCTCATTTTTGTGATTTCTGATTAATAAATGTTTCTTGTTATAAAGGAATGGGACACCAAGACAGCCTTTACTTGTACCTCTTGCAAAGGCATGCTTAAAGTTCAATCCTGTTCGAGTTCCTCCAGCATCTCTTGAAGGTCTTGAAGAGTATTCACATTGCTGGATTTTATATGTTTTCCATCTCAATACAGATCTGGAAAAGATATGGAAGCATCCATCCCATTCAAAGCTCAAGGCCAAGGTATTGTTCTGCATATTGATTCCTTTTATCAGCAATTACTTTGTGAGTCTGCATGTTATAGACTTAGCAAAAAGTTGATGCGATGTTTAGGTAAGAGTACCAAGATTGAAAGGTGAGAGGATGGGACTCTTTGCCACAAGATCTCCTCACCGTCCTTCCCCAATTGGCCTCACAGTGGCAAAGGTACAATTTCAGCCTCTCGTTGTACAAATAAATGTGTCTTTTAAGCATGGCTGTTACTCTTTATGCATCTAGAATATGCAGCTTCAGCTCTACGTGCAGTGTATTGTCATGAGCATTTTTCCCTATAGGATATGTAGTCATGAAGAGAAATCTTTTGAGTGGATTATAATTTATGTTGCATGGGGTTCCTTACAGTTTGACAGTTTCTGCTTTGGATTGAATTATGCCTTGCTAACCCAGTGCTGCACACTCTTCATAAATTAAATTGACTTAAGGATCTACAATCCCAGAAGATGATTGAACTATTTCCAGCATTGTTTGATTTTTATGTAAACAAATAGATATTGCTCCTCTTTGCCTGCTTTTCATTTTAGACACCCAATAGTGGAAGAAGATTTCTTCATAAGCAATCCAGTAATAACTTCTCCTAAAGTTCCTTCTTGGATGCACGAACGTTTGTGGTTAGACTTTCCCAAAAGCAATGTGAGAGACTTAAAATTTTTTCCAAAGTGCTTTGGCCATCATAGACTTGTTGATATCTCTAAATGGATAGTTAGCTGATGGCTGACATAAAAGATCTCCTTTTGATACCAAATCTTCAGACACCTCCACGAATGCTCTTTATGTTTCTACAATGGTAATTTGAGTGGCATGTATAAAGAAAAATTAAAAAAAGGTTAAAACGTTTATCCCAAAAAAAAATCTGAAGTCAGAATACGTCCCTATTTATGGCTTAGGTGGAGGCAGTGCAGGGACATAAAGTTTTCCTTTCTGGTGTGGATCTCGTTGATGGAACAGTAAGATTTTCTGTTGCTTTATTATTAGCTACATGAAGTTGCAGTTTCTCTTTGTTCATTCCTCAGTTGGGCTGCACCATGCACAATGATTCTGTATTTGGGATGATGTCTCTAATTGGCTTATGAGTTGTGTAACATTGACAGCCTGTCCTGGATGTGAAACCCTATCTCCCATACTGTGACAGCATAGATGGAGCAACTGTTCCAGAATGGGTCAAGGTAACATTCTCCAATGATGCCTTTTCGCATCATCTGTAATTGAATCTTGAGACGACTTAGCTGCTAAATTACTTTGCGGAATGGTGGGTATATTCCATGGCTGTTAATACTTGAACAAGATAATATAGTAAAATGAAGACATGAATGAAAATGGGTCGGTTGGACAGAATGCTTTAACTCTGGTCTCTTGGTAGACTACAAATCTTCATTGCATATTATAGAAGATCATATTCATCCCAGATGGAGCAAAGGTTGGATTATTTAGTCTAGCAGTTCGTCAAAGACTTTTGTCTAACTAGTAGAGAATGATTTTTTCACCTTAATGTACAGGAGGACAACTTATTGGCTGTGCCTTCTGTTAACTTCTCTCCTGGTTTCTCTGACACTCTAGCTGAATGTTGGCCAATAGTAGTAAGGCTGCTTCTTCTGTTAATCTGTTCAGAGTCCTGTTCACCTTAATTTGGTCCAATCTTGTCGCACCTCTTCTCACTATATATAACTTGGAAATCTCCCTTTACAGGAAAAAAGGTGTCTCTATATCTCACAAGATGAATTCAAAGGTTTGATTAAGCAGGTACTTGCATGGGATATAAGATCAGTGTCTCAAAGAAACCGGCCACATACTTCTATAATTAAGACTGAATCAAACAGGATACAAGAGGATGCTCCAAAACTGGAGAATCATGACGAAAATAATCAAACCTCTGGAGATGGAGTCAGAGAAGTGTCTACTTCTTTAGACAATGTTATTTATCATCTCATTCTTGAAGGCCTGGATGTGTCATACAGAATTGACTGCAACAGCAATGTTCTCGTTGAGAAAGTCAGCCGTTCATCTGAAAATCAAACCTCCGATGCGTGATTCATATAGTGATAGTTCTGGATTATCTGAATGTTACGCCCGAAAATTACACCTGCAGTTTAGATATCCAAATTTTGTGCTAGGCTGCTAGCATTTTGATTTTTTGAGCACCGACGAATGTAGCCAATAGCAGTTATGTTAGATCACATGGTAATATTGTTAGTTGCTAGCAATACCAAGGCTTGGCCTTATAACTTCTTTTGTTTTTTTTTCTGATGATGAAATGGTATGGTAGGGTAAGAAGGGGGAGAGTATATTATATCACATAAAGGAATTGCGCTACATTTTAATATCGCAGTTGGGCCTGCGTCAGTACCCTAGAGCATTCAATGTCCTTCGCCAGGTTACTACCAAATTTGAACCTTGGTGTAGCATCTCACCATGAAAAGTTACCACTTGGGCAATTCAAGCTGTTCTTGCCCTTATAATTATGAGCCGCCTTACTCAATAAAAGTCGTGTTGCATTAGTAATTGTATTGGTAGTGTCTGTTTAGCCCATTTTAAATTACAAGGTCCGAGTCTCATTTCTTCCCCTTTAATCCTCCAATCCCAAATCGTAAGATGCTGCTGTTTGGAGGAGGAAGCCTACAGTGAAAATCCTTCTACAACATGCTGTTTAATTCAATATTTCTTTTAACCTTTTTGTTGTTGTTGCAAATTAGGGTCGAGCTAGTCAGCAGTGAACTTTTTTTAACCTTTTTCTTGTTGTTGCAAATTAGAGTCCATTTCAACTGACAGCAGCTAGTCAGCAGTGAGTTGAATGCCTCTAACGTAGTTTTTGGAATCCCGATTCTCACTTATCCTTCTAATTATGATCTTACATTTATTACGTGAATAAAATATAATTAAATTTATCTTAAAAAAAAATTATATTTAAATAAAATTAAGATTTATTATTATATAAATAACTTAATTAGTTTAATTATACTTTTATTAGCTTTTAACAATAAATAAATAAATTAGACATAAATACTTTTTGATCGCAATAACAACTGAAATATTGAGAAAATCATATAAAATGTTATAAGAAATAAAAATTGAAATAAGATTATTTAGTTATAAACTATACATGAATTTTCTACACATCTATTCATATATTAATTAATAATTTCTTTAAAAATAATTTATAAATTATATTTTCTTAATTTTTCTATAATCTTACAATCTTACGAAGATCTAATCCTATCGATCCAACATTACTATTTTAAATCGATTATGTGTAAAATCCTGATCCTATAAATTATTGCCTATAATGTGACTCGAAAAAATATGTTAATGATATAATCTCAAATTATAGGAACTGGACAAGCCAATTCTGATAATAATGTCTAGGCCCACGTAATGCTCGAAGTTCAAGATCCAAATCTTTAGGAATAGCCCAATTGGGGGGTACCCATAAACAATTAGCGAAGAAAGAGGGATTCATTTGATCACTGGAAGAAGGCCAAAGTTTGAATTCAAAAAGTTTACTGAAAATGCTTTAAGTAATGGTTGTAAAATAAAAGGTATATTAAAAATATAAAAGGTTATTTTAAAAATTATAAAATTATATTTTGAAATATAATTCAAATTCATCTAGAGAATACTGTTTTAATTAAATATCCCAAAAAAAAAAATTTAACTAAGCATACTGTTTCAATTAATGATTCCTTAAAAATATTTCTCTTTTTTATTTGGAAAAAGAATATTAAGTTCTTCCGGCTTGAATAAAATTTTTGTTTTCATTTATTCCAATAGCCAGAATCTTTTGTATCTATTTTCTTTCACACTTTTGTTCTGAGACTTTGACATATTCTCTCTCTATATATTCTTTTTGACATCTAACAACATACTTTTTGTTCTACATATTAGGTATATTTTATAGCGGCAAAAGCGAGTATGAGTTCAAATTTTGCATCACATTTGATTATGTACGAAATTTTATTTCTTATTTAATGTGGGCTGAGAGGTTGTGGTCATTGCCAACGGAGTATTTATTTACAAAAGTAAAGATATAACCATTCGGGTTAGTTTAGTAGTTTAGAAGCACTCTCTGGGTCAGAGGAAGAGGTTTGATCCTATCCTTCCTTACCCTTTTCTTTCGATCAATTTCTCAAAAATATATAAAATCATAAACAATATTTGCAAATATATAAAATCCAAAAAAAATATTTGAAAAAGAAAGAAAAAGAGAATGAACAATGGAAATACGTTTTGAAATTGTAATTTAAATATAAGCAAAATAATGTTAAAATAGACATGATTTCAATAGCAATATCTAGTAGTTGGACTTGTCTCCACAATTAGCCAATTTTGTTGGGGTTAAAATAAGAGGGGTTTGATTCCCTTCTCAGCCATTTTTTCCTCCCAATCGTCCTTTCTTTCTCTTAGTTAAAAGTGTCCTTTCTTTCTCTTAGTTAAAAGTGAAAACCTTACTCTATGGTTAAAATAGAAACTTTATCTTAATACGTATGTGTGACTACATGCATATATTGTAATTGGAAGCCTCACAGTAGTGAGGTACAAATATACATTACAATTAAAAATTTTACCACAATAAGGTATATATACACATTGTAATTGGGAGTCTCATCCCATAAACGGGTACATATAAATATTGTGGATATTGTAATTAAAAGTCTCCTTACACACTACTAAGGTACATACAGACATTGTATTGAAAGTTTTATTCCACGTTATGCATTACCAAGAACCATTGAGATATATATACATATTATAATGAAATTTTATCTCATATTGTATGATGTACATATATGTACACCTACACATTGTAATTGAGAATGTATAAGTGAAAAAGACAAAAAAAATTGGCAGCACCTGACCTAAAAGTAACGAAGTCTTGTCACAAATTAGGCAAGCCAAAACTGGAAGTAAAGACTCATCACCAATTGGGCAAGCCAAACTGTTGCCGGAGTTTATTTCGACTGGGGCTGCTGCTCTGAAAAGCACATTTTTGTACTTTTGTAGCAGGCGGTGTTGGCAGTAATTCATCCTGCCTTTATAGTAGAAGTAATTGATCAGTGCAGGCAGGCAGGCAGGCGGGCGGGCGGGCAGGGTTTGGTGCGCTACACTTTAATGTGATGTGCACATGTCCCGCCCCCCAACTGCAGGATTCGTTGGGTTTCAGCTGGATGGACAACTTGTCAGCGGTCCACCAATACGGATGGCGACTGTTGTTGTTGTTGTTGTTTTTTTTTTTTTTAATCAAAGACACTATAATTGTAAAAAGGCCTTAGGGTCCAAACTTTTGGAGAAGGTGTTTCTATTTATAAATGAAAAAATTTATATTGAAATATGTGAAAATTTTGGTATATATTTTTTAATAGAAAAAGTATTTTGGAGGAAAAACATAAGAAGGAAAAATTTTTAAATTATGTAAGAGAAATTTGAATGGGAAAATTTGAATTCTAAATTTTGAAATAAAAATGTGTTTAGATAGTTTGTTTTTGTTTTAAAATTTTCTTATTTGTAAATGGGAATAGCTTGTCAAAACATACCCTTAGGCTCCATTTGGAGTGTGATGTATTGGAGAAAAGTTGTATTGGAATATATGAAAATTTTGGTGAGTATTTTTTGATAAAAAAAGTATTTTAGAAGGAAAAATGAGAGGGAAATTTTTCTCAAATCATGTGAGAGGAATTTGTGTAGGAAACTTTAAATTTTAAATTTTGAAATAAAAATTTGTTTGAAGTGGGGTGTTTTTATTTGAGAAAAGTACCTACTTTTTCTATTTGAGAATACAAATGCAATGTTCAAATATAGTCTTAGCTTTTTCAATAAAACTAAGTGTGACAGCTTAAATGAACCTATAGTCAAAAATCTATAAGACAAAAAAAATTGGAATATCAACAACATGAGCAAGCAAGGACAAAACCTACCTTACTTGATTCATCCTTTTACAGCTTAGTTTTGACAGCCCTAAAACTAAATGGGTTTTTGCGATTTGGCAGTCGAAGCTCTTTCTCCGACTCCATATTTATTTAATCGGAATGGAGCTTTTCTGGGCTGCGCACGACAAAGTAAAACATTACTCACTCTGCTTTTAATATATATATATATATATATAATTAAGTATAACCTTGAATCACTTTTAAGAGGATATTAAAATTAATCTCTCATATTCATTTCTTAAAAAAAAATTAAATCAACTAATAAGATTCTTTGGCCACTTTATTCATCGTTAATTAGTTTTAAATCAGACGTTTAATTTTTTTTTAAAAAAATATCTATTTTTGAAATTTTTTTATCTCAAAGAAAATGTTTATTTTTAACAAAAAAATATTCATTTTCAAATTTTTTATTTTTTAAAATTTTTTTCTATATTATACTTACTAATAATGATAATATATGATTTAAAATTAAAAATAAGGGGTAAAATTAAAAAAATTATACATTTAATAATATATTACAAGAATTATGTTTCATAATTAATACTCTCTCTGTCTATTGGTCCCAAAAAAAAAGAGTTCTTTTTTTATTTGGTACAGTTTTCTTTAAATTATAAAATACAATATATTTAATTCATAATTAAATGAATAATTTTATATTTTTATTTTTATTTTTTCATTTAAATTATATATTATTATTATTAATAAGGGTAATATAAGAATTTTGTACTAATAGTAAATTCTTTTTTTAGAATAAAGAAAATTTGTAAAACTGATTTTTTTTTTTAAAGGGAGAGAGTAAATCAAAAGTGTATATTTAAAACTTTTTTTTTTTTTTGTCCCCAATAAAAGAGGGAAAGCGGAGAGAACCGACACTGAAATTGAGCTGAATTAGAGATTGCCACCACAATACCCGTTCTGTTCAATGAAATATTCAAGCTTCATAATTGAGTTAGAATTAGAGAACTTTTTTATTATATTTGGTTAAGTTTTATAATTTTTTACAATGAAATATTCAAGCTTCATAATTGAGTTAGAATTAGAGAACTTTTTTATTATATTTGGTTAAGTTTTATAATTTTTTATTCTCACTTATTTATTATGTTCATTTTTTAATATTTTCAAATTATGTAAATAAATTAAGATTCAAACTAAATTTTTTTAATTTAGGATGATATACATAGTGAAAAAGTTATAATAAAGTCTCTCATTAACTGACATAGTATTTATGAAATCTAAATTTACAAATAATTTCTCATTATACTTTTTATATGTTATTCCATGTTACATTTTTTGCACGCTCTCATCACTCTATTTATATTACTTCTATTTTAAAAAAAAAATTGTTTTAAAAAAGGAATTTACTTTTAGTGTAAATTTTTTTATTATCCTTATTAATAATAATAATGTATAATTCAAACTAAAAATATAAATATAAATATAAAATAATATATTTAATTATACATTAAATATATTATATATTTTAATTAAAAAAATACCAAATTAAGAGTCAACTATTTTCTTTTGAAATACGAAAACGAATAGCTAGAGCCTAGAAATCCATTTTCAAAATTTCACTGTTTGGTGGTCCAATGCTATGGCTGAGGTCCTACTATAGTACTGTTCCCACGCAAACGAAATAAAAGAGAAAGGACGAATAGACTTTTTTGTGAATTACTCATTGACTATAAGGAAACATCATTAATTGTACTGGTAGTACTATTTGTACAGCCTGCGTTTCTAGAAATCGTGCGCATTTTACCTCCGCCCAATATTAATTCCAAACATAAATCAAATTATGAGTCAACAAATTGAAAAACCTTGAAATAGTGGATTTTAAAAAAATAAAGAAATTTTTTAAAATTAGTCTCTCTTTATTTTTTTGGGATAAAGGAAGTAGTCCATTCCATGAATGCGAAATTCTATTACGAACATCACTATGAGGGAGCAAAAAATCTAATGTAATTAATTAAGCTTATCCAACTTTTTTTTAAAATTGTAAATTCTTCATATTTTAACTACTAGATTTTGTGAGTGATGAAGTGAATATTCATCATTTGATTCAAAGTGAACCGCTAACGATTTTTTCAACAAAATATAAGCGTTCAAAACAGATTTTGATGAGGTAGTCAAAATGTTAATATCCTAAAATATATAAAGTTGTGAGGTAACAAAAATTTTAATACATTAAAATTAAGGGTTTTAAATTTCTCTCTTTATCTATTGTGATCATGATGTACCTGAAGTCCGAGAAAATTGTAAAAACGAGAGATAGCCAAAAGTTTAATATGTTAAAATTAACACTTTCTTTTCTCATACTATGAAGTAGCCAAAAGATTAATATGTTAAAATTAGAGTTTTCCTCTCTTATTTAATGTGGTTATGACCTAAAGTTCAAGATGGTAAAGATAACTAAAAGTTTAATATGTTAAAATTAAAATTTTCTCTTCTCGAACCGTGAAGTAGCTAACAAAATGATATGCTAAAATTAGAGTTTTTTTCTCTTACTTAGAGCAATTATGATTTAAAGTTCAAAATTGTAAGAATGTAATTCGAAATTAATTATATTTGTTATTCATCGAATTTTTCACAGGCTCAACCCTCTAAGTCTCATTTTGAGTCTTGAACCTTATCTTGAGTCGATGTCCACTATTCATCAATGACTAACTTTATTAATACTAGTTAGTCTCCATTTTTTAAAATTTTTTTTTTTGGGGGGTTATTTTATTGTGTTTGTACTTTTTTTCGGATTTCTTTTAGCTCGTGGAAAACGAAAATTCGCATACGCGGAAAGCACAGCATCGCGAAATTGTGAGAGAAGAAAAGAATATAAAAAGAGGACTAAAAGGGCAAAATTTGAGACAGCGGAGAGAGTGATTCCGAAATTGGGAACAACGCAAACACTGTTGGAAAGCCAACTTTATTTGACCAAACTCAGCGGTTATGAATGAATGAATTGATTACATCAACCAAATCTGGTTTCTGGTTGTGTTTGTGTCAGGACTCAGAAGAAGAAAGAACAACAAAACTCAGTACTGGCAATCCGAATCGACGTCATCTTACCTTCGGGACTTGGACTCGCATCTAAGCAAAACCCCTAATCCAATCCAATCCAATCCAATCAAATCAAATCTCACGTTACCTTGGGACAGGGGCAAAATTGTCATTTTGAGTTATAAAATATGAGTAAGTATTTTAATATTTTTTTAGAATAATAAATACAGTACTTTTAAAAAATATTTTAATATAAAATTAATTAGAAAAGTTTATATTTGAATGTGAGAAGAAACTAACCATTTTGCCATTGTAAAAAATACTTTGAAGTATTGCCATTTGACTTTTAATAGTTAAAAGTAACGGAATGGTCACGAGTTGCCAAATTTACGAATTGAATAACTATTTGCATAATTTTATTAGATAAGTGGCCAAAATTATACGGTTTTAAAAGTTTAGTAACTTCCAATTTTTTTATCCTAAATTTTATAATTTATGTTAATATATATTATTAGTATTTATTTTTATTTCGATATTAAATTTTTATTTTTGTATTAACTCAATTTTTTAATAAAATTTTATAGTATTTTTAAAACTTTTTACATTAAATGTTAAAATAAATATAAGCTAATGACCAAAAACGTGAACCTTCAATACTAAAATTTATTGATGATAATGAAGACAATAGTAAAATATTAATATAAATTATAAAATTTATATTAATTTATTAAAACTTGTAACATAAACTGATATACAGAAAGTAGACTTTCCCATATTTTTTCCTTGCTTTTCTTAATAGAAATACATGAATGCCCTCTTCATTCCTCATTTTTAAATTGTTTTCTCATTTATCTCCAAAACATTTTTCTATATATATATATATTTATTTATTTATTTCTGTTGTGGCATTTAAATTGCTTAAATGGAAACGATCAGCCCTTTTAGAAAATCCAATTTTAGTGTCTCGTGAAATCTTGTGGCGTATTAATTAGGAAAAATTTTCATCGAGGGTATCTTCAAGTTTAAAAGTGGTGTACAAGGGCTTATTTTAATAGATTTATTATTAAAAGTGTAAGAATACTTTTAAGTTTAGGGATAATTACCAATACCTCATGAGGTATTGGTTTATTACTGATATCTCTTGTGGTTTGTCAAAACTATCAATATCCCCCTGAGGTTTATGTTTTTTTAACACACGGGTCCATTTTAAAGGATTTCGTTAGTACTATAGCAATTAACTGAATTTTTTGGACGAAAATACTCTTTTACTCTAGTTTTTGTATTTACTTTATATTTTTTTTAGAAAAAAAATTAGGACAAAATTTTAAAACAATTTTTTTTTATATTATCTAAAAACATTGTACTATTATAAAAATTTACTTATCTCTAATTTATTTTATTATATTATTGATATTAAGAGTGATAATATATAAATTAAATTAACAAAAGAAAAATTAAAATTAAAAAATATGCCTATAATAATATATTAATTATATAAGATATTAAGAAATTTTGCATAATTAATATATTATTATAGGTATATTTTTTATATTTAATTTTCTTTTGTTAATTTAATTTATACATTATAACTCTTAATATCAATAACATAATAATTTTATATTAAAAATAAATTGGAGATAAGTAAATTTTTATAATAATACACTTTTTTTAGATAATATAAAAAATTTTGTTTTAAAAATTTAGTCTTTTTTTTAATAATTTGATTTTTTTTTTGTATTTTATTTGTTGTCTTGTGCAAAGGATATTTTTATCATTTTACTTCTTAAGTTAGTTAAATTTAACTATAAGGGAGTATTGATAGTTTTGACAAACCACAAGGAAATATCGGAAATAGATCAATACCTTAGGGGTATTGATAATTATCCCTTAAGTTTATAAGGCATTTTGAAAGTACAATGTGATCTTTATCTACTCTTTTGAAACATTCGATCAATCTTCTCTTTTCTTTCTTCCATCATAATAATTATCTGAAACAATCGATAACACTTATCTAAACCCTAATTTCTCGTAATTGATATTGAGCTCTAGTACATAAAATTGTAATCCATAACAAATGTTTGCATTTTGATGAATATTTTCTCATCTAATGAAAGATTAATAGAAGTTCCTTTCTTTCTTTATTTCCCCATTTTTATTACGTAAAATTTTGAAAGAATATTTAAATTGGAGACAATTAAATCTCGTTACATTTACAAGATTACAACATATTGAAGCACTAAAACTGCTTTTATTGGAAGATTTGTTGTATTGTTTTTCGAGGAGATGTAAAATGCCTTTGAGGGATACACTTGTATTACCTTCATCCTAAAAAAAAAGTTCATAAATTACAAGATACGACATATTTAATACATCATTAAATGTATAATTTTATATTATTATTTTTACTTTTTAATTTGAGCATTAAACATATAATTTTATATTACTATATTTACTTTCTAATTTAGAGCTACATATTAATATAAAAATTTCATATTAAAAGTGAACTCTTTTTTAGAACAAACAAAATTTTCAAAACGGGACTATTTTTGTTGGTATAGAGGGGAGTATTTGAAATAATTTGTCCACATTTAATGTATTTTTATACACTTAATTGTAAATCTATTAAAGTTATACCTATTTAGTAATTCTAAAACTTGGTGTGCCCAACAACAGAAAACTGAGTAATAAGGTAACTCTTCGTCTTCACCAGGAAAAGAAAATTCCAAAGCGGGTGATTACCGTGGCAATTAAGCTTCAGTATTTCTTTGGACTAAGCCAAAATTCAGCCAGATTGAAGGTAAATATAAAAAGCTTGCACTTCGTTTAGATTGTTTTTATTTGAGAAAAGTTTTATTAGAATGTGTGAAAATTTTGGTAGGTATTTTTTGATAAAAAAAAGTATTTTGGAGGAAAAAATAAGAGAAATTTTTTTAAAAAAATTATGTGAGAGGAATTTGAGTGAAAATTTTTGAATTTTAAATTTTAAAATAAAAATATATTTGTGATATTTATTTTTATTTGAAAACTTACTTATTTACAAACAAATAAATGCGGCCTACTCAAACAGACCCTTGACATTTTCCCATTTTCAATATCGATTGACTTGGAGGCTATTCTCGCTTCTTTTGTATATTCCAAGAAACCGTGGGAAAATGCCTCTCATTGTGTTCCACAAGTCCATGTAGAAGAAACTTCTCTGGAAAGGTCACAAACAAAGTTAGGTAATGTTTGTATTGCGGTTTATTTGAAAAATTTTATATTGAAAATTTGGAAGAAATTTTTTGGGAAAAAGTATTTTGGAAGAAAAATAAAAATTATATTGGAGGAATTTTTTAAAAAAATTACCCTGAGAAAAATTTGAATTTTAAATTTTGAAAAAAAAAATGTATTTGAATAATTTATTTATTTTGTAAGAAAAAATTACTTTTTGCAAATAAATGTGACTCCAAATATAGCCTTAAATTCATCTACATTGCATAGTAAGATTCCGTTTTAAAATAAAAAATTATTTTAACATTTTTATGGTTTTTAAAAATAATTCTTATAAAATATAAAAATATAAAAAATTATTTAAAAAATATAAAAAAATATTTTTTAAAAAATATATTTTTAAAATAATTTTTGGGAAAGCTTATGAGCTGGTTTTTAGACTCGTGATTATCCAATGTGATATTCTAGTTTTGTGCGCAATTAGCCTCGTTTTTTGCTTTTTTTTTTTCTTTATTGTTTATTCCATGAGTGTTCAATTTGACATTTGTCATTGTATTTCGTTTTTCATATATGAACAAACAATCTATAATTTATACCTTTAAAGATGCAGCTAATTAAAGCATTAGCATTATGGACTTTACAAGTGAACCAATTTCTTTTTCTTTTTTTTTCATGCATCAATCATGAAGTAGCAAAATTATTTTTATTTTTTACTAAGTGAGAATACAATATCAACTTGTATTTATCGTGTGGGCGAAAGAATCAATAAAGATTGAATTTTGTGTTTATAAGTTATTAGTACCATTACGGTTATTGCTGATGCAAACCATTAATAACGTAATGGATATAAATCAATTTGGTATTATTACTAATTATGGCTTGAATCTCATTTTTCTCCGATTGCCTCATTTTATTTTAAGTGTTACGTCCTAGTTTCAAAAAAGAGCTTAGCACAATTTTTTTACAAGAAAATAAAATAAAATATTAAGAACACTATTAAATTGTCAATTTTATATTTTTAATATTACATTTTAAGTGCAAGCCGTACATATTTATTATTGATAAAAATAATATAAAAATTTTCTTTAAAAGGGACTCCTTTTTTTTCTTTTTATAGTTATTAAAATGGATTGTTTTGGACGAAAGGAGTAAAAGAAAAGTTATACTTTCGGACCAAAAAATAATAATTAAATCACATTACACACATTTACTAAATTGTATTCAAATCCAAACATGCACATTTGTTTATATTTTTGAAAAGGGATCCAAGCAAAGCATGTTGATGCATTTGGCCAGCAAACAATGCAGCACCATGTGCTGCATGTTTCGTTGTCTACACAATCATCACTCCATTCATTAGAAATCTGTTTCAGCAAATGACAATCTTTTCGAATCTTGGCACAGGGCCTACACTATTGAATATTCTCAAATTTTAACTATACAAATTCATAAATAGAACCACACCCCATTTTGGTCAAAGGTGTACTTTTAATTTCCCAAATGGCAACGCATAAATTATTTGATAGAACAATATTACAGCTAGGCAGATGACCAATTTGATCATGTACCTCAGATTGTGAGTGGAAAGACAGGCAAGCTCCAGCTAAATAACTCATAATAATGGAAACTTACCATTTTCAACTAGGAAAAATGACTAAAGAAAGAATCCTTTAGTGCATTTCCCATGTAGTTTCTTTCATTGGCTCCTACTTTTCGTGCTTCTATGTGCTCAATGTACTACAATTTATACCAAAGTAAATTCGAAAAAGATAGAGAGAGACGTTGTATTGGAAATTTGGAATCTTCATCTACAAAAACCAATACAAATAATACCTTGCCACTCGAATTAGCTTTATTCTAACTTAGTCTTTTAAGGGTGTTCTTCAAATTTCTATCTCAAACTCAATAATTAATACTATCTCCGTCCCCCCAAAAAAAATTCAGTTTCAAAAATATTTTTCTCTTAAAAATAAGTTTACTTTTAGTGTGAAAATTTTAAATTATTATTACTAATAATGATAATGTATAATCTAAACTAAAAAAATAAGGACAAACATATAAAATTATATATTTAATTATGTATTAAATATGTTTTATTTTGTAATTTAAAAAAGAGTTTGTACCAAATCAAACATATATATATATATTTTTTAAGATGGAGGGGGTATCATTAACTTTGATTTTTTATTTTTTTTCAAATTCTTTCAAACTCAAAATTAGATCCAAATAAGGGGTTGTTTGATAAAATCAAAATTTGAATGTTAAAATTTAAATGTTAAAATAATTAAATTATTGAAATTTGAGTGTTTCAAATATAAATTTAAACATCTGACTAAACGTAAATGTTAAACCAATCAATACTATTATTCATTTGAATAGTGAATTACTTAAGTCGTACATTTTTGCACTTATATTGATTTTTTTATTTTATAATTATATGTAAAATTAATTTTTACAATTAAGGATAAAATATGAAGGCGAAATTCGCAACCTGGTTACGATTCTATTTAATTGTCACGATTTAAGATTCTTCGTGTGCTCAACAATGGATAATCCTGCAAACAGATCCTGAAGTGGTTTTCCGGGGTAAATTCTCCTACGCCCAAGTTAGTCTTGTTGCTGGAGTTTAGTAATTTTTTAGTAATCGGAAATTAATCCCCTTACCTAGTGGTTTTCCCCATGTATATATCCTCTTTCCTGATAAAGAGAGATAGATTGTTATCCTTATCTTCTTTCTTGATAAAAGGGGATTGGTTATTATCCTTATCCTCTTGCTTGATAAAGGGGACTGGTTGTTATCCTTATCTTCTTATCTTTATCCTCTTTCTTTACGTAGGTAGCACGAAGGTCTTAGTCTTTGACTTCAAGGCCCAAGACTTCGCTATCTCACAGGTCTAGAACTTGATTTCAAGTTCCGAAACTTTGTTGTTTCACAAGTTTGGGACTTGACTCCAAAGTCTGGAACTTCACTTGTCTCTGAGGTCCGGGACTTTACTGTCTCAAAGGTCCGGAACTCTGTGTCTTAGTTGGTAATCTTGCGGGCTTAGCGAACTTAACCCATACACATCACTATCAAAATTAATATTTGGCATAAAAAATAAAATAGGAAAATAAATGAATTAAAATTTATTGAACTTTCTTATAAAAGGAAAAAGTAAAAAGAAAAAACTATTTTTGAAGAGACTTGGTTTGAGAAAGAATAAGAATATTAGGGAAGGGAGTATAATAATAGGTCGTTTCTGGTTAAATAAAATATAAATTAGTTTGTTGGAGGAATGGTCATCTTGGATACTACGTATCTCCATATTTGTACTAAGTGCATTAATAAAAAATATTATACTAATTTTAGTGTTCAAATTTCTTCACTCATCAAATTGGACCCAAATTTTGCTATCAAATGCTTCAAAAACTAAATTTTTTTAATATATTACTAGTACCGAACATGAGATCTACTAAAATTTATACACAATCCCTTTCAATCAATAAAATTTATACACAATCCCCCGTTGGGGGTAGCCAGCCAAGTTGGTGTTATACATAATCTCCCTTTGGAGATAGCCAGCTAAGTTAGTGTGGTGGGCGAGCGCGTAATCGTACGGTCATGAGTTTAAATTCCTTTGCTGACACCTTCTTAGTCTGGTCTGTGGGCGAGTTATTACTTTACCTAATGCGCGACTGCAGGTTCCTTAGGAAAAAAAAATTATACACCATCCAATCAATAAAACCACTCTTTGATTTAAAGTGAATCCAAAGCAATCTTTACAATTATGAAGTTAATCTTGAACATAAGGTAGGTTTAGGCTCATTCAAGACCCGAAATCATAAAGAAAAACCTCGACAATTGCGTTGGTGGCAATTATGTTCTTTCTATCTTTCTCACGAGTCCAATAAATCCCCCAAGGGAAAAAACCAAAAAAAAAAAAACACTACAATTCAAATCTCAAAAAAGTTCGAAACATCATTTCCAAATTCCCAGTCTCCCCCACTCCTTTCCCGGCCCCACCTTACCCTGCATCTCCATAGCCCCACGCGCCCTTCGTATATACTTAGTATAAACTCAGACTATACGTATACAGATACAAACGTAACTGCCGCCGTTATATATATATACATACAACCGGGCGATAAAGCGTGTCTCTTTGAATCAATCGGGTTATATTATTTATCGATTAATAAGTGGGAGAAAAGAGCAAGCGAGGACAATATCGTAACTTCACACTGAAATTAATGGACTCACCGGGGACGAAAGCGGCCTCGGCGACAGACAGCTCATCCCGGCAATCACTCCCCTCGACGGCCTCCGGGAGGTCGTCGGTGATTGAGTCATTAAAAGGCTGCACCTTGGCGGGCAGTCGGATCCCCAAAGAGGAGCTCCGGAGGAAGATTACTATCCCAGAATATTTAAGGTTGGCCATGAAAGATGCCATCTTGGCTAGAGATGTTAATGCTCCCGCCGTTAAGAGTCATTTCGACGCCGCTCATGCTGAGGGAGCAGAGCCCGTTCAGCCGCCGGAGGGGCCCCTGGTCGTGTTTATCAATTCCCGGAGTGGTGGACGTCATGGGCCGGAGCTTAAGGCCCGGTTGCAAGTGTTAATGGGTGAAGAACAGGTCTTTGTTTCCATTCTCATTTGACTTTTTTCTTTTGGTTAAATTCTTTTTCACCATTTTTTGTGTGTAAGCAAAAAATGCGTGCGTATGTAAGCGTGTTTTTCTGTCTGTCTTTGATCGGGTTAAGGTTTGGTGGGCCCCAGTAGAAGTGAAGAATAGTAGACATATTCACTCGTTTCATGTTTTATATTCATATCATTTGAGTGTGTGCGTGTGTGTGTGTTTTTTTTTTTAGCAGTATGATTTACCATTTTAAGATGGGTTTAATTGTATTCATAGGTATCCTTTTCTGGGAAGGGAGTTTTTGGTTGGGTTAGTATGAGGTGTTTTTTTTTTTTTTCCTTTATTGCATAGAGGGATTGTTTTTTTTTTTTTTTTGGGATTTAGATTTGAATGCAGTTGATTTTACTTTCTTCTGGGTGCGGATTTTTTTTTTGGGGTAAACTTTGTGGTAAGCGTCAGTTGATTTTATTTTATTATTATTATTATTATTTTTTTTGTCGAAGAAGTTAACTTCTTCAGGACATTGAGGAAAATTACCATTAGATACGTCATATTCTTTGTTAGATTCTTCGGAACTTTGAAAGAGTTAGGGTCCTTTATCTGTTGCTTACATAAAGTTTTTAAATATATACACACACAGAGACACACGTTTTAGTTCTGGAGGTTAAAGTGTATGTACTTTCTTTCACCTATGAGAAATTTAATTTAACGCCAATACAAAGAAAGCAAAGTATGTCTGATCTATAACATTGTAATTTGGTTCTCACTAATTCTTATTTAAAGCACTTCCTTTAGTGAGCAGATTGAACAATTCAATGATCGTTTTGTTTAAAACCTGGGCTTGTGGTGCATGATCGGTGTTTGTTTGCCATTATAGAACGACTTGAATTCTCAAACCATTGAACATTTCTTCAATTTCCTTGTAGTTAGAAATTATTCTCATCTACACTTGACCGAACTATTACATCAGAATCTGCTTTTTTTTTTTTTAGTTTGTTGTTAACCTTGTGCAATATATATATGTACGTCTCTCTTATTTTGTACTTATCGGGTGTGCACTTTCTCTCTTTAATATGCTCAGGTTTATGACCTTTCTCTTGTGAAGCCCCATGAATTTGTTCAGTATGGCCTGGGTTGCTTGGAGAAGTTATCTGATCTTGGGGATGCCTGTGCCAAGGAGATCCGACAGAAGTTGAGGGTGGTGGTATGGATATTTAAATGAATTTGAAGTTCTAGACTTGCACTGGATTGTAGAACCCATGTTTATTGTCAATGCACATATAGGTATCAATACGAGTTGCATTTTCCAATAGATGGTAGCTAGAGTGACAGATAAAAGTACATTCTCCATCATCTTCTGATTCTGGAATCTTGTGTTTAGAATTCTAAATTGTTGGGCTAGTTTGACAGGTGGCAGGTGGTGATGGAACAGTAGGATGGGTGCTAGGATGCTTGGGTGAGCTGCATAAAGAGCACCGAGAGCCTGTTCCAGCTACAGGCATCATTCCCCTTGGTACAGGGAATGATCTTTCAAGGAGTTTTGGTTGGGTAAGCTTTCCCCTGTCTCCCCTTTCTTGTTTTTCTCCACTTTTTCCTTTCTGAGATTGTCTTGAATTGTTTCTCAGGGGGGTTCATTTCCTTTTAACTGGAAATCAGCCGTTAAAAGAACCCTTGACAGGGTTTCAAATGCTCCAATTTGCCATCTTGATAGGTGAGTTTTTTTGGTACTGTGCATTGTGCATACCCCTTCCTGTGATGCTGATATCATCAATATTTCTCCACATGTATTCTTTTTGGATCCTCAATGTCGTCTTGAATACTAATCTTCTGAGAAGATTTCTTATAGAAAGTTCCATTTGCAGTTGGCATCTTGTTCTTTCAATGCCTACTGGTGAACCATTGGAGACTCCTTATTCTTTGAAGCCGTGTGAAGAGATATCTCTTGATGAGGTTGTTAAATTGGTTTTAATGAGAACTTTTTTTAAATTGGTTTTAATGAGAACCTTTTTTCTTTTACTGTAGCTGGTTTTTCATTTTATAGATTAACTCAATTCTCTGGTTGCAAATGCCTTTATAATGTTCCCATTGAACTTGAATTCTGGTAACTCTTTCATCCTTTCATATTAGTGTTCAGCATATAATCACTCTTTTTTTCCCCCATCATTTCCACAAGCCCTTCAATTGCTATGTTGTGATGGACTTGTTGATAAGCAAATTCTGGGCTTAGTTAATTATGCATAAAAGATACTTATTGGCTCTCTTGATCATGAGGGCAAAGGTGCAATTCCTTCTGTCATTTGGACTTATGGAGATTGCCTTTGTGTTGATATTGAGATTTTGGAACATAAAACTTATTTGCAAGGCCCAAGGGTTTTCAACAAGGTGCCAGAATTCCAAGGAATTTGGAGATATTTTTGTTTTTTTTTTTGTGTATTTTTGTAAACTTATTTGTTGATCCTCGGAAAGAGAAGAGTTAATAAGCTGAGTAGTTTCTATTTTTTATGGTTTTTTTTAGACTTTTAGGTTCCTGACTTCTGTGACTTTTATTCAAACATCCTCTATGTCATGGTTATTTGTCATTTGTCTCTTAAGATTTTCCTAAAGATATGATTCTTGCATTGTGTTTGTGCATTTTTGTATCTTTTAATTCAGACCGGACTGCACTTCCTAGCACATGTGGTTCAGAAAAAGGGACACCTAATTTACAGGAAGTATAAGAGAACATTATTTCAATACTTCTAATTTGAATTTTTTTTTAGTGGCCTGTCTCATTTTCACATGACAAGAAGAACTTTGAATGGGCAGTTTTAGACATTTATGGCATGGGTTGGCACTGCTCTATGTTAGCATATTTTTCTGTTTTGTTTTTCTTTATTGTCCACGTAAGTGGGTGGAGGATTTGTTCGATGCTTCTTTTTGGGAATCAAGCAGTTTTTTCAGTGATGCAATGAATGATAATATTGCATTCTGTTGTGAAGTCCATTTTGTATGTTTCCAACTTTATATCAGCTGATTTCATTTTGGAAGCTGCATGCTATTTGAAATATTCTCAAATTTTCCTGTCCTGTTTAAGGTTATTTTTTTAAAAATGAAATCAGTTGTGATTAATTTTCTGCAATCTCTTTGGTTTTGATTCAAGCTTGTTCCTTGTTGTGAAGGGTCTGGAAATTGAAGGGGAGCTGCCTGAGAAGATGTCCTTTTATCAGGGGGTGTACTATAATTACTTTAGCATAGGTATTTATTTGAACATCAGAATTTCCAAAAAGATTGTGAATGCTATAGTTTGTTGTTTTGTACTTCTCTAACATCAACTAAATGCAAGTCTCTAGTGGGTACATAAATGAAAATATTAAGTCATAGTTTCAACTAAAGTTAAAAAGTACTCTGTGCTGATGATTCAAATTTTTGTTGAGTCTTTTCTCAAAAATAGCAAATCCAGATCTCTTGCACTTGCAAAGACCCAGACATGCATGCAACATTTTTACACTTAATGTGTTGTTTCATTATTTTATTTTGTATATTCTTTTACAAAGATGTAATAAATTCCTACTCCTAGCACCCTAAAACCCTGACTCTTTCTCCTATTCATGAAAGAAGTGTAGATATAAAATTTGAAAAAGGGATGAGGGGGGAGGGGGGGGGGGGGGGGGAGGAGAGGTGGAGGGAAGGAAAGAAAGAAAACTGTAATTTTCAGAAAGTGTATCTTCTTGTCTAAAATTGGCCTGGGTTAGCCTTATTTATGCGATTATTCTGCTACACTTTTGCCATTTGGCCATTATCTTCATTAATTATCTACTTCTCCCTTTGAATGCAGGTATGGATGCACAGGTTGCTTATGGCTTCCACCATTTACGCAATGAAAAACCTTATCTTGCCCAAGGTCCTATAGCGAACAAGGTTGGCTGCACTTCTATTCTTAGCCATTAGTATTTAATCATGTGTAAGAGGATTTGGTATTGCATTTGAAAATTTAATGTAATTTTGTATGAGTTGCAAATTAAGTGGCTATCTTGCTTTTCTTTCTTGGTTATTACCCCGCCCTGGCGCCCTCCCCTACCCCCACTAATCTTATTTAATATTTCCTGAGGGATGGGGATGGGCAAGTGGAGTTTTTTGTTTTGTTTTTTTTCCTTTGCCAAGATTAACTCAATAGCCCTAGGATTTTTATTCTGATTATATTTTGGGTGGCTTGTTTGTCTGATGGACCCCAAATACCATCATGCGGACAACGATGAGGATTTCCTGATAAGTGTTATGGACTTGACTACATGTATGATGCATTTGATTTATCTATTTATTTTTTGTCTTATTTAAACTAATCCTTCATTCCTCATCTTTGAAAATGTTTTTCAAGCTAATTCTTTTTCATTCAGAGTGAAATGGAATAGTTGAAATATTTCTTCTTTCCAATTAGCATATCAATATGTGCCTGTTGAACCTTCCCACTGTAATTCCTTATATATAATGGCTCCAATTCATAATCTGGCTTTTCTGTTGTTTTAGCTTATTTGAAATAGGGAATGGAGCTCTGAGTCCATGAAATTTCCTTGCTTTAGTTCTTTGACTACTTTGTATCGTATGTCACTGTTTGTTTGTTTGTTTATTGTTGTTTATTTAAAACTGTGCACTCTGTAAACTTTAAATATTTAAACATGTTGTGTTTCTATTCTCAAGAATTTTGAATCAAATACCATTCAATTAGTTACAACTCTTTGAATGAATGCAGGCTTGTGTTACCTTCAGGCTATATAGAATCTAAAAATGCTATTTTGGCCTAATTCCCGAGATGGAATTTAATCTTTCTTGATATGTTAGTTTGTCTTTCTGATTTCTTAAAAATTCTGTAAGTTTCTTAATGGGTGTGATTCTTTTTTTTGGAATTTAAACAGTAATTGACCCAAGATCTAATTCTTTTATTTATTATTTGTGAAATTTATTTATTAATACAGCATTTCTGGAGTTCCCACTATTGTGTCGTACATCCCTGTATTGATGCTTGTACTGACCTCTCTAATTACAGTTGATTTACTCTGGATATAGTTGCAAACAAGGGTGGTTCTTTACGCCATGTAGTAGCGATCCAAGTTTGAGGTGGGTATCATTTCCAAAGGCTGCTTACTTGTTTTGTCTTATTTTCATTAGTTTTGTGTCCTTTTCTGGCCTCGATTTGTTTGTAAATTAGTGCATCAAATGTATCTTTTTCTGTTTACTCTCGTTTTACATAGGCAGAAAAGGAAGTTGTATCCTTCACAAATGCATGTATTTGTTTCTTAGTAATATTTTTGGAACAAAATGTCAGAGTAGCTTCTCCTTTTTATCATGAGAATAAAGCATATTCATAAAAAAGGGGGGCTTTTTAGTTTGTTAATTGGTGTAGGTTGTATTTGTTTACGTTTTAACTGTATTGCATTTGTGATAATGTTGGACATTGCGACTAGAGAGTAACGTATTTTCATTTACTGAAATTCTGTAATTTTTGTTGTTACTCATATGTGAATGTGGCAGAGTTCTTTGTTGAACCTAATGCTTGAATTCTCATGCCATTCTTATGATTATAGGTGTTCTACTTTGTTTTATTTTATTTTGACAAAATTAGATTTACTTTATCAAGAACTGGAGCTAATGATAGATGTTGTAATGAGATCCATGTTTTGCCGAGATTTGGTTGATTTTATAACCGTTTCTTGGTATCATGCATGCTGACACTGTTTTTGGTCAGGTAGGCTTATGTTTGTCTTTGTTAATTGACTGGACATTCCTTCATTTCTTCAATATAGGGGACTGAAGAACATTTTGAGGATTCACATTAAAAAGGTCAATTGCTCGGACTGGGAGCAAGTTCCTATCCCTGCTAGGTTTGTTTTATTTCTTGGTGCCATTAGCATTTGATGATTAAGATTTTTGGTTACTTACAAGTATTCAAGTTGGAGTTTTGGACCCTTCGTTTGTATGTATTTGCTTGCACCACAGGTGGATGTAGAAGTATATTTTTGTGGGTGTTAATTCAGAGTTTAGCATGTGGAGGTCTTGGGTCTACGATATTGGTCTCACTATTTTTATCAGGAGAGAAAAAAGAAAAAAAGAAAAAGAAACCATACTACTGTTAAAAAATAGGGATATCATTTGAACTTGAACCTCAAACTTGAACATTGAACTTGAACCGTCTGGTTGTAAAGTTTTGGTAACCTTCAATTTACTTTGTTATTTAGGATGAAACAGAAGATGCATAGTTTTACATTCAACATTCTTTTTTTAATGTTTTCTTTAAGGATTTGTAACAGTTCAGTTATCTGAGAAGGGGCTGGGTGGGGGTACTACCAACTTTATCATTTATTATCTTTAAGTTAGAACAAGGATAGGCAAGGTAACAAACAAGTTTTAGCATCTTCATAGCATGTTGGCACATCTTAGAATTTTGGCAGCAGAACTAAAGCATTAATACCTAGGAGATCTTTGCAGTTGACACTAGAAAATACAAGAACTAGGATTTGGAGAAGCAAGCACATTGCTGATTTTGATTTGATGTTTTTCTTTCTTTGACTCTCTTGTACAATGACCTATCTCCAGCAATCTTAAGATATTACTGATAACCAAATACATAGATGGACTTGGAAAGTTTGTTGCTCTTTTTCCTTCTTTCTATGCCTAACATTACAGTCTTTTTCCAGTGTTAGATCTGTAGTTGCTTTAAATCTTCCAAGCTATGGAAGTGGTAGAAATCCATGGGGAAATTTGAAGCCAGACTATTTGGAAAAGGTGAATACAATGCCAATGTCTTGTTCGCATTGTTGCATTTATCACAGTAGCGTATTTATATATGTGTGTGTATATATATTTATTTTAATTTAGACTGAGTTTTATTTTAATATGTAACTTTGGTTTGACAGAGAGTTGAGAGGGTTGGGTGTTAATCTTATTTTTTTCATAGATGTTTGATCAGTCAGTTTTATCATACAATTTAATTATATCTATATTTTCCCCTTAATATTGTTCAAGGTGTTAGAAGAGCACCGTAGATCCCTCTAATCTAAGCCTTCCGCTGGCATATGTAGGCAAGATCTCCTTATTCTCCTACATCATAGTGCCACTTCCCCTAGCAATTAAACTGAGAGCTTAAAATCCAACATATGTTTACATAGTTTTCAGAATAATAGTTTTACAACATAACTCCATTCTGTGTTATCTTGGAGAACTTGCTGTGAAGTTGTTGGAACATCTTCTAAAAAATTCTTCTTTATGTTCTGTGTTTTGTTATTTTGAGCTGCTTATTGGTTGCATTTGTAGTCCTGTAGCATCTCCTTTTATCTGGAAGACAATTTCATTTGAATTTCTGAAATACAACTTCTAGTGTTTGATATGAAGGTTTGAGAAATGCTCCCTTCTTTCAATGGTGTATGATCATGTGCTAATATGGTTCCTTCTGTCCACTTGATTACTTTTCAGAAAGGTTTTGTCCAAGCTCATGCGGATGACGGTTTATTAGAAGTTTTTGGTTTGAAACATGGATGGCATGCTTCAATGGTTATGGCTGAGCTGATTTCTGCCAAACACATTGCGCAGGTACTGCAAATAATATCTCCATGCAAAAATTGGCATTTGCACAAACTCGGAGGGTCATTTTTATGTATAGTGTTTTTGCATAAATCTATGTTTCTTGGTTGGAGTTATCCTTTTTCCTTTGTGATAGTCATCTAAATTTAATACTAAAAATGCCTTCTTGTTCAGGCTTCATCAATTCGTTTTGAGCTTAGAGGAGGAGAATGGAAGGAAGCTTACATGCAGATGGATGGTGAGCCTTGGAAACAACCCATGAACAAGGACTTCTCGACATTTGTTGAAATTAAGAAAGTTCCTTTTCAATCAGTTATGATTCATGGAGACTAAACCTAACAGCTTCGGTTTGTTCTCTGGACAATCGGATCAATGCCAGTTTCTTTTACGAGTGTAATCATTGTAAATTCATATCTAAACTTTGTTGGCTTACCATTTTTTTCTTTTTCACATTGATGTACACAAAGTATCAACTCTGGTCATTGCTGTGCAAATACTGAACTCTCAACCCTTGTATCTAAAGTCTCCTTTTGAATGCTCAAATGGAAGGGTATTATTCACTTAGAACCTCACTCTATTCCCTAAAAAACAAAGGGAGAATTGAGTTTGCATTTGTAGGGGGCTCGGATTTTTAACATTTATTGGAGATGAATACATGGTTGATTAAGGGGAGGTGAGGGAAAGGGGAGAGATATAAACATTTTTATTTTGTATTTTTATATTTTCAATAAAAATTATGAGTTAAAAAGTTGTTTTAGAAAACATAAAAATTTGGGGTGGCAATAAGGTTGTGTTTTGGGTTCGCGTGTTGTGTTAAATTATAAGTATTATAGATTTTACACGAATTCAAACATGAATCGTTTAATTATATGTGTCAAGTAATATAATTTGAATATGACCTATTTATTTCGCGAATAAAAAGACACAAAAATGATACGAAAATACTTATAGATATGAAATTTAAGAAAACTTAATTTTTTTAATTTATTTCATGGGTGATACAACACAAAAAAAATATTTATATATTTATGAAATATTAAAATACTAAAAATACTTAAAATTATATATATTATATAATACCTTTCAATTTTCTAATACTATTGTTAGATAATTTTTTAAATTATCTTAAATAAATTAAACAGGTTGACGTGTGAGTAAAGCTGATTGGACTTATTTATTTTTTGTATTATACGAATTCGACCTGATTTTGATCTAAACTTGAAAAGCTATTACACACGTATTATGTTCATGTCTTATTTTCGTATCGTATTACGAATTACCACCCCTACTAAAAGTAAAGAATAAGAGGACAAAAGTTATTATATCAAATACCTACAATCTTGCCCGAAGATGGATACCCATACCTCCAAACTGCACGTCCCACTACCTACAATCTTGCTACAAGAGGGATACCTATATCCCCAAATTACATCACATGCGATGATACGCTTGAAACAGCCACACACCTTCTCTAGGATTGTTTGGGAGCAAAGTATATTTGGCGTCTCTCCTTATTGGTTTTGATGTTGACTAAGGTCATCCCACATCTTTTCAAGAATGGACACCGAAATGGTTAAACGAAGCATCAGATGTGGATTCAATTGAATTATCATGCATCATTACGTGACATATTTGATAAGCAAGAAAAATCAAGAAATTTAGGATCATGATAAACAGCACCCAGCCAAGACAGTTGCCAAGTTCATTTCTTACTGACACTGCAACTCTCAACAAAACAACCCCACAAAGAAGAATTCAAACAACCGTAATTCAGTAGTGCAGGGCATATCCATACGAGATGGCCAACTCTTGAAGCTCCATACCAACCCATTCAACCTGACAAGTAGAAGATAATTTTGGATGGAGAATTTCGCCCTTTAGCAATAGAAGGGGCAATGGCCTGGATCATATTGAATATCAACCAAAACATCGTAGCAGCCCAGGGATGTGCAGCTTAAGTTACTTCACCATTACATGCTGAAGCAATGGCTTGCCTCAAAGCAATAAGTTAAGCACTACAAAAAGGTTGGGATGGCTCCTACATTTATACAGATAGTCAACTTTTTGAAGTGGAACGGACCGGAGAAGAGTATTTAAACGCACATAATCGTTCTAAGAAGGGAAAACGTGCGAAAATGTGTGTCTAATTTTGAATGGTCATAACTTTCAACTCTAACATTAAAATTGCACATATTATATATTGTTTTGAAGGTGTCGACAAGATCTACAAAACTAATAGGCATAGCCCCGTCAACCCAAGGTGTCTGGTCCAAAATTCCTTCATTTTGGCCACTGTTCGACCATTTTTTTGTTTTTTAGTCACTTTAGAATTTTTTTAAAAATTATGATTAGGATTTGTTTAACTTATAAATACAAGTCTAGGGATTTGTTTTCATTCGTTTTGACCATTATTCAAGTTCATTCAATAAAATTTTCCCAAATTTTGTGGATTTTATTTATTTATTTATTATTATTTTTTTTTTTGTAAAAATTGTTTGTCTTTCCTTTTATTTCTCCTGTGTTAGTTGGTATTAGAGTAAGGTTTTCCTTTGTGATGGCTAACCAAATCAGCGAAGGTAACACCCTATTTGACATGCTCAGGGGGATCCAATACATGACTGTGATGCTTCAAAATCTAATTGTTTGTGTTGCAAATGTGCGAACGTTGTAGGCCAATCAGGGCAATACCGGTGGCAATGATGGAATCAGGAGAATTGCTCAAGGGCATCAGGCCAATCCTATATTCCCACAACCACAACCACAACCACAATGACAACCACCATGTAGGAACCCATCCAACGTGGATGATTCCTCAGACGAGGACATTGAGGAATTAATAGATGAAAACCCTAACCCTAGGGCACCCCGTCGATATCAACAACAAGAATCGACTTAAAGGAGGGGCATCTTCGTGGTGGGAACAACCCAAAATCAATAAAAGTGATTGGGTAAGCAGCCAATTTGACTTCGGATGAAAATGAAAAGGATGTTGATGGTGAGATTTCTTCCTCCAGATTACGATCAATTCCTATTTCATCAGTACTAGACCCTAGTACAGTAGAAATCCATGGTAGAATATATAGAAGATTTCTTGAGGCTATCCTCTCGAAATAATTTAATAGAGACTAAAGGACAAGAGGTTGCAAGGTATATTCACGGATTGAAATAAGCAATCTGAGACAAAATTGTTGTCAATTGATCCTGACTCTTAGTGAATCCCAAAACATAGCGTGGAAGGCAGAAGAGGTTACTATAGAACCGACAATATTTGTAAGTCCCCTAGCGAGGCGTCTAAATCAGCCTTGAAATTCAACACAGGATCTAGTTTTGATTCTAGATCAAGAGACATGGTAAAGAAAAAGCCCTCAAAGAAATCAGCAAACAATCCCTATACAAAGCCAATAGGAGACAAGTGTTTGTGGTTAGGAAGGTGCTTTTGACACCTAAACAAGATGATACGTAGCAAAACACTCTATTTCGAACTAGGTGCACAATTTCTAATTGTATTTTTGAACTGGTCATTGATAGTGGTAGCTATGAAAATATCATATTTCAAGACCTAATTAATATTTTAAAATTGCCCGTAGAGAAACATTTCGAACCTTATTCAATTGTATGGATTACAAGTGGTGAGGGAATTAGGGTGAAAGAGAGGTGTCAAGTCCATTTCTCTATTAGTAAATAGTATAAAGATGAGTTCATCTGTGATATAGTTGATACGGATGCATGTCAATTACTGTTTGGTAGGCTATTTCCATTTTCATGACAGGGACTAAACACACTAGGGAAATTCATGCCTTAGTGGTCAAGACAGTTCTTTTAGCAGCGATGGTGAGCCATTAGGGAAGGTGCCAAATGCTGTTCATTAGTTGCTGCTAGAATTTAAAAAGTTGACCCCTGAAGATCTCCCAGCTAGATTTCCACCGATGAGGGATATTAAACATGCCATCGATCTAGTTTCTGGGGCCAGTTTAACGAATCTTCCTCATTACTGAATGAGCCCAAAAGAAAGTGAGATTTTGTAGCAAATTGTGGAAAAGTTGCTCGAAAAAGGCTTAGTTCAAGTTAGCATGAGCCCTTGTGCAGTACTTGCACTATTGACTTTGAAGAAAAATGGAAGCTGGCACATGTGTATCAACAGCCGTGCAATCAACAAAATCACAATGTGTACAGGTTTCCAATTCCTCGACTTGAGGATATGCTAGATAGACTTTCCGGTGTACGAATTTTTACAAAGATAGACTGGCGGAGTGGGTACCATTAGGTCAAAATTAGATCGGGAGACGAATGTAAGATGACTCTCAAGACTAAGGAAGGTCTTTATGAATGGTTTGTTATATTTCTTCGAGTTATCCAATGCACCAAGCACGTTCATGTGTTTGATGAATAAGGTGTTAAAACCATTTATCAGTAAATTTGTTGTAGTTTACTTTAATGACATTATGATCTATAGCATTAACAAGGCCGAGCACATAGAGCACTTGACCCAAGTTTTGAATGTTTTGCAAGAAAATAAGTTGTATATCAACTTGAAAAAGTGTAGTTTCATGCAAGAAAGCCTTATTTTCCTGGGATTTGTCATTAGTGTTGATAGCATTCGTGTAAACGAGGAGAAGGTGAGGGCATTTCGAGATTAGCCAACCCAAAATCTATGCTTGAAATTCATAGTTTCAATGGATTGACAACCTTTTATAGGCGGTTTATTCGCAATGGATTGACAACCTTTTATAGGAAGTTTCAATGGATTGACAACCTTTTAATAGATTGTTTAAAGAAGGGACAGTTTAAGTGGGGTGTGGAGAAGGATAAGAGTTTTGCATTGATCAAGGATAAGATATGTACCGCTCTAATAATTGCACTCCCTAACTTTAACAAGTTGTTTGTGGTTGAATGTGATGCTTGTGGTGTTGGTATTGGTGCAATTCTATCTTAAGAGGGTGACCAATTACTTACTTCAGTGAGAAATTAAATGAGACACGACAACGGTGGTCAACTTATGATCAAGACCTATATGCTGATGATGAAGATTTTGCCAACATATGGACCAAACTGCCCACAGATGATTTTTACGACTACGATTGGTACCTTTTAAAGAGTAACTGTGTATTTCCCGAACGTCCTTATGGGAGAAACTCATTCGTGATCTGCATGGGAGAGGATTAAGTGGGCATCTTGGGAGAGAAAATACCATATCCAGCTTGGAGGAGCGATATTATTGGCCTCAATTGAAGCGGGAAGTGGGAAGGTTTGTGAGTAGATGCCACACCTATCAAATAGCAAAAGGACAAGCGCAAAACACTGGACGTAATATAATTTTGCCTGTTCTTAAAGCTATTTGGGAGGATTTGTCAATGGACTTCATTTTTGGATTACTCTGAACTTAATGTGGTGTGGATTCCGTCTTTGTGGTTGTTGATAGGTTTTCCAAGATTGTGCACTTTATTCCATGCAAGAAATCCTCAGATGCTTCACATATCGCATGGCTCTTTTTACCAGAAGTTGTACATTTGCATTTAGTACCCCAATCCATTACTTCCGGTCGAGACACTAAGTTTTTCAGTCATTTTTGGATGACTTTGTGGCGGATGTTTGATATCTCTTTGAATTTTAGTAGCATAACTCATCCACAGATTAATGGTCAGACCAAAGTTGTCAATAGGACATTGGGTAGTCTGATTCACTGTATTTGTGGTGATCTACTGAAATAGTGGGACCATGCCTTGCCTCAAGCCGAGTTTACCTTTAACAACGTCGTTCATAGCTCTATAGGAAAGTCTCCATTCTCTGTTGTGTACCAGAAGTTGTCGAGGCATACTGTAGATCTAGTGAAGTTGCCTAATGTTCTTGGGAATAGTGCGGCAGTTGGAAATTTGGCTAAGGATGCCTAGGCCATTTAAGAGGAAGTTTGACAAAAGCTACTAGAGACCAACTAGAAGTTCAAGGGTGTTGCAGATAAACACCAATAGGTCAATTTGTTTGAAATTGGTGATATGGTATTATCTTCGGCGTGAGAGGTTCTCAATCGGGTAGTACTACAAGTTGCAGCCAAGGAAGTACGGTCCTTATAAAGTTGTGCGCAAGATCAATGACAATGTGTATGTGGTGGACTTGCCTAAATCAATGGGCATTTTTCACACTATTAATGTGGCCGTCTTGTCACATTATCACCCCTCATAAGGTACCAAAATCACTCAGGGATGAGTTCTTTTCAAGTGGAGGGGATTGATGTGGAACGGGAAACGTGTGAAAATGCGCATTTAACTATGAACGGCAATAACTTTCAACTCTGGCATCAAAATCATGCATATTATATATTGTTTTGAAGGCGTCAACGAGATCTACAAGACTAATAGGCATAGCCCCATTAGCCCAAGGTGTCTACTCCAAAATTCCTTCATTTCGGCCATTGTCTGGCCTTTTTTCTATTTTTTAGTTAGTTTATAATCTTTTTCAGTTGTGATTAGAGTTTGTTTAGTTTATAAATATGTGTCTAAGGATTCGTTTTCATTTGTTCTGACCATTATTCAAGTTTATTTAATAAAATTTTCCTCAAATTCTACAAAATTTATTTTTTTTGCAAAAATTGTTTGTTTTCCTTTTATCTCTTCTGTGTTAGTTCTAATTAGTCTCCTAACCAATCCTTCGTAGAAAAGTGTAGAAATCCAAGGTGTTTTGGCAGACGTAAGACATATTTTTAGCTATTTCACAAACTGTTGTTTAATAAAAGTACCAAAGAAGCAAGTGAATACTGCGCATAAAATGGCAGCACGCATGCTCGCCCAAGCATTGTAAGGTTTCTTTTCATATATTGTAATGTCTTTGAAAAAGGAAAAAAAAAAGGAAAGATTGTAACCTAGCGGATTGGATTAAACATAACCCACTTTTTACCTTGCGAGACCTGCAATCAACCACACAATGGATGGTGATAATAATAAAGGGTCAACTTGCAAAGGACGTTTGTGATGAAAGTTCACAAGATACGATTGAAAGTTGAAACACAAGATAAAATTGAAAGCAAACCAGGAACATTTGTTAAGGAACATATCCTTAACTACCAAGTGTGTCATAATCTAGTTAAAATTGATGAATTTGTACTATTTTTTTTAAAAAAGGGACCACTTTTAAATTTTCTCCTTCTAAAAATAAGCTTATTTTAAAATAAAAATTTTATATTACCTTTATGAATAGTGGCCTGTATGATTTAAAATTTTTTAAAAAAAGTAAAAGTAAAAATAAAAAATTTATACAATTAGGTAAATTATACCTTATAATTGAAAAAAAAAAGTTACATCAAATCGAAAGTGAATTATAAAGGGAGTATAAGGTAGATAAAATTTAAATGAGTGATTAAAATCATAATATTTAGCATTAGCTAAATAAAACCTCCCTGAGGTTTGGGTCTATTACCAATCGCTCGCTGTGATTTGGTAAAACTGCCAATACCCCTCTACCGTAATATTTAATTGATTTAATAGGAAAAATGACAAAAATTCCCCCTGCAAATGCAATAAATAAAATACAAAAAAAAAATGAAAAAGTTTTAAAAATTATCCTAATAGTTTACAAAATTTTGTCCTAATATCTTGCATAATTAATATATTATTATAGGTATATTTTTATATTTTTATTTTATTTTATTAATTTATACATTATCATTATTAGTGTAAATAATATAATAAGTAAATTATATTTTTATAATAATATATTAAAAATAAATTAGAAATAAGTAAATTTTTATAATAATATACTTTTTTAGATAATATAAAAAATTTCATTTTAAAATTTAGTCTTAATTTTGTCAAAAAAAAAAGCAAATGCAAAAGAAGAGGAATAAGGGTAATTTCATTCATAATTTTTAATTTTTAATAAAGTTATAACTGAATTAGTTAAAATGGACTTATATGTTAAAGAAATTTAAACCTCAGGGAGGTATTGATAGTTTTGTTAAAGCACAGAAGACAATTGGTAATAGACCCAAATCTCAAGGGGGTTTTGGTAATTTACCTTAAATTGAATGTAGCATTAGGATATTATAACTTATCTTCCACAACTCTGCTCCAACATTACGCATGAAGAACTCAATAGAAAAATTTCAATAAGTACTGCAACGATTAAAATCACAAATACTTTGCAGAAAGCTGTAGGCATGAATTGTCACTCTTTGTTTTAATTGAATTTCTCTAAGATAGTAGTATTAATTTAAAAAAAAAAATTACTGAAAAAGGAAAAAAAAAATAGTGAGGTTTCTAGTCAAACAAACTAAGAAAATAAGCAAATAAAAACGAAAGTCGTGGTTTAACCACAAACCAGAAAACCAAGAAGGAATGTCCACCAGACCGTTCTTGGTAATGAAACTTTCAAGGAATAGCAGAATTAAGATTAGGCATAATATATAAAAATAGTCTGAACTTTGGCTCTTGTAACAATTTTAGCCCGACCTTTCAATTTTAACAATACAGTACCTGAACTTTTCAATTTGTAATAATTATGGCCTCGGTCAAAATTGATGACGTGTGTCAACTCAGTCAACCATTAAAGTTGGAAAAAAGACAAAAAAGCCCTCCGATATAAAGCATATAGTTTAAAATTCTAAAATAAATTTTTAAAAAGACAAAAAAGACAAAATTTAAAGACAAAAATTTAATAAAATTATTTACACTATATAATAAATTTTTTTAAACAAAAAAATAAAATTTAAAGATGAAAATTTAATAAAATTTAGAGACAAAAATGACAAAAAATTTTGAGGTTAAAAAACAAAGTATCTATAAAAAAAAAATTTGAAGTTAAAAATCAAAGTATTATATAATAATTTTTTTTTGTTTGCATTAAAATTTTTAACAAAATTTTACATAATTTTATTAAATTTTTTCTTTTAAAAAGTTAATAAAAAAATTTAAACTATATCAATTTTGTGTCATTTTTGTCTTTAAATTTTAGTAAATTTTCATCTTTAATTTTTTTTTAGTTTAAAATTTTTTATTATATAGTGTAAATAATTTTATTAAATTTTTGTCTTTAAATTTTGTCTTTTTTGTCTTTTTAAAAATTTATTTTAGAATTTTAAACTATATGCTTTATATCGGAGGGCTTTTTTGTCTTTTTTCCAACTTTAATGGTTGACTGCGTTGACCCACGTCATCAATTTTGACCGAGGCCATAATTGTTACAAATTGAAAAATTCAGGTACTGTATTGTTAAAATTGAAAAGTTGGCCTAAAATCGTTACAAAAGCCAAAGTTCAGGCCATTTTTGTATATTATCCCTTAAGATTATGAAGGATGAATGTTGATTTTGTGAATTTTCACAAAGACGGACTCTTTTTATTTTTATTTATTTATTTTAAATATTTTTTATCTAACCCAAACTGATTGTATAAACGTGGAAAATCCTAAGTCACATAGTACATAGTAGGTCTATAAAAGGACTAGCCTTTAATGGACATGCTCTAACATAACTAACCTATTCCTGAACTCCAGTAAAATGGGACCGACAAACCCCAAGACAATCATAACTAAATTAAGGACTGGTACCTCCTAGTTAATAACTAGTTAAGAGAACTATAACCCTAACTTGTTGGCCTCTACCTGTAACCCGCCGTCTCGGCTTCACGTTGCTTGACCTCGTGTTTGACTCTCCGCCCCAGTTAGATGACAAAACCTCCCTGGTGGATGACAAAACCAGATGCAAGCAGAACCAAAATCCAACTAACGCTAGACCGATATGCTAAATAAATAAATAAAAAAAAAACTATTTACTGTTGGCTCAGTAAAAACTGTAGCCAACAATCGCACCTCATTCGCACGTCTGGTCGCCCGCAGGAATAGTAACCGGGGGGAGGATTTTGGCCTATTTCAACTTCGAGCTATCAAAGACTGACTCTTTCATGCAAAGACAAATGAATAACAAGAATAAATTAACTTCATTCTAGATCTTCCAAGTTCCAACCAAAAGACGAAGAAGAAATTTCAGCCGATTAAGTTATGGGCGTTAAGGAATGCAAATTAGGCAATGCATGGCCACAAAAAAACATACTTCTTCAATTTTAAAAAAAAAAGTCTATTCTGATTTAAATATAATTTTTTAATACAATACACTTAATGTACAAATTAAATATATAATTTTATATTTTTATTATTAGTTTTTAATTGTGAGTATATACTATTGTTATTAATAAAAATATTTTAAGAATTTGATACCAGAAAGACAAAATCAGACGAAAGCAGAACCAAAATTCAACTAACGCTAGACCGATACGTTAAATAAATAAAAAAAAAAACTATTAACTGTTGGTTCAGTAAAAACTACAGCCAACCATTGCACCTCATTCGTATGTCTGGTCGCCCGCAAGAATAGTAACAGGGGGAGGATTTTGGCCTATTTCAACTTCGAGCTATCAAAGACTGAGTCTTTCATGCAAAGACAAATGAATAACAAAGAATAAATTAACTTCATTCTAGATCTTCCAAGTTCCAACCAAAAGACGAAGAAGAAATTTCAGCCGATTAAGTTATGGGCGTTAAGGAATGCAAATTAGGCAATGCATGGCTACAAAAAAAACATACTTTTTCCGTTTTAAAAAAAAAATCTATTATGATTTAGATATAATTTTTTAATATAATATATTTAATATACAAATTAAATATATTATTTTATATTTTTATTATTAATTTTTAATTATGAGTATATACTATTATTATTAATAAAAATATTTTAAGAATTTAGTACGAAAATAAATTATTATTATTTTTGAATTTTTTTTTTGGTTGGGTACGGGAAAGTATTAGAAAACCAAAACGTGGTACTGTGAGACCGCGTGTGTATCTTTCTATTACTTTGACGTCCCATCTGGGGTCATACGCGGATGATTTTTATTCTATTGTTTCGGAGTGTACTTTTCACTCGGTTTGGAGTCCATGGAGATTTTGATGTACTTGAATCTTGACGTTATGGCTCGTGGGATCTTTAAAACAATTTTTATTTGACGACTTTTATTTTAAAAAGTATAACACTGTATTTTAAAGCGTAATCAATATGCATGTCAAAATTTCTGAAGTGAGAATTTGTGTTCAAAGTGTCAGGTGATATTTTAGTGAGAATAAAAACTTGTGTTGCGTTAATCGAAACAAGAACAGTTAGTATTGTTATAACAAGAAGGGTTTAAATTAACGTTTTGATAAAGTTTAAAGGGAAAAAAGTGCAAGAAGAAAGAAAAAGATCATTGATGGAGTCTTTGGCAAAATTAAATCATCCATGCTGGATTTAGGGGAAGAAAATAAATTTAACTTTTTTTTTTTTTTATAGAGGTGACTAATGAGCAATTTTTTTTTTTTAAAAGGGGGTAACGGAATTAAGATTGGTTATTTTGAACATTAGCATATAACCTTATGCATTCATAGTGGTGAACTAATCATTTTAGAGCTTATAATATCGATACTTAAAGGAATTAATACTAAATTTTGTCACTAATTGTATTTTTTGCAAGGAGTACTAATAAAGGAAAAATTTCTCCAATGAACGTACTAAGATTTCAAATTATTAAAAAGGGTGAAATATTTATGAAATTATTATTAAGGGCGTGAAAATAATTTAAATAATTTAAAGTACTTAAAAATTACAACTCTCTCACCCAAGAAGACCAAATCTCATGGTGACTTCTAAATTCAAAGCGAAATTGAACAATTCTTTGCCTTCATACAATTGGAGAAAATATTTATACATGTGCTCTATTAAGTAAAATAGTTGGGAACAACCTATTTAGGTATAAGGGATAAAAAATAAAAATTTATTTGATTGATTTATTGTATTAAAAATGAAGATGTAGTAGATATATAGAATATGTTTTTTCGTACAATCAATTCCATCCCTTTAAATCTTCTTATTCAAATTTCGTGCATCAGTGCGAGCGAATTGCGGTGCAATTTCGGTGCGAATGCCGCATCGAATTTTTTTTTTTTTTGGGTGCCCTGTACTGAGAGGGCCTTGTTCCTCCAATGTGAGGTTTTTTCCTCCACTATGGGGTCTTTTGTTTCTAATTTGATTGCAGGGCTATTCAACGTATGCGGTAGTAGTTTGGTTTCCGAGCTATTCAACGTATGCAGTAGAATCATACAAGGCATGGAGCAACCGTTAGGGACGCGGCTCGACGCTCGGGTTGCAGTTCAGTTTAGCTTAGTTTCATGCATTTTTATGATTCTCTAGTAGATGGCAATCAATTAGTTTGTGTAGGTGTTTGGATTGCAATTGATGTGATCTGTGCACTAATCATATTAATTCTTTTGCACAATCTTTTTATTTCTCTTGTCTTTTTGTGCACTTTCTTTCATAGGTCAGTCATCTACCGTCAAACCATAAAGATCATTTAGCCTTTTTTGGTTAAGTCTTGTACATCTTTTGCCATTGGCAATTTAATAAAATTCTATCGTTTTAGAGAAAAAAAAAATTCCATAAAATAATCTTTTCAAGATCTCTCTTCATATAAATTATACTCTTCTCATCCCAAAAAGGAATTTCATAAATTACAATACATTAATTAAGTGTATAATTTTTTATTTTGACTCTTTTTAATTTTGGGTTATACATAGTTCTTATTAACAAGGATAACTATAGAAATTTCATTTCAAAATTGATTTTTTTAAAAAATAAATAAAATTGTTGAAAGTAACTTGTTTTTTTCAACACAAAAAAGGTAGAAGTATTATATTTTCTCTATAATATTTGGAGTGACCAAAATTGAGTTAGGCATCTACAATGGCGTTTTGCATCTTTATGGAATTTGATGTTCTTTTCTGATTGCTTCACTCGTAATATTTCTTCTCCAACTTTGATGTGTGTTTATAAGGCATGATTGAATTACTCGGAACCATTCTTTTTTATTTCCTAAGTCATCACTACTTTTTCAGATTTACAGTATACTCCATATTATATGGAGTCGCCAATGCAATAATTTTGTTACAAGAGTAACAAGGTAGAATTGATAATGGCGGCGACTTAGGATTTCAGAAAAATTGTCAAGCAGAACAGCAAGGTCTTTTGTTTTAATGTGTATAGTTATAATTTCAACACGTTTCAAGCCATTTAAGTCATTTAAACAAGAGGAAACACCCAAAATCGTCCTCCACATTTCAACAAATAATCTTTTTCATCCTTCACTTTTAAAACGGGAACAAATAGTCCTTCAAATTTCATAAATTAGAACTTTTGGTACTATTTGTGAAATAAACGGGAATTTTTAGTCCTTCAAATTTCATAAACGGGAACGTTTAATCCTGAAATTTTCCTTCAAATTTTGGTCCTTGAAATTTGAAGGACTATTTGTTTCCGTTTTAAAAGTGGAGGATAAAAAAGATTATTCGGTAAAATGTAGAGGACGATTTTGGGTGTTTCCTCTTTAAACAACTTTAATAATAATTGTAAAATATTATGCTCTTTTTAATAATTTGATTGTTGAGATTTTATTTGATTGAAAATTATTTGGTAAGATATTCTTTAATTATGACTGATTACAATATTCTTTAATTATGGTTGATTAGTTGTATATTTGATTTGATTTCATATTGATGTAATTGGTAAAAATCAATTAGTGATTGATTATAATTTATATCAATCAATTAGTGATTGATTGATTTTACCTTGTATAACTCATATATTCAACTTATAAATAGACATATGGTTATATAGATTAAAGTGTCAATGAAAAACATCAATTATCTCCTACTGATATTCTCTTTAGAATAACTTAATTCTATGGAAATTTTCCTTAAAAAAAAATGAAATGATAATATTATTATCTTATTTTATCCCATCTTATTTTGACAGAAAAAATAGTTACAGTTATAAATTTAGTATCATCAAAGCAAAGGATTCTGCATTAAAATTAAAAACATTATTGTTATTCATTGATAAAATACATATTTATTAGATGAGAAGAGAGGTATTTTTTAGGCTAAAAAATACACAAAACCTAAGGCATTGTGAATGCGTTACACATGTCAGTAGATATATAGAAGAAGCTACCAACGTATGGCTCCAGAGCTCTCCCAAATGTTTGTAGTGGATGCAGAGGTTGAAATGCTCAATTGATTGATTTGATGAATAATATTATGAAAACTATGCATGGCATTACATTCTTCCTTGGTCATATTCATATTTTAGGAAAAGAAAAAACAAAAGCTTCTGTCTCGTTACGCCAAGAAATACTGTTTAAACATTACCTAGATCGAAAGGCATCTTTGTACTTATTTATGTGACAATGATTTGAGGGGATTTTTCTCCTTGATAACTCTGTTAGTTAAATGGACAGGAACCTGTGCATCATTTTCTTTGATTTGTCGCATGAAAACATCAGTCCCACGTACGAATATCATCCAAAAATGTGTTGTGCCAATGGAAGATTACTTGGGAATTAATACGTTAGCAATGTAGCATCATGGGATAAATGCAGGCCCCTTTTGGTTTTGTTTTCCTACTCTCTTCCCCCCTCTAAAAAAAAAGGATCAATTTTTGACTAGGTCAGTATTCTTGTTCTTGCGGCTAAACTGTTATCTGGGACGTAGAAACTCTTCTTTTTCTGAAAAATTAAACTTTGATTGATAGTATTACATATGAAACAACCAGGTTTTAAAGATTCTTGAGGACTATTTCTTGAAGGAATGGTGAAGGGAATTGTCGTCCAAAATAGCTGCTTACACACTTATTCCAATAGATATATGTGAATAAAAACAATTTGGAAAATCTTCCCTTATCCCGTTAGATTTGCTCTTGACGTTTGATGTGAAGTGGGTATTGCTTAACTTGCTAGTCTAATTTAATTTCCCTGCTCCTCATTTTTTAAAGACAATTTTATTTTATTATAACAATGTATACAGCAATGTGAGGTGAGAGACTCTCATATTAGGAGGGGATGTCAGAGGTAGGGTTCGAACCTCTTACCTATTGATCCCAACAAATGGGTGGCTACCCCTGGTCCTGATTAACTCCATGTACATTCTAAGAAACTTCATGCTGTTTGGACCCCTCGCATAATTTTCAAGCATTTTCAAGATTGTACGTTGACTGTTTCATGCAATCAATTTGAAGTCTGAAACAATCAAACTTCTTCTAGTCAACCGCATATGCTAATAAATTAATTTAGGTGCTATGTTTCCCTTCTTAAATCAAATTCATGGCTATTTTAATTGCTTATATACTCAAGTATATTCATTCGAGTTCATTTAGAAAAGAAATCTATGGAACCTTAGTTATTGAATAAGCCATCTTTCTCAGGTATCAACACCAAAATAAAAACTCACTTCTTGTTCAAAAGTGACCAGCGTTAGCTTGGACAATTAGAAATTCAAAATGTTTTCAATCAAAAGCTTTCTTTCCTTGGCTTACTCTGTGTTCCTCCTCCTTTTGTGGGATGTGGGAGCTGCGTCTGCAGGAGATGGAAGTAATGGAACTGCAGCACCAACTTACTTCTCTGTCCACATTGGTGTGATTCTTGATTCCAAATCTCCCATGGATGCTATGGTGAATTCTTGTATTTCAATGGCGCTCTGGGACTTTTATGCAGTGCATCCAGACTATAAAACAAGACTAATTGCCCACAGGAAAGATGCCCAGGATGAACCGGATGTAGCATCTGCAGGTTATTTTTACTGTCTTTTGCGAATGATATAAGTAGTTGCTGTTGATCAAAGCAGTATAAATGGTAGCAATTGAAGTCCTCTGCTGTGAACAGCGTCACAGAAGTTAACATTGTTTTTTCTCTTAATGAAATGCAGCCCTCGAACTGATGAAGAATGAAGAAGTGCACAGCATTCTTGGCCCACAGATTTTGACACAGGATAAATTTGTAGCAGAACTCGGTGGAAGAGCTCGGGTGCCTGTTTTATCTTTTACTGCCAGGAGCCAATCTCTTACCTATAAGCGAAGCCCTTACTTCGTCCGGACTACTCCAGATGACTCAAACCAAGTGGGAGCTCTCGCTTCCATCTGCAAAGGATTTGAATGGCTTGAAGCTGTCATTTTATGTGAAGATACTACTTATGGTACTCAGTTTCTTCCAAAGCTAACTAATGAATTTCAGAAGGCTCAAATTCGGCTAGCATACACGGTTTCCATCTCGACATCAGCTAAAGACCGTCATATTACGAATGAACTGAAAAAGCTGATGACAATGCAAACTAGAGTCTTCGTAGTGCACATGAACCCTGTCCTCGGGTCTAGGTTATTTCTTCTTGCCAAACAGGCCGGAATGATGAGTGAAGGTTTTGCCTGGCTCATCACTGATGGTTTAGGCAACTTCCTCAATTCTATAGATGATGCAGTCATTGATTCTATGCAAGGTGTCATAGGCCTAAGGCCTTATGTACCTAACGCAAAGAATCTAAACAATTTCAGAGCCAGGTGGAAAAAGAATATGCTTCAGATGATTCCCGATAGCACAGAAACAGAGTTGAATGTTTATGGTTTATGGGCATATGACACAGTTTGGGCGTTGGCAATGGCAATAGAAAAGGTTGGACCAGTAAATCCCAGCTTCCTGGAGGAGAATGATACTAAGAATGGGGGTGAGATTTCTAACTTGAAAATCTCTCAATTTGGTCCAAAACTTCTAGGTGAACTGCAAAACACGACATTTGAGGGCTTGACTGGAGAGTTCCAGTTGATTGATGGTCAGCTGAAGCCTTCAGCACTGGAGATATTCAATGTTTATGAAACAGGCGAAAGACCAATTGGATACTGGACCCCTGATGGAGGCATAACACGAAAATTATCTTTAAAAGGTGGACTAACTTATTCGACTTCTACAAAGGAGTTGAAGAGCATTTTGTGGCCTGGAGATTCAGTAAAGCAGCCAAAAGGATGGGCCATTCCCTCAACTGGGAGGCTCTGAGTAGGGGTCCCTAAGAAAGATGATTTTACCCAATTTGTCAATGTTTCAATAGGTCCTCAGAAAAACAAGACTCAAGTCACTGGTTTTTCAATATATATATTCCTTTCTGCTTGCAGCTTCTACCTTTCCCCGTTGATTATGATTTCATCCCTTTTACAAATGCAAGCGGACTTAGTAACGGAACGTATAATCAGCTTCTTCATGACATAACAGACAAGGTTTGGTTTCCCCTTTCTCCTTTTATCTTTGGTTTTGGATGTTTCTTTGATTTTGAGAAAGAAAAAGAAACAGCCATAAAATTAATGTTGCATCACCCTGATGTGGCTTTTCCTCTCTTTTGATTGCGAAATAGAGTTTTGATATGGTGGTTGGAGACACGACGATTTTGGCTGATCGAGCAACATACGTTGATTTTACTCTTCCATACTCTGAAGCAGGAACTGTTATGGTGGTCAAGAACAGAAAAGAGAGAGACATGTGGATCTTCACTAAGCCTTTTAGGTGGGAGCTTTGGCTAGTAATTTTTGGTGCCTGCATATTCATTGGCTTTGTCCTTCCAGTATTGGAACATCGAGTTAGCTGCAATTCAGATTGTATTGAACCAAAGAAGCAGAAACTTGGCCTACTCTTTTGGTTTCCAATTGCAGCTGTAGCTTTTCCTGAAAGTAAGTTTATCTCACTTTCTGATCATATTAAGACATGCTTTGTCCATTTGATAATATGGCAATCGTGTAGAACTGGAAACATTATATTTGTATGTTTTAGTTACTGGTTACCAAGGACAATCGATTCCAGTAATATAGTTTTTTCTGCTGTTGACAGGGGACATGGTTGCCAACAAATGGTCAAGGTTTGTATTGGTTGTATGGTTGCTAATGGCTTATAGTCTAATGCAAAGCTACACTGCAAATTTGTCTGCAATGTTTACAGTAGATCAGTTAGACTTCAGGTTTTCCAGTGATGATTACATTGGCTGCGATCAGTTAGACTTCAGGTTTTCCAGTGATGATTACATTGGCTGCCAAGTGGATACCTTTGTAAAGGAGTTTTTGGTACATAATCTCAGTATTAAGGAGAAAAGGATCAGGGAATTGTAAGGTGCATTGTACATTCAAGAATGTACATGCTGTCCTGAAAATAATTTGTCGTATATCTTTTACACATTGTAGAAGACAATTTTAATTTAAAAGAAATTAAATTTGATTTACGATTTGAAGCTAAATTGTCTCACTTTCTATCTTTTCTTATTATATTCTTTACACACCATCAGAAACTTCCTTTTCTATTTAACTTGCATAAAATTTTGAAATTCTAATCCCAGCTGAACTATAAATGTTAATTCTATTTAATTCGCATGTAATTTTCCGAATTTCAGTTCATGCTAAAACTAATATCACATCACATTTTTCCAACCAAACAGTTCGATCTAGATCTAGTTATGATAAAGATACAATATAAGCACCAAAGAACGCTTCTATGACTTTTTCAATTCTTGAAAAAGAAAATTATGACCAATAGTGTTTCAAATTATATAAGGTAATGTTGCATATATTAAACTTTAATGGCCCGACCTAGTTTTGGATTCTACACATCTGAGAACTTTTATGTATCAAGTTACTTTTTTTAGTGTTGAATATAGAAGAAGAATGTATTTTTTTTCTTCTTTCAATTCTACTTTACTAGGTCAAGCTCAATATAATGGAGTAATCTAGGAGAGTAGATCGAGTATGAACATCCACTGGTTAATAGGAAAAGCGATTTGGCAAAATTAATTTGGTAACATAGATAGAGTTTAAACTATAATATGACCCTCGATATCAAAGAAAGTCCTCAGAAATTACTAAACGTGAGACTATCAAAATGGAGACTAGTAAAAAAGGAAGATTTGACTAAGTGTCATAGTTTAGGAATTTAAGTCAAAATTCTAAATGAAAGTAAATTAATTTTTTTTATTATCGACAAAGTGTACATTTTATCTGAATCTTCTTTCATAATGATGCGGAACAATAATATCATTCGAATAGATAGACAAATCTCTTTTATGGAGATAGGAAAAAAAATAATTGAACTGAATTTTTTTTTATGAAGATATCCATTTTTCTAGAGAGAAGGAGAAGCTATTGATTTTTTAAATTTTATTTTAATGGAGATATCCATTTTTCTAGAGAGACGGATAAGCTATTATTTTTTTAGAATTGAAAGATGAAATTGGGAAGCACAAATCGTTTTTTTTTAAAAATTATTATTACAACTGATCCTAATTTATTACATGAGTGTTGGGTGTTCTATGCTGTGAAACACAGACAAATTTTTTTTTTTTTATTACAACTGTTTCTAATCTATTACACGGATGTCTTGGTTGTCCCACGAGTACAGTTGATTTTCGTAAATTGAAAAAAAAAAATAGATTGAACTATCTATGCACTGTTGTTATAAAAATATTATAAAAAGTCTTTTATTCAAGAATTACATTATTGATCAACAAAGAAAAATGAAAATTTTCCCATAATAGGTTCCATTCTTCTACCCTTTCCTGGAAGTCAATGACTATTCATAGCTATTACCTTGACCTCAAAAAACAGATTGATCCAATGTTTTATTTCTGTCGTACTTGATCCTAATTTGGCATTAAAAATATATTGATTTTTCCCCAATAACCTAAAACTTTTATCTATACATACTACATATTTGATACCATCAATAAATCGATTTAAAGCTAGGCTGTTGAGATCTATCAAGCTGTAAATATCTTTGGATTTCCTCCATTGAATAGTATGTTTGAAACGAAGGTAAAAGATTTAGAAATTTTCAAATGATACATAGTGCGATACAGTAAAAAACAAAGCATTCTCGTAAGAATAGATACCCATGAGCGGGTAGAAACTTATCAACAGATTCTCTATCCTTGCCTTTTCACAGGTATATTTTTCTTTTTTTTATTACAACTGTTTGTAATTTATTACACAGGTGTCGGGTGTCCTTATTTATGCTTCACCAAGAGGGAGGGAGAATGACGGAGAGGTGATGGCAAACTAAGAGTTCAAACCCCACTTTCTTGGCTCCAACTCAGTGTTGGCATGATTGGGTAGCCGTTGGGGCAAGCCTAGTGGTTAAAACAATTGCAAACGAAGAAAATGCTTAATTTGGACAGTGTTTTATCATGGACTATGCAAGTGGGCACCGATGGCGGTTTACTTGGTTAATTTTGTATTGATTTAGAAGACTTTTTTTTTTCGAAACAATAAAAATATTTTATTAATGTAAACCACATAAAATTGATACAATAGCCAACTGGTTAAATACACTTGCTAGTATCGATTTAAATCTAACAAGTAAACTAAAACTCCAATTTTTTTTTTTTTTTTTTTTTTGTAGAAGCCTTAGCAAAAAAGTTATTTTTAAACTTTATCTAAACATACTCAAGGGTTCATTTACTTTAGTTCAAAGAGTTTAGCTACAATTGGAGTAAATAAAAACTCTTGATAGTTGACTAGCTTACTAAAATTGGAGATTTATAAACTCCCTAATAGTTGAATTGCAACTAAATTTGCATATTTATATTTTTAGACCCTAGTAGTTTTAACTATCTAAATAGTGACCCTAGCAAAAAAAGTAAAAACAAAAATAACTCATCTAATAGCAGTATATTCTGGCCAAACCAAAAACGCCTCCTGTCAAATTAGAAGCAAATCTTTAGGCCCAAATCTTGAAGGTTGGTTGTCCTCCAAAAAGTATCATCCAACTCCATCTGTCCTTATTTTTTGGTCAGATCTCACCTTCTTGGTCATTGTCTTTCTTCTTTCTTCTATCTTCTTTAGCAAAAAGATTAGATCTTGGGATAGAGGTGACAAAGGATGTTTTAGAGTTTTTTTTTTCCCCCAATAAATCCTTCAGAGCATTTGCTTCCTTTCTTGGGGAAAAACAAAAACTCTCCAGTGTATTAGCTTCTTGATTGATGTTACTCTACCCCTCTAAATTCAACTAGAGATTTGATTTGAACAATTCTTTGATTTTTATTTTATTGGAAAGCAACTTCACAAAAGGATACTCTTTCGCTCTCCTTATGCAGAAAGAGAGAAGTTGACGGGTGAGGAAGAGAATAATTTTTCCTCTTCAGATTTAAGTTTCAAGTTAACCATAACATTGAAAACACAATAAAACTAGATCTAAAATAGAAAAATTATAAACAAGACTAGAAACTAAACTCATAAAAGAACTTCAAAAGAGGGAGACCAAACCCTTATATGGAGAGACAAATATACCTCTAAAATAGATGACTAAATTCTAATAAATAGGGACATAATATTATTAAAGATAAAGAAGAAATAGTACCCTCCCCATTCTCCAAAAAGGAGAATAGGGGAGGGGGAGAATGTTGTTTAAAGTGAGAGAGATAATAGAAAGGGACATAATCACTGGACCGGTTGCATCAGAAATGGAAGCTTCTGCTTCAAATCAAGTAGATTTTTTTAATTATATATATATATATATATATTTTGTTGGGTTGTGAAATTATAAGCAGTTAAAGATTCATCTTGAAAATTCTGGCACAACTGAAACTTTGATTGATGACTTGATATTTCATGAGTTGAATATACAGAAAACTACACTTTTATCTTTGAGAAAACTCAAGCTGAATTTGGCTCAAGTTAGTCAGCAGATTCTTCTTTTATTTTATTTTATTTCTAAAAAATTAAGTATAAATATGAAAATGTATTATTGCATTTTTTTAAAAAAAATTTATATTTTTAAAAGAAATTTTATATTATGTTAAAAAATGAGTTTTGAAACGTAACTCACACGCACTTTAGTGTACTTAGAATGGCTTGGGGAAACAAAGTCTTGATAAAGCAATATGATTCTTGCGGAAAAGATACCGAAGTGTTCAAGGAAGAAAACAGCTATAGAGGAAGGATTCCTGGGAATATTTATCAATTAATAGAGGAGAAAAAATTTACCAATATGATCCCCTCATATTATATTCAACATTGACTTAGATTGTTAGTCGTCAACCAGCTGTGGTTTGCTGACATTTAGACGCTAACAAATGTCAACTGTGAAAAAAGAGGTGGAATGGAGTCAACCAGCTGTGGTTTGCTAACATTTAGACGCAAACAAATGTCAACTGTGAAAAAGGAGGTGGAATGGAGGAAGGATTCTAGGGAATATTTATAAATTAATAGAGGAGAAAAAATTTACCAATATGAACCTCTCATATTATATTCAACATTGACTTAGGGGGCGTCTAGTTGGGGGAAGAAATGGTAAAGGTAATGAAAATGATAGTAGTGGGGAATGATAGTGGCATCTTTCATTATAATTCTGTTAGTTGGTTTGTGCTGGAGAATGGAAATGATTACTAATAATGGTGGTTGGTTTGTGTTGGGAATGAAAATGATTATAAATTAATTGTAATAATTAGCATTAATTAATTAGTTATTATAATATTAAATTAAATTAATTATTAATAAAAATATTATTGATTAAATTCATCTCAAGTAATTAATTAATATTAATTGTAATAATTAATATTAGTAAAGGAGATTAATTCATATTAATTATAAGTAAATGAATGATTAATTAAATTAATCTTAATTAGTTAATTTATTATCACTTAATAATAATAAGTTAATAATAAATTAATTTATATCAATTATAATAATTAATATTAATTACTTAATTAGTATTAGTTAATTAATTAGTATTAATTATAATAACTAATATGAATGAATTAATTAGTATTAGTTACTTAATAAGTTAGTAATAATTAGCAATTAATTAATATTATCAATTAAATATTTATAAATTAATTATACATTATTAATATTAATAAAATGAGATTAATTAATTAATAATATTAAGTAAATGAATGATTAATTAAATTAATATTGATTAATTAATTTATTATTAATTTTAATAATAATAAGTTAATAATAAATTAATTTATATTAATCATAATAATTAATAATAATTAATTAATAATAATTAATTAATTATAATTAATTAAGTAGTATTAATTAATTATTAAAGTAATTAAAATAATTTTTACCAAACCCATATCCCTATCTTCCATACCCCCCAATATTGAGGGATATGAGCATTACTCTATATGAGAAAATGAAATATCTTTTCAAGTAGGTTAGAGAATTTTATTTTCTTCAAGCAACCAGCATCAATTACTATCAAACCCATATCCCCATTCTCATATCCCCCAGCTAAGCTTCCCCTTAGATTGTTAGTTGTCAATCAGCTCTGGTTTGCTAACAATTAGACGCAAACAAATGTCAGCTGTGAAAAAAGAGGTGGATTAGACTTTTGATCTTGAAAGATTAGATCACTCAACCATGAATATTAAAAAGTAAACAAAAATGATGTACTATACTTATAATGTACATGTCAAATAAGTACATTTTGAAAATTGACGGTATTGTCTACTAATTTGAAATGCTTATAAATGACTTGCAAAGTAGGGTTTTGACCCCTTAATCACTTCAATGTTTAAGTTAGTATTTTAAGTTAGTATTTTTGAAAGTAAAGATTGTTTGAAATGAATCAATTACTTGAGATAATAGATAATTCAACATTATATGCATCTATTGATTTTAGAATTAGTTATTACTGAATGTTATCATATCGAGCATGTTCTTCTATTTTTGCCGTATCAGACACAATTTATATTTTTTGAATATTCAACAGTAACGCATGATAAGTCATAATGACTTTAAAACACATCATAAACAACTCATAAATTTAAATAGTTTTGTCCTGTGCATATAATCAATATGGTAATCTTAGGTTTAAAATTGTGTAATCTTTTCTAACGTACAATCCAAGTGCCAACTGCAACCTTAACAAATAGGAAACCTAAACTAATGAAGCCATTTGTCATATGCCCAAGTCGAAGATATCTTGATTGGTTGTGTTCAAATTTTCTGAAGAACAAAGTTTGTTCTCTTTCATTATTTGCACCGTCCGTTATAGTTAGTGACCATGCTTCTGAATTTGATCATTTCCAGGAAACCTCTCGAGAATTCATGTTTTACAATGGACATATTTTAAGATGAAGCCATAAGCATTAGTTAAATTACTAATCGCTAAAATAGCAGTTCTTGACCATTTCAAACTGTTCCAATCAAGTCTCTCAGAAAATTCTTCAATTTCCTTTTCTTGTTTTAGTTCCCTTCAATTTACCTTAACAGTAGTATAACCCTGCTCATATTTCTTCTCCAATCCTGTGAATGAAAAGGATCGAATATTTATGATGTTGGATACAATATATATTTTGACAAAAAATTAATTACGTGATAAATTATGCATCACAAGCAATAAAGATTATAATTTAGTTAGTAAAATATTAATGTTTCTCTAAGGAAACTCATTATATAACCAATTCTAAAAAATATTATTTGATTTATTTTAAAAATTCACTTTATCTATTTTATGCTCGGACCCTCTTCACTCCCAATCAATTCTTGCCCCTACTTGTATTAATTAATGTTATTATTAGATTTTATTCATTAGATTGCGAAAATAAGTTTCTCAGCTGATCTCTTTGTGCATGGTTCCTGAACTAGTCACATCAAGAAGTCTCCAGTACGCTGATACCAGACTCTTTCTTCACTTCAAATTTTTGCAGTGAAACCGCAACAATTAAGAGCCCTTACAAACTTATAATCATAGTTTTCAAAATTTCAATTTAAGCCTATTGATCATATGATTTTATAATTCAAATTTATTAAAATAATCCTAATCTTAACTATGATCTTACCACGTGAATGAAATGTAGTTAATTTTTTTTTCATATTTAAGTAAAATTAAGATTTATCATTATATAAATAATTAATCAGTTTGTTTATACTTTTATTGGCTTTTAACAATAAATAAATAAATTAGATATAAATATTTTTTGATTGCTACAGCAATTGAAATATTAAGAACGTTATATAAAATATTATAAGAAATAAAAATTTGAGTAAGAACATTTAATTATGGCTTATACATGAATTTTTTATATCTATTCATATATTAATCAATAATTTATTTAAAAATTATATTTTCTATTTTTTTTAAAAAAAATCTTACACTCCTATGACCTCATCTCACTAATTTGATTCTGGTACTTTAAATTGATTTTGTATGAGATCCTGATCTATAGTTAACTTTTGTGTATCTGGGTTTGTTTGGAGTGTGATGTATTTGGAAAAAAATTGTATTGGAATGTGTGAAAATTTTGGTGAGTATTTTTTGATAGGAAAAGTATTTTGGAAGAAAAAATAAGAGTGAAAATTTTTTAAAATTATGAGAGAGGAATTTGAGTGAGAAAATTTGAATTTTAAATTTTGAAATAAAAATGTGTTTGGATAGTTTGTTTTTGTTTGAGAATTTACTTATTTGCAAATAAAAATTCACTCTCCAAACAAACCCAAAATTTTCTTTATGTAAAAGCTAAAAAGGTATGGAACATATTGGTGGCTTCAACAGTCGAGGGTGAATCACAATGCCAAAAATCAAAAACCTTATTTTGTTGGCTATGTTTGGATTATAGTTTATTTGAGAAAATATATATTAGATTATGTGAAAATTTTGGTGGGAATTTTATGTAGGAAAAAAATATTTTGGAGGGAAATTTTTTTAAAATTATGTGAAGAAAAATATTTAAAAGTTTTATTTATTTTGTGAGAAAAAAATTAATTTTTTGCTGATAGCTGGTGTTTTTCCTGTGTTTGGAAAAAGTCCGTAGCTGCAACTAATGAAAACCATGAAACTGCTCTGTCAAATTATTCCACTGTTCAATCTCTGTGATTCTGGTTCGAATTCACCCGTACGGGGACAGCATGATACACGTATGTTTGTCCATTGCCCTCTCAGACATGTATCCAGCTCATCCAAATCATAAAACAAGGTTGTTTCTTCACGCCAAGAATGCAGAGGAAGAGATGGATGTGGATTTTGCAGGTGATCTAAGCTTGAATTGCTTCTGTGACATCATTTTTATAATCAAAAGCTGTACAGTGCATCTGCAAAAAGGTGTTTGTAATTGCTTACCTTATTCCTTGTTCAGGTATATTCATTCATAGGTCTCATGGCTTCCGATTGAAGTAATTCATAAGGCCAAAAACATGTGAACTGTGAAGACTATTCTCACTTGGTCATATTCATATTTCAGTAAAAGAGATGAACACTACTGCCTCATTGCTTCAAGAAGTACACTTTAAACATTACCCAGAAAGAAAGCGAAACGTATTTTTTGAACTTATTCAAGGGACAATGATTGGGGTTTAAATAAGTGGAATTTTCTCCATGATTACACTGTTTATTAAATGGACAGGAACGCATCCATCATTTTCTTTGCTTGGTTCCATGAAGACATCAATCCCACCTACGTTACGCTGTCTCATCAAACCATGTCTCTAGCTGATGGAAGATCACGAGGGACTTAAAAGTGTTAGAAAAATCAGAAGTTCATCACCTAATTTTCAAAATCTCGATCTGATCTCATTGATCTTATGATTTTATAATTCAAATTTATTAAAATGATCTTGATCTTAATTACAATCATACCTTATTATGTGAATAAAATATAATTAAATTTACTCAAAAGAATAATTTTATATCTAAGTAAAATTAAGATTGATCATTATATAAATAATTTAATTAGTTTAATTATGTTTTTATTAGCTTTTAACAATAAATAAATAAATTGGATATAAATACTCTTCGACTGTGATAACAACTGAAATATTAAAAAAATCATATAAGATGTTAAAAGATATAAAAATTGAAATAAGATAACTTAATTATAAACTATATATAAATTTTCTGCATATTCATTCTTATATTGATTATTAATTCTTTTAAAAATAATTTAAAAATTATACATTTTAACATTTTATGATCCTACCATCCGATCTTAGATCGACCCTAAATTGATTTTGTGTAAGATATCGATTCTATAAACTATGGTTCACAACAATGTCCCCACTGCTAGATGCTGTTTAATCTTTGTGCAGTTATGAACGGAGCCATGACTTTTCTGAGCAAAGCTTGTAAAGATTTATTTAGATAATTGCCTACATGATTCTGTGGGCTAAACCTTTGACTTCAATTCATTGTTTGATCGATTTTTAAATCAGTAGTAAATAGTGAGGGTCAAAAATAAAAAAGTGAATTACAATCATTTTTGTTGACTATGTCCAGATCCTTGTTCTTGCGGCTAAACTGTCTTCTGGAATGTCCAAATCCTTCTTTTTCTGCAAAATTGAAATTTGATTGATGGTATTGTATATATGAAAGAAACACGCTTTGAATATTCTTTAGGACTATTTCTTGAAGGAATAGTGAAGGGAATTGTCGTCCAAATACATTACACTCACGGGTTTGTCAAAATTTGTAAAATTAATTAGTGATTTTAAAGTAATTTGCAAAATAAATTTGTAGCAAAAGTGAACCAGGTCGAATCTCAAAAAAACCAAAATATAGCTCCAAACCTTGAACAATAAAATAAAAATAAACAAGGGGGATTTTTGAATAATTAACTAAATTACTGAAATTCTGAAAATTAAAAAAAATTAAAGCAAGAAAAATAGGAAATAACAAAAATTACCAAATTCATAGAGTTTTCAATCTAAGGGTTAATATTATTTAATTATATCACTGATCATAGGTTACGAAAATAATCTTGTAAATTCAAATATTTAACTTGAAACTTATTAAGATAGTCGTAATAAATTTTCGTTTTCCGAATATAATTAAGTGAGCCCAATACCCAAATCAAAACCTAGAAGGTGCTTGCTTTGGGGGTTTGGCATTTGGGGTGGGGGGAATGGATTTCAAGGTATTCCCTCCGCATTTTCTTTGCTTGGTTTGGGGGTTCGATTACAAATGAGTTCCATTAAACAAATTTTTTTAATTAACTAATAATGATTAAAAAAATTGATCATAAATTAGTTTAATATTATAATAAATAATTAACTAATATTAACTAATTAATTAATATTAATTATTATAATTAATATAAATTAATTTATTATTATTAATTAATAATAAATAAATAAATTAAGATTAATTTAATTAATCATTCATTTACTTAATATTGTAATTTAATATTATAATTAATAATTAATTAGTCTCATTCATTAATATTAATTATTATAATTAATGTATAGTTAATATTAATTAATTTATAAATAATTAATTACTTAATATTAATTTAATATTATAATGAATAATTAACTAATACTAACTAATTAATTAATAGTAATTATTACAATTAATTTATAAATATAATTGGTAATCATTTTCAATCCCCAGCCCCCATATTTAACCTAGTTGCTACTTGGATAACTTATTTATGAAAATTACAGATCACTGAATTTATGAATAACAATAGAATAAATAATGAAGATTTAATTTGTCTAATTAACCAATCATCAGTTATTCATAAAAATTAATGAAGAATTAACAAATACTTGAATTAAAAGTACAAATATAAATTAAGAATAAAATTTTGCAGTAATTGTAATTAAAATTAATTTTTTTCTTGAATTAGAAATAGAATTTAACCACTTATGGTGATAAACATGGTTGTAGAAATTTTCTAAGAGGAAAAATTAAAACTAAAACTAAAACTAAAGATAAAGAAGAAAAGAAGAAAAGAAGAAAAGAAGGACGCGCAGGACGTGAAATCAAAGGGCGTGAGAAAACAACTGGCGGCTGCCTTGTGGCTTCCCCGAGTGAAACTTGTCTTCTACGGAAAAACAAGTGGGGAAGGGGTTCCACGAAGAAGGAAGATGGCTGCAGCTCGTTTTTAATTTCCCGTATGTGCGGCTGTATTTTGTTTCTCCTTTTTCGGCCGCCCTTTGTCTTGTTGTGCGGCTGCTTTTGTGTTCACGGGCGGCTGCGGCTTTATGTTTTTTTAGGATTTTTTTCCTTTTTATAATAAAAGACAATTTTTTTTAATTATAGTAAAAATAACTATTACAAAAATTAATTATACTCTAAAAAAGAAACATGGTAATAATAGAAAAAATATTTCTAATTAAAATAATATTTTTTGCAATATTTCTTTTCCTTCTTGAATTTGATAGCTCAAAATTTTCTTTAATTACTGCAATTTTGGTCCAAAACCTTTTTTTTTGGATAAAAATTTGTTTAGCCCAATAATGCATTAGGGTGATCACACCTAATAATTTGAAGTCTTCTAGATTTTTTTTTTCTTTTTATTTCAATTTGACCATTTTATTTCTTTTTCTTCACTTCTCTAATTTTCATATCTAAAACACAAAGTATTTCAAAACCAAACAAGTTTACATTATAATCAAATTAATATTGGTAAAATATTAACAAGATATATACATATTTTAAGCTCTATCATACACCTTGATGTGATCATTTAGGAGAGGCTTTTCAGTGTAATTTAAATCGGTTTTTATTCAAAAAATTGAAAGAATTTACAGTGTCCTTTTTGGATTCATATTTTGTTTCAGCAGTTTTAACTGGTGACATGTATTTCAGTAGAGCAATTTGGAAAATCTTCCCTTATCTTATTAGATTTGCTCCTGTTTGACGGGAAGTTTGTATTGCTCAACTTGATAATCTGATTTAACTTGGTTGGCCCTGTTTAATATTCCAAATAAGTTCTCAGAAATTTCATGCTGTTTGGACACTCTGCATTACTTTCAAGCATTTTCAAGATTGTACGTTCCCCTGCTTGAAGCAATCAATTTGAAGTTTGAAAGAATCAAATCTCTTGAAGTCTGACAAAATCAAGATTGTGTATTCTCCTTCTTCAAACAATCCAATGAAGTCAACTCAACGGTAGAGAGGAAGGACAAGAAATTAATAAATGAATTTAAGTACATATGTCTCCCTCCAGAAATCAAATTCATGGCTATTATCATCCTAAGAAATTATGTATTAATTAAAAAGTTATCACATTCAAGTTCATTTTAAAAAGAAATCTGTGGAACCCTTGTTATTGCATAAGCCATCAATCTTTCTCAGGGATCAACACCAAAAGAAAAACACTCCTTTTTGTTCAAAAGTGACCATAATTAGCTTGGAGAATTAGAAATTCAAAATGCTTTCAATCAAAAGCTTTCTTTCCTTGGCTTACTCTGTGTTCCTCCTTCTCTTGGGGGATGTGGGAGCTGCGTCTGCAGGAGATGGAAGTAATGGAACTGCAGCACCAACTTACTTCTCTGTCCACATTGGTGTGATTCTTGATTCCAAATCTCCCATGGATACTATGGTGGATTCTTGTATTTCAATGGCGCTCTGGGACTTTTATACAGTACATCCAGACTATAAAACAAGACTAATTGCCCACAGGAAAGATGCTCAGAATGAACTGGATGTGGCATCTGCAGGTTATTTTTACTGTCTTTTGCTAATGATAAAAGTAGTTGCTGTTGTTCAAAGCAGTATAAATGGTAGCAACTGAAGTCCTCTGCTGTGAACAGCATCACAGAAGTTAACGTTGTTTTTTCTCTGAATGAAATGCAGCCCTCGAACTGATGAGGAATGAAGAAGTGCACAGCATTCTTGGCCCACAAATGTTGACACAAGATAAATTTGTAGCAGAACTCGGTGGAAGAGCTCGGGTACCTGTTTTATCTTTTACTGCCAGAAGCCAATCTCTTTCCTATAAGCGAAGCCCTTACTTCGTCCGGACTACTCCAGACGACTCAAAACAAGCGACAGCTGTGGCTGCCATCTGCAAAGGATTTGAATGGCTGGAAGCTATCCTTTTATATGAAGATACTGATTATGGTATTCAATTTCTTCCAAGGCTAACTAATGCGTTCCAAGATGCTCAAATTCAGCTACCATACATGGTTTCAATCTCAACATCAGCTGAAGACAGCCATATTTTGAGTGAACTGACAAAGCTGAAGACAATGCAAACTAGAGCCTTCCTAGTGCATATGAATCCTGTCCTTGGGTCTAGGTTATTTCTTCTTGCCAAACAGGCCGGAATGATGAGTGAAGGTTATGCCTGGCTCATCACTGATAGTTTAGGCAACTTCCTCAATTCTATAGATGATGCAGTCATTGATTCTATGCAAGGTGTCATAGGCCTAAGGCCTTATGTACCTAACTCAAAGAATGTAAACAATTTCAGAGCCAGATGGAAAAAGAATATGCTTCAGATGAATCCCGAAAGTACAGCAATAGAGTTGAATGTGTATGGTTTATGGGCATATGATTCGGTTTGGGCGTTGGCAATGGCAATAGAAAAGATTGGATCAGTAAATCCTAGCTTCTTGGAGGCGAATGATACTAAGAATGGGGGTGAGATTTCTAACTTGAAAATCTCTCAATTTGGTCCAAAACTTCTAAGTGAACTACAAAACATAACATTTGAGGGCTTGACTGGAGAGTTCCACTTGATTGATGGTCAGCTGAAGCCTTCAGCCCTGGAGATATTTAATGTTTATGAAACCGGAGAAAGACCAATTGGATACTGGACCCCTGATGGAGGCATAGCACGAAAATTATCTTTAAAAGCTGCACTAACTTATTCGACTTCCACAAAGGAGTTGAAGAGCATTGTGTGGCCTGGGGATTCAGTAAAGCAGCCGAAAGGATGGGCCATTTCCTCAACCGGGAGACTAAGAATAGGGGTCCCTAAGAAAGATGGTTTTACCCAATTTGCCAATGTTTCAGTAAATCCTCAGACAAACAAAAATCAATTCACTGGTTTTTCCATAGATATATTCCTTTCTGCATTGCAGCTTCTACCTTTCCCTGTTGATTATGATTTCATACCTTTTAATGGAACGTACAATCAGCTTCTTCATAAAATAAGCGAGGTTGGTTTCTCCGTCCCCTTCTGTTTGAGAACGAAAGGTGAACGACCATTAAAGTAATGTAGCATAATTCTGATGTGGCTTTTCCTTTCTTTTGATGGTGAAGTAGACTTTTGATATGGTGGTCGGGGACACGACAATTTTGGCTGATCGGGCAACATACGCTGATTTTACTCTGCCATACTCTGAAGCAGGAACTGTTATGGTGGTCAAAAACAGAAAAGAGAGAGACATATGGATCTTCGTTAAGCCTTTCAGGTGGGATCTTTGGCTTCTATTTTTTGTTACCTGCATGTTTATTGGCATTGTCCTTCGGATATTGGAACATCGCACAAACAGCAATTCAGATTGTATTGGAACAAAGAAACAGAAGCATGGCTTGACCTTTTGGTTTCCAATTGCCGCTCTAGCCCTTCCTGAAAGTAAGTTATACTCAGATTTCTGATTATATTAAAAAATGCTGTGTCCTTTTGATAATATTGCAATCTTCTAGAACTGGAAAACATCTTACTTGTGTGTTTTAGTTACTGGTGACTAAGGACAGTCTATTGAAGTAGTATAGTTTTGTTTCTGCTGCTTTAGTTACTGGTGACTAAGGATAATCTATTCAAGCGGTATAGTGTTTTCTGCTGTTGACAGGTGGCATGGTGGCCAACAAATGGTCAAGGTTTGTCTTGGTTGTGTGGCTGCTAATGGCTTTCATCCTAATGCAGAGCTACACTGCATTTTTGTCTGCAATGTTTACAGTAGATCAGTTAGACTTCAGGCTTTCTAGTGATGATTACATTGGCTGCCAAATAGATTCCTTTGTAAAGGACTTTTTGATTAAGCATCTTAATATTAATGCGTTAAGGATCAGGGAATATGCAACTGTTGAGGAATATCATGATGCCATGACTAAAGGGAGCAAAAATGGAGGAATTGATGCCATCTTTGATGAAATCCCTTACATGAAGCTGTTTCTTGATCGTTATGATTCCGAGTACAAAATAGTTGGATCTACATACAGGACAGATGGATTTGGCTTTGTAAGTTCTCTCTTCCTTTATCTCTTTGTATCTTGCAGAAAAAGGGAATAGTTAGAAAGGTTGAATGCAGATGAAGCATCGCTTAATACAGAACATACATTTCACTAATTCTGAAATATGAAGAAAAATCGGAAATTTTGCCAAGATTTGGTTCTTCTAACTTCTACCTTCGTGTGAGAATGTCCAATTTCTGGCAGTTGTATCCTTTTTTGTTTCTCTAAGACATTTTCTGAAATGAATTATAGGCGTTGCCATTAGGATCTCCGCTGGTTACTCATTTCTCAAGGGCAATCCTAAATGTCACAGAATCTGCAGACATGAGTGTAATTGAGCAGAGAAACCTTGGACCTACATATTCATCATCTAATAATCAAATCAATTCAATCAGCAAACAGAGCCCCAGATTGAGAGTTTATGACTTTGGAGGACTTTTTATCATAATAGGCTCAGCATTGGTATTAGCACTATTCTGCTCAGAAACCACAATGGGGCAAAGGCTCGCCGATATAGTAGCATATTATAGCCAGAAAATTTTCTTTTTCCTATCAGTTAGAGGCAATGACTCAAGGGTTCACTCAATAGTCCGCGCTGAAGATGTCAATGGAAATTCATCCAGTGATGAAGTTCAAGAGTCTGATCATATCAATGCAGACCATTCCTCTGAAAGGGGCACAGCACAAGAATCTGGGCAAGGAAATTTAAACATTTCAGCAAGAAATGACCAAGTTAATGAATCTGAGCCAGGCAGTTCTACAAGTGATATTCAGCTATCTGAGCTAGGGAACACTGACGTTTCAGAAACACCAACCGGTCAGTCAATTTGCAGACGAACGCAAAATGTTTAAGGCAGAAGATTTCTAACGTAGGGAACTGGATGTTCACAGGATAGGAAATAGAATTCACAGAGAGTTCCAAATCATTTTAGTTTTCTGGTCTTAACTAGATTTGTCACTTTTTTAATTATGAAACATGGTATGAAGTGTAAACTCCACAGTGAGAGTACTCAGATCATAAAATGGGATTAATTTCTCCAAATCAAAAGTTTGATACAATCATTAATTTCTGTACAATACTCTCTCATTCTGTTCATTTGTCACCTTTATCCACAGCTAGTGGTGTTGAGCTCGGGTTTAGGATCTCGTCGGTTGAGTTAAGGTTAGTATGAGAATCATAGTGCCTTGCAAGATATTTGATGTAGACTACTAATAAATTGTTTTGAACTTTTCTAATGTAACTGAATTATTGGATCAGCTTGGCTGGGAAGGATTTGACAATGGATTAGCCTTAGTGATTGCAAAACTTCCTTTTTCTGCTTAACTCAGCATAAAAGTTTTGGAATTCTAATCCCAGTTGACTCGTGAATGCCTTAAAACTTCTTTGTTCAACTTGATTTGCATATAAATTTTGGAATTTCAATCCCAGTTTAAAACAAGAATACCTGAATTTCAACGGGTCCAATAGAATTAATGTATGAATAGTGATAGAGTGTATAATTGCATATTTATTGGATCAATTCTCTTGTGTTTTAATTGATTAAAATGCTTGTTTATAAGGATATTAATTATTTTTGTGATTAATGGTTAGATGAAGCATTTTTCCTAAAGAATGTAGCCTCACAAGACAAGTGGCACAAGAAAGACACAATTGAGGCCACCAAATTCCACAACAAAATGTTGGCCATTAAAGAAAAGCAAAGCCTTGAATTAAGGAAAAGAAAAGCCTTGAATTAAGGAAAAGCAAAGCCTTGAATTAAGGAAAAGAAAAGCCTTGAATTAAGGAAAAGCAAAGCCTTGAATTAAGGAAAAGCACAACCAAATGTCTTGAATCCTTGCCTATAAATAGGCAAGGCTTGGAGACAATCAAGGCATCCCATTTTAGGCTTTCCTAGTTCAATAGAGAGAAAACAAGGTTTGGAATTCTCAAGTCACAATTCATCCTTTCATGGAGTGAGCTACGGCCGAAGAAGGCGAGAGCCGCGGGATCGACAAAAGGCGATCATTTGATTTTCTTTGTATTTTCTTTTAATTATGTTTAGCTAAATTTTTATTTTCCAATCAAGTTTAATTGAGGTTTGATTCCAACAATTGTGAGGTTCCGGTAATTTTATTGTTTCTTTTATTCTTGAGTATTTATATATTTTCTATGCTTCATTATATTATTGAATTGAATTGTTAGACAAGAGGCCTATTGTTTGATAGTTGAATTCAATATATAGTCATTTAGAATAATTAATCTTTTGTTGATTGTTCTAATTCAAGTGACAAATAACAACATCGAAAGGTAATCAACGCCTTAGATTGTATGTTATGAAAATATATAATCTAACTTAAATAAACACGGCGTTTCCGGGTTTACTGGTTAGTAATTGGGTCTTTTTGAATTTTAATGCAATTAATAGACATAACTCATAGGACGGATCCGAAGGTTGTGTTTGTTAATTAGAGAAATAACTCATAGGACGGATCCGAAGGTTATCGAAAAAGTAAGAAAAGATTGGTTGTTAGAGGACGGATCTTCAACAACTATAACCAATTTATTCAAGATAAAAGAACCTATCTTTTGAATCAATGATCAATTTGAGGAATCAATACCGAAATTAATTCTTGATTGGAAGCTTCTTCTTATTAATTTTTCCTCATATTTTTAATTAGTTATTTAATTTGGTTGGTGTTTTTAATCAATTCTTGTTTAGTTTCATAATACAAAAACCCCCCTTTATTATTTTATTTAAGGAATAAATTTAACCAATCTCTGTGGATTCGACCCTCTCACTACTTTCTACAGAACTTAGCCAGAGAAGGATTATTTTTGGTGGTTTCGACTCCCATCAAATTTTGGCGCCGCTGCCGGGGATTGGTTCTTAAATTTGTTTCTTTTATTTTTCTTTTATTTATTTTTCTTTCCTAACTTTTCTTCCCTCTATTGTTTGGTTTATGCCACGATCTAACCGTACAGGCGAGCTCGTTCTGATTCAAAATTGAGAGGACTGCTCGGAGATTAAGGAAAGAAACCAAGCAACATTCTTAGGGAGTATCTTCTTCTTCTTCACTTACTGATTTTGGTTTAGATAACTTGTTTGAATTTGAAGAAGAAACAATGGCAGAACGAACACTAAAAGAATTGGCCATGCCAAATTTGAACCAACAACCATTATGTATTGATTACCCAGCTCTTGAAGTGGCTTTTGAATTAAAATCCGGTTTAATTCATTTACTCCCGAAATTTCACGGTCTTGCAGGTGAGGATCCACACAAGCATTTAAAAGAATTTCACTTGGTGTGTTCGACAATGAAGCCACAAAATGTGGCTGAGGAGCAAGTAAAGTTGCGAGCCTTTCCGTTTTCATTAGAGCAAAGCGAAGGATTGGTTGTACTACCTACCCTCAGACCCGGTGCCCACGTGGAATGAGATGAAAAGACAATTCCTCGAGAAATTTTTTCCTGCATCCCGAGCTGCTACCATCAGGAAAGACATTTGTGGAATCCGACAATATAATGGAGAAACTCTCCATGAGTACTGGGAGAGGTTCAAACAGTTGTGTTCCAGTTGCCCCGAACATCAGATTCCTGACCAGCTGTTAATTCAATATTTCTATGAAGGGCTATCCAACATGGATAGGAACATGGTTGATCGCTAGTGGAGGTGCTTTAGTGCATAAAACCCCAACTGAGGCTAGGACCTTGATTTCAATTATGGCTGCCAATACACAACAGTTTGGTATGCGACGAGATGATCCACCAAGAAGAGTGAATGAGGTAAATGTGTTTTCTATTGACCAACGATTAAATAATCTCACTACTCTTGTCGAAAAATTGGTTGCAGGGGGCATTCAACAGGTGAAGGCTTGTGGGATATGTACCCAAACGGATCATACTACTAATATGTGCCCGACACTTCAAGAGGATTCAACTGAGCAAGCCAATGCAGTTGGTGGATTCGTAGGGGCACCACAAGGGAAATATGATCCCTATTCTAATACATACAATCAAGGGTGGAGGGATCATCCAAATTTTAGCTATGGGCCTAGACCGAATAATTCACAACCACAGTACCAACCCAAGCTGATAAGTCAACAATTTCAGCAACCTCCTAAACAAGCTAAATCTCTTGAGCAATTAGTTGAATCTCTAGCTAATAGTTCTATTCAATTTCAACAGGAAACCAGGTCGAGCATTCGAATCTGAGAACCAAGTTAGTCACTTGCATCTTCACTTAGCAAGTTTGAGAACCAAGGAAAATTGCCCTGCAAACAAAGTGGTAAATCCAAATGAAAATGTGAGTGCAATTACCTTGAGAAGTGGAAAGGTATTGGAAGAACCTATTCCTCGTGAGATAGATCTAAAAAGGAAAAGAAAAGAAGTTGCACGCCTCCACCATCAAGAAGTCCAAAGGTAACACCTCCCCATTTCCCACACGATTGTCTCAATCTAAGAAAATTGAAGAAGAAAAGGAATTTTGAGACATTTCGTAAAGTTGAGATAAATATTCCCTTGCTTGATGCTATAAATCAAATTCCTCGTTATGCAAAATTTCTTAAAGATTTATGCACTAACAAAAGGAAGTTGAATGGTAATGAGAAAATAAGTGTGGGGGAAAATGTTTGTGATACTACAAAAGAAGTTACCTTCAAAATGCAAGGATCCAGGTATGTTCCTCATTCCTTGTAAGATAGGTAATAAAAATGTTGGAAAAGCTATGTGTGATTTGGGTGCATCAATTAATGTTATGCCTTTATCTATTTATAAATCTTTGAATCTTTGGACCATTAAAAGATATCGCATAATCATTCAATTAGCTGATCGATCTAATGCATATCCTGAGGGAGTATTGGAAGATGTTTTGGTACAGGTAAATGGATTAGTTTTTCCTGCAGATTTTTATATACTTGACATGGAGGATGATTATTCACCTAATTCAAGTATAATTTTATTAGGGAGACCTTTCCTGAAAACATCTAGAACAAAGATTGATATGCATGATGGTACATTAACAATGGAATTTGATGGTGAAATAATTAAATTCAATATTTATGATGCCATGAAATTTCCTAATGATGTATGTGCTGTTTATGCATTTGATGTTGTTGACACTCTAGCTCAGAATACTTTTGATTTTTCTCATGAGGATAAGCTTAAAGTTGCAATTGCTCATAGCTTGACCTATAGAGAAGTCCAAGTTGCCCATCCAGAACTTGAGATTGATAATGAATTGCAGGAATTTGTTTTTGAACTAGAGAGACTTAAATCGACGAAGTATGATGTTCCTGTTTCTGTATTTCCTGTTTCTGATACAACATTTTTACCTTCTAGTCAAGTTGAATTGAATGCACAATTAGAAGTGAATGAGAAGGTAATGGTAGCTTGTGAGAAAATGCAAGTGTGGTCCAAACAATTAGTGAAAATTTAATAACTTAAAGAGAAGTGGAGATGTCTAGCCAAAGACGTTAAATGAAGGCGCTTTTGGGAGGCAACCCAAAATTTTTATTTATTTTCTTGTCATTTAAGTTTAATTTAATTAGGTATCTTATTATGTTTACTGCTTTGTTTTATAAAAAAAAAAAAGAGAGAGATTTGAAATTCTATTTTGGTTTTTTCTTTTCATTTTTATTTTACAGTTTCTTCTACCAACCAATGCTCAGCCATGGCCAGATCCTTCATGCCTTCTTCACCCATATAGGATGTCCCTCCCCTTCACCACAGCTCCAGCTTGTTCACCATGCGTTCAGGGAAGTGTCTTGTTCCCTTGTGTTTGTTTTATTTTCTTTCTTGTCCGCGTGTGCATATTTTCCATACATTGAGGACAACGTATGATTTAGGTGTGGGGGGTGTCTTGTGCTTCATAGATTATTTCTGAATTTTTCAAGTAGGTTTGACATTCTGATATCTTCTTTGAAATTTCTCACTCTTCTAATGCTCATTTAGAATAATTTTGAGTTATATGCATTAGTAATTTGGATTGGAATGTATGAATGAGATGAGTATGATTAGCCTTTGTTTGGAAATTTTTAAAGCATCTCGTTAATTTTAATAATTAAATTGAATGAGAATGTGCAATATTTGATACATTGAAACCATTGTGAGTATTTGAGCCTAAGAGCAATTTCTTTTTCATGCTCACATATTTCTTTGTTGAGATTGACAAATATGGTATAATCATTCTAGAACTTGCTTTGTTATGCATGTTGAGATCACATTGTGAATTCATGTTGAAAAATGATAAGGGCATTTAGGATTACCAATTTTAAACTTTCTAAAAAGCTTAACCTTATATTACATATACCCCTAGTCACCCAATTTTGAGCCTTAGCCTTTCTTTGTTATAACACCACATTGTTTAGCCTTAAATCCTTGTCTTTGTTTACCATCGTTGAATCATTGATCAAGAGTATGTGGGAATGAATTGCATGATAAATTTTTTGTTGATTCCGAAGGAAAGAACCACTGAAAAAAAAAAAAAGAAGTGAAAAGTATCCCCTACAAGTATTGGACAAAGTAAATTCATTGTGTACAAATTGGTCCAATTGTATGGTGAAGTTGTAAAAGAAAAAAAGAAAAAAAAGAATGCATGTTATGTGGAATAAAGAAAGTGGTTCTACTATGCTATTTGTTACTTTTGAGTCATGCAAGGAAATTCCTATATATCTTGATATCTGTAGCCTATATTTTTCTTTCTTTTTACCTACCTTTACCTAAGCCCCATTACAACCATTTTCAAGACCCTTTGATTTCTGCATGGATTTATATTATTAGTGGTGGAGATGTGATATATAAGCAAGCTTATGGTAATGACATGCTATATTTGATTTGAGTGTTGAATGAACCCTAAACACTTTGAGTGATTAGAGTGCAACACATGCGAGGTTATCAAATTTTGATGCATTTGATTTCGATGAAATTATTAGGGTTGATGAGATGCATATGTTTTGTTTTGAAAAATCAGGCTATGAATACTTATTCTTTGATTTGTTATTCCAATTTAGATCTTTAATGTGTAATGACTTTGAGTTATTTGTGGATGGGTTGAAAAAAGGTATGGAATTGAGAGGAAGATATTGATCAAATACAAGCTTGAGGACAAGCTTTGATTTAAGTGTGGGGGAATTTGATAGAGTGTATAATTGCATATTTATTGGATCAATTCTCTTGTGTTTTAATTGATTAAATGCTTGTTTATAAGGATATTAATTATTTTTGTGATTAATGGTTAGATGAAGCATTTTTCCTAAAGAATGTAGCCTCACAAGACAAGTGGCACAAGAAAGACACAATTGAGGCCACCAAATTCCACAACAAAATGTTGGCCATTAAAGAAAAGCAAAGCCTTGAATTAAGGAAAAGAAAAGCCTTGAATTAAGGAAAAGCAAAGCCTTGAATTAAGGAAAAGAAAAGCCTTGAATTAAGGAAAAGCAAAGCCTTGAATTAAGGAAAAGCACAACCAAATGTCTTGAATCCTTGCCTATAAATAGGCAAGGCTTGGAGACAATCAAGGCATCCCATTTTTAGGCTTTCCTAGTTCAATAGAGAGGAAAACAAGGTTTGGAATTCTCAAGTCACAATTCATCCTTTCATGGAGTGAGCTACGGCCAAGAAGGCGAGGCGCGGGATCGACAAAAAGGGCAGTCATTTGATTTTCTTTGTATTTTCTTTTAATTATGTTTAGCTAAATTTTTATTTTCCAATCAAGTTTAATTGAGGTTTGATTCCAACAATTGTGAGGTTCCGGTAATTTTATTGTTTCTTTTATTCTTGAGTATTTATATATTTTCTATGCTTCATTATATTATTGAATTGAATTGTTAGACAAGAGGCCTATTGTTTGATAGTTGAATTCAATATATAGTCATTTAGAATAATTAATCTTTTGTTGATTGTTCTAATTCAAGTGACAAATAACAACATCGAAAGGTAATCAACGCCTTAGATTGTATGTTATGAAAATATATAATCTAACTTAAATAAACACGGCGTTTCCGGGTTTACTGGTTAGTAATTGGGTCTTTTTGAATTTTAATGCAATTAATAGACATAACTCATAGGACGGATCCGAAGGTTGTGTTTGTTAATTAGAGAAATAACTCATAGGACGGATCCGAAGGTTATCGAAAAAGTAAGAAAAGATTGGTTGTTAGAGGACGGATCTTCAACAACTATAACCAATTTATTCAAGATAAAAGAACCTATCTTTTGAATCAATGATCAATTTGAGGAATCAATACCGAAATTAATTCTTGATTGGAAGCTTCTTCTTATTAATTTTTCCTCATATTTTTAATTAGTTATTTAATTTGGTTGGTGTTTTTAATCAATTCTTGTTTAGTTTCATAATACAAAACCCCCCTTTATTATTTTATTTAAGGAATAAATTTAACCAATCTCTGTGGATTCGACCCTCTCACTACTTTCTACAGAACTTAGCCAGAGAAGGATTATTTTTGGTGGTTTCGACTCCCATCAAATAGGCAAAAAAACAAAAGAAAAACCTTGAAATATGATAGGGTGTTTCGAAAAGTTCAATGTCAATGTCATGGAGTGGGTTGATCGAGTATGAACATCCACTAGTTAGTGGTACAAGAGTTTTGGCAAAATTTATTTGGCAACACGGATAGAGTTTAAACTACATCCACAATGCCCTTGATTGTAGCATTGAACGATGAAATTGGTCCTTCATTGGTCTGTTGACTTTTTAGCTATTGCCTTCATTGGTTTATTAACTTTTTCCTAGCTATTGCCTCTTTCTTTAGTATAGAAACGCACAAGGTGTTGGTTTATATATGGCCAAAAAAAAAAAAAGAAGAAAAAAAAGAAAAAGATATGTAATTTTGGAAGATAGGTTACAAATCATGAATTAAATTCACTTTGTTTGAGACTAAATTTGTCTTCTGTATTGTTGAAAAAGAGAATTAGGTTGTCAATCGTATATTTCATTAGAGACCCTAGATAAATTTATATAGAGTTAAGAAGAGTCTAGAATCTCAATAACCCTAATGGGCCTAATGTAATAAAAAAACCCACTAACACTCCCTCTAAAGTCGGAGCATAAATATCATGCATGCCCAACTTGTTACAAATGGCACTCAAACAACCCACATTCAGAGACTTGGTGAAGGCGTTGGCAAGCTAATCACCCCTTCGAATATGTTCTATAGATATCAATTTTTATTGTATCTTCTCGTGGATAAAGTGAAAGTCGATCTTGTGTGTGGTGTGCTCATGAAATACTAGATTCGTGGTAATGTGAATGGTAGCTTGGTTGTCACACCATAACTTCATGGGATTGGCAGTCGGGAAGCCAAGCTCACTAAGCATATGATAGAGCCAAACTAACTCACTTGTCATTTGTGCTATGGCTCTATACTCCGATTCTGCACTCAATCGAGCCACTACAGTCTGTTTCTTGCTTTTCCAAGACACAAGATTACCACCAACGAAGACACAATAGGCTGTCGTGGATCTTCGATCACTAAGAGATTGCACCAAATCAGCATCAGAGAATCCCTCCAATTTTGTGTGTCAGTGGTTACGATACCACATACCACGTCTTGGAGAACCCTTCAAATAGTGAAGGATCCGACACTGCATCCGAGTGTGTAGTTCGAGGAGAAGACATAAATTGACTTACTATATTGACTAAGGAAGCAATGTCTGGACGCGTTACAGCCAAATAATCAAGTTTCCCAACTAGGTGACAATTCCTCTCGGGATCTGTAAGCAAGTCTCTATCATCAGGTGACAGACGAACATTAGGATCCATAAGAGTGTTCAAAGTTCGAGCCCCTAACATACTTGTCTCTATGAGTAAGTCAAGAACATACTTCCTTTGTGAGAGGAATATGCCTTGTCTACATCTCACAACTTCTATGCCCAGAAAATAACGAAGCTCCCCAAGGTTCTTAGTTTGAAAGTGCTGATGCAAACATTGCTTTAAGCGAGAGATGCCATCAGCATCACTTCCAGTTAGCACAATATCATCAACGTAGACTGCTAACAGAATCAAACCTGCTGGGAATCTAGAGGAGAATACGGAATGATCATTGGAACATCTCTTCAGTCCAAATTTCATAACCACCTCACTAAAGTGGCCAAACCAAAATTAAGGAGATTGTTTCAAACAATATAGTGATCGCTTGAGGTGACAAACAAGACGATGTGACTCCCTTCAGCAACAAAACCGGGGTGTTGCTTAACATAAACCTCCTTTACCAAGTGACTCTGGAGAATGGTGTTTTTCACATCAAGCTACTAAAGGGGTCACTGAAAGGTCACGGCAAGAGAGAGAAGAAGACGAATAGAAGCCATCTTAGCCACAGGAGAGAATATGTCGAAGTAATTCACACTATATGTTTGGGCATAACCTTTAACAACTAAACGAGCTTTCAAACAGGCAAGGGATCCATTGGGATTGACCTTGATTGTGAAGACCCATTTGCAACCAATAGTAGACTTACCACAAGGAAGGGGCACAAGGTCCCATGACATCCAACTCATTGAGCATCGCAGCACACTAGCCAAGATGAGCAAGGACATCAAACATGGTACGAGGAATAGAATCGGAGTCAAGCGTAGAAACCAAGTCACGCATAGCAGAAGACAAGCCAAGATAAGATACATAGCGATCAATAGGGTGGTTCACACACGAACAAGTACCCTTTCGTTGAGCAATAGGAAGATCGAGATCAGATGGAGGTGCGGCAACAGGATTTTCTGAAGAGATAGGAATAGTCAGGGTAGGGGGCGATGAGATAGGAAATGGTGGACAACGAGAATAAGTTTGAGTAATCTGATCTCGAACCACTAGTGGCAAGGCAGGTCAATGCTCATAAACAAGTAAATCATCATCCGCAAGAGGTGATACAAATGATGACGGGAAGTCTGAGGAACGTAAGACTCAGTCTCAAAGAAGATGACATCAGTAGAGACCACATAACAATGAAACTCAGGAGAATAGCAGTGATAGCCTTTTTGAGTTTGACAATAGCCCATAAACACACACCGAAGAGCGCGGGCATCAAACTTGGAGAGACCAGGATGTGAATCTCTCACATTGCAAACACAACTAAACGTCTTTGGGGGCATGAAATGTAACGGATGCTTAGAAAACAAAAGACAAGCCGGAATCTCCCTTTTAAGAAAAGATGACGGTAAGCGATTGATGAGGTAGCAGGTGGTAAGAACTATGTCAGTCTAGAAGACCTTAGGAACATGCATATGAAACAAAAGAGTGCGTGTCACGTCAAGAAGATGACGATTCTTTCGTTCAATAATGTCGTTCTGTTGTGGAGTATAAGAACACGAGATTTGATGAATAGTTCTATAGAATCAAAAAAGATTCGTGAATTGGGTGGAAACATATTCCTTGGCATCATCAATATGAAGCACCCGAACAGTAGTTGAGAACTGTGTATGAATCTCAGCACAAAAATCAGAATAGACACATAGTATCGCATTATGGGATTTAAGTAAATAAAGCCAAGTTATACGTGAAAAGTCATCCAAAAATGTCACAAAATATCGAAAGCCAAGGACAGATGTTATAGAACATGGTCCCCAGATATCAGAGTGCATAAGTTGAAAGGCTAAATCTGATCTTTATTAATTCGTGAAGGATAAATAGTATGATGTAATTTGGCCAACAGGCAAGACTCACAATTTATTGAAGGAATAGAAATCAAACTAGGATATAAAGACTTCAAAACAGCTAAAGATGGATGTCCCAAGCAAGAGTGCAACTCTATAAGAGGACCAAGACTTATGTATGTTCTCGGAACGACAAACTCCGGCTCAAACTGATAAAGTCTACCTATCTCATGCCCCCTACTAATAATCTGTCTCGTCGAAAGATCCTGAAATTCACAGCCACCAGAACGAAATATAGCACAACAATTAAGATCACGGGTTAGTATGCTCACATATAATAAATTAAACGGGAGCTTAGGCAAATATAAAATAGAAGGTAAAGTGATGGATGCAACTAGAGTCACCGATCCTTGGCTAAAAACAGCCACAAATGATCCACAGCAACCTTTACAGAAGGAAGGTTCGTAACGGATTGAAAACATTTAAAATTACTGATGTTTCCAGTCATGTGATCTGTAGCGCCAGAATCAATGATCCAACAAGAACCACTAGTCGAAAGACAAGCCATCGAGTCACTGAGCTAAGTCTGATTAAGGGAATCAGGACCCAGTGGTGGAATACTCCCATCCATAGTTTGAAATGGCCAACTAGAATGTCGCAAATGGGACTGACTCAGGGAAGGCTAAGTTGGAGTAGGTAGCTGCCCGAGTTAGGCTGACGTTCACTACCGCCACCGGCTTGGTCGCCATCACTGGCTCGCAGAGGTCAGACTCTATCCGCTTGTGCTGTAACTCCAGATGGACTAGGATAGTCGTTATGTGATGGAGGTTTTCCATGCAACTTCCAACAATTCTGCTGTATATGGCCCTTTGCACCACAATGATAACAAGAACGAATGTCACGACCACCGCCATCTCTTCTACCATTACGGCCAACACACGTAATACTATGGCCACCATTCCTCCTTTGAATGTTTTGGCCAACAAGGGCTGTTCTATCAGCACTATTCCCTGTCGAAGAATGATTACGCCTATCAATACGTAAAACACGAGAAAATACGTCGTTCAACGATGTAATACTATCACTAGTCAAAATCTAAGATCAAGCAACCTCGTACTCATCCCGAAGACCAGCCAAAAAGCTCATGACAGCAAGACCCTCACGTTGTTTTTTCATTACAGTCACATCCACAGAAATTGGAAGCAAAACATTCAACTCCTCGTAGCATTTCTTAAAATCCGAAAAATAATCAATAAGGATCCTATCCTTCTAATCAGCCCTAAAGAAAGCTTGAGAAAGATCATAAACCTTAGGGAGATCATGTTGTCCAGAATATAAAGTTGCCAAGTACGACCACAATTCCTTGACCGTGCTAGTGTAAGTAACTAAGGAAGTTACCTTTGGATCCATTGAATTCAGCAATTGCATGAACAAACGTGCATCATCACATAACCAAATACGATTCGCGGCTGTATTAGTAGGTGGATCATCGGTCAAGTGATCATCTTTGTCTAAACTAACCAAAGCAATTTTCATGATCTTCTTCCATAGATAATAGTTGGATCCATCCAACTTTTGATCCGTCAGCTTAGTTATGGAGAGAGAAAGAACCTCAGGAACACTCACTCGAGGATTCGTCTCTGTTCTGGAGTTATACTGCTCCCCAATCTCATCTTTGATACCATCAATCACCATGATCCACCAGAAAGACTCAATTTCAAGCAATCTGATCCAGTATCAACAGTAGTTCTCTATTCCCTTAGTCAATACATCTGATAGAGATTAATTTATATATATTTTTTGTTAGTAATTTTCATGATATTTGGTTGATTTTATGATGAATTTAATGGATTTGCTTACTTCTTGTGTTGTAGATGTTGAAAGTAGAGGTTTGAAAAAAAAAGGTTTTAAAACTGAAAATTAGAGCAAAAACCAGAAGACTTCCGATTATTAAGTGTGACCATGTTTAAGGCAATAAAGTCTGAGTGCAATTTTTATTATTTTAGCCCACAACTTGAATTCTAAAAGGCAAACCCTAGAAGAAAACAAAAAAAGAGAGTTGCACAATAAAACCCTAGTAGCACAAGACAAAAGCCACACGGGAAAAAAATTGCAGCCGCCCTCGGAACAAAAAGGATTCGGCAAAAAGGGAAACAAAAAGCCAGCCACCAAAGGAAAAAGAAAATAGCTGCACAAGAAAGAGACAAAAACTAGCAGCATGCCAAGAACAAAAGAGAGAGCCGCAAAGAAAACAACCCTAGCAGTCGAAAAAGAAAACAAAACATAGCCGCCACACATCTCTTCTCCATCTCATTTCACTCTCTCTTTTCTTCTTTTTACTTTGTTTTCTCATCTATCATGTCTAGGAACTAAATTTCTATTCTAGTTGAAGGATAATTGAAGGCTAGTTCTACAACAATTGTGAGACTTATTGTTTTTAATGTTCTTATAAATTCATGGGTAACTTTTTATTTCCTACAATTTATTATTTATGATTGTGTTATTGAATTGGATAATTGGTGCTATTATTTGATTGACAATATAATCTACTACTAATTAGGATGTCAAGGTTTGATTGTTTTAGTGAAGTAGCAATTGGCATAATTATTGTTTGGTAAGTGATTTAATTGTGTTAAGGGATAAACAATGTAATTGAAACAATCACGGTGTGAGTTGTTTGGTTAGAATTGGGTTTCTCTAATTTTTAATGCTATGGGTAAATTAAATTCTATAATGGTACCTAGATTATTTACTCACAATGTAAGTGATTAATGAGAGTCTCTTAATTGCCAACAAAATAAGGAGAAACTGGTTGCTTGATGGTATTAAGTGTCTATAACCAATTTATTTGTGAATTTATGAGATTAATCTTGTGTCAATGACCAATTGAATGAACCAATTCTAAAATTATTCATTTGACTAGAGTTTGTTAATTATTAAATTTTACCACTTTAAATTCTGTGTTAATTATTTTATTTAATCTTAATTTGTTATTTTGCATTTTTCATTTTTATTATTGTCCAAAAACAGCCCCTAATTATTTTGTTGAGAGATAAATCCACCATTCTCTGTGGTGACGACTCGACTCCCGCTATACTACGAAAGGTTTGAGAGTTGAAATTATTTTTTGGTGGTTTAACGACACGCTAACATCATAGAAGAAAAGAGAGCATCAGGAAACACCATGTTAGTCTATGCTACAAAAGAAGAGGGCCGCCAGCTTGGTATGATAGCCAGGACTGGTCGACGGCCTGAAGAGTAGACCAAGTCGTGGGAGAGAGAAAGGCCAAGAGGTTAAGACGTTGAGAAGTCGAGAGGGAGAGAGGGCGGCTGTTTCTAGGCAGACTAGGCGAGAGAAAGAATTAGGGTTTCTGGGTGGCTCTGATACCATGTTGAAACAGAGAATTAGGTTGTCAATTGTATATTTCATTTGAGACCCTAAATAAGTTTGTATAGAGTTAAAAAGAGTACTATGCAAATAACTTTAATGGGCCTAAAATAATAAAAAAAACCCAATAACATGTACTATGCAAAGAATTAACAAAAAAAAAATTTCTTTTACCATAAAAAGATACTTGGTTGAATATACTATGCATTTAGTATTGCAACCCACAAAGAATAAAAGAAAGGCAGTGTGGTATTTTTTAACTATTGGAAGCTGATTTTTTGCAACAAATAAGACCCCAACTAGACTCTTTATAATAATTGAATGTCGAACTTAAAAAGTTACAACTCAAAGTAAATAGAGAAATGTAACTGTTGGAAATGAAAAGTTGTAACTCTTGAAAATAAAGAGTTATTAACTATTAGAAATGAGAGGTTGTAACTCTTGAAAATGGAGAGTGAGCACATTTTCAACTTAATTTTACATTTTCCAAAATTTTGAAAATCTTCAACACAAGAAGCACATACAATTAAACCTCGACAATGAAAGGATCTTGTTTATGTGTTATAAACTATGCTAGGACTTAAGGGATACTGGGAACTTTCTCAGAAGTTAATTAAGGCGTGAATTTTGACAATTCCACTGTGATTTCTAAATGAAATGGATGCTACTCCAACATAGGTATTTGTAAGTATTCCAGCATTTAGGTCTTCAATAATATAGTTTTTGGCATTTTGTTCTTGTCTCCTGCAAACATTGGTTATTCTTTTACTTATTTACTGGCTCCATTGTTGTTTTTATTCGCTAGCCGAGTAGGTAACATCGGAGATCATGTAATAAACAGGAACCAACATCCCGGTTGGTTCTTTCTGAGGAGTTTTCTCCGACCCACGACATATTTTAACTTTTCCTGTCAACTTCATTCTGTCAAGTATATGTTTCCAACTTTGGTAGACTGCTTAAATGTCCAAAATGTTACTTAGACGCAACTGATTGACCAAGGTAAAAGCCAAAGTATGAAAAACTTTCTTGCTTTGTTTTTGTTGCTTCCTTTCGGATTTATCGCCACTTCAGCTGATGCTGCTAAGTTAATGAGTGAAACTTCCCTGCCATAAAACCATTTCTCCATCCACATTGGTGTTGTTCTTGATTTGGATTCTCCCACTGGCAGCATTGTGAACTCAGGTTTGTTTGTGGTACTTTCAGACTTCAATTATGAAATGGTTGTTTACTACGAGGACACTAAGTATGGTAGCATTTTGAGCCATGGATATTCGGCTAGTGTATATCATGATTTCTCCAGATCGATCGAGGAAGTTCCTATCTCAAAACAACTAGAAAAGTTGAAGAAAATGCATACCAGGGTATTCCTGGTGCATATGAACATCTTACTTGGATACACGCACTTTCTACTAGCAAGAAAAGCTGGAATGATGAGTGAAGGACATGCCTGGCTTGTTGCTGACCGTTTGTCCAACTTTCTAAATTCTGTGGATTCTACTCCTTTATAAGGTTTTGTACGCATAAGGACCTATGAAACTAAGTTCAATAACTTTGAGAGTTTCAATGCAAGGTGGAAATATAATGCAATGTTGATGAAATCCGGAAATTCGGCCAATGGAGTTAAACATCTATGGATTATTGGCATATGACACTGTCTGGCCTTAGCAATTGCCAATGGCAATAGAAAAGCTCCTGCCAAATAACTCTGATTTCTTAAAGATGAGCCACGGAGAAAATGGGACTGAGATTTCAAATTTAAATGTCCCTCAGTTCGGTCATAGGATTTCGACTGAACTTCACGGGCTTGAGAGGAAAATTTCAATTGGTTGATGGGCAATTGCAACATTCAGCTTTTGAGATTTTCGACGTCATTGGAACAAGAGAAAGGACAGTTGGATACTAGAATCCTGATAGAGGAATGTCCAAAAACTTGTATTCAAGTTCTTCAAAGAACTCAACACCATTATGCAACCTTCAGCAAGTTGGCACGTTATTTTCTCCTATTGCAGCTCTTGCATTTCCCAAAAGTAATATTTTCTCTTTCACTTACACTTCCATAATAAAATAGGAGCAGGTATACAGATGAATGATTCATCAGAGAGTATTTTGTAATTTGATAGGGAATATGATGACTAACAACTGGCCAAGGTTTATATTAATTGTTTGGCTCTTCATGGCAGGTGTATTGATACAGAGTTACACAGCAAAGTTATCTTCAAGTTTCATAGTTGACCAGTTGGATTTTGCATCTTCTAAGGACTATTACATTGCCCACCAGTCGGGTTCTTGTGCCAAAGATTTTTTTTATTGAAGAACTTAAATCAGTAAAATTGAAAAGCTACACAAGATTCGAGGAATATCTTGATGCTATGAACTTGGGTGGTCAAAAAGGCGGCACTGATGCCGTTTTACATGGAGCTTTTCTTGAGCAGATATGGTTCGGAATACAGAAGTGTAGGACAAACTCTCAGCATTGCGGATGTTTCAGCCAGTCAAAGTGAAGGTACGAGTCTTGTTATGGCAGGATCCAGTGAAGTTAGGCTCTCAGACGGATCAAGCATTGTTGACGCATCATCAGGATCAACTGGATTTTATCAGTCTAAGCCGAGCAGTTCAGATTCGTCAGCCAGAATTTAACTTCAATTTATGTTAGGTGAGTTTGGAAAATATGCAGAATTATAGGCTTCTTCACTTATGTACAAAGTCTAAATCTTCATCCTTGTTTCGAGATCCCTCATCCTTGGAAATATTTAGGCAGCAACTTCTGTCTGTTGTACATCGATTACAATATACACACTTTAGTCAATTCTATTTTATGTATAGTGGGATCTTGTCCTTTTAGATTCCTCATTGATTTCTACCCCTAGAAAAAGAAAAAAAAAAGGAAAATTCCTCGTTAATCATGGCAGCATTCAACTAGTAATGATCTTAACTTGATTTGCATTGTAGCACAGTTGCAAACAAAGAAAACGCTAATTTGGACCAAACTTTTCAAGAGGCATGCATGGCGTTGTCCGTTGACTTCATTATTTTTTACCTACTTAGAAGACTTGTAGGTCCTCTCTTTGGAGAGTCTGAGTGGGGACTTAATCAACGCACAGATTGTAGTATAGCAAAGTTCCATTAGTTTGTAAGGGATTTAATGTAGATTTTGATAGGATCAAATGGCTGTTCATGCAACATTATCTTTGAAAGTCCAAGCAGAGGCATGGTTACGTACATTTTTCCATCGGAATCTTGTGTTTCCAACTATTGGGAATCCTATTCTATTTTCGTACCAAATCAAAATATGCTTTTGAGACTCTTTGTCTTAACGGGTGGGAATTGTTAAGGTATTTGTATAATTAAATCTAATCCATGAAGCTACTGCTTTAATTCAGTAATCAAGTGGAAGTATTTATTTATTGTTTGTTTTTTTGGTTGGTTTATATTTTGAAATAAGGTGAGAAGATAGTAGGACCATCACATGGCTTCAGAAAATTACCACCACTTAACACACTAAGGCTTCGTTTGCAGTGTGTTTTATTTGAGAAAAGTTATATTGAAATATGTAAAAACTTTGGTAGGTATTTTTTGATAGAAAAAGTATTTTAGAGGGAAAATTTTTTATAATTATTTGAGAGGAATTTGAGTGGGAAATTTAAAATTTAAATTTTAAAATAAAAATGTGTTTGAATGTTTTATTTTTGTTTATGAAAAGTTATTTTTTGTAAATATAAACCCCTGTCCAAATGAAGTGAATTTATAATAAACTTATAAATGATGACTTGAAGGATTTTAGACATAGATGAATCTCTAAATTGTGACTTGAAATTTCTTAAGTTGAATATGAAAAACTTAATTTTCATGGAATAAACATAAAATAAAATGTTCGAATAAATAATTTATCACAAACAATTAAATTAAAAGGATTGTGTACCTGATTCGAAAGACATAATTTTTTTCTTCGTTAAGAGATTGAGAAATAACATCACGTCTATCAAAGATTGGTTTCTTTCTATTCACCCTTCATTTCTGTCACATATGACTTGATGGAAATGACTTTCTATAACCCTAATAGGTAGAGAGATTACCATTTTATATGTCCCTAACTTTTCATCTAGTACGTCCATCAAGTACCCAAATAAATTGTTGAGATTTGTTTTACTATTAAATTGGTAGTAAGAGCCAATTAGGAATCTATAATTATATTAATATAATATTAATATATATTTTATTAAACCCAATAATCGGGCCACATTCTAACATTCTTCCACTTGGCCCGATACTTCAAACTTTATTACTAGTGAATATCTTCATAATTTATTTTAACAAAATAAATCATATAATGTGGGTTGTGGCGATCATATATTTTAATATCGCATACTTTTTTCCATATACTACTACACTAGCAATTTATTATGTCAGGTATCATAAGTGATGTATAAATATCATAAAGGTCCACAATAATGTCTTATAGACACATTTATTTCTTGTTTAATAACATTAGGTATACACAATCATAATAAACAAGAAAATATGCCAATATGTCAGAAACCTTTTATTGAGTTCAAGAGTGTTAAAATATCATTGCAATCAATCATCAATACAACCAAGACCCATTCTTTAAACATGTTCCTTAAATATCTTTTGTTGCAAGCCTTTAGTTAAAGGATATGCAATCATAAGATCTTTCCTAATATGTTCAATACATACTCTTTCTTTATGAACTTCCTCCTTTACGGTAAAATATTTTAACTCCATATGTTTGGCACTTCTACAATACTTGTCATTCTTGGAGAAGAAAACTGTTGCAAAATTATCACAATAAATTTTCAGCTGTTTGTTAATGGTGTCGACAACCCAAGCCTTGAATTAAAGTTCTGCAGCCATAATGCATGGATTGTAGCTTCAAAACAAACTACAAATTCTACTTCCATAGTGGATGAAGCAATGATTGATTGTTTGGTACTTTTTCATAAAATTGCTCATTCTGCTAGTCCAAACAAATAACTAAACGTTGACTTTCTACTGTCAATGTATCCAGCAAAATCTGATGGACTAGATATTCTATACATGACTACATGAGCATAAAGTCATTTGTTACTTAAAGATATCTTAATACTTTCTTTGCAGCTTTCTAATGATCCATACTAGGATTACTTTGATATCTGCTTAGCATTGCGACCGCGAAACTAATGTCAGGTTTTGCGCATGTTTGCAAATATATCAAATTGCCAACAACAAAGCATGTGGAATAGATTTCATTTCTTTACATTCCACATCATTCTTTGGATATTGCATAAGACTAAATTTATCGTCTTTTTGTATTGGGACAACTCTTGAAGAATATTTGTTCATATTAAATCTGTCAAGAATTCTTTCGATATATTCTTTTTAAGACAATCCTACCAGTCTTTGTGCTTTATTTTGAAATATTGAAATTCCTATCACAAAGGATGTCTCTCCCATATCTTTCATTTCAAAATTATTAGAGAGAAATTATTTAGTCTTATGCAACATGTCCAAATCATTAGTAGTAAGTAGAATATCATCAACATATAGGACTAGAAATACAAACTTACTGCCACTTATCTTTTGATAAATATATTGATCAACAGTGTTTTCTTCAGAATCAAAAGATGTTATGGTATTGTTGAACTTAATATACCATTGTGGGGAAATTTGTTTAAGTTCATATATTGGCTTCTTAAGTTTACACACCATGTGACCTTTTCCTTCTATGGAAAATCCTTCAGGTTGATCTATATAAACTTCCTCCTCAAGATCTCTATTGAGAAAGACAGTTTTCATATCCATTTGATGTAGCTCTAAATCATATTGAGCTACTAATACCATAATTATTCTCAATGAGTCTTTCTTTGAAATAGGTGAAAAAGTCTCTTTGTAATCAATGTCATCCTTTTGAATATAGCCCTTGGCAACGAGCCTGGTTTTATATCGTTCAATATTACCATTTGAATCACGTTTGGTCTTAAAGACCCATTTGCATCCGACTCGTTTAGATCTTTCTAGCAAATCAACGAAATTCTAAATTTTGTTTTGTGCTATTGAGTTCAACTTATCTTTCATGGCATCAATCCATTTATCAGACTTATCACTTTTTATTGCTTGTGAAAACGAAATAGGATGTTCATAAATGCTATAACCAAATTTTGATTCTTGCAAATAAACTACATAGTCATTAGGAATAGCTGACATTCTTGTTCTTATAGTTTTTTCAAAACTACTCTGCATGGTTTATTGATGTTAGTTGGTTGCAAGTTAGTTTCTGCATGAGGTATTACTTCATTTAAATATTGCCCAAAATCATTTTGCTCTTCCAATATTGGGTTAACATTTGATATAGGTGTAGATATTGGAACATTTATGGGTGATGGAAAATTAATCCTTACTTTATTAATATCTACAATAAAATTTTCAGCACTCCCACTAACTTTCTCATTTTCAATAAATTTGGCCTTAACAGTTTCAACAATTCTTGAACTATGGTTTGAACAATAAAACCTATACCCTTTAGATTTCTTTGGGACACAATAAAGTAATCACTAATCATTCGAGAATCTAATTTCCTTTCACGTGGATTATAAACTCGTGCTTATGCTGCGCAACCCTAAACATGTAGGTGCCTCAAACTAGGTTTCCTTCCAATCCATAATTCAAAAGGAGTTTTAGGAACTGCCTTACTAGAAATCCTATTTAGCAAATACACAACATTTTTAAGTGTATGCGTCCACAAGTTTTTGGGTAATGTGGAATTATGCATCATACTCCTAACCATATCTATTAATGTCTTATTGTGCCTTTCTACCACACTGTTTTGTTGAAGGGTGCCTGGTATGATATATTGTGCACATATACCATGTTTCTCGAGGAATTTTGCAAATGGACTTGGACATTGTCCTGGCTCATCATATTTTTCATAATTTTCACCACTCTATCAGACCTACAATTTTCACTTTTGTGTCCAATTGCCTTTCAACCTCCTTCACAAATACTTCAAGGGCATTTACAACTTGAGATTTTTCATTAAGCAAACAGATATATCCATAACATGAAAAATCCTCTATAAAGGTGATAAAATACTTTTCCCCACTAATGGATGGAGTATCAAAAGGTTCATATATATTAGTGTGTATAATTTCAAGGAGTTGAGTATTTTTTGTGGCTCTTTTCTTGCTATGTTTAGTTTGCTTTCCTTTAATGCAATCCACACACATGCCAAGATCAGTAAAATGTAAATTCAGAAGAATTTTATTTTTTACTAATCTTTCTAATCTTTCTTTGGATACATGACTCAAACACTTATGTCACAAGTAAGCGAAATTAGCAATCATCATACTACGTTTAATTCCAATAGTATGATAAACAGAAAATAGAGATTCTGAAAAATTAATATCAAGTTTCAATTTATATAAACCTTGTGGCTTGTGAATCTTACTTGCTCCTTGACCTTGTGGCTTGTGAATCTTACTTGCTCCTTGATTCTTTAGCCTTGATTCCTCCTGAATTAGCATACTGGACAATTCATTGACATCCCACTTGTCTTTTAAAGGATTTTAGTTAATTTGGAAAGGTCCATCTTTAAGAGGTAACAAGTTCATAATGAACTGCACTAAGAAAGAGTCATTATTCTTCAACTGTCATACCCAAGGTCTTCAATTTTACTGCAATGTTTGTCATCTCGAGGACATGTTGCTGCATGCTTTGTGACCCATCATACTTTCGATCGAGACACTAAGTTTCTTAGTCATTTTTTGATGACTTTGTGGCGGATGGTTGATACCTCTTTGAATTTTAGTAGCACAACTCATTCACACACTGATGGACAGACCAAAATTGTCAATAGGACCTTGGAAATCGTGTTCATCAAGCAGCAAAATTTTAAAATTAGTTTCCCCCAAGATCCATACGAAGTGAGATCAAATTGGGGTTTAGGATTTGTACATTGGTAGTTTTGGATAAGTCGTCTTGCAAAGAGCGATGCATGTCGAATCACCAACAAAACCAGTTTGGCTTCACCTCTATGGTATCCACACGACCAATCCAAACTTCTAGTTATTGTCACATAATCAACTAGAACAGGAGCACTCAAAAAACCGAAGTTCTAGTTTCGAAAATTGAGTTCGAGTTTCTCAGATTTTTGCTCTCAAGGTTTTTGATTTTTTTTCTTAGTTTTTGCTTTCAAGAACGGCGACTATCTTTTTTTTTTTTTTTTTATAAACCTGACAGAAGGGTTTCTTGTATATTGATTATGGTTGCTAAAAATCCTTCTATTTATAGATCTAGGTTGTAGTTCTAGGGTAAAACTCTTCTAAAGAGTTTTACTTGGACTACCAAATCCTAGTCGGTTTGGGATTTCTAGATTTAATGAATATACTGGTTGCCAAGTACAAGAGTTCTATCCCTTCGGACTTGAATTTTAAAGTTTTGGATCTTTTATTTCTAAGTCCAAAACTATTTTGGATTTATTAGCACTAAAACCCAATCATTTTCAGTATTAAATCCGAATATTGTCTTAAATCGGAAAACCCTAGAGAGTCCTAGTCACATTAGGATTCTTGAGATTACTCAAAATTTATCATACTAATTTTATACTCCTTTTGGATTCGATCTAAGTGTGTGACCCAATAGGTCCTCATAACGTTGGCCACTACATAAACTCTATTTTATGCCATAAGCAATGAGCGGTGTCTAGCAACACATTAAAACTACCCAAGTTATGAGAATGTCAGTAACTCAACATAAACTTATCTTGTGATAGACATTACCATATAATTCAATCTTTTTGCTCTAGATATCTTGATTGAACACGAGCCATGAAATGTGTCACGCTTGCATAATTCAATCCGTGCATTTCTTGATTCCCAAATCGACTTATCTAAGCAAATGAGCCCGGTATCACATATTGAGTCGTTTGAGCACAGCCATGCATTTTATGGTCTCACTCAACCAAGGAGCCCAAAGATATCACTCTCATTATATGAGAGGGGGTAAATCCTATCTTGATCACTCAACATCCCACTGCATGATTTATTGCATATCTAATTACTGCTTTTATAGTTCACCCTATTATGGGTAACATTTGGCAGCATTGAAACGTGCAACTCCTCATGTTGGGATCTTTGATGATCTCAAGTATGAGGATCATCTACATCATCACTATAAAAAATGCTTATGATACATATACAACAATCCATGTAGCACTTCTCATGGCGGGTCGATCTAGTACATAGTTCTCTAATGTGTACCCATGTGTTGACTTGATATCTCATATCATGACACATGTCATCAGTCATTACACATACTAGTCTTAATGCATTATTATTGTCCCATTTGATGATAATACTTGACTAGGGATAGTTTAGAATTATCAAATTCTAGGGACATTATTATATTCATTCTTGTTATGCAGATATATAATTGAACATAATAATAATAAAAATGCCATAAACAATAAGAGTTATGATACAATGTATGCTCAAACAATCACACATGATTGGTCTTTAGGGCATAATCCAATAGTTTCTTAGTCAATTTTGGATGACTTTGTGGTGGATGTTTGATATCTCTTTGAATTTTAGTAGCATGGCTCATCCACACACTGATGGACAAACCGAAATTGTCAATATGACCCTGGGTAATCTGATTTACTATATCTATGGTGATCGATCGAAGTAGTGGGGCCATACCTTGCTACAAGCCGAGTTTGCTTTAACAACGCCATTCATAGCTCTGCAGGAAAGTCTCCATTCTCTATTGTGTACCAAAAGCCGCCGAGACATGTTGTAGATCTCGTGAAGTTGCCTAACATTCCTGGGTATAGTGTGACAGCTGGAAATTTGACTAAGAATGCTCAGCCCATTCAAGAGGAAATTTAACAAAAATTGCTAGAGACTAACTAAAAGTTCAAGGGTGTTGCAGATAAACACTAATGGGCCAATTTGTTTGAAATTGGTGATATGGTAATGGTTTATCTTCAGCGTGTCAGTCGGACAGTACCACAAGTTGCAGCTAAGGAAGTATGGTCCTTATAAAGTCTTGTGCAAGATCAATGACAATATGTATGTGGTGGACTGGCATGAATCAATGGGCATTTCTCACACTTTTAATGTGCCTGACTTATCACATTATCACCCTTCTGATGGTCCTTTTTACCCAAATCACTCACGGACAAGTTCTTTTCAAGTGGAGGGGATTGATGTGGAGCGGGTTATGGAAGAGTATTTGGACGCGCAAGATTGGTTCAAGAAGCAAAACTCGCGTTTAATTTTGAACTGCAGTAACTTTCAACATTGACATCAAAATCATGCATATTATATATCGTTTCGAGGGCGTCAATGAGATGTACAAGACTAATATGCATAGTTCGATTAGCTCAGGGAGTATGGCCCAAAATTCCTTCATTTCATCCACTGTTTGGCCTTTTTTTTTCTATTTTTTAGTCAGTTTATAATATTTTTCAGTTGTAAGTAAGGTTTGTTTAGATTATAAATACGTGTATAAAGATTTGTGTTCATTTGTTCAGACCATTATTCAAGTTTATTTAATAAAATTTTCCCCAAATTTTGCAGAATTTTGTTTTTGAAAAGATTATTTTTCTTCCTTTTATCTGTTATGTGTTAGTTTTAATTAGTCACCTAACCAATCCTTCGTAGAAAAGTGTAGAAATCCAAGGTATTTTGGCAGACGTAAGACATATTTTTAGCTATTTCACAAACTATTGTTTAATAAAATTACCAAAGGAGCCAGTGAAACTGGGGGGAATTTCAAAAATAGCAGGTCCAAGAGGGTCATTTACAAAAATAGCAGACCTAACATAACCTTTGTAAAAATAGCAGGTCAACTGCTTTTGACCATGTGAAAATACCAAAAAATCCCTCGATGAGCAAACTTCATCGTTTCACTTCACTTCACCTCACCATTCTTGATTCTTGATTCATTATTCTTCATTCTCAATTTGTGAGGATCATGGGTTCAACATCTAATTCAACATCTCATTTTCCTGGGTTCCCGCATGAATGGTCTCCAAGTTTGAATGTCATCGTGGCTGTGTAAATATTTTGTAAGTTATCATGAAAAACAAAACCCGATCGATGAACATTCCAAATCCACTAGCAATTGGTTGTTTTATGGGCGCCATCGTATCGTCAGCATCTTATATAAGTTTCAAAGTAAAAAATTCGACATTTGTTTATGTATTCGACAATTTGGTCGACATTTTGGTCGACATTTTAGTCTACATTTTGGTCGACATTTTGGTCGACATTTTAGTCTACATTTTGGTCGACATTTTAGTCTACATTTTGGTTGACATTTTAGTCTACATTTTGGTTGACATTTTAGTCTACATTTTAATCCCTCAAGAGCAAATTTCATCGTGCGAAATCTCTTCTCAAGAGCAAATTTCATCGTGTGAAATCTCTTTACCATTCTTGAAACCATTGTTGCTCTGCTGCTAATCGTCTGTAATAGAATTGTTGAGCAATTATCCCTCATTGAATCAACATCCCATCTCCCCCATTCCATTATCGTTATTAGACTATTAGCAGAGATTAGAGGAATGTACACAAGAAACGCAAAATGCAGACAAATGCAAGAAACGCAAAATGCCGACCAATTTGCGTTTGTCGGCATTTTGCGTTTCTTGCGTACATTCCACTAGTCTCTGCTAATAGTCTAATAACGATAATTGAATGAGGGAGATGGGATGTTGATTTAATGAAGGATAAATTCTCAACAATTCTATTACAGACGATTAGCAGCAAAGCAACAACGGTTTCAAGAATGGTGAAGAAATTTCGCACGATGAAATTTGCTCTTGAAGGATTAAAATGTAGACTCAAATGTCAACCAAAATGTAGACTAAAATGTCAACCAAAATGTCGACCAAATTGTCGAATACATAAACAAATGTGGAATTTTTTACTTTGAAACTTATATAAGATGCCGGCGATATGATGGCGCCCATAAAACAACCAATTGCTAATGGATTTGTAATGTTCATCGATCGGATTAAAGAGGGAATTTCAAAAATAGCAGGTTAAGGAGGGACATTTACAAAAACAGCAATTGGTTATGTATTCGTCGGCATCTTATATAAGTTTCAAAGTAAAAAATTCCACATTTGTTTATGTATTCGACAATTTGGTCGACATTTTGGTTGACATTTTAGTCTACATTTTGGTTGACATTTGAGTCTACATTTTAATCCCTCAAGAGCAAATTTCATCGTGCGAAATCTCTTCACCATTCTTGAAACCGTTGTTGCTTTGCTGCTAATTAAATGCGTAATAGAATTGTTGAGCAATTATCCTTCATTAAATCAACATCCCATCTCCCTCATTCAATTATCGTTATTAGACTATTAGCAGAGACTAGTGGAATGTACGCAAGAAACGCAAAATGCCGACAAACGCAAATTGGTCGGCATTTTGCGTTTCTTGCATTTGTCTGCATTTTGCGTTTCTTGTGTACATTCCTCTAATCTCTGCTAATAGTCTAATAACGATAATGGAATGGGGGAGATGGGATGTTGATTCAATGAGGGATAATTGCTCAACAATTCTATTACAGACGATTAGCAGCAGAGCAACAATGGTTTCAAGAATGGTAAAGAGATTTCACACGATGAAATTTGCTCTTGAGAAGAGATTTCGCACGATGAAGTTTGCTCTTGAGGGATTAAAATGTAGACTAAAATGTCAACAAAAATGTAGACTAAAATGTCAACTAAAATGTAGACTAAAATGTCGACCAAAATGTAGACTAAAATGTCGACCAAAATGTCGACCAAAATGTCGACCAAATTGTCGAATACATAAACAAATGTCGAATTTTTTACTTTGAAATTTATATAAGATGCTGACGATACGATGGCGCCCATAAAACAACCAATTGCTAGTGGATTTGGAATGTTCATCGATCGGGTTTTGTTTTTCATGATAACTTACAAAAATTTACACAGCCACGATGACATTCAAACTTGGAGACCATTCAAGCGGGAACCCAGGAAAATAAGATGTTGAATGAGATGTTGAACCCATGATCCTCACAAATTGAGAATGAAGAATAATGAATCAAGAATCAAGAATCAAGAATGGTGAGGTGAAGTGAAACGATGAAGTTTGCTCATCGAGGGATTTTTTGGTATTTTCACATGGTCAAAAGCAGTTGACTTGCTATTTTTACAAAGGTTATGTTAGGTCTGCTATTTTTATAAATGACCCTCTTGGACCTGCTATTTTTGAAATTCCCCCGTGAAACTGCACATAAAATGGCAGCACGCCCGCCCAGGCATTGTAAGGTTTCTTTTCATATATTGTAATGTCTTTCAAAAAAGAAAAAAGATTGTAACGTAGAGGATTGGATTAAGCATAACCCACTTTTTACCTTATGGATGATGATAATAATAAAGGGTCTACTAGCAAAGGACGTTTGTGATGAAAGTTCACAAGATACAATTGAAACACAAGATAAAATTGAAAGCACATCAGGAACATTTGTTAAAGAACAGATCCTTAACTACCCATGCAGTGTGTCATAATCTAGTTAAATTTGATGAATTTGTACTATTTCATCCAAAAATAGACCATTTTTAAATTTTCTCCTTCTAAAAATATGCTTATTTTTAAATAAAAATTTTATATTAACGTTACTAATAATGGCCCTGAATGATTTAAAATTAAAAAAGTAAAAGAAAAAGTAAAAATAAAGAATTTATACAATTAGATATATTATACCTTATACTTGAAAGCAAAATTATATCAAATGAAAAGTAAATTATAAAGGGAGTATAACATACATAAAATTTGAATGAGAGATTAAAATCATAATATTTAGAATCAGTTAAATAAATTTAATGTAGTATCAGGATATTAGAACTTAACTACCACAACTCTACTCCAACATTACACATGAAGAACTCAATAGAAAATTTTCAATAAGTACTGCAACGATTAAAATCACAAATACTTTGCAGAAAGTTGTGGGCATGAATTGTAACTCTTTGTCTTAATTGAATTTCTCTAAGATAGTAAAAGAATTATAGAAAAAGGAAAAAAATAGAGAGTTTTCTTGTCAAACAAAATAAGAAAATAAGCAAATAAAAACGAAAGTCGTGGCTTAACCATAAACCAGAAAACCAAGGAGGAATGTCCACCATATGGTTCTTGGTAGTGAAACTTTGAAGGAATAGCAGAATTAAGATTATGAAGGATGAATGTTGATTTTCTGGATTCTTACAAAGGCTGACTTTTTCACGCAAAGACAAATGAATAACAAGAATAAATCAACTTCATTCTAGATCTTCCAAGTTCCAGCCAAAAGACGAAGAAGAAATATCAGCAGATTAAGTTATGGGCGTTAAGGAATGCAAATTAGGCAATGCATTGCCACAAGAAAATATACTCTTTCTTTCTGAAAAAAATTGATTAATTTTGGTTTAAATATAATTTTTTATTAATTTATTAAATATAATAAATTTAATGCACTAACTAAATGTATAATTTTATAATTTTATATTTTTTTAGAGTTATATGAATATTTTAAGAATTTGGTACTAATGGAAAAAAAAATTTTGAAACAAAAAAAATTAAAAAATAAACTTTTTTTTTTTTTTTTGGTTACAGTGAAGTATTAAGAAACCAAAACGAGATACTGTGTGACCGCGTGAGAATCTTTCTATTACTTTGAGGTCGCATCTGGTCTGGGTCATACGCGGATGATTTTTATGCTATTGTTTCCCAGTGTACTTTTCACTCGGTTTGGTATCAATGAAGATTTTGATGGACTTGAATGTTGACGTTATGGCTAGTGGAATCTTCACAATTCCAATTTTTGGTATGCATTTAATAGTCGTATGAATTGCCCTCAAAAGACATATTTTTTTTTTATATTTTTATCTAACGACTTTTATTTTAAAAAGTATAAAATTATATTTTAAAATATAATCACTACGCATCTCAAAATTTCTGTAGTGAGAATTTTTGTTCAAAGTGTCATATGTATAGTTTAAAGAGAATAAAAACTAATGTTGTATTAATCAAAACAAGAACAGTTAATATTGTAATAACAATAAGGGTTTAAATTAACGTTTTGATAAACTTAAAGAAATAGAAAGATCATTAATGGAGTCTTTGGTAAAGATCAAATCATCCATGTTGGACTTAGGAGAAGAAAATAAATTTAACCCCCTCTTTTTTTTAATAGAGGTGACGAGTGAGTTTATTTAAAAAAAAAAAACAAAAAGTTGGTAACAGAATTGAGATTGATTATTTTGAACATTATCATATGACCTTATGCATTTATAATGGTGAACTAAAAATTTTAGAGCTTATAATATTGATACGTAAAGGAATTAAGACTAAATTTTGTCACTAATTGTATTTTTTGCAAGGAGTACTAATAAAGGAAAATTTTCTCTAATGAACGTTACAACTCTCTCACCCAAAAAGACCAAATCTCATGGTGACTTCTAAATTCAAATCGAAATTGAACAACTCATTGCCTTCATACATTTGGATAAAATATTTTATACATGTGCTCTATTAAGTAAAATAGTGTAATTAAAGATAATTAGGGGAACAATTTATTTACGTATAGGGGATAAAAAATAAAAATTTATTTAATTGATTTATTGCATTAAAAATAAAGATATAATAGATATATAGAATATGTTTTGTTGTACAATCAATTCCATCTCTTTAAATCTTCTCATTCAAATTCCATAAAATAATCTTTTCAAGATCTCTCTTCATATAAATTATACTCTTCTCATCCTAAAAAATAATTTCATAAATTACAATACATTAATTAAGTGTATCATTTTTTATTTTGACCCTTTTTAATTTTGGGTTATAGATTGTTCTTATTAATAAGGATAACTATAGAAATTTCATTTCAAAATTGATTTTTTTAAATAAATAAAATTGTTGAAAGTAACTTTTTTTTTTAAGACAAAAAAGGTAGAAGTATTGTATTTTCTCTATAATATTTGGAATGACCAAATTTGAGTTAGGCATCTACAAAGGCGTTTTGCAAATTTATGGAATTTGATGTTCTTTTCTAATTGCTTCACTCGTAATATTTCTTCTCCAACTTTGATGTGTGTTTATTTTTCGGATTTACGGTATGCTCCATATTATATGGAGTCCCCAATGAAATAATTTTGTTACAAGAGTAATAAAGTAGAATTGATAATGGCTGTGACTTAGGATTTCAGAAAAAATGCCAAGGAGAACAACGAGGTCTTTTGTTTTAATGTGTATAGTTATAATTTCAACATGTTTCAAGCCATTTAAGTCATTTAAACAACTTTAATAATAATTGTAAAAATATTATGCTCTTTTTAATAATTTGATTGTTGAGATTTTATTTGATTAAAAATTATTTGGTAAGATATTCTTTAATTATGGCTGATTAGTTGTATATTTGATTTGATTTCATATTGATGTAATTGGTATAAATCATTAAGTGATTGATTATAATTGATATCAATCTATTAGTAATTGATTATAATTGATCAGTGGTTGATTGATTTTTATGGTGTATAACTCATATATTCAACTTATAAATAGACATATGGTTATATAGATTAAAAGTTTGAATAAAAAAATCAATTATCTCCTTCTCCTTTTCTCTTTAGAATAACTTAATTTGATAGAAATGTTTCCTAAAAAAAATGAAATGGTAATATTATTATCTTATTTTATCGCATCTTATTTTGACAGAAAAAATAGTTACAGTTATAAATTTAGCATCAACAAAGGATTCTGCATTAAAATTAAAAACATTATTGTTATTCCTCCATAAAATACATACTTATTAGATGAGAAGAGGGAAATTTTTTAAGCTAAAAAATACACAAAACATAAGGTATTGTGAATGCGTTACACATGTCAGTAGATATATAAAAGAAGCTACTAACGTATGGCTCCAGAGCTCTCCCAAATGTTTGTGGCGGATGCAGAGGTTGCAATGCTCAATTGATTGATTTGATAAATAATATTATGAAAACTATGCATGGCATTACATTCTTCCTTGATCATATTCATATTTCAGGAAAAGAAAAGACAAAAGCTACTGTCTCGTTACGCCAAGAAATACTGTTTAAACATTACCTAGATCGAAAGGCTTCTTGTACTTATTTATGTGACAATGATTTGAGGGAATTTTTCTCCTTGATAACTCTTTTAGTTAAATGGACAGGAACCTGTGCATCATTTTCTTTGATTTGTCGCATGAAAACATCGGTCGCACGTACGAATATGATCCACAAATGTGTTGTGCTGATGGAAGATTACTTGGGAATTAATATGTTAGCAATTTAGCAACATGGGATAAATGCAGGGCCCTTTTGGTTTTGTTTTTCCACTCTCCTCCTCCCCTCCCCCCCAAAAAAAAAAGATCAATTTTTGACTAGGTCAATATTCTTCTTCTTGCGGCTAAACTGTTATCTGGGACGCACAAACTCTTCTTTTTTCTGAAAAATTAAACTTTGATTGATAGTATTATATATGAAACAACCAGGTTTTAAAGATTTTTTAGGACTATTTCTCGAAGGAATGGTGAAGGGAATCATCGTCCAGAATAGCTGCTTACACACTTATTCCAATAGATATATGTGAATAAAAACAATTTGGAAAATCTTCCCTTATCTTGCTAGTCTAATTTAATTTCCCTGCTCCTTATTTTTTTTTAAAACAATTTTATTTTATTACAATAATGTGTCTCACATAAAGTTGAGTAAGACTCCCATATTAACTAAGAGATAAGGAAATCGAGAGGAAGGGATGTTAGAGGCACGGTTCGAACCCCTGACCTCTTGACCGTGGGCAGCCCTGGTCCTGATTAACTCCATGTACATTCTAAGAAACTTCATGCTGTTTGGACCCCTTCCATAATTTTCAAGCATTTTCAAGATCGTACGTCTCACTGCTTCATGCAATCAATTTGAAGTTTGAAACAATCAAACTTCTTCTAGTCAACCGCTTATGTTAATAAATGAATTTAGGTGCTAATTGCTATGTTTCCATTCTTACATCAAATTCATGACTATTTTAATTGCTTATATACTCAAGTATATTCATTCCAGTTCATTTAGAAAAGAAATCTATGGAACCTTAGTTATTGAATAAGCCATCAATCTTTCTCAGGTATCAACAACAAAATAAAAACACACTTCTTGTTCAAAAGTGACCAGCATTAGCTTGGAGAATTAGAAATTCAAAATGCTTTCAATCAAAAGCTTTCTTTCCTTGGTTTACTCTTTGTTCCTCCTCCTTTTGTGGGATGTGGCAGCTGCGTCTGCAGGAGATGGAAGTAATGGAACTGCAGCACCAACTTACTTCTCTGTCCACATTGGTGTGATTCTTGATTCCAAATCTCCCATGGATACTATGGTGAATTCTTGTATTTCAATGGCGCTCTCGAACTTTTATGCAGTTCATCCAGACTACAAAACAAGACTAATTCCCCACAGGAAAGATGCTCAGAATGAACTGGATGTAGCATCTGCAGGTTATTTTTACTGTCTTTTGCTAATGATAAAAGTAGTTGCTGTTGTTCAAAGCAGTATAAATGGTAGCAATTGAAGTCCTCTGCTGTGAACAGCATCACAAAAGTTAACATTGTTTTTTCTCTGAATGAAATGCAGCCCTCGAATTGATGAAGAATGAAGAAGTGCACAGCATTCTTGGCCCACAGATGTTGACACAAGATAAATTTGTAGCAGAACTCGGTGGAAGAGCTCGGGTGCCCGTTTTATCTTTTACTGCCAGAAGCCAATCTCTTTCCTATAAGCGAAGCCCTTACTTCGTTCGGACTACTCCAGATGACTCAAACCAAGCGAGAGCTCTCGCTTCCATCTGCAAAGGATTTGATTGGCATGAAGCTGTCATTTTATTTGAAGATACTGATTATGGTACTCAGTTTCTTCCAAAGCTAACTAATGAATTTCAGAAGGCTAAAATTCGGCTAGCATACACGGTTTCCATCTCGACATCAGCTAAAGACCGTCATATTACGAATGAACTGAAAAAGCTGATGACAATGCAAACTAGAGTCTTCCTAGTGCACATGAATCCTGTCCTCGGTTCTAGGTTATTTCTTCTTGCCAAACAGGCCGGAATGATGAGTGAAGGTTTTACCTGGCTCATCACTGATAGTTTAGGCAACTTCCTCAATTCTATGGATGATGCCGTCATTGATTCTATGCAAGGTGTCATAGGCCTAAGGCCTTATGTACCTAACTCAAAGAATCTAAACAATTTCAGAGCCAGGTGGAAAAAGAATATGCTTCTGATGAATCCCGATAGTACGGAAACAGAGTTGAATGTTTATGGTTTATGGGCATATGATACAGTTTGGGGGTTGGCAATGGCAATAGAAAAGGTTGGACCAGTAAATCCCAGCTTCTTGGAAGCGAATGATACTAGGAATGGGGGTGAGATTTCTAACTTGAAAATCTCTCAATTAGGTCCAAAACTTCTAGGTGAACTGCAAAACATAACATTCGAGGGCTTGGCTGGAGAGTTCCAGTTGATTGATGATCAGCTGAAGCCTTCAGCACTGGAGATATTCAATGTTTATGAAACAGGGGAAAGACCAATAGGGTACTGGTCCCCTGCTGGAGGCATAACACGAAAATTATCTTTAAAAGGTGGACTAACTTATTCGACTTCTACAAAGGAGTTGAAGAAGATTGTGTGGCCTGGAGATTCAGTAAAGCAGCCAAAAGGATGGGCCATTTCCTCAACTGGGAGGCTAAGAATAGGGGTCCCGAAAAATGGTTTTGTCCAATTTGTCAATGTTTCAATAAATCCTCAGACAAACAAGACTCAAGTCACTGGTTTGTCAATAGATATATTCCTTTCTGCATTGAAGCTTCTGCCTTTTCCTGTTGATTATGAATTCATCCCTTTTACAAATGCAAGCGGACTCAGTAACGGAACGTACAATCAGCTTCTTCATAACATAGGCAAGGTTGGTTTTCCCTTTCTCCTTTTATCTTTGGTTTTGGACGTTTCTTTGATTTTGAGAAAGAAAAAGAAACAGCCATAAAATTAATGTTGCATCACCCTGATATGGATTTTCCTCTCTTTTGATTGCGAAATAGAATTTTGATATGGTGGTTGGAGACACGACGATTTTGGCTGATCGAGCAACATACGTTGATTTTACTCTTCCATACTCTGAAGCAGGAACTGTTATGGTGGTCAAGAACAGAAAAGAGAGAGACATGTGGATCTTCACTAAGCCTTTTAGGTGGGATCTTTGGCTTGTAATTTTTGGTGCCTGCGTATTCATTGGCTTTGTCCTTCGAGTATTGGAACATCGCACAAACAGCAATTCAGATTCTATTGGAACAAAGAAACAGAAGCATGGTTTGCTCTTTTGGTTTCCAATTACCGCTCTAGCTTTTCCTGAAAGTAAGTTATACTCAGATTTCTGATTATATTAAAAAATGCTGTCTCCTTTTGATAATATTGCAATCTTCTAGAACTGGAAAACATCTTACTTGTGTGTTTTAGTTACTGGTGACTAAGGACAGTCTATTCAAGTAGTATAGTTTTGTTTCTGCTGCTTTAGTTACTGGTGACTAAGGATAATATATTCAAGCGGTGTAGTGTTTTCTACCGTTGACAGGTGGCATGGTTACCAACAAATGGTCAAGGTTTGTCTTGGTTGTGTGGCTGCTAATGGCTTTCATCCTAATGCAGAGCTACACTGCATTTTTATCTGCAATGTTTACAGTAGATCAGGTAGACTTCAGGCTTTCTAGTGATGAATACATTGGCTGCCAATGGGATTCCTTTGTAAAGGACTTTTTGATTAATCGTCTTGATATTACTGAGTCAAGGATCAGGCGATATGCAACTTTTGAGGAATTTCATGATGCCATGACTAAAGGGAGCAAAAATGGAGGAATTGATGCCATCTTTGATGAAATCCCTTACATGAAGCTGTTTCTTGATCGGTATGATTCCGAGTACGAAATAGTTGGACCTACATACAAGACAGATGGATTTGGCTTTGTAAGTTCTCTCTTCCTTTATCTCTTTGTGTCTTGCAGAAAAAGGGAATAGTTAGAAAGGTTGAATGCAGATGAAGCATCGCTTAATACAGAACATACATTCCACTAAAATTGGAAATTTTGCCAAGATTAGGTTTTTCTAACTTCTACCTTCGTGTGAGATTGTGCAATTTCTTGCAGTTGTATCCTTTTTGTTTCTCTAAGACATTTTCTGAAATGAATTATAGGCGTTGCCATTAGGATCTCCGCTGGTTATTCATTTCTCAAGGGCAATCCTAAATGTCACAGAATCTGCAGACATGAGTGTAATTGAGAAGAGAAACTTTGGACCTACATATTTATCATCTAATAATCAAATCAATTCAATCAGCAAACAGAGCCCCAAATTGAGAGTGTATGACTTTGGAGGACTTTTTATCATAATAGGCTCAGCATTGGTATTTGCACTATTCTGCTCAGAAACCACAATGGGTCGAAGGCTCGCCGATATAGTAGCATACTATAGCCTGAAATTTGTCTTTTTCCTAACAGTTAGAGGCAATGACCCAAGGGTTCACCCAATTGTCCGCCCTGAAGATGCCAATGGAAATTCATCCACTGATAAAGTTCAAGAGTCTGATCATATCAATGCAGACCATTCCTCTGAAAGGGGGACAGCACAAGAATCTGGGCAAGGAAATTTAAACATTTCAGCAAGAAATGGCCAAGTTAATGAATCTGAGCCAGGCAGTTCTACAAGTGATATTCAGCTATCTGAGATAAGGAACACTGACGTTTCAGAAACACAAATCAGTCAGTCAATTTGCAAAGGAACGCAAAATGTTTAAGGCAGAAGATATCTAACTTAGGGAACTGGATGTTCAGATGACAGGAAATAGAATTCACAGGGTGTTCCAAATCATTTTAGTTTTCTGGTCTCAACTAGATTTGTCACTTTTTTAATTATGAAACATGGTATGAAGTGTAAACTCCACAGTAAGAGTACTCAGATCATAAAATGGGATTAATTTCTCCAAATCAAAATTTTTATACAATCATTAATTCCTGTACAATACTCTCTCATTCTCTTCATTTGGCACCTTTATCCACAGCTAGTGGTGTTGAGCTCGGGTTTAGGATCTTGTCAGTTGAGTTAAGGTTAGTATGAGAATCATAGTGCTTTGCAAGATATTTGATGTAGACTACTAATAAATTGTTTTGAACTTTTCTGTATGAAATGTAATTGAATTATTGGAACAGAAGGAAGAAATCTAATTGAGTCATTGGATCAGCTTGGCTGGGAAGGATTTGCCAATGGATTAGCCTTAGTGATTGCAAAACTTCCTTTTTCTGCTTAACTCAGAGGTAAAAAATTTGGAATTCTAATCCCAGTTGAATCGTGAATGCCTTAAAACTTCCTTGTTCAGCTTGATTTGCATATAAATTTTGGAATTCCAATCCCAGTTAAAACAGGAATACCTGAATTTCAATAGGTACAATAGAATTAATGTATGAATAGGCAAAAAAAGAAAAGAAAAACCTTGAAATATGATAGGGTGTTTCGAAAAAGTTCAACGTCAATGTCTGATCGAGTATGAACATCCACTAGCTAATGGTACCATAGTTTTGGCAACATTTATTTGGCAACACGGATAGAGTTTAAACTACATCCACAATGCCCTTGATTGTGTTGTGTTCATGGATACTATCCCACATTGGAAAAGTAAGAGAAACTGGAGTACCTAATAAGTGACAAGGACCCATAACCCACTAGCTTAAGCTTTTGGGTTCAGGTGGGCTCCTACTGCTTATTGGGCCACTCTAGTTGGGCTCCCCAAGATTTAAAACCTCCCCAACAAGTGGTATCAGAGCCAGAATGTTGGCCTACTCGGGGAAGCAAGTGGTTCCTCTTCTGGTTGGACCGGGCCTTAGTGGGTAACTCGTGGACAAGTAGGTTTGATGCTTTACTACTTGTACGGGCACTAAATGGGTCCATGGTGAAGAGATGGGCTTGCTGGAGTAGGGAATGAGCTTGTGGGGGAGTGGGCTTTAATGTGGTAGTGTATCCATGAAGGGGGAGGTTTGTTGTGTTCATGGATACTATCCCACATTGGAAAAGTAAGAGAAACTGGAGTACCTAATAAGTGGCAAGGACCCAGAAAAGCAAGTGGTTCCTCTTCTGGTTGGACCGGGCCTTAGTGGGAGGTTTGTTGTGTTCATGGATACTATCCCACATTGGAAAAGTAAGAGAAACTGGAGTACCTAATAAGTGGCAAGGACCAACTGGAGTACCTAATAAGTGGCAAGGACCCAGAACCCACTAGCTTAAGCTTTTGGGTTCAGGTGGGCTCCTACTGCTTATTGGGCCACTCTAGTTGGGCTCCCCAGGTGTAAATCCTCCCCAACAAATTGTAGCATTGAACGATGAAATTGTTCCTTCATTGGTCTATTGACATTTTAGCTATTGCCTTCATTGGTTTATTGACGTTTTCCTAGCTATTGCCTCTTTTTTTAGTATAGAAACGCACAAGGTCTTGGTTTATATATGGCAAAGAAAACAAAAGAAAAAGATATGTACTTTTGGAAGATTTCAAATCACGAATTAAACTCACTTTGTTTGAGATTAAATTTGTCCTCTGTACCATGCAAAGAATTAAGAACAAATTTTCTTTAGGATAAAAAGAAACTTGGTTGAATATACTATGTGTTTAGTACTGCAACCCACTAAGAATAAAAAAAGGGTAGTGTAGTATTTTTTAAATATTGGAAGCTGATTTTTTACAGCAAATAAGTCCCTACTAGACTTTTTATAGCAATCGAATGTCGAACTTAAAAGGTTACAACTCAAAATAAATAGAAAACTGTAATTCTTGGAACTGAAAAGTTGTAACTTTTAGCTGTGACTCTGAATAATGAAGAGTTATTAACTATTGGAAATGAATAGTCGGCACATTTTCAACTTAATTTTACATTTTCCAAAATTTTGAAAATCTTCAACACAAGGAGCACATACAATTAAACCTCGACAATGAAAGGATGTTGTTTATGTGCTATATACTATGCTAGGACTTAAGGGATACTGGGAATTTTGACAATTCCACTGCGATTTCTAAACGAAATGGATGCTACTCCAAAGTAGGTATTTGTAAAGATCCCAGCATTTAGGTCTTCAATAATACCGTTTTTGGCATTTTGTTCTTGTGTCCTGCAAACTTTGGTTATTCTTTTACTTGTTTACCGGCTCCATTGTTGTTTTTGTTTGCTAGCCGAATAGGTAACGTCGGAGATCATGTAATAAACAGGAACCAACATCCGGGTTGGTTCTTTCTCAGGAGTTTTCTCCGCGCACAACATATTTTAACTTTTCCTGTCACCATCGTTCTGTCAAGTATATGTTTCCAACTTTGGTAGACTGCTTAAATGTCCAAAATGCTACTCAGACGCAACTGATTGACCAAGAGAAACTAAAAGCCAAAGTATGAAAAACTTTCTTGCTTTGGTTTTGTTGCTTCCTTACGGATTTTTAGCCACTTCAGCTGATGCAGCTAAGTTAATGAGGGAAACTTCCCTGCCATAAAACCATTTCTCCATCCACATTGGTGTTGTTCTTGATTTGGATTCTCCCATTGGCAGTATTGTGAACTCATGTTTGTCTGGGGCACTTTCAGACTTCAATTCTGAAATGGTTGTTTACTGCGAGGACACTGAGTATGGTAGCATTTTGAGCCATGGGTATTCGGCTAGTGTATATCATGCTTTCTCCAGATCGACCAAGGAAGTTCCTACAACAAGAAAAGTTGAAGAAAATGCATACCAGGTTATTCCTGGTGCATATGACCATCTTACTTGGATACAGGCTCTTTCTACTAGCAAGAAAAGCTGGAATGATGAGTGAAGGACATGCCTGGCTTGTTGCTGAAAGTTTGCCCAACTTTCTAAATTCTGTGGATTCTACCCCTTTGCAAGGTTTTGTAGGCATAAGGACCTATGAAACTAAGTTCAATAACTTTGAGAGTTGCAAGGCAAGGTGGAAATATAATGCAACGTTGATGAAATCCTGAAATTCAGCCAATGGAGTTAAACATCTATGGATTATTGGCATATGACACTGTCTGACCTTAGCAATTGCCAATGGCAATAGAAAAGCTCCTGCCAAATAACTCTGATTTCTCAAAGATGCACGGAGAAAATGGGACTGAGATTTCAAATTTAAATGTCCCTCAGATCGCCCATAGGATTTCGACTGAACTTCACGGGCTTGATTGGAAAATTTCAAATGGTTGATGGGCAACTGCAACATTCAGCTTTTGAGATTTTTTGCGTCATCAGAACAGGAGAGAGGACAGTTGGATACTGGAATCCTGATAGACGAATGTCCAAAAACTTGTATTCAAGTTCTTCAAAGAACTCAACGCCATTATGCAACCTTCAGCAAGTTGGCACGTTATTTTCTCCTATTGCAGCTCTTGCATTTCCCGCAAGTAATATTCTCTTTCACTTACACTTCCCTAATAAAATAGGAGCAGGTATACAGATGAATGATTCATCAGAGAGTATTTTGTAATTTGACAGGGAATATGGTGGCTAACAATTGGCCAAGGTTTATATTAATTGTTTGGCTCTTCATGGCAGATGTATTGATACAGAGTTACACAGCAAAGTTATCTTCAAGTTTCACAGTTGACCAGTTGGATTTTGCATCTTCTGAAGACTCTTACATTGGCCACCAGTCGGGTTCTTGTGCCAAAGATTTTTTTTATTGAAGAACTTAAATCAGTAAAATTGAAAAGCTACACAAGATTCCAGGAATATCTTGATGCTATGAACTTGGGTGGTTGAAAAGGCGGCACTGATGCCGTTTTACATGAAGCTTTTCCTGAGCAGATATGGTTCGGAATACAGAAGAGTAGGACAAACTCTCAGCATTGCGGATGTTTCAGCCAGTCAAAGTGAAGGTATGAGTCTTGTTAAGGCAGGATCCAGTGAAGTTAGGCTCTCAGACGGATCAAGCATTGTTGACGCATCATCAGGATCAACTGGATTCTATCAGTCTAAGCCGAGCAGTTCAGATTCGTCAGCCAGAATTTAACTTCAATTTATGCTGGACGAGTTTAGAAAATATGCAGAATTATAGGCTTCTTCACTTATGTACAAAGTCTAAATCTTCATCCTTGTTTTGAGATCCCTCACCCTTGGAAATATTTAGGCAGCAACTTCTGTCTGTTGTACATTGATTCCAATATACACACCTTAGTCAATTCTATTTTATGTATGGTGGGATCTTGTTCTTTTAGATTCTTCATTGATTTCTACCCCTTGAAAAAGAAAAAAAAGGAAAATTCCTCGTTCATCATGGCAGCATTCAAGTAGTAATGAGCTTAAAATGATTTGCATTGTAGCACAGTTGCAAACAAAGAAAACACTAGTTGGGACCAAACTTGTCTTCGTAGGCTACACAGGCACCCATGGCGTTGTCCGTTGACTTCATTAATTTTTTACCTACTTAGAAGACTTGTAGGTCCTCTCTTCGGAGAGTCTGAGTGGGGACTAAATCAATGCTCAAATCGTAGTATAGCAAAGTTCCATTAGTTTGCAAGGGATTTAATGCAGATTTTGATGGGATCAAATGGCTGTTCATGCAACATTATCTTTGAAAGCCCAAGCAGAGGCATGGTTATGTACATTTTTCCATCAGAATATTGTGTTTCCAGCTATTGGAAATCCTATTTTCGTACCAAATCAAGATTTGCTTTTGGGGCTCTATGTCTTAATGGGTGGGAATTGTTAAGGTATTTGTATAATTAAATCTAATCCATAAAGCTACTGCTTTAATTCAGTAATCAAGTGGAAGTATTTATTTATTGTTTGTTTTTTTGGTTGGTTTATATTTGGGAAATTTGCAAATATAACACATTTGACTGTGGATTTTGCAAATATATCACCTCACTTTTTTTGAAGACCATCACATGGCTTCAGAAAATTATAACCACTTAACACGCTAAATGATGACTTGAAGGAGTTTAGACATAGATGAATTTCTGAATGGTGACTTAAATTGAAAAATTAATTTTCATGATATAAACATAAAATAAAATGTTCGAATAAATAATTTATCACAAACAATTAAATTAAAAGGATTGTGTACCTAATGTGAAAGACATAATTTTTTTTCTTCGTGAAGAGATTAAGAAATAACACCACTTCTATCAAAGATTGATTTCTCTCTATTAATCCTTCCTTTCTGTCACATACGACTTGATGGAGATGACTTTCTATAACCCTAATAGGTAGGGAGATGACCACTTTATATATTTTTAGCTTTTAATCTGGTACATCCATCACGTATTCAAATAAATGGTTGAACTTGTTCCACTATTAAATAGGTAGTAAGAGCCAATTAAGAATATATAATTATATTAATATAACTATTAATAGATATTTATTAAACTCAATAATCGGGCCATATTCTAACATTCTCCCACTTGGCCCAATACTTCAAACTTTATTTTAATAGTATAAACATTAAGCATGCAAAACACATCTATTGGATATTTTCATAATTTATCTTAACATAATAAATCATATAATGTGGATTGTGGCGATCATATATTTTAATATTGCATACTTCTTTCCATATACTACTACACTAGCAATTTATTATGTCAGGTATTGTTGTAGTTATTCCCAAGATTGTTCAAGAACAGAAAAGTAAGAACAAAGAATAAATCGAGACACACGAGTTAACGTGGTTCGGCTCAACTATTCAAGCCTACGTCCACGACAAAGACGATGATGATATTAATAACAAACGCAGAGATTACAAGGATTTCCCAAACCCTTAGAAATACCCCACCTCTCACAAAAGCTCTTAAAGCTTTCTTTGAAATCTCTCTCAATTTCTCTATGGAAAAGACCTCTACTACATCTATATTTATAGACACCAAGTAGAGACCCAATCCTAACCTGATAGAGATTCAATCCTAATCTCATTTAGATTAGTGCTACAAAACACAGTAGGATTATATAAAGGTTCCAAATCCTAATTGAATTATGAAAAACACCAAATTAGAATATTAGATAAAATTATCTAATCCCATTCCAATTTGGAAACAAGGCATAATCCAACAAATCTCCACCTTGACTTGTTTCCCATCATGACGTCTTCGCCCATCCGAAACATTCCTATCTCAAACTGCACACATTGACCAAATCCAAGCAATGCTTGAACTTTGTCGATGTAATGGACTTAGTCATCATATATGCCGGATTATCTGCAGTCCCAATCTTCTTTACAGAGATTAACCCTTGAGACAAAATTTCTCGAACAAAATGATGTCTAACATCAATATGCTTGGTCCTCTCATGGTACATTTGGTTCTTCGTCAAGTGTATGGCACTTTGACTATCACAATATCCAAATCATTAGTAGCAAGTAGAATATCATCAACATATAGGACAAGAAATACAAACTTACTGCCACTGATCTTTCGATAAATATATCAATCAACGGTGTTTTCTTCAAAATCAAAAGATGTTATGGTATCATTGTACTTAATATACCATTGTGGGGAAATTTATTTAAGTCCATATATTAGCTTTTTAAGTTTACACATCATGTGACCTTTTCCTTCTATGGAAAATCCTTCAGGCTGATCCATATAAACTTCCTTCTCAAGATCTCCATTCAAAAAGGCAGTTTTCATATCCATTTGATGTAGCTTTAATTCATATTGAGCCACTAATACCATAATTATTTTTAACGAGTTTTTCTTTGAAATAGGTGAAAAAGTCTCTTTGTAATTAATGTCATCCTTTTGAGTATAGCCATTGGCAACGAGTTTGATTTATATCATTCAATATTACCATTTGAGTCACGTTTGGTCTTAAAGGCCCATTTGCATCTGACTCGTTTAGATCGTTCTAGCAAATCAACAAAATTCTAAATTTTGTTTTGTGCTATTGAGTTCAACTTATCTTTCATGGCATCAATCCATTTATTAGACTTATCACTTTTTATGGCTTGTGAAAATGAAATAGAATATTCATAAATGCCATTACCAAATTCTGATTCTTGCAAATAAACCAAATTCAGGAATAGCTGACTTCTTGTTCTTATATTTTTTTCAAAACTACTCTGCATGGTTCATTAATGTTAGTTGGTTGCAAGTTAGTTTCTTCATGAGGTACTATTTCATTCAAATATTTGCCCAAAATCATTTTGCTTTTCCAATACTGGGTTAACATTTGATATAGGTGAATATATTGGAACATTTATGGGCGATGGAATATTAATCCTTACTTTATTAATATTCACAATATGTTTTTCTGCACTCCCACTAACTTTCTCATTTTCAATAAATTTGGCCTTAATAGTTTCAACAATTCTTGGACTATGATTTGGACAATAAAACCTATACCCTTTAGATTTCTTTGGATAACCAATAAAGTAATTACTAATCATTCGAGAATCTAATTTCCTTTCATGTGAATTATAAACTCGTGCTTATATTGCGCAACGCCAAACATGTAGGTGCCTCAAACTAGGTTTCTTTCCAGTCTATAACTCAAAAGGAGTTTTAGGAACTGCCTTACTAAAAATCCTATTTAGCAAATACACAACATTTTTAAGTGTATGCGTCCACAAGTTTTTGGGTAATGTGGAATTACGCATCATACTCTTAACCATATCCATTAATATCCTATTAAGCCTTTCTGCCACACTATTTTGTTGAGGGGTGCTTGATATAATATACTGTGCATAAATGCCATGTTTCTCGAGGAACTTTGCAATTGGACTTGGACATTGTCCTAACTCATCATATTTTTCATAATATTCACCACTTTAACAGACCGTACAATTTTCACTTTTGTGTCCAATTGCCTTTCAAGCTCCTTAACAAATACCTCAAGGGCATTTACAACTTGAGATTTTTCATTAAGCAAATAGATATATCTATAACGTGAAAAATCATCTATAAAGGTGATAAATTACTTTTTCCCACCAGTGGATAGAGTATCAAAAGGTCCACATATATTAGTGTGTATAATTTCAAGGAGTTGAGTACTTTTTGTGGCTTTTCTTCTTGCTATGTTTGGTTTGCTTTCCCTTAATGCAATCCACACACATGCTAAAATCAAAATCTAAATTTAGAAAATTTTCATTTTTTACTAATCTTTCTAATTTTTCTTTGGATACATGACTCAAATGTTTATGTCACAAGTAAGCGAAATTATCAATCATCATACTACTTAATTCCAATTGTATGATAAACAAAAAATAGAGATTTCAAAAAATTAACATCAAGTTTCAATTTATATAAACCTTTCATAAGAATTCTAGAACCAATAATGAAATTAGGTTTAAATAAACTAAAAAAACCATGCCCAAACTTAAAAGTAAACCCACTTTCATCAAATTTTGAAATAGAAATCCAGTTTCAAGAAATTTAATGTACATAGAGAGTTTGCATTAGATCGAAGTGGGGACCAGTATTGAACACTAGACGATAAGTCCATACGCCTTCAATTGGGACCTTCTTACGGTTTCCCATAAATAAAAAACTTTCAGTTGGGTTTATAATTTAGATTGTGAGGGATTCTTGCATCATATTGGAAACATGAGTAATAGCACCAAAATCAAGCCACCAAATATTTGAAGGAATTCCAGTTAAGTTTAGTTCAGAACATACAAAAATGTTAGATATACCTTTCTTTTCGAACCAAGTTTTTGTGTTTCAGACAATCTTTATGATAATATTCCTCTTTCCTACAAAAGTGACACTTATATGTCTTTTGTTCCTTCTTATTAGCATTAGTAGCAGCATGTGTCACTTTAACAGGTACTTTCTTCTTAAGTTTCTTATTAGCATTACTTGCTCATTGACCTACCAGGTTAATAGAATGAATTCCTTGATTCTTTAGCCTTAATTCCTCCTGAGTTAGCATACTAGACAATTCATTGACATCCCACTTGTCCTTTATAGTGTTGTAGTTAATTTGGAAATGTCCATATTCAAGAGGTAACAAGTTCATAATGAACTGCACTAAGAAAGAGTCATCATTTATCAACTGTCATGCCTAAGGTCTTCAATTTTACTGCAGTGTTTGTCATCTCGAGGACATGTTGCTGCATGTTTCGTGACCCATCATACTTCCGATCAAGACACTAAGTTTCTTAGTCATTTTTGGATGACTTTGTGGTTGGTGTTTCATACCTCTATGAATTTTAGTAGCATAGCTCATCCACACACTAATGGACAGACCAAAATTGTCAATAGGACCCTAGAAACCGTGTACATCAAGCAACAAAATTTTAAAATCGGTTTCCCTCAGGATCCATACGAAGTGAAATCAAATTGTGGTTTAGGATTTTGTACCTTGGTAGTTTTGGATGAGTCAGCTTGCAAAGAGCGTTGCATGTCGAATCACCAGCAAAACCAGTTTGGCTTCACCTCTATGATATCCACTTGACCGTTCTAAACTTCTAGTTATTGTCACATAATCAACTAGGACAGGAGCAATCAAAAAATCGAAGTGCTAGCTTCGAAAATTGAGATCAGGTTTCTCATATTTTTGCTCTCAAGGTTTTCGATTTTTTTCTTGGTTTTTGCTTTCAAGAACGGTGACTGTCTTCTTTTTTTTTTCTTTTTTTAAGCTAGATGAAAGGTTTCTTGTATATTTATTATGGTTGCCGAAAATCCTTCTATTTATAGACCTAGATTGTAGTTTTAGAGTAAAACTCTTCTAAAGAATTTTACTTGGACTACCAAACCCTAGTGTGTTTGGGATTTCTAGATTCAATGAATCTACTGGTTGCCAAGTACAAGAGTTCTATCCCATTTGGACTTGGATTTTAAAGCTTTGGATCTTTCGTTGCTAAGTCCAAAATTATTTTGGATTTATTAGCACTAAAACCCAATTATTTTCAGTCTTAAATCCGAATACCGTCTTAAATCGGAAAACCCTAAAGAGTTCTAGTCACATTAGGATTCTTGAGATTACTCAAAATTCATCATATGAATTTTATATTCTTTTTGAATTCGATCTAAGTGTGCGACCCAATAAGTTCTCATAACGTTGGCCATGACATAAAGTCTATTTCATGCCATAAGCAATGAGCGGTGTCTAACAATACATTAAAACTACCCAAGTTATGAGAATATCAGTAACTTAACATAACCTTATCCAGTGATAGACATTACCATGTAATTCAATCCTTTTACCCTAGATACCTTGATTGAACACGAGCCATAGAATGTGTCACACTCGCATAATTCAATCTATGCATTTCTTGATTCCCAAGTATAGTTATCTAAACAAATGAGTCAGATATCACATATTGACTCATTTAAGTACGACTATGCATTTTACGGTCTTACTCAATCAAAGAGCCCAAAGATATCACTCCCGTTATATGGGAGGGGGCAAATCCTATCTTGATCACTCAATATCCTACTGCATGATTTATTGCATATCCAATTACTGCTTTTATAGCTCACCCTATTACGGGTAACATTGACAGGTTTGTCGAAGCCTGAAAAATTAATTATTGGTCCTTAAGTGATTACAAATTAAATTTGCAGTAGTAGCAGATGGGGTCGAATTCCAAGGGAACCGAAGTATAATTCCAAATTTTAAACAATAAGATAAAAACAAATAGAACAAGGGGAATTTTTGAACGATAATTAAATTACTAAAATTCTAAAAATTAATAAAAATAAATATTAAAACAGAAAAAATATAGAAATAATGAAAGCTACCGAATTAACTGAGTTTCCAATCCAAGGTTGATATTATTCAATTGCCTCACTGATCATAGGTCACAAAAAATAATCTTGCAAATTCAAATATTTAACTTGAAACTTATTAGGATAGTTGTAATAAATTCTGTTTTCTTAAAATAATTAACCGAGCCCAACACCCTAAATCAAAACTTGCCATCAATTGACTGGGCACGATAGCGTTCCATATCAATTTAATGATAGCATTAAGATTTATGAAAATAGTTAAACCAAAATTAAAACACCGAGATAGTTGCAGTAAATTAATCTTGTCCCGTTAATTTGATAGGGCTTAAAATGTTCCTTTTTCTTGTTAATATTTCCTTAATATTAACTTGAATTTTAAGAGGAAATATTTGGTTTTAATATACTTTTTGTTTTAGGTATGAAAAATGGTGAATTGGAGAAAAAGGTGATAAAAGGCAACAATTGAAGCAAATAAAGAGAAGGTGCAGCTGCCTAAAGAATGCATTCAAGAATTGGAAACAAAGGAAAACAAGTGCAGTTGATTTACAACAAGTCATCGGGCAAAAGAGAAACAAAAGGAAACAAACAAAAAAAAGGAAGGAAAAGGACAAAGAAAATAACCAAATGTTGCACAAAGTCAAAGTTCAATGGGAAAAGGCAATGGAGAAATTGATTTTTCGGGAAGAAGAAATTGGAAGTCAACCAAAGAAAGAAGACAAAATTGGAAACAAGACAAGAAGCATTCAAAGAATTGATTTTGGCCAGGAAATTGATTTCGGCCAGACTAAGCAAAATAGAAAGTTGATTTCGGTCAAAGAGAGGGAAAAGGATATTTGGCCATCTATAAAAGCAAGTGCAGCCTTCATCTTCACAACACATCCTACAATTCTTTTCTTTTCCTGAAGCAACTGCCGTGCTCTTGCTCCCCAATTCCCATTCTTCTTATTTTCTTTTTTGTCTTTCTTTTAGCTTAGTTTCAGTTTACAAAAATTCTTAAACAATTTCAGCAATCATGTATGCCACCATGAGTGGCTAAATTTTCTTTTCTAATTCAAGGGAAAGATTGATTTCAATTGCAATCACTGTGAGGTTTTGTTCTTAATTTTATTTTCTTTCTTTTATTCAAATACTTGTTAATTCTTGATTTAATTTTATGAATAATTGATGATTAATTAATCTGACAATTTAATTGTTCATTATTTATTCTATTGCTATCCATGAGTTCAGTGATCCGTAATTGTCATGAATAAATGGGCCAAGTAGCAACTAAGTTAAAATTGTTTATGTTTGTAAATATGCATGCTTAGCTTAGGGGAATTATAATTCCCCTAGGCTAAGCATGCATATTTCAAGCCATAAACATAATTAACCTAGTTGCTACTTGGTCCATTTATTCATGACAATTACGGATCACTAAAAGTATGGATAGAAATAAAATAAATAATGAAGAATTAATTTGTCAAATTAATTAATCATCAATTATTCATAAGAATTAAATAAAAAACTAACAAGTACTTGAATAAAAAGCAAGAATATAAATTAAGAATAAAACCTCACAGTGATTGCAATTGAAATCAATCATTCCCTTGAATTAGAAAAGAGAATTGTTTTAATAATTTTGCTAAACTAAAGCTAAACTAAAACTAAACTAAAAGAAAGAAAGAAAACAAAGAACGAAAATTGGAGAGAAGAAACAACGACAGCCGGTGTTTGTCTTCTAGCAAAAAGAAAATAGATGTGAAGGATTGAGAAAAAAAAATCAAACACCTAAACTAAACCAAAGAAAGAAAACAAGATGAAGACTTGTAGACAGCTTCTTAAGCGAAAGAAAAAGATACCCCTGACTACACCATGGCTGCCCAAATATTTATAAACTATCAAGTGCCCTTTTTCTTGTTAAGCACAACCTTAGAAGAAAAGAAACCAAATAGGAATGGGTGACTGCTAGTTCAATTCTGCCAAGAAGGAATGTGTGGGTTCACTTTTTACTTCCTTGTCTCGTATGAATCTTCTAAATTTCAGCTGTTATAATCCTTCAATTTCAGTCAACTTTTACTTCCTTCTTTCGTCTTGGTTTCTTTTTTTTTTTCTTTCCTAAACCTTTTTCTTTTGCTTCCAAATTGTAGTCGGCCTATATTTCCTTGCTGTTACCCAGCTTGTAGTATTCTTGCAGTTGAAGAAGTTTCTTTTGTTTCCAAATCCCTCCTTTGCTTTCTTTTAGTATCTGTGTTCGGACCGGCTTTTGTTTTTTCCATTGGTACTCAGCTTTTGTTTCCTTTTTGTTTCTAGATTTGGTGTCTCTCAAAATTCTTCTTTTCTTTTGTCACCCCGTTTGACTGAGTCCTTTTTGTCTCCAAGTTGTGGTTGTACTCTTCTTGTAGCTTCAGTTTCTTCCTTCACAGCTTTTCTTGTTGTGCAGCACAGCTCTTGTTTTCTTGCTTGCGGCTGAAAGAGTCTTCTTTGTGTTTGTTGTCTATTGTTGAACGAAGTCTTCTGACTTGTGCAAATGCTTGGTTTTTTTTTTCTTTGCAGCTTTTTGACTTGCCCGAATCTTTTCTTTTCCTGTTTGTTTATTTTCTATTGCTGTTGTATTTCTTGTAGTCTTGTGCGGCTGCCTTTTCCTTATTTCCTCTATTGCCGAATGAACTTCCAATTCTTTGATACAAATTTGCCCAAGTCCAATGGCCAAAAGGTTGCTGAATTTTTTTTTCCAATTTCTTCATTTTTCTCTTCTTTTCCTCCAATTCATCATTTTTCATACCTAAAACAAAAAAATATATTAAAACCAAATAATTCCTCTTAAAATTCAAATTAATATTAAGGAAATATTAACAAGAAAAAGAACATAAGCTCTATCAAACATTTGGCAGCATCAAAATGTGCAACTCCTCATGTTGAGATCTTTGATGATCTCAAGTCTGAGGATCATCTACATCATCATCACTATAAAAAATGCTTGTGACACATATACAACAATCCATGTAACACTTCTCATGGTGGGTCGATCCTGTACATAGTTCTCTAAAATATACCCATGTGTTGACTTGATATCTTATATCATGACACATGTCATCAGTCAGTACACAGACTAGTCTTAATGCATTACATTGTCCCATTTAATGATAATACTTGACTAGGGATAGTTTTAGAATTATCAAATTCTAGGGACATTATTATATTCATTTATGTTATGCAGATGTATAATTGAACATAATAATAATGAAAATGCCATAGACAATAAGCGTTATGATATAATGTATGCCCAAACAATCATCACATGATTGGTCTTTAGAGCATAATCCAACAGTTTCTTAGTCAGTTTTGGATGAATTTGTGGTGGATGTTTGATACTTCTAGCTTATCCATAGACTGATGGACAAGCCGAAATTGGCAATAGGACCTTGGGTAATCTGATTCACTGTATTTGTGGTGATCGACCAAAGCAGTGGAACCATGCCTTGCCTCAAGCCAAGTTTGCCTTTAACAACGCCATTCATAGCTCTATAGGAAAGTCTCCATTCTGTTTTGTGTACAAAAAACCACCTAAACATGTTATAGATCTAGTGAAGTTGCCTAACATTCCTAGGTATAGTGCGGTAGCTGGAAATTTGGCTAAGGATGCTTAGGCCATTTAAGAGGAAGTTTGGCAAAAACTGCTAGAGACTAACTAGAAGTTCAAGGGTGTCGCAGATAAACACTGATGGGCCAATTTGTTTGAAATTGGTGATGTGGTAATGGTTTATCTTCAGCATGAGAGGTTCTCAGTTGGGCAGTACCACAAGTTGCAGCCAAGGAAGTATGGTCCTTATAAAGTCGTGTGCAAGATCAATGACAACATGTATGTGGTGGACTGGCATGAATCAATGGGCATTTCTCGCACTTTTAATTTGACCGACTTATTACATTATCACTCTTCTGAAGGTCCTTTGTACCCAAATCACTCACGGATAAGTTCTTTTCAAGTGGAGGGGACTGATGTGGAATGGGTTGTGGAAGAGTATTTGGACACGCATGATTGGTCCAAGAAGCGAAACTCGCGTTTAATTTTGAACTGCAATAACTCTCAACATTGACATTAGAATCATGCATATTATATATATTTTCAAGGGCGTCAATGAGATGTACAAAACTAATATGTATAGTTCCATTAGCTCAGGGTGTCTGGCCCAAAATTCCTTCATTTCGGCCACTATTTGGTCTTTTTTCTATTTTTTAGTCTGTTTATAATACTTTTCAATTGTGATTAGGGTTTGTTTAGCTTATAAATACATGTATAAAGATTCGTTTGCATTCATTCAGAACATTATTCAAGTTTATTTAATAAAATTTTCCCCAAATTCTGCAGATTTTTTTTTTAAAAGATTATTTTTCTTCCTTTAATCTCTTATGTGTTAGTTTTAATTAGTCACCTAACCAATCCTTCGTAGAAAAGTGTAGAAATCCAAGGTATTTTGGCAGACGTAAGGCATATTTTTAGCTATTTCACAAACTGTTGTTTAATAAAAGTACCAAAGGAGCTCGTGAATACTGCACATAAAATGGCAGCACGCATGCCCGCCCAGGCATTGTAAGGTTTCTTTTCATACATTGTAATGTCTTTCAGAAAAGAAAAAAAGAAAAAGAAAAAAGATTGTAACCTAGCGGATTGGATTAAGCATAACCCACTTTTTACCTTATGGATGATGACAATAATAAAGGGTCAACTAGCAAAGGACGTTTGTGATGAAAGTTCACAAGATACAATTGAAACACAAGATAAAATTGAAAGCACATCAGGAACATCTGTTAAAGAACAGATCCTTAACTACCAAGTGTGTCAAAATCTAGTTAAAATTGATGAATTTGTACTATTTCATCCAAAAATAGACCACTTTTAAATTTTCTCCTTCTAAAAATAAGCTTATTTTTAAATAAAAATTTTATATTAACGTTACTAATAATAGCCCTGAGTGATTTAAAATTAAAAAAGTAAAAGTAAAAGTAAAAATAAAAATAAAGAATTCATACAATTAGATATATTATACCTTATAATTGGATTTTTTTGTTTATATCAAATCAAAAGTAAATTATAAAGGAAGTATAACATACATAAAATTTGAATGAGTGATTCAAATCATAATATTTAGAATTAGTTAAATAAATTTAATTTAGTATCAGGATATTGGAACTTAACTACCACAACTCTACTCCAACATTACACATGAAGAACTCAATAGAAAATTTTCAATAAGTACTGCAACGATTAAGATCACAAATACTTTGCAGAAAGTTGTAGGCATGAATTATAACTCTTTGTCTTAATTGAATTTCTCTAAGATAGTAGTATTAATTTTTAAAAAAAATTACAGAAAAAGGAAAAAAAATAGAGAGTTTTCTTGTCAAACAAACTAAGAAAATAAGAAAATAAAAACGAAAGTCGTGGTTTAACCACAAACCAGAAAGCCAAGGAGCAATGTCCACCATTTGGTTCTTGGTAGTGAAACTTTCAAGAATAGCAGAATTAAGATTATGACGGATGAATGTTGATTTTCTGGATTCTTACAATGACTGACTCTTTCACGCAAAGACAAATGAATAGCAAGAATAAATCAACTTCATTCTAGATCTTCCAACTTAATTCCAACCAAAAGACGAAGAAGAAATTTCAGCAGATTAAGTTTGGGCGTTAAGGAATCCAAATTAGACAAAAAAACATACTTCTTCTTTTTCAAAATAGAGAGTTTATTTTAGTTTAAATATAATTTTTTTATTAATTATTAAATACAATACATTTTATACACTAACTAAATGTATAATTTTATATTTTTATTATTTTTAAGAATCGTATGAATATTTTAAGAATTTGGTACTAAAGTAAATTTTTTTTAAAAAAAATTGTTTTTTTAAAAAATAACTTCTTCTTTTTTTTTTTTTTTGTTTAGCGGTGGAGTATTAAGAAACCAAAACGAGATACTGCGTGACGCGTGTGTATCTTTCTATTACTTTGACATCCCATCTGGTCTGGTTCATACGCGGATGATTTTTATCCTATTGTTTCGGAATGTACTTTTCACTTGGTTTGGTATCAATGGATATTTTGATGGACTTGAATCTTGACGTTATGGCTCGTGGAATCTTCACAACAAATTCCAATTTTTGCTATGCATTTAAGAGTCGTATGAATTGCCCTCAAAATACATATTTTTTATATTTTTAAAATAATTTTTATACAATAAATTTTATTTTAAAAGGTATAAAATTATATTTTAAAACGTAATCAATACGCATCTCAAAATTTCTGTAGTGAGAATTAGTGTTCAAAGTATCAGACGTATATTTTAGCGAGAATAAAAACTAATGTTGCATCAATCGAAACAAGTACAGTTAGTATTGTTATAACAAGAAGGGTTTAAATTAACGTTTATCATCCATGCTGGATTTACGAGAAGAAAATAAATTTAACCCCTTTTTTTAAAATAGAGGTGACGAGTGAGTTTATTTAAAAAAACACAAAAAGGTGGTAACAGAATTGAGATTGATTATTTTGAACATTATCATATGACCTTATGCATTCATAATGGTGAACTAAAACTTTTAGAGCTTATAAGGGAATTAATACTAAATTTTGTCACTAATTGCATTTTTTGCAAGGAGTACTAATAAAGGAAAATTTTCTCTAATGAATGTACTAAGATTTCAAATTATTAAAAAGGGTGAAATATTTTTGAAATTATTATTAAGGGCATGAAAATAATTTAAATAATTTAAAGTACTTAAAAGTTACAACTCTCTCACCCAAGAAGGCCAAATCTCATGGTGACTTCTAAATTCAAATCGAAATTGAACAATTCTTTGCCTTCATACAATTGGAGAAAATATTTTATACATGTGCTCTATCAAGTAAAATAGTGCAATTAAAGATAATTAGGGGAACAATCTATTTACGTATATGGGATTAAAAATAAAAATTTATTTGTTTGATTTATTGCATTAAAAATAAAGATATAGTAAACATATAGAATATTTTTTTTGTACAATCAATTCCGTCCCTATAAATCATCTCATTCAAATTCCACAAAATAATCTTTTCAAGATCTCTCTTCATATAAATTATAATCTTCTCATCCTAAGAAAGGATTTCATAAATTACAATACATTAATTAAATGTATAATTTTTTATTTTAACCCCTTTTTATTCTAGGTTATATGTAGTCCTTATTAATAAGGATACTATAGAAAATTCATTTTAAAGTTGATTTTTTAAAAATAAATAAAATTGTTGAAAGTAACTTTTTTTTTAAAGACAAAAAAGGTAGAAGTATTATATTTTTTTCTATAATATTTGGAATGATCAAACTTGAGTTAGGCATCTACAAAGGCGTTTTGCATATTTATGGAATTTGATGTTCTTTTCTAATTGCTTCACTCGTAATATTTCTTCTCCAACTTTGATGTGTGTTTATAAGGCATGATTGAATTACTCGGAACCATTATTTTTTATTTCCTAAGTCATCACTACTTTTTCAGATTTACAGTATACTCCATATTATATGGAGTCGCCAATGCAATAATTTTTGTTACAAGAGTAATAAAGTAGAATTGACTACGGCTGTGACTTAGGATTTCAGAAAAATTGTCAAGGAGAACAACGAGGTCTTTTGTTTTAATGTGTATAGTTATAATTTCAAAATGTTGCAAGCCATTTAAGTCATTTAAACAACTTTAATAATAATTGTAAAAATATTATGCTCTTTTTAATAATTTGATTGTTGAGATTTTACTTAATTAAAAATTATTTGGTAAGATATTCTTTAATTATGACTAATTAGAATATTCTATGTATTAATTGAATAATTGATTTGATTTCATATTGATGTAATTGGTATCAATCAATAAGTGATTGATTATAATTAACATTAATCAATTAGTGATTGATTATAATTGAAATCAATCAATTGGTGATTAAATGATTTTTACCTTATATAATTTATATATTTAACCTATAAATAGATATTTAATTGTACAAATTAAAAGTGGGAATAAAAAACATCAATTATCTTATACTTCTTTTCTGTTTAGAATAACTTAATTCGATAGAAATTTCCCTAAAAAAATAAAATGATAATATTATTATCTTATTTTGACAGAAAAAATAGTTACAGTTATAAATTTAGTATCATCAAAGGATTTTGTATTAAGATTGATAATCATCGATAAAATACATATTTATTAGATGAGAAAAGGAAATTTTTTTAGACTTACACTCATTTTTCAAGAAGAAAACATCGGGTAATGTGAATGTGTTACACATGTCAGCGATTTATAGAAGAAGCTACTAACGTGTGGCTCAAGAGCTCTCCCAAATGTTTGTAGTGGATGCAGATGTTGAAATGCTCAATTGATTGATTTGATGGAGAACATTATGAAAACTATGCATGGCATTACATTCTTCCTTGGTATATTTCGGGAAAAGAGAAGACAAAAACTACTGTCTCGTTACACCAAGAAATACTGTTTAAACATTTCCTAGATCGAAAGGCATTTTGTACTTATTTATGTGACAATGATTTGAGGGGATTTTTCTCCTTGATAACTCTGTTAGTTAAATGGAAGGAACCTATGCATCATTTTCTTTGATTTGTAGCATGAAAACATCAGTCCCATGTACGAACATCATCAACAAATGTGTTATGCTGATGGAAGAATACTTGGGAATTAATGTGTTAGCAATTTAGCATCATGCGATAAATGCAGGCCCCTTTTGGTTTTGTTTCCCAACCCAACAACCACACACCCCCCGGGGAAAAAAAAAATCAATTTTTGAAGTCAGTGTCCTTGTTCTTGCGGCTAAACTGTCATCTGGGACGTACAAATTCTTATTTTTCTGAAAAATTAATCTTTGATTGATAGTATTATATATGAAGCAACCAGGTTTTAAAGATTCTTTAGGACTATTTCTTGAGGCATGGTGAAGGGAATTATCGTCCAAAATAGCTGCTTACACACTGATGTGATCATTTAGGATAAACATTTTAGTGTAGTCTCAAACGTTTTTTATTGAAAAGAAAATTGAAAGAATTTACTCTTTACTTTTTGGCTTCATGCATATATAGTTTTAGAAGTGATTAATTAGTGACATTAATATGAGTATTTCAACTAAATTGAGTATCATACGTGTACCATTAAAGTGGATATCGTGAATCGTAACTAAAATTCTGATAATAGTTATAAAAAAACTTTCTATCTCACCCCTAAAAGAATAATTATTGTAAATCTCAAAATTAGATAGTTGAAAGGAAGATAGAAGATTATGCTTCAATAGTTTTTATCTTGAAATAATTATATATATCTCTTTATTTTTCTAGAGAGCATCTAATTTTCTTTTATCTGTAGGTACACCTGTCCAAATCAAGTATATTAAGGTACATGCATGAATATATGCTACTAGCTATTTGTCTTGTAACCTCCCAATGAACCACTTATCTCATGTAATCATGTTAAGAAAATAATTAATAAGCATTTTATATGTCATAACTATGCTTTGCAAGTTTAACTAACTATTTGGGATTGTAAACTCTGAGTTATAATCCATACATTTATACATGCATATTAAGTAATCATTAAATTTATAACTCATAAAGTTTATGGTTCATTATTCATACAAATTACATTGAGTTATATTTATACATATAAGAAGTGTTATATATATATATATATATATATATATATATATATATGACTCGGTAAAAATATACCACTTAATTGCAAGTCATGTAATCGTAATATAATTACGAGTATCGTCCCACAGGGAGGTGAACAACTACCAGTTAAGCAAAATCTACCCTATTATCTAGATTAACTTTAAAAGGAAGGTAGATGTAATAATAACAAAAATCAACGCAAAAACAAGATTAAAAAGTTCAGCTAAGAGATTTCAGATAAACAAACTTTAGGACTTGGGATTTCACCAACCATTACTATAAATTCCATTCATATAATTATTTTGTGATAAATCCTCACAACTATTCACATAATCAAACATTATCTCCTCTCAGAGTATAATATTCCTATTCAAATAATAATTATGGGACTACTTTCGTGACTCCAAAATTACTATGAATGCATGATGAACAAAAGAATATTATGTTGCAGAAATTGAGAATCTACTCTCGTGATTCACAATTAAAGTCTGAAAAATTTACGAACTAATATTGATGTCAGCTGTCGCCTCTTCACCAATACCTTAAACATGCAAATGGTGATCAAGCATTTACAAGAAATAACACCAAATAAATCAGATATTGGAAAATATCACAATTATATAAATGAAAATAAGTAACGATGGCTACATCCCAATCCTAAAGAAAAGAATTTCAGCCACTAAACATGGCTTACATGAAAAAAATAAAACTACGTGAAAACTATTTCTATTCTATCGTTGTCTACTGGTCCTCTATTGTTGTGTTGCTCTCCTTCATTTATACTTGTTCAGGTCCATGGAGATTAGAAGTCCAAGTTGTGTAGAAGTCATTTGTCTCATCCGAATGATTCTGGATTGCGTATTCCTTCAGTTTCCGTAATTCTGCTGACTTCCCCAATGCTATGGCATGAAAAGTTACATGCCATGGCATTGGTATCCAGTCCTTCTTTTCTTCAAGAAAATCGTGGCTTTTCAAGCAATCTTCGGTCTTATCTTTCTCCAGAAGTTTTCCTCCTACAAAATAGCAATTTACATTAGATAAGGCTAAATTCTCCCATAATTGGATAAGATAATAGAGATATCTTATCCTAGAAGTTATCATTATATTCACTTATCAATATATAAATATAAGATTATGGAGCTAATTAAGTAAATGCTATTGTTTTGAAAATTTGACCAATTGATTTGTATTACTATTACATATGACATGCATTTATATTAATTTTACTCATATATTAGAATTGATTAAATATAATATAAGCATTGAAGAAATGAACATATTTATAATTTTGAATGAAATTAAGTTAAATAACAAAGTGATTAGTGAACATATTTAATGACATGTATTTCATTTGAGTGTGTAACTTTATAATTAATCACCACAAAGTGATTAGTGAATATTTAGTAGATATTTATTATTATTAACTTACGAGAGACTGAGAGAGTATTAAATTGAATGACAATATTAACTTAATAACTTTAATTTAACAGTAATTTAAATTTTAAATTTTGAGTTTGTACATTTTTGAGGAAAAAATTAATAGGAAAAATTTGATCAATGTTAAAAAAGGTAAAAAAAGTATATAGTTTAAAATTCTAAAATAAAATTTTAAAAATAAAAAAAAAAGGCAAAAGTTAAAGGCAAAAATTTAATAAAATTATTTACACTATATAATAAATTTTTTTAAACTAAAAATAAAAATTTAAAGATGAAAATTTAATAAAATTTAAAGACAAAAATGACAAAAAAATTGATGTAGTTTAATTTTTAAATTTTGTTTAGAAGACAAAATTTAAAGATAAAAATTTAATAAAATATGTAAAATTTTAATATAAAAAAATTATTATACAGATATTTTATTTTTTAACTTCAAATTTTTTTGTATAGATACTTTGTTTTTTATATGGAATTTTTATTTGTCATTTTTGTCTTTAAATTTTATTAAATTTTCATCTTTAAATTTTATTTTTAAGTTTAAAAAATTTTATTATATAGTGTAAATAATTTTATTAAATTTTCTTTAATTTTTACCTTTTTTGTTTTTTTAAAAATTTTATTTTAGAATTTTAAACTGTATACTTTTTTGATTTTTATATCAGAAGGTATTTTCGCCTTTTTCTAACTTATTTCTGTTGTTGATTGTCAGTCAAACGAGGTGTTTGATATTTTTGTTCATTACAGAGGAGTTATTGATATATTTTAAACTTTAAAATCCGATTTGATATTTAATAAAACCTCGAGAAATGTTTGATATTATCTCTTGGTTTTAACACCGCACCCACCACAACACACACCACCTCCCTCGCACGGTCCCCTCCCCAACACACACACAAAATCATTTTTGTTGACTATGTCCAGATCCTTGTTCTTGCGGCTAAACTGTTTTCTGGGATGTCCAAATTCTTCTTTTTCTGCAAAATTGAACTTTGATTGATGGTATTGTATATATGAAGGAAACACGTTTTGAATATTCTTTAGGACTATTTCTTGAAGGAATCGTGAAGGGAATTGTCGTCCAAAATACATTACACCTTGATGTGATCATTTAGGAGAGACTTTTCAGTGTAATTTAAATCGGTTTTTATTCAAAAAATTGAAAAAATTTACAGTGTCCTTTTTGGATTCAAATTTTGTTTCAGCAGTTTTAACTGGTGACATATGTTTAAAGTAGAGCAATTTGGAAAATCTTCCCTTATCTTCTTAGATTTGCTCCTGTTTGATGGGAAGTTTGTATTGCTCAACTTGATAATCTAGTTTAACTTGGTTGGTCCTGTTTAATCTTCCAAGTACTTAGAAATTTCATGCTGTTTGGATACTCTGCATTATTTTCAAACATTTTCAAGATTGTACATTCCCCAGCTTCAAGCAATCAATTTGAAGTTTGAAAGAATCAAATCTCTTGAAGTCTGACAAAATCAAGATTGTATATTCTCCTGCTTCAAACAATCGAATTTGAAGTCAACTCAACGGTAGTGAGGAAGGGCAAGAAATTAATAAATGAACTTAAGTACATATGTCTTCCTCCAGAAATCAAATTCATGGCTATTAGCATCCTTAGAAATTATGTATTAATTAAAAAGTTTTCAAATTCAAGTTCATTTTAAAAAGAAATCTGTGGAACCTTAGTTATTGCATAAGCCATCAATCTTTCTCAGGGATCAACACCAAAAGAAAAACACTCACTTTTTGTTCAAAAGTGACCATAATTAGCTTGGAGAATTAGAAATTCAAAATGCTTTCAACCAAAAGCTTTCTTTCCTTGGCTTACTCTGTGTTCCTCCTCCTTTTGGGGGATATGGGAGCTGCGTCTGCAGGAGATGGAAGTAATGGAACTGCAGCACCAACTTACTTCTCTGTCCACCTTGGTGTGATTCTTGATTCCAAATCTCCCATGTATGCTATGGTGGATTCTTGTATTTCAATGGCGCTCTGGGACTTTTATGCAGTGCATCCAGACTATAAAACAAGACTAATTCCCCAAATGAAAGATGCTCAGGATGATCTGGATGTGGCATCTGCAGGTTATTTTTACTGTCTTTTGCTAATGATAAAAGTAGATGCTGTTGTTCAAAGCAGTATAAATGGTAGCAATTGAAGTCCTCTGCTGTGAGCATCATCACAGAAGTTAACATTGTTTTTTCTCTGAATGAAATGCAGCCCTCGAACTGATGAAGAATGAAGAAGTGCACAGCATTCTTGGCCGACAGATGCTGACACAAGATAAATTTGTAGCAGAACTCGGTGGAAGAGCTCGGGTGCCTGTTTTATCGTTTACTGCCAGAAGCCAATCTCTTTCCCATAAGCGAAGCCCTTACTTCGTCTGGACTACTCCAGATGACTCGAACCAAGCGAGAGCTCTCGCTTCCATCTGCAAAGGATTTGATTGGCTTGAAGCTGTCATTTTATGTGAAGATACTGATTATGGTACTCAGTTTCTTCAAAAGCTAACTAATGAATTTCAGAAGGCTCAAATTCGGCTAGCATGCACGGTTTCCATCTCGACATCGGCTAAAGACCGTCATATTACGAATGAACTGAAAAAGCTGATGACAATGCAAACTAGAGTCTTCCTAGTGCACATGAGTCCTGTCCTCGGTTCTAGGTTATTTCTTCTTGCCAAACAGGCCGGAATGATGAGTGAAGGTTTTGCCTGGCTCATCACTGATAGTTTAGGCAACTTCCTCAATTCTATAGATGATTTAGTCATTGATTCTATGCAAGGTGTCATAGGCCTAAGGCCTTATGTACCTAACTCAAAGAATCTAAACAATTTCAGAGCCAGGTGGAAAAAGAATATGCTTCAGATGAATCCCGAAAGTACAGAAACAGAGTTGAATGTTTATGGTTTATGGGCATATGATACAGTTTGGGCGTTGGCAATGGCAATGGAAAAGGTTGGACCAGTAAATCCCAGCTTCTTGGAGGCGAATGATACTAAGAATGGGGGTGAGATTTCTAACTTGAAATCTCTCAATTTGGTCCAAAACTTCTAGGTGAACTGCAAAACATAACATTTGAGGGCTTGACTGGAGAGTTCCAGTTGATTGATGGTCAGCTGAAGCCTTCAGCACTGGAGATATTCAATGTTTATGAAACAGGCGAAAGATCAATTGGATACTGGACCCCTGATGGAGGCATAACACGAAAATTATCTTTAAAAGGTGGACTAACTTATTCGACTTCTACAAAGGAGTTGAAGAGCATTGTGTGGCCTGGAGATTCAGTGAAGCAGCCAAAAGGATGGGCCATTCCCTCAACTGGGAGGCTAAGAGTAGGAGTCCCTAAGAAAGATGGTTTTACCCAATTTGTCAATGTTTCAATAAATCCTCAGACAAACAAGACTCAGGTCACTAGTTTTTCAATAGATGTATTCCTTTCTGCATTGCAGCTTCTACCTTTTCCTGTTGATTATCAATTCATCCCTTTCAATGGAACGTACAATCACCTTCTTCATAACATAAATGAGGTTGGTTTTTCCTTTCCCCTTCTGCTTGAGAAAGGAAGGTAAACGACCATAAAAGTAATGTAGCATAATTCTGATGTGGCTTTTCCTTTCTTTTGATATTGTAGTAGACTTTGGATATGGTGGTCGGGGACACAACGATTTTGGCTGATCGAGCAACATACGTTGATTTTACTCTGCCATACTCTGAAGCAGGAACTGTTATGGTGGTCAAAAACAGAAAAGAGAGAGACATATGGATCTTCGTTAAGCCTTTCAGGTGGGATCTTTGCCTTCTATGTTTTGTTACCTGCATGTTTATTGGCATTGTCCTTCGGATATTGGAACATCGTACAAACAGCAATTCAGATTCTATTGGAACAAAGAAACAGAAGCATGGCTTGCTCTTTTGGTTTCCAATTGCCGCTCTAGCTTTTCCTGAAAGTACGTTATACTCAGATTTCTGATTATATTAAAATATGCTGTGTCCTTTTGATAATATTGCAATCTTGTAGAACTGAAAAACATCTTACTTGTGTGTTTTAGTTATTGGTGACTAAGGACAGTCTATTCAAGTAGTATAGTTTTGTTTCTGCTGCTTTAGTTACTGGTGACTAAGGATAATATATTCAAGCGGTGTAGTGTTTTCTGCTGTTGACAGGTGACATGGTTGCCAACAAATGGTCAAGGTTTGTCTTGGTTGTGTGGTTGCTAATGGCTTTCATCCTAATGCAGAGCTACACTGCATTTTTATCTGCAATGTTTACAGTAGATCAGTTAGACTTCAGGTTTTCTAGTGATGATTACATTGGCTGCCAAATAAATTCCTTTGTAAAGAATTTTTTGATTAATCGTCTAGATATTAATGAGTCAAGGATCAGGCAATATGCAACTGTTGAGGAATATCATGATGCCATGACTAAAGGGAGCAAAAATGGAGGAATTGATGCCATCTTTGATGAAATCCCTTACATGAAGCTGTTTCTTGATCGGTATGATTCCGAGTACAAAATAGTTGGACCTACATACAGGGCAGATGGATTTGCCTTTGCAAGCTCTCTCTTCCTTTATCTCTTTGTGTCTTGCACAAATAGTTGGAAAGGTTGAATGCAGATGAAGCATCGCTTAATACAGAACATACATTTCACTAATCCTGAAATATGACGAAAAATTGGAAATTTTGCCAAGATTTGGTTCTTCTAACTTCTACCTTCGTGTGAGATTGTGCAATTTCTTGCAGTTGTATCCTTTTTGTTTTTCTAAGATATTTTCTGAAATGAATTATAGGCGTTGCCATTAGGATCTCCGCTGGTTATTCATTTCTCAAGGGCAATCCTAAGTGTCACAGAATCTGCAAACATGAGTGCAATTGAGCAGAGAAACCTTGGACCTACATATTCATCATCAGATAATCAAATCGATTCAATCAGCAAACAGAGCCCAAAATTAACATCTTATGACTTTGGAGGACTTTTTATCATAATAGGCTCAGCATTGGTACTTGCGCTATTCTGCTCAGAAACCACAATGGGTCAAAGGCTCGCCGATATAGTAGCATACTATAGCTAGAAAATTTTCTTTTTCCCATCAGTTAGAGGCAATGGCCCAAGTGTTCACCCAATAGTCCGCCCTGAAGATGCCAATGGAAATTCATCCAGTGATGAAGTTCAAGAGTCTGATCATATCAATGCAGACCATTCCTCTGAAAGAGGCACAGCTCAAGAATCTGGTCAAGGAAATTTAAACATTTCAGCAAGAAATGACCAAGTTAATGACTCCGAGCCAGGCAGTTCTACAAGTGATATTCAGCTATCTGAGCTAAAGGAACACTGACGTTTCAGAAACACAAACCAGTCAGTCAATCATTATTAAAGAGTGGTCCGATGATTACCTCTCCACATGGAAAGCTTTCACTCTCGAAAAACTGAGTAACCACTGGGGGGAGTCAAAGAATCGATCTAGCTTTTCTTTTGCAAATCCTTCCCCCTCTCTATTGTTAGCTCATGTGAAGCTTCTTCCTATGGACCTTACCTCTCCCATATCCATGTTGCCCACAAATGTTTGAAAAGGTTGACAGCTTGCCACAGTTCTCTTCCTCCCTCATTTCTTCTCTCCTAGACATAAGATATCATTGAAATCACCTCCCAAGAACCACGTCTCCCCAGCCCTAACATTGTTGCTGAAGATACTCCCATTGTTCTTGTCTTGTCTTGCTGTCAGTACTAGCATATAGGAAAACAACCCTAAATATTCTATTCTCACATTTGAGCTCACACTCCATTTGGATGTAAAAACTAGTGGAAATTATTTTGTTTCTGCCTAGATTTTCATTCCAAAGTACTGACAAGCCTTCTTTTGTTCTCTCCGGATCCACCACTCTCCATATTTCATGGTATTTCAACCCACAGCATACAGTAGTGACAAACTTCCTATTTTTCTTTGTTTCAGAAATAAAAATTAACTCAGGCAGGTGAGAACGAATAATCTCCCTCAACTGGGAAACTGTAGAGGGTCTTCCCAAATCTCTACAATTCCACACACAAACTCTCATTGATCATGTTAGGACCACTTTTGGCTGGTCACCACCACCATGGAAGAGATTACAAAGTCTTGCCCTTCATTTCTTGACTTTTTGTGAATGGTCCTTCCCCTCCTCAAGATCGGGGTTTTCATCTTGGAGTTTCCAATTTTGCTTGCATCCTATAGCTGCTTTGCCTTTAATGTCCTTTTTTCTCTCGGCTTAGTTGCCAAATCTCATCCATCTTCTGCCTTTTCCACTTTCCTTGGCTTTCCGACTTGAGGCTGAGAGTGTATCAAACATACAAGGAGTCTTTAAGCCATCAGCTTTAAGCCAATCACCATATTGGTCCTTACGCAGCTCACTCTTGCTCAAATCAGTTTTTCTAGAAGCACACATATGTTCCAAATGCCCCACTTTGCCACAATAATAACAAAATGTAGCCATATTCTCATACCTGAAAGTGATCCAGCATTCCTTGTCTTGCATCTTCAACTGTGTACCTCTCATAAGTGGTTTGCACAAATCGACTTCAGCTAGGATTTTCATACACCTTCCCAAGCTGCTGCCCGTGTCTAGGATGAGAATGTCAAGGACGTTTGGGAATATTTGTTGAAGAAGGAAACCAGTTTCTCTTGTCATCCATTGAGGTGGAATGTTCCACACCAGAACCCAAAGCTCCACCGTATAAAGCCTTACATCTTTAATCAGAAAATTATCATCCCACTCCTTAAGAATGACAAATTGTTGGTCATACATCCATCCCTTACCCCATAATACCCTTTCTTTGTCTTCCTTGTTACTGAAAACAAATTCATACCCAGCTCTCGGATTTTAAAGGGATCTCTTGATAGCCAAATACTCTCCAACACACTTCTAAGGCCAGTGAAGTTAGCTTTCTTGTCTCCAAAGATCCAGCCTATGAGGCTTCTGGAGCATTCTTCTATGCCATTTTTGACATCTTCTACATGGATTGTTACTCCCACATCTTCCTCTTTGGAAAGCTCCAGCTTTTGCATCAAGTCGGAGACTGCACACAACGGATCAGGAGGGTTCCCATTGTCCATCTTTAGCTCACCAAACTCGCAAGTTCGTTCCCCACTTGGAAGAATCATAACCCACAAGAAAGAGGATGAGAATTTAGTGAGTAATGCAGAAAGCTAGAGTAGATCTGAATAGAACAGTAACAACACTAAGGTAATGGCTAGGGAGAATCAGACTGGTACGGCGGAAGTAAATCTGGGAAGAAGGAAGATTTAACCGACACTGCACTCTTGTTCGAACATTTGAAACAAAGATAATATCGTGCAGTTAGATCCGTGAAGAAATTATTGGGTGAGGTTGAATGCAAGAAGGAAGAAAATACTTGAGGCTTTGGGAAGTTTCGAGAGGTAGATCTGGGGAGCAGAATGATTTAACCGACGCTGCACTATTGTTCGAACATTTGAGACAAAGATGATATTGTGCAGCTAGATCGGAGAAAAAATTAGCGGGTCAACGCAAGAAGGAAGAAACTTCAGGATAACTTCAGGATGGCTTCGGGAAGCTTGGAGAATTATTGACTAAGATTAAACACTTTTTTAATTATGCAGGAGATATGCTAGTGATACCAGACCAGAAAGCTAGAAGACTGTATAATGCATGCTTATAATTATGTACTGACATGAAGACTATAATAATGCGTGCTAATGATTGTGTAATGACATGAAAACTCTGATTCTATGTATATTAGTTAATAAAAACAAAAGAGTTGAAATGGATGCCTCCACAAAGGCACTATTCTCCTCTACACATGGAGAGGAACCTACACTCCCACTTGGAGAGACCCCCAGTGTGTCTACTGCCCTTGATTTTCCAATAACGTTAGATATATTAAGTGGTCAATTGGTAAAATGTATAGAGCCAAAAAGACTAATGGAATTTCATGGTGTTGGTTGAAACCTAACCCACGAAGACAAGTACCTCCTAAGGAGGAAAAAGCCCGCTTAAAGTGGGAAAACAACACAAAACACTCGCGTAAGGCAGGACAAAACAACCAGCCCCAAGGCCTACAAAAGTGACCACTAGTCTAACTAGGGTCTACCAAATTACAACCTATGAACTAAGACGTCGTCTCAACCAGTGCATCGCCAACCGCATTGGATAAAAGAAATTGAACGCCCACAAGGCCCCTAACTCTCGTCGTATACTATTCGTGGTGCTCCTTGCAGATTGTAGCATTGAACGATGAAATTGTTCCTTCATTGGTCTATTGCCTTTTTAGCTATTACCTTCATTGGTTTATTGACTTTTTCCTAGCTATTGCCTCTTTCTTTAGTATAGAAACACACAAGGTGTTGGTTTATAAATGGCAAAGAAAATGAAAGAAAAAGATATGTGATTTTGAAAGATAGGTTTCAAATCATGAATTAAATTTACTTTATATGAGACTAAATTTGTCCTCTGTACCATGCAAAGAATTGAGAACAAATTTCCTTCAAGATAAAAAGAAACTTGGTTGAATATACTATACATTTAGTTTTGCAACCCACTAAAATAAAATAAAAAAAAAGGTAGTGTGATATTTTTTAAATATTGGAAGTTGATTTTTTGTAGCAAATAAGACCCCAACTAAACTTTTTATAGTAATTGAATATCCAACTTAAAAGGTTACAACTCAAAATAAATAGAGAACTGTTACTCTTGGAAATGAAAATTTGTAACTCTTACTTGTGACTTTTGAAAATGAAGAGTTATTAACTATAGGAAATGAGGAACTATAACTCTTGAAAATGGAGAGTTAGCACATTTTCAACTTAATTTTACATTTTCCAAAATTTTGAAAATCTTCAACACAAGGTGCACATACAATTAAACCTCGACAAAGAGAGGATGTTATTTATGTGTTATAAACTATGCTAGGACTTAAGGGATACTGGGAATTTTCTCAGAAGTTAATTAAGGCTTGAATTTTGACAATTCCACTGTGATTTCTAAATGAAATGGATGCTACTCCCAAGTAGGTATTTGTAAGGATTCCAGCATTTAGGTCTTCAATAATACAGTTTTTGGCATTTTGTTCTAGTCTCCTGCAAACATTGGTTATTCTTTTACTTATTTACTGGCTCCATTGTTGTTTTTGTTCGCTAGCCGAATAGGTAACATCAAAGATCATGTAATAAACAAGAACCAACATCCGGGTTAGTTCTTTCTGAGGAGTTTTCTCCAGCCCACGACATATTTTAACCTTTCCTATCAACTTCGTTCTGTCAATTATATGTTTCCAACTTTGGTAGACTGCTTAAATGTCCAAAATGTTACTTAGACGCAACTGATTGACCAAGGGAAACTAAAAGCCAAAGTATGAAAAACTTTCTTGCTTTGTTTTTGTTGCTTCCTTTCGGATTTATCACCACTTCAGCTGATGCAGCTAAGTTAATGAGTGAAACTTCCCTGCCATAAAACCATTTCTCCATCCACATTGGTGTTGTTCTTGATTTGGATTCTCCTATTGGCAGCATTGTGAACTCATGTTTGTCTGTGGTACTTTCAAACTTCAATTCTGAAATGGTTGTTTACTGCGAGGACACTGAGTATGGTAGCATTCTGAGCCATGGATATTTGGCTAGTGTATATCATGCTTTCTCCAAATCGGCCGAGGAAGTTCCTATCTCAAAACAACTCGAAAAGTTGAAGAAAATGCATACCAGGGTATTCCCCGTGCATATGAACATCTTACTTGGATACAGGCTCTTTCTACTAGCAAGAAAAGCTGGAACGATGAGTGAAGGACATGCCTGGCTTGTTGTTGGCAGTTTATCCAACTTTCAAAATTATGTGGATTCTACTCCTTTGCAAGGTTTTGTAGGCATGTATAAGAACCTATGAAACTAAGTTCAATAACTTTGAGAGTTTCAAGGCAAGGTGGAAATATAATGCAATGTTGATGAAATCCAGAAATTCGGCCATTGGAGTTAAACATCTATGGATTATTGGCTTATGACACTGTCTGGCCTTAGTAGTAGAAAAGCTTCTGCCAAATAACTCTGATTTCTCAAAAATGAGCCACGGAGAAAATGGGATTGAGATTTCAAATTTAAATGTCCCTCAGACCGGCCATAGGTTTTCGATTGAACTTCACGGGCTTGAGTGGAAAATTTCAATTGGTTGCTGGGCAACTGCAACATTCAGCTTTTGAGATTTTTGACGTCATTGGAACAGGAGAGAGGACAGTTGGATACTGGAATCCTGATAGAGGAATGTCCAAAAACTTGTATTCAAGTTCTTCAAAGAACTCAAAGCCATTATGTAACCTTTAGCAAGTTGGCACGTTCTTTTCTCCTATTGTAGCTCTTGCATTTCCCGAAAGTAATATTTCTCTCACTTAAACTTCCATAATAAAATAGCAGCAGGTAAACTGATGAATGATTCATCAGGAGTATTTTATAATTTGACAGGGAATATGGTGGCTAACAATTGGCCAAGGTTTATATTAATTGTTTGGCTCTTCATGGCAAATGTATTGATATAGAGTTACACAGCAAAGTTATCTTCAAGTTTCACTGATCAGTTGGATTTTGCATCTTCTGAAGACTATTACATTGGCCACCAGTCGGGTTCTTGTGCCAAAGATTTTTTTTGTTGAAGAACTTAAATTGGTAAAATTGAAATGCTACACAAGATTCGAGGAATATGTTGATGCTATGAACTTGGGTGGTCAAAAAGGCGGCATTGATGCCGTTTTACATGAAGCTTTTCCTGAGCAGATATGGTTCGGAATACAGAAGAGTAGGACAAACTTTCAGCATTGCGGATGTTCAGCCAGTCAAAATGAAGCTATGAGTCTTGTTAAGGAAGGATCCAGTGAAGTTAGGCTCTCAGACGGATCAAGCATTGTTGACGCATCATCAGGATCAACTAGATTCTATCAGTCTAAGCCGAGCAGTTCAGATTCGTCAGCCAGAATTTAACTTCAATTTTTGTTAGATGAGTTTGGAAAATATGCAGAATTATAGGCTTCTTCACTTATGTACGAAGTCTAAATCTTCATCCTTGTTTTGAGATCCCTCACCCTTGGAAATATTTAGGAAGCAACTTCTGTCTGTTGGACATTGATGACAATATACACACCTTAGTCAATTCTATTTTGTGTATAGTGGGATCTTGTTCATTTAGATTCCTCATTGATTTCTACCCCTTGAAAAAGAAAAAAAAAAAAGGAAAATTCCTCGTTAAGCATGGCAGCATTCAACTAGTAATGAGCTTAACTTGATTTGCATTGTAGCACAATTGCAAACAAAGAAAACGCTAATTTGGACCAAACTTTTCAAGAGGCACGCATGGCGTTGTCCGTTGACGTCATTAATTTTTTACCTACTTAGAAGACTTGTAGGTCCTCTCTTTGGAGATTTCTAAAGGAAAATTCCTCGTTAATCATGGAAGCATTCAACTAGTACTGAGCTTAACTTGATTTGCATTGTAGCACAGTTGCAAACAAAGAAAACGCTAATTTGGACCAAACTTTTCCAGAGGCACGCATGGCATTGTCCATTGACTTCATTAATTTTTTACCAACTTAGAAGACTTGTAGGTCCTCTCTTTGGAGTTTCTGAATGGGGACTTAATCAACGCACATATTGTAGTATAGCAAAATTCCATTAGTTTGTAACAGATTTAATGCAGATTTTAATGGGATCAAATGGCTGTTCATGCAATATTATCTTGGGTAAATTATATTTACTGCCCTTGTAGTTTGTAAAAATTACCAATCAAACTTCCAGATTCAAAATATTACCAATACCCCCTTAAATGGGCTAAATATTATGAATTTAGTTGATTAAAGGGGTTAAATGTTATGAATTTATCAAATTTAAGGGGGTATTAGTAATATTTCAAATATGGGGGTTTGATTGGTAATTTTTACAAACTATAGAGATAGTAGATGTAATTTATCCTATCATCTTTGGAAGCCCAAGGAGAGACATGGTTATTTACGTTTTCCATCAGAATCTTGTGTCTCTAGCTATTGGGAATCCTATTTCTGTACTATATCCAAATATGCTTTTGGGGCTCTATATTTTAACGAGCGGGAATTGTTAAGATATTTTTGTTATTCTATCTAATCCATGTTGCTACTGCTTTAATTCAATAATCAAGTGAAAGTGGAAATTATTTATTCAATAATCAAGGAGCCAATTAGGTATCTATAATTATATTAATATATATTTATTAAACCTAATAATCAAACCACATTCTAACATTCTCTCACTTGGCCTGATACTTCAAACTTTATTTTAATAGTGTAAACATTAAGTGCGCAAAACGAATCTATTGAATATTTTTATAATTTACCTTAACATAATAAATTACATAATGTGGTTTATGATGATCGTATATTTTAACATTGCATATTTCCTTCCATATACCACTACACTAGCAATTTATTATGTTAGGTATCATAAGTGAAATATAAATATTATAAAGGTCCACAATAATGTCTCACTGACACATTTATTTCTTATTTAATAACATTAGGTATACGCAATCATAATAAACAAGAAAATTTGTCAATATGTCAGAAACCTTTTATTGAGTTTAAGAATGTTAAAACATCATTGCAATCGATCATCAATACAATCAAGACCTATTCTTTGAACATGTTCCTTAAATGTCTTTGGTTGCAAGCCTTTAGTTAAAGGATCTACAATCATAAGATCCTTCCCATATGTTGAATACATACTCTTTGTTTCTAAACTTCCTCCTTTAGGGTAAAATATTTCGACTCTATATGTTTAGCACCTCTAGAGTACTTGTCATTCTTGGAGAAGAAAACTGTTGCAGAATTATCACAATAAATTTTCAGCGGCTTAGTAATGGTGTCGACAACCCCCCAAACCCTAAATAAAGTTCCGCAACCATAATGCATGGATTGTAGCCTCAAAACAAAATACAAATTCAGCTTTCATAGTGGATGAAGTAATGACAGATTGTTTAGCACTTTTCCATGAAATTGCTCCTTCTACTAGTCGAAACAAATAACCAAACATTGATTTTCCACTATCAATACATCCAGCAAAATTTGAATATGAATATCCAATCACTTCTAATGGATTGGATCTTCTATACATGACCATATAGTCCTTTGTTTCTTGAAGATATATTAATACTTTCTTTGCAATTTTGCAATTATCCATATTAGGATTACTTTAAGATCTGCCTAGCATTCCGACTGCAAAGCTAATATTAAGTTTTGTGCATGTTTGCAAATACGTCAAACTGCCAACAACAGAAACATATAGAATGAATTCCATTTCTTTACATTTCACATCATTTTTTGGACATTGCATAGGACTAAATTTATTTGCCTTTTTGTATTGGGATAACTTTTACAGAATATTTGTTCATATTAAATCTCTTAAAAATTCTTTCGATATTCTCTTTTTAAAACAATTCTACCAGTCCTTGTGATCTATCTCGGAATATCGAAATTCCTATCACAAAAAATGCCTCTCCTATATCTATCATTTCAAAATTATTAGAGAGAAATTCTTTAATCTTATGCAACATGTTCAAATCATTAGCAGCAAGTAGAATATCATCAACATATAGGACTAGAAATACAAATTTAATCCCACTAATCTTTCGATAAATAAATCGATCAACTGTATTTTCTTCAAAACCAAAAGATATTATGGTATCATTAAATATAATATACCATTCTCGGGAAGTTTGTTTAAATCCATATATTGACTTCTAAAGTTTACACACCATGTGACATTTTCCTTTTATGGAAAAACCTTCAGGTTGATTCATATAAACTTCCTCTTCAAAATCTTTATTTAGGAAGGCAGTTTTCACATCCATTTGATGTAGCTCTAAATCATATTGAGCCACAAATGTCATAATTATTCTTAATGAGTCTTTCTTTAAAACAGGTGAAAAAGTTTCTTTGTAATCAATGACATCCTTTTGAGTATAACCATTGGAATGAGTATGGATTTATATCGTTTAATATTGCCATTCAAGTCATGTTTGATCTTAAAGACCAATTTGCATATGACTCGTTTAAATCATTTTGGCAAATCAACGAAATCCCAAACTTTGTTTTGTGTTATTGAGTTCAACTCATCTTTCATGGCATCAACACATTTATTAGACTTATCACTTTCTATAGCTTGTGAAAACAAAATAGGATTTTCATAAATGCCATAACCAAATTCTGACTCTTGGAAATAAACCACATAGTCATCAGAAATAGCTGACCTTCTGGTTCTTATAAGTTTATTCAAAACTACTCCACATGGTTCATTAATATTAGTTGGTTTCAAGTTAGTTTCTTCACAAGGTACTACTTCATTCAAATATTGCCTAAGATCATTTTGCTCTTCCAATACTGGGTTAACATTTGATATAGGTGTAGATATTGGAACATTTATGGGTGATGGAACATTAATCCTTACTTCATTAATATCCGCAATATGTTTTTCAACACTCTTACTAACTTCCCCATTTTCAATAAATTTGGCATTAACAGTTTCAACAATTCTTGGACTATGGTTTGGACAATAAAACCTATATCTTTTAGATTTCTCTGGGTAACCAATAAAGTAATCACTAATTGTTTGAGAATCTAATTTCCTTTCATGTAGATTATAAACTCGTGTTTATATTGGGCAACCCCAAACATGTAGGTGCCTCAAACTAGATTTCCTTTTAATCCATAACTCAAAAGGAGTTTTAGGAACTGCCTTACTAGAAATCCTATTTAGCAAATACACAATAATTTTAAGTGCATGCATCCACAAGGTTTTGGGTAATGTGGAACTACTCATCATACTCCCAACCATATTCATTAATATCCTTATTACCTATTTCTACCACACCATTTTGTTGGTGTCTGCCTGGCATAATATACTATGCACATATGCTATTTTTCTCAAGAAACTTTGTAAATGGACCTAGACATTATCCTGACTTATTATATTTTCCATAATATTCACCACTCTACCATACCGTACAATTTTTACTTTTCTGTCTAATTGCCTTTTAACCTCCTTGACAAACACATCAAGGGCATTTACAACTTAAGATTTTTCATTACGCAAATAAATATATCCATAATGTGAAAAATCATCTATAAAGATGATAAAATAATTTTCGCCACCAATGGATGGAGTATCAAAATGTCTACATATATCAATGCATATAATTTCAAAGAGTTGAGTATTTCTTGTGGCTCTTTTCTTACTATGTTTGGTTTGCTTTCCATTAATGTAATCCATACACGTGCCAAGATCAGCAAAATCTAAATTCGAAAGAATTTCATTCTTTACTAATCTTTCTTTGAATACATGACCCAAACGCTTATGCCATAAGTAAGCGAGATTATCAATCATCATGTTACGTTTAATTCCAATATTATGATAAACAGAAAATAGAGATTGTGAAAAATTAACATCAAATTTCAATTTATATAAACCATCCATAAGAATTACAGAACCAATAATGGAATTATGTTTAAATAAACTAAAAGAACCATGCCCAAACTTCAAAATAAACACACTTTCATTAAGTTTTGAAATAGAAATCAAGTTTTGAGAAATTGAAGGTACATAGAGAATTTGTATTAGATCTAAGTGGTGACCAGTATATAACACTAGACGATAAGTCCTTACGCTTTCAATTGGGACCTTCTTACAATTTCCCATGAATAAAAAACTTTCAGTTTGGTTTATGATTTGGATTGTAAGGAATCCCTGCATCATATTGGAAACATGAGTAGTAGCACCATAATCAAGCCACCAAGTATTTGAAAGAACTTCAATTAAGTTTAGTTCAAAACATACAAAAATGTTAAATATACAAAAAGGTTAGATGTACCTATTTTTGGACCAATTTTTTTGCGTTTCAACAATCTTTCTGATAATATCCCTCTTTCCTACAAAAGTGACACTTATCTGTCTTTTGTTCTTTCTTACCAGCAGTAGTAGCAACTTGTGTCACTTTAGCATGTATTTTCTTCTTAAGTTTCTTGGCCTTTGGCTTGTGAATCTTACTAACTCCTTGACCTACAAGGTTAATAGAATGAACTCTTTGATTCTTCAGCCTTGTTTCCTCCTGAGTTAGCATATTGGACAATTCATTAACATCCTACTTGTCCTTAATAGTGTTGTAGTTAATTTGTAAATGCCTATATTCATGAGATAACAAGTTCATAATGAATTGCACTAAGAATGAGTCATCAACTGTCATACTCGATCTTCAATTTTGCTACAATATTTTTCATATCGAGGGCATGCTACTGCATTCTTCACGACCCATCATACTTCATGGTCATGAGCTCAGCCATTAGAATACCAGTGAGAAACTTATTAATAGAACAAAAATATTCTTTCACAAGTTTAATGAATTTTTTAGCACTTTTTGTTTGTGGAATAGTAGTCTTAATGTTGTTAGCAATAGTCATTCGCATAATATGAAGACATAATCTGTTAGACTTTTTCCATGCTTTACAGTTTGATCTCTCAGCCTCACTGCTTATGTCTATAATAGCGACAGGTTTTCCTTCCAATACTACTAAGTCAAGATCCAAAACACCTAAATAGTAATAATTGACTTATTCGCACTATTCAGGGAAATTCAAACCATTACACACAATAATAGAAGAAGCATGCGAATGGAAAGAAATAGCTACAAGTACATATATACTCAATAAATTATCGAATTCAAATAATTAAACATTTAAAATATATTGCATGCTTCGTTTAGGTAAACTTAACAATATATTATCATAAACTTAATGCCATGCAAACTTTATTAGATAGTCAAACAAGCCTCATCAAATAAAATAGTATCTTTGGATATACAAACATATTTGACAAACAAATTGATTATCATCCATAATGTTTATTAGTCATAGAATATTAATTTTACTTTTGGGTAAACTCTAAAATTCTATTAACTAATAAACGTTACTTATTCATATAATTACAATAATAGATATTAACATACTATGAATAAATGACTATAATATACTACATGACAAAATTTTAATTAATTAGTTTTGCTACTTTGGAGACTAACAAACTAATCATTTATATTAATATCATGTGTAAATCTAATAAGTCACGGGAACTATGGCATTAATATTTCCAAAATCATAATATAACAATAAAATAAAAATATATCATAATATTCCAGAAAAGAAATAAAATAATAAATAAAATAATTGCCATAAATACATGATTTCATAAAACGGAATATATAGAATAAATAAATAAATAATCCAGCATTAATTGAAATATGGCCACCATGATTCTACCTTCATCACCATCATTTCAAGTAAAATAAACCAAAATTGCATAAACCCGAATAAAAAATTGATTCCTTCGCTTTGGCCAAAATCCATGTACATGGATTAAATTGAATCGGAATTAACTAATTCCATCATCATTAAAAATATTTTTAATTCGGTTAAGACATTGATCAAGATTAGCATGCAGACCGTTAAAACGTGAACATGAAATCCGACGGACTAGTAGAAAGGAATTTCAGCAAGATTAACAGCTAACACATAAAGCTGTGATTTAATGAATGAAATTCTCAAAAAAAAAATAAATAAATAAATAAAATTAATGGATAAATTATTATTTACAAACTCATGTCTCTAATACCATGTGAAAAACTTAATTTTCATGATATAAACATAAAATAGGATTTTCAAAATAAACAATTTATCACAAACAATTAAATCAAAAGTATTGTGTACCTAATGCAGAAAACATAAATTTTTTTTTTCGTGGAAAGATTGAGAAATACCACCACTTTTTATTAAAATGAGTTTTTCTCTCTTAATCCTTCCTTTCTGTTATAGATGACTAGATGGAGATGGCTTTCTGTAACCCTAATAGGTAGAAAGATGACCAATTTATAAATGCCTAACATTTAATCACATACGTCCATCAAATATCCAAATAAATTGTTGAGATTTGTTCTATTATTAAATAAATAGTAAAAGATAATTAAAAATATATAATTATATTAATATATATTTATTAAACCCAATAATCGGGCCACATTCTAACAAGAAGATCCCAATTTTGATCTTTGAGAAGAGAACTCAGTTAAAAGTCCAGGAAATTGGGTCAAGTTAGTCCGCTGATTCTTCGTTTATTTTCTCCAAGAGAATAATTCATTTCTATGTCCGAGATTGACTTGGGTTGTGAGTCGTTAGTCAATTCTGATTTTGCTGAATCTTGACTATCAAAAGGCAATTGGACGGAAGTTTTGATTTCGAAGAAGTAGACGATTGATTTATCTATACATTAGAAACTACACGAGAACGATTTGCTATAAATGTCAAATCAGTGAATATTTCTGGGAATTTCTCAGCAAGTTAGGTGGTTTTGTTTTGCCCGGAAAGAATCTCAATCAGTATAATGCAAAATTTTGTGTTTTCTCTATTATACAATCAAAGCACCAACTGCAAACTGAAGACCTTTCCAAACTGAAAACAAAAGCCAATATGCTTGGCCTTTCCAACAAATGCCATTTGGCATTTGGCCAAAGTCAACGATATCTTGATTGGCTGTGTCCTAATTTTCTAGAACGAAAAGGAATTTATCTCTTTTGCATGGTAAGATATAGTCTAGTGAATATGCTTGTCAATTGGGTCATTTCCAGGAAAGCTCTTGGGATTTCAGGTTTTACAATGGACATTTAACTTTTCCTATGTACTTCAAGATGAAAGATAAATATTAGTTAAATTACTGACCATTTCCTTGAATGTTTCAAGCTGTTTCAATCAAGTCTCAGAAAAGGCTTTAAATTCCTTTTTCTTGTTTTGGTTTCCCTGAGTTTACCTTAAGAGTCGCATAATCCTCCTGACATTTCTTCTCCAATCCTGCAAATGAGGTCTTCCCATCTGACAATGTTTTGGAGCCAATAAGTTTCTCAACTTCTGTCTCTATGCATTGTTCATGAACTAGTCACATCAACAACCATCCAACATGCTGATACCAAAATCTTTCTTCACTTAAAATTTTTGCTGTGAGACCACAGCAACTAGAGCCTTACAAACTTAAAAAATCAATAGATAGTTGCTGTTAAGAATTACTCAAATCTGTCAGATATATCGCCTAAAATAGTTCTTGTATATTCTTTGTGTTATCTCTTTGTGTAATTAGTAATTGTCTATTTACCTTATATAACATAGAATTGTCTATAAAATGTATGCTCAACCCTGTATAGTGATATACAATATACAGCAATCATTCTACAAACTCTCTGCTTTTGTACATTCTTACATGGTATCAGAGCGAGTGATTTGACACTGCTTCTGCTCAAAAAAACACAAAAAAAATTTTTAAGCCATCATTCAAGTGTGCTGCTATTTTTTTCTTTTTTATTATTATTTTTTGGTGAAATTCCAGTTTTGCCCTCGTCCTCACAAAACCCTAGCCGTCATCATATGTTCTTTCCAACTTTGCCCCCGCCGTTCACTACCAAATTCCCAAACTGCCCCCGTCATCAACTACCACGGCTGCCATGGCTGAATCCACTGCCGCCCTCACAACTGGCACCACCGCTGCAACTTCATCACTTCCACGCGACCCATATCAGCTTTCTACCACTGATCTTCAGACAGGGAGCATTGTATCTACCAAACTAACTAGCAAAGAAAATTGGCAAGTATGGAGCAACCAAGTGCGGATAGTTTTTTTGGCAAGAAATAAGCTGGGTTTTCTGAATGGTACCCTCGAACGACCGTTTGGCAATGGCGCTAAAGCTAAACGATGGGATCAATGCCACGTTGCCGCGAAGACTTGGCTCACTCATTCCGTCGATCCGTCCCTCGAAGCGATGGTCTCTCAGCTTCTCACGGTGGCGTCCATCTGGAATACTTTGAAGGATAGTTTTGACTGAGTCAGCAGCTCCCAAATCTTTTCAATCAAGCAAGCCATCAGTGACATGAAACTGACTGCCGGTGCATCGGGTTCCTCCCTCACTGCTTTTTACCTCCGCCTCAAGGATCTCTGGACCAATTTAGTCGTCCAACAGCTGCCTATCCGCTGCACTTGTGGCCACTGCGATTGTCAAGTGAATAATCGCCTCCGATCTCACCAAAATGAAAACCGAGCCATGACCTTTTTGCTTGCTCTTTCGGAGGAGTTTCGCGCCTTGCGAACTCATGTTCTTGCCCGCGATGATTTTCTCTCCCTCGAGAAGTTACATGCGCTCACCAAGCAAGATCTTCACCAATGCACCTCATTGGACAGCCAACCTCTCGTCGGTGATGGTGTAGCTTTTGCTGCTCAAAGGACTCCACTCGAAGCTTCTGGACAAGTAAAGAAAGAACACTAGTTCTGGGCCTTTGGCCCATAATGCTGCCACTCATGGCCAACCTATTCCTCCTCCTGGATTTGGGCCTCTTCCTACCATTTTTGGATATAGTCCTCAACCCATTGACTCCTATGGTGGGCCTCATTCTTTTACTAATCTATCTTCATATTCCAGTGTAGGTATCTTGGTATCTGCAACCCCTAGTCCTGGAAATATTTATAGCGGTTCCTCTAGGCTTCATCTCACAGTGGATCAACAGCAAAAACTTGTCACTCTCCTCAATCAAATGGGATCTTCTAATTCCACGGCCAACTTCTCAAGTACCACTACATCTTCTAAATCTTTTTCATCTGTTTGGATTATTGACTCAAGTGCCAGCGATCACATCACATGCAATTTATTTTTTTTAGATTCATATTTCCCCTGTGTCGCCCTTATCTCCATCACTTTGCTTGATCACTCTATTAGTCCTGTTACCCACATTGGCCACTCCTGACCCTATTCTAATTTGCATCTCACACATGTCCTTATGCACCACAATTTAAACACAATTTGTTATCCATACGCAAACTCACTTGTGATAATAATTGTGTGGCCATATTTTTTGACGACTTTTGTGTCTTTCAGGACCGTCCGACTAGGGATCTGATCGGGCTCGACAGGGCTAATCGGGTTGTACTTTTTATGTTCTTCCATTCCCAATTCATTTTATTCTTTTTTTCAAAGTTATTTCAATTCCATAAAGAATACTGCTGGTATTCCTCAGTTTTTTTTCTCGTTGCAATTCTATTTTTATCAATAAAATTGATTATGATATTTGGCATCGCTGTCTCGGTCATTCCTCCTTAAAAACTTATCATGCTCATGGCAAATCCATTTTGCGTCCTATTTCTTTTTCCTGTCCCATTTGCCCTTTGGCAAAGCAAACTCGCAGTGCTTTTCTCACACGAATCACTACTACCACATTCACTTTCGAATTAGTCCATATGGATATCTGGGGTTCCCATCGGACTCTCACTCATGATGGTGCACGATATTTCCTTACCATTGTCGATGACTTTTCTTGTGCTGTATGGATATTCCTTTTACACTCCAAATCACAAGTTTTTCCCAAAATTCAACACTTCATCTCCATGGTGTTTACTCAATTTGGCTCCCTTGTCCATCGCATCCGATCTGACAATGGGACCAAATTCTTCTCCGGCGAGTGTCGTTCATTCTTTGATGGTCAATGCATCATTCATGAGAGCTCCTGCGTTCATACTGCTTAACAAAATAGAGTTGTTAAGTGCAAACACTGTCATTTATTAGACGTTGCCCGGGCCTTAATGTTTCAAGCTCACATCCCACCCCGATTTTGGAGTGAATGCATCCTCACTGCGACATATATTATTAACTGCTTACCTTCCTTATCCATTCACGGTCTGAGTCTACTTCAAAAACTGTTTGGCAAACCACCCATCCTTGAATACCTTCGTGTTTTTGGCTGTCGTTGTTATGCCACTACTTTGGGCGCACGTGACAATTTAGTCCACGTGCTACTCTATGCATTTTTATAGGTTACCCTCTTTTTCAGGAGGGTTATCGCCTGTATGACCCTTCTTCTGGAAAATTTTTTGTTAGTCATGATGTGATTTTTCAAGAAAATATTTTCCCTTTTTTCTCTACTTCTTCAACGCCGCCCGCAGCTCTACCCGCTTCGACACACCCAACTGTATAGTCTAACGAGACTCTTTTATCGTCATCTCTTCCTGTGGATCTTCCGCCTTCTCAAGATAAGTCTCTCACCTCTACCTCATCAATTGCTCCTACTATTCCTTCTCCAGATATTCAACCTCCACTTCCTTTAGTCTCACAAGATCTCATCGTAGAAACCTCACTACGCCGCTCCAGCCGAGTCCCTCGACTTCCCATATGGAGTCCTGATTATATTTGCCCTACTTTACCCTCAGCATCTTGTGCCTCACTCTATCCCATCTTCGATTACTTATCTATGGCCAATTGCCAACCCCCACTACCAGCACTTTATTGCTTCCATATCCGCCATCTAGGAACCTATCACTTTTCAGGATGCTGCCACCAATCCCAATTGGGTGGCAGCTATGGAAAATGAACTTCATGCTCTTCACGCTAACCATACTTGGGATGTAGTTCCATTGCCTCCTGGTTGTCGTCCAATCGGATGGAAATGGATTTACAAGGTGAAATATAATGTTGATGGTTCTCTTGAGCAGTTCAAAGCCCACCAAGTTGCTAAAGGTTTTAATCAGCGAGAAGGCATTGATTTTCAGAATACTTTTTCTCCTACTGCTAAGCATGTCACTGTTCGCCTTCTCCTCACCATTGCCGCTGTTCATGATTGGCCTCTTTTCCAGATAGATGTTCAGAATGTTTTTCTCCGTGGTGAAATTTCTGAGGTCTACATAGAGCTACCCCTCAGATTTCGCACTCAGGAGGAGCGTTTAGTATGTTGACTGTGGAAATCCTTATATAGGTTAAAACAAGCATCCCGTCAATGGAATGCCAAGTTCACTAGTGCCCTCCTCCAGCATGGTTTTAATCAGTCTCGCCATGACTATTCATTATTCACCAAAATGCAGAGTACATCCTTTGTTGAATTACTTATTTATGTTGATGATATATTAATTATAGGCAACAATCAAGATGGAATAGCTGACCTCAAACAATATCTCAATGCCACGTTTTTCATGAAAGATCTTGGCCAGTCGAAATTTTTCCTTGGCCTTGAGATTGCTCGATCTCCCGATGGTATTTCACTGAGTCAACACAAGTATACATTGGAGCTAATATCTGAGGCTGGATTGGCAGGTTCTAAGCCCTTAGTTATTCTTATGGAGTAGAACAAAAAATTTACAAGCATTAAATATGACCAAGGTTCAAATGAGAAAGTCGATGATCCGCCTCTTGAAAATCCTTCAGTATATCAGAGATTAGTAGGCAGACTCATCTACTTGAATCTCACCAGACCTGATATCACATTTTCAATTCAACTTCTTAGCCAATTCATGCACAACCCGAAGCAATCTCATATGAAAGCGGCCTTAAAAGTGATCAAGTATCTGAAGAGTTGCCCAGGCCTTGGTCTTATGTTCCTGTCATCCTCAAAGTTTGAATTACGAGCTTTCTGTGATTCAGACTATAGCACATGCCCAATGGCAAGAAGATCCACCACCAGATTTTGCATCATGCTTGGAAATTCTTTAATATCTTGGCATTCGAAAAAACAACCCACTGTTTCACTATCATCAGCCGAGGTAGAATATCGAGCAATGCAAGTTACAACTAGCGAAATAGTGTGGATCATGGGACTTCTCAAAGATTTTGGTTTTCATATGAGACAACCTGCTTTACTTTACTGTGACAATGAAGCTACAGAGAAAATAGAGGCAAATCCGATTTTTCATGAACGTACCAAACACATTGAGGTTGAATGCCATTATGTGAGAGAAAAGCTCCAGCAAGGCATCATTGCAACACGCCATATATCCACCAAGGAGCAACCAACTGATTTGTTGACTAAAGCCCTAAACAGCAAGCAGCATTGGCATCTTCTTTCCATACTTGAAGTATTTGACTTATACAAATCTCCAGCTTGATGGGGAGTGTGAAGGATTACTCAAATCTGTCAGATATATTGCCTAAAATAGTTCCTGTATCTTCGCTATGTTATCTCTTTGTGTAATTAGTAATTATCTATTTACCTTATATAGCATAGAATTATCTATAAAATGTACGCTCAACCCTGTACAGTGATATACAATATATAGCAATCATTCCACAAACTTTCTGGTTTTGTACATTCTTACAGTTGCATATCTAACATTTTCTTTAATCACAATGCCAAAAATCACAAACCTTTATTTCTTGGCCTTTTTTACTTTGTTTCGCCTCGTATTTAGAGAAATGTCAGTAGCCGCTAGTAATGGAAACCATGAAACCGTTCAGTTAGATCATTCCACTGATCACATAGGTTTGATTCTTGACTCAAATTCACCCATGGACAACATGTTACATGCATGTTTGTCCATTGCCCTCTCAGACTTCTATACAGCTCATCCAAACTATGAAACAAGGTTGTTTCTTCACACCAAGAATGCAGAGGAGAAGTTGGATGTAGATTTTGCAGGTGATATTCATGTTCTTCTAAGTTTGACTTGCATTTGTGACATCATTTCTGTAATTAAAAGCTGTATTACTGCATCACAAAAATTTTTGTGCTCTGGCTTACCATATTCCTTGTTAGCTTTTCAACTCTCCAGAGTATATTCATAGTTCTTATGCCTTCTGATTGAAGTAACACATAAGGCCAAAAACATGTGGAACCATGTCTCAAGTTTTACTTTCCAGAGGTTTCTGCAACATAATCACATTGATGATCTCTGTAATGTCACTTCTCATGGTCTGATTAGTGCCCCTACCAATCTTCTGCTTCACATTTGACTGCAGAAATATGTTCTGGTGAACGCTAATTTTAGGCCAATTTTTTTCTTATGACTAGTTGTATGATTTTATCTATGGGTAATAAGAACATGGTGTATGCACTATCACTAATCTTTAGAGGTTTGTACTATAATATATGAGTCAGACAGAAATCAGACCAGTGTAAATAGTTAGAGGAACATTGTTTGTTTTAATTTTAGCAGAGGGGTGTTGGTTGTTTTTTTTCTCTCTCTCTGAAACAAATAGGGAAAAACGTTCAAGATTTTTAATCATTCTTTAGAATTGGCATGAACATGACGAACAGTTGACATTGCTACTGCTTTCTGTCAATGTAATGCAGTTTTAAAAATGCTGAAGAATTGGGAGGTGCATGGTGTTCTGGGGCCGCAATGGTCCAAAGAACCTACATTTGTTGTAGAACTTGGAGCAAGAGCTCATGTTCCTGTTATTTCCTTCACAGCCAAAAACCGAGCTTTTTCTCATTCACAGAGCCCTTATTTCGTGAGAATAACTCCAGATGACATATACCAAGCGAAATGTCTCACAGCCATTTGTCAAGGATTTCAATGGCATGAAGTAGTTGTTCTGTATGAGGACACCGAGTATGGAAACCTCTTCGTTTATAAGTTAAACAAAGCTTTCCAAGAAGTTGATATTCGGCTAGCATCCATGATTGCCATCTCAACATCAGCTAAGGATAGTGAAATCATGAAGGAACTCAACAATTTGATGACAAAGCAAAACAGAGTTTTTGTGGTGCACATGAATATTTTACTTGGACAAAGGCTCTTAGTTCTAGCAAGAAGAGCTGGAATGATGAGTGAAGGATATGCCTGGCTTAGTAGTGACAGTTTGTCCAACTTCCTAACTTCTGTAGATTCTTCTTCAATGGAAAACGTTTTGGGGATAAGGCCTCATGTACCTAACTCCAAGAGCCTTGACAATTTCTGGGCAAAGTGGAAAAGGAAGGCACTCTTGATGAAACCTCAAAGTTCAGTTATGGAGTTAAATATCTATGGTTTGTGGGCGTATGATACAGTTTGGAACTTAGCAACGGCAATTGAAAAAGTTATGCCCTTAAAATCAGATTTTCTGAATTCAAGCCGTGGAGAAAATGGAAGTGAAATTCCAAATTTAAAAGTCTCTCAGTTTGGCCAGAGAATATTGAGTGAACTCCTAAACACCAAATTTACAGGTTTGAGTGGAGAATTCCAATTGGTTGATGGACAGTTGCAACCTTCAGCATTTGACATATTCTATGTGATTGGAACAGGTGATAGGACAGTTGGATACTGGTCTCCAATTCGAGGAATATCCAAAAAAGTATCTGCAGAAGATGAGCCAACATACTCCACTTCCACAAAAGAACTGAGAGCCATAACGTGGCCTGGAGACACATTAGTACCCCCAAAGGGTTGGGCTATTCCACCGGCTGGAAAGCTCAAAGTAGGGGTCCCCAAGAAAGATGGTTTCACTGAATTTGTGAATATACAAGAAGATCCTTTGACACATCAGTACAATTTCAGTGGATATTCTATCGACATATTTCTTGCTTCATTGCCGCTGTTGCCATTCAAGCTTGATTATGAGTTTGTTTGGGATCGTAATGGGAGTTACAACGATATGCTTCATAAAATACTTGATGATAGAGTGTATAATTGCATATTTATTGGATCAATTCTCTTGTGTTTTAATTGATTAAAATGCTTGTTTATAAGGATATTAATTATTTTTGTGATTAATGGTTAGATGAAGCATTTTTCCTAAAGAATGTAGCCTCACAAGACAAGTGGCACAAGAAAGACACAATTGAGGTCACCAAATTCCACAACAAAATGTTGGCCATTAAAGAAAAGCAAAGCCTTGAATTAAGGAAAAGAAAAGCCTTGAATTAAGGAAAAACAAAGCCTTGAATTAAGGAAAAGCAAAGCCTTGAATTAAGGAAAAGAAAAGCCTTGAATTAAGGAAAGCAAAGCCTTGAATTAAGGAAAAGAAAAGCCTTGAATTAAGGAAAGCAAAGCCTTGATTTAAGGAAAAGCACAACCAAATGTCTTGAATCCTTGCCTATAAATAGGCAAGGCTTGGAGACAATCAAGGCATCCCATTTTTAGTCTTTCCTAGTTCAATAGAGAGAAAAACAAGGTTTGGAATTCTCAAGCCACAATTCATCCTTTCATGGAGTGAGCTACGGTAGAAGAAGGCGAGAGCGCGCGGGATCGACAAAAAGGGCGATCATTTGATTTTCTTTGTATTTTCTTTTAATTATGTTTAGCTAAATTTTTATTTTCCAATCAAGTTTAATTAAGGTTTGATTCCAACAATTGTGAGGTTCCGGTAATTTTATTATTTCTTTTATTCTTGAGTATTTATATATTTTCTATGCTTCATTATATTATTGAATTGAATTGTTAGACAAGAGGCCTATTGTTTGATAGTTGAATTCAATATATAGTCATTTAGAATAATTAATCTTTTGTTGATTGTTCTAATTCAAGTGACAAATAACAACATCGAAAGGTAATCAACGCCTTAGATTGTATGTTATGAAAATATATAATCTAGCTTAAATAAACAAGGCGTTTCCGGGTTTACTGGTTAGTAATTGGGTCTTTTTGAATCTTAATGCAATTAATAGACATAACTCATAGGACAGATCCGAAGGTTGTGTTTGTTAATTAGAGAAATAACTCATAGGACGGATCCGAAGGTTATCGAAAAAGTAAGAAAAGATTGGTTGTTAGAGGACGGATCTTCAACAACTATAACCAATTTATTCAAGATAAAAGAACCTATCTTTTGAATCAATGATCAATTTGAGGAATCAATACCGAAATTAATTCTTGATTGGAAGCTTCTTCTTATTAATTTTTCCTCATATTTTTAGTTGGTTATTTAATTTGTTTAGTTGTCTTAATTAATTCTTGCTTAGTTTCATAATACAAAATCCCCCCTTCTTTATTTTATTTTGTTCAAGGAATAAATCTAACCAATCTCTGTGGATTCGACCCTCTCACTGCTATCTACAAAGCTTAGCCCAGAGAAGGATTATTTTTGGTGGTTTCGACACCCATCAAATTTTAGCGCATTTGCGGGATTGGTTTTTAGAATTTATTCCTTTTATTTATTTATTTACATTTTTATTTTTATTTTTATTTCTATTTTTTTTTTTATTTTTATAATTGAATGGATCTTTTGTGCCACGTTCTTCTCGCATGAGTCAACTCACATACGATCAGGAGATAGAGAAGGCAAAGACGTAGCTTAGAAAAGAAACCAAACAACGATCTCGAGAGTATCATCTTCTTCATCTTTTGAATATAATTTGTCGAATTATTTAATAGTGAAGAAGAAAACATGGCTAGAAATAATGAGCGAACTTTAAAGGAATTAGCTATGCTCGATTTAAACCAACAACCGTTGTGCATTGATTATCCTACTTTAGAAGTACATTTTGAATTAAAATCAGGATTGATTCACTTACTCCCCACTTTTCATGGCCTTGCAGGTGAAGATCCTCATAAGCACTTAAAGAGATTCCATATGGGGGGATCCACGATGAAACCGCATGAGGAGTGAGGATCAAATTAAGTTGCGAGCTTTTCCTTTTCTTTAGATGGAGTTGCTAAAGATTGGCTATACTACTTGCCCTCCGGTTCAATAAACACATGGATCGAGATGAAGAGGCAATTTTGGAAAAATTCTTTCCTGCCTCACGAGCTGCCACAATTAGAAAAGATATATGTGGTATACGGCAGCAACATGGAGAAACTATGCATGAATATTGGGAAAGGTTTAAGCAATTATGTGCTAGTTGTCCTCAACATCAAATTCCTGATCAACTTCTTATCCAACATTTTTATGAGGGACTAACAGTGATGGATAGGAATATGATTGATGCTGCTAGTGGAGGTGCATTAGTGCACAAAACTCCAACGGAGGCAAGGACTTTAATCTCCAACATGGCTGCCAATACACAACAATTTGGCATCAGACGTGAGGATACATCTAGGAAGGTAAGTGAGGTAAGTACTTTCTCTATTGATCAACGTTTAGACAATTTGACTACTTTAGTGGAAAAGTTGGTTGTAGGAAATATTCAACAGGTAAAGGCTTGTGGTATTTGCTCCAATTCAAATCATCCCACTGACATGTGCCCCACGTTGCAAGAAGGTCAATTTGAACATGCTAATGCCATTGGTGGATTCCCAGGGCTACCACAAAGGATGTATGACCCTTACTCAAATACCTACAATCCGGAATGGAGGCATCATCCCAACTTCGTTATGGGCCACGACCTAGTGGATTTCAAGCAGCAACAAAACCCACCATATCCACCGCCTTCCAAACGGGTAAGTCCCTTGAAGAGTTAGTTGAATCACTTGCTAATAGTTCCCTACGTTTTCAACAGGAAACTCGAACCAGCATTCAAAACTTGGAAAATCAAGTGAGCCAATTAGCATCTTCTGTGAGCAAATTGGAATCTCAAGGTAAGTTACCTTCTCAAACGGTTGTTAACCCAAGGCAAAATGTTAGTGCAATGACTTTGAGAAGCGGAAAGGTGTTGGAAGAGGCCAAAACACGTGATCATGAAGAGGTGGAAAAAGAAGTAACAACCCCACAGCAGCCTAAGGTAATCGAGACAACCCCTCCTTTCCCTACAAGATTGGCCAGTTCGAAGAAAGACGAGGAAGAAAAGGAGATTCTTGAGACTTTTCGCAAAGTAGAGGTAAATATTCCTTTAATTGATGCAATTAAAAAAATACCTCGATATGCTAAATTTCTCAAAGAATTATGCACCAACAAAAGAAAATTGAAAGGAAATGAAATTTTAAGTGTGGGGGAGAATGTCTCGGCTGTGCTACAAAAGAAGTTGCCTTCAAAATGCAAGGATCCAGGTATGTTTATCATCCCTTGTAAAATAGGTAATATGAAAGTTGAAAAAGCCATGTGTGATTTGGGTGCTTCCATAAATGTCATGCCGTTATCTATTTATAATTCTTTGAATTTGGGACATTTGAAAGAAACGGGCGTGATAATTCAACTTGCTGATAGATCTAATGTTTATCCTGAGGGAGTATTAGAAGATGTTTTGGTGCAAGTAAATGGATTAGTGTTTCCTGCAGATTTTTATGTACTTGATATGGAGGAAGATCACTCTCCTAACTCAAAGTTAATTTTATTTGGGAGACCTTTCTTGAAAACATCTAGAGCAAAAATTGATGTGCATGAAGGAACATTAACTATGGAATTTGATGGTGAGATTATTAAGTTTAACATTTATGCTGCCATGAAATATCCTAATGATGTATGTGTTGTTTATGCTTTTGATGCTATTGATACTCTAGCTCAGAAAACATTTGATTTTTGTGATAAGGATAAAGTAAAAATTGCACTTGATAATAATTTGACTTCTGAAGAAGTACAGATTTTTGAACAAGAATTTGTGAAAAATAATGATCTTCAAGATATGGTTTATGACTTCAACAAACCCGTTGCACATAATTCTATTAACATTACTAATTTTAGTGTGCAGGATGTTTTTGAAGAAAAAACAAGTATAAGTCAAGTTGAATTGAATGCACAATTAGAAGTGAATGAGAAGGCAATGGTAGCTTGTGAGAAAATGCAAGTGTGGTCCAAACAATTAGTGAAAATTTAATAACTTAAAGAGAAGTGGAGACGTCTAGCCAAAGACGTTAAATGAAGGCGCTTTTGGGAGGCAACCCAAAATTTTTATTTATTTTCTTGTCATTTAAGTTTAATTTAATTAGTTATCTTATTATGTTTTCTGCTTTGTGTAAAAAAAAAAAAAAAAAAAGATTTGAAATTCTATTTTGGTTTTTCCTTTTTATTTTCATTTTCTTTTTGCAGTTTCTTCTACCAACCAATGCTCAGCCATGGCCATAACATCGTCTGATCTTTCATGCCTTCTTCACCCATATAGGATGTCCTCACCTTCATCACGGCTCCACTGTCTCTGTGATTCAGGAAGTATCTTGTTCCCTTGTGTTTGTTTTATTTTCTTTCTTGTCAGCGTGTGCATATTTTCTATACATAGAGAACAACGTATGATTTAGGTGTGAGGGGGTGTCTTGTGCTTCATTGATTATTTCTAAATTTTTCAAGTAGGTTTGACATTCTGATATCTTCTTTGAAATTTCTCACTCTTTTAATACTCATTTAGAATAATTTTGAGTTATATGCATTATAGTGATTTGGATTGGAATGTATGAATGAGATGAGTATGATTAGCCTTTGTTTGGAAATTTTTAAAGCATCTTGTTAATTTTAATAATTGAATTGAATGAGAATGTGCAATATTTGATACATTGAAACCATTGTGAGTATTTGAGCCTAATAGCATTTTCTTTTTCATGCTCGCATATTTCTTTGTTGAGATTGACAAATATGGTATAATCATTCTAGAACTTGCTTTGTTATACATGTTGAGATCACATTGTGGATTCATGCTGAAAAATGATAAGGGCATTTAGGATTACCAATTTTAAACTTTCTAAAAAGCTTAACCTTATATTACATATACTCCTAGTCACCCAATTTTGAGCCTTAGCCTTTCTTTATTATAACACCACATTGTTTAGCCTTAAATCTTTGTCTTTGTTTACCATTGTTGAACCCTTGGTCAAGAGTATATGGGAATGAATTGCATGATAAAATTTCTGTTGATTCCGAAGGAAAGAACCACTGAAAAAAAAAAAAAAAAAAAAAAAGAGAAGAAGTGAAAAGTATTCCCTACAAGTATTGGACAAAGTAAATTCATTGTGTACAAATTGGTCCAATTGTATGGTGAAGTTGTAAAAAAAAAAAAAAAAAATGCATGTCATGTGGAATAAAGAAAGTGGTTCTACTATGCTATTTGTTACTTTTGAGTCATGCAAGGAAATTCCTATATATCTTGATATCTGTAGCCTATATTTTTCTTTCTTTTTACCTTTACCTAAGCCCCATTACAACCATTTTCAAGACCCTTTGATTTTTGCATGGATTTATATTATTAGTGGTGGAGATGTGATATATAAGCAAGCTTATGGTAATGACATGCTATATTTGATTTGAGTGTTGAATGAACCCTAAACACTTTGAGTGATTAGAGTGCAACCTATGAGAGGTTATCAAATTTTGTTGCATTTGATTTCGATGAAATTGTTAGGGTTGATGAGATGCATATGTTTTGTTTTGAAAAATCAGGCTATGAATACTTATTCTTTGATTTGTTATTCCAATTTAGATCTTTAATGTGTAATGACTTTGAGTTATTTGTGGATGGGTCGAAAAGGGGTATGGAATAAAGAGGAAGATGTTGATCTAATGCAAGCTTGAGGACAAGCTTTGATTTAAGTGTGGGGGAATTTGATAGAGTGTATAATTGCATATTTATTGGATCAATTCTCTTGTGTTTTAATTGATTAAAATGCTTGTTTATAAGGATATTAATTATTTTTGTGATTAATGGTTAGATGAAGCATTTTTCCTAAAGAATGTAGCCTCACAAGACAAGTGGCACAAGAAAGACACAATTGAGGTCACCAAATTCCACAACAAAATGTTGGCCATTAAAGAAAAGCAAAGCCTTGAATTAAGGAAAAGAAAAGCCTTGAATTAAGGAAAAACAAAGCCTTGAATTAAGGAAAAGCAAAGCCTTGAATTAAGGAAAAGAAAAGCCTTGAATTAAGGAAAGCAAAGCCTTGAATTAAGGAAAAGAAAAGCCTTGAATTAAGGAAAGCAAAGCCTTGATTTAAGGAAAAGCACAACCAAATGTCTTGAATCCTTGCCTATAAATAGGCAAGGCTTGGAGACAATCAAGGCATCCCATTTTTAGTCTTTCCTAGTTCAATAGAGAGAAAAACAAGGTTTGGAATTCTCAAGCCACAATTCATCCTTTCATGGAGTGAGCTACGGCCGAAGAAGACGAGAGCCGCACGGGATCGACAAAAAGGGCAGTCATTTGATTTTCTTTGTATTTTCTTTTAATTATGTTTAGCTAAATTTTTATTTTCCAATCAAGTTTAATTAAGGTTTGATTCCAACAATTGTGAGGTTCCGGTAATTTTATTATTTCTTTTATTCTTGAGTATTTATATATTTTCTATGCTTCATTATATTATTGAATTGAATTGTTAGACAAGAGGCCTATTGTTTGATAGTTGAATTCAATATATAGTCATTTAGAATAATTAATCTTTTGTTGATTGTTCTAATTCAAGTGACAAATAACAACATCGAAAGGTAATCAACGCCTTAGATTGTATGTTATGAAAATATATAATCTAGCTTAAATAAACAAGGTGTTTCCGGGTTTCTTGGTTAGTAATTGGGTCTTTTGAATCTTAATGCATTTAATAGACATAACTCATTGAATAGAACCGAAGGTTGTGTTTGTTAATTAGAGTTATAACTCATAGGACGGATCCGAAGGTTATCGAAAAAGTAAGAAAAGATTGGTTGTTAGAGGACGGATCTTCAACAACTATAACCAATTTATTCAAGATAAAAGAACCTATCTTTTGAATCAATGATCAATTTGAGGAATCAATACCGAAATTAATTCTTGATTGGAAGCTTCTTCTTATTAATTTTTCCTCATATTTTTAGTTGGTTATTTAATTTGTTTAGTTGTCTTAATTAATTCTTGCTTAGTTTCATAATACAAAATCCCCCCTTCTTTATTTTATTTTGTTCAAGGAATAAATCTAACCAATCTCTGTGGATTCGACCCTCTCACTGCTATCTACAAAGCTTAGCCCAGAGAAGGATTATTTTTGGTGGTTTCGACACCCATCACTTGACAAGGTTTGTGTCGTATTGTTAATATGCTTTTGGAGTATACTTTCTGTTTTCTTAATGTTTACATTGTTAAGGAAGAATATTAGCTTCAATCTGACACAATGTTTTGCTTCTTTTGAACAAGGCAGACTTATGATTTCGTGGTGGGTGATGTCACAATTTTGGCTAATCGAGCCACATTCATCGACTTTACTCTTCCACATACTGAATCTGGGGTAGTTATGGTTGTGAAAAACAAAAAGAGCATAAATATGTGGATTTTTCTGAAGCCTCTAAGGTGGGATCTTTGGTTGACTATTGGCTTAGCTTGCATCTTCGTAGGTGTTGTTCTTGGAATCCTGGAGCATCAGAGCAACATCAATGACCCAAGCTCTTTGACACGAAATGGACAGAAGCTTCGATTGTTCTTTTGGCATCCCATTGCAGTTCTTGCCTTTCCTGAAAGTAATTATATATCTTTCCATAATTTCTATGTACTTTTTGTGCTTTTTCATTTTTCCTTACACTCAACAAATAAATAAATAAATCCAGGTACTTGCATCATATTCAAGCAACACCAGTTTTAATTCAGATTATGTTGTCTTGCCCTTGACAGGAAATATGGTGGCTAACAAGTGGTCCATATTCGTGTAGGTCGTATGGCTTTTCGTGGCATACATATTAATGCAGAGTTACACAGCTAAATTGTCTGCAATTTTCACGGTTGATCAGTTGAATTTTGCATATTCGACAGATTCTGATGTAGGTTACCAGCATGGTTCTTTAGTCAAAGATTTTTTGATTGATGAACTTCACTTGAATGAGACAAAGTTGAAGAGCTACACAACAATTGAGGAGTACCATAAAGCTATGTGTCTAGGTAGCAAAAAAGGGGGCATTGACGCCATTTATGCAGAAATCCCTTTCGTGAAAATCCTCCTCGACAGTTATAGTTCTGATTACAGAATAGTAGGGCCAACGCACAAGACAGATGGTTTTGGATTTGTAAGTATTACCTTTCTCTCATAATTTTTGCTAAAGATAAATTGGATATACTGAGCTAGGTAAATACCATGATATTTGGTAGATGATTATAAATTCACATTTAGTTGATGCAAAGAGTCCTTTTACATAAACTCACTTGCAGTGTTTTGAGAAGAATGGATTCCTTTCTGCACAATGTGCTTTTCATCAAAGTCCTTTCTACTTTTCAGGCTTTCCCAATGGGCTCTCCCCTGGTTAGTTACTTCTCAAGGGCAATCCTCAATGTAACCCAAAGTCCAACCATTGTAGCAATTGAGCAAAAGAATTTTGGACCTGGGTATCCTTCTGATCTAGAGTCAATCAATCAGGACAATCCCAGTCTGACAGCTTACAATTTTGGAGGCCTCTTCATAATTGTACTTTCAGCTGCCTCGTGAGCACTGTTCTGCTCTAAGACCTCGGTTGGACAAAACTGCACTGCTATGGTATCAAACCTAGGCCACAGGTGTTCATATATTCTGACTTTTGGAGGCAATAAAACAAAAGTTCATTCGTTGCATAGGGATGCCACAGGAGGCTCATCTGAATCCAGTGAAGAAGCTAACGAATCCAAAGTACATGACACAAATGCATTGCAAGGGACAGGGGAAGTTCCTGAGTCTCAGCAGAACAACGCAGATATTTCAGCAAGAACCGGTGAAGGTGATGGATCCAACAGGACAAACATGAATGTTGTTTCATCTGGCACTCATGAAGTTGAGCTATCTGAACTAAGCAATGTTGATGCATCAGGGGGACCTAGTGGAATGCATCAGCCTGAGCAAAACAGTTCTGCAGATGTTCCATCCAGACAACTTCAGTAACATTTTGTAAATATGTTTAGAAGATGAACTGAAGATCATGAATGCAATTAGATAAGATGTTCTCCTACCAAGAATAAAGTTGTTTAATGTTGTTGAAGACTGCAGAGTTACAAAGCAGTTGCGGATAGCACATTCGGAAAGATTGGAAATAGTTGAGGGCGCATTGAGCGTGCAATGACTTGAAGGCGCTATAGTTTAATGAATGATCCACACCTCCAAACACGAGTTTATTTTAAAATATCCTGAGCAAGACGGGGGGCAGTATATTTTCTTTTCCCCTTAAAATTCATGGGGCAGTAAATTAATCAATGCAAAAGCAATTCGACTTCTGGAATTCAGTAATCTAGGAAGACAGAAATTGATGTTACACCTTCAGAAATATTTCGAAATGAATTGCATTTTATTGATTATTTCAAAGGATTTGTATGGATTACATTTTAAAAATATTTTTGTACATTTTAATAAATATTACTCCTTTCTTTCCAAAATAAAGAGTCAATTTTGATTTGATATAATTTTTTTAAGTTAGAATTTACAATATATTTAATACACAATTAAGTTTATATTTTTATACGTACTTTTTAATTTGAATAGTACATTATCAAGAATTTCATATTAAAAATGAAATTATTTTTTGGAATAATTAAAATTTTTAAAACTAAATTTTTTTCCTTTGGAAGACGGGGGTAATATAAAATAAAAATGATTTAAAAGCGTTTAAAAATTATCTTGAAAAACGTTTTGAAATGAACAAAATTTTATAAAAATGTTAGTTTTTCTAATCTTGGATTTTTACTTTTATGAGCGACACTTTTTTGCTTTATTTAGTTTTTTCGTACATCTTGGGCCTGATAAAAATCTCCAATTCAAGAGCTCACAACCCATTGGGCCAGATGAGATGTTTTGGGCTTTTTTGTTTTACAAGTTTAGTTAATCAGGCCTATTCATGAGAATTAACATAATTGATTGACGAACTCATTGAAATGATTTATTTGATTCTCGCATGTAAAGCAAAATATGTTCAGTGTTTCTTCACCTAGTGAAGGCGCTGACTAAAGTTCTCGCTCGTGAGAGTGTTTGGTTTTCTTTTGTATAGCAAAAGGAACATTGTTCCAATGGAGGAAGCAATGCCTCATGTCGGCCGTTCAGACCACATTTGGGGAAGATAACCAATGGAAATTTTAGTGTTGAACTGATCCAAGTATTTTAACTAAAATAGTAGTACTCAATATAGAGCAGATTGTGGTGGAAATTTGTGGATAGAGGGAGTGTGATAGTATTGTGCTTACTACGTCTCTTTCAGAGGAAAAAATTGAGAGAGTGGGGCAAATTTTCTAAACACAGTTCCCAGTTTCAACTAGTTAGAACCCTTACAACCTCTTTCTGTGAGGAATTTTGTTTCTGTTTACTTCTTGCTGGACTTATCAACTGCTACGCAAGCCGTGGTGATGGATCTGGAGACAGAACAGAGTTGGGACCAAGAAGTGTCAGGATTGATTCAGAATTTACTGCTCTCTACTGTGGAAAAGGGAGCTGTGCAGCTTGAGAAGGATGACGTGAAGGTGAGTAAAGAAGAGGAGGAAAGCAACTTACTTGGGAAATTCTTTGGGGACAAAAAGGTGAGCTTCTTGGGCATGAAAAATACTATGGAGAAAATTTGGCCGATTGCTTCAGAGGCAGAGAGGACTAAAGTACTAGCTGGAAGAGAGTGGACCATTGATGGACAATATTTAGTGCTGCGAGAATGGTCTGAAGAGGTACAAAGCCAAGACAAAGAGTTCAATCAGGTGGCAGTTTGGGTTCAATTCTGGAATTTACCAAATCTTTGGGTAACTCGTGAAACGAGTTTTAAGATTGGCAAACTTTTTCCACAAGTGCTGGATGTGATCATCCTTGAAGAAGGAAGCACCAATAGAAGATACATCAAAACTTTGGTCTCTATTGACTTGGAACAACCTCTCATCCAGGGGGCAACTGTCAAGCAGAATGAGGAGGTGAATTGGGTGAGTTTTAAGTATGAATTTTTAGCAAATTTTTGTGCATATTGTGGATAAGTGGGTCATGTAGAAAAAGAGTGTGAAAAACTCAGTGATGATTAGGATAAATAGCAACTAAACAAGGGACAATATGGTGACTGGATTCGGGCAGGAGTTGGGAATGTTAGAGATAAGGATCCAAAGAGGTTTGCAGCTGCAAGAAGGAATTGAAGTTTACATAGGGAACTGAGTATGACTCAAAAAATGGCAAAGAATTGTGAGAAAGGAAAATGAGGGGTTGATTCATCAACTGATGTGCCAAAATTCCCGACCGATAGAGAGCTAGGCTCGGGTGATGGAGAAATAGCCACTCATGCTGAAAATATTATAGTGGTGCCGCGGGAGAATAAGGAGGTAAGTATTGGTGCTTAATCAAGTGAGGGGGATGAAACTGAAGTTGGGCAGAAACTGAGTGAAGAGGCCGAAGACAAAGTCAGGCAGAAAACTAATTTTTATATGGACATTGAGCTGATGAATGTCCTTATTTTGCATGTGTCTTCTGTTAAGAAGCATATGTTGCTAGAAATAGGAAGTTGCCTTTGAGTATTCTATGAGGGGAACCAAAAATGAAGAGCCAATAGTCTAGCAAATAGAAATGGTCGAGGAGAAGGTTAAGGTCGGCAGAAACTAAGCAACGACAGGCGCAAAGTGTTTCTGTCCAGCTTGGAGAAAAAAGAAGATGGCAGCTGATTGATGAGGAAAATAGCACAAAAAAGGAACAATGAAATCCAAAGAAGAAGAGTAGAGATGCAAGGTTCGAAGTAGACCAAAGCTCTGGGGTGAAAGGGACTAGCTTATGGGGGTCCCAAGCAACATCATGAAGGTGTGTATGTAGAATTGTAAGGGGTTGGGTGGACCCTTGATAATTTCCCAACTGAGAGAGACCATAAACTCCCATCACCCGGAAGTAGTATGTTTGTTAAAAACAAAGCAGCACAAGCCTTGTGTGGAGAAGGTGTGTAGGAGGCTGCAATATGATGAAATGTGGAGCTATGTAGAACCCAATGGGACAAAATGAGGTACTTTAGTTTGTTGATCTGAAAATGTTGTAGTCAATCAATTGATTAGCAATAACTTTAGTGTGCAAATACAATGTCAAATAAAAGGAGATTCATTGAAGTGCTGGTTTATTTTTGTTTATGCTAGTATAGATAGTAGAGTTACAGAGCAACAATGGCATTTTCTGGAAAATGAGAGAGAAAAATGGGAAGAGTGGTGGATTTTGGGAGGGGACTTTAATGACATATCATATCCTTGTGAGAAAAGAGGGTGTAAGTCTAGATTTGAAATGAGTTGTTTGCCATTTAGGAACTTCATTAGGCGTATGGAAATAGTTGATTTAGGATATGTGGGGTATCTATTTACTTGGTCTAATAACCAAGTGGGAGAGTGTTTTGTTGAGGAAAGGTTGGAGAGAATTTTTGGGACAGCAAGATGGAGAATGCATTTTCATGAAGCTAAAATTTTACATTGTACCAAACAAACTTCGGATCATCATATGCTTATGTTAGTCTTGGATCCCCAACAGAATAAAGAAAGGAGAAGGTTTATTTTTGATAAAAGATGGGTTAAGAAAGAGAGGATGTTGGAAAAAGTAAGTGTAGCTTGGAACAAACCACAATGGGGCAATGAGCAATATATAGTTACCTCCAAGATTTTACAATGTCAAGCTGATTTTCAACTTTGGAATGCTACCAATGACAACAATTCCACCAAGAGAATCATGATGCTCAAAGAACAAATGGAAGTGTTGAGGCATGAGGGAGAAAATAGAGATTGGAGGAGATGGGGTGAGTTAAAAAAACAACTTCAGCAGGCATATAAGGAGGAAAAAAAATTTGGCAACAAAAATCTAGAAATCAATGGTTGAAGGAAGGCAATAAAGACTCAAAGTTTTTTCATACAACAACCATCCAAAGGAGAAAGGTAAATGCTTTTGAGAGATTACAATCAACTAATAGAAGGACATGTGAGTCTAAAGAGGAGGTGAAAAAGAAAATTATAGATTAGTATGAGAAGCTATATACATCAAGCAATCCTACACATGATGGGTCCATTCTTGAAGGCATGCCTAGATCCATCACCAAGGACATGAACAAGCAGTTGATGAGACCAGTGGAGAAATCCGAAATCAAAAAAAACTCTTTTTCAAATGCACCCAATCAAATCACCTGGAGCAGTTAGTATGACTCCAATTTTTTTCCAAAAGTATTGGCATGTGGTTAGAATTGATATTTACAATGCTGTCAATGATTTCTTCACTTATAGTAAAATGTTGCGAAAAATAAACCACACACTGATTACATTAATCCCTAAGGTTCAAATGCCTATGTTCATCTCTCAATCTAGACCCATTAGTTTATGTAATGTGGTTTATAAAATCATTTCCAAAATATTGGCTGAACAACTCAAACTTTGTCTTCATAAATGTATTAGCCTGAATCAATCAGCTTTCATTCCGGGGAGACAAATACTTGATAATGTGGTCATAGCTCATGAATATATCCATATTTTAAACTCAATGAGAACAATAAAGAAAGGATTCATGGCAATGAAAATTGATATGGTCAAAGCATATGATAGAGTTGAGTGGCAATTTTTAGAGTTAGTAATGAGGAAGATGGGATTTGATAGAAATTTCATTGGATGGATAATGCAGTGTCTTAGTACTGCTTCCATGTCAATTAATATTAATGGGGAACTTTGTGATTTTTTTCATCCTTCAAGAGGCATTAGATCGAGGGACCCTATTTCACCTTTTTTTGTTTCTTATTCTCTCAGAAGCTTTATTTAATCTCATTAAGCAAGCAAGTGTGAGAGGGGAATATAAAGGTATAACGGCCAGTAGGAAGAGACCTCTAATCACCCACTTATTTTTTGCCGATGATTCTTTGTTGTTTTGTGAGGCTGATTCATGACAGGCACAAATGTTGCAAGCTATTCTCAACAAGTATAGCAAAAGCTCTGGACAACTCATCAATATGGAGAAATCATTTGTGTTCTTTAGCCATAATGTGAAAATGGAACAAAAAAACCATATTTGTCAACTATTGGAATTAGTGAAAGAACAACATAAGGCTAAGTATTTTGGACTGCCGATGAGAATTGGGAGATCCAAGATGGAGGTATTCAATTTTGTTATTGAAAATGTTCAGAAAAAAATGCAAAATTGGAAAAATAGATTCTTGAGTATGGTTAGGATAGAAGTGTTGATTAAAGCAGTGGTTAATGCACTCCCCACTTATGTTATGGGCAGCTTTAAGTTGCCAGTTGGAATTTGTAAAGAAATTTGCAGACTTTCAGATAATTTTTGGTGGGGTACGCAAAAGGAGGGCAAATAGAAAATTCATGTGAAGGCGTGGAAAGAAATGAAGGAAGCCAAGGTTGAGGGAGGAATAGGGTTTCAAGATATTCAGAAATTTAATGATGTACCACTTGCCAAACAACTTTGGGGAGTTTTGACACAACCAGAGTTGATGATGAGTAAAATTCTGAAGGCCAAATATTTTACTCATACGGGGATAATGAATATGAAAATAAAAGGAAATGCATCTTGGCTATAGAAGGGGTGGATGGGAGCAAAACATGTTATTACAATGGGAACAAGATACCAAGTGGGGGATAAGAAGACTATTCGGGTGTGGGAGTCGCCTTGGATACTTGGCAGATAGAATTTTCGCCTCAGGTGTAGTCAGCCAAAACAGTAACCAGTGCGATGGGTAAGTGAGTTGTTGTCCGCAGATGGTACTACTTGGAATACCTCACTTATCTCCTGACTCTTTCAACAGCAGGATGAACAAGCTATTTTGCAATTGTCATTGGAATCTCCAAGCAGTAGAGATCAGCTAATTTGGCAATTTAGTCCAGATGCAAAGTACACTGTTAAATCTGCATACACTCAGTTGACAAAAATCAGTTCAGAGCTGGAACAACAACCGAAGAGTAGCACCAACCGAAGCAAAATGCAGAATATGTGAAAGCAAACGTGGAAACTGAATTTGAAGAGGAAATTGAGGCATTTTGTTTGGAGATACTGTCATGATATTCTGCCTATTAATGTTAAGTTGCAACAAAGAAGAATCCCCGTGGAATCTATACGCCCCATGTGTGAAGATGGAGAGGAATGGATGGAACATCTTATGTTTAATTGTACTAGAGCACAGAATATTTGGAAATTGGCTCCGATATCATGGGATCACTCACAGCAAAATGGAATTAGTTTCATTGAGTGGTGGCAAGCGAAGACATATGTTCCTTACATCAATAAGAACATTGGGAAGAACGAGTACAACTTACGATTTACCTTCTATGGATGATATGGAAGAGTAAGAATCTTTGGGTTTTTGAGAGAGAATAGATGGAGGAACGGAAGCTTATAGGATTGGCCATTGATTCATGCATGGACTAACTTCCCACATAGAAAGTATATTATCTCACCAATCAGCTTTTGTCGTAGATGAATTATAATGACTCCTACATAAAAAATATATATATAATTTTCATGTAAGATGATCTACTTTATTACCACATGAAAAGTGTGCCAATTGATGTAGTGCCTTGCAAGATATTTGATGTAGACTGCTAATAAATTGTTTTGAACTTTTCTACATGAAATGTAATTGAATTATTGGAACAGAAGGAAGAAATCTAATTGAGTTATTGGATCAGCTTGGCTGGAAAGGATTTGCCAATGGATTAACCTTAGTGACAGCAAAACTTCTTTTTTCTGCTTAACTCAACGTGAAATTTTTGGAATTCTAATCCCAGTTGAATCGTGAATGCCTTAAAACTTCCTTGTTCAACTTGATTTGCATATAAAATTTGAAATTCCAACCCCAGTTAAAAGAGGAATACCTTAATTTCAACGGGTCCAATAGAATTAATGTATGAATAGGCAAAAAAAAAAAAAACCTTGAAATATGATAGAGTGTTTCAAAAAGTTCAATGTCAATGTCATGGGTGATCAAACAGAGTTGATCGAGTATGAACATCCACTAGTTAATGGTACAAGAGTTTTGGCAAAATTTATTTGGCAACACGGATAGAGTTTAAACTACATCCACAATGCCCTTGATTGTAGCATTGAACTATCAACTATGAAATTGTTCCTTCATTGGTCTATTGAGTTTTTAGCTATTGCCTTCGTTTGTTTATTGACTTTTTCCTAGCTATTGCCTCTTTCTTTAGTATAGAAACGCACAAGGTGTTGGTTTATATATGGCAAAGAAAACGAAAGAAAAAGATAGGTTTCAAAAAGATAGTACTTTTGGAAGATGGGTTTCAAATTATGAATTAAATTTACTTTGTTTGAGACTAAATTTGTCCTCTGTAGAATGCAAAGAATTAAGAACAAATTTCCATTAGGATAAAAAGAAATTTGGTTGAATATACTAAGAATAAAAGAAAGGTAGTGTTGTATTTTTTAAATATTGGAAGCTAATTTTTTACAGCAAATAAGACCCCTACTAGACTTTTTATTGTAATTGAATGTCCAACTTTGAACTACTCAACTTTTTATAGTAATTGAATGTCCAACTTAAGAGGTTACAACTCAAAGTAAATAGAGACCTGTTACTTTTGGAAATGAAAATTTGTAATTCTTAGTTGTGACTTTTCAAAATGAAGAGTTATTAACTATTGGAAATGAGGAATTGTAACTGTTGAAAATGGAGAGTCAACACATTTTCAACTTAATTTTACATTTTCCAAAATTTTGAAAATCTTCAACACAAGGAGCACATACAATTAAACCTCGACAATGAAAGGATGTTTATGTGTTATAAACTATGCTAGGACTTGAGGGATACTGGGAATTTTCTCAGAAGTTAATTAAGGCGTGAATTTTGACAATTCCATTGTGATTTCTAAACGAAATGGATGCTACTCCAAAGTAGGTATTTGTAAGGATTCCAGCATTTAGGTCTTCAATAATACAGTTTTTGGCATTTTGTTCTTGTCTCCTGCAAACATTGCTTATTCTTTTACTTGTTTACCTGCTCCATTGTTGTTTTTGTTTGCTAGCCAAATAGGTAGCATCGGAGATCATGTAATAAACAGGAACCAACATCTCGGTTGCTTCTTTCTCAGGAGTTTTCTCCGGCCCACGGCATATTTTAACCTTTCCTGTCAACATCGTTCTGTCAAGTATATGTTTCCAACTTTGGTAGACTTCTTAAATGTCCAAAATGTTACTTAGACGCAACTGATTGACCAAGGGAAACTACAAGCCAAAGTATGAAAAACTTTCTTGCTTTGTTTTTGTTGCTTCCTTTCGGATTTATAGCCACTTCAGCTGATACAGCTAAGTTAATGAGTGAAACTTCCCTACCATAAAACCATTTCTCCATCCACGTTGGTGTTGTTCTTGATTTGGATTCTCCCATCGGCAGTATTGTGAGCTCATGTTTGTCTGTGGCACTTTCAGACTTCAATTCTGAGATGGTTGTTTACTGCGAGGACACTGAGTATGGTCGCATTCTGAGCCGTGGATAGCTAGTGCATATCATGCTTTCTCCAGATCGACCGAGGAAGTTCCTATCTCAAAACAACTAGAAAAATTGAAGAAAATGCATATCAGGGTATTCCTGGTGCATAAGAACATCTTACTTGGATACAGGCTCTTTCTACTAGCAAGAAAAACTGGAATGATGAGTGACGGTCATGCCTGGCTTGTTGCTGACAGTTTGTCCAACTTTCTAAATTCTGTGGATTCTACTCCTTTGCAAGGTTTTGTAGGCATAAGGACCTATGAAACTAAGTTCAATAACTTTGAGAGTTTCAAGGCAAAGTGGAAATATAATACAATGTTGATGAAATCCGGAAATTCGGCCAACGGAGTTAAACATCTTTGGATTATTCGCATATGACACTGTCTGGCCTTAGCTCCTGCCAAATGAAATAACTCTGATTTCTCAAAGATGAGCCACGGAGAAAATGGGACTGAGATTTCAAATTTAAATGTCCCTCAGATCGGCAATAGGATTTCGACTGAATTTCACGGGCTTGAGTGGAAAATTTCAATTGGTTGATGGGCAACTGCAACATTCAGCTTTTGAGATTTTCGACGTCATTGGAACAGGAGAGAGGACAGTTGGATACTGGAATCCTGGTAGAGGAATGTCGAAAAACTTGTTTTCAAGTTCTTCAAAGAACTCAACGCCATTATGCAACCTTCAGCAAGTTGGCACGTTCTTTTCTCCTATTGCAGCTCTTGCATTTCCCGAAAGTAATATGTTCTCTTTCACTTACACTTCCATAATAAAATAGGAGCAGGTATACAGATGAATGATTCATCAGAGAGTATTTTGTAATTTGACAGGGAATATGGTGGCTAACAATTGGTCAAGTTTTGTATTAATTGTTTGGCTCTTCATGGCAGATGTATTGATACATAGTTACACAGCAAAGTTATCTTCAATTTTCACAGTTGATCAGTTGGATTTTGCATCTTCTGAAGACTATTACATTGGCCACCAGTCGGGTTCTTGTGCGGAAGATTTTTTTTTTTTATTGAATAACTTAAATCAGTAAAATTGAAAAGCTACACAAGATTCGAGGAATGTCTTGATGCTATGAACTTGGGTGGTCAAAAAGGCGGCACTGATGCTGTTTTACATGAACCTTTTCCTGAGTAGATATGGTTCGGAATACAGAAGAGTAGGACAAACTCTCAGCATTTCGGATGTTTCAGCCAGTTGAAGGTATGAGTCTTGTTAAGGCAGGATCCAGACGGATCAAGCACTATTGACGCATCATCAGGATCAACTGGATTCTATCAGTCTAAGCCGAGCAGTTCAGATTCGTCAGCCAGAATTTAACTTCAATTTATGTTAGATGTGTTTCGAAAAGGTGCAGAATTATAGGCTTCTTCACTTACGTACAAAGTCTAAATCTTCATCCTTGTTTTGAGATCCCTCACCCTTGGAAATATTTAGGCAGCAATTTCTGTCTTTTGTACATTGATTCCAATATACACACCTTAGTCAATTCTATTTTATGTATAGTGGGATCTTGTTCTTTAGGTTTCGTTTGAGCAATGATTTTATTTAGAAAGAGTTAACTTTTTTCAAAATAAAAATAAAATATTCAAACACATTTTTATTTTAAATTTTAAAATTTAATTTTCTTACTCAAATTTCTCTCACGTGATTTAAAAAAACAAATTCTCTCTTATTTTTCCCCTTCAACATACTTTTTCTAACAAAAAATGCCCACCAAAATTTTTTCATATTTCAATACAATTTTTTTCAACTAAATCACAATCCAAACTAAATTCCTCTCATTGATTTCTACCCCTTGAAAAAGAAAAAAAAAAAGAAAAATTCCTCGTTAATCGTGGCAGCATTCAACTAGTAATGAGCTTAACTTGATTTGCATTGTAGCACAGTTGCAAACAAAGAAAACGCTAATTTGGACCAAACTTTTCTTTGTAGGTTCCACAGGCACGCATGGCGATGTCCGTTGACGTCATTAATTTATTACGTACTAAGAAGACTTGCAAGTCCTCTCTTTGGAGAGCTTGAGTGGAGACTTAATCAACGCACAGATTGTAGTATAGCAAACTTTCATTAGTTTGTAAGGGATTTAATGTAGATTTTGATGGGATCAAGTGACTTAAAAGCTCAAGCAGAGACATGAATCACATGATTACTTACATTTTTCCATCAAAATCTTGTGTCTTTAGCTATTGGGAATCCTATTTTTGTACCAAATTTAGATATGCTTTTGGGGTTATATGTCTTAACAGGAATTGTCAAGGTATTTGTGTAATTAAATCTAATCCATGCTACTGCTTTAATTCAGTAATCAAGTGGAAGTATTTATTATTATTATTATTTTGTTGGTTTATATTTTGAAATAAAGTGACAAGATAGTAGGACCACCATAAGGCTTCAGGAAACTATAACCACTTAACACGCTAAATGATGACTCGAAGGATTTTAGACATAGGTGAATCTCTGAATGGTGACTTGAAATTTCTTAAATTGAATATGCAGAAGATCCCAATTTTGATTTTGAGAAGAGCACTCCGTTAAAAGTCCAGGAAATTGGGTCAAGTTAGTCTGGTGACTTGTTCGTTTATTTTCTCCAAGAGACTAATTCATTTCTATGCCCGACATTGTCTTGGGTTGCGAGTCGTTAGGCAATTCTGATGTTGCTTACTCGTTTTTTTTTTTCCAAAAACGATCATTATATTAATAATAAACAATGTTATATATAAAGTATTATCCATTAACAATGAAAGCCTTAGTTCTCGCAATGAAACTAAGTAAAGCGTAACTGATACACTGAATCGGTTAAAACTACATCCTAACTAAATAACGTTATCTATGCCAGACAACAATAAAACTAAAAACAAATGCAAAAACAAAAAGACCAAGTTTGATTGTCACTAGACTAGCAGCAGGAGTCGCATATACCAGATGGAACTGAACACAAATATGAAATGTCATCGCTGGTCCCTAACTTCTGCCCATATTACTCGACACGCTACCTAACTTCCACTCAAATTGGCCGCATCCACCTCCATATAGAAAGAACAACTGCTTAATTCAAGAAGTCCACGACACCACTGAATAGGCGCAGACAAATATCTAAAAAAAAAAAAGAAACTGAAAAGCGGCAACGGTGAATTGCCCCTACTGCCTTTGTTGGAGAGAAAAATGCCCAGCCTGGGCCCGCCAAATTCAATTGATATGCTTACCCTAAAAGCAAACAAATGTTAAACTGTCAAGATAAAGCTGTATCTTGAGTATCAAAATGCAATTGGACGAGAGTTTTGATTTCAAAGAAGTAGACTATTGAATTGTCTATACATCAGAACTACACAAGAACGATTCGCTATAAATGTCAAATCAGTGAATATTTTTGGGAATTTCTCAGAAATTTAGGTGGTTTTGTTATGCCCGGAAAGAATCTCAATCAGTATAATTTAAAATTTTGTGTTGTCTCTATTATACGATCAAAGCACCAACTGCAACTGAAGACCTTTCCAAACTGAAAACAAAAGCTAATAATGCCATTTGGCATATGCCCAAAGTCCAAGATATCTTGATTGGTTGTGTCCCAATTTTCTAGAACGAAGAGGAATTTATCTCTTTTGCATGGTCAGGAATAGTGTAGTGATCATGCTTGTCAATTGGGTCATTTCCAGGAAAGCTCTTGAGAGTTCAGGTTTTACAATGGACATATTTTAACTTTTCCTATATACTTCAAGATGAACCATAAATATTAGTTAAATAACTGACCATTTCCTTGAATGTTTCAAGCTGTTTCAATCAAGTCTCAGAAAAGGCTTTAAATTCCTTATCTTGTTTTGGTTTCCCTGAGTTTACCTTAGGACGGGGGAAGTTCCTGAATCTGAGCAGAACAGCGCAGATATTTCAGTAAGACCAGGTGAAGGTGATGGATCCAACAGGACAAACATGAATGTCGTTTCATCTGGCACTCATGAAGTTGAGCTATCTGAACTAAGCAATGTTGATGCATCAGGGGGACCTAGTGGAATGCATCAGCCTGAACAAAACAGTCCTGCAGATGTTCCATCCAGACAACTTCAGTAACATTTTGTAAATATGTTTAGAAGATGAACTGAAGATCATGAATGCAATTAGATAAGATGTTCTCCTAGCAAGAATAAAGTTGTTTAATGTTGTTGAAGACTGCAGAGTTACAAAGCAGTTGCGGATAGCACATTCGGAAAGATTGGAAAAAGTTGATGGCGCATTGAGTGTGCAATCACTTGAAGGCACTATAGTTTAATGAATGATCCACACCTCCAAACACACGAGTTTATTTTAAAATATCTTGAGCAAGACCGGGGGCAGTATATTTTCTTTTCCCCTTAAAATTCATGGAGCAGTAAATTAATCAATGCAAAAGCAATTCGACTTCTGGAATTCAGTAATCTAGGAAGACAGAAATTGATGTTACCCCTTCAGAAATTTTTCGAAATGAATTGCATTTTATTGATTATTTCAAAGGATTTGTATGGATTACATTTTTAAAATATTTTTGTACGTTTTAATAAATATTACTCCCTTCTTTCCAAAATAAAGAGTCCATTTTGATTTGGTATAAAAAAATTTTAAGTTACAATTTACAATACATTTAATACACTATTAAGTTTATATTTTTATATTTTTATACTTACTTTTTAATTTGAATGGTAAATTGTCAAGAATTTCATATTAAAAATGAAATATTTTTTTGGAATAATTAAAATTTTTAAAACTAATTTTTTTTTTTGGAAGACAAAGATAATATAAAATAAAAATTATCTTGAAAAACGTTTTGAAATGAACAAAATTTTATAGAAATGTTTTTTAGTCCTTTTAATCTTGGATTTTAACTTTTATGAGCGACACTTTTTTGCTTTATTTATTTTTTTGTACATCTTGGCCCCAATTAAAATCTGCCAATTCTAGAGCTCACATTCTATAACCCACATTTTAATTGTTATAACTCATTGGGCCAGATGACATGTTTTGGGTTTTTTTTTACAAGTTTAGTTAATCAGGCGTATTCATGAGAATTAACATAATTGATTAACGGACTCATTGAAATGATGTTGTTGATGTGTTATAAACGATGCTAGGACTTAAAGGGATACTGGGAATTTTCTCAGAAGTTAATTAAGGCGTGAATTTAGACAAGTCCACTGTCATTTCTAAACGAAATGGATGCTACTCCAAAGTAAGTATTTGTAAGGATTCTAGCATTTAGGTCTTCAATAATACAGTTTTGGCATTTTGTTCGTCTCCTGCGAACATTGCTTATTCTTTTACTTGTTTACCGACTCCATTGTTGTTTTTGTTTGCTAGCCGAATAGGTAACATCAGAGATCATGTAATAAACAGGAACCAACATCCGGGTTGGTTCTTTCTCAGGAGTTTTCTCCGGCGCACAACATATTTTAACTTTTCCTGTCAACATCGTTCTATAAAGTATATCGTTCTTGTTTTACATTACTTGTAAGAACTTGATCAATTCTTGCATGATTTAAGGTATTGGATAATGGAACGAGAGTTGAAATTCAACATTAGTTGCCAGGAACTTTGGCTATGAATGTGGAGCTACGAGAGTAGAACACAAAATAGCAGTTTTAAATTCTTGAGTGCTTAATGTATTTGTGTTAAATTTTGTAGGCATAAGAGTGATCACAAAATTGCATGAATAAGAGGGATACGCCTCGAGAGAGGGTACTCTTAATTGAGTGAATGGTTGTGAGAAAAGTGAAAACCAAAAGAAACCAAACTAGTGTAGATTGAATTCATTGAGTCTTTATTGGTGAAATCCAAGTTCCTAGAGGTCTTTAATCATTTGAATTTTCCATATTTTACTAAATATTCTATTTTGATTTCATCACTAAACAAATTTGAGAGAGATCTAAATAGTTCGAGAGTTTTTTTTCCATTTGGTACTTGACATCCTCCCTGTGGGACAATTCTGGACTAGCTCTATACTATGAGCTACAATCCTTTAATTTGAAGGTAGTAAGGACGAGAAAAAATCACATCAAATTTTGGCACCGTTGCCGGGGACGCATTTGCTCAATATCAAACCGAAGGGAGTTTTCTCACTACTTTGGATTGTATATTTAAGTTTCTTTACTTTCTGTTTCAGTTTTGTTATTATTTCTCATTTTTTTTCTTATTTTTGGTTTATGCCAGAAGGAACCTTGAACTTGTGCCATTTGATCCAAAAATAGAAAAGACTTGCCGAGCTTTGACAAAAGCTTCACAACAGAAAAAACAAGTGCAGAAAAATAGCTGAACAAAACCAAAGGAGAGTGCTAAGGGATTTTGCCACTCCTACCATTAATGGCACACAAACTAGTATCACAAGACCTGCTGTAAATGCTAACAATTTTGAATTAAAGCCAGCTTTAATTCAAATGGTGCAGCAAATATAGTTTGGGGGAGATCACAATGAAGATCCGAACATTCATATTTCTAATTTTCTTGAAATTTGTGATACTATAAAGATTAATGGTGTTTCTGATGATGCTATTAGCTGCGTTTGTTTCCATTTTCTTTAAGAGACAAAGCTAAAGCTTGGTTGAACTCCAAAGCTCCAGGAACCTTTACAACTTGGGCAGGATTATCTCAAAAGTTTTTGAGTAAGTACTTTCCTCCTGGTAAGACGACTAAATTCAGAAATGATATCTTAAGTTTTTACCAATATGAAGGAGAGTCATTGTATGAAGTAGGGCTGTAAGCGAACCGAACATAAACGAACGGGCCTTGTTCGTTTACTGTTCGTTTATTTTTTAGACTGTTCATGTTCGTTTATGTTTGTGAAATATGTGTTCGTGTTCATTTATGTTCGTTTATTAGTGTTCACGAATAGTTCACGAACACTTATCGAACACGTTAACGAACACTTAAACGAACATGTTCGTGAACACTTAACGAACACGTTCGCGAACACTTAAACGAACACGTTCGCGAACAAATAAACAAACACATTTACAAATTGAAAAAACAGAAAAACAAAACACTTAAACGAACACGTTCGCGAACAAATAAACAAACACATTTACAAATTGGAAAAACAGACAAACAAAAATGACATTATTGAGAATTGAACCTTGGCCTCCAATGTGGGGAGAATGGTTACTTACCACTACACCACAACAAATTTGTTTATAAATGATCAACAAACATTATTATTATATTATATTTATATTATTATTTTAATATAAACGAACAATAAACGAGCTTTAAACGAACATTAACCGAGCTTATTCATGAATACTAAACGAGCTTGTTCACGAACATAAATAAACGAACGTATACTTGTTCGTGTTCGTGTTCGTTTATTAAACGAACACTAAAATGTGTTCGTTTATTGTTCGTTTAGCTTAACAAACGAACATAAACGAACGTAACCGATCTTGTTCACGAACTATTCACCGAACGTACTAGTTCGTTTACACCCCTAGTACTATGAAGCTTGGGAAAGATTTAAAGAGCTGCAAAGGAAATGTCCTCATCATGGGTTACCTGATTGGTCAATTTTGCAAACTTTTTATAATGGACTAATAGAATCTATGAGAATAACTGTAGATGCAGCCATAGGAGGAGCTATAATGAACAAAGATCATGGTGAAGCTCTTACATTGTTAGAAGAAATAGCTTCTAATAATTACCATTGGTCTAATGATAGAGGAAGGTCTAAGAAAGTTGCAAGTTTGTATGAGGCTGATGGAATGAACATGCTTAATACAAAATTAGATTCAATAGTGAATATGTTTAAAACAACAAATGCAAATTCAATCTCTAACTTTTGTGAATCTTGTGGAGGATCTCATGTTGGTTCTGAGTGTATGCAGGTTGAAAGTGTTAGTTTTGCAGGAAATAGAATGCTAAATAACCCTTATGCTAACACGTATAACACCGGATGGAGAAACCATCCAAATTTTGCTTGGAGTAATCAAGGAGGAAATAGTAGACAAATAAATCCGCCGGGATTCCAGCTAAGGCCTTACCAACAGCCAACCAAGCAACCATAGGAGATTGCCATTGAAAAACTTGCCATTGAGGTGAGCAATTCGACAAGTGCTACTTCTGAGAGAGTTGGGCAGTTAGAAGGAAGAATAGAGCAGTTTAGCAAAAATTTTGAAGTTCAAATTGGCCAATTGGCCAATGCTTTGAACGCAAGAATGCAAGGTCAGTTGCCTAGCAAGTCAAAGACAAACCCGAGAGAGCATTGCAAGGCAATAACATTAACAAGTGGAAGGACTATAGGAGTAGAAGAAAAGGTGACAAAAGATGATAAAATGGTAAGTACAGAAAATGAAAAAGTTGAAAAGAAAGAAGAAGTACAGCAGCCAACTGAACCTTGTAAAGTGGAGATCAAGCCGTATGTGCCACCAGTTCCATTCCCTCAAAGACTCAAGTCTCATCAAAATGATTAACAATTTCAGAAATTTTTACAAATTTTTAAAAAATTGCAAATTAATATTCCTTTTGCAGATGCACTTGCTCAAATTCTGGCCTATGCGAAATTGTTAAAGGAAATTATGTCAAAGAAAATAAGGTTGGAAGACAATGAAACCATACCCTTATCAGAGGAATGTAGTGCAGTAATTCAACACAAGTTGCCACAGAAATTGAGAGATCCAGGGAGTTTTTCTATTCCTTGCACTATTGGTGATTTGAACTTTTCAAAAGCTTTGTGTGATTTAGGAGCTAGTGTGTCTTTAATGCCATTTTCAGTATTTAAGAAGTTGGGCTTAACTGAATTACAACCAACTAATGTTACTTTGCAATAGGCTGACAGGTCCATGAAGCATCCAATAGGAATTCTGGAAAATGTACTTGTAAAAGTAAGGCGATTCTTCATTCCAATTGACTTTGTGGTGCTCGAAATGGAGGAAGATGTTGAAAGCTCAATCATTTTAGGCCGTCCTTTCTTAGCTACAACAGGAGCAATCATTGATGTAAAAGATGGGAAACTAAAATTAAGAGTTGGTGAAGAGGAAGTAGAATTTAATGTTCATAAATCATGTTCTTATCCCTCTTTTACTGACCATGTGTTTTGTGTTGATCTTATTGAAGAAATAGTCAATAAAAATGCAGATTTTGGAATCTTCACGGAATCACTTGAAGCATTTTTAAAGAATGCAGGGGTTGAGGAAGATAAAGATAAGATAGCTGAAATCGCAAGCTTGAGAACACAACTTAACTTTAGTTTTGAAGGAGTTAAACAAAGGTATGACTCTACCACCCCCATCACACATTCAAGCTCCAAGTTTGGAATTAAAACTATTGCCCTTTCATTTAAAATATGCATTTTTGGGAAAAAAAATGAAACTTTGCCTATGATTGTGAATGCATTTTTGACTGATAAGCAATTGGATAAGTTGTTGCAGATTTTGAGATTAAGGAAAAATGCTTTAGGGTGGTCAATTTCTAATTTGAAAGGAATTAGCCCTTCATTTTGTATGCATAAAATCTTGATGGAAGATGATTATAAACCAGTTGTTGAGAATCAAAGAAGATTAAATCCTAATATGAAAGAAGTTGTTAGGATTGAAGTTCTAAAAAGGTTAGATGCAGGAATTATCTATCCTATCTCTGATAGTTGTTGGGTTAGTCCTGTACATGTTGTACCAAAAAAAGGTGGAATGACAGTCATTGTAAATGACAATGATGAATTAATTTCCACAAGAACAGTAACAAGTTGGAGGGTGTGTATAGATTATAGGAAGCTAAATAAGGCAACTAGAAAAGATCATTTTCCTTTGCCTTTTCTTGAGCAAATCCTTGAAAGACTTGCTGGATATAAATTTTACTGCTTCTTAGACGAATACTCTGGGTATAATCAAATTGTGGTTGCACCTGAAAACCAAGAGAAAACCACCTTTACTTGTCCATATGGTACATGTGCTTTTAGAAGAATGCCTTTTGGACTTTGTAATGCACCAGCTACCTTCCAAAGATGTATGATGGTTATTTTTTCTGATTTTATTGAAAATTCCATGGAAGTGTTTATGGATGATTTTTCTGTTTTTGGTTCTTTTTTTGAAAATTGCTTGAATAATCTTTCTCAAGCATTGCAGAGATGTGAAGAAACCAACTTGGTTTTAAATTGCGAAAAATGCCATTTCATGGTCCAAGAAGGAATTGTTCTTGGTCATAAAATTTCAGTCAAAAGTATTGAGGTAGATAGAGCAAAGGTGGAAGTAATTGAAAAGTTACCTCTGCCAACTTCGGTAAAAGGTATAAGAAGTTTTTTAGGACATGCCGGTTTTTACCGTCGTTTCATTAGAGATTTTTCAAAGATCTCTAAACCCCTATGTAATTTGTTGAACAAAGATGTTGAATTTGCCTTTGACGAAAACTGTTTGGATGCATTCAAAAAATTGAAAAAAGCCTTAATTTCGGCACCAATAATAGCAGCACCTGATTGGAATGTTCTATTTGAGTTAATGTGTGATGCTAGTGATTATGCTTTAGGTGTTGTTCTAGGACAAAGAAAGGACAAGAAGTTGTATGTTATTAGTTATGCTAGTAAATTGTTGAATGATGCACAATTAAACTATGCAACCACAGAAAAGGAGTTACTTGCTGTAGTTTTTGCAGTGGATAGATTTCAATCTTATCTTGTAGGATCTAAGGTGATTGTGTATACAGACCATGCAGCAATCAAGTATTTAATGACAAAAAAAAAGATGCTAAGCCAAGGCTAATTCGTTGGATTTTGCTTTTGCAGGAGTTTGACATAGAGATAAAAGACAAAAAAAAAAGGTTTTGAAAATGTTGTTGCAGATCATTTGTCAAGGATAGAAGGCACTAATGAAGACAAAGAATTACCTATTCAAGAAAATTTTTCGGATGAGCAACTTTCAGCAATAGCTAAAGCTCCATGGTATGCTGATTTGGTAAATTTCTTAATAAGTGGCCTTACTCATGATTTTAACTTTCAGCAGAAAAAAAGATTTTTGTGGGAAGTTAAACATTATTTTTGGGAAGAGCCTTTGTTGTATAAGTTTTGCGCAGATGGTATAATTCGAAGGTGTATCCCTGAAGAGGAAATTGAAGATATACTTCATCATTACCATTCTTTGGAGTGTGGGGGACATTTCAGCTCTTCAAAAACAGTGGCAAAGTTATGGCATTCAAGTTTCTATTGGCCATCAATGTATAAAGATGCAAGAAGGTTTGTAAATGCTTGTGATAGATGCCAAAGAGTTGGTAATATCACTAAAAGGGATGAAATGCCAATGACAAGCATTCTAGGAGTGGAACTCTTTGATGTATGGGGAATAGACTTTATGGGATAATTTCCATCTTCTTATGGGAATCATTATATTTTGGTAGCAGTAGATTATGTGTCTAAGTGGGTTGAGGCAAGTACAACTCAGACCAATGACTCGAAGGTAGTGCTTAAATTCCTAAAGAAAAATATCTTTTCAAGGTTTGGGGTACCTAGAGCATTGATTAATGATGAAGGGTCACATTTTTGTAATCACTCACTTAAAACATTGCTTAAGAAATATGGAGTCACACATAGGATTGCATTAGCTTATCATCCACAATCTAATGGGCAAGTAGAATTGGCTAATAGAGAGTTGAAGAAAATTTTGGAAAAAACAGTAAATAAGGAAAGAAAGGATTGGGCAAGCAAGTTAGATGATGCACTTTAGGCATATAGAACTGCATTCAAAACAACCTTAGGAATGTCCCCTTATAGGTTAGTTTTTGGTAAAGCATGTCACTTACCTGTAGAGATGGAACACAAGGCCTATTGGGCTGTTAGAGAACTTAACATAGATACCCAAGTAGCAGGAAAAAGAAGACTACTTCAACTAAGTGAGCTGGAAGAATTCAGGATGGAAGCTTATGAAAATACTAAGCTTTATAAGGAGAAATATAAATTATGGCATGATAAGCATATTAGCATAAAATCTTTTGAGGTAGGGCAGAAAGTTTTGCTTTTTAACTCCAGGTTGAAGTTGTTTCCAGGGAAACTGAAATCTAGATGGTCTGGACCTTTTGTTTTAACCAAAGTATTCCCTTATGGAGCTGTGGAGGTCTATAGTGAAGAAAAAGGAGAATTCAAGGTCAATGGACAAAAATTGAAGCCATTTTTTGCAGCAGATTCATTAGAAAAGGGAGTATCTTATTCCTTAAATTTTTCTTCACAAGCATGAAAAAAAAAAGAGAGTCAAACTAATGACTTTAAAGAAGCGCTGCATGAGAGGCAACTCATGATTATGTAGCTTATGTTTTGTTTTTAAAGAAAAAAAATGGTTGAAATAATGATTCTTTCATGTTGTAGGGAAATCATGTTGCAAGGAAACAGAGAATTGGAAACTAAGTCATGAAAAGTCATGCTTTAGCATGGCTTAGCAAAAAGGAAATAGAAAGTTGGGAACCGTAGCATGAAAACTCATGTCACAGGATGGCTAAGCAGAAAGGAAATAGAAAACTGACGACTGTAGCATGAAAACTCATGCCATGGCATCGTTCATACGGATATATTTTGTCCAGGAATCTTATGGCCACAGCATGAATACTCATGCCATGGCATAGCTTTATTTTTTCATTCGTAGTTCAAAAATAGATTTTCTGTCCAGAATTCTTATGGCCATAGCATAAGTACTCATGACATGGCATAGTTTTTTTTTTATTTGGTTCTTTAAAAAAAATATATTTTGAAGTTATATATTTTTTTTTATTATTTTTCTCTTTCCAATCAACTTAAACCTAGGAAGTGCCGCCTCTCCTTCATATTTTTTTACTGCTGCCTTTATTTCATTCTTCTCAACACTAATACTCTCAAAAACATAAAATCTTCATCTTCTTTTCACAATAACAACAAATATCTTCTCATCTATTTGGAACTATTTAGAGGATGGTGCAGAAGTTTCATTCACTCACAACACAGCAAGAAGATTTGGGCGAGTTCAAATGGTGACCAAACAACATCTAGCAAAGTTTTGCCAACAACTATAGGGAGTTCTTTCTATTACTCTATTTTCGAATTGTGTTGGAAATTGGCTAGAAGTTTTGTGACAAAATTCTGTGCTTGTTGCTACTTTGTGGTGATTGTTCTGTTATTGTGCTTGTTTCTATTTTGTGCTTGATTGCCTTTAAGTTGCTTTTTATTTTAAGCCACTGGGGACAATGGCTAAAATGAGTTTAGGGGGAAGATGATGATTGGATGATATTTTTGCTGGTTTGTTTTCATTTGTTAGTATGTTAAAAAAAAAATTCATTTGCTAGTATGTTAAAAAAAAAATTTAAAAATTAGAAAATCTGAAAAATTTCTTTTGAAGGATTGGTCTTTATGGCTTGTGATGAGATAGGTTTTAAGTTTACACTAATGACAAATGAAGAATGCTGTAAGTGGTGTATAATTCAATCCTTTGGAATTTTTTTTTTTTTTGTGGTTTAAAGTTGCCAAACCTTTTTGAGCACTGAAAGCTGTAATCATTTGGTTATTTATGTGCAAGGTGAGTTTCTATAACTAAAGTCTTTACTCTTTGAAGAAAAAAAAAAAGATGTGAATGTGAATTTGGACTTGTTTGATTGGTACTTGAAGCAAAATGAGTAGATGACTTTACTTGATCCAAAGATGATGGTGTAAGGCCTTCTTTGAACCGTTTGAGCCTTTCAAGCCAACCATATGAATGTTATATCCCTAGGTCCCTTTTTGAGCCTAAAAGAAAGAATGGAGAGAACCACCATTTGTTTTCTTTCTCTTAAACCACATTGAGTACCCTTAGCCTACAATTTCATTATTTCTTTTTCACTCTTCAGAGTTTAATGCATATTTTTCATTAAATAGGGATACATGGGTAAAAGAGTGTTTTAGGGAGAAAAAGGATGAATGATGAGGGGTAAGAGCTGATGGAAAAAGGGGATTCGTGTATTTTGGCTTGGGAAGTGTTCATATTTGCATTTTTCTATGTTGAAAAAAATAGAGAAAAAAGAAAAGAAAAAATATGTAAGTATGTTCTATTGTTTTAGTTTGGAAAAGAATAAATTCCAAGAAGGGTTGTGAGTTTGCTTAGAGTTGTATTATGCAAGAAAAATGGATATATTGAAAAATGAGTTTGAGGGAGAAGTGTTAAAAGTATTTCTATGATATGCATAACTCTTCCCTTTGATTTTTATCCTTTATCCTTTTCATTTCTTAGCCAAGTCCCTAAGCCTAATATTACTAGCTTATAAGTCCTACTTGATTTGGATTACTGAAGAGTGTCATGAAAGGCAAGTCTTGAAAAAAAAAATTGTGTTGCAAAAGAAAAAGAGAGAATTGAAGATATTTGGGTTGTGTGAAACTTTTCTAAGCCTTGAATAATTGAATGAGAACAGCTATACACACACTCACTTGAGTGGCTCTAAACTATAGAAAATTGTTTCTTGGATTGGATGATTACATGAGCATGTATTTGGAATTTGTCATGAAGTTGTTTATAAGAAATCTCAGAGGCTAGCTATATGATTTAATCCTAAATAAATGTTTTACTTGATTTCTTTTTGCTTGAGGACAAGCAAATCTTTGAGTTTGGGGGTATTTGATAGTTTGATATTTTGTATTAATTTTTATCCTTAAAACTTAGAGATTTTAAGTTTAATTAGTAAATTTTACTATTAAGCTGTGGTAGTTTTTGTGTTTTATAGGATTGTTAGTGGTAAAATAATTGGTTAGAAAAGATAACCGATTTGGAAGATTTTGCAAGATTTACTAATAAGATAAGATTTGATTATTGCAGGCTACTACCGTTTGAGTTTTGCTATTGTTTAAATTCTTACAAGACTATGCCACGGTTTGAACTTTCAAGACATAGCATGTTGGCTAAACTGAATACTTAGAAGACTTGGTCAAAACTGAAATCGTTGAAACCATCAAAGAAAAAGATAAGATTTGAACTAAATCTGATAACTGGATTTTCTCTTCCAACTAGAAGATAAAGGGTGGTTTCTTTTTGAACGCTTGGAGAAAATTTGGGAGAAAATCTTAGAGCAAAGCAATGAGCAAAAAGTCTATAAATCCTTAAGAGCTTTGGAAGCAAAAGGGGGGAGTAGTTTTTCAGCATTAGAGTAGATTTTAGCATTTGTTTCTTTCGGTCATCTTTTTCTTAGTTCACTTTGTAGAATGTTTAATTTCATGAAATTCTTTCTTTAAGCATTATGTCTAGCTAGAGTTCTTCAACTCTAGGACCTAGGATACAACCTTTGAAGTTTTCTTTAATTTAATCAAATATATTTGGTTCTTTTTCACTTTTCAAAATCCATTGTTCTTGTTTTATATTACTTGTAAGAACTTGATCAATTCTTGCATGATTTAAGGTGTTGGATGATGGAACGAGAGTTGAAATTCAACATTAGTTGGTAGGAACTTTGGCTATGAATGTGGAGCTACGAGAGTAGAACACAAAATAGCAGCCTTAAATTCTTGAGTGCTTAATGTATTTGTGTTAAATTTTGTAGGCATGAGAGTGATCACAAAATTGCATGAATAAGAGGGATACGCCTCGAGAGAGGGTACTCTTAATTCAGTGAATGGTTGTGAGAAAAGTGAAAGCCAAAAGAAACCAAACTAGTATAGATTGAATTCATTTAGTCTTCATTTGGTGAAATCCAAGTTCCTAGAGGTCTTTAATCATTTGAATTTTCCATATTTTGCTAAATATTCTATTTTGATTTCATCACTAAACAAATTTGAGAGAGATCCAAATAGTTCGAGAGTTTTTTTTCATTTGGTACTTGACATTCTCCCTGTGGGACGATTCTAAACTAGCTCTATACTACGAACTACGATCCTTTAATTTGAAGGTAGTAAGGACAAGAAAAAGTCACATCAGTAGACTTCTTAAATGTCCAAAATGTTACTTAGACACAACTGATTGACCAAGGGAAACTAAAAGCCAAAGAATGAAAAACTTTCTTGCTTTGTTTTTGTTGCTTCCTTTCGGATTTATAGCCACTTCAGCTAATGTAGCTAAGTTAATGAGTGAAACTTCCCTGCCATAAAACCATTTCACTATCCACATTGGTGTTGTTCTAGATTTGGATTCTCCCATCGGCAGTATTGTGAACTCATGTTTGTCTGTGGCACTTTCAGAATTCAATTCTGAGATGGTTTTTTACTGCAAGGACGCTGAGTTTGGTAGCATTCTGAGCCATGGATATTCGGCTAGTGTATATCATGCTTTCTCCAGATCGACTGAGGAAGTTCCTATCTCAAAACAACTAGAAAAGTTGAAGAAAATGCATACCAGGGTATTCCTGGTGCATATGAACATCTTACTTGGATACAGGCTCTTTCTACTAGCAAGAAAAGCTGGAATGCTGAGTGAAGGACATGCCTGGCTTGTTGCTGACAGTTTGTCCAACTTTCTAAATTCTGTGGATTCTACTCCTTTGCAAGGTTTTGTAGGCTAAGGACCTATGAAACTAAGTTCAATAACTTTGAGAGCTTCAAGGGAAGGTGGAAATATAATGCAATGTTGATGAAATCCGGAAATTCGACCAATAGAGTTAAACATTTATGGCTTATTGGCATATGACACTGTCTGGACTTAGCAATTGCCAATGGCAATAGGAAAGCTTCTGCCAAATAACTCTGATTTCTCAAAGTTGAGTCACGGAGAAAATGGGACTGAGATTTCAAATTTAAATGTCCCTCAGATCGGCAATAGGATTTCGGCTGAACTTCACGAGCTTAATGGAAAATTTCAATTGGTTGATGGGCAACTGCAACATTCAGCTTTTGAGATTTTCGATGTCATTGGAACAGGAGAGAGGACAGTTGAATACTGGAATCCTGATAGAGGAATGTCCAAAAACTTGTATTCATGTACTTTAAAGAACTCAAAGCCATTATGCAACCTTCAGCAACTTGGCACATTCTTTTCTCCTATTGCAGCTCTTGCACTTCCCGAAAGTAATATTTTCTCTCTTTGGAGATTTCTACTTCGAAGACTTGTAGGTCCTCTCTTTGGAGATTTCTAAAGGAAAATTCCTCATTAATCATGGAAGCATTCAACTAGTAATGAACTCAACTTGTTTTGCATTGTAGCACAGTTGCAAACAAAGTAAACGCTAATTTGGACCAAACTTTTCTAGAGGTACGCATGGCGTTGTCCGTTGACTTCATTAATTTTTTACCTACTTAGAAAACTTGTAGGTCCTTTCTTTGGAGAGTCTGAGTGGGGGCTTAATCAACGCACAGATTGTAGTATAGCAAAGTTCCATTAGTTTGTAAGGAATTTAATGCAGATTTTGATGGGATCAAATGGCTGTTCATGCAACATTATCTTTGAAAGCCCAAGAAGAGGCATGGTTAAGTACATTTTTCTATCAGAATCTTGTGTTTCCAACTATTGGGAATCCTATTTTCGTACCAAATCAAGATATACTTTTGGAGCTCTATGTCTTAACGGATGGGAATTGTTAAGGTATTTGTATAATAATCTAATCGATGAAGCTACTGCTTTAATTCGGTGATCAAGTGGAAGTATTTATTTTTTGTTTTTTTGGTTGGTTTATATTTTGAAATAAAGTGACAAGATAGTAGGACCACCACATGGCTTCAGAAAATTATAACCACTTAACACACTAAATGATGACTTGAAGGATTTTAAACATAGATGAATCTCTGAATGGTGACTTGAAATTTCTTAAGTTGAATATGCAGAAGTGAAAAACTTAATTTTCATAATATAAACATAAAATAGGATTTTCAACTAAGCAATTTATCACAAACAATTAAATCAAAAGGATTATGTATCTGATGCGGAAGACATAATTTTTTTTGGTGAAAAGATAGAGAAATACCACCACTTTCTATCAAAGATTAGTGTTTCTCTTTTAACTCTTCTTTTCTGTCACAGACGACTTGATGGAGATGGCTTTCTGTAACCCTAATAGATAGAGAGATGACCAACTTATATATCCCTAACCTTTAATCTGGTATGTCCATCTACCCAAATAAAGGGCTAAAATTTGTTCTACTATTAAATAGATAGTAGGAGCCAATTAGAAATCTATAATTTTATTAATATAATTATTAATATATATGTATTAAACCCAATAATCGGGGCCACATTCTAACATTCTCCCACTTGGCCCGATACTTCAATTTTGATTTTAATAATATAAACATTAAGCGCGCAAAACAAATTTGTTGAATGTGTTTATAATTTACCTTAACATAATAAATCATATAATGTGGGTTACGGCGGTCATATATTTTAACATTGCATACTTCCTTCCATATACCACTACACTAACAATTTATTATGTCAGGTATCATAAGTGATATATAAATATTATAAAGGTCCACAATAATGTTTTATAGACACATTTATTTCTTGTTTAATAACAATAGGTATACACAATCATAATAAACAAGAAAATTTGCCAATATGTCAAAAACCTTTATTGAGTTCAAGAGTGTTAAAACATCATTGCAATCAATCATCAATACAACCAAGACCTATTCTTTGAACATATTCCTTAAATGTCTTTGATTGCAAGCCCTTAGTTAAAGGATTTGCAATCATAAGATCCTTCCTAATATGTTCAATACATACTATTTGTTTATGAACTTCTTCCTTTACGGCAAAATATTTTAATTCCATATGTTTAGCACCTCTAGAGTACTTGTCATTCTTGGAGAATAAAACTGTTGCAAAATTATCACCATAAATTTTCAGCAAATTTAGTAATGATGTCGACAACCCCAAACCCTAAATAAAGTTTTGCAGCCATAATGCATAGATTGTAACTTCAAAACAAAATACAAATTCTGTTTCCATAGTGGATAAAGCAATAACAGATTGTTTGGCACTTTTCCATGAAATTGCTCATTCTACTAGTCGAAACAAATAACCAAACGTTGACTTTCTACTGTCAATGCATCTAGTAAAATCTGAATCTGAGTATCCAATCACTTCTAATAGATTAGATCTTCTATACATGAGCATATAGTCCTTTGTTCCTTGAAGGTATCTTAATACTTTCTTTGTAACTTTCCAATAATCCATACCAGAATTACTTCGATATCTGCCTGGCATTCTGATCAAGAAGCTAATATCAGGTTTTGTGTTTGTTTGCAAATACATCAAACTGTCAACAACAGAAGCATATGGAATATATTTCATTTCTTCACATTCCACATCATTCTTTGGACATTGCATAAAACTAAATTTATCGCCCTTTTGTATTGGGATAACTCCTGCAGAACATTTGTTCATATTAAATCTCTTAAGAATTCTTTCGATATATTCTTTTTGAGACAATCCTATTAGTCCTTGTGATCTACCTCGAAATATCGAAATTCCTATCACAAATGATGTCTCTCCTATATCTTTCATTTCAAAATTATTAGAGAGAAATTTTTTAGTCTAATGCAACATGTCCAAATTATTAGCAGCAAATAGAATATGATCAACATATAGGACTAGAAATACAAACTTACTCCCACTAATCTTTCGATAAATAAATCGATCAACAGTATTTTCTTAAAAACCAAAAGATGTTATGGTATAATTAAATATAATATACCATTGTTGGGAAGTTTGTTTAAATCCATATATTGACTTCTTAAGTTTACACACCATGTGACCTTTTTCTTTTATGGAAAAACTCTCAAATTGATCCATATAAACTTTCTTTTCAAAATCTCCATTTAGAAAGGCAATTTTCACATCCATTTGATGTAGCTCTGAATCATATTGAGCCACTAATGCCATAATTATTCTCAATGAGTCTTTCTTTGAAACAAGTGAAAAAGTTTCTTTGTAATCAATGCCATCCTTTTGAGTATAGCCCTTAGCAACAAATCTGGCTTTATATCATTCAATATTGCCATTCAAGTCATATTTGGTCTTAAAGACTCATTTGCATTTGACTTGTTTAGAACCTTCTGCCAAATCAACAAGATCCCAAATTTTATTTTCTGCTATTGAGTTTAACTTATTTTTCATGGTATCAATCCATTTATTAGACTTATCACTTTCTATGACTTGTGAAAACGAAATAGGATCTTCATAAATGCCATAACCAAATTTTGACTCTTACAAATAAACCACATAGTCATCAAGAATAGTTGAGCTTCTTGTTCTTATAGGTTTATTCAAAACTATTCCACATGGTTCATTAATGTTAGTTGGTTGCAAGTTAGTTTCTTCATGAGGTACTTCTTCATTCAAATATTGCCCAAGATCCTTTTGCTCTTCCAATATTGGGTTAACATTTGATATAGGTGTAGATATTGGAACGTTTATAGGTGATGGAACATCAACCCTTGCTTCCTTAATATCTACAATATGTTTTTTATCACTCCCACTAACTTCCCAATTTTCAATAAATTTGGCATTAACAGTTTCAACAATTCTTGGACTATGATTTGGACAATAAAACCTATATCTTTTAGATTTTTCTAGGTAACCAATAAAGTAATCACTAATCGTTCAAGAATCTAATTTCCTTTCATGTGGATTATAAGTGCGTGTTTATGCTGCGCAACCCCAAACTTGTTGGTGCCTTAAACTAGGTTTCATTCCAATCCATAACTCAAAAGGAGTTTTAGGAACTACCTTACTAGGAATCCTATTTAGCAAATACACAACAATTTTAAGTGCATGCATCCACAAGGTTTTGGGTAATGTGGAATTACTCATCATACCCCTAACCATATCCATTAATATCCTATTGTGCCTTTCTGCCATACTATTTTGTTGAGATGTGCCTAGCATAGTATACTGTGCACATATGTCATGTTTCTCGAGGAACTTTGCAAATACACCTGGGCATCGTCCTGACTCATCATATTTTCCATAATATTCACCACTCTATGAGACCATACAATTTTTACTTTTCTGTTTAATTGTCTTTCAACCTCATTAACAAACACCTCAAAGGCATTTACGATTTGAGATTTTTCATTAAGCAAATAGATATATCCATAACTTGAAAAATCATCTATAAATGTGATAAAATACTTTTCCCCACCAATGGATGGAATATCAAAAGGTCCACATATATCAGTGTATATAATTTCAAGGAGTTGAGCACTTCTTGTGGCTCTTTTCTTACTATGTTTGGTTTGCTTTCCCTTAATGCAATCCACGCACATGCCAAGATGAGTAAAATTTAAATTCGGAAGAATTTTATTCTTTACTAATCTTTCTAATCTTTCTTTGGATACATGACCCAAACGTTTATGCCATAAGTAAGCGAAATTATCAATCATCATGCTACATTTAATTCCAATAGTATAATTAATAGAAAATAGAAATTGTGAAAGATTAACATCAAATTTCAATTTATATAAACCATCCATAAGAATCCCAGAACCAATAATGGAATTATGTTTAAATAAATTAAAAAAACCATGCCCAAACTTAAAAGTAAACCCACTTTCATCAAATTTTGAAACAAAAATCAAGTTTCGAGAAATTGAAGGTACATAGAAAATTTGTATTAGATCCAAGTGGTGACCAGTATTCAACACTAGACGATAAGTCCTTACACCTCCATTGGGATCTTTTTATGATTTCTCATAAATAAAAAACTTTTAGTTGGGTTTATGATTTGGATAGTAAGGAATCCCTACATCATATTGGAAACATGAGTAGTAGCATTATAATCAAGCCACCAAGTATTTGAAGGAGCTTCAGTTAAGTTTAGTTCAGAACATACAAAAAGGTTAAATTTACAAAAAGGTTAGATGTACCTTTATTTTTAAACCAAGTTTTTTACTTTTCATACAATCTTTCTGATAATGTCCCTATTTTCTACAAAAGTTACACTTATCTGTCTTTTGTTCCTTCTTATCAGCATTAGTAGCAACCTGTGTTACTTTAACTGGTACTTTCTTCTTAAATTTCTTGGCATTTAGCTTGTGAATCGTACTAGCTCCTTGACCTACAATGTTAATAGAATGAACTCCTTGATTCTTTAGCCTTGTTTCCTCCCAAGTTAGCATATTGAACAATTTATTGACATCCTACTTGTCATTAATAGTGTTGTAGTTAATTTGGAAATGTTTATATTCAGAAGATAACAAGTTCATAATGAATTGCACTAAGAATGAGTCATCAACTATTATTCCTAGGGTCTTTAATTTTGCTGCAACATTTGTCATATTGAGGACATGTTGCTGCATGCTTCACAACCCATCATACTTCATGGTCATGAGTTCAGCCATTAGAGTACGAACGAGAGACTTATCAGTAGAACGAAAATATTCTTCCACAAGTTTAAGGAATTCTTTATCCCTTTTCAATTTGTGGAATAGCAGTTTAATGTTGTTAGCAATAGTCATTCGCATAAAATTAAGACATAATCTGTTAGACTTTTCCCATACTTTATAGTTTGATCTCTCAACCTCACTGCTTGTGTCTATAATAACAGCAGGTTTTCCTTCCAATAATGCTAAGTCGAGATCCAAAACACCTAAATGGTAATGGACTTGTTCACACCATTAAGAGAAATTCAAACCATTAAACACAGTAATAAAAGAAGCATGCGAATGGAGAAAAATAGCTGCAAATACATAAATACTCAATAAATTATCGGATTCAAATCATTAAACATTTAAAATATATTGCAGGTTTGGTTTGGGTAAACTCAACAATATATTATCATAGATTTGATGTCATGCAAATTTTATTAGATAGTCAAATAAGCTTCATCAAATAAAATAGTATCTTTAGATACACAAACATATTTGACAAGCAAATTGATTATCATCCATAATGTTTATTAGTCATAAAATATTAATTTTACTTTTTAGTAAATTTTAAAATTCTATTAACTAATAAACGTTACTTATTCATATAATTACAATAATAGGCATTAACATACTATGAATAAATGACTAAAATTTACTACATGACAAAATTTTAATTAATTAGTTTTGTCACTTTTGTGACTAACAAACTAATCATTTATATTAATATCATGTGTAAATCTAACAAGTCACTAGAACTATGGCATTAATATTCCCAAAATTATAATATAACAATAAAATAAAAATATATCATAATATTCTAGAAAAGAAATAAAAAAGAATAAATAAAATAATTGCCAAAAATACATGATTTCATAAAACGGAATAGAATAAATAAATAAATAATCCAGCATTAATTGAAATATGGCCACCATGATTCCACCTTCATCACCATCATTTTAAGTAAAATAAACCAAAATTACATAAATCCGAATAAAGAATTGATTCCTTCACTTTGGCCAAAATCCATGTAAATGGATTAAATAATTGAAATTAACTGTTTCCATCATCATTAAAAAAAAATTAATTCGATTAAGACATTGATCAAGATTAGCATGTAGACCGTTAAAACATGAACATGAAATCCGACGGACAAGTAGAAAGGAATTTCAACAAGATTCACGGCCAACAAATAAAGCTGTGATTTACATGAATGAAATTCTCAACCAAAAAAAAAACATAATAAAATTAATGGATAAATTATTTATTCACAAACTCATATCTCTGATACCACATGAAAAAATTAATCTTCATGATATAAATATAAAATAGGATTTTCAAATAAATAATTTATCACAAACAATTAAATCAAAAGGATTGTATACTTGATGTGAAAAATATAATTTTTTTCCAAAAAAGATTGAGAAATACCACTACTTTCTATCAAAGTTTGGTTGGTTTCTTTTTTAATCCTTCCTTTTTGTCATAGATGACTAGATGGAGATGGTTTTTTGTAACACTAATAGGTAAAAAATTGATCAATTTATATACTCCTAACATTTAATCAGGTACGTCCATCAAGTATCCGAATAAACGGTTGAAATTTATTCCACTATTAAATAAACAGTAAGAACTAATTAAAAATATATAATTATATTAATATAATTATTAATATATATTTATTAAACCCAATAATCGGGCCACATTCAAGATCCCAATTTTGATCTTTGAGAAGAGAACTCAGTTGGTGAGTAATGAGGCTTGGTTCGCCAGGCTACAAAATTTTGAAGGAAAAAGTACACTAGGAGCGAATTGAGGTGCGGAAACAGTGTGTTCTTTTCTGCATGTGGTATTAGTTTGGTTCAAGCTATTCAATGCCTGCATACGGTAGTAGTTTGTTTTTAAATTATTCAACGTCTACAAGCGGTCATAGTTTGGTTCAAACTATTCAACGTCTGCCAATTTTCCGAAATCATCACAAAAGGCATAGGGCGAGAGCTAAGAACGTTGGGGTTCAGTTTCTTTTAACACGTGTAGTTTTAGGATTTTCAATTAAGACAACACCTTAGTTAGTAGTTTGTTGTAATTTTGGCACCCTAAGTCGTCTAGTGGTCGCTTCTGTTTACCGTCTTGTGTGTCATTTTTCCCGTTTGTCGGGCTTTATATATGATCCTTTGTGGTTCTTTTGACCCTAGTGTTCTTTTGTCTTTATGGGTTCGATTAGAATTCAATATCATGAAACTTAATTAGCTTTTTGTGATTATGTACTTTGATAATTTACCCTGTTAATACATTATCGATTTATGAGGAGTAGGAGGAGAAGAAAAAGAAGAAGAGAACTCAGTTAAAAGTCCAGGAAAGTGGGTCAAGTTAGTCTGCTGACACTTGTTCGTTTATTTTTTCCAAGAGACTAATTCATTTCTGCGGCCGACGTTGACTTAGGTTGCGAGTCGTAAGGCCATTCTGAGTTTTCCCTACAAGCAAACAAACGTTCACTGTCAAGATACAGTTGTCTCTTGAGTGTCAAAAGGCAATAGGACGGAAGTTTTGATTTCGAAGAAGTAGACGATTGAATTATCTATACATTAGAAACTACACAAGAACGATTCGCTATAAATGTCAAATCAGTGAATATTTCTGGGAATTTCGCAGAAATTTAGGTGGTTTTGTTATGCCCGGAAAGAATCTCAATCAGTATAATGTAAAATTTTGTTTTTTCTCTATCATACAATCAAAGCACCAACTGCAAACTGAAGACCTTTCCAAACTGAAAACAAAAGCTAATAATGCCATTTGGAATATGCCCAAATTCAACGATATCTTGATTGGCTGTGCCCTAATTTTCTAGAATGAAAAGGAATTTCTCTCTTTTGCATGGTAAGTTATAGTGTAGTGAATATGCATTTCGATTGGGTCATTTCCAAGAAAGCTCTTGAGATTTCTGGTTTTACAATGGACATATTTTAACTTTTCCTATATACTTCAAGATTCAATTAAGTCAAGTTGATGTTGATGTTGTATATACTTCAAGATGAACCATTAATATTTAAATTACTGACCATTTCCTTGAATGTTTCAAGCTGTTTCAATCAACTCAGAAAAGGCTTTAAATTCGATTCCTTTTCTTGTTTTGGTTTCTCTGAGTATACCTTAAGAGTCGCATAATCCTCCTGACATTTCTGCTCCAATCCTGCAAATGAGGTTTTCCCATCTGACACTTTTGGAGCCAATAAGTTTCTCAACTTCGGTCTCTATGCATTGTTCATGAACTAGTCACATCAACAACCATCCAACAGGCTGATACCAAACTCTTTCTTCAATTAAAATTTTTGCTGTGAGATCACAGCAACTAGAGCCTTGCAAACTTAAAAAATCAATAGTTAGTTGCATATCTAACATTTTCTTTGTGTAAAGTTAAAAAGGTATGGAAGATATTGGTGGATTCAACAGTCAAAGGGTAATCATAATGCCAAAAATCAAAAACCTTAATTTCTTGGCTTTCTTTACTTTGTTTTGCCTCGTATTTCGAGAAATGTCAGTAGCCGCTACTGATGGAAACCATGAAACTGTTCAGTTAGATCATTCCGCTGTTCACATAGGTGTGATTCTAGACTCAAATTCACCCATGGACAACATGTTAAATGTATGTTTGTCCATTGCCCTCTCAGACTTCTATACAGCTCATCCAAACTATGAAACAAGGTTGTTTCTTTACACCAAGAATGCAGAGGTGGAGCTGGATGTAGATTTTGCAGGTGATATTCATGTTCTTCTAAGTTTGACTTGCTTCTGTGACATCATTTCTGTAATCAAAAGCTGTATTACTGCATCACAAAAATTTGTGTGCTCTTGCTTACCATATTACTTGTTAGCTTTTCAACTCTACAAAGTATATTCATAGTTCTTATGCCTTCTGATTGAAGTAACACATAAGACCAAAAACATGTGGAACAATATCTCAAGTTTTACATTCCAGAAATTTCTGCAACATAATCACATTGATGATCTCTTTAATGTCACTTCTCATGGTCTGATTAGTGGCCCTGCCAATCTTCTGCTTCATATTTGACTGCAGAAATATGTTCTGGTCAATGTTAATTTTTAGGCCAATTTTTTTCTCATGACTAGTTGTATGATTTTATCTATGGGTAATAAGAACATGGTGTATGCACTATCACTAATCTTTAGAGGTTTGTACTACAATATATGAGTCAGACAGATATCAGACCAGTGTAAATAGTTAGAGGAACATTGTTTGTTTTTATATTAGCAGAGGGGGTGTTGGTTTTTTTTTTTTTCCTCTCTCCCTCTCTGAAACAAATAGGGAAAAACGTTCAAGACTTTTAATCATTATTTAGAATTGGCATGAACATGATGAACAGTTGACATTGCTACTGCTTTCTCTCCATGTAATGCAGTTTTAGAAATGCTGAAGAATGGGGAGGTGCATGGTGTTCTGGGGCCGCAATGGTCAAAAGAACCTACCTTTGTTGTAGAACTTGGAGCAAGAGCTCATGTTCCTGTTATTTCCTTCACAGCCAAAAACCGAGCTTTTTCTCATTCACAGAGCCCTTATTTCGTGAGAACAACTCCAGATGACATATACCAAGCGAAATGTCTCGCAGCCATTTGTCAAGGATTTCAATGGCATGAAGTAGTTGTTCTATATGAGGACACCGAGTATGGAAACCTCTTCGTTTATAAGCTAAACAAAGCTTTCCAAGAAGTTGATATTCGGCTAGCATCCATGATTGCCATCTCAAACTCAGCTAAGGATAGTGAAATCACGAAGGAACTAAACAATTTGATGACAAAGCAAACCAGAGTTTTTCTGGTGCACATGAATATTTTACTTGGACAAAGGCTCTTACTTCAAGCAAGAAGAGCTGGAGCGATGAGTGAAGGATATGCCTGGCTCAGTAGTGACAGTATCTCCAACTTCCTAACTTCTGTAGATTCTTCTTCAATGGAAAACGTTTTGGGGATAAGGCCATATGTACCTAACTCCAAGAGCCTTGACAATTTCAGGCCAGAGTGGAAAAGGAAGGCACTCTTGATGAAACCTGAAAGTTCAGTTATGGAGTTAAATATCTATGGTTTGTGGGCGTATGATACAGTTTGGGCCTTAGCAACGGCAATTGAAAAAGTTATTCCCTTAAAATCAGATTTTCTGAATTCAAGCCGTGGAGGAAATGGAAGTGAAATTCCAAATTTAAAAGTCTCTCAGTTTGGCCAGAGAATATTGAGTGAACTCCTAAACACCAAATTTACAGGTTTGAGTGGAGAATTCCAATTGGTTGATGGACAGTTGCAACCTTCGGCATTTGAGATATTCTATGTGATTGGAACAGGTGATAGGACAGTTGGATACTGGTCTCCAATTCGAGGAATATCCAAAAAAGTATCTGCAGAAGATGAGCCAACATACTCCACTTCCACAAAAGAACTGAGAGCCATAATGTGGCCTGGAGACACATTAGTACCCCCAAAGGGTTGGGCTATTCCAACGACTGGAAAGCTCAAAGTAGGGGTTCCCAAGAAAGATGGTTTCACTGAATTTGTGAATATACAAGAAGATCCTTTGACACATCAGTACAATTTCAGTGGATATTCTATCGACATATTTCTTACTTCATTGCAGCTGTTGCCATTCAAGCTTGATTATGAGTTTGTTCCTTATATGAACACAACTCGGGATCGTAATGGGAGTTACAATGATATGCTTCATAAAATACTTGACAAGGTTTGTGTCGTATTGTTCATATGCTTTGGAGTATACTTTCTATTTTCTTAATGTTTACATTGTTAAGGAAGAATATTAGCTTCAATCTGACACAATGTTTTGCTTCTTTTGAACAAGGCAGACTTATGATTTCGTGGTGGGTGATGTCGCAATTTTGGCTAATCGATCCACATTCATCGACTTTGCTCTTCCATATACTGAATCTGGGGTAGTTATGGTTGTGAAAAACAAAAAGAGCATAAATATGTGGATTTTTCTGAAGCCTCTAAGGTGGGATCTTTGGTTGGCTATTGGCCTAGCTTGCATCTTCGTAGGTCTTGTTCTTGGAATCCTGGAGCATCAGAGCAACATCAATGACCCAAGCTCTTTGACACGAAATGGAAAGAAGCTTCGATCGTTCTTTTGGCATCCCATTGCAGTTCTCGCCTTTCCTGAAAGTAATTATATATCTTTCCATAATTTCTATGTATTTTTTGTGCTTTTTCATTTTTCCTTACACTCAAAAAAAAAAAAAAGAAAAAAAATCCAGGTACTTGCATCATGTTCAAGAAAAACCAGTTTTAATTCAGATTATGTTATCTTACCCTTGACAGGAAATATGGTGGCTAACAAGTGGTCCATATTCGTGTTGGTCGTCTGGCTTTTCGTGGCATACATATTAATGCAGAGTTACACAGCTAAATTGTCTTCAATTTTCACGGTTGATCAGTTGAATTTTGCATATTCGACAGATTATGATGTAGGTTACCAGCATGGTTCTTTCGTCAAAGATTTTTTGATTGATGAACTTCACTTGAATGAGACAAAGTTGAAGAGCTACACAACAATTGAGGAGTATCATAATGCTATGCGTCTAGGTAGCAAAAAAGGGGGCATTGACGCCATTTATGCAGAAATCCCTTACGTGAATCTCCTCCTCCACAGATATAGTTCTGATTACAGAATAGTAGGGCCAACGCACAAAACTGATGGTTTTGGATTTGTAAGTATTCCCTTTCTCTTAAAATTTTTTATTAAGATTAAATTGGAGATACTTAGCTCGCTAAATACCATTGTATTTGGTAGATGATTATAAATTCCCATTTAGTTGATGCAACGTGTCCTTTTACATAAACTCACTTCCAGTGTTTTGAGAAAGGTGGATTCCTTTCTGCACAATGTGCTTTTCATCAAAGTCCTTTCTACTTTTCAGGCATTTCCAATGGGCTCTCCCCTGGTTAGTTACTTCTCAAGGGCAATCCTCAATGTAACCCAAAGTCCAACCATTGTAGCAATTGAGCAAAAGAATTTTGGACCTGGGTATCCTTCTGATCTAGAGTCAATCAATCAGGACAATCCCAGTCTGACAGCTTACAATTTTGGAGGCCTCTTCATAATTGTAATTTCAGCTGCCTCGTTAGCACTGTTTTGCTCTAAGACCTCGGTTGGACAAAACTTCACTGCCATGGTATCAAACCTTGGCCCCAGGTGTTCATATATTCTGACTTTTGGAGGCAATAAAGCAAAAGTTCATTCATTGCATAGGGATGTCACAGGAGGCTCATCTGAATCCAGTGAAGAAGCTAACGAATCCAAAGTACATGACACAAATGCATTGCAAGGGACGGGGGAAGTTCCTGAATCTGAGCAGAACAGCGCAGATATTTCAGTAAGACCAGGTGAAGGTGATGGATCCAACAGGACAAACATGAATGTTGTTTCATCTGGCACTCATGAAGTTGAGCTATCTGAACTAAGCAATGTTGATGCATCAGGGGGGCCTAGTGGAATGCATCAGCCTGAACAAAACAGTCTTGTAGATGTTCCATCCAGACAACTTCAGTAACATTTTGTAAATATGTTTAGAAGATGAACTGAAGATCATGAATGTAATTAGATAAGATGATCTCCAACCAAGAATAAAGTTGTTTAATCTTGTTGAAGACTGCAGAGTTACAAAGCAGCTGCGGATAGAAAGATTGGAAAAAGTTGAGGGCGTATGTTTTTATCCCCTTTCCCTTAGAGCTGAAAATCGCGCATTGAGTGTGCAATCACTTGAAGGCGCTATAGTTTAACCTGAATGATCCACACCTCCAAACGCACGAGTTTATTTAAAAATATCTTGAGCAAGACGTGGGGGCAGTATTTTTTTTTTCCCCTTAAAATTCATGGGGCAGTAAATTAATCAATACAAAAGCAATTCGACTTCTGGAATTCAGTAATCTAGGAAGACAGAAATTTATGTTACCCCTTCAGAAATATTTCGAAATGAATTGCATTTTATTGATTATTTCAAAGGATTTGTGTGGATTATATTTCAAAAAATATTTTTGTATGTTTTAATAAATATTACTCTATTCTTCTCAAAATAAAGAGTCTATTTTGATTTGATATAATTTTTTTTTACGTTACAACGTACAATACATTTAATACACCATTAAATTTATATTTTTATATTTTTATAATTACTTTTTAATTTGAGTGATACATTGTCAAGAATTTCATGTTAAAAATAAAAATATTTTTTGGGGCAATTAAAATTTTTGAAACTAAATTTTTTTTGGACGATGGAGTTAATATAAAAAAAAAATTATTCTGAAAGTTTTGAAAAATTATCTTGAAAAACGTTTTGAAATCAACAAAATTTTACAGAAATGTTGTTATTAGTCCTTTTAATCTTTGGATTTTTACTTTTATGAGTGACACTTTTTTGCTTTATTATTTTTTTTCCTACATCTTGGGCCTGATTAAAATCTGCCCATTCTAGAGCCCACATTTTAATTGTTATAACCCATTGGGCTAGATGACATGTTTTGGGTTTTTTTCCAAGTTTAGTAAATCAGGCCTATTTATGAAAATTAACATAATTGATTGACGGACTCATTGAAACGATTGGCTTGGGGGTTTGAGAGGGAGGGAATTAAAATGAAAGTAATTCCTCTGCTTGGTTTGGGGGTTTGATTACCCCATTAGAAAGTTTCCTCATACCTACCAATATTGGGGGTATGGAAACTAGAGAATGGGAAATTTTTTTTAATTAATATTAATTAATTTGTAATTAACTTATTATTATTAAGTAATAATAAATTAATTATTTAAGATTAATTTAATTAATGACTCATTTACCTAATATTGTAATTTAATATTATAATTATTAATTAATTAATCTCATTTATTAATATTAATTATTATAATTAATATTCATTAATTTAAAATATAATTAATTACTTAAGATTAATTTAATCAATAATATTTTTATTAATAATTATTTAATTTAATATTATAATGAATAATTAACTAATACTAATTAATTAATTAATACTAATTATTATAATTAATTTATAATTATAATTGGTAATTATACCTGTTTTCCAACACAAACCAATAAGCATAATTATAATAAAACAACCCACTATCATTCCCATACCCTTAAACGAACCAAGCGCCCCCTTAATTCTCACATGTAAAGTATGGAATGTTTTTGACATTTATATGGTTATGAATTTTTCTACTCACAATGTAACTTTTGTGGTGGATTCTCCCGAGAAAAATGATAAATGGTATCAGAGTAAAACAAGAGTTAACCACACCATTCTCTGTCTCATGCCACAGGTTCTCACATGAAAAATATGAGATTTTCATATGGAAAACGAGTTCTCACGAGTCCCCTCCATGTGGGTAAATTAAAATGGTTACTTGGTTCTCACATGGAAAGTATGAAATTTTTATATAAGGTGATCTACTCAATTCCCATATAGAAAGTATATTATCTCACCAATTAACTTTTGTGGTAGATGAATTATAATGATTCCTATATTAAAAAAAAAATGTGATTTTCATGTAAGATGATTTACTTTATTACCACGTAAAAAGTATGCCAATTGATTGCCCAAGAACCATGACACTCTTAACCTTATTAGGGCCGGGAATTGAATAGCAAAGCCCAATAGAAACGCTCGTGATATTGGATTTGAATATAATCAATTTCGATGACTTTAATTTCACAACGTCAAGGCAATGCTCTATTATTGTTATAAATATTATTACTTTTATTATTATATTTAGGGTGAACCACATTAATAATCCTTAAACCTGGTTTTAAATTTTGATTTTTTTTTAAAATTTTAAATTTTTTTAATTAAGTTCACAATTTTGATAATTTGATTTGATTTTTTTCTTGATTAAAATCAATTTCAATCAATAAGTCAAATCTTTTATCAAATGAAATCAAGCGGGCCCCAACAAAAGACCCTGAGATGTAGATCATTCAAGACACATTTTAGAGCCAAAGTTACAAATCGGGAAATTTGGATGAAATCCGATGTAAATCTAACTTTCTATTCATTTTAAAATATACTGGTTTCAATTAAAACATCTATAATTTTTTTCCCATTTCATATGATTAATTAAGAATTGAATCTTTCAATACGGTTCGATTTTAGTGAAATGGTGAATTAAAATCAAATTGATAAGTTTGATGAGTTAAGTAAATTTTATTTGATGAATATCTAGAAGCAACCAAATTTTAATACCAAGTTGTAAAATCGTTATTTGTCATTAAATTACTATTTATATCTGTTTTCTTACCCGGGTTGAGACCTCTAGCTAATGGCCCTGTAACACAGGAGGAACTGAGGCTTTCTCGATTAAATCCCTTTTGTTTCTTAATTTTCTTTTCTTTTAATGGAGAGATAGCCTTGATGGACAATTATTTTGTTTTCCATCTTTACATTTGCAAATTATTATTTTTTTGTTTCTGAATTTTTATTTTAGAAATACAAAACGATAAAAATAAGATGACAATCTATACCGACTAATCATATTTTTCTTTTGAACGCTCCAAAAGTAAACAGCATAAATATACTCAGAGATGTTACTGGTTCAAACCTCTTTCCATCTCCCAAAGTAATCGAATTGTATATCTTAAATAGCGTTTCCAATTATATATTGATCTTGATGGACTTGTGCCATCATGGGTGACTTCACTCCATTTCACATCAAATCTTATGCATGTAAAATCAAGATAATTTGTCACCGCAACAAAGTTTGGTGGGCTGGAATATTAGCAACTAGACACGTTATGGAATATTTATTTTGATGCCAGTTTTGCACAAACAACATAGATCATACTAGTGCTCCAAATCCAAGATGACGATCAACTTCATGCTTTCTAATGCGCCACTTAGATTTAGAATCATTTTAATCCTTCAAATATCTCAGGAGATGTACTTATATATTCTTACTAACTTTCAACTTGGTGAGATCATACTCGGTGGGATATCCTTCCCATTTGACTTTGTAAAATAAAACGACTTGCACTTCAAAGAACGTTGTGGGAAAACCAAATGAAGATAAATGGCAAAAAGATGGCCACATCCACTTGTAAAAGTAGAGTGGCAGAGATTATTATATTGGGTGTGATTGGTGCAGGTCAGCACAGCAGCAGCCCCCTGGGGGCATGAAGAAAATAACCCATTGAGGGCGGCTTAGGACACCAGGTTGAGTGAACTTGCAGTAATAGTGGGGTGGGATTCGGATGCATTGTTTGGTAGCACATTGTACAGTGCTGTGTCTACCCTCTGGGAAGCAATGGAATTGACCCCTTTTGGCCCTTTATACTTGTTTTGTTCTCTTTTTTTCTTATATGCTGAGATGAATCTCACTTCACCTCTTGTTTTATCTTTGGATGGTGATATTTGGTTCATGCATATCCTGGGCGAGCCTCCCACATGTATATATTAAAACTAAACTTGATATATTATAGTTTCAAATTGAGGCTAGTTTTGAACATAAATGGCATGCAAGCTATGTTAAAGTTAATTGAACATACTCATCAGTACTAAATAAAAAGAAAAATGCCCTTCCATCTCCATGGAATCAACCAGGGGGACAAGGGATAAGGTATATTTGAGCATCACGCCAACACAGAAAAATGCAAAAATAAATTATGTGCTTTATTACATTGAAAAATGCTGTATTAGGCTCACGTGTGTTGTTGGCTCTTTTATTCTTTTTATTCTTGAAGCTATGATTTTCTCTAAACAGGAACTCATTTATTTTTTTTTTATTTTTTTTATTTTTTTAAAATTCTTTTTCAAGTTGTGTGTGATCGTTAATTTGAGCAAACGAAGAAGCCCTTTAAATAATTCACATCTTATAATTATAGCAAGAGAAATTATATCCCTCAAAAGAAAAAAGGGGTGAAAAACTAATTAACGGGAGAAAATGGAGTGATTGTGAGAATTAAATCCTCATTTAATAATGAGAAAAAAAAAAAAAAGAGTACTGCCGACTAAATTATATCTTATGCTGTATAAATAAAACATTGATGGTACTTTTGATGGAACCCTCGTTATGTTTTTAGTTCTAATCAAAGTGATTAGACGTGGCAATAGCACACAATTTAAATATTAAGCATATTCAGACTAGGTTTAATTTAGCCGATTTTACTTATATGCATATTCAGATTAGGTTTAGGGCATGAAAGTTTGTAAGTATGTTGACCAAAATGTTTGTGTTTATATGAAATGTGATAATTCATTTATTTTGAAATACGTTGTTATAATTTTGAATTTTAAATTTTAAATTTTAAATATATTTCATTTTCACTAGATAAGAACATAACTTAATTCATGTATTTTTAGTCAATTTTGTCAATTTAAAACTTTATTTCTAACTTGAATGTCGCGGTGAAAATCCACACGTGAATAACCATATCAATAAATTGTGTGTACAAATTTCCTTATATATATTTTGCAGGCATACAATCACCTTGGAATCAGACAGAATATTGCTTGATCAATCCGTACATGAACAACCATATTAGTAACTTTGTGTGCACAAATTTCCTGATTTTTGTCCTATATAGGGAGACAACAGATATCGACCCTCTGGAATCGTTCATAAATGAATGCCACTATTGTTTTGGGGGCCAGGACTTTTTGATAGAGTTATCTTATAATCATTATCAGCATGAACAAATTGTTGATAGTAACTTAATCAAGTAATAGGAGATTGTCACTTTGGACTTTGGAGTCCCTTTAAAAAAGTTAAAAAACATCTCAGTACAGAGACAAAAAAGGACGATGATGAGTGATCTGTTTCAAACAACTTGCATTAATTAAATGGCAGTACATTTGTTGCATTATTTAATGAATGGATTTTTTTTTTACTTTAAAAGAATTATGCTTTCAATTAAAAAAAAAAAAAAGAAGAAGACACGAAAAATGGCAATAAAAATTTCACTTTAAGAAAAAAATATAAAATCTCAATCAAATTTCAAAAAAATAACATTATATAATATTTATGTGTATTTATTTTATTCACTTTTAATATTATTTTCTTTTTTATTTATATTTTTAGTTTAGTAAATTGATATGTATTTTAGTCCTATTTTCACGATTTATATTGCTCTCATTTTACTTGCAGTTATTCTAGAAACTACTTTTCTTTTCTTTTGGCTACTAAAATGTTTCAATTTGTTAGATTATCTTTTGTTTGCTTATAAATTCAACAACTGTTCAAAACTTTCTACCAATTGATTTTGAGTTAAAGAGGATATTTGTAATTTTTTCAAACAATTAGCGTGATTTTGTAATTTTATTAATTTTAAAAAAGTTTACCCGCATAATTTCCCAAAAATATATAATTAAACTTAGAATCATGCAATAATACATTCTGTACCATCGTGCAGGTGGGGAATGGGGCATGGAAAGTGACGATAAGAATGTGGTGGACTGTGATCACCGGAGGAATTTTTCAGGGGCCTTTCGTCGCACATCAAGAATATCACACAGTTCATATAAGTTCCGACACAATTTCCATTAAACGGTTACAGCTAATTTGTTCATTTGTTTGGTCCCCTTCTTCATCGTTCGTGTACTGATCGAAGTGACTTTGTTGGTCCGTGCTGCTTTTTTGATGCTTTCAGAGGAAATGCTCTTTATGTTTGTCACCATTACCGGACAATGAACATGTTACAAAGCTACATTGGAGCAATGGTGCGTGCCATGCCCCAATATTAGATGAAGAATACGTAAAAAAAAAAAAAAAAAAAATCCCTTTTTTTGTCATCTTTTTAACTTTTCATTCGAAAGGGATCGATCATCGAATTGTTAGGTTTGGTCACTCCAAATTGGAAACTCAACTTGTGCCCATTTTAAGGCATTTTAGACATTTTCTAAAACTATTTAAATAGCCTCATGTAAGATGGATTTGTGTGTGAGAGCTGCCAAAAACAAGAGAAAACGAGAGTCAAAAACTCTAGTGTTAGAATTTTTTTTTTGTACCAAGAGAACTACTACCAATCAGAAGAAAATGCTAGCCAGCCAAATTGCACCATTGGATAGAGCTGATTTTTTTATAAACGTTCAAAACTCATTGTTCGTTAATCTAAACGGTTAGATCGTCGAAATAAGGTCTGTAGCGTGAGATATTAAGCTTGAGTTATGACTTTGTTTTGGGGTGTAATTTTCTATTTTTCCTTTTTCTTGTTGTTGGTTAATTACCAACATTTGTGTTGATGAACTTGTGGTGAATTTGTGATAACCAAAAGTGATCTTGATGATGTTGTTTAACTTCTAAACTTATTTAGGAAGGATTGTTGTATCCATTATATTAATAGTGGAGATATTTGGTAGATTACGAGCATGTGGTTTTTATTTCTCACTTTGGGGAGATTTTCCAAGTAAAAATTGTTAGTATTTTTTTTTTCTTTTGTTGATGGTGATTGTTCTGCTTTCATTTTGTTTGGTGATTCAAGTTAGTGGGTTTGTGTCCGGTTTCTCCCATCATGAATTTCATATAATTTGTTAAAAAAGTTTATCGATTGATGAGTTGCAATTTGCCATCAAAGAAGTACAAAAAGGACCCATTTGATTTCTGGTCAAAATTGGAACTAATTTAAAGTAGATATATTTTATTTGAAATTTTGTTTTAATTTTATAAAAAAATTTAACAATTTAAAAATATTATAAAATAAATATTATGAATGAGCTAGAATAAAGACAAAATTATAAAATTCAACTACATATCACAAAAAGTTTTCTAATTTTGATACAATTTCAATTCTAATAAGCAACCAAAAGAGAATATACCAAAGAATTAATTGCAACATTGCTTGAAGAATTTGGTTTTATAGAGTATAGATGCCTTGCCTTGGTGAAAGACAGAAATAGTGAGAACACTAAATAAATATCCAGATGGTCAAATAAGAGGAATTGCCGAGTGCTTAGTAATTTCGTAGGGTACAGGAAATGTCTCTTAATAGAAATATCAAAATCTTAAAATGCAATTTATTTATTTTTTGTCTACTTCTTTTATTTGTTTATTATTTTCATTTCAATATATATACATATAAACACTCTTACATTGTGCACTTAATTAATAAAATGATCACGAATCTACAGTAATCTTCCTAATAAAATAACAATAATAATAATACGCTTAACAAATTTAAATTAAAAAAATGGGCCAAACAGTCAGAAACTAGATTAAGAGATTGCTTAATCATTTCCCCTGCTGACACCTTTTTGGTTGAACCCGTCGCATAAGACTTGCCTAGTGCGGTTTACTTTTCTTGTGAGGGTTTGCGGGTTATTTTACATGAGCGAAATTTACCCAGTGCGCACCTTTGGTAGCGGCTGCAAGTTCCCTTGTCAACAAAAGAGATTGCCTAATCAATGGGTACCATTTTTTTTAAATTTCTATTTTCTTCTCAACAAAATGGCTATTAAAGGGAAATGGTAAATAGCTACTAAATATTAAATAGTTATTGGTGACATGATATGGCTGATTGACTTTTTTTTTTTTGTTTTTTAATTAAGAAGTTACAAACTTGAAACTGATCTCTCCCACGATATTGCCTAACAATCTAGAACAAATTATATTTATTTCCCTTAAAGTTTGATTTTATTACTAATTATTATTTAAACTTTAGAAATATTACGATCTCTCTCTTCTACTATTCAAAAGTTAATCTTTTATTACAAAATTTATAAAAATAATTGCAAAATTAGACGAAAGCATAAAAACAAAGTGTTTACAAAAGCTATTTATATGAAAAGATATGTATTAATCGTAATTATAAGTAACATCGTAATGCATATTTAATGTAAAAAATGCAAGTTAAACTTCATTTTCCCCTATTTTTTTAGTAATTTCATGAATTCTATAACAAGATACTAATTTCTGAATGGTCAAAGAGGAGATTGTAATATTTCCAAATATCAAAAGATAATTGGTTATAAATCCAAATTTTATGAGAGGTAGATATAATTTAACCAATAATCTATCACTTTATTGAGTTTATAATTATATAACATGATAGTTGAGATTCTTTGTTCTAACTAATTTGTATTAATTGTATCACATTAATGAAATTACGTAATTTCATTAAAACTAGTGTGTATATATTTTATGTTAGAATTTAACATTTATAGATGAAATTATATCATTTTACTAATAGAATAGGGTTGATTAATTGAGACAGACTGAGACAGACTACTTATCCTCGATAGCATGATTTTAACAACATAGGCAAGGGTATCCAACTTTCATTTTTCTTTTTTTTTTGGAAAAAATTATGCCACTCCAAAACTAGCATTTAGTTATCCTGATTGTCCTCGTGTCCAAGTCAGATAAAAGGTGATAAAGCCATCTAACAAACCTAATAACTACTACTAATATCATACGTAGACAGGTCATATCAAAATTTGCAATAAATTAATCAGAGGATTACACGGATTGATCATCCAGTCAGGGTCATTAATTTGTTCTAATCCTGTTGCCGGATTATTGAATTCATGATTGCCATTTTTTATCCTCTAAAACTTGAAGTATCAAATGCCCAAATGCAACTAAAAGCAGAAAAAATGTGGACCAATTACAACTAACTTTTCTTTTGCTTCAATCAAAATTGCTTGCGTGTGTAGAAATTCTTTGATTGTGTTATTGTCATCTATGAAAGGCAAGTATGCCAAGTAACCTTTTACGTTGTGGATAGAGAATGAATGGTTTGTCATTGTTCCATTATATGGCAATAAAAATTGATTTCCAAGAGTCAATTTTAAGTGATTAGTTCTTAACTTTTTACTTTGTTAGCAGTTTAGCTTTACCTACCAAAATAGTATTAATTGAAAGTCAAGCTCAATCATGGTACATCAACAACCCTTTTTGTAGGATACAAAAATCCTTCGTATAAAATCACGCAGTGAAAAATAACAAAATAATTTATTTGGAGACAAACAATATGGTAGGAAAAAATCCTACACTTCAAAATACAAACAGTAGGAAGAAACTTCTACTTCTCACCATTCTATTTTTCTTGGAATCTCTCTTTTTCTTTATTTTTCTGAGTCTTTCCTTTATATAGATCCCATATTTAATCAAAATCAATTAAGATTTGATAATTAAATCCTACTCAAAATCTATTTTCCCAAAACAATTCAATTCTAATTCAATTAATAATTACTAAATCCTAATCTAACTCTAATTTAGTAAATGAGCTTGGTTTAATACACCTACACTTTTCATGCATGCGAAAGTTGATAGCCTATTTTGTGAACGCATGAGTGGTGATTCTTTCATTATTTGATTCACTACAAGTAGAAATTTATATGTATGTTTGTGTATGTATGATTTTCTTTGGAATACCTCATTGTCTCTTTGTGTTGTAATATTTGAATAAAATTGATTGTAACGAATATTTTTGTTATAGTATTTTTTATTTTTTATTTTTGGTTAACTATTACTATCTCTATTCTTAAAAAAAAATCAGTTTTAAAAGTTTTTTTTTTCAAAAAAATGTAAATTTCTTGTATTATCCTTATTAATAATAATAATGTATGAGTCAAATTAAAAAATAAGGATAAAAATGTACAATTGTACACTTAATTATGCATTAACTATATTATATTTTGTAATTTAAAAAATTTTACTAAATCAAAAAAAAATTGTTGAAACGAAGAGTAATATATATTTTTTTAATCAATTTTAATCGTTGTTCTCGTAGAACAACACTTTGTGTACGTGTAGGTGCTACTGGCCTTAGTCATTTTTTACTCTTATTTATTTATTTACTTATTTTTAAGAGGTGTACATATTTAGTGAAGCAAGAGGGTGTGTAGAATTTTAGTTAGTTAGTGTGATTCGAGTACCTCATACTTAGATAAGAATTATAAAATTCTAAAAGCTCGACTAGTTTTCAAGCATTTCTTAATTTTCTGGAATCAAACGTGGGTATCTCCCTATTCATTGATTTTTCTAATTAATTAATGTATGGAAATATGTTATGAATTTTGCAAGTTATTGCGCTTATAATCTGATCCTCATAATCATTATCCTTTTTTACAAAATATTTTTTTTTATTGCTCCTCGTACAATATAAAGTTGAGAATCTTTATGAAAAATTAATAATTAATGCTTGCAAAAAAGAATCAAGGATGTTAAAAGAATTCATTTAATCGCAATATATATAAATCTATTTATATAATAAGCATCAAAATATATCAAATGGGTTTTAAAACTACTTTATTCTTTTTCCTTTTTTTTTTTAATTGTGGATTCTAATTAGTGAAGCCTTGTGCATATGTAGAGAGATGATATCATATATGCTTGATTATATTACAATGAACAATATCCTCTTTCACTAACATTCTTTAATTAACTTTTTTTTGGGGGAGTTAAAGTGGAATGGATTGAGACAATAAAAGGAATCTACGAATTATAATATATGGTTTCATATCATACAATTATGAGAAGCAACATTTTGCTAATCAATTATTACCCCAATATATATTCTCTGCTAACTTTACTCACTCTTTCTTTGTTTAGTCCTTTAGCATTGCGTATTCAGATTCCAACATTATCCTTTCCATTGTTCTAGGTGCCTCGCTCCTTTTGCCTAATGCAATAACATCTGTGAAAGCATTTGTGGAAAAAAGAAAACAATCACAAACTGATCCAATTCACTATCATCTCAAAGCTACTCAACATTGGTGCACTCTCCATTGTAGCCTTATTTTATGCTTAGTGTGATCATTTTCTTTTAATTTTTTAAGATTGTGATCCTGTTGTTTAATCAAGCTTTAAGAAAGTTGTTACTTATTTTATTATTATCATAAGGATAATAATTATGGTTTGGAAAGAGAAAAGCTGTTCAGGAAAAGACAGAAGCTGAAAAAGCAATATTGTAGTGGTGTCCCATTTGATTATCGGTTAGTTTAGCAGCATAGTTATACTAAAAATATTCAATCTTATGCAAGTTGGGGGGAATCCCACTTGAGATCAGATACCACAAATATCCAATCCAATCCAATCCAAGTGAAGTACATCAATCAATTTGTCCATCAAGGTAAACAAAAGTCATGTAAATTTCTTCACAATCACTCTAAGGCTTACCTATGTGGGATTGTCCACAACTAACTAATAAAATTTTGGATTATTTGATACGTAATCTTTTGAAGAACTTCGGAATTTACAAGTAACGATTGGAATTACGCTAAGGGTCATTTGGTTACTTGTTAGAATTGGAACTGATGTAAAAATACAGAATATTTGTTATTGGTTTGAGTTTGAATTTTATATTTTATTTATTTCATTTAAATATATTATAAAATAGATATTATAAATGAGTTAGGATAAAAAATATATATATAATTTTTAAATATAATAAATAATTCTTTAATTTTAAATCAATTTCAATTATAACGAGAAACTAAAGGGACTTTAAGTTAATTTTACTTTCTATGTTGCAAATTGTAATGCCTTGTTCCAACTAATTTTACTATATTATATTTGTTTTGTTTTCCTCTTTTTTTTTCTATTTTCTTAATTGGCTGTTTAAGAGTTGGGAGGTAAGAAATTTTAAACTGCTAATTTTGGAATGTGATTTTAAGATTAATAATCTAATAGAATGCTAATTTTTCTTCTGATCTGGCTGATTTTACTCTTGTATAGAGATTAAAGGTAACAAAGTAGAATGAAAGAAAAGAGTAGTGTTTTAAAGTAGAATTCTCATGACAAATACTCTTAAGTCCTAACCTTCTGGGCTATATTTTATTCTCTTGGGTTTTAATGATTCCTTAATGAACAATTAACTGAAGAAGTGGAACAAGCAGTGGTTTTTCAAGCAACTGTTACTTTTGAAAAAGTTTATTCAACATCCCCTTGGAGGGAGCGCAAGGGCAAAGCGGGGACAGCAGATAGGAGAAATGAGTAATAATATCATTAATGAAAAGTTAAAGTGAAAAATCATAGCCGTTGATACACTAAAAATAAAATTATTTTTTATTATTTTATAATTTTTTTAAAAATATAATAAATAATTTTATCTTTTCATCTTTATTACATTTTCTATTATAATTTTTTAACTAAGAGTACCATTATTTTTGAGATATTATTATGCATAGATTTTTGCAAATGAATAAATTTAATAACTGGTTCCTCTTCTTTTGAAAATGACAAGCAACGCATTTGTTGATTTTTGCAAATGAATAAATTTAATAACTGGTTCCTCTTCTTTTGAAAATGACAAGCAACGCATTTGTTACTTTCATATATGGCAAATTACACTATAGAACATAAAGAAGAGTGACAAAAGTTATAAAACGATAATTGGGGGAGGGGAAGAAGAAAAGCTACAATTACAAATTAGGCAAATTTTCAACCAAGATAATGGTATTTTATTTAGATCATTGACGAGAATTAGTGGGATTTGGTCTTGAATTGATGTCATTCTATTTTTTAAAATTGTTGCCATTCTTACTAACCTTAGACTATATTATTGTAGTGCAAACTTCAAAGTCATTAAATGCTTATAAGTGGGTTTATCACGAAAAATTTTGTGAAAATGCATCCATTTAGTTTCTTTATTCTGGACAACAATAAAAATACACGTACATAATGGCAAGCACTGATGCGTATTTTGCTAATACAACCATTAAAAAAAATCATACGGAAAAATCACATCTTATTTGGTTGGTGTATAACATGTCATCAAGTTTCTTCAGTATGTAAGTTTTAATAGCTCATATTTGATGAAAGGGTTTGATGAGAAATTATATATTATGTGAAAAATAATAATATATATATATATAACATTTCGTGTCAGATTGGGTATTAAATTCCCAAGAAACATAAGCGATTTGATAGTCAATTGTTGGTGACTCGTCAAGTCACACTAGACAGAAGTCATCATTACTCATTTATTCTTGTCCACCTATATCAGCACACTGAAAACTTTTTTTGTCAAATGATTCTCAACTATGTTTACCACTAATTTAGACTTCGTTTGGATTGTATTTTATTTAAAAAAAATTATATTAAAATATGTAAAAATTTTAATAGATATATTTTAATAGAAAAAGTATATTAAAGGAAAAAATATGAAAGAAAATTTTTTAAAATTATATAAGAAGAATTAAAATTTTTTAAAATTATATAAGAAAATTTTGAATGAAAAAATTTTAATTTTAAATTTTGAAATAAAAATATGTTTGAATGTTTTATTTTTATTTTAAAATTTTTAATTTTTTGTAAATAAAAACCTTCTCCAAACGAAGTTTAAGTATCAAAAATAGACATAACATGTTTGTAAATTGTATTTTAGAAAATATTTTTACACATTTGAAATAATTTTTTATATTTTTATAGAATTTCTATTTCCACAATTTTTCTATAAAATAATAAAAAATAAGTTAATATTTGCTGTCTGATTTGATGATTAATTGTTTTTTTATAAATCAGATTTCGAAATTATTTTGAGTTAAACACTTTGATACTTAAATTAATATTAGAATTTTTTTTAAAATTATCAAAGATTAAATGTTTGAATTAGACTTTCCCCCTTTTATCTAGCTAGGTTAAGATGTATTGTATTTAAAATTGGCGAGACTAAGATGTATTTATATTTAAAAATTTGAAAGTGTAAAAATGTGTTTTAAAATAAAAAGTTATTAAATTTTGTGTAACTTTTAATGTCAAAGACTTCATGCTGTAGGACAAGTTTTTGAAATATATTTTTACACTTTTCAAAAAAAAATTAGTTTTTAACATATTTTTTATTTAAAAATCACTATATTAAAAAAAATATCAAAATGTATTTTAAAATAATATTCATATACATCCTTTATATTCACAAATCTTTCATATATTTAAATTTCTAAATTTTATATTTTGAGTCAAGATCAGTGACCATCACAATTCGTCAACGGATCGAAGACCTTACTAATAATTTGTGCAAATTTTAGTGATTAATTTGTCATTCAAGTAAACTTGACTGAGTCAGTCATCCACCAAGTCAATTTAAGGTTTCGTCAACATTCCTATACGATAAATTATCAAGCAGGATAAAAAAAAAAGATAAAAATGTTTGGAAGAGCATTCTTGATAGTTTTTAAAATGTATTTTTATATTTTTCAAAAAAAATTTTAAAATTTTTTTAACACATTTTCTATATCATAATCAATATATTAAAAAATATCAAAATATATTTTGAAATAATATTCATACACATCCTTTAAATTTTCAAATCTTTCATACATCTAAATTTCTAAATTTTATATTTTGAGTGAGATCAATACTCATCACAATTCACTAACGTCTTTAACTTGTGTCAAAGATCGAGGCCTTACTAATAATTTTTGCAAATTTTACTGATTAATTTGTCATTCACGTAAACTTGACTGAGTCAGTCATCCTCCAAGTCAATTTAAGGTTTCATCAACATTCCCATGCCATAAATTATCAAGCAGGATAAAAAAGGATAAAAAAAAGATAAAAAAAATGTTAGGAAGAGCATTCTTGGATAGCTTCCAATGTCGTCCGCGGGCAAAACAATATGGAATTGTCCTTGGCGTGTACGTCGAGGGGATGAAAGTGGTACTAATGGAAGCTGACGAGGCGATGTGGGATCCCCTGATAATGTTGCAGGGTCAAATTGCTTTTGAGTATTGGCTCCCACCCCATCAAAATCATCACAGACAATGTTCACAGGGATAAGGGTTTGGTTGATCTAACATTTTGCAAACTCTGAGCAGCAGCTGGAATGCATTCAATACGGGTCCGTATGATGACATTCTCAGTTGGTGGTGGTTTGTGATTTAATGATTTGTGAAATAATGATTGTGAAGATTGTGAGATAACTTGTTTTAAGAATATATATATATATATATATATATCAAGTTACGTGAACAAGTATAAAAATAATGTATTAGGATATGCAATTCGTGTAGAATTGAATTTTTTTTGTAAACTAATGATATTTACGAAAACAAAATCATTGATTGAAGTCATAGTTTTTATAAATTATGTACTATTATAAAAAAAATATACAAATAAATTTTAAAATGTAATTTACACGTAACTGTGCCTTCAAAATCACTGTGTATGTGATTAATTGTTATTTCTTGTATTAGTTGTAGTAGTGCTATTCAAGTGAAAAATGTTACATAATAATTAATGGTGGAGGGGACGCCGAAAGAATCCCAAAGTTTTTTCAGGGTCCCATTTTACAATATCTCAACTTGTGTAATGGGATGGGAAGACCTTGAGATCATCACACACATTAGAAAATTTCAATGCCAAAACTAATGCTATGAGGTGGGGAAGGTTGTGCGATTTGCTCCCTCTTTTTTCATTCTAGAATATAAGTATAGATCATATTTCTTATTATTTTTTGTGTCATCTTTACTGCCTCGGTATGAGTTCTTTCGTTGGGATATATGGACAATTGGCGTGAATAAGAGCTATATATTTTTAGTCAGAAAATTTTCAAGAATAGTTTTGAACGTATATTAATTATGTTTCAAAATATATTTTTATACTTTTTAATATAGTAATTATAAAATATTTATATATTAAAAAACACATAAATATTTTTAAAATATATAAAAATATATTTTAAAATATCAAATTATACATATATATTTTTTTTAGAAACGAAATATAGCATGGAGAGTTTTTGAAATTACTGGTGACAACAAGACAACTTTTGTGCAACCGCTTGCTGTCTTTTTGGACACACTGTTACGCACTCATACAAGCGTTATGTCGCGAAGCAAAACAGCAATCCTGAAACATCTAAATTTGCTGCTCTAAGCCTCAATGATTTGTAACAAATCCAATCCCAACGCCATCCATCTCTAAGCTGCATAACCAGCCTTTTGATCATTTATAATCAAATGGCCTTTGGAGTTTGGAAACCGTTACGTTTTTCAATCCAACAAGCAAGTTGCCCTTGGAAACCTTTGAGGTGGTTAGAGATTGCATCTCAACACACGTTTTTTCAATTTTTAACACACTTTTATATTTTTTTATATTTTTTTTATTTTATAATTATAATTTTAAAAAATATAAAAATATATTTTGAAACATAATTTATACAAATCACATTTTAACAAGAATGGGAGGTCATAAGTTTCTGAAATATAATGGGATCTTACAAGAAGTCAGATTTTAATGGCACTAGGAAAAAATCATGTTCTACACAAACTTTTTCTTGAATATTCCTGCCTTAATAATGTTGCTTTCTCAGAATTCAGTACTATGGTTTTCCCAGGATCTTGAGGAGCATTGCATAAACACCACCTGGGCAGGCTGCAAGGCTAAGTTTTCACTTGAGTGTCGTCTGAATTTAGTGCTACTTTTAATGGTCAGTGGGATGACTGAGATATAGACACAAGGACACATATGATTGAATGTATTGTATTTAGAGATGGGGTGATGTCAAATTGGGGCCATTTTGATTGTGTCCCTTTGATCATCATAGATCCAGCTACGTTGGATCCAATTTCACAAATAAAGAACTCAAGAATTGTGGGTTCTATACATCTTTTGGTTTCTACTGTGTTAAACAATTTTGAGGAAAATGCAGACACTGATTTAATCAAGAAATGTGGCTTTCATAGAAAAAGTACCTACTCTATTTTAAGTTGAGTAGGAAGAGCACTTTGAATAAGTTATATATAGATTTTTATTTTTTATTTTTTGAATTGTGAAGAGCATCTTTTTTGTGCAAGATTTGTTGTCTATCTGCCTAATCATTGGACCAAGAAAGAAAATGAATAAAGAAATAAATTGAATGCATATTTGTCACATTTTTGTGGGAGTTGTTAGAGAGGGATAAAGACTTTAATTTATGACTAATGAATTTTTAAAAAGAATTATGAGAAAACATTTAATATATTTGTTGCACAATATAAAATGGTATAATCAATAACAATTAAGAAGGGCAACTAAATAAAACTTTAAGTGATTGAGTTATTATATTAAAAATAAAGATACAACATAACTTTAAGAAATTATGTATCAATCACTATATATATGGGTTATGTCAATTATCAAAATGTTTACTATAATTTTTTATTGTAAATATCATATATCTATATATATATATATATATATTCATTTCTTTTCATACTTTTGCTTTTCAGTTAGCATCCTAGAGATGCCCCTCGAAGTTTTATAAATAGGAGGTTAGCTAAGCTCCCATGTAAAGATATGACAGTTAGAACATACAAATGGAGAAATGAGAACAATTTGCAGTGATTGGCCTGGCTCCCTTTTGGGTTCTGTAGCTTTTGAGCAATTAAAGCATCTAGGAAAACGAAGATGCGTGTAGCCATAGGAGAGTTTAATGTACAAAACAAAGGAACTTCTGCTTATTTGACAAACTAGGGCTGGGAAATACGCCAAAAAGGAGTTGATAAAATTAATAGGCAAGAATGGTATAATCTGTAAACTCAGGAAGGAATTGATGATTTGCTTGTGACAGAATCTAATCGTCCATATTCAGGCCCCTTATCTTCTAATGAGGTTCATCTTAACTGCAGCACAAAAATGATACCATTTTATGTGTGATATGATTTTGCGGGGAAACAGAATCCTCCACTAAATTCATTGCCAAGAAATAACTAGTCCCCCCGTAGAATTTTAGGTTGTTAAATGAGCTTTTTTTCTGGGTTTTGGGGAGGGGGTGTTGCAAAATATGCAAGCAATATGCCTCAGTGGTCTTGCTTGCTTTACAATTACCACCACTTTTGAAGTATGAAAAACTTAAAAAGAAAATTAATTAAAAAAACGTGTTCTACAAAGTTTTTCTTACTTTGTTCACGATGAGGAATTTCGGCATTGGTCATTTCCACATGATCGATGAATCCAATCCCACATAATCTTGTCCAAGGTTATTCTACTTCTACTTTATAAAACTATTTTTTTCCCCTTTCTTTTTTCCAAGTTAGATAAATAAAAATTCTTGGATTCTAAACATGAGAAACCAAATTATTCGATTCCTCTTCACACAAAAACACTAATAACATCACATCCCAAATCCAAGTAAATTCGCATTTTTGGCACCCAACCCACAATTATGATTCTCGTGATCTCATCACCCCCATGAATACTTTTTTGCTTTCAAGTGCATTTCTCCTGTGTATTGTTTAGATGCAAAAAAGCATAAACATCGTAGACCCCATTTCTCATGCAAGTGACGACATAATTCACCAGAAAACAAAATTTCACCTCTGCCCCCCACTCCACCTCTCTCTTGTGTAATCCCTCCAACCCTCAACTATGCAAACAAAAAAAATTACCATACATCTTTTCTAGTTTTCTTCCCTTCCCCCTATAAATATACCCCCACCTCAGCCCTTATTCTTGGCCTCCTCATTCACCACCTCTTCTTCACTTTCTCCTCCTCCTGTATCAGCCATTTTCCTTTAATCCTTCCTAAGATTACACACAGTCACACAATAGTAGAATATATATTAAAAGCATTTCTCAAACCATGGATGTAAGTTCTACAATCCGTACTTCGGCTGAAAAAACCATGACAATTGCACAAAGCCCATCGGTGGCATCCGCCCCGGTTGTGCGATCACCGTGGCACTCCCCGGTGCCGTACCTCTTTGGAGGGCTGGCGGCCATGTTGGGACTTATTGCTTTTGCCCTTTTAATCCTGGCTTGTTCGTATTGGAGGCTCTCAGGGTACCTTGAAGACGGTGCCAGCAATGAAAGAGACCTGGAAGCTGGTGAGGGGAATGAAAACGGTTCCGAGGGCGATGATTTGAAGAAGGTTTTTGAAGAGAAGTTTCTGGTGATCATGCCTGGACAAGAAAAGCCCACTTGTTTGGCCACGCCAATGTCCAGCAGGGCATCATCTTTTGGTAGTACAAATACTACTAATAGTTCATGTAGTACTAGTACCACTGCTACTGAGAAGAAGGAAGAAAAAAGTGATCCTAGCCAGGTTGAGATGGGAAGAATGGATGGCCATGATGAAAGTACAACAAATCAAGGCCATCAGGTCCCTTAACTTTTTTTCTTCCTTCCTTCCTTCCTTCCTTCCTTGATTTTGGTTTTCTCCAGGATTTGGCTTTAGGTAGTTTCGGATATGGTTCTTGATTTTCGGGGATTTGAGAGATGCCCTGAAAGCCTGAATGCCTGATACATCAACTTTTCAATACATGGCAGAGTATGCGTCATTGGGGTTGTTGAAGGATTCTTGAAAATGCCAAAAATCACCAAAGGGGGAGCAAATGAGAATCTTCAGCTTCCCTAGCTGAGCTGATTTGGCTCCATTTTGTCTCCACGAATTGGGATTGATCCATAGTCTATACCATAAACTATAGATTGACACCTTTGGTGGGTTCACTGGGTTGTGGTTTTTCCAGCAGCTATCTTTAGATTGAAACCTCTGGTGGGGTGTGGTCAATTTTTCTAGCTGCTATATCACTAGATTTTCATCTGGTAGGAATTTCCGGAAATGTAAATATTTCATTGAGAATGAATGGTGACATCAAACCTTTCATTTGTATACTGCTAGTGTTTTCTACTAATCCTTTTATTTTTGTTGCGTCCAGAAAATTAATTCTTTTTTCAAAATCCGTATAACTTGGTCATTAAATTAATCTTGTTGTTCTTCATAATAGAACAACATATCTGTATTCTCCCTCCCTCTATATATTTTCTTTTCAACGTAATTCTTCTTCACTTTAAAAAAAAAAATCTAGTATTTGTTTTTTAACTGGGAGGTCTCGAGGAATGAGTTAAAGAACAAAAAAAAAAAAATGAAATGAATAATCAAATTAATATACTAGTAAAACTAAAATTCCAGGCATTACTCCATATGAATCCCAAAAACCATGAGCATTCATCAAGCCAAACAATTGCAATAGTTGGTCACGTGACACTTGGGAACAACACGTGTATTACGTAGTATCAAACCAATACCGTGATTAATTTTTTAGCCTTTGATGCGGCGATTTGTAGTCGCACGTTACACTTACAATTGCCACCTCCCCCTTTATTACTTCAGTCTATATGGTCATGAAAATTCAAAACCATAAAATAAAATTACTTGTATTCTTATAATGTTGTGAATTTAGTGTATGTATGAATTATATTTTTAAAATATATTTTTATATATTTTTAAAATTTTTACAAATTGTTACTATATTTTTATTTTATAATTATTATTTTAAAAAATACAAAAATACATTATAAATCACAATCTATACACATCTTTTTTTCTTTTTTCTTTTTTCTTTTTTTTTTTTGTAATTTGTAACAATCCGACATAGCTATCAAACCTGGTTGGCCTAAGTTTAGTCTTTGAGGAGTGCATGTACACATATAATAATAACACATTGGCTTCCCCAAATCAATTAGCTAAGTGTATGTGACATTATCTTCAAAGCCAGTAATGATGCATGAGGACGTGAATTGAGTGCGTGGTCCACTGTATATCCATGAATTGGAGTTGGAGGAGGAGTAACGTCACATTCACTGTGGTTACAATAGGCCAACATTGATCAATTAATCCCACATGATGCTGTCTTGGTCCTATATCTTCATGTTAAAGTGTTAGGTTTGTCATTAATATTTTATGATTTGTACATAAACATAAATGGTTAGAATTCACCAGGTTAAAGTGTTAGGCTTCTCATTAATATTATATGATTTGTACATAAACATAAATGGTTAGAATTCACCATGATATTCCAACTGGGATTTAACAGGTATTAGGTTTTGTACCACTTAATCAAGGTACTATAAACAAATTGACCGTACTTTAGAACAAACTGATCATATGATGACCCAAAATCTGGTGATTTGCCAGAATGGGAAGTTTCAGGGATAAGCATTGGAGGTTTGCAACACTATTAGGGATAAAAATGATGCCTCTTTTAAAGTGGTACACAACAGCACGCATTGTCATACTAAGTGGTAACATAACTTTAGTTCCGCACACTGAATCATTGCGTAGAAATACCAATGCCCTGCCCACTGGGACTCTCGGCATTGGTATTTTGATAGTAATAGTAATAGTAATACCATACACTAGAATCCATGTCATGTGTGATATTGATTGGCACCCTCCAAGGGATAGGGCCCCTAAACACCAAATCCCCCACCAGCGAAAGAGTGAAAAATTGAAGAAAGCAACGATGAACCTAGTGTACAATCATTGCCAAAAGGGTTTTATGATGGATCTCATAAATGATCATCAACCACCTTTTTTTAACTTTGAAATTTTAGGCTGATATCAGAATAGTTCATCATTTTATCTCATGCCAGCTAATAATATTCATTTTTTTCCCTTTTTGTTATAACTTTAATCATCGTTAAAAGTGCCAGCTAATAGTATAATTACCTTATGTTGTTGAATAAATAGATCTAGTCATGGGCAAAGTTGTCTCCAAAAGCAGTGAATATACTTTCTTGCTTTACTGTTGTTGATTGCGGGGTATGTGGCACCCTACAATTTGGGTTGTGCTTGCCATTTGATTCTACTTCTGTTCTTCTAAAAGAAAAAAAAAAATCACTTTTTCCCTTCCATTTTTTTTATACAAAATCACTTTGAAATAAAATTTTTAAAATATTCCTAATAAAAAGCAGTTGAGAATGGCTATAATTAAAAAATAAGAACAAAAGTAAGAAAAATTATGTAATTAATGACCAACTTCAACATATTTTATATTATATAAATCATTGACTTTAACATATGGATTTTTTTAGAGGAAGAATGAAATACCTCACCATATGGGGAGTGCTTTTTTTCTTGCTCGTTCTTGTTAGGATAATCTAGCAGTTGTAAGTTGTAATTATGGGGAATATTATTGTAGTCTCATATATGAGATAGACTGGCAAAATTGGGAGTGTCCAAAACTCAAAACCTATTGGTGAGGGTTTATTTCTGGTTGTTTGATTGTTTCCTTAAGTCTACCCTCCATATTGCTGCTATTGTCTAAAGTAGCCTTTGTGGTGGATTTACTATTTTGTCCTTGGAGATTTGGACCTCTTTTTTTTTTTTGAATTGGTCCTCTTCTTTGTAATCCCACTTTCAGTTTTTAATAAAATTCTATGCCTTCTTGGCTTGTCAAAAAAAAAAAAAAACCCTTTAGTATTTTTTTTTATGCACTAAAATTAAAAATATAGTCATCGTACTTCTCTTGATGAGCAAAGGAAATAAGAAATTTTACATAATCGGAGAGTTACATTGGTAGTTGGATATATTGCTATTTGGTGATACATTTATAGCACAAGAAGCGATAGTTTGTTAAGTGGGCATTTTCATGGTAAATTAATAAAGAAGGCACAAAAATTATGTTAATAAAGAAGGCCTAGCGATCAGACATTTTGGAATGGATTTTGAGTTGTGGGGTAAGCTAAATATTGTCTAGCATTATGTAGTGAAATTTCAACGGTATACAATTTGTTGGCAATAGAAATTGTTAGTGATTGTCTACCATTTTTTAAATGGTGGAAAACTCTTAAGCAATATGGTAGTGCTTTTGACACCTCAATTCACAATTTGTCATTCCAGTTTTTTTTCCCATAATGCATCACTTCTTGTTATGCTTAATTAATCAATCGTACGTGTGTATGAAATTGAATTTGTTAAAGTAATTACACGATGAATAAATATTACGTGCATCAACTGCGACAGGTCTTGATAAAGGGTATCAATATCACTGTGAGTAGGCCGAGTTAAGCCATAGTATTATTCTGCCAGGATCTCAAAGGTTGTAGGTTACAATTTGGCTGCAGGAGAAAATGTGGTCATCTTTTTGGTCAAACAGATTTCATCATCATCTTTTGCATGGCGAAAACCTTCCAAGAAATGCATAGCCTGAAATATTAGAGACGTCATTAATGTTGGTCAAACATTCCCTCCAATAATTTCCTACATCCAGAGAGCTACAAGTCCTATATAATGCCCCCTCACCACCTAGTCCCTACATTTGATGTAACACAGAACAAATTGATCAAAGAATGCTTCTTTGCCTCATGAACTCGATTGCCTGAAACATTAGAGACGCCATGAATGTTGGTCAAACATTCCCTCCTATAATTTCCTACATCCAGAGAGCTACAAGTCCTATATAATGCCTCCTCACCTCCTAGTCCCTACATTTGCTGTAACACTGAACAAATTGATCAAAGAATGCTTCTTTGCGTCATTGTAGATTTGTTTCGTTAAGGCCTACACTATTACAAGAGGAGAAAGGGGGAAGGGGAAGTATCTATACTACTTCTTTGCCTCATGAACTCATATATTATAATACAAACCTCAAAAAATTATTGATAGTGCCGGGTCGCCGACAACAGGGAGTTAGAAAAAAAAAATAGAGGAAATTTGGAGGGGTAATGGCTTTTTGCCAAAGGTGGAATGGGCGCATTCAGTCCAGCTTGAATGCGCTCAAGCCCTTGGGCGCATTTGCTCATTTGGGCACACCCACTTTTGGCACAAAGTCAATTACCCCTTCAAATTTCCTTCAAATTTTTTTTTTTCTAACTGTAATTCGATTGAATGTTGGCTCTTCTTTGTTTACACAACTTTCGTGCAAAATCCCACATCCAAGAGAAATATTCTTGATAATGGTGATGCATTTGAGAGGCAAAAAATGATTGTGACTTGCATTACTTTTTGTTGATGTAAGGAAATGATTACAATCCAATCATGTATAATGGTCAAATGCGTAGAAGTGGTCGAGTGAGCGTTGAAATTATTTTTCTATCTATGGTCTGAAAGCAACAATTCGATTGCAATCATCAGAAGTTCATATACACACATATGGCTAGCAATGAAAACTTTCTTCATGACGGGGCGAGGCTTTAATTCCTGGCTTTTATTTATTTTTATTTTTTGGAAGAAAAAGTAGATGAGTTCATGCTCCACACAAACACTATAAAAAATTAATGTCCTTGGTTAGAACGCGTGTTAGTTTATGGGACTTTCGATTTCCCTTTTGATGTTGGTTTTCAATCAAAGATAAATGTTAAGTTTGCAATTTTGCAATTTTGCATGTCTTTTTTATTAGAAAATATTTCATACATTGATTGTATATAAGAGGATGTAACTAGAAATAATTAAGAGATAGTTTATAATTTTGAAAGAATAATTTATTTATATAATAGAAAGACGAAAAAAAGAAAATTATATCGTTAGCCTAGTATACTAAAGATCAAAATATAACGGATATATGTAATATTTTTTTCCTGTTTGACAATTTAGAAGTTTTTTTTAAAGAACTTTTTTTCATGTAAGGCTTTTTATCGGGGAACATAGACAATATATTCATTCCAAATATATTCATTGAAAAGAAAAATGCTAAGAGGAATTTGTTTTAATTAAAGACTGTTTTAAAGCTTGGGATATAGTAAATCAAAAATCTTGAATGTTGCTTTGCTTCTAATTCTTTAAAGCCATCAAACAAAAGAAAGAAATGAGTTTGCTGCTAATTAATTAGAAAAGAAAACAAAAGAAAAAAATTGAAGTTTCAAAAAATATATATATATTGTTTTCATCTATCAACATTATTTTCAATCCCTTTTTGCTTTGGATAACTTGGTTTTCTTTTCTTTTCTTTTTTTTTTTTAGAAAAGGGTCAGAGGCTAACGATTTTCATCAAAATTCTATCTTGCTTGGGCCACGCACATGAAATAGGGGAGGGTTGATGTGATATTGCTATCCCAGGATCGATTTCAGGTATCTGTATTGAATCAGATTGTAAATTCTTATAAAAAATGGTTTAAATTTATTTTGTTTGTTATTTTAAATTGAAACATCACAAAATGAATTTAAAAATGGTCATAACTGACATTTATGTATATATAAATTACCAGGGTTGCCTCTGCATCACTATTACATGCACAAATATAAGTTAAAATTAAAAGTTAAATAGAATTCTTAGGCATTTTCCCTTAATCATATTCAAGAATGTATAATTAACTCTCCATTCAAGTTATTTTACAACTCAAAAACTATAATACCCCTAGAAAGACATTTTTGTGTGATTAGAGTAAGAGAATAAGAGAATATTATTTATCATGATTATTTGGATAAACTCATTGTTAGACACCCAATAATATAAAAAGACATCTACAAAAAAATTTTAACTTCGATCTTGATTTTATTAGTTCTAACTACATAGGAATAATTCTAACAAAAATCTAAGTGTAATCTTTATCATCTTCAACCTTAAACTAAACCAAAACCGTTTTCTCATTTCTTCAGTTTCTCTCCTCATCAAACCGCTCTTTCAGTTTCTCCGCAGCAAGAATCACACACGAATCCCACATTACAAGAAGAAGAAGAAATCGCCACTGAAATGGGTTGTTTCTGGACTTTCCTTATGTTCAGTCAGGGTAAGTTATCATGTTTCTTACGTTAATTCTGTTATCATAAAGAAATATTTTTGTTAGAAATATTTGTACGTAGTTAGGACTACTGAAATTTAGATGGAAGTTTAAAAAAAAAAACTACAAGTATTTTTATATTATGGGTGTGTGACGAGGGGTTTATCAGAATAATTCTGATAAATGATATTTTCATAGAATAAATATAAGCTTTCCAATTTCACCTAACAAAAATTTAGTATAAAATCTTGTCGAGAAGACAAGTAGAGCAAATTATGTAAAAGAAGTTGGTGGCCCAAGTAAACTTAGCCCAATAGTTTTAAACCCAAATTAATCTTTTTTAAGCCCAAATTAACAATTTTTGTGGGATTGGTAGGATCTACACTCCTACTCATACTAACTGATCTCACAAGTTGTGCAATACAAGAGCAATTTTATATATTCGGATCGGAAAGTCGTAATTAACACTTGGCCCAAAGAAAAGAAAAAATAATCCAAGCTTGGCGAAAGAAGCTTCATGAGTTATCTGTTTTTTTATGGGTTTTCAAAATGGTTAAGCCCAAAGGGGGATAGGCCTTTAAAGAAAGAAAGGTTCTCTTTTGGTGTCATTTTTGGTTCTGCCTTTGTAGAACATATGCTGATTGTAACCCATTAGTTTTTGAAATTTAATTCATCTTATTCCACTAAGATTTTTTACTGTATATTCATGGTTAATCTGCAAGTTTTTTTAGCATTTTTTGTCATTTTAACAATACTGCTTAGACAATTAGATAATGGCCACAAGCAAAATTTTGTGTTTCTGTGACTCGTCTGTATAAATTCAGTCAATGTATTTTTCCGTAATGGTTGTGTTGTATTATATTAAAACAGTTGTGATATTTTTCCTGCATCAAATCAAGATTAGGCTTTATCAAATATCTTTACATTCCATATGTAAATTTTATTTCATTTTTTATTTTTTATTTTTTATTTGTGATTTGTCTTAGTTAGAATGAACAAGTTGTTAAGATTTAAGAGCAACTTTAGATTCCACATGATAATTGCAAAACGTAAGGTAGTGCACATGGTTTAATTCGCAGAATTTGAATATTTACCGAGTCAAAACATCCAATTAATTAAACTGAAAAGGCATAAGGAAACAATAAACCCATGGATTTTAAAACCAGACATTAAGCTTAAAAACAATGAAAACATAAATTTTTATGTGACTTATTTTGCTATTTGGAGCGTAAGATAAATCTATTATATGATAAGTTTAATTACACCTTTCGTCCCTCAAATTGAACCATCAGTTTCATTTTGTTTGTCATCTTCAAAAAGTCCTGTTAGCTCTCGTTTTTTTTTTTTTCCAAACGATAACGTATATTATTGCAATAGCAAAATTTACATAGTTTCAAAAGGTTAATTGCTTTTCATGATATTTGAGTTGAACTACGAAGGAAAGTGTGACAACTAATGACAAAACAATAATACAAAAGATTACACAAAAAATTAATATTTTCGGTTAGTGCACAATAGACTTGACATCAATAGAAATCAAAAGAAACTCAATTCAGTTATCGAGTCCCTAACTCCTGTCTCATGGCTTTCTTGATGTTACTCTGTACATTCATAGTCCCTACTCCCAATCTAGTAACAAATACCTCTAATATGGAGAACAAAACCCTAATAAATAAGGATAGAAATCCTAATAAATAAGGACATAATATTACCTAAAAAAAATACAAATTACCCATTGTCCTCACCTTTTGCGCTCGCACATACTCGAAGTGAAAAAAATGGATGCAATTTATCAATTCTCCCCAAAAAAAAAAACCAATCGTACCCCTTTAACCCTGTACTGAGTTTTGGTCTAGCCAGGCGGCCCCTGTTTTACACCAATCCCTCTGTTAACTCTTGTTTGACAATTTCGTTGTATATGGGCCCAAATTGAAATGGAGCTAAAATCAGGCCAACATTCAATACGCAAGCACTTGTCAGTTGTCACATGAGTGAAACACGGCTACGTATGAAAAGAAAAATTATCTCTTAGGCCACTTAAATTGGTGAAAAATTATCTCTTAGACCACTGATTGAAGTTACTGGAAATTGGTACAAATAAAGGACGATTACGGCAAAATAAAGTAAGAAATTCTCTGCAAAACTTAGAGAAATAGAAAGAAGAAAATGAATTTCAAATATCATTTTAACAGAGTGGCAGCTATGAGGACTTCTTGGATAAGTTACATTGTCTACTAAATTTATGGAAACATAGTCTCAGATTTGATATGTTGATGATTTTAGTAATAATCTTGATAGAAATATTCCATATCTAGCTTCAAGGTACAAAAGAAAGAAAAAATATTCTATACATTTACTGCACCTTTATTTTTAGTGTAAAAAAGTTATCAAATCATTTCTATTTTTTGTCCCCCCTATTATATTTATAGGTTGTCCTTCCTAATTTATAGGTTGTTCCCACTAATTATATTTGGTTGCACAATTTTATATGATACAGCGGATACATGAAATATTTTCTCAAAAAGAAAATTGACTATTTCACATAGTTAAGGGGTAGATAAAGTAATGGGTAAGACTGCTAACTAGTATGCTTCTTTCCTTTTGCCATAGTGTCACAGGTTGTGATTGTGAGACTTGTACAAACGCTCCTGTGTGGCAAGCAGTGCCTTTACGTTGCTTCTGCCAAGACTCTTTCTCGCGTCGCAATTAGCACACTGCAAAAATGTGCATGCCGTGCCTTTAGAGGAACAAGGAGTACAAGACTAAACCGACTCGCTAATGAAAGTACATAAAATCTAACCCACAAGATAAAATGCTCAAAGAAAAGTTTTCGTTGAATTGCTTGAAAGAAATGTTACAAAGATAGCCAAGTTTTTAAAAGGTAGTGGGGCAAAACATTTGCTTAGTAGAATGCTACTCCTTACTAAGTATGCCTTTGACTAAAAAAATCAGAAATGACACCTCCAAGGCAAACTTTCCTACCAAAAGTGAAAACTGTGATTACTCTACAAAGATTGTGATTTTTCTACATTACACCTAATGTTATTATAAGTGAATGTGATTTCCTAACGAAGATCACGGTTTTCTAACCTACACTACATATTTATAAGGCTACAATGAAAACTAACACCTATCATTACATCATTTAAGTTCCAGGTGCTGTGGTATTCATCCTGAGCTGCTCAGGCTTCTGCTGGGTGACGAGACTTACGGGGGGTCCGCCGACGGCTCTAAACTCGGGGTTTTGGGAGGACATCCCCTAGTAAAATATGTCCTCTGGTGGTAACGGTAGGCCCATTGGTGCTCTGGTTGCGAAGAAATCTCTATCCGTTTGAAGGTTAAACGTACTTGAGCATGAGGATGGGTGACATTTTGGGAAGTGAGCACAACGCCGTGTACACATACATGCAATGCTAGCAAGCAAGTTAAGTGGGCCATGGGGCATTGCATACATGTTGTGAAACTTTATAGTTGTACACGTTTGGGCATGCATATGAGTGAGAATATATGCTAGACTTGCACAATAGGCACGTGGGCGCTTAGACGCACGTATGTGATAGATGAATACACATAGCGAGATTTGCCGAAAGAGCACGACATGAGACTATGGGCATACGAGCATGCTTTTTAGGCAAACAAGCTATAAGAATGCACAATTTAACAGCAGTTATGCGTATACGTTCATAGCACGCAATGCTTGCTTGGCTATAGGGTCGTTGGTGGTTGGTGACACATAATGACATTAATGAAACTCATTTTCTTTCTTTAATTTCCCTAAATTTAGTAGAGAATCCCTTACTTTGTTTTGCTAAAATTCTCCCTTATTTTTCAGTTTGTCAAGGACTAATTTAAGTGGGCTAAGAAATAATTTTTCTTTCCATACATTGCCTCTGCTTCACTCATGTGACAAGTGTGCGCATGTCCGACGTTAATCTCATTTTGGGTTATTTAAAATGAAATTGTTAATATAAAGGACTTAATAGGACGTTTATGAAAATTAAAGACGCAGTGGAACTGGTGGCTCAAGTTGAAGGATATCTGGTGTAATTGTTGTGTTTGTATATAACATTCCATATTGAAAAAGTAACCAAATTGTTATATATTCTAAGCAAAGGATGTCAAATTATGATTATCTAAGAATACCTTACTAAACGGAATCAAATAACATTAAAAAGCTTCGTCTCTAAAAGACCAAACATACGACATGAGACATAACAATAACATATCATCGAGGAAAAAGTCAATTTTATGCATAGAGAGATACAAGAATGATAATCTTTTAATGTAATTTCGATAAAATCTTCGTTCCTCTGAGATATAATCTGTTCATATGCACACAGATTACAACTTTACGAATGATTCATCATGGTACAAAAAGTGAAACAATTGATGTAAACATATCGATTCTTTTCTTCTTGCAGCTGTTACAATCTAAAAAATCATGTTTCTTGATCATTTACTTGCAAGTATATGATTCCATGGTTAATGATTATTCATAGGAAATCACTTATTAATGTGGTTTGCTAGTTTAGTGAAAGGGCAACTCTTTGTTTTGCATTTTTTATCGAGCTTAAGTGATAATTATTTTTTTTTTCTGTTACATCAATCTTTCAATTATATTCTGTATTGAAACTCGTAAGAATTATTACTCTAACACAAAGCAAATATAAGAATCATCACATAACAAGCCTGTTGAATTTAACTAAATTTTATAGTTTAGATGTTGTGTGGGAATTAAACTAATTGATACTTTTTGTACTTGGAAAGGACCAAAAATCGTACAAGATCTCGAATTATTTGAATGGCTTTTGCCCTCTTTATTCTTTTCCTTATTTTTCAATAAAGTATTGAGAACTTGAGCCGATGAATCATGAACTATGTACATTTGTGAAAGATAATGAATTAGTCTTGTTAACGTCGAACGTTTGATGCAACCCTTTTCCAAGAGAACAAGGCCGACCTAGACAGGAAGACGGCCACAAATGAAAATGGACCAAAAAAATTATTTTAGGAAATTAATGGTCAAATATTTGCATAATTTCATTTTACTTCGTCTCAGATCAGTTAATTTTTCATTGGCTTTTCCGTAAAAAATGAAGAGTAAAAATTGAAGAATAATTTATGTACAATGTTTGACCTCAAGAATATCGAGGTGCTTAGTTGTTAGCTAGTTTGCCATATGTCTATTAGTTTGTTAAGCCATGATTGGCTGAAGCATTTTGTGGGATGCAGAGAGACTCCAAATATATTCGAATTCACGAGATTTTTATATCAATATGTTTACATAATTACATTCAATCATGCATTACTTCATTTGTGATGACAAAGCCACCTTGGGATAAGAGAATAACGAAGTTGAGAGTGTGTTTTGATAGTGTTTTAAAATATATATTTATATATTTTTTAAAAATAATGATTTATATTTTTATATATTTTTTATTTTATAATTATTATTTTAAAAATTATAAAAATAGATTTTAAAACGTAATAAAAATTTGAGAACAATGTTTTATTTTAGATTTCTTGCCCTCATTAATTAGTTTGCAATTAATTGAGAAGTTTTTCCGTTTAGAGATTTGCAGTTTAAAATTAAGTGAATATTAGAATATAGTTTATTGATGTTGTGGTTCATCTCTCGTTCTTTTAAATCATTTTTAAAATAACTCAATTAGGTTCTTCTTCTCCCTAGGAAAGTGATTAAAATTTAAAAAAGAAAGAAAAAGAAAATCTTGCCCTCATGCCCTTGATATATTGAGCTTGTTTTGGCTATCCGAGAAGAAATCGATGCAGATATATTGCTAATCCGAGATAGAAATCAAATTATTTTTTCAACAACATAACCCAACTACCCCATCTCAAAAAAAAAAAAAAAAAAAAAAAATTCTAACATCTTCAACCGACTCTTTTTTGCCATTTAGAATTCGACAAAATTCGTGGTTAACTAAGCCAGTGACATCTAACGTAGCTAATCTAAGTTGGCTTAATTTCTCAAATGATTGAACTTTGAAGGGTCAAACTAAGCACACTAATTAATTAGTCTAATCACGTCATGCTTAAAAAGTGTGCTCCCAACCTTTTTGATTTAAATGAAGCTAACCTTACTAATAAGATAGTTTAGTTCACACCAAATCAAGATAGATTAGCAAATTTTCTTGCTAATTAATTAACTTATGATAGGCCATTAACCAATTCTTGTCCTCTTTTTTCTTGAAAATGATCATGAGTTTGTTTCACACTTCGTCTTAATCAGAAATGTCTAGACAATAACAATGTGATGAGCCGGCAATGGACGGCATTGTGTACATTTCTGAAATTTACTGAGTTGACATTGGGTGGGGAAATGGGCATAAAAGAGGACTTCTTCCCTAATAACAAGTCCGTCTAGGCATTATTTGGGATCCCATTTTCCCAATATCCCCATAGTGAATATGGGATCATCCTTCAGTTGCTGTGGCTCAAAGGTTGAACAAGGGGAAGGGTATGTCTATGAGCTGAAATGAACTTGTAGTACCATTATCCTTTATACGTATATATCTTTTTTTGAGATAATTTTGTGAGGTGATTGGGAAAAGAATGGATTTGCAGGTTGTCATCAAATACAAATAGAAGTGGCGCTGGTTCGTGGAGAATTTTCACCTACAAAGAATTGCATACGGCAACCAATGGTTTTAGTGATGATAACAAGCTTGGAGAGGGTGGATTTGGGAGTGTCTATTGGGGAAAAACTACAGATGGCCTTCAGGTAATTAAATCATATTGAGTTAAATACATTTATTTTTTTCAAGATTTGATAAACGTGTCAATATTTTTTATGGTTTGAAAAAATCAATAATATTCTTTTTGATTGAAAGTTAACTATTGAAAAATGTGAAAAAACGAAAATATTCTTCAATATACAGAATTAAAAATATAAATAAAAACTAACATTAAAAGTGGAATAAATAAATAAATAAATATATATATATATAACATTTGATTGTAATATTAGGGTAAATAGCATCATTCATCCCTCAACTTTGTACCCTAATTTGATTTAGTCTCTCATATTAAAAAAAAATTCAATTCAGTCCCTTAACTTGCAAATTCGGTTTTAACTAATCTTTTTAATAGAATCAAACCAAACAAGATTTAATCCATTTATTCATTGACTTGAACAATTCAAAAATATTTTATTTAAATTATATCTCTAATTATGTAAATTAAACACTTCTAATTTTGACATTTTTCAATTTAGATAGTTAAAAAATAATTTTATATATTCATAATATATTTTTGACAACTAATAAAAATTGATGTATGTTGTGAAAATTTCAAAATTGGAAGTGGTAAAATACAAAATAAAACTTTTGGAGATATTATGTGAAACAATAAAAGTTTAAAGTGGTTATTTACAATTTATTATTTTCATTTTCATTTTTTCCATCACCCTTTACCCTAAATATATGTAAGCCATGTGATTGGATGTATTAACTTGCGTTTGGCTTGATTTCATTAGAAGAATCAATTAGAATTGAAATTATAAGTTAAGAAATTAAATTGAAACTTTTTTAATATAAGGGACCAAATCGAACTATGGTGTCAAGTTGAGGGACTAATTGTACTATTTACCCTAAATATTATATGATGTCATAGTTTTAAAATTTGATTGAAATTTTATAACTTTTTCTTGAAATTTGAATTTTTTTTTTTTGATATTTTTCTTGCGTACCAATTTTTTTTAAACCCCAAACTCACAGTCAAATATACCCAAAAAAAAAAATAGTCTATGGAATAGTTGTAAAATACTCTTCAATTTATAACTAATGGATAGTGGTTATGAAATTTAATTTGAAAATTAGAAATTTAAAATTTATTAACAATGTTTGAAGCATTATAGTGATATAGAATAGTTGTTGCCTACATACACACTTTGAGGGATGCATAGTGCAAAACACCCTCTGAATATTACCACAAGTTTATTGATGATCGCATCCACAAGTTGAAATAGAAGGCTAACAAACATAATTTCTTACAAGAACTTCCACGAATATTGCAGATAGCAGTCAAGAAATTGAAATCTCTGAACTCAAAGGCCGAAATGGAGTTTGCAGTAGAAGTTGAAGTTCTTGGAAGGGTTCGACACAAGAATCTTTTGGGACTGAGAGGTTATTGTGTGGGGAGTGAACAAAGGCTAATTGTCTATGACTACATGCCAAATCTGAGTCTACTCTCACACCTTCATGGTCAATTTGCTAATGAAGTTCAACTCGACTGGAAAAAGAGGATGAAAATTGCCATTGGCTCCGCAGAAGGATTGCTGTAAGTTCAAAACTTTTTACTCCATTTTTGTCTGCCACATCCACATTTGGAGTCACACGTTCTTTACAATTTGAAGGCCTAACAACAAAATTTGGATGTTCGTTAGAGGCAAAAACCTAAATTCATTTACCTATATTGGAATTAAATAGTGACACTCATAGTGATTTTTTTTATAGTAAGTTCACTTAATGACTGATGTTACGTTTATCGATTATCATTATAACTTTACAAAAAATTCACTATCAATATCATTATTCATTAAAAAAATATGCAAAATCTTGATCTAATGAAACAAATGAATAAATAAATTTGGTAGGTACTTGCACCATGAGGTAACTCCCCACATAATTCACAGAGACATAAAGGCCAGCAATGTACTATTGGACTCAAATTTTGAGCCATTGGTCGCTGATTTTGGGTTCGCAAAACTGATCCCAGAAGGAGTGAGCCACATGACAACCCGTGTTAAGGGCACCCTGGGATACTTAGCACCAGAATATGCAATGTGGGGAAAGGTATCAGAGAGTTGTGATGTGTACAGTTTTGGGATTCTTCTGCTAGAAATCATCACCGGAAGAAAACCAATAGAGAAACTCCCTGGTGGCACAAAAAGAACCATAACCGAATGGGCTGAGCCCTTGATTGCCAAAAACAAGTTCAGGGATCTTGTAGATCCAAAGGTTAGGGGGAATTTTGATGAGAATCAGCTAAAACAAGCCATAAATGTTGCTGCATTATGTGTTCAAGGGGAGCCAGACAAGAGGCCTGATATGAAGGAGGTTGTGAGTTTGCTCAAAGGGACTGACCCCAAAGCTTCAAGGATGCAAACGAGGCTTCAAAGTGTGAAGTATGGGGATGAATTGTTGGCTCTTGATCAGACCAGTGATGATGAGAAGGATAGACATCATGAAGAGGAAAGTAGTGCCTATGGTGTCTTTGATGCCATTGGGATGCAAAAGATGCAGGATCCTTATAAACGTTATGGAAATAAAAGGATGGACAGATTGAATCAAAAGTAATTTTGGAAATATTTACTTTGGCATGAAATTACATAGAGTTTTTTTATTTTCTTAATTTTTAAATTCAGTTTGAATCAAAGTAAGTGGGAAATATTTACTTTGGCATGTTAAATTTTTCTTTGTAAACTTGTGACTTTGTTTAATAATGTCTCCAAATTTTACTTCATAATGTACTATCAATAATTATCTTTTTCATTTTTTGGGGCATTGAATCTACTCTAGTTCGGTCAAATCTTGTGGGCGGAAAAAGCTATCGTAGGGCCGGGCTGCCCATTTTTTTCTCTCGCCAAACACTAGGGGCGATTAAGGTGCGGCAACGGTGCGATTTTCGCACTGTTGCTGCTTTTCTCCTTCTTCTTTTCTCTTTTTTTTTTTTTGCCGCTATCTCCACGGTAGTAGTCGCTGCCTCGCTATTCAACGCCATGCGCAGTAGTTCGATGGTGGTCTATTCAACGTCCGCAGTTGGCTTTCACGCAACGGCCATGCGGTGAGAGATAGTTATTAAGTTAAAGTTTCTTTCACTATCGCCAATTGTAGTGGGTCATTTGAGTGTAGTGTAGTATCAATTTTTGTATAGTAGTAATGCCCGATATAATCAGAACTTTTGTATTATTAGTTGAGCTGGGTCGCCTAGGTTTGCGCATCTGCATTTGCGAACATGTTCCGCTGCTTGGATATTTTGTGCCCCTTGAGGGTTTCTTGTCTTTGTTTTCGTGGGTTATCATATTTGTTTTGATGCGGCACGAAACTCTTTAAGCCTCACGGCTTTGTATTCTGGCATTTGCGCCTGTTTATTAATATATTATCGTTTCAGAGAAAAAAAAAAAAAAAATCTACTCTAGTTCTTTTAACTTTTTGGTCAATAAAAATAAATGAGCACAAACAATTACGGTCTCAAATTATTTGTGGTAATTCAAACCCAAAGACCATAGATCATTTAACTTTTTTTATATTCATCTATTTGTAACGAAAATTAGTTGATAAATAGAATTTTGTCCATTTGATTTATCAAAAGAAAAAAAAAAGGTAAATTTGTTTCCTTCAAATTTCTTGTTCTCAATTTAATATGCATGTGGCAGACAGATCAATATTTTATGATGAGGCTACCATAGTATTCTTACTATTGATAAAGGACAAAATCTCCACAAATTTACAAATGGAAGGTGCTGGTCAAGAATTCCATTATTGAGTATTGACTCCGTCCCAAATTTTTAAACAAGGAATGCATTTGGTAGTTTTCTCCCTCTAGCCAAATCCGTCCATATTCCTATTTCCTTCTATTTGCGATGGCCAAGTGTCGGTATATTGTCGGCTTATCTCCAAAATTTTTCTGTCTCTTTAACCATGTACTGTTGGTAGCGGACCATGCGTCCAAATAAACAGTCCCATATATTCTTTCCATCCTTAAAAAAAAAATTACTGTTAAAAACTTTTTTGTCTTATAAAATTCGATTTTGAATGAGATTTGTAAAATATTCTAATAAATAATAGTTTCATTAAAAAAATGAGAACAAAATATTTGGGATTCAATCACAAATATTATATGATATTGCAGTTTTAAATTTTGATTGAAAATTTACAATTTTGTCTTTGAATTTGGATTTTTTTGGCTCTATTTTTCTTGTGTACCAATTTTTTTTAAGCCTCAAACTCAAATACAAAAAATATATATATTTACTCATGTTACGAGTGTAGTTTTATATAAAATAATTCATGAAAAAATTAATGGGTAAATCTGTCTATATAACATAATTATTTTTAACTGGCATCAACATCAAGGGCTTAATGTTTAGGTTTAAATAGTCAAATGAGGTATTCGTAATTTTTTCAAACCGTTAGAGTTACTCATAGTTTTAACAATGTTCAGAGGAGAAAAATGAAATTAACCCTATATTTTAAGTTTCTTATACGACAGAACTAAAAGTGCACTGATGATATCAATTTGTATCCTCAGTTCATGAATTTACTAAATTATTTATGTAAATTTTACATAATTGTGGACAATCAAAATTGTTTTTGAAATATGAATATATTTAAGAATATTTATGCTTTCTTAGCTATTAAATTGTTTAAACATTTTGGGTATATTTTACCATTCATCCACAGTGTTACTAAATGTAAACATATTATAGAATCAAAATGGTGGAAATTATGTTGTAAATTAGAATTGGCGACAATATATTGTTTCTACAAGTAAACTTTTCGGTCAACTTTTAATTATTTGCACTGTCACGTAGAATATGTATCCGAGTTAGAACCCTATTCCTGCTTAGGGCATGCACGGTGGCCCCTTTTTGGGGCCAGGCCTCATTCAACCACATCAGCGCCACATCAGCTTGTGGCCAGGCCTGCACTATTCACGCAGCCATTATAAAAAATTTACTCACGCTAGTGGCCTGGCCTGCACTATTCACGCAGTCATTATCAACTTTTTTTACATTATATTAAAATTAAAAATACATTTATTAATACAACTTTAATAATTTGTTGGACCATTATTAAAAATATTTTTTGGCAAATGAATTTACATTACATGAAAAACTTCAATTTACATTACATGAAAATTAAAATTTAATATAAAATACGTAAAACAATCAATAGAAAATAAATTTACATTACATTAAAATTAAAATTTAATAATACTCTTAAAAATGAAAATAAATACTCTAAATTTAAAATGAAATATGTAAAATGAAAATAAATACTCTAAAGTAAATATGAAATTCTTTTTAACAATAAGTAAAAAATATATTTACATTACATTAAAATAAAAATTTAATAATATACTTGAAACATGAAAATAAATGTGATAAATTACAAATAAAATTCTTAATAGCATGATTAATTTTTTTATCATACATTATATACTTAAAACAATTAATGGAAAAACTTTCATTACTTTAAGATTAAAAATTAATACTATACTTAAAACATGAAAATAAATACTCTAATGGAAACAATTAATGGAAAATAAAATAATATTACATTAAAATTAAAAATACATTTAAAATAAAATTTAATAATCAACTTAGAACATGAAAATAAATACTCTAAATTAAATACTAAAACATAATAAATAAAATACTACTACATTCCTAAACTTTCGCTAAACATGAAACATTTTCTTTCTGGCTTGATAAGTTGTCTTCTCCACTGATCGCAAAAGTAAGCCAGCTTGAAACTTTTGCTCATGTTTCATCCTTTCCATTTGTTCTTGATGAGCAATTCTCTCGGCCTCTATTTTCATTCTCTCGGCCTCCATTTGCTCTTGATGAGCAATTCTATCGGCATCTAATTTTTCGTATCCAAAGCAATCTTCTCCCTCGACCACTATCCTCTCTTGGAAGGATAAGCCTAGCCTGTCAATGCTCGGACTCTCCGGAAATAGTTGTATACCGACCTTATGTTTTCCCTTACTTTTTGCCTTTTTCACCCCTATTGGCCGTTTTAGAGGACTAGTAGCAGTGTCTTCTAAATTGATCGGGACTTGTTCGCCAATTGGAGAGGATAGGTTGATAAAATCATCATCTGTGCGTGATCTCTTCCCGCTACTAGCGGTGTGTGGTGTTTCGGGGGTATTTGAATCATCAAATGGTACATTGGAAGTAGGAACATTTCTTCCAATGCAAGATTCCCACTTCGGAAAAGATCTCAACAACTTCCAATGCTCCATAAATTGGAACTTTGAACCCTTATTCGAATGCTCCCATATGGTGAGTGCGTTTCGGAGCACATCTTCGTCATTCATTCCACTTTTTTTCAACCTTTCCGACTCTGCGAAAATTTCAACCCACTTTGACACAGTTGAAGAAATTCTCCTCCACCGAGCTCTAATCTGGGACACATTTCTGGGATTGATGTTGGCATTGTCTTCCCGAGCCGCCCTATATTGTGAAAGGATATTCTTCCACATCATAGAATTCTTTTGAGACGTACCTATAATCGGATTTGTTGTGATGTGAATATATGCCGAAATCAAAGCCGTGTCTTCTTCAAGTGACCATTTTTTCGCCTTATTTTGCATTTCTCCGTCGTCTCCGGAGCCATCTTCATTATCAACATTTGTAGGAATTTCACGGTTTGGTTGATGGTTGAAATTGGACATCATGTGGTGTTGGAACCCTTGAACTTGAAACATTGTAGGATTTATTGGAAAACTAGTTGGAAATTGGGGTGGGTTTTGGGGAAATTGGGTAGGATTTTGAGAATTAGAAGCAAATTGACCAACATTATATGATGGATTATAGAATGAAGGGTTATTTCCATAGAGTGGGTTATTTCCAAAAGGGTTAGGAGGATTCATTTTGTTGGAAGAAAATAGAGAATTTGATAGAGTTTGGGAAATATGAAACTTGGATTTTGACCCAAAAATATGCAAAATGCATCTCATTTTATAGAGGATGAAATTTTATGACCGTTGGTGATTTTTAAAAAAAAAAAAAAAAATTTAGCCCCCAAATGGCCGGTGCAAACCGCTGGACGGGTTGCAACGGAAAAACGTGGCGCCCCATTGAAGCGCGTCATCGCAGTCGACGGTGAGGCGCCTGTCAGCCTCCTTTTTTTTTTTTTTTAAATTAAACGACGCCGTTTGGCGTCTTGAAGACGCCGTTTGGCGTCTTGAAGACGCCAAACGGCGACGTTTGGAAGGGGCAATTTTGGCAAAAAAAAATAGCGCAGGCGCGCTGACACTGTGTCAGCCCGCCTGCGCTTGGTCAGCGTGTCAGTGGTCAGCGCTGACACGCTGACCAAAAACGACGCCGTTTTGCGTCGTTTTGACGCAAAACGGCGTCGTTTTACCCTGCAAAACGGAAAAAAAAAAAATGGGGGCAAGCTCCTTTGCCCGCGTCGCCCGCAAAGGGCACGGCTTGCACTGTTCAAAGCCAAGTCAGCAATTTTGCTGACTTGGCTTTTATGCGGCCAGGCCGGAAAAATGAAAAAGAGGGCCATTGTTGATGCCCTTATAAGCTTCGGCTAGCTTGACAGTTTCATCACAGGCTATCAGGCAGAAGAAAGAAGTCAAGCTGCACGCAATCGACAACCAAAAGAGAGAGGCCCCTTACGGAACACAAACGAAATTCCACTTATATTGCAAGAAATGATTCGGTTCACAACAACCGATTCCATAGGCATTCTGGCTTCTTGATTCAAAAATCCCTTCCCTTTTATTGGCTTACTGATGTAATTTTGGAACTGAACACCTAAATGCCTTTCAAAAGTAAGTAAATAAATACGAAACATATAAAATGCGGTTAATCCTGCAGTAAACCAAGCTATTATTGCAAAAATCGTTGAATATAACCAACTATCAGTAAGAATTTCATCTTTGGACCAAAAACAAGCCAACGGCGGAATACCACAAATAAAAAGTGTACCTACTAAAAAAGTGATTTTGGTAATTGGTACATGTTTTGTTAAACCTAGCCATATTTTGACTTTTATGGGGAGAATACCCAACAACTGTTTTCATTGAGTGAATAATGGATCTGGATCCTAAAAATAACAAGGCCTTGGAATAGGCATAATAATGAAAAATCCAATATTTAAAAACTGTATCTAGAATGATTGGAAAAGTGGAAACTAGCCCAGATATAATTTCATCATTATGAACAAATCCAAAATGCTTGTAGACGGAGCCAACCATTAGTTCCCAACCGTAGGGTGAGTGAAATCCGATACATAAATCCGTTAATAAAAAGAATAGAAAAATACTGCCTTTCCTCTGTCTCTTTACTTTGCTTCTCTTGAGCTAATTAAAGTTAAGTCATGGGAGGACTTTCCCCTTACTCTAGAAATTCAATACCTTGTTCACCTGCCTGGGGCTTGGGAACCAATCCTTGGGCGACTCTCAGTTCTTGAGCATGTTGGGGGATTAGGCGGCAGTTGAAAGAGCTACTTGAAAGCTTGACGAACAAGGAAAAAAGATATATATTTTCTATTTTTTTCTTTTTCTCTTACTAGTCAAGTGATAAGGTAGGGCGCTATTCGATTAAAAGAAATAGCTTGGCTCACTTTTACAGCCATGTGCCGACACCATTTGTTCACCTGCCAATTCGAATTATGGTGATGAGCTCCAACTGCTTACGCTTATATATGTGGGTACCTGAACTTAGGATGAATTCCATATGCTCTGTTCCCTTATCTATTTCTTAATAACCTGCTTCTTTTCCTGGCCAAGGCTTTCATCCGCTTAGTGTGCCTTTCGGGTATGAGATTCACTCCATAATATGCCCTTTGTTCCTTTTCTTAAGAACACATACAAGATTCGTCACTCCAAAAAGGATAATGGTAATCCCACCAGTAATTATTTCATTTATGAATTTTATAGTAATAGAAATACATGTCCTACCGAGACAGAATTTGTAACTTACTACCCTCTTTCCTCTTTAATTTTAAGAACTGAATTAATTAAATCAAAATTTAGTAAAGAAGAATGAGAGGATTTATATAAAAAGGCCGTGATAAATATCTCTAAAGAAGCTATACTGACTGAAAATGTATCCAAGTTAGAACTCAATTTGTGTTGGGTGCACTGGGCCCAATACCATTACATTACTGAGTTTAATAATAAATTACCATTACATTACTGAGTTTAATAATAAATTAACAAAAAAAAATAATAGAAAGACATTGAAGAGGTTTAACCAAATCCCACCTCATGCCGTAATACATACCAAGTACAGATGCGGTGTTTATATCTGAATGTTGATAGAATCACCCATGCCGGTAAATTTTGAGGAATAGGATTTTCAAATAAGGGAAAACCACCATTAACATGAAGAGTAAAAGATTTAAAATTGAAAACGATTTAAATGGAGTGAAAGACAAAAATATTATTCATCATAAAAAAAAAAAAACAAAAAAAGAGAGGTACAAGCATGTATAGTTACAGGAATTAATAAAAAAATTCAAACTTTAACAGTATAGATTAATCCCAAACCTATGAAAAACTAACTTGAACTACTCACTAGTGATGGCTTAGAAAAATTTTCATATTTATTCTTTTAGATTATACATAAATTTAGGTCGTTTCACTTTATTATTGTAAATAATTTTTTTATTTAAGGTTTGGCTTTAAATAACAAAGTTAATTCCCCCTATGAAAATATTAATTTTTAATGAAAAGTAATTTTTCACTCGAATTACCATTTTGATGACCTACAAAACTATTTCATATCCTAAAATCTAACTTACTCGCAATTATTAATCTTGTTTTAACTTTTTTTGATGTGTTAATATAGTCTATGCGAGAATCGTAAAGTAAACTTCATATAATAACCTTGCAACCATTCTAAATTCAAAATGATGGATAACATTACCTGCATTAAGGAATTTAATTTGTAATTTTAATGAATATCTAAAATGATGTTAGAACAAAATTTTGTTGGCAGGTCAAAATTTACAAAATAAATCAAATTTTGCAAACCATCAAAAAAGTAATTTTGGAGAGAAAATATTATTTTTCAGAATGAATTAATATTTTATTAAAATAGGTTGAAATAGTTACCTAAAACCAACTATCAAAGGGACCAGGTATGTGTTTATCTAGTTTTATATTTTGAGGCGAGCTATGTAAAATTATGGAAAACCTAAAGAAGAGGTTATATGAAATTATTTCAAAAATTAACATGATCTTGGTTGATCAGAGCAAAAGTTGCACTAACTACAATTTCACAATGACTACAAACAATTTAATTTGTCTAAGATACCAATATCTAACTTTGCCGCCCTCTGGACCGGACCAATTGTTAACTTAAAACTTTAAAAATATATATATTATATGCATTTGCATTACTTGTATCCATTACGTTTTTTTTTTCACCACCTATTATATCTTTTTAAATTATAAACTATTCCTCTTAGTTGTTTTTCAATACACAATTTTAAATTGTGTAATAAATATATGAATTTTTTTTTTTAATTAAAACCCTGAAACGAAAATTCTTTGAACTTATTTATCCATGATGAAAAGGCACACAGCTACCCCTTCTACCAAACTCAACTGACAGCAATGGCACTTTCTCTTGCAAATTCAAAAGGGTGGCCTCTCTTGGCTTACGTATCAAGGCAGGTTCCATGGATGCCACTACCTTTGCTTATCCCTCAAAGCACCCAACCGGAAACACTTAATTGCCATCGCTCAAAAGTACACTACTTTTTATGGAAGAGACACAATGTCACTGGTTCTTCACTTGCAACAAGAAGTTAAAGCTAAATTATGCTTCTTAAACAAGTATATGTCAATGAATCTCAGGTGGTCTCACTTGACCAATAACGTAATCATTTGGTTCTTCCCATGCATTTAAATCTATCTCAAATGTGTTCTGTTTCATTGGGACGAAGAGATCATTCAGGAGAGTAAAATAACTCTGTCATTGTACTTGTAATTTGAAATGATCCCTTCAGCACCGACTAAAATTCTCGTTGGAATATCTCTGGATGCTGAAGAAAGCAAAGCATTGGTCAATTGGGTGATCACAGTTCTAGCTCAGCCAAATGACACCGTGTCTGCTTTGCATGTCCTTGGTTAGTTTACTTATCCAGGTTAATACGACAATGTGTGTGCGTGTGTGTGTATCACAGCTCAACTGTTATCAATTCGATCCGTGATGATCAAGTAAAATTCAGTTTAGCGTTTCTTCAATGTAAATTGGTTTTATAGGATGCATATATTGCTTGCATGGCTTAAATTGTGTGTTTTATGAAAACAGTGGCAGAGAAAGCCAAGAAACATGGAAAGAAAGAAGATAACAAGAAATGGCAATCAATTGCAAAATACCAGAACCAAATTCGCCAAGCAAAAGCTTTTGTTATCTCTGTAATGAGTGAGTTTGCAAAGACCTGCCAATCCAAACAGGTAGACAACTTTGATTGACATTTATTCATTTCCTGAAGCTTTTGAAATGAAAACAAACTGTTCGTTTGTTTTCCAGGTGAATTTGGAAGCTAGAGTTGATTTTGGCTCTAGTGTTGGAAGAGGCCTTATCAAGGAAGCAAAAATCCTTCCAGCTGATTTTCTTGTCATTGGTGGCAAAAAGAATGACTCAGGCTGGTAAGAAATCAACGTTGCCTGTTGAACATTTCCATAAATTTTTTGCCGAATTTACAAATTTCCCTCTGCAAATAGGATATCATACAGAATTAGAAGGCATTGTTGTGAGCATGCTCCAAAAGGCTGTACATTAGTACTGGTTGGGAAGAATGAAAGCCAGCAACAAGTGTTTCAGTCAAATTCCAAATATATTCAAGGTAAATTGTTCTTCAGAACTTCTGAAAATGTTGGTTTTCTTTAAAGATCACATATTTTATCATAAATGTATTCTTTTTATGGCAGATTTTCATCAATCCAGTTCAATGTGTTCAGAAAATAGTGGTGAAATAAGCAACTCTGTTTCCTCAGATGATGGACATGTTGCCTCAAAGCCAAGGAGAGAAAAATGTTCGCCAAGGGCAGTGCTTGACACCTGTGAAGGAGAATCACAGGGCATAGGAGAGGATAGTTCTATCATTGACGAATCGAGGATCACAAAGTCTTCTATTGTGATTAGTGAACTCAGAAAGCAATCAGAACCCAAGCACCCAATGTCACCATTGAAGATATTCTCATCTTTCTTACGTTCTCCATTTGATTCAAGTGCCAGAAAACGAAATGATCGTTTCTTCAGCAAAGGCAAGCAGCAGTCTATGTTGAAGTGCTTTAGCTATGAAGAAATAGTAAATGCCACCAACAATTTCCACCCTGGTAACTATACTGATATGATATGATTGGTCTAACTAAATTTTCCTTTTGAATATTTTGACAATTCTCCTGCGTCCCTTTTCTTTGTTTTTTCCTCATTATCTTTGTTGCAAAAAACGTTACTCCGAGATATTAGGTAGAACTCTGTTTTTGGCTTAAAATTAATTGATTGTGCAACCTAATTAGATTAATCGAAATTTCTTTTGTTATTCAGATAATATGGTTGGACAAGGAGGGTTCTCAGAGGTGTATAGAGGTTTCCTTCACGATGGACGTACAATTGCAGTAAAGCGCCTAGGGAAGGACACAAATACGGACAAGGAAAAGGACTTCCTTATGGAATTAGGCGTCATAGGACATGTTAATCACCCTAACACTGCAAGCTTAGTTGGCTGCTGTGTAGAAAATGGCTTTCATTTGATCTTCAAGTTCTACCCGAATGGAACTCTGGCATCAGCACTACATGGTAAACATTGTCAACTCAGAAATCTGACCTTGGACAATTTTTGTTAGTATAGAAGCTACATAAAACACAGATTGAGTATGAATCAAGCACTTTCTAGGCAGAAATGATCAGTTGTCGACGTCTCTGTATGAACTGTGACATAATGTCAAAATGAATTTGCGTGGTATTTTTCTTGTCAGGGAACCCATGCCAACCTCTAGAGTGGCCAGTCAGGTACAGAATTGCCCTTGGCGTTGCAAGAGGCTTACACTATTTACACAAACGTTGTAAACATCGAATAATACACCGTGATATTAAAGCATCTAATGTACTTCTAGGACCAGATTATGAACCACAGGTAAAGTGAGTGATGCAGAAATTGTTTTTTTTTACCATTTACAACTGCCAAGCAGAGTCCTTTCACAACATTGACGGATAACATGATTATCCACTGTGATTGATATTAGATTTCAGACTTTGGTCTTGCCAAATGGCTGCCAAACAAATGGACTCATCATGCTGTGGCTTCAATTGAGGGTACATTTGGATACTTGGCTCCAGAGTATGTCCTGCATGGAATTGTCGATGAGAAAACGGATGTTTTCGCATTTGGGATTCTCCTTTTAGAGATCATTACTGGGAGGAGGCCAGTTGATTCATCCCAACAGAATCTGCTTCTTTGGGTAAGGTTTTTCTTTTTTCCTTTTTTTTTTTTCTTTGTTTCAACTTTCTGCCCAACAAAAGTCCAGCAACCACATAAGTGCGAAAATCTTTCTGTGAAACAGGCAAAGCCCTTCATGGAATCTGGAAAACTAAGTGAACTGGCTGATCCGAACTTGGAGGGCAAATATAACTTGGTACAACTTCAAAGGCTGGTGCTTACTGCGGCATATTGCGTACGCCAAACCTCAACATGGCGACCCTCAATGACTGAGGTTGGTAAAATGAATCATTATTTATTTGCACCTTTTTCACTCTTGGATTCCAAGCATGATTCAACAAATTTTTGCATTTCCGTGACATCCCTTCTTCATATTTTCACTTGGTATCCTGTTTTGATCTTAATTTCTGTGTAGGTTTTGGAGCTATTAACACATGGAAATGACTCAGAAGCAGCAAGAAGCTGGAGGATACCAAAATTTACAAGTGATGAAATGGATGATTACTCTATGGTTTTTGGATATCAACTTCCAGCGGATATAGCTTTGGATGACTAATCTCTAACATACAGTCTAGCTAGCCATAAATACCTATGACAAAATTATTTGCTCATACTCAATTCTTACTCCAAAATTTTCCTCATATATATGCCCTTATTTCTATGCCAAACTTCAGTTTTAATTTTACATAGATTCTGACTTCAACATAAAAAGTGGATTGGCATTCACCAATCCTGTATCATGCGTGTAATGCAGTTAAAATCCCATTAATAATAAAGATTAATAAAGTACAACTTTCCTACTATCCATTGATTATTTCTTCAATATTGCTTTCTGTTTTTACCATTTTTTTAATTTTTTTCAGAATATGGTTTTTTTATTTTGTTTATTTTCTTATGAGTTAAAGTACATGGTGTATTAATGCAATTTGAGTTGTTTATTTTAAGAATTGGCTAAATTTAACCAGTTGTGCCTTTTTTGTTATAATAAGCATATAAAGGTGCATGATCCGCAAATTATTTTCAAAAAAAGTCAAAAATTCGATATAAGAACTGTAGCATTTTATAATTTATTGATAAAATACACTTTAATTCTTCATAAATCAATAATATACGAGCATTAATGAGTAATGATATGCAAGCCGTTTGAAATTGAGACTCTCAATACAATATGGTATTATGTGAAGTTTTTATCACTTTTATACGTGGTTTCACTCATGAAAGGTTTTATAAATTAATTTTCAATCATTCACTTGATTTCGTAGACTATCGATCAAATCAATGTTGAGCAGTTTTAAGTCTGGATCATGAATATATTGAATGTGTTGGCTAGATTTAACAATTTGAATTATTTTTGCCTTTTTTTTCCTCTTTGTGCATGGTTGAATTTGAATTTTTCAAATTTTTGCCCGTAATTTTTACTCATATCTAATGACTTTAATGAGAATGCGTTAAAAATTAGCAAAAAATTTTAAGAAATTTAAACCAAATCGTATACAAAATATATCGTACTATTGGGAGCAAATTCTAATTTTAACAACCCACCAAACCACACAAAACAATCACCAATAGATATATTTATATAGAAGAATATTTTTATGTTGTAGTGGAAGAAAGAATTAAATAATTAAGTTGCGATATCCACTTTGACTTGTGTAAAATGTTTTTAATTAGAGTAAATGACTTTTTTGTCCAACGAAAATAGGCATTCGTCAATACTTAACGGAAATAATAGATGAAGTGACTGATTTTGGACCACTTTTAAAAGTTTAGTGACTATTTGTGAGGGGAAAAAAATATAATAACCAAAATTGGGACAAAACAAACGTATAGTGACCAAAAATATAATTTACTCTTTTAATTATTAAATACTACATAAATTTTTAACTTTTTTATTATTTTTAATATTGTGTAATCTTCTTCAATTTATTTTTCTTACTTTCTTGAGAGAAAGGAATCTTGATTTTTTTTTTTTTTGTGCATTTGATCTAAGATTTTTTTGTCTTTTGGCACTACTAAATTCTCAATTTTCTATTTGTATCTTTATTTTTTAAGTGTGATCTTTAAATATTTATTATTAGAAAAAATAATATAGGAATTTCCTCCAAAAATTGACTTGTTTTGGGGGATAAAAAAATTTGAAAGTGTACTTCTTTTTTTTTCGGCTTACATTCAAGTATTCATTTCCCTTCAAATTCCTATAAAAAGAACTCAAATTCTTTTAAAATTTCATCACTTAAAAAAAAATTGAATTACTAATAAATCTCTTTTGAATAGGTTAATCACTAATAAATTCAATAAATATGAAAATTGAATTAATAGGATAAGCATATTAGAGTTGCTTTGTTTTAGATATTTTAGAATAGGTTTTCTTTCACGTCTCTTTAGTTTTAAATATGTCTAAAAGCTAGAGTATTAAAAGGAAATTAGACAAGCAACAAATTGCTTGTGCAAAAAAATAAAATAATAATGATAATGACACTCCTTTTGTCCAAAAGGAAAAAAAATCTTAATTTTAATTAGATATAATTTATTTTAAAATTATGAAGTAAAGGATCATTTATTTAATGTATAATTAAATTATAATTTTATATTTTATTTTTGATTTTAAATTATACATTATTACTATTATTATTAAAAAGAATAGCATAGCAAAAAAATATTTTTTTTTTAGAAGAAAGAAAACTGGTAAAAGCTAACTTTTATTCAGAATAGACAGAAGTAAAAAGAAATGAAAAGAGAAAAGAAAGAAAGAAATATTAATGTTGAAATTGAGCGAGTGGATTGAGACAAGGTTGGGATTGGTGCCTTGGTGGTGGAGGGCAAGAGCCAAGAGGAAAAGGATCCCCCACCCAATGTGGGGTTGGAGCGATGACGGGTGGGTCCATTGGTACACGTGAAGTTCATGCGGCTGTGGACCAGTTTGATACCCAAAAGAGGAGCCCACGACATGATTCTTGCGGGTCTTTGCTTATCCGTTGTGTGACTTGTGTCCTTGATATTCAGCATTTCTTAATGCCTTTAATAAAATAATACGCCTAACAAGCCCAAACTTTTTTTATTTTAGAAAAAAGAGTTTATTTTTAAATAAAAATCTTATATTATTTTTACTAATAATAATTATATATGACTTAAATTTAAAAAATTAGAATAAAAATTAAAAAATATACATTTATTAATGTATCCAACGTATCGGACTTCATACTTTTCTTCTTGACTCCTAAATAGCTCAAGTTGAACACTTTTTATATTTTAAATTTGAAATAAAAATATATTTTCTTTACTCTAAAAAAATTTACTTTTAAATTAATAAATTTTTTAATTTTAAATAATAATCCACTTTTGATAGTAATTATTAAAATATTTTTATTAATAATGATTATATATGCTTTATAATTAAAAAGAATAAAAATATAAAATTATATATTATATATGTTATATTTGATAACTAAAAATATATATATATATATATTTAATTTAAAGTACTCCTTTTGGATTGGGTTGGGGGCAAGGGGGAGGAAAGGAAAATCACAACTATTGAAGACGCTGTCAATTATTGAATCAATATCATGGGGGTTTACAAATTACAACTATCCGTTGAATTATTTGACTTTAATGTTAACGATGTACTACATCCTATTGGTTTAGTTGTTTATAATTCTGATGTCATTTAGATGACTAAATATCAACTACATCTGTTTTATTTTTATTTTTTTATGTAAGAAATTATTAAAAAAGATAATATATATTTTTCATCTCTGAATTGAAGTGCACACAAAATAATAATATTTACAGTAAATTTTACGTGACATAACATTCATATACCAGAATCTCAATGAATTTAATGCCTTTCATTCACTATATATATATATATCATTCATTAGTTGCATAAAGTAAAAATATAGTTATTGTACTAAAATATTTATTTAGTGTAACAAAAGGATATGATGAGTACCGAATCTCAATTTAGAATATAAGATTTAGAAATTTAAGCCTATGAAACAATTTGTGAGTATGATAAATTGATAACGATACTGTTAAAAATTTATATAGAATTTAGTAATTAATTCTCTCATAGTCGTAGATACATTTCTACAATTTCGAATTTTAAGTATAAACATGTTTTAACCTTGTCAAATAACAAAAAGAAACACTAATTCAAATATCCTTAACTTTTGGAAATATAAAAAACCTTAATACTGATTTAAGTATTGAAATATCTACTTCAAAACTAATTCTAAAATTTGTCTTGCAGGAAGCACATTAACCCTAGGAACAAGCAAGGATATTTCATTTTGGATAGGATGACAAATATGAGTTTCATCAAAATCCATTTTTCTTGTTTTGGTAACTTTGTACGTATTAAAAAATGAAGACATATTTGATTAGATTCTTTTGAAGAATTCTTTTACCAAGAAGTGAAAAAGTTTTGATGTGAATTTTTTTCAAGTAGAAAATCTTGTGTCAAATGGAGAACAAAATGTGTGTTGAAAAGAAATTTTTTTAATATAATCTAATTAAATTTTGAGAGAAAATTAAAGATTCTTTGGGTGATTTATTTGTTTCATTAAAAATATATATATATTCTTTGAGAACTTCTAAACCAAACATAAAATTCTAGACCAAACATAAAATTTGGGTTTTGGACATGCCACATCTCATGACATTTCCCTAACGCGCTTAGTGGAGGAAAAGGAAAAAGAAAAAAGAAAAAATAGCAAAACTTTGCTCGCCCAAAATAAGAAATAAATTATGGATTGGTTGTTTAGCTGGAAATGGAAATTGCAGCATTGCCCACAAAACCGAAAGAAGTTTGCTAATGAATAATGATGCATGCCTGCCAGCCTGCCGGCCAGCCTGTGCAAATGCGCCACCTCTTAAAAACAAGCATTAGGGACAACAACCTATTATCCAAACTAATCATGACAAAGAATACTAATCATTGGTGGATGGTAGTTGGAGCTAGCGGCTCTATCAGGTTTCATCCCTGAGGTAGAGGATCAAGCTAGCTCTCATGAACAGCTTGATGCACTATTTTCTTTTAACCTTTTGATAGAAATACAGTAAAAGAAAAAGAAGGAAAATCTATGAACCAACCCTATTTTCTTCACACTGTAAGAATTACGAAATCACCCAAGGACGCTGTTGGGAACTAATGGTTGGCTCTGTCTACAAGCATTTTAGATTTTGTTCATAATGATGAAATTATATCTAGGCTAGTTTCCACTTTTCTAGTCATTCTGGATACAATTTTTAAATATTGAATTTTTCGTTATTTAAATCGTGCTTTTCGGGTGGTTGAGTTGGTGTGACAACAAATACGAAACCGTAAGATCACGAGTTTAAATTTCTTTATCAACACTTTTTCAGTCAAATCCATCACACAAAATTTATCCAGTGCGATTTACATTTCTTGTACAATTTACAGATTATTACACAAAGACGAAATTTACTAGTGCACACCCTTAATAATAATTATAAGTCCTTAGTCAACAAAAGAACACTAATCATTTGTGAATTACATTACGTGGACAGCCCCATATTCAATCTAATTACTAATCATTCATGGAAATTACCAAAAACCTCCCTTGGTTCGACACGAGTGCCGCGGAATATGTGGAAATAATTTTTTAAAAAATAGTTAAAAATTACTACATTTATCCTCTAAGATTAGCGTTAATTATTAAATAAACTTTCATCATTTTAAAATTTTATCGTAATAAAATTCAATCTTTCTTTCCTTTTCAAAAGGATGAATTCATCTGATTTTGAATAAAAAATTTTGGAGATAAATTACTTTTCAACTACCACCAAAATTCTTTTAATTGCTATCTTTTACTAATACATACATATATGTAGATATCTTGATTCTCTCTCTCCACGCACATACACTAAAATTCATGTCCTCATTATTACTTTTTTCATATTGATATCGTGTTTAGTACATGGTTCAGTATCACGTAATTTGTTGCTTGTAATTAAATCAATTAATTACTGAAATAATTATATTATTAATTATTAAGTTTCTGTAATTTTATAAATTACAAGTGAGAACATTAATTTACTTTGAACTTCCACTTGTCTTATGATAGCTAAAATATACTCTTTTTTGTATAAATAAATAGTCTATTCTAAAATTTTTATTGTTCAAAAAAAGGAGTACACATTTGAATTAATTTCTTACAATATTCTTATAAATAATGACTATATAGACCCAAAATTAAGAAGTAAGGGCAAAAAATTTTAAACAAAACTATATACATAATTGTGTATTAAGTGTATTGTACTTTATAACTAACAAAAAATTATACATATTCAAAATATATTATTTTCTTAAAACAAGGGTTATATTTTAATAGTTGTGAAGTAAGAATTACTCCCTCCATTCTAAAGAAATAGTTCCCTTTTGATTTGGTACCGTTTTTTTAAATTATAAGGCACAACACATTTAATACACAAGTAAATATATAATTTTATATTTTTATTTTTACTTTTTAATATTAGTTATATATTATTATTATTATTAGTAAAGATAGTATAAAAAAATTGATATCAAATGTAGACTTTTTTTTAGAGACAATATATTTAATGCAAGATAAAATGTATAATTTTTTAATTTTATATTTATTTTTTAATTTGAGTTATATATTATTCTTATTAGTGAAAGTAATATAATAATTTTATACAAAAATTAGATTTTTTTTTAAGAAACAAAGAATTTTTGAAACTCCACTTTTTTAGGATAAAAGTAGTACTTTTTAACGGTCAACGGAGATACTGGTAATAGTTGTAAATAATATGAATTTAATTAGTAATTAAACTAAACGAGGTTGATGTAATTCACCTAATTATCATCCCACAAATATAACAAATTTTGAACACGTAACTTCCCACAAATAGAACAAACTTCGAACACGTAACTTTTTTTTTTTTCCTGCTTTTTTTTTTTTTTTTTTTGCCTGACGAACACGTAACTCACATGTGGAAAGTTGTGCAAGAATCAATCCAATTTATTTGCACTATGATGTTATGCTTATTTTTAATCTCTCCGAGGTCAGTTCGAAGACACCTTGATTAGTAGTACTATGATGTTGTTATGCTTAGTATGACGTAAGACGGCAGGACCGGAAAAGAGTGGGTGATAAAATAAAATCATAAAAGACCAAAACAACAAGGGTGAGAGGAACTTCCAAAAAAGGAATACATTTTGATTACTTATAATTTTTTATTAGTTATAATATATAATATATGTTAATAATACACTTTAAATGTTATTATTAATAAAAATATTTTGATAATTTTATTCAAAAATAAACTTTTTTTTTGGAAAAAAAAAGAACATATAAAAATCTTGCTGTGCACGCTTAATATTCTAAATACCATAGGCCCAAAAATGAGATGATACGAGGTGTAGTAGGCGTTCGCGTAACCATAAAGTCACGAATTCAAACCTCTCATCGACACCTCAATGGTTGGCGTGCGAGAACTGCGCAGTGTGGTTTACATTTTCTGTGTGGTTTACGGGCTATTACACAAGGCGGGATTTACTCAGTATGCACCCTTGGTAGCGACTGCAGGTTCCTTAGTCAGGAAAAAAAAATGAGACGATGCGGCTCCATGGAAATTTGTTACTCCTTTCTATTCAAAAAAAAGTTTATTTTGATTTAATATAATGTTTTCAAATTAATGATACAACACACTTAATATATAATTAAATATATAATTTAATATTTTTATCCTTACTTTATAATTTGAGTTATATATTATTATTATTAGTAAAACTAATATAAGAATTTTTACACTAAAAATGATTTTTTTAAATAATTTTTTTTTGAAACAAAATTCGTGTTTTGGAACGGAAGTAGTATATATTTGGTGAATGGTGATAGCATGAGCACTCCATGAGTGGAGATAATTATTGTGGTCCCAATAGAGGTTACTATTCTCAAAAACCTAATGACTCGTTTAGTTTATATTTGTAAATAAAAAAATTCTCATATAAAAACAAATTATTTAAATAATTTTTATTTCAAAATTTAAAATTCAAATTTTCTCACTCAAATTCATCTTATATAATTTTTTTTAAAAAAATCCCCTTATTTTTCTCTCCAAAATACCTATCAAAATTTTCACACATTTCAATACAATTTTTCTCAAATGAGAACAATCCAAGCAAAGCCTAAAAAACTGAATTGAGGAGAGGAAACCCTATTTTAGTAGTAGCCAATGAAGTAGCAAATATGTAGAGATTGTCAAGTTAGTTGTTTGTTTTTTTTAGCTTTTTAAGTTAGGGAATTGCCTTAATCGAAATACAGGGTGAATGAGAGTCCATGCTTGGTAGACCATTTCTATAATTGTTAATTTTTTTGCTAAAGTTAATATATCTACCATCTTTTAGACCAAAAAAAAAAAATCAAGTAGCAAATATGTACTTTTGATGATTTTAAATTTAGATAGTATTTTAAAATACGTTTTGATATATTTTTAATATAATTTTTATTTAATAAATATAAAAATACATTTTAAAATATAATTCATAGCTAAATTCATCACAAAAAGTAACCATAAATGGGCTCTAATGGGTAAATCCTAAGACAAATAAAAGAATTGATTAGTTAGATGGGAGACAATTTTAGACCTTTTTGACTTCTACTACGATTTGGTTAGAACTGTGTTCTGACCACAAAAAACCAACCATGGCAGCAGCCAGATCAGCTCAGCTGAAAGGGGGAGGGCAGTGGCAAGTTCTTTTTGATTGGAACACATGTTTGATTCCAGCAACTTATGACTTCTCCATTATGGTTATCCGACCTTTTTAATTTTTCCTTGTCAATAACTCCTTGGAGTCAAATTTCAATTATTATTTTCCCCGAGGTCAAGTGCAACAGTGCAAGACTCCTCCACTCAACCGAGTGGTGATGACTGATTTCGCCAGAGAGACAGGCCAGCTATGGCTTTGAGCCAATGGGCGTCCAGTTTTAGATCCACTTTCTTCTGGGAGGAACTGTATCTGTGGTCTATAACAACCCCCCAACTCACGCTTCAATTATATGAATATGATTCTTCTCATGTTCGCATCCCAAATCAGAATTGATAATATGTGGTCCAATAAATCCATCCCAAGGCACCCAATGATATGTCAATAGTTATTATTTTTCACTAATACTATGATATTCTAAAAGAAAATTATTACTCTATCCGTTCCAAAAGAAAATTTTATTTTTAAATTTTTTTTTTGTCATAGAAAAATAGTTTATTTTTAAATTAAATCCTAAAAATATCATTTTTAATAATAATTATATATACTCATAATTAAAAAGTAAAAATAAATATATAAAATTACACGTTTAATTAATACATTAAATATGTTATATCTAATCATTAATAAAATATTATAAATAAACTAAAGTGGACTCTTTTTTTGATATAGAGAAAGTATAGTATATAAATTCAAAATTCTTCACATTTATATTCAGGTTCAATTCCATTAATCTGTTGTTAAAATTCATAGCGGATGTATCAGTTTTACATCAATTTCAAAAACACGCAAAGTATTTAATATGATTCAAAATTTAAGTGTTTTAAACGTTTAAATCCAAGCTGAGTGGTTATTGTTGACTCTTTGAGCTAGTTTGATTGGTAAGAAAATAAAGTTATGCAAAAATTTAATTTTGCAAAATTTAATTTGGAGGAAAATAAATATTTTTTTAAAAAAAATTGGATCTTAAAAAATTAATTCTGGATATTCTAATTACTTAGGAATTTGCATATTTTTTCCAATTATAAATTCCTAACATTTGTCCAGATATTAGAGATCAAAACAATAACATTAAAATTAGGATGCTTAAATCTCAACCTTTACTCATTAACAAGCAAAATACACCCTAAGATACCATTAGATTTGTTGCATCAAATTAATTTAAGGGATACTAGTAAATAAATTATCCTCACAGATAATTGGTGAAGGAAAATTAAGGAGTTAAATGATTAATTAGCTTGAAAATCAAATTTCATTTTCACATTCCTCGCCAAATTGATACCATTACAAGTTACAACATAATTTTACAATGGTGGATGATTTTCCATCCATCAGAACGACGGAACGACGCCGTATCTTGATTCGGGAAAGAAAGCAGCGGCGGAGCTAGGACTGAAAATCCGATCAATGTCCGACTCCACTGTTTCTGTCCTCTTCGCAAATCGGCCTTTAATTCTCGGCCTCGTCTCAGCATAAGCTTTTCTTGAAGCATAACGTATGGTCTTTTCAAACTTCCTGTTCTTTCTCTTTTCTCTGTACCTTAAAACTCTTGCTTCCCTGTCCATTCCACCCATTTGGGATCCTTGATTATTACCACCGGACGATGCGCCACTCAAATCAACACTGCTTAGAGTTTGCCCAAATGGGTACGAGATTTCGGACATGGAACTCCCTTCTGGAACAACTCCCACATCCAAAGACGAGGATGAAACCTGGAAACATTCAAAACGAAATTATAAGACCACTAAATGTTGCCAATTTTGTCACCATTAACAAAATGTTCCGAGAAATTTGGACTTACGCTATGACTTAAAGAAGGGGCGTTGAAGGTGTGATTGTATGAACTGAGGTTTGATTTGGTGAAGTCAATTTCGAAATGTTTTTCTGAGGAATTTTGATGGCCCGGAAGAAATTGAGGCTTGATAGTCTGAACAGGGACAACACCATCAGTTCCCGAGCTGTAATGATGCTGAAAATTTCGACCCTCCGATGATGCAGGGTAGTCAAAATCGAGGTAATTATCAGGTTCAGAGAATAGAAATTCCATTGATTTGTTGTCCGGAGCGTCAGAATGAACCTTAGGATTCGATGAAATCAACGCAGCAGCAGCAGGATCATCAGAACCATAATATTCCTGCGCAAAACACGGGCCTAATTTCGCATCCTGGCCTGCGTTCGAAAAACTAACCACGTTAACGTTGTTGTCTGAATTGGGCGGCGGCAGCGGCGGCGGCTGGACCAAGAAACACCCTGCGGTTGACTTCACGACGGACTCAGCAGTATCATAAAAGGGCACCACAGGGGAACGCTCGTGGCGGCGGGCGAGAGGATTGGCTGAGTGAATATCACTGTCACAAGTGACGCAGAGCGCGGCGGCGTCTGCCTTACACGTGACGCTGGCTGGTGCCTGCTCACACACTTCACACATCCACACGCGCTCGTGCCTGGTGCCAATTTTGGTCGTGGCATGCATTTTGGCATCACACCCCATGCACAGAAAAGCCGAATCCGTCAGGCAGAATAGCACAGCGGAGGAGGAGCTGCAATAGTCACATGGTTTAGCCACCAATCCCCACCCTGCCGCCTGAAAACACCGGTTATTAGTTAAACTCCCAGTGGCAGTGGCCGTGGCAGTGGCAGTGGCAGTGGCTGTGGTGTGTTCTGGCATGTTTGATCCCTTTGTATAACTAAACTAGAGGAATGGGAAATCTTTTGGGGCGAATAATCAGTGATGACTAGGCTTGGACTCGTGGTTTGCGTTGAAATAACAAATGGCAATTTGGGAGCTCAATCTGTCTGAATCTATAGAGGGAGGAGAAGGAAATCTAGACCCCCCCATTGACACGTGGAGAACCATTTGGCCACAAAAAAGATTTCATGACATGTTAGTGATATTTTATGTCTAGTAGCTGTCCATTGTCTGTGCCGACGTAGGGCCCAATGTTAGGGAACTGAGGGATGAGGGAATAGGGAATACGGTGACCTTTGGACTTTGGACTTTGGACTTGAATCATTATTATATTACGTAAATGTCATCATTTATTTAATTAATTAATTAATATTTTTTTTTTGGAAACTCTTGTGTGTTGCTGCTTGATCTGGTAATTAAATGGTGAACTTACTCCTCAATTGTGTAGAGAACATGAATTGAATTTATGGTAAAAATTCCTCTTCCTTTTAGTTTCCTATATAAAATGGCTCCAAACTTGGTGTTAGATTATGAATTTTTTTTTCCTTCCTTTTAATTTTTGAATATGTTGTATTGCATTTTAAAATATATTTTTATGTTTTTTGAAATAATAACAATGAGATAAAAGATATATTAAAATTCTAAAAAACTTGTTTTGGAAAGTACAAAAATTCATTTTCAAATACACCCCAATTTGTTAATGAAACTATACCGGCATTAGTCTCTTTTTGATCTTCAAATTTTGGATTCGATAAGTAAAGGGTGTAAACAAATCCATTATATAATAAAAAGTTATAGTTTGTCCAAGAATAAAAGGAAGAAAAAAAATCTTAAGTGTGCTGTCATCTTTCACTAAACATTTGATGCAATAGTTGTCTTCTTGTTTGTTGAGCAACAAAAACAATTAAAAAAAATTAAAATTTAAAATATCTCTCACATGATATAGGTATTACTGTATTAGGCATGGCAAGAGAGCATACAAGAAGTGGGGAGGCCCAGCCGCCCTCCCCACTACACCTCCGCCTCCCTCTTCTCGTTTTTTCTGGAGGTAATGTTTAGATAGGCCTTTATATATTGACGAATGAATTTTTTAATTTTTTAATTTCAAAATAAAAATAAAAATTTACATTACACTATACATGATTTGAAGGACTAAAATGATTTCGTTTATGTAATGCGAATGACGAAAATAGTTTGTTTATATAATAGAATGGACGATTTTGTCTCATTTTAGAATTGAGGAATTAAAAAGCTCATTCATCAATATGTGAGAGACATTTTTGGATATTATCTCTTTTTCTGTAGGTATATAAGGGGTCTTATTTTAAATAAAAAAAATATAAAAAGTATACTTTTAATATTTTTATTTATAAATAATAATTAAAATCAATCTAAAACTTAAGAAAAAATTAACATAATTCTAATGTAACAACTAATAAATTATGGAGTCCAAATCCAAACATACAAATAAAATATAATAAAAAGTTTTAAAATATTACAATATACAAATGTCAAATATAGTTTGGATTAATATAATAATTAATAATCATCATTTTTTTAAAACTCTACAATGTATCACATTTGTAATAGAATACTCTCTTTATATATATCATTTATATATATATAGATAGATATCAAATTAACACTAATTTATAAATATAAATACTTAATAATAAACTAGTAGTACTAATAATATATTATAATGAAAAAAATAAGAGTTAATATATAATAATTTATAATTGATAGAAAATAATAATAAACTAATAGTAAATAGTAACTAATACTAAAGTATGATATTTAAAATTTTAATTAATACAATTTTAATATAAGCATAATATATTGATAATTAAGAAACATTAATAATAAATTAAAATTCTAAGTAATGTTAATAACATAATATATATAATTATATAAATAATTTATTTACTAATATATACAAACAATATATTTATTAAAATTTAAATAAATATTTTAAAATTTTTTAATATATTTTTTATCTTATAATTTCTACATCAAAAAAATATAAAATTTCATATTTACTGTTTGGGTCGGGTATTGTTTGACAGATTGTTGGAGTGAAAGGAAAGGCGATGGGGGCGACCTGTTCAATCCAAGTTGTTAAAATGGTGAAACCAAAGTCGGAGTCGGATCACGAGAAGGGAGACGTACATGTTTCACTTTCTACACCGAAATTTATAAAAGTTGGCTTTTGGATTTTAATCGGGGCCGAAAGGTAAGGAAATGGCATGAATCCCCTCCGCTATGTCCCTATCAAAATAAAGACTCTAGGTCTAGGGGGTCCGTAGGGTAGGGCAGTGGGTCATCTTGGATGCAGGTTGGAACTTCCTCCCGTTAAAAAAAATATATATTTAGTTAAATTTTTTTTTCTAAAAACATTATGAGAATTTATTATATTATTTTTATTAATAATAATAATGTATAATATAAATTAAAAAATAAAAATAAAAAATATGTATTTAATCGTATATTAAGTGTGTTATATTTTACTATTTAAAAAAGAAATTTATCAAATCAAGTGTGAATTCTTTTTTTTTTAAAAAAACAAAGGCAATATATATTTAAAAAGAGTAATAAAATTTATATTAACTTTTTATAATGACTTATATGACAAGTATAAAAAGACAAAATCATCATTTATTATTTTGTATTTTTTAAAAAATATGATGAGTAAATTTTGTCTTTTTATACTTGTCACAATGAAAAGTATTATGATTAGCCATTAAGAGTATTATTATTCTTTAAAAAAAACACGGGGAACAACTTACTTTATTAATATTGGATAATTGTATAGTGCTAATTGGCATGAAATTTTATACATACGTAAATTTACATATATTTACAGTAAGAGGTCTTAAATCCGAACTCATAATTAGAATTCTTTGTACTTTATCACCCAACTTAATTTTCTCCCAGTTTAAATAATTTTTTATTAAGTTAAAACACGGATAATAAATAAATTTCTCTATCCCTAGTAGCTAGATTACCATTCGTAAGGGGGATGATTGGGTTGTAAAGTAGGGAATGACTATGTTAAAAAACAGAATCAATTATAACCAAAAACCCTGATTAAGACCTCCTAATTGTTATTACATAAGGAAAAATTGAGCAAAGTTGGGAATTTTATTTGAGGACCAATCTAGAGTAAAATTAGGGACGATATAAGCATTCAACTTTTTGTTATTAATATTTCTCTTTTATTGCAAAAAATACACTTTGGCGACAAAATTTTATATCTTTAGTCATAAATGAGAAGTGCTAAAAATTAAAAGTAAAATACTAATATTGTCAACCAATTTATATCTTCTCATTAGCATAATTAATTAGTTTTCAATAGAATATTGAAAAATACCAGTGATATATGTAGGTATCTAATTTCTTTTTTTGAAAAAAAAAAGGAGAGAGATAGAAGGGTAAAGTGTTTCTCTCTTTTAAATATGCTAGTGAAATCGGCACTACATTATGCGTGGTGCATTTAATGATATGTCCCGTAATAATATTTATGAAGTATTAATTTATTTTGATCACCTTTTTATATATACTATATTCCCTAAAATAGAAGATGAAATCAAATAAATTGCAAAACAAACAATTAATAACATAAAATGATAACTATTTTGGGACCAAACTTGAAGAATTCTTTTGTTGACAAGGGAACCCGCAGCCACTATCCAAGGGTGTACACTGGGTAAATTCCACTCCTGTGGAATAGCCCGCAAACCTTCACAGGAGAAATAAACAGCACTAGGCAAGCCATGTGCGACATGTTCAAGCAAGAAAGTATAAGGGGAATTTGAACTCGTAACTTTAAAGTTACATATTTACTCGTCACACCAACGTGGCTAAATATGATTAAAAAACTAATTAACTAGTTTTAATAAAAAAATATTAAATAAAATAAATACTCGAGAAATCTTTTCCCCAGGGAAACCAGGAGAAACATGAGCTCGTTAGCTGGGAATTTTCAGTGAACATGAGGGTGTAATTTCTGATTTATCATTAAGTAGCATAAAATAAATCAACATTCTATGTGGTAAGACAAACTTTAACTTTATGCCTTTCGTGCTCATATATTACACATCAAAAACCAAAGACAAAACAAAACTTAAAATAAAAAATAAATAAATGAGAAATCCAATTAGAATGGCTTCTCCACCAGACATAATGCATTCTTACTTATTTCTAGTATTCTGGACCTTCTCTCCACAACCATGGTGAGATTTTTGACCAAAAAGGTGACTCACAAATTTCAGCCATCTGACCAAGGAACCATAAACTCGTTTTGAAATACATTCTTGCAACCTAAACATTAGATATGAATTTTGGCGAATTCTAATCATCAACGAAAAATGAAAGTGGCAAAACAACAAAGCACCATGTAGAATCCACACTATTCTAGGAAAGCAAATTGCATTGATAGTGTAAGAATCAAGCCCCAAAAAAATTTAAAGTAACACCCAAGAATATCAATGCCAATGCGAGATAGGAAACAAAAGAGACAAGAATATTCAGAATTACTCATAGACAATTTACTTCGGAGCATCTCGGACTTCTGGCTTCTGGCATCAAGGTAATCAATCATTGGTAGTACTACAAAACCCAAAAGATTGGTCCAACAATTATTTTGGTTCTGACTATTTTAAAAATGTTCAGAAATAGCTAAATGCCCTTGAATGCAAAGAACAAAAGAATGGGAAAGAAAAATTAAGAATCACTTGGCTTACAAGGTATGAACCTAAGCCAACAGCTCTCAATGCACTGTAGATCAACATCCTTTCAGAATATCAACCCATTGGTTCATGAATCTTACAGCTCCAATAACTTGGAAAGGAAAAAAATAAAATAAATAAAAAAAATCATGACTAATGCACCACATGGCGCGCACACACACACACACTATCTCTTTTGGTATGTTTTAGATGAGAGCGAGTTTGTGGAAGACATAGAATTTCCTGCATAGAATTTTAAGATTATCCTAAGGAATTTTTCCCAGCACAATTTCCCACATTATCACCCCAAACCTGCTGTATACAGCAGCCATGGATTCCAACAAATAAGAAAGAGTTAAGTATCACCTTCTATGTACTCCAGTTAATAATAATCAAAAAGGTCTTTCATAAAGACATCTTTGTTTCGAAGAACTTCTGAAAAAAATCAGCACATCGGCGCTTTTATATACATCAGACGTGAGGGTCGTACCAATGTTTTAAAAAAAAAAAATCAAAAGTAGAGATACAACATTGGCGCTTTTATATATAGTATAGATAACATAAAACATAGTTATTCCCTTTGTCTTACAAAAACAATGTAATATTAGTTAGATACAAATTTTTTTTTTTGGGTATAAACTATAACACATTTAATTTATTATTAAACATAATTTTTTTAATTTTTAATTTTAAATCATATATTATCATTGTTAGTAAGGATAATATGAAAAGACTTAAAAGTTTACTCTTGTTTGAGAGAAAAAGAAAAATAAAAATAGCGAAAACGATTGTTTTGGGGGAAACGGAAGGAATATGTGTTTTTCTAGCTAATTCCAGACTCCACTCTTGTTTCTTAACTTCATTAATTGGTTGGTGATTTTGATATAGGTAATTAAGCAGGAAAATAGTTAAGGGCAGTTGAGTTAGCTAACCATTGCCATTCCTCCCGTATCATTAATTGGTACGAAATAACATCCTCTCCTCGGCCAAACAATCCACACGAATCAACAACGTTAGCTTCCGACTTCAATCATGGGATGTCTACTAATGTCTTCACCAAACTAATTGAAGGGACTATTCGGTTCCCAAATTTCATGGTTATTATTGAAAACAAGAGCAATGGCATCCGCTTGTGCGGTTGGTTGATGAGGGATACTGTGCCGACTGTTTTGGATGCATGGCACTAGTTTTCACCTTTTTTTCTTTTTTTTTTTTTCAGAATTTTTTTTTAAAAAAAATACTATAAAATTTATTAAAATATTAGGTTGATTAAAAATAATAATATTAAAATTAATTAAGATGAAAATAAATATTTATACTATATATATTAACATAAATTACAAATTTATGTTAATTTATTGTTATATTATGAACGTGAAATAATACAAAAAAAATGTATCAACGACAACAGATCCAATGCGATATTCATCAATTGCAAAGATTCAACAAATACACTTGAGTTTTCTAAACTATTCCATTTGCCTCATTATCAATCACCAGTATCAGTATAAAGTTACTGTTGGGTATTGATAGGAAAATAAAATCTCAAAAATTAACGTTCACAAACATTTGAAAATTTGTTAAACTCATAAATATCAGTCTATCCAACTGATTTCGAAATGACTTCTCTCTCAATCTTTTTCTGGTTTAATTAAACTTTCCCTTTCAGTTGGATTAGGTCGGAAAAAAGAATGTCAACCTTCCTCTTTGTTCACACACACACACAAAAACACACACATATCTATATATATATATGTTAGGATCAGGACAGCAATTGTAAATTGAAGAAGAAGAAAAAAAATAATTTGTTCTTATTCTGATAGATTTTCTTATATTAATTCTTCTCTTGATTCAAAATCGTAATATAATGTATATTCTCACTTGTTTCGAGCATCAAGTAGATGAAACAAATTAAAGAATAATTTTTTTTTCTAAGAATAAAGTCTTTTTAAAACCGTTCTTATTTAGTTCATCTTCTAGAACTATATATATCACTTTCTTGGTCTAATGAAATGAAATAAACTACAATAATATTTTATAAATATGCAATTATGTTAAATATATATTAACCATTTATTTATTTTTTATCTTTATCTTTAGGAGAATGGAAAGCTGTCTTCAACTTCAAATACATTTTTAGTGTGATTCCGATTCCATGAGCAAACTTATTTTCGTATAAATTAATGTCCTTCAATTATTTTATCAAGACTTTGGTACAAATGCCCTTCAAAAATATTGCTCATCCACTTGGAATGCAATTAATTTTCGGTCCTCAAAATCTAGAACTTTCATTCAGCAGTCTTCATTTGGGGCAGGAGTAGTTCGAGAAATTTTTTTTTTAAAAATTCTTCTTCTCCCAAAATTTCATTTTGTGTTTTGGTTCTTTATGTATAAATTAATAGATGAATGAAAATTTACCTCAAATTGAGTAAGAAGGACTATTAACGAGGTCCAACAAAATACATAGGTGATTATGTAAAATTAATTCTCTAAAATGCATAGGAGTTTGAGTTTAACAAATATTTAAAGATGCAAATCATGCTTAGTTTGATTCTATATAAATTCTTTTAGGAAAAGTTTAGATTGTTAAGGTTTCAATTACTTGAATAGTACTTCCTCCATTTGAAGAAAAGAATTTACTTTCAAAATTTTTTATTGTTTCCAAAAAAGAGTCCACTTATAAATCAAAATTTTAAAATAGTCTTACTAGTAATAATTATGTATACATGTAATTAAAATATAAGGTTAAAAAAATAAAATTATACATTTAATGGTGCAGTAAATATAGTATACCTAATAATTAATGAAAAATTATACATAATCCAAAATAATTTTTTTTTCCTGGGAGGGGGTTGGGACAAAGGGAGTATTCCAAATCTTGAATGTTCTTACTAGAAGTATACTAACAAATATAATAGCATGAAAAGAATGAATTGATAACTTTGTGAAAGAAAATAAGAAATTTTGTATCCTGTGCAAAATTAATTGGACTGGTAGTAATTTAAACGAATGTAAAAATAGTTCAATTCGAGTCCAATTCAAGATTAGTATCAAGTTACTTAGGAGTTATATAGTACTACTTTCCTTCCAAAAAAAAAAAAAATTACTTTCAAAAAATTTTTTATTCTAAAATTTTATATTATCCAAATTAATAATTATAATGTATAACCCAAATTAAAAAGTAGGGATAAAAATATTAAATTATGTATTAAATGTGTTGTATTTAGTAATTTAAAAAAATTATACTAAATCAGAACTAAATTCTTTTTTAGGGACCAAGGGAGTATAATGCAACTTGTGATGAATACAAGTTAAAATTTTAGGTCCTCTCACACATAAAACCAAAAACTAGGAAGGGGGCTCAAATTTATATGAACAGTAATCAAAATATGTTTTTATATTTTTTAAAATAATAATTATAAGATAAAAAATGTATAAGATATCAAAAAAATATTTTAAAAAACGCAAAATCTATTCAAGGTGGAAACCTTCAAACTTATCCCTTGCGTTTATGGTCAAGGGACTAGAATTTTCAATGCCTAGCTAGGAGTGCATAATTGGGCCGACCATCCAATAATACACTATTGATTGTTATCACATTTCCAATAGTCATTAATCATATCAAGAATGTGGTCAAATCAACTTCAACGGGTGGAAGTCCATATCTATCCATCTATCAATATATATATATATATATATATATATGAGTAACGGTGGAGAAAGTGATAAATGATAGTGATTTTGTATAGTGATTGATGTGGCAATCATAAAAAGATAAAATTATTTATTTATTTCCATTACAAAACACAAATAATAAGGGATAATTTTGTCTTTTCATGATTACCACATCAGTCACTATATAAAGTCACTATATAAAGTCACTATCTCAATCATTACTCTATATATATATCACTTTTGTCATCTTTATATACAGCTAAAAGTAGAAAATGTTAATGTTATAATTGATTATACTTTTGCAAAAAAGAAAAAAAAGAAAAAAAATGTTAATGATATATAGAGTCACACTATTATTATTCAATACATAATATGAGACTATTTTTTAAAAATTTTAAATTAAGGGTACTACAATACTAGAATTTTAATGCTCTTTATTGATAGTGTTCTCAGCTTGTTGAAAATACTCTTTCATCCAAGAAAAAATGTTCACTTTTGATTTGATATATATTTTTTAGTTATAAATATAACACGCTTAACACATTATTAAATGTATAATTTTTTTTTATTTTTGTCCTTATTTTTTAAAAATTTTGGATCTTATATTATTATTATTAGCAAAGATGATATAATAATTTTATTCAAGGCCTCTTTGGTTCCTAATTAGAATTGGAATTCGCTTAAATTAAACATATTTGGTATAGATTTTATTTTAGTTTGAATTTTACGAAAAACTTTAACAATTCAAAAATATTATAAATTAGATATTATGAATGAGTTGGAATAAGAGAAAAAATTATAAAATTTAGACCAAATATAATATAAAAAAGTCTCTAATTTTAAAGCAATTCTAATTCAAATGAAAAAACCAAACACACTATCAATTTTATTCAAAAGTGGAATTTTTAGAAACTTTTTTAGGACAAAAAAACTTTGAAAGAAAGAAACTCTTTTATAAGAAAGTTGTCTCTAATTTTAATTTTTTGTCACAAAAAAGAAAAAAGTGTCATTGGTATGTGTATAGTGTGGCAAAATAAACCTGATTTAAAAACTAAATCCAATTAACTCGCTTTTTTATGACATATCGGGTCAGATGAGTATAGGTTAAATAATAATTTATAATTTCACAAATTAAATTGGTTTGAATATAATATGACCAAATGAGTTAAAATTATTAATTTAAAAACATTAAATATTGTATAAATTAAGATAAATTATAAGTTTGTAAAATTACAACTCACCAATTTTATTTGGCACTAATGGGTGTGTAAATGTAATATTTAGTTTGAAAAGTCTGGTTGAAAATGACTAGTGAGTTACCAACTGGGTGAGCTAAAACTGGGTAAGTGGGTGAAGAGATATGCGTCATTCATTGCGTAGGCTGACAACAGGGCCAAAATTCAATGTGCAATTTTTGTCGTTGGCCTGGAAAAGGCGGCAATAAAAAGACGAAGGGATGAATCAGTTTTTGGGGGCAATGCATTGCCCTGAATGAAATGCGCTTGTAATTATATCCCCCAAGGAAAGCGATTCTTTTGGTCGTTTCTGGGCAAAAGAATAAAAACGGGACAGGTCACAGCAGTGGCGGTTTTTGGTAAAATGCATTTCCACTACATTTGTGGATCCTTACACTGTTCTCTGATTATATATATGCAACAGATAGCTAATACCCATGTGATTCACCAGAATTTTGGACGACAGATTTTGTCGCACATGGTTTCCTCCATTTTAGCCGTTAAGTTGGAAACTCTTTTTTGTTTTTTGTTTTTAAATTTTTTTTTTATAACTCTCAAAAATAACTCCAAAATAGTTATTTACATATTAGACAATTAGTTTTTTAATCTCTTATTTTTAAAACGAAAAAAAATAATTCTTCACATTTTATAAATGTACCATTTTGATCATTTGTTATTATTTCGTTTGTTTTTTTGTCTAAATAGTAATATAATAGTGATAAAATAGTGACGAAATAATAAAAAAATAATAACGAAATAGAAATGGAGGACTAAAAGGGTACATTTATAAAATGTGAGGGTCATTTTTTCCAGTTTTAAAAATAGATGAGTAAAAACCTCATTGACAAATATGCGAATGACCATTTTGAAAGTTATTTCTAACTTTCAACTCTCATCAATTCCCGAAATATGATTGTATAAGGTGTGTTTTAAATTGGGATAATTACTTCAATTTTCCCTCAATTTCAACTTTTATTTTGATTTCAGTCTCCGATATTCAAAAAGGTTTGATTGAGTCACCCCACTTTGTAATTTAGTTCAATTTTGCCCCATTCAAAAATTATTCAAAATTGAAGACTGCCCTGTTCAACTCGGGAAAAGAGTGTAACCTTTTAAAGAAAAAACAGGAGCGTGGAAGAAAATTATCTCTACGCATGTAAATCCCACTAAATTAGGGCTCCGTTTCTTAGTTTTCAATTACTTCTCGTGTAATGAGGTAAAAAAACAAGAAAAACGCAATATATTTTTCCTCCTTAGAAAAAATTCATTGAGAGACCCTAGTGCATTAGGACAATTTTTTTTCCAGAAATCTTTTACCTCTTCCTCTAAAAACTATATGTGCTTATTGTTTTGAGCAATGTTAATTTTGATTAATTTTTTTGAATTGAACAAAATTGAATTAAATTATAAATTTGAAAGACTAAATTAAAAGTTTTTGACCATCAGGGACCAAATCAAAATATGGGCCAAAGATATAGGACTGTTGAAATAGTTTACCCTCCATAAATATTAATAAGGGATAATATCTGAAAATAAGCTGGCTTTTTAGAATAATTTTAAGCGACCTTTCAATTTTAACAATACAAGACGACCTTTTCAATTTGAATAATTATAGCGCCGGTCAAAATTGATGGCGTGGGTCAACCTACCAACCATTAAAGTTGGAAAAAGACAAAAAGCCTCCAATATAAAGATATACTTTAAAATTCTAAAATAAATTTTTAAAAAGAAAAAAAATACAAAATTTAAAGACAAAAATTTAATAAAATTATTTACACTATATAATAAATTTTTTTAAACAAAAAAATAAAATTTAAAGATGAAAATTTAATAAAATTTAGAGACAAAAATGACAAAAAATTTGAGGTTAAAAAATAAAGTATCTATAAAAAAAATTGAAGTTAAAAATCAAAGTATCATGTAATAATTTTTTGTCTATTTGCATTAAAAATTTTAACAAAATTTTACATAATTTTATTAAATTTTTTCTTTTAAAAAGTTAATAAAAAATTTTAACTATATCAATTTTGTGTCATTTTTGTCTTTAAATTTTATTAAATTTTCATCTTTAAATTTTATTTTTTTGTTTAAAAAAATTTATTATATAATGTAAATAATTTTATTAAATTTTTGTCTTTAAATTTTGTATTTTTTTTTCTTTTTAAAAATTTATTTTAGAATTTTAAACTATATGTTTTATATCGGAGGGCTTTTTTGTCTTTTTTCCAACTTTAATGGTTGACTGGGTTGACCCACGTCATCAATTTTAACCGAGGCTATAATTGTTACAAATTGAAAAGGTCAGGTACTGTATTGTTAAAATTGAAAGGTCGGGCTAAAATTGTTACAAGAGCCAAAGGTCAGGCTATTTTTGTATATTATCCCTATTAATAATGTGTTCATCAAATATCGTGATGATAAAAATAGGCTTTAGGTTTTTCTCTAGCCTATTTATATACTCTCTTTTTTTTTTTTGAAAGTATATATACTCTTTTCGTCTCAAAAACAAGAAGTTTAGTTTTAATTTATAACTTTTTTTTTTTAAATTACAAAGGGAATATGTAGATCGATTATAATGTAAAAAAGTTTTATTTTAATGCAAAAAAAAAAAGGAGAAAAAAAAGTTTCATGAAGACACATTTGTCAAATTAGAGTTATCTACTATTTAGTAAAATATTCCATACATAATTCAACCAAAAATAATTAGGAGAAACAACTTATAATTTAGATGGGGTGACCTATCTACATATAGGAGATAGAAAAATAAAAATTTATGTGATTGACTTATTACACTAAAAATAAAGATACAACAATGTATATAATATTTTTTTTGGTAAATAACGCCAGTCATCTCTCACCCTAAGGTATTAGTTTGATTTTTCTCTGACATTAAAAAAGTTTCAATTTAGTCCTTTAATTTGGAAATTTGGTTCTAATTAGCTCTTCTGATAAAATCAGACCAAATGAAAGTTAATACATTTAATTACTGACTTGCACAATTTAAATAATTTTATTTAATTACATTTCTAATTATTCAAATCATCTTCAATTTTGGCATTTTGTAATTTAGATAATTAAGAGATAATTTTATTTATTCATAATTTTTTTTTTGAAAACTAACAAAAATTGATATATCTTGCGAAAAATTACAAAGTTGGAGATGATAAAATGCAAAATTAAACTTTTACAACAAAGTATTTTGTGAAAGTAAAAACTTTACAATGGTTATTTGTAATTTACTATTTTTATTTTGATTTCTTATATTATTCTTTGCCATGTGTATGTGTAATTGACGTGATTAAATGTATTAAATCTCTTTTAATTTGATATAAGAAGATTAACTAAAATCATAATTACAAATTAAGAGACTAAATTAAAATTTTTTAATCACGAAAGACGTAACGGCCTTAGTTTGCTTGCTAATTTGGTGGGCTCTCAAAGTCAAAAGATAAGAAGGTTCACTAAGGGAAGCCATGTTCAGTGTAGATTGTCCACTGTGTAATTATGAGAAAGGCCCATAAAGAGATACCCTTTTGAAATGTGGGCTACCCATCGGCAGTATTCTTAGGCCCCATACTTGTTCCAATAAAATTTTGAAATGGACCACTGAGATTGAGAGTGAAATCAACGAAATTTTATAAAGAAAGACAATTCCCCTGATTAAGTTAATCATTTTGCTCAAGACAGCCTTATTTTTAACTGTCTAAGTTAAATTACACCTGTCTCCTTTAATGTTTAGCCTAATTACGAACTGTCCCATTAGGTTTGAAAATATTATAATCTACATTAGCATTTAACTACCAACAAAACTTTATGATATTTAAAAATTTATACTTAATCAACACTCAAACTACACATAAAACATGAAAGCAGCCAGGGTTAAGGAAGAAATTTTTATATTATTTTCTTGAAAAGAAAAAAAAAAAAAACCTTTTCTAGTTGCAATTGTAATTGTTACATGAGAAGTTTTTCCATTTTTTTCCTTTCCATTCCATCACTTATTTCAGCAATGCTCTTGAACTTCTCTATTATGTACAACATAAAATAAATGATGAGATGGCCACAAATTGTGGCTTGGCAATGGCCTGTGTTTTCTTCCAGCCAAATCATGTACAATTTCATCTGATCAATTATAGATTGAGGAGGTGTAAACTATCCTTAGTTTCACCAATTAAGGAAAGAACAGTGGCTGCAATGTGTTTTGGAGTGAGCCCAGCTTCTTCAATCTGATCATTTGGAGCCCCATGATCAATATATCTATCAGGAAGCATCATAGCCCTCCACTGCACGTATCAAAAATCCATCATGAATCTTATAGAAGCATTATTTGATCAATTTTCCTTGTTCATTTAGAGCAAAACAAAAACTAGTCGCGTCAATAAATTGTTACCTTCAGATTTCCATCGAGTAAGCCATTCAAGGCTAAGAAGTGTGACACATGAGATCCAAAGCCTCCTATTGATCCTTCTTCAACAGTGATGAGGACTTCATGTTCTTGAGCAAGTTGTCGGATTAAAATCCCATCGAGAGGCTTGCAGAATCGTGCATCTGCAATTGTAGCTGATATGCCAACCTTTTCAAGAAGTTTTGCAGCAGCTAAACAGCTTTGCACTATGGTTCCGTACCCCAAAATTGCTACCCTGGTTCCTTCCTTTAATATCCTTCCTCGGCCAATCTATTTTGCCAACTTCTAATTAGAATTAGATGCAAATTCGCAAAACAAGAAAGGGGTTTGTATTTTTTTTCCCTAATAATATAATGTTATCTACCTCCAAGGGAGTTCCTTTGTTGTTTGGTGGAAGAATTTCTCCAATGCCATTCCCTCTTGGATACCTAAAACAACTAGGTCGATCATCGATAATAGCAGCTGTTGCAATCATGTGCATGAGTTCGGCCTCATCTGCTGGAGCCATGACAATCATATTTGGCAAACAAGCCATATAGGTCGTGTCAAATGCACCACAATGTGTTGGACCATCAGCACCTACAAGTCCAGCCCTATCCATAGCAAATCTCACAGGAAGCTTTTGAAGGTCTACATCATGAACCACCTGCGCCATTTTCATTTTTCAATGTAAGCATTGCTGTTAATCTTTTGAGCTAATATAATTATCTAGAGCTAAGAAATTATAAGACCACTCTACCTGATCATAACCTCTTTGTAGAAAAGATGAGTAGATAGCACAAAAAGGCTTCAGCCCTTCCGTGGCTAGACCAGCAGCAAAAGTAACTGCATGTTGCTCTGCAATTCCAACATCGAAACATCGATCAGGAAAGCATTTTTGGAACAAATTGAGACCAGTACCACCTCCCATAGCAGCATGTATGGCTACTATCTTATTATCTTGCTTTGCTTCAGCTATCAACGCCTCTGCAAAATAAGTAGTATATGTCTTCGTTTTTGACGTTGACTTTAATTGTTTTCCCGTTTGAGGATCAAATTTCACAACACCTGCAGTGTTAACATCAAATTCCTTAGTTCAAAATTTTGTTCTCTTTCTCTAAAATCTTATTACATTATGCTAGAAAAGTATATTTACCATGCATTTTATCTGCAGCTGCTTCAGCAGGGGGGTAGCCTTTTCCTTTTTCTGTAATGATGTGAATGAGAACAGGTCCTGGAACAGGCATAGCCTTGACCTTCTTCAAGATGTGTACAAGGTCCTCAATGCTGTGGCCATGCACTGGACCAATGTAATAAAGTCCCAACTCTTCAAACAAAGGCGCCCCTGATCCACTCACCATTCCTTTCATATAAGTATCCATTTTGGATACAATTTCATGAATCTGTGTCCCTTGTTTGTCACTCACATCCTGTACATGTTTAATTAAAAAAAACAGCTCAATTTGAATCATACAAATCTATATGCACATAAATCTGCACTATTTAACACAGAGTTAATACGTACTTTGGCTGCTTCACGAAGTTGGCGAAATTTTCTGCTCGATTGAAGTTTTGTCAATGCTTGACTCAATGCTCCAACCGGAGGAGCTGGACCATCAACTGTGGCTGTAGGGAGGGAGACTTGTTTGTTGTCATTTAAGACTACTATGAGATTGGAATCAAGAAAGCCTGCATTGTTCATTGCTTCAAAAGCTTGTCCTGCTGTCATGGCTCCATCTCCTATTACTGATATTACATGGTTGTTCTTTCCTAGCATATCTCTTCCAACCGCCATTCCTGGATACAATTAAATATCAAAATTAATTCGATTTCGTTCTTCAATCTTCAATGAAAATGGACATTGAATATTTTTCATGAAGCTCGAACAAAATATATTATTATTAGGCTTGAACAAATTGAGTTTAAGACGTTTTGACTCCAATACATGAGATATATTTTACCTAAACCAGCAGAAATACTTGTTGAACTATGTCCCACTCCAAAAGCATCATGCATACTTTCATCCCTTTTAGGAAATCCCGCAAGTCCAAACGTTTGTCGGATCGTGTGCATCCGTGACCTCCTTCCTGTTAAGATTTTGTGCGGATATGTCTGCAAAAGTACCAAACAGTTCCTCTCATCAAACAAATTAAGAAGGCATTATTTGCATTCGGGTTCTTAAAAAAAGGTCTAGTTTTAACTGGGTTACAATTTTTTCTTAGTTATAAAATATAATATATTTAATATATGATTAAATAAATAATTTTTTATTTTTATTTTTATTTTTTAAAATATAAACTATGTATAATCATTATGAGTAACGATAATATAGGAATTAATTTACTCCAAATGTGTTGTTGTTGTTGTTTTTTTTTTTTTTTTTTTTTTAAGGATAGAAAAAAGTTTGAAAAATGTAATCTTTCTCTAAAAAGGAGGGAGTACAATCTAACTTTATTATTATTATTATTATTATTATTATTATTCATTTGCTGCACCGAAAAGTGACTTCGCCAGGGCAGGGGTGAAAGCGAGAGAAAGAGGGGTAGGGAAGAATTTAATAGATTTAAAAAAAAAAAATTGAATGAGAAATCATATGAGGTGAAAATTTTACATAAAATTCTATAAAGTGACAACAGAAGGTGACTTATAACGAGTGAATTGTATTAAATATTTTTTCCCTAACAACCCTATATTCATGTATATATGAAATGTACCCAGAGTTTGTACAAAAATAAGAAATTAGTGTGTTATTTTTTTTTTCTAAAAACGATAATCATTTTATTGATATGAATAAATACATGTATAAATGTTAACCAAAATGGCTAAGAATGACAGTAATAATCTCACCTGGTGACCGACATCCCAGATAATTTTATCTTCTGGAGTATTAAACACATGATGAAGGGCAACAGTAAGCTCAACAACGCCTAGGCTTGCACTTAGATGCCCACCGGTCTTGGACACTGTGTACACCATTTCTTCTCGCAATTCATCCGCTAATTTTTCAAGTTCCTGTGCGTGCACAGGGAGGGAACAAAATCAATACGAAGATTTAGTTTAATGTTACATAAGAAAGAATATTGTCAATTTTTCAGAGTTTTAGACTTGTACTAGGATGTAATAATGGTCGGGTAAATCCTTAAGGAAAATAGGCATGCTAAACGTGTAATCTAAAAGAAAAATAGGCATGATAAACGTATTTTCAGAAAATGGTAGCCTAGAACAAAGACATACTGATGAGTTGCTTTCCCGCGAGAGAGAATACTAAATAAAAAAGCATGGCTCAAATTTTTTACTTGGGCGTCCTTGTTATTAATCGTTGTCAATTTCCACTACATATAGGTGAATTTTTGTGTCTCTACTATTATGATTCTGGGATTTCATTTTAATTTAGAAATTTGAAAAGTATAAGCAAGGGAAAATCTGAAAGCAAATTACATAGTATGTTAATTTTCGTTGAGGTTGCAAGTGATTTACAGTAAACATCACTACAATTTTAACAAAAAGTTTCAGGAAAAAAGAAAGAAAAAATTTAGTACTGTCATGTTCACCTCAACTGAAAGATTCTTCATGTGAATAGGATAATTGATGGTATCCAAGACGGGGGTAACTGGTTTCTCTCCTGAGAAATTGAGACTTCTCTTTGGCTGTCCATTTTCCCTTGTCATATACTCATTCTTCACTAACACATCAACTTCATTTGCTTCACTATTCTCCCTTTGAGCAGCTACCACTCTAGCAAACTGTAAATTTCATCAAATACAAATGAATCATTTTTCTTCACATTATGAAAAAGAGAAAAAGAAGAAAGAAAGAAAAGAACTCTGCGTGTGTGTGTTTCGGAGGGAACCTTTCTTTTATTCGTGGGAATACAAGAAAACAGGCCAAGCCCGTCTTGAGGTTGGAGCATTGGCAGGAAACTTCCCCTCGTTAGAACGCCATATGATGCTGAAGCCATCTTTCTCAATGTTTTTCTGTGTGCTGTCTTTCCTTCTCAGCTACCAGATGAATTGTTGAACTGCTTAAACTGGGAGCTGGGCAGAAGAGCACAAAAGAATGCAATTTTCTCAATGGAGGAGAAGTTCTGCCAGCTTCTGCTGATGTGCGGGAAAGTGTTGTATTTTATAGAAAAAAGGGTCCCAGAACATCAGGCTAAACAAGAGCAAACTTGTTGGGGGCAACAATAAAAACCAAAGTTCTAGTATATGAATATATGTGCAGTAATTTGTAGTTTTACAAATATAATTTAGTTTATAAATTAAAAGGCATACATGCAGTTATTGTCCATGCGGAGTCAAATCAGGTGAATAACACTTAACCCTTTGTTTGTTTTGATTGATTGAAAGAAGGAAAGCAACCGAAAAGGAAGAAAAAATGGATAGAATTGCATGCTTATTTTGGGTGCGTACGTATGATTGGTCGGGTGCGCATCATTAGGCTTTCAAAAAGACCTATATTTTCCTGCTTTTCCAAATAATTTTTATATTTTTCTAATAACTTCTATGTTATAATATTTTCCTCAAAAAGTCTATAAATGCATTTTTTAAAGAATGAGATTCTCATGTGGTTATAAGGCATAGTCCTTTCAAAAGAAAAAAAGGTCGTGCAAAAATTTTCTCAAGCGAACGGAGATTAATTCTCAACTGCAATGGCACAACGATACTGGCTACAAGACCTGCCGAACAAGGATGAAAATCAACTTTAGTGTATCAAGCAAAGATGAAAGTCGAATTTAGTGATTTGATAATACTAGATAAAAGAGTGATTGTTTACCTATGTCTCATTTATGACATATTAATAATGTAAAATAACGCATTTTTAAACCAATCCATATTTTATACACTCTTTATGTTTGTCACGATTTCTCTAACTGTTTAGTTATTAATCAACATTATTCTATCAAGACTCTCGTGTCTCTCTAATCTTAATAATTTGACAGCCTCGATCGCATCATATGCCAACCCAAACTGATATATATGCTTGAAAGGACCGGCACTGAACTATATGTTTGTACTAGATTCTAGTATTCTACGTATGTAATAATTAAAATACTAAGTTAGGATGGTGCATGGCAACCATGCAGATTGCTTTCGAAATTCTTCAACATCATTTTGAAAGAATAAAATGAATTTAGCAGAAGATAGAGCTCGTATTCGTTCCAATTTATTCATCAAGATTTGAATGCCGGCATTGCTCTGCTGGCCCTTGTGACCTCAACAAGTAATGTCTTGAAAAACATAGTCATCATATTTTTTTTTTTTGTCTTAATCCATAAATGACCATCACGTACTGGTTCCTTAATCAACATTTCAAAGGGTTAATTAATTACATGACTGGCAAATATGTTTATTACGTACGTTAACTCATACACATTGCTTTCCATTAGTGGTTTTTTTTTTCCTTTTCTTTTTGGTAATTAAAAGATTTCGATCTCAGAAAACTCAGTTATAGTTACTCCCATGTGACTATCCAACCCAACAGTCCTATTCTCATGTCTTCATTTGACATTAAAATGGCTTCATAAAAGTTACGTATATATAGAATGTGTTCTAAAATATATTTTGACTTTTTTTAAGATAATTTTTTATATCTTTAAAATAATTTTTATTTTACAAATTTTACGTCAAAATACATAAAAATATTTTTTAAAACGTAATTTTCACGCACTTTTTCTAAATATGATATCCCTTATGATTTTACTACCATTACATTCAAAAAGTGTCATTTAAAAACAAACTTTTTTTTCCCCATTTTAAAATTTATAACAAGCTTAGCTTAATTACTCTGATTGAATCATGGAATCGATTTTTATCTATTGAAAAACAAAACAAAAGAAGAAGATGAGAAAAGTCAACCAGAAAGGGTGGGAATCACGTTTGATTGTTATGGGCACGTAGTAATTGTTACTTTATTTGGTTGGATGAAGTTACCCCCCCTAACTTGTAATGTGGTTCACTCACAAATTTGTTTTCTAATTCCAAAAACGTCAGTATTATTGGACAAACCCACAATGCACGCGACTTGAGAGCACCATTTGTTAATTCTCAAAAATTGTTTCAAGATTTCTACATATTTTCACACTATCCTCTTTGTCTATTACAAATTAACAATTCACAAGTGGGAGTTCTTCTTTGTTGGTTTGGAAGATCCTCTATCTAGCTATTGTGTTTTTATTTGCTCCTCATTTCTCTAAAATTTTAATTAAACAACGTTGGTTTAGGAGATGAGACATAATATATATAATACCACAATTAACCCATAAAATAGTGCATTCCAGTTTATTAAGGAAAAAAAATTTCCTAATCTTCTTTATTGGTATGTAAGATCATCTACCTAACTATTGTGTTTATATTAGCCGTCATTTCTCTAAAATTTTAGTTGAACATCGTTACCTTAGGAGATGAGACATAATACAGTACGACAATCAACCAAATAATTAAAGTACACAGAGAAGAAAATATTAAATGCAGCGCTACAGCCCAATTTATTAAGTGGAAAAAAGAGTAATGATATTTATAGTGACTTTTTACAGTGAAAAACAATAGTGACAGATGTGACAAGCATGAAAATAAAAAGTCATCCCTTATTATTTTGCATATTTTAAGGAGTGTGATAATTAAATTTTGACTTTTCATGTTTACCATATTAGTTGTTATAAAAAGTCACTATGAAAAGTTATTATGTGCATTATTACTTGTGGGAAAAAAATCATAATACTAAAAAAAGAGTGAGTCAAGTTGAGGATAAAAAGGTTAAAAACCTATTTTTATTTTTGTAATTGTATTGTTGCCTTAAATATAAAACGGTGTTGGGAGTGTTGAATATTTTTTGAATTATGAGAGTCACGATGAAAAATTTCAGTAGTTACTTTTAATAATGGAGTGACATGGCAAGATTAATGGATGCTCATTGCTCAAAGTATGCTGCGTAATGACTTTTAATGTGAATACTTCATTATTCCATCATTGAAAGAATTTATCCAAAAATTTTTCTTGTATATATTACTCTACATATATATTATTATTATTTTTTACTATTCGGCGAGCAATATGGGAATTGGTTAGTCTCAATATTTAGCATTAAATAAGGCACAAGTCAAGTGAATTGTTATTGGTGAGGATATGTATGGCGAACAACTAGGACCAATTTAGTCACATTTTCATATTCCAATTGAATGCTTTCCATTTTTGATTATTCTCAAAGGAGAAGATTATTCTCTTTAACAAGCATATACGGATCCAATCACTATAATAAGAATAAGAATAAGAAATCTTTGCCCCCCATTCTTCGAGAATCCGAAAGATCTTTTTCCAATTTGAATTTGTTTATTTGGAATCTAGGTTCTTCTACTTCATTTTTATTTAGTATTTTTCTTTTTTTTTTTATATCATTCCTTCAGTCCCATCGGTTTGATCCTGTAGAATTTGACCCATTTTTCATTGAACAAAGGGTACGAAATAAATCAGATTGATTTTTCGATCAAAAGTACTATGTAAAATTTTCAGTTTTTCCTTTTCTTCTATCCCTATCCCATAGGTATAGGTACAGTGTTTGAATCAATAGAGAACCTTTTCTTCCGTATGAATCGATATTATTCCATTCCAATTCCTTCTCGATACCTCCTAAGGAAAATCTCGAATTGGATCCCAAAGTGACGGGTTAGTGTGAGCTTATCCATGCGGTTATGCACTCTTCGAATAGGAATCCGTTTTCTGAAAGATCCTGGCTTTCGTACTTTGGTGGGTCTCCGAGATCCTTTCGATGACCTATGTTGTGTGAGCAATTAATTTTGGGATATTTTGTACGAAGCTTTGTGAATACATGCACGTTGCTCTTGATATAAGTGTAATTTTGTAAAATTTTATGACTATTTTTTCAATAAGTTTATGAGTTTTAATTTGTTGTAAACGCTTTTATATTATTTTTTTTATTTTAACATAAAACTTATTAGTATTTATTGAAATTTTACTTTCAAATGTAATCAATAGTCACAATCTAAAATAAATCAAACTTTTTTTTTTTGTTCTGCATGGGGATTTATTTTTTAATTTATATTATCATATAAAATTTTGGACACAGACATATGTATATTAAAAAAATTGTGTTATCATAAATTAAAATGTAATTTTGATCATAAGCATTAATAATAATATAAATTGTTTTTTATTTATCATTTTAAATATTTTGACATAAAATATCAGTACTATTTTTAAATATCGTATAAATTCATTTCAATTGTCATTTGGTATTTATAATGTATATTTATCTAAACATTTCAGTTGTTATCTTTATTTATTCCAAAAAAATACATATTTTATATTTACAAATCTTTATTAAGCAATTTAAGTTTTAATTTGTTTTAAAAACTTTTATAGTTTTTTTAGTAATTATATTGATTTATTAGAAATCCTTATAGGTTAATTTCATTATTTTTTAAAACTATTTATTTTAAACCTTATTTGAATTTATTCTTTAAAAAATCACTAATTTTATTATTTAAGTAAAAAAATATTATTTTTTACTATTTAACTTTTAATTACAAATGCAATTGATAGTTTAATTTAAAAATAATATATAAATTTTATGACCTACATACACTTGCATATTTCTTTTATAAGTATTTCTATCAGTTTAATTATTTTATTTGTGGATATTTTATATATTAATGAATAAATAAAACACTATACAAAAATAATATTAAATTTTAGTTAACTTGTTTTCATTTATCAATAATTGTTAAAAATATTGCAAGAGATTTTTTTATTTATCATTAATTATTAATCATTGCAAAACTAACTAAAAATGAACTAACAAATTCATTTAAATTCATGCAAATATAATAACTAATAACATATGTAGTTATTAGAATTTTATAGTGTATCATATTAAATTCAATTATTTCAATAAAAGTCACTTTCTTATGCGGTATAATTTTTATATATATTAGTTGTCGTTAGCAACAAAAATTTTTTTTCAAAAAAGAACTTATCAAAATTTCAATTAGCACAATTATTATAAGTTTTGTATTACTTTTAAATTATTTAAAAAAAATAATTATATAGTAGAAAGATAAATTAAACATATTTAAAGTAATAGTAATTATATATTTATAAAAATATAAAAAATTACTAGAATTTTAAAAATTTATTAAAACTTTTAACCGGGCACTTTTCACTTCTTGAGAAGGGTACTAAAAACTAGTTTATTCTAAAAAGAAATGAAAGCCAATTGAATTATGAAAGAGATTAAAAATTTAACCATCAGATAAAAAAAAAAAAAGTATAGTGAAGAGAGAATTTTCTCTTGTAGAGTTAGGAAATTCTACTTTCCTTATTGAGTCCAACTCACATTTCAAGCAGACATTGTGCCAGTTAACATGTTACACGTTGAAGAAAGAAAAACAAAAAATCTTTCACTTTTATAAGAAAATTCTTTTTTTGTCTTTTTGAAGGTTGGAAAACTCATCCATCATTAGTTTGGAATTGGATCAATCATTGAGTAGGTACTACTTAACAATCAAAGTTCCCAATTCGTTGTAGTCTTGCTCACGTTTGGGATACATTTTCATTTTAGATCACACTCTAATAATACTATAAAACTTTTATTTAAAAGTGAAAGTTTTTTAAGGATAAAAAATTTAATAGTGATTATTTTTAGAATAGGAGGAGTACCATTTAAGAAGAAGAAAAAAAGTACTCCCTCTGTTTCTAAAAAACAGAAAAAATCTACTTTAAATGGATACAATTTCTTTTTTTAGTTACGAGATTATCTTATTTTTTAAGTTTGAGTTGTTTATAATTATTATCAATCAATATAATCTACGAGTTTGTTCTAAAATTAAACCTTTTTTTGGAACAAAAAAGTTTTGAAAGTAAAATATTTTTTTAGAACAAAGAAAATATCTAAGATTAAAACACATAAAAAGACAAAATGAAATAAAAAACATATCTACCTTCGTTTCCATACGATTGTCATTTACTATTTAGCACCTACCCACATTAATTATTTTGCATGTAATTTGTTGGCACGAAACCATTTGAATATTCCATGAATCTCGTGTGTGTGTGTATGGGTGTTTTTTTTTTTCCCAGAAAAAAAAAGAAGAAGAAGAAGAAACCCTTTACGACTTTCAATTTTCATTCTGTAATCTCTAACATTATAGGAGCCCCCCATATATAATTCGAAATACTTATCATAATAGATTATAGGACATTATTATCATCCTAGTCAAGTTCATGCCAAAATCAATACTCTTACTATCAATTGTTTTTTCAGGTCATCTGCCTGGCATAATGAGCGCCATATGATTTATTCTTCCAGCTAAGGGCGTCGAGGCCATGCATAAAAACAAAATAGAAAGTGATAGGTTCAAAATTGAGTGAACCAGAGCTTGGCATCAATAATAATCAAACTCCAACCCAACCAATTAGAAAACTAATCCTCGTGGATCTCATGTTCTTGTACAATTGATTTCAACCCATAAATCTATTCTCTTCATCAATGAATCCTTACATTTCTTTCTGAAAGAAACATATGAAAATTTTAATAATAACTTTAGGTAGTATGACAAAAAGAGTAATGATATATGTAGACGAAAAGAAAAGATAAAATTTATTAGTATTATTTTTTCAGAAAAAAAAAATGCATAATAAAAAGAAATAATTGTGCTTTTTAGAAGGATTTTTTTTCTCAAGTCGTGAATTTTAACCGTAAGGAAATGGGGGCGCTTGTAGTTAAATCTATCGAATTTTCACCTTATTTCTGAATTGATATTCTAAAATTATTTTCAAATTTTCTTACTTTGATTTAGTAATTTTAATATATATATATATATATATATTTATATTTTTGAATTCGTATATTTATTTTATATACAACTCCTGAGTATCGAATTAGTAACTTCTTATATCGGTGTGTAAGGTTCTATTTTAACTACTGTCATTAACGGTATAAATAGATATAAGAATTCTTATTTATTTATGATGAAATCGACAATATATCAATTGGCTCAATTTTTTTTCTTCCAAATAAACAATTATTATATTGATAAAAACAGATTAAACATATAAGCAATGAAAACCTTAGATCTCACATTGAGACTAAGAAATGCTAATCGAATCACATAAACGGTAAAAGCAAAATCACCTACCAAAATTAGCTAAGTGACTCAAAACCCAACTTGTTAACCTTACAAAAACATCACAAATGATATGTAGAGCTACCGGATAAAAAATAGAATGCATCCGCCGCCATTCTTTACGCTATTGTTAACATCGATTATCTTTCCTCTCACACTTGGTCACAAAACCTCCAATAAGGAGAACAAAATCTTAAAAAAGAGGTACTAAAACCCCACTTAATAGGAACATAGGACTTACCATTTTTCAGAAAATTTTTCAACGACTTATACGGGGCAGTACCCAAAAAACCCACCAAAAAAAACGAAAGAAAGAAAGAAAGAAAAAAGGATTGCTGTACTGCTGCACCTTTGAAGATTTCTACGAATGTTCTAAATCTCTTTGAATACTTAAAAATGGCTTAACAGGACCCATGAGAACCCTTCTAATACCCATCCTAATATACCAATTGCGAAGTGGGATATGGTTTATGGAATCACCAATCACAAGGGAAGGGGTCCTTTGAAACTTCTACATGAGAGTTTTAACACTTAACCCTTTTCTCAATTTTCAGTAAATATGTAACTCATAGGATCAAAGTTTAATAATATTACAAGAGAAAAATATGCAAAGTTTTCCAATAGTAGGAAATGATAACTGCAAAACACTTCGATGGGAAAGGACAAGAGTTGCTGAAGGAGCATTCAAGATTAGGTCCTGGAGATTGATATAAAAGATTATTTATTTTTCAGAAATGGTAAACTATTGTGAGATGCAGGATGCGAGAAGAACATTATAAACACCTATATCATTCAAGAAATATTAAAATAGGATGCATAGGACAACAAAACACAAAGACAAAGAAGGTGGGGGTGGGGGGGAGGGGGGGACCTGGGGGGAATAAAAGGGCAAGATCAGCTAGAGATCCACTATGATTTGAGTTACTTTGCTCAAAAAATTTCACATTATATCAGTAGACTGCTTCCAAAAAGTGTTAGGATCAGCCGCATCCTTCTATTTCATCCTCAACCAATTACCATAATCAATAACTTTGCCTTCAAAAGTTTAGCCACCTCCAGATTTAAGTGTGTTGCTCAACCTGTTTATAACACATGGAACATAAAAAATCAGCCTCAACGAGGAGAGGACAAATGACAAGGTAAGGAAAAGAACAAAAGGAACCGCATTAACAAATTGACCATAACCAGAGATAAAAACTTAATGTCAGAAGCAAGTGAAGTGTAAGCAGAACAAATCCATCATTTGTTATTGGGGGGAGGGGGGCCAGACGGTGTTACCCTAGCTAAGTGATACATGCATTGCTGTAGTGGTAATATAAGCTTAGGTTTGTTATCTTGTTTTTCATTTCATAATTAGATATCCCCTCTAGTCTATTACAAAAATAGATGGAGATCGATTACGAAATCATAAGACATTCACAGCAATCAAAACTTGATCTTACCAGTCCAAACCCTCAAACAAGCCTTCTCCTTTTATGGCAGAAGTTTTAAAAATGGCCCACTGCCGGCTTTTAATCTTATGCAATTCTAAGGCCTCCGTCACAGCAGCATCGTCAAGCGCACCAGGAAGATCCTATGCAAAAAAAATCAAGGTAAAAATTTTCTTTTTACAACATCCAAAGATTTCAAAATTTATAACCAAAGAAACAGCCAATAGCACAAACCTGCTTGTTGGCAAATATGAGAACAACAGCTCCTTTTAACTCGTCCTCCTGTTAACAGGACAAATCAGTAAGTTTCAGTAGAAACTGAAAAGCTTTTTTAAATTTAGTATCAGGCCTCGGTGCCTTCAACAAAAATCAGATCAACTAGTGATAGAAGGAAAAAGCAGTAGATTTGCTAGCAACAGCAGCGAATATGCTGTTTTCCATTATAGTGCAAGAAATTCCACTCCTCAAAAGATAATAGTTCCATAATCAGAGCTTCAAATATAGTTATTAAAGTATCAGTGCAGCAACTATGCTAATCCCTGTTACAAATCCACTGACTACATTTTATTATATCACAAAGAGAAACTGCACATTGCAACCCACGTAGGACAAACTAGTAGCAAAAACACGATGTTCCACTAAGCTTGACTGTTTCTTGCATTTTGGAAAACACAACCACTCATCTGCTATGAACCCGAAATTTTAATAGTGTCCAGTAATAGATGTAAATTTGGAACAAAATGAAGGGCTGTGTTCTACAATTATCATCGACTTATACAAAAACAAAAATTTTCCAAGTCAGCAACAGCTTCCATTTTGTTTCTGAAATTACACTGACATTGCCAACATTTTTATTTTCATAAAAAGTTATAAAATTTGCCCTCAATTTTTTGTTGCCTGGGCCTCCCATATTTGTGTTTGTAAAGACATAATTGCGGAACTAAAAACCTTCTCTGGTTACCAACTTTTAGTTGTACAAGTAACAGCATGAGAGATTTATATTATAGAAACTAAGGTTTCAAATCCTAAAAGGAAGGTCCTGAACTTTGTGATGAACATCAAGGTGCATGTAATCTCAAAACTAAAGCTGTTTTTTTAATAATTCAGTGAATGCGGTCAAGTAGAGGTAGCAGCAAGTTTTTCAATGCAAAAATTCAAAATTTAATTCAGCAAACACGTCCTTGGCATGATCCTTCTTATCCTTTGCATCAAATCTTACCACATCATTGTATCCAGTGTGGCAATTTCTGTTTCTCAAGAAAGACTTCAAGACTTCAAGTCTTTTTACTAAAATTTCAGTCATCCAAAAAAGAGCATCCACCATTTTGACCACAAAAACCACCCCAAAACCTTATGTTAATTATCAAAGTTCCGTACTTCACAAACATAGAAATTCAAAAAATGAACTTTAAGGAGAAATGTAACATCAGAAATATATCTATCATATTTGTTTTTCCAAGCATCTTCAGTTAAAAGGGATTTGGGAAGGATCTCAATAAACCAAAAATGAAACAGTTTGCTTCGTCAATAAACTAGACTCCGACCTAGAACTTCAGAAATTCATATACTTAAGCAAGTACAAGCTGCCATAGAAAGTTGCAAATAATGTTTAGACAGGTAATCTTTTTCCAAAACCTACAACAGAAATAAGAAAATTTATCAAACCTCCAATATTGCATGAAACTCCTCTTTAGCAATCACCAGTCTGTCAGTATCACTTGAGTCAACAACATATATTATGGCTTGAGTATTTGGATAGTAACACCTCCAATAAGGCCTAAGGTGAAAAGATTATCCCTTTAATTAGTCATAAACTCATAATGTTCGAAGAAAAAGTTTAATTATTTTTGTTTTTAAAAAAAAGGCAAATGCACCACAGTTTAAAGCATAAGCGAAATAATTAAACAGTGTCAAGACAGGACACACTTTCCAAATAAAGGTCCAGAATGTTACCCCCTTATTCAATTAACAAGTAAGAAATTTACCCTATTAGACAGTTTAGTACTCTGGCAAAATATGGGCGCAATGCGAAATTATCCATGAAAATTTTAGAGTACGAAAGATTGGATTTATTTGATGAACTTGAAATATAAGTGGGTTAAATGTATAGTTAATAATCTCCCAAGCTACATTGCCACTGATATTTGGGTCAGGGGTTCATATATTTTACTCAATTTAGTTGAATGTATTAATGCTTCATGACAATGTTCAGATAGTTGCTGAAAACTTGAACCCAGAGGTGAGATAAACAATGCAGCAAAAATCCAACATAACAAGCCACACATCGACAAGCACTAACTATATAAATTCAACAACTAAATCCAGCAAGGAAGGAACTCTCTATCACAGCATGCTAGTATGGACTTGAATTCCATTCCTATTCAAATCATTCTGTACCTTTTGGATACTTTTTTTGAGCTAAGTCAGATTGAGAACAAAACAAACCTTAAAAACGTAAACGTTAACTTGTGATTTTTGAAGACAATGAACTTTAAGCATTTCCCCTCAAGCACAAAATCCATCAATCAAAATTAATTTGATCCAATATATAGCTGTTTCTCTGATGATGTAATAGAATAATAATATCTAGGAGCTTTCAAACAGTCCTTAACCTTGATACTGGGCTATCCAAGCAGTCTTCTCATGATTGTTAGATACTAGTTATCTTAAAAATAACAACAGCAAATACTCAACTTTTTCTACAAATACTCAACTTTACATACGTGTGTTGATCTGACTTGATTGGGATATCAGGAAGAGTTGATACATGGATGACTTGGCATATCTCATACTAAAAAGGAAAAACGATAAACATGCAGGCCCTCTCATAATGAAAACATAAAATGAGGAACATGAGTCACTACATTCTTTGACACAAATTTATATTGGAAAAGAATAATGCAACATGGTTATTTTCCCTTTGCAAAAATTGGGTAAACTTTTGGCACAAAATGCAAGAAGTATAATAAAGCATCCATGTTGAAAGAGATGGACTGCAGAGTACTACTTAAAAAAAAAAAACCTATGTCCAATCATAAAATATCAATTTATCTGAGCAATCTTTGCAATGAACATCAACCAACAAAATTTTCTCTTTGTAAAATGACATGCAATGCCTGATAGAAGCAAGGATTCAATGATGTGTACCTGATACTGGTCTGGCCACCTGCATCATCCAAAAAGAAACAGAAAAAAGAAGGAAAAGAGAAAAAATTAGGGCAGCGAAACAATATGCTGTTATTTAAAAAAATTGGCATCATCTAAAATCCATTATATCAAACTAAAGATAACTGAATTCAGAACTTACAACGTAATATTGAGACAACAATCAAACTCAATTAACATAAAAACTATAGACTACAAAGTTAAGTACGAACTAAATGTTTGATGACTTGGACATACCAAACATAATCAATGCAGTAATAAATAAACTGGGAATTACTTGAAGCATTTCGTTAAAATAATTAGAGCAGTAAAAATAATCTAACAATAGTATTTTGTGTTTCTCTAAGCTCTTAAGGCCTCTAATCCATTCAACCAACTTGTATCCTGGAAAAATGAAAATTAAATAGTAAAACAGAGTGACCAAATACAGTCCATCTAAAACATGTTAACAGGGTTGAGTTGATTTCTTGGAAAATGCCTTCTGCATGACTGAATGAGAATTTAAAACTGCAAGAATCATTCCTTAATTACATACATTGTCCTATCACAAAAAAGCTAGTCTCTTGTTACTTACACACAGAAGGTTGTTCACCATATCAGCTTAGAGTTTTAATTTCTACCACAGACATAGATATCAAGAACCAAATACACCAAAACAATCAACAACAACAGGCCTGTAAATTACGTAACACCAAAAGTTAAAATAAATGATGCAAGCATTACATAAAAACAATTCTGCTTATCAGTCCAAAACATATAAGAATTGCTGCTAATTCCAACAAAAATGAGCGACCTCAGTATTAAGTGCTACTGCTACTAGTAGGCAGAAGTTTAACTTCACCTGTTCAATCAAGCTTTCATTGCAGATGGGCAGTAAATTTGACAAATAGACATACCTAGATCCCAAACTTGAAATTTTATGTTGTTATATTGCACAGTCTCCACATTGAATCCAATTGCTGCATCAAACATAGAACAAACATGATCAGGACACATGCTTCCTGTTTTTAACTCCCAAAATACCAATATATAATCCCAACCCTTCTCTTGTTACATCAAAATTCATTAAAATTTAATCTAATTCCCAATATTTTAGCTTCAAAATTCCAAATTGTAAAAAGCAGTTTCTACTAAACTTAACAACAATGACGACTACCATTATGATCCCAAAGAACTACCAACTTTATAACAAAAATGACAATTACCATTATGATCCCAGAGAACTAATAACTTGAACAGTAAGAATAAAAAGACAAATACAGAATACAAACTTGGGATAGTTGAAACGACTTCGCCCATCTGAAGCCGATCTGAAACAAAAAACCATACGACAATACCATCAAAATCGTTATCCCAGAAAAATACATACGATTACTCAAGAAGAATGGAGGGAAAGAAGTGAAATTTACAAAGAATGGTGGTTTTTCCGGCATTGTCAAGGCCCAGTACTAAGATCCGAGCTTCCTTGTTACCAAACAGGGACGAAAATAAACGCGTGAAAACGATACCCATTTGGCCCTTTAGCTTATTTCAATCTTAAAATTCACAGAGCAATCCAGATCAGATCTGTATATTCAGCAGTCCTCCCTATAAACAATCAAAGAACACAAAATTCAGTGCTACATGACATAGGGAAGTGGAAACTAGGTCCAGGCAAGTAATTGAGTAATTATCGAGAGTGAAATAGGATTAGAGATCTAGCGAGAAAGTAATAAATATTACCTGGGGAAAGGGGAGGGGTCTGCTTGAGTGAATGGGAGAACAAATGAGGGAAACAATTACGATTTTAATTAAGGAAAAGGGTTTAAATACAATTCGTGAAGAGTTGAAATGGAAGAATTTCCAGTCTTTAGAGTTTTCTTTTTCGTGAGACCCTTCGGCCAAAAAAGAGTGGGGAAGAAGAAGGTGGTGGCGTTGTCACCGCTTGGGAATGAATCTGAATTGAGGATAAAAATGGGCACGAGGATGACCAACCCGACCCGGAAGTAAAAATCGGATATCAATGCGATCAAGTGACGTGGTCAGGGTCAACCAATAAGACTGGTCGGACCAATAGTATAATATTAAATAATATTATTATAATATAATAATTATTAAAATATTAATATTAGTATATAAATATATTAAAATTAAAATTTTTAATTTTTTAATATAATTAATTTTAAATTAAATATAAATTGCATAAAATTTTAAATTAATAATTAAATACTTTCATGAAAAATAGTATAAAATATGTTTTAAGTAAAAAATATGTTAAAAATTGTAAGAAATTTTTTTATAATATTTTGAGATATTAAATTTTAAAAAATTTTAAAAAAAATTTGTAGGTAAAAATTCAAAATAATTACATAAAAAATATTAAAAAACAAGTTTTATAAAAATATGAAGTTAAAATTTCATTTATAAAAATTAAAAAACCTTGTCAAACCTGAGTCAAACCCCAAAATCGGGTTTGACATGTTTTTAGAAGTAGAGATTTTTATACAAACTTGGACGGGGTCCAATCCTGGTTCCCGATTGGACTGGGCCAACCGGTTGGGCCGGTCCGGGTTTGACAACAAGGAGAATAACGGGTACAATGTTGTTTAGTGTGTATTATTATTGTTGTTTTTGTTGTTATTGTTTTTTTTTTAATTATTTATTTCATCTTAAAAAAAGAGTTCATTTTTAATTTGATATAATTTTTTTAGGTTATAAGGTACAATACATTTAATACACAATTAAATGTATAATTTTTTATTTTTATCTTTATTTTTTAATTTAAATTATACATTATTATCATTAGAAAAGGTAATATAAAACTTTCACCTCCAAAATAAACTCTTTTTTAGGAGAAAGAAAAAATTTCAAGCTGAACTCTTTTTTTGGTATGAAGGGGGGCATTATTATTAAATGCTCGAATAATGATAGTTATAATAAAATTTACTTTTTCTGCCCTGAAAAAAGAGTTCACTTTTGATTCAATACAATTTTTTAAATTACAAGATACAATACATTTAATGCACCATTAAATGTACAATTTTTATTTTTATAATTATTTTTTAATTGAAGTTATACATTATCATTATCAGTAATAGTAATACACGAATTTTATAGCAGAAAATAGACTTTTTTTTTTAACAAATAAAATTTTTGAAATTGAACTTTTGTTTGAAATGGAGGTAGTATAAAGAATTTTTTAATAACTGACATAACAATTACAAAGTAGAATGTTAATAGATAATCGGAAGGTTTAGGCTACATAATTTCTCCGTAGAAATATACTTAAAGATATTATTTTATTTTATTTTATTTTTTCTTAAACAACAATGGTACTTACGTGCAATTTAATTTGATTTTGAGTTTTTTTTTCCTTTTGAAATAAACAATTTTGATCACGAAGAATATTAGGCAATTCTAGTAGAACTGCAATCTATAGACACTAAGGGAGGAGATGCATTTAAATTATGTTTTAAAATAATTTTTTTGTGATTTTTAAAATAACATTTTGTATTTTTAATATGTCTTTTATTTGACGAATTTTATCTCTAGAAGTATAAAAGTGTCTTCATATGCTTTTTGAAAATTAATAGCCAGCATAGATTAAATTTTAGACAAGATTAAGGTGGAAAAGCTTACATTGGTTGGAGTACAAATTATTTTAATAAATGAATTTCTTTGATAATATTTTAATGGCATCAATTCTTTGCAAAAAGGATTGGATGACCCTTTTTCCATGAGTTAGAATTAGAAATCTGCCTATAATGAGATCTGATCATAGTCCCATTTTTCTTGACACTATTAAAACTGAGTCCATCTCAAGACTCCGAAAACCCGTCATATTTTAGAGTTTTTGGACAAAGAAGAAGCAGGCAAGGAAAATCATCCAAGATGAATGGTCAAAAGGAACTTCAATGAATCCCAAAGTGGCAAGCAAACTAGAAGCAATTCTCAAAGAATTAAAACATTGGAGTAATCAAAAGTATGGCAAAATGGAAACAACCATACAGGAGAAAATGAAGAAGTTGGAAGCCATCCAACAGAGTAGTGACTTAAAATCCAAGGAAATGATTGGACATCAAATATTGGAAGAACTTGAAGGCCTCTTGGCAATGCAAAAAGAATTTTGGAGTCAAAGGGCCAAAAAAAAAACTGGAATCTATATGGCAATGCCAACACAAAGTTTTTCCATCAATGGGCAACTAACAGCTCGTTTGGTTGGAAGGAATTATAATTCATTACAGCTTTATTCAGAAGCATGCCCTAACTCCTTTGTTTGATTCAAAGGAATTGAAACTCATAGGAATTCCAATTACGTCCAAGGCATGAATTAAAATTTAGTTCCATTAGTTCCGAATTGGAATTCAGGCGCAGCTCGTAACCGCCAAGTCTTTTTTCCTCCCAATTTTATCCTTCAGCTCCATCGTCTCCTTCAGCATCTCCCAAACTCTCCCCATCGTCTCCTTCAGATCTGCAACCGTAACCCGTCGCCACCCTAAAAAAACTCCTCTACCATCCCTGATCGACCAAAATTTCCATCATTCCCAAGCATCTTCTTCTTTTTATATTTTTATACTACTTCTCAACAGAATTCGAATCTTGCTTTCATTCTTCCTCGTCCCCACTTTCTCTTGCACTTCGCGTGAGCAGCTGTCATTCCTTCTTCAGATTATGGAATAGGATCTGTGGAGAAATTTTTCTCGATTGGTTGCGGTACGCTTCTACTTCACTTGATTTGCTTATGCATTGTGAACTTCGTTCTTGTTTTACTTTTTTTTTTGGTGGAAAACAAATTCTGGATGAGACTTGAAAATGTGTCTGATTATTCTTCGTTAATTTTGTTCTACATTTGTTAGATTGATTCCGTGTACAAAGTTGCTGCACAGATCTACTAATTTCGCAAAGTTATATCTACTTGAAAGGAAAAATTCTGATGTCAGCCTTTTTGAGTTGTTCAATTTTTGGCATCTGGGAAAAAAATACCTTCTAGAGGGATTTTAGCTGTAATTTTAGGCTTCATTTTTTGGGTTCCAGTTTTATGCCCTACTTTCTGTCTCATTACTATTGGGTTTGTCTCATGCTGAATTTGGTTTATATTTTAAAAGATTGGCCATCATTGCTTGGTCGCTGGACGCTCGAAACTCGGTTGCTGGAAGCTTAGTCTGCCGCATTTTCTCTTACCCACCGTCGCTGCTTGTGCTAGGTACGTGGAACTTTTCTTGCTCTATGTTCCAACCAAATTCCTTTGAATCCAATAACTTGGGAGGCCTTTGATTTGTATCCACAATGGGGATTTCTTGAAATTAGCATCTTCTTTTGTTAGGTTCTACTTTCATTATGCTAGTTCTACACATTTTTTCTTCTTCTTCTCTAATAGCATGAAGTTTTGGAGATGATGATTGCAAACAAAATGTTCATCTTAGTATTATGGGATGTCTTTCTTTTCTACCTTGTTGGTTCCTTGCCATTATATTGTATGGACTGCTGTGTATGTCTGTTAGCTGTTTGTTTTTACTACTTTAGGTTTGTTTTTACTTTCTATAAATTTTTTGTGTTTTTTGGTGCACATTCTTTATATTGGCTTGATTTGGGAAAAGAAAATTAGTAAAAGAGCTAGCATTTTCAAATTGATTTCAATTGTTCAACAGATATGTTAAGGCTTCATTTGGATTAGTTTTTAAAAATATTTCTTGTTGTATATAAGTCAAAGAATGATTCTTTCTTGTTGGTGGAGCTTTTCTTGCTCTATGTTGAATATTTTGTGGCATTTATTGAATGACTTCAGAATTATGTAATGTTGTGCTTTCAGTAGCCCTAGTGATTTTCAAGTTTGAAGTTCTCTTCTGATCATAAGTCTATAACAATCTTCTTACTTTGTCGCTTGCATACAACGCTGTACCAAATTTATTGCTTTACTATATTGCTAATGTGGAATAGATTATCAATTTTTTTTTTTTTTGCAGTGATGGCTCGCTTGAGTTTGATTAGAAATGCTCAAAGGAGAAAAAGAATTGTAGGTATATTGACAGTGTGGACAGAGATGTGTAGTGCTGCAAGTTGGTTCTTATGTTTATTATCAGCTGTGGCTTCTGTTTCTTTACATACTTATAGGCCAAGGGTTAGATCTTATGTTCTAGATTTTTATGCTAGTCGAGATTATGTTAAGCGCCTTGTCCATGATAGTGATGAGACATGTATTTCGAATGTTAGCATGAATAGACTTGCTTTCTTTAAACTATGTGAGATGCTAGAAAATATAGAGAGGTTAAAATCAACACAAAACATGCTTGTAGATGAGCAAGTGGTAATGTTGTTACATATTATTGCCCATCATCTTAAAAACCGAGTCATAAAACTCAATTTCAAGAGGTCAGGAGAGACAGTGAGTCGATATTTCCATAAAGTCCTAAATGCATTGATGCGTTTACAAGGTAATTTGTTCAGAAAACCTGAGCCAATTCTCTCAAATTCGACTGATCGTAGGTGGAAATGGGTCAAGGTATAGAATGTCTTATAATTATGTTAACTTACAACTAATTTATACCTAACTAGAGATTCCTCAAAAATTTTATTCCCATGATTTGTAGAATTGCTTAGGAGCTTTAGATGGAACACATATCAAGATTAAGGTGCCATTTGCAGATAAACCTAGATATCGAACTTGCAAGGGTGACATTGTAACGAATGTGTTAGCTGTTTGTACTCCTGAAATGCAGTTTGTTTATGTTCTTCCCGGTTGGGAAGGGTCCGTAGCTGATGGAAGAGTTCTTCGGGATGCAATTAATAGGCGACATGGACTTAAGGTGCCTAATGGTAAGCTTGCACCCATTTTTAAACAGGAAATGGTTTAGGAATTTTTTTTTGAATAAGTTTAGTTTTAATTAAGTGCCAATTAATAAAGTGTTTTTTGGTTTATAGGGTGTTATTACCTAGTTGATGCTGGTTATACAAATTCTAAACGATTTCTTGCACCTTTTAGAGGTCAAAGATATCATTTGAATGAATGGCGTTAAGGTTATCAACCAATTACTCCACAAGAATTTTTTAATATGAAACATGCAGCTACTTGCAATGTGATAGAAAGGTGTTTTAGATTGTTACACATGAGGTGGGGTATACTTAGAAGTCTCTCATTTTATCTGGTTAGGATACATAATCGGATTATTATTGCGTGTTGTATGGTCCAAAATTTTATTAGGAGAGAGATGAGTTTTGATCCTATGGAAGCGGAGTTGAGAGAAGATTTTGACACCAACAGAGTAGTTGAAGAGGATCCAATAACGTACGTTCAGCCCTCTAAAGCTTGGACAAATTGGAGGATGGAATTAGCAAATCAAATGTTCAATGATTGGCAAACATCTAGGAATGCTGGGAATTGATATTTGTTAGCATAGCTTTGTTTTAAGATTATGTTGTAACCATGAATAATTGCATTTGTCATTTGCAAATTGTTATTTATGGATTTCTTTCGTATTTTCAATTTTTCATGACTTTGTATTTTGTTAAGCCATTAAATTTTCAAATTTTATAAAGAATGGCAGGAACTTCATCATTTACAACCACTTCTTCAAAAGGAACAAAATACTCTCGAAGATAGGTGCCAGAGGAGGATACTATTCTAGTTTCTTGTTTACTTGATTTGCGCATTTGTGGTACATATAATGCAGATAATGGGTTTAAACCTAGATGCTTGGGAGAGTTTGAGAGAAATATGGCCAAAGTATTGCCAAATGCCAACATTAAGGGTAAGCCTCACATTGAATCAAGATTGAGAACTTTGAAGAAAGATTGGGGTATTGTTTATGACATGATTAAAGGGACAAACACTAGTGGATTTGGATGGGATGAGCATAGAAAAATGGTTACTACTGATGATCCTGTTTGGGAGTCTTATTTAGCTGTAATTATCTTGACTTGTTGTCATTGAAATATCATATCTTCTTAGTAGATTAGGGCTATATTTAATCTTTTGTAATTGTTTTAATAGGCTCATCCCAAGCTGCCCAGTTTAGATTAAGGAGCTTTTCTTATTATAATGAACTTACGGCAATTTTTGCCAAAGATCATGCAACTAGAAAAGATTCACAAACAGCTACAGACATCATTGAAGAATTAGCATCAGAAAATGATGTCAATGAAGAGATAGAAACAGAGGGTAATTATGTCGGCCAAACAGAGTTCAGTTTAGATGACATGGATATCTCCACTGCACCATCCATGTCTGGGCAGAAAAGGAAAACACCCATTGAGGCTAGTGAACCAATTTATTCTGAATCACTTGTAAAAGCTGCTAAGGTAATGAGTGATAACATCAGGGAGGTTGGAGAGAAGTTGAGTAGAAGTATTGGCTCTAAAATGGTAATTCAAGACAAGGTTCAAGAGCTATATAGTATGCTAGCTGAAATTGAAGGGTTATCGGAAGATGAGAGAGAAATTGCTTTGAGTAAAATTCCAAATTACCCTAATCAAATGCTTGTGTTTTGTAGTCTTCCATCTAACCAAAAACTTGCATGGGTGAGAAGATTTCTTGCTAACCATTGAAGATGGAAGTTTGGAAGCCAATGTGTCATGTCATGTCTTATAATTATATTGAATTCTACTTTTGTACTATTTAGTATGCGTTTTGCACTGCTAATTGAATATTGTTAAATTCTACTTTTGTAAAACTCGCAGCGTTTTTTGGCTGATGAAGCACTGGCTTTTTTTATAATTTTGAAGAGCATGCTCTTTTTGGCTGCTGAATGTGGTGTGCTGCTGCAGCATTGGCTGCTTTTGCGCTACAGCAGTTGTTGGTTGTTTTGTTTTTCAGTTTTTGGGCATGCAGTAGTAATGTTCAATTTTTTGGCTAGTTTTGGGAAATTTTTTTGGCTGCTTTTGTGCTGCAGCATTTGTTGGCGTCTTTTTTTCAGTTTTTTCGCATGCAGAAGTAATGTTCATTTTTTTGACTGTTTTTGGAAATTTTTTTGGCTACTTTTGTGTTTCAGCAGTTGTTGGCTTCTATTTTTTCAGTTTTTTCGCATACAGGAGTAATGCCCATTTTTGACTGTTTTTGGGAATTTTTTTGGCTGCTTTTGTGCTGTAGGAGTTGTTGGCTACTTTTTTTTTTCAGTTTTTTGGCATGCAGTAGTAATGTTCAATTTTTGGTCGCTTTGGGAATTTTTCTTCTTTTGTGTTCTGTGATTGTTGGCTTCTTTTTTTTCAATTTTTTTGCATGCAGAAGTAATGTTCATTTTTTTGACTGTTTTTGGGAATGTTTTTGGCTGCTTTTGTGCTGCAGGAGTTGTTGGCTGCTTTTTTTTTTCAGTTTTTTGGCATGCAGTAGTAATGTTCAATTTTTTGGCTGTTTTTGGGAATTTTTTTGGCTGCTTTTGTGTTGCAGCAGTTGTTGGCTTCTTTTTTTTCAATTTTTTCACATGCAGAAGTAATGTTCATTTTTTTGACTTTTTTTGGAAATTTTTTTGGCTGCTTTTGTGTTGCAGCAGTTGTTGGCTTCTTTTTGTTAAGTTTTTTTGCATAGTAGAAGTAATGTTCATTTTTTTGACTGTTTTTTGGAATGTTTTTGGCTGTTTTTGTGCTGCAGAAGTTGTTGGCTGCTCTTTTTTTTTCAATTTTTTGGCATGCAGTAGTAATGTTCAATTTTTTGGCTGTTTTTGGGAATTTTTTTGGCTGCTATTGTGTTGCAGTAGTTGTTGGCTTCTTTTTTTTTCAGTTTTTTCGCATGCAGAAGTAATGTTCATTTTTTGGACTGTTTTTGGGAATTTTTTTGGTTGCTTTTGTGTTGCAGCAGTTGTTGGCTTCTTTTTTTTTTCAGTTTTTTCGCATAGCAGAAGTAATGTTCATTTTTTTGACTGTTTTTGGGAATTTTTTTGGCTGCTTTTGTGTTGCGGCAGTTGTTAGCTTCTTTTTTTTTCCAGTTTTTTTGCTTGTAGAAGTAATGTTCATTTTTTTGATTGTTTTTGGGAATTTTTTTGGCTGCTTTTGTACTACTGCAGTTGGTGGCTGTTTTGTTTTTCAGTTTTTTGCCATGTAGTTATAATGTTCGATTTTTTTGGCTCTCTTTTGTGCTACAGCAGTTTTGGCCAGATTTTGGCTGTTTTTGTCTTTACAACTTTCCAATTTTTGCCATAACCATGCACAAATTGCAAAGCAGTAAAAGTTCTGCTATGACTTTTAACCAATAGGCTGGCTTGATTTCACGTTTGATCATACTTAAGAAAAGATGCATTATTGGAAGGTGCACTTAAGTTCTTCAATCCACAAAAAAATTTGACATGGACTTACTAAGGCTGCTTTTCATCTTTTCAACTTTTTTAATCCGATAGAAGACAACATGTACACCACATCCCCATAAAAGGGAAAAAAGAAGAAAAATATTATTTGTCATTTTAAACTCATCAACAAAATAAAGCCAAAATTTGATAAGAATTCATCACTGAGAACAAAACAATACGGAAAATCAATGCTCTTTTCACTCCTTTTTTCTTCAAAAATATCATCTTCCTCAGAAATCATTTGCATGTTGAGAACCTGCAATGCTTCCATTGCTGTCCTGTAAAAACCTTGTCGTACATATGCAAAGAAAACATAAGGACAGGTGAATGAATCTGGCTGGATTTTCTCTTGGTGCATCTGCTCAGGGTATTCAATATTTGGATAACCCGAATATCCGCCCGAATCCAAACCGAACCGAAAATCGAATTTTTAGATTTTTGGGTTTTTGATTAAACCGAAACCCGAATATATATATATTTATTATTTATATGTATGTATATTATACGTATAATTACATATAATATATATTTATGTATTATTTATATGAATATATATTATTTTTATAATTACATATAATATAAAAAAATAAATTAGGGTTCAACCGAAAACCGAATAACCCAAACCGAATAAACCGAAAACCGAATAAATTCGAACCGAAGAACCCGAAAAACCGAAGAACCCACCCGATGAATACCCCTATGCTCAACAAGGCGCTCGATCAAATCAATTTTTCCTTGTAAAGGAACAATCCAACTTAACACCATTAACAATATACAGTCACATATGTGATCACTACACCGATAAGATTGACAAAATGCAATTTAGAATGGCATCCCAGGCAAACCATCAGGGTGGATGTATTCTCAAGATTCATTTAACAAGTATCTGCATAGTACACAGGCATAAACACGTCCTCCAACCTTCCAGGCAGCAAAGTAATGAGACATGCACAGGGTGTTAAGAAATTATGAGCTTGAAAAGGCACGCAAAGTGTAGGACTAAGCATTTCTTGAAAATAAATAGAAAGGAAAGCAAAGTTGATTTCCTATGTTAATACGAGAAATGCAAAAAGCTATGTTTAACCACATTTGAATGAAAATTTAACTTTCTTTCACAAAAGGGGGGAAAAAAAAAGAAGGAAGAGTACACTAAACTTCCTTGGCCAAAAACAGAAAAAAAAAATCAAAATTGCAATATATCATGTACTACAAACTAGTTCATTCTCCTCATGAGTTCATTGATATAATCTTCACTGTTTCCAGCATCTCCACCTTCAACATAATGATTCATCTTTTTCTTCAAACCACCAAGAGGAGCCTTAAGTTTGAATGGCCACAGAAAATTGTCAGCCTCCGTAAAATGAGGTCCAACTATCATGATCTCATGAACAAGGTCTTCAATGCAGATAATGCCATGCTTGCCCAGAGTCTGCCAGGTTAATGCAAATGGAAGTAAATCCTCCATAAATCAACACATGTGAACAGAAGATCCAGAATTCTTGAAATACAAAGTACCTTTTCAATGATTGAATTATCAGTGAATGCTATCCTCTGCTTGTCTACCTTGCCATAACATCTCTTGTAAATCAATTCCTTAACACTCTTCAAATTGGGGTAGCTACAAACAAGTAAAACAATGAGATATTGAAAAAGCAAAAGAACAAGAAAGCAATTCCATTTAGGATTTCTTCATTGAAGAACCCACCCATACGCCACATAAGGCTCGACCAAGTGCAGCATATTCAGTGTTGCCATGTTAACCTTCAAGAATACACCATTGAATATCTGAAATGGGAAACACATAAATGAAAAGGGGGGAAAAAGGACTTTAAAGAAACCAGTTGACAGGACCATTTATTTAGCTCGAAAACAACAGAAAAACAAAAAGTCAAAGTGACAATCAAGGCTGAGTTCATAGAAAGGTAAAAAACGTAGGAGACCATAAATCTCACCCTCCAGAAGGGTTTTCCTTAGCTACATGCAAGATTTTGGGGTGTTGAAATATTCTTTTGCAAATTTTGGACGGTCAATGAATGCCATTCATCCAAAGAAAAATAAAAACCACAAAATGTCAACAAAAGAAAACCATTTTGCAAGGCAATGACTTCAGAAGTCAATGCTACATGCAAGATTTTGGGGTGTTCAAATATTCTTTTGTTTGTAAAACATTCGAGAGAATCCAAAAAAAAAAAAAATGGTGGGCTCGCATATGTACAATCATGGAAGAATATTTGTTCCAAAGAAAGTGAAGTTTCTCCACATACTCTCCTTTCATTTCCCTTGGTTTAATTTATTTTACCAAAATGCCTTTTTCATTCTTCCATCAGTTCCTTAATTTTCTCCTCATATCCTGTGAAGGGATTTGATTAATTTTTTAAAAAACTTGAAGAATTATAATGATTCAACAGGATAAATTTCAATGACTTTGGAATTAAAATCTCAAAAAATTAGTAACAATTTGTCCACTGCCAAAATATTAATGCAAATCAAACAGGAAAGTGCAAATACTTGCCAAAATGCCTATCTATCAGTGTTTGGCACACAACAATCAATCAGTTGTAGTATCAGGACAATTGCAAAAACAACATTAAGTCCACATGGAATCAATGACCTACCATATACCACCGATGAGTTATTAAAAGAGAGAAGAGCCTCAGAATTACTGAATAACTCCAAAGTAGAAATAAAACCAAATGTAGGATTCACCACAATCACAGAAAGAATGTAACTACTGCTGCATACAACCCAATTTTCAACTACTGAGGAAATAAAAGTAACAGCAAATGTGGGGTAGGTATGGACGGATTTAATTCCCAGGCAATGCCACTAATAAGTTCAATAATTATCATAACTTAAGTGGCCGACCGTGCAACCCATAATTCAAACCGCGCAATCGAGGCCAACTCATGAACCTAAACTGCCGGAATGCCGGAGTTCAAGAATCATCAGATCCATTGCCCTTGGAAAAACTGTCAGAAAATTCAAAAATTTAAAAAGACAGAGCCAGTACGGAAGGGCCATCACAAGAGAGAGGTGGAGGAAAAGGAGAAGAATAGGAGGGCGGATCTGGGTTTAAGGTTTTTTGGTTCTTGATGTTTCACCTTTCCACCCTTCACAAGTTTTTGTTGGGTTTGCTGAAACCAATCGTTCACCTTGGCTAAAGACAGAAGAAAGAGAAGAGCATATTATTCAGATGACAGGAGAAGAGAGGGCATATGAGTCTTTCTCATTTTAAGATGAGGATATTTTAATCATATTAATACAATTCATTATGTCTATTCATCCCAATCAAACACAAGAATAACAATTACATCTTGTATAATTCCTTTGAACCAAACCACTGAAAACCAATTCCAGCCTAATTCAATTCCCACCGAATTGAAATTCAAGTGCAGCCTTATTCATTCCAGCGAACCAAACATACTGTAAGAGAAAAAGTTCAAACAGAGTAATAGATAGGCAACTAATAGATAAGGAAAGAACATGGATCACAGATTTAAAACAAATGAGGGCATTAATGATGAAACATATGGAAACAATTCTTAGGGATAGTTTTGAAATCCTGGAGGTAGAGGCAGGCCAAGTCTTAACATAGAAGACTTACATAACCCATTTGGCAGCCAAATTCAAAATAACCAAAAAAACATCCTTCTTAGTGAGGTCATTGAGGATGAAATCAAAAAGGCCTTTTACCAAATAAAAGAATGGAGCTCCCTAGGACTTGATGGCATACTTGTAGGATTTATCATACTTATTGGGATATAGTACATCCTAAAGTTAGCAAAGAAATTAGAGACTTCTTCAACTCTGGAGTTTTGAATCTCAATGGAATAGGACTTCAATAGTCCTAATTTCTAAAATCCCAAATCCATCCAAGCCTTTAGACTTCAGACTTTGTGAAACATACTCTACAAAGGTGTGGCAAAAATCTTAGCAAATAGACTCAAGCTGATTCTAGGAAAGTAAATTTCATTTAATCAAGCAGCTTTTGTCCCAGGCCGTTCCATCAATGAAAATGTCCTCATAGGGTACGAAGTGTTGGAATACACTAGGAAGCACAAGAAAGGTAAATCCTATTATGCGGCTCTGAAGATAGACATGAACAAAGTTTTTGACAAAGTCTCTTGGTCTTTTCTCCTACAATGTCAAGTAAAGCTTGGGATTCCAAAAAGATTCATAAACTAGATACTTCAATATGTAACAACAGTATCCTCTTCAATACTCTTTAATGGTTACAACTCTAGGTTTTTTCAACCCTCAAATGGCCTCAAGTAAGGATGTCCTCTCTCTCCATTCTTTTTCATAATCTGTCAACAATTGTTATCTGCAATACTGAAAGCATTGAACAAAGAAGGTCTCTGTCAAAGAATAAGTATAGGAAGGAAAGTTCCCAAGATTTCACATTTAATGTTTGCAGACAATTGCATAATTTTTCTCAAAATCTCTCCTCAAGCAATCCAAAGTATGTGCAAGGTGCTCCACTCTTTTGCCAAATGGTCTGGTCAGAGAATCAACTTTCAAAAATCCTCCATCATTGTCAATCCAAATACGCCTAAAGACTGGACTCAATTTCTCTCTATAGCATTTCGCATCCCTCATGCCTCCACTCAATATAAGTATCTTGGACACAACATGAACTTTTCTCAACCCAAAAAGAAACTTTTTAAGAATTTGCTTTCAAAAATCACAAGGAAAATAACCACACGGAAGAATGCAGTCTTATCAATCATGGCTAGAATTACATTGGCCAAACATGTACTCTCTTTGTTAGGTCAATATGGTATGTGCTCTTCGAGAATCCCCATCACAATAACAGATCAAATTAATAAACTCATTGCCAATTTTATTTGGAATGGAGACAAAGAGTCGAAAGGAATACATTAGAAGTCATGGAATAAGATCTACAAATCAAAATTCACAGGAGGTCTGGGGATGAGGAAAGCACATTATTTAAATTGGTCTCTTCTGCCAAAGATGGCATGGAAAATCCATTCTGAACCAAATTCTTTCTTTGCCAAATTCATCTATTCAAAATATTGTGCGAAAGAAGGTTTTCTCCAATCCAAACTGAAATAGGGCATCTTATAGGGATGGAGAGGCATCTTACGGGGAAAAGATCTCTTTAAAAAAGGTCTCAAATGGAAAGTAGCAGACGAAAGGGATATCCTTCTCATGAATGATTGGATTCTGGGTAGTACCAATCCCACTCTTACAACTCCCCTTCTTAGAGAGCAGCTTAGTCTTAAAGTAGTAGACCTTACAGATCGATATAGAAACTGGAAACTACCCTTTCTTTGGGTCTTAATGCATAAGGAGATTGTTAAGATTGTGACCTTCATACATCTCTCAAAATCCTCAAAACCTGGAAAGGATTTTCAATATTGGTCTAGGAATGAAAAAGGAGTTTTCACTGTGAAATCTGCTTATCACCTAGCTCAAGAAATCACAGATGCAAACCTTCTATCAACATCCTCTTCCATTCGTCAAGTCAATCAAAATGTCAACTTTTCGTGGAAAAAGCTTTGGAATATAAAAGTTCCACAAAAGGTCATTTTTTTCCTTTGGCGTGCCTATCATGAAATTTGCCCCACCGCAGACCAGTTAGCAGAAAAATCTATTTCTACTTTGAAACTATGCCCAAGATGTGAGTTAGAGAAGGAAGACATCTTTCATGTACTTCTGGACTGTATTCATGCAAAAAAAACATAGAGGCTCTCTTTATTAGGTTTTAATTTTGATAATGGTCAGTGTAAGGAGTTTAAAAGTTGGTTATCAAATTGGCTTAATGAAGGCCCTGCAAAAAAAGATATTCAACTATCATGTTGGATACTATGGAACATTTGGCTAGCAAGATCTGAAGCCTCATTCTCACAAGCTAACCTTGGTCCCATTTAGGTTCTACATTGATCCCTCAACATGCTTAAAGTCTTTTAAGAAGGCGATCAGCAAGCACAATACTGGGATAAAATTCAGGTCAACATAAGGAAAGACCACCCAAACTCTGCAAAAGACACTGAGGTAGTGCCTGCAAAACAAGAAAAGGAAGCACAAAAGAGGACATGGCAAGCCCATCCAAATCTCCAACAATTTCGCACAAAAATTACAACGAATAGTGCTTTTATGCATAAAGGTAATATGGCCTTTATTGCTTGGGTTATGGTCAAATTCGATCTGGCCACCAAGGCTAAAAGAATTTATGCACTAGATCCATTTCAAGCAAAAGCAAGAGCAATCTTAGATGCACTATACAAGGTAAGAAGTAAAGGTTGGTATTCATTAAGAATCCACACGAGTTCACTTCTCCTCATACAATACTTTAATAACCTACAAGACTCTTCTTTTCTATTGACGAATCTAAGGCTTCGTTTGGACTTCATTTTCATTTACAAAAAATTAATTTTTCTCAAACAAAAATAAAACATTAAAACACATTTTTATTTTAAAATTTAAAATTCAAATTTTCCTACTCAAATTCCTCTCACATAATTTTTTAAAAAATTTCCCTCTTATTTTTCCCTCCAAAATACTTTTTCTATAAAAAAAAATACCTACTAAAATTTTTACACACTCTAATACAACTTTTCTCAACTAAATCACAATCCAAACAAACCCTGATTTTGGACATTCTCAGTATTACAAGTTCTTTGCATCTTTGTCAAATATCTAAACTTAATAGGGATCTGATAATCAAGGTGCACAATCTAGTGCAAAATGTATCATGTAATTAAAGTTTAGTTACAATAATAATAGTTAAGTTTCCTAGTAAAAGAAAAAAATTCCAATAGCCATACGTGTCAAATTGGCAATCAAGATTAAAGGCAATAAAAATGTTTTAGTAGTAGTAATATTAATTCAGAAGTTTAACTCTTTTTTTTGACCTTCTAGTAATATTTTAGCCCAGGATTGATTGACCTAACTCATTTTCTCTTCCCCATCTTGCAAATGGAGACATACTTTATTAATTGGAAATGGTCGCATTGTTAATGTTTTTTTTGCCTGTCTAATTACATGCATGGTCATTTTTATCAAAATGTGATTTTTTATAATCTGATTAAAAAAAAAAAGCCCATCAAAATGTGATTTTTTATAATCTGATTAAAAAAAAAAGCCCATGAGAAAAATTTGCCGAAAGAAGAATCGTGTGGTTCAGTCAAAATTTTATTTTATAAAATAGACAATATATATATGCATCAAGGCAAGTTCTCAAAATGTATATGGTAAATTGTGAAGGACATCGATATATTGTTTGTTGTACAATTTTGAGTGTGCTTATTGATTAAGTGTGTGTATGGATTAAACTTTTAAAATATATTTTTGTATTTTGTCAAATTATTTTTGCATGTTTTAATATATTATATATTTTACAACCATTATTTTAAAAAGGTAAAAACATATTTTCAAATATTCTAAATGTTTTATTCTTAGAGACCTGTTCGTGTACAATCAAATAAGATGTGTGTGTACACAATCAAAATGCTTAATTGGGACTTTGATGCCATTTGAACTTCACTCTATTCGTGAGCACAACATATATATATATTATATTTTTCTGACAATGGACTTAAACAGTATACTAGAGATTCCAAACCCTCGTCTCCCATGGACGAGAAACAAAGTTTAGGTTGAATTGTCTTATTCATTGTCACATTATTACTTAATTAACTTAGAGTACACAAAAATATATATTATCAGATTATCTCACATTTGCAAGAGAAACAGCAAATAATCAAGGGCAAAACACCACCCTGTAATTAGTTCCACCAGGGCAGAAAAAAGTGCTAGTTCCATCATCCTTAGGGTAGCTTTTAGCATTCGGGCACCTTTGCTTGAAAAACCTCGAGTAACTCGTAGGTCCACACGACGTCCCAGTGTTGCAACAATACTCATTCGTCTTAAACACTGTGCATGGGTTGTTGCATCCTCCGGGAGCCTTCAACTCCCTAGGGCATTGTCCGTTAATATCACCTGTGCATCGAACGCCCCGGCAAATTTGGTTGGAAACAGGGGTGAATGCCATAGGAACATTGAAACCATCAACAAGGGAAATATCAAACATGTCCTGGAAGCCCAATGAATATTCGGCTAATGTGTTTGGTGCTTGGCCATGGGCGTTGCAGCGTAGAAGACCGCCACAATCTCCGGTTTCGCAGTGGCCTTGACCAGCAGCGTTAAAGGTGCACTTGGTTCGAGCCCAAATGCGGCCTTTGCCTGGTGTTACGTTGAGGGTCCAAGTCTGGTTTCTGTCTAGCCGGCGGCCGCCACCGGGCACTCCTGCAGCCCATAAGGTGAAAGGGCATTGGTTCCGGATTGTGAAAATGGCCGCGCTTGTGGTGTTAATTAAAATGGCAAGACAAAGCAAAATGCATAAACGGTTGAGGCTTCCCATTTCAATTCACTAGAAAGGCTAAAAAAAGTAATGCTGCTAAACAAGTGATAATTGATGAGGGCTGAGCATCCGTCTGCTTCAGTATTTATTGAACGAGCTAGAGATCTCCTAGTGTGTGTGTGCGTTTTTTTTTAATAATTTAAATAAAATATATTCGCCTGCACAATTTGGGATATGTCTTCAACACTCCGTCAAAATACGGTGGTGAATTTAATTGTGGGTCTTTTGAAAAGAAAATTATTGGAACGCTATTACTGAATTATGAAGATGTCAATTTATTCTTTTAATAGTAACAATATTATACTAAAGAGGACGGCTTTTGTTTATGGTGGCTGAATTCATTGGTTGCGTGAGAATTTTGATTTTTGAGATATGGAATGTCACACATTGACTTGACCATGTTATTATTCAGAATTGTTTTAGGCAAAATCAAATATTGAATGAGTACCACTCTCATTCAGATATATTTTTTCCTTTATATTTTGAACTAGCTAGGCTATTTTTCATTAAGTAATGATATTCATAATGACTAATCATAGTGACTGTTCATATTCATTGATGTGTTAAGTATGAAAAGACAAAATCATCCCTTATTATTTTATATTTTTTAAGGATGGTGATGAATGAATTTTGTCTTTTTCATACTTGCCACATCAGTCACTATAAAAAGTCATTATGATTAGTTACTATAAGTATCATTACTCTTTTTCATTACACTAATTGACTCTTATCTGGAAGTACTTTTACATGATGACTCATTCACCTTGCTTTCTCTGCCAATATGAAGGAAATCTTTCTAAGGATAGATAAGGGCTATTAAATATGTTGCCACATATAAAACTAAGATTCAATCAAATCGTCAAAATTATTGAAACATCATACTTTATCACATGTCCAGGTTTAATTTGAACCATCATCAACATTTGGAGACCAGTAAGACCAAATGTTTATGGCTTAAAATCCCGATTGATTGTCCTTTGGAAAATAGGTTATGTATGAGTTTGGGCAATGAAGTTGAATGATTTTTTATGGTTGGATAGTTTCCCTTTTCGGTGTTTTGCAGGCCTGACCAACACAATTGTTTGATTCAGTGCTTTTTATTATGTGTTACAAGTCTATTTTGGACTTGAATGTTATGTAATATAAGAAATCACCAAAGTAATTTTATAATTACAAATTATTAAAAATAACTCAATATTTCCATATTTCATTTTTAGCTTTTGTAAAATTTATTGTTAGATAAAATTAAAATACACAAAAATTTTGGAAAAAAAAGGAAAATCTTTACACAAATTGTCTAACTTTTAATAGCTTTTGGAATGCTCTAACATTGAATTTTTAAATTTTCCATCTTCAAAAATTTTGAATTTTGAAGATGAATAAATATTTAATTTCATATAAAAGATTTGTACATAAAATTAGATACTTAGTTACCTTTAAGGATGTAAGAATTTTTCATTTACAAAAATAGAATTCTATTTGAAAAGTAAAATAACTTTGCTCTTATTAGAAATTAAGATAAAATGATGCTCTTTTTTATTAATTTAATAACTTCCATCACCCTTTTTAAAAAATTTCCTTTTTTTTTTTAGTTTTTTGTTATATTTTTTTTAGTTTACATGTTCCTATCGATTTAAAAAAATAAACGAGAAAAACCCTTCTAACCAACGAATCGACTATTTCTATGATATTCCACATAACCCTGTGTTTTTCGTATTTCTATTTCATTATTACATTCCCATGCATATTATCTTCTATTTTCTACTCTCTCCATCCTAAAACATAGTTCTTTTTTCATTGGCTATATTTTTTTTTAACTTATAAAATACAATATACTTAATATATTATTAAATGCACATTTTTTATTTTTTATTCTTACTTTTTAAGTGTGAGCTATATATAATTATTATTAGTAAAAATAATATAAGAATTTGTTCTGAAAGTAGATTTTTTTTTTTTTTTTGGTAACAAAGAAAGTTTAGAAAGTAAATTCTTAATGTTAAGTTATTATTAGTTACACCCGACACTGTGAGAGTATAGCATTGCATTAAGTTCACAATATAAATAAATAAAAGTTTACAATATAAATTATTTTTATTCCCATATAACAAATAAATTGATATGGTCAAACTTGTAATCATCATTTGTTATGACTGAACAATAAATTGATTTGGTCACACAGCCAGTTCTCAAAATTCTAAGGCAACCAATTAATTCATCCACCATACAGAAATGCCACCCCTGCCATAAAAAATTTAATTTCACAGTGCAGCTTCCAAGACTTTTTGGCCAGAAACAAAAATTCCATTCATCAACGAAATTGACCGTAGTTTTTAGAGATATAGCTCACTTTGTGCATGCCAAAATACCATTTCTTTCTTTTTTATATATATAGGTCACTTTGTGCATAGTGCATGCCAAAATACCATTTCTTTCTTTTTTATATATATAGGTCACTTTGTGCATAGTGAGCTATATCTCTAAAAACTACGGTCAATTTACGTGAGCTATATATATATATATAAAAGAAACACTTTGTGCATGCCAAAATACCATTTCTTTCTTTTTTATATATATAGGTCACTTTGTGCATATTTGACCGTAGTTTTAGAGATATAGCTCACTTTGTGCATGCCAAAATGCCATTTCTTTATATATATATATATATATATATATATATATATATATATATATATATATAAGTCACCAATACTTTTATAAATTCTATAGTTGATCAATCTCTCATTCTCATTATCATTTCTCAGAAGCAGCAACTTCATAGCCTTCCAATTGAAATTGAAATGGGAAAATTCCAGCATCTAGGCATTTTGCTTTCACTTGCCATTTTCATTAACTCCACAAATGCAGCCACTTTTACCATCAGAAACCAATGCCAGTTTACTGTGTGGGCTGCAGCCGTCCCCGGTGGCGGCCGCCGCCTGGACAGAGGCCAGGTTTGGACACTCAACGTAGCACCTGGAACTGCCCAAGCCCGCATCTGGGCTCGAACCAAGTGCACCTTTAACGTTGCTGGCCAAGGCCACTGCGAAACAGGAGATTGTGGCGGTCTCCTGCGGTGCAAGGCCTATGGTCAACCACCAAATACATTAGCAGAATACGCATTGAACACCAAGACAAACAATCTGGACTTCTTTGATATTTCCCTCGTTGACGGTTTCAATGTTCCCATGGCGTTTACTCCTGTCTCCGGCAACTGCAGGGGTGTTCGATGCACCGCTGATATTAACAGGCAATGCCCTAGGGAATTGAAGGCTCCAGGAGGATGCAATAACCCATGCACCGTGTTCAAAACCAATCAGTATTGTTGCAACTCTGGGTCATGTGGACCTACGAATTACTCCAGGTTCTTCAAGCAAAGATGCCCTGATGCTTATAGTTACCCCAAGGATGATGCAACTAGCACTTTTACTTGTCCTGGTGGAACTAATTATAGAGTGGTGTTTTGTCCTTGATTTGTCGTCTCAATGACAAATATTGTGAGATTACATTTCTATATAATAATCTTGTAAGAATAAAAGATGCTGAATCTTCTTATACATGATGATGTTAGAAATCAGATGAAAAAATAGGTGTACACTTGAGTCGTGCGTAGCACTGTATTTCAGTGTGTATGAAATGTTTCCCCAGGATAAAACAAGCCTGTGTATGAAATGTTTCCCCAGGATAAAACAAGCCTTCCTTGTAAAAGGGTAGCAGGAATAACAAAATAAATTTAATCCAGCAGAATGAAAGAATTTAGAAGGAAGAAAAGAATTTAGAAGGAAGAAAAGAGAATATAAAGAAGTAGAGAAAAAAAAATGAAGGAAGATGGTATATGGTTCTCTCTTTTTATAGAAAATTGAGATGGTTTACTTCAAGGTTAAGAAATCTTGGTCCAAGTATGTGTTCAAATTGGAATTTTCAACTTGGAAACCTCATGAACCTTCTAGTTCCAATTTGAGTGTTCAAATTGGATTTTGCTTCTTCATAGTTGGAAAGTTCAATTTGAACTTTACTTCTTCATGGTTTGAAGAACTTTAGAAGACTCATGAACTTTCTAGTTTTGGAATGTTCAACTTGGAAGACTTCATGAAATTTCTAGTTGAGTCTTCAATTATTTTGAAATACACAACAGATGATTCATAGAAGATCAATGCATGAGGTTGATATGATCAGCATATGAATAAAGTAAAGTTCAAATTAATGACAGTTTTCAAGTTCCTATTAATTTGATTGAGCTATTAATATGATGTGTTATGCATTATGTTATGTTTTGTATAATGGAACATTAACGGATCTATAAAAATGAAAAAAAAAATTAATTATTATGCTACTAAATGGGATGACATTTTACCTTTAAACTGTGCCTCGGTAATAAAATGGGATGGACTAAATAAATACAATTGAGTGAATTTACAAAGTGAATAGAGATCCATACCAACGTTGTTGAAACTATCAAATTACTAAATGTATCCTCGTCATAATCTCTTGCTATACTCCTCATCTTCTCAAGTCCTAACAAAATTTTACCCCAACAACATTGGTTTTCTTCTTTGACACCTATATGGTTTATATTACGTTTGTGTACATTCTTTGAAGGGTTTTTATCTCTAAACTAACGGTAAAGTTCTTGGTAGACAAGCATATTTGGCTTTCTTTCATAACAAATGTTCGCTCTTAACTTGGAGAAAATAAATGAGCATTCTTGGGTGGAAGCCATTGAATACAGAAGACTCGATGCGCAAACCGATCCTACTTATAATAATGATATTTAAAAAGTCAATAGTTGTTTTATCAATAAATAAATAAAATAAAAAGGGAAAAAGTGTGATTACTTCCTTTTTCATTTGTATTCTTTAACATTTTGCAGCTTCAAATTTGTTCCTTTTTGTTCATCATTCTTTATATATATATATATATATATATATATATATATATATATATATTATTTCAAAGACTCCTTTTCATAATCCCATTGCATTCTCACTTCCAATTTAAAAACTCAATTTATCATCACTTTAGAGGCCTGTTTAACAATCAAAATTAATATATAAGAAAATGAGAATGAAACGACACAGTAATATTATGTTCTTTAATTTGCACCACTTGCCACGGAGTCAAAGTGAGACGTATTTATTTTAGTGCTTTTTATTAATGAAACTTCGTTCTTTAAACAGAATCTTCCTTTATAACTAACAACTAAATATAGCAACTTCGGCAATTTTCTTATGCTTTTTGTGAAAAATGGAATGTCATAGATGTAATCATGAAAAGAAAACCTCAACTAAGAAGTAATATATACTATTTGTAATGAGTGATGGATACTTCACATTCATTTTAAATTTATGAAACATGTTTAATAATCTAAATAGATAAATAAATTATAATATTAAGGGGTTAATGTATTTTTAACTCTAATACAAAATTGAACTAAGAAATAAGCCATCCCAGTGTGTGTAATTCTATTTGGTTAACATATAAACCATTATTTTAAAAACCAATATTATAAATTCTTGAACTGGAACTAAAAAAAGCACATCCGCAAAAATATGATATGTTCATAGGCTTTCATGGTAGTAAGAAAATAATTTTATCTTCCCAACTACCCTTGACCAATCAATCTAATTAAAATATTACCTCAATCAATTTTTTTTTTTTTTTTACTGTTGTACCAAATCAGAAACTCCAATTATAAGGTATGAAAATTAATAAACGTGTCTTTTGTTGTTAATAATTGTATGTTAATAATATTATTATTATAACATTAGAATTATTATTACTATATTTCTAGAATTCTAGCTTTTATCTATTGATCATTATTGTTAGAACTCGTTTGGTACATACCTTAACTTCGTGTGGCTGACACTTGAGGAAATCATGTTTCTTTACTCCCAGGCATTCATTTTGAGGAAATCATGTGTGCTGAGTCTCTCAACGCTTGCTCGATTGCTTGGATTGCGCTGAAGACAAAGAGAAATGAAGCTCTAAATGCTGGTGAGCATTCTGGAGGTGCTCTTGGAGGATCACCTTGTACGATTCGGCGTGCAATTTGGATAATCGACTCATTCATTTCAAAGTTTTTAGGGAAACGATTGAGATAAATCTTGAGAAGGCATAATCCCAAGCTCTAAATATCTGAGGAGTAAACACCAGAGATGCTCAGGTTGTAGTCTATCAATTCTGGCGCCGAATATATGAGGGTGCCAGCTTCACTCAATTGCAAATGTTGTCCACCTGATATGTCAACACAAGTCTCAAAATCACTTATCTTGATGACACGACCATCCAGAGATAACAGGAGATTTGCGGGTTTCGAGTCCCTGTGTAAAATATGACGCTGTTTTAGGTAGAGCAAACCATCCAACATTTGTTTTCTATATGAGCGATGATGAATTCATCCTTGCTGCGGTAATCGCCAAGATTACCGCCCATCAATTCCTGGAGGAAAAAAAACTTGTCCAGGACGGCTTTGTGCTGCAAGACATCTTTGAATGTTGGGATGATCCATTGTCACTGAATATTTGGCCTCCTGATAAACACGTTTGAGAACATTTTCTGAGGTTATAGTCTTTTGCTTAATCACAAACGATCGCCTGTTTGTATATTTCGAACCTCATGAACTTGTCCCCAAGTACCATGCCCTATTATGCGTACAAATTCAAACTCATTAACGTTGAACTTGGGAATTTCATTGGGTAGTTGCAAAATTTAATCTCTTGTTTTCTCATCAATAGTAAATGGGGGCAGGTTACTTTCCTTTGTAATGTTTGTCAAATCTTAATGAAAAGTTTAGTGAAGAGTATAAAAAAGGTTGTGAACTCACATGGGGTGAAAGTTTTTATTGATAGATTAACAATGGTGGATGATCTAGATGACCTTTTGTGCGAGGCCTAAGAGCTGTGATGATATCGAGCAAGACATGCATGCAGCAAGAAGTTCATGTCTTTCTCTTTGTTTCGTTTTTGATGGAAGAATCAATGCAAAAATCTCTCTCAAATGGAAAATTCAAAGAGCTTGTATAATAAAGTAAAAGGACAAATGACGTATTTGGTCCTTCAAGTTGGTCCCATGATTCAATTTGAACCCTAATGTTTAAAAAAATGTAACTGAGTCCCTTATCTTGATGATTTGAATCAATGAAGGCCAATTGGGAAAATTAGTCAAATTGATTATGTAGGTATCTGAAATTTGTAAGGGCAATTTTTTTTAAAAAAAAAAAAATCACTAGCATAATCAAAAGTCCTAAATTTATTTCCATGTCAAACTCGTTAATTTTCTTCTCTGTTATTAAAATGTAGCAAATGTATATTCTTCTACAATGTTAAAATTTTGTTAAAACTTTCGAAGAACAATGTCATCTCGGTCAATCCTTCTTTCCTTCCACAACACTTGCGCAAAGTTGGAACTTGGAAGTCTCCTTTCATCCCCAACTTCTGTTGCAATTGTACCTGCTTAAACCTTGCAATTCAGCAATTGTTAGTTGATTCTTGTGGATGATTGATTAATGAAGTTTCCATGATGGTCGGACTCCTTTTCCTTTGATCGCTTGGTTTTTTTTTTTTTTTCCTTCCTTTTTTAAAAAATTGACTAGGAGACAAATTTGAGGATGGTAGAATTTTTCTTCCAAAATTGTCTTTATTATTATTTTCTCTAAAAACGATAATTATATTAACATTGCAAATAGCAAAAGTATATAGCCAAAAAAGCTAATTGAACTTCGTGATGTTGGACAAAACCTAACCCACATAGACAAAAGAACCACACCCTCACAATAGAGGAAGAAACTTGAATAAATCGGAAAGAAAAATCCTAACAAGTAGGGACATAAATCCCCATATAGAGGGACAAAAAACTAATAACTACTAACTAAGGTGGCTTGCTCGACTGGGCACCGCAAATGACATATGAAAAAAGAAACTGATCGCGAGATTCCTAACTCTCGTCCCACACCATTGTGATTATCTCGCAAATTACATACGTTGAGTAACGCGGCAAATCAAACTACTACCGCAAGTATTGAATAGCTTGATAACCGAATTATTGTCGTATGCATTGAAGAGTTGACAACCAAAATCGTAACGAAAACCTAAAAAACAAAAAAAAAAAACTCTCACCGTTTTTGCACATCAATCTCCCCTAATTACTGTTTGGTGTTTGTTTTTTGGGCAACGTGGCGGACTGGGGAAATCGTTCCCTTTTTCCCAAAATTGTCTTTATAGACACACTCAATTCTGTCTAAATTTTCTCATTGGCCTTTATTGATTCAAATTATGAAGATGAGGACTCAATTACACTTTTTTTCAACATTCGGGGATTAAATCAAAGCATAGGACCAACTTAAGGGACGAATTCCATCATTTACCCAAAGTAAAATTATAACTTGGAGAATATCACGAAATATGAATGAAAGTTAAGTACAATGCATGATATATTTAAACAGTACTATGCAACACCACTACATCAAGTGAATGGTGGATATACAAATGCAATAACAAAAGGATTTTTTTTTTTTTTTGGTTCTTTTTACCAATAATCGATAGGTTTATATAATTCTTAATTGTAGTATAAATAGGCTAAAATCGCATAAAAATAGTTTAATAGCTACAAGACTAGAACTACCACTATCTAGCGGTAAGCAATCCAATCAAATGAGAAATATATGCAGAAAATTAGTTCCCGGAAATGTAAGTTCTTTCCGTTCGAAAATAATATAATTTTTCTACTTTGTTTATGTTTTATTGACTAGAAGTTCTGAAGAAGTTGAAGAATCAGATTCTCTATTCCTACTATGGTGTGTTAATAGTGTGCTATATTTTAAAACGATATCGTTTTTTCTAAAGTATTATCGTTTTATTTAAATTATGAGTAAAATGATATTATTTGAAGTGCAGTATATCATTGATATACTATAGTTGGAATAGAATATTCAAATGTCAGAACGATTGTAAATTTAATTCTATAGATTAAATTATTTTGTCAAAAAAGTTCTAGTGAATTTTATGTAAGAAAATGAAATTAGAGGGATGGAAGGATTAGTTTAATATAACTTGGCTTATGAGAAAGGAAATATTTGGGTTTTTTTTTAAAAAAAAATATTCAATAGGCTGACGAATCTGCTATAGTTAATAAAAATCATTCCTAATAGTTTCAAATATTTTGTCAATGAATGGACATTTTGAGTTTAGGGGTTCTGTATGAAACGATATAATTTCAGCAATTTAAGAGAATATTTGCAATCTTATTCGCCAATTATCACAAATTTGGACAAAATAAATAAAACTTTATTTCTTTCTCTTTTAACTGGTTTGTTGCATGTAAAAATAGTTTATAATGCTTCCCTACGAATATTAATTTGCCACCACTTTTAGGATTTATTTGGCTCGTGTTCCTATGATTTCTCTTTAATTTTTTATTTTTTTTTACTAATTTATTCTAGTCTAAGTTGTCTAACTCACCTTTAGCAAAATTTAAAATTAATTAACTTTAACCCCCTTGAGGTAGCCAAGTTGGTGTGGCAGATGAGCGCGTAACCGTGAGATTAAGAGTTCAAATCCCCGTCACACAGGACTTGCCTAGTGCGGTTTACATCTCCCCTTTGGTCACACATCTCCTGTGTGTGTGGTCACACATCTCCTGTGTGGTTTGCGGGCTATTACACTTGCCTAGTGCGGTTTACATCTCCCCTGTGGTCACACAGGACTTGCCTAGTGCTGTTTACATCTCCCCTGTGGTTTGCGGGCTATTACACTTGCCTAGTGCGGTTTACATCTCCCCTGTGGTCACACAGGACTTGCCTAATCTTTATCTCATCACATGCTGTGGCTTTAATCTCAGTTTACATCTCTCTGCGGTTATCTCACATGTGTGGTTTGGGCTATGCGAGAACTGCCTAGTGCGGTTTACATCTCCTGTGTGGCGGTCGGTTTACATCTCCTGTGTGGTTTGCGGGCTATTACACAGGGCTTGCCTAGTGCGGTTTACATCTCCTGTGTGGCGGTTTACATCTCCTGCAGTTTACATCTCCTGTGGTTTTATGCTATTACATGCGCAACTTGTGCAGTTACATCTTCTATGTGATTTGCGCTATTACATTGCGGAGTTTACAAGACGCACTTAATGTAGCGGGTTCCTTAGTAAATAAGCGCCCTTAGTAGCGGCTGCGGGTTACTTAATAAATAAAAAAATAATTAATTAACTTTAAAGAGTCCCCAGTTCTAATATTGAATCATTATATCCAAAAAAAAAAAAAATCTCCTGTTTGGGGATATTCTCTTGTGGGAACTGCATGCGATTTTTATTTTTATTTTTTTTGGAAGAGGATTAATAACACTTAAGCTCCTAATGTGCTTTTTAATGTGCGATGTCATGAAATTACAATATAAAAATTTCTGGAGAAATTTACTCTCATCTTATTAGCTTAAATTAATAATTTTATGATGATTGTTCCCTTTATTTATTATATTGAATTTTAAAAGTCATAAGGCAACCCTTCAATCGAGCATGTTTATAAAATTAGTGGAAATTTTCAACCCGCATATTTTAAGAAGACACTAAACATGGAAAAAGAAAAGTGCTGGCTTAGAAACAGGCCAACTTAGCATGCTTACAAATAAAGAGCTAAAAGTGTTTTTTTTTCTTTAAACAACGTCTGAGCTAAGCTTACAGGGGGAATATATTCCTGAGACATTTGGTTCTTTGCATCAAAGAATCAGCAATTGAAGCCAGCACATCCCTAAAGTTTAAACATGACGAATTCTGAACCAATTGAATGCCCAATTTCTCCGGTCAGTGGTAATAATACTTGTAACACTAAGAAAACACTGCTCTGAGGAAGACCATATGCTGTCATAACGTTTGTAAATTTTACTCATTTTAACGTAAAATGACAAAGAGCCCAACTGTCATGAAATGCAGATGATAAATCCTATGAAATAACAATCTTTTAACTACTCACCCATATCACAAATTGGAGGGACAGCTTACATTCGTTACTGTATTATTGATTTGATTATAGTTATATTGTAGCCAACTACAGTGGGTGAGGTGATCCTAACATGTCTTTGCTTCTTACATAAACTGCTACTAAAGGGCTACCAAAGGGCGGACACTAGTTATTCTCTAGTGCAGTCCAGAAGCTGTCCGGTAGATTTCTACAATGCAGCCTGGAAAATCATCTCCGCAAGTTCCTGAAACATTCACAAAGAGAGTTTGTCAAAGTGAGCATAGGTAAGCACCAATACAGAAGAAAATTGACAGAAGCAAGAATATATTACAGAACACGGAGATATGATTGTGATTTGATAGCATCTGTTTTTGGCTACGAGCAGACTAGTGGAAAATACATGACAGAAACTGAAACTCTCACTAAGGGAATAGAGAAATGTTACCTGCTTGGCAGATCCAAATTTAGGTTCTCCCCACTCCTTGGCTTTCTTTTCTAGCAGTTCAAAATCAGCCTTGCCAGCCTGATATGATACATGATGGTTGAAACAATGGGACATGAAATGAAGCAGCAAGATAAGTTTATAAAGAATCAGGGTTCACGACAATAAATCACCTCTATCTGTGCGCCCAATTCTGTATCAAAACTCTTATATCTATTGTGAACAATTTCCTCCAATGAACCATCCTGTTCAATTTTGTTTACGAGGCTTCATAAGTGGAGAGCTTATGGTTAAAACTGAAAACTATCAAGCAATAGAAATCACCTCAATAAGCTTTGCCACATTTCGAAGACCACGGGCTAGAGTATCCATTCCAGCTATGTGGGCAATGAACAAATCCTCAACATCTGTACTTTCTCTTCGCCTATTATATTGCCAAAAATGAAAATAGAGGTAAAGTTGCTGTAGCAACATTGCATTTGACAACAATGCAACAACATAAGAAAATTATTCCATCCCTAGGTTGGGCTCAAAATCTTAGCTACATTGCATTGTCTTGCAATAATGTTCACAGCAAAGGAACTTTCTGTTTGTTAAACACAAGAACATACAGCAAAGAAAGAAATCATGTGTTTCCTCTAATTAAATAGATGAGTAGAGAAATCATTTAAAATCACGAGAGAGTACAAGTAGTGTGTGCGCTTATGCAGTACAGACAGTACTAAACAAACGCTAACAAAAATTAGGAGAAGGAACTAACAATTTCGCATCAAAATTGAATCCTCCTGGTGCCAAACCTCCCTGTGATTCAAAGTAAGATCATGAGACATGGAAACTTTTGCAATTGCCTTCAGCTAATATGACTAAAGAGATTGACAAAACTTTTACTTACATTTCTAATGACACTGAGCATAACCAAAGTTGCTTCCTGGATGTCCATTAGAAATTGATCTGTATCCCAACCTATTGGAGAACAAATATGTTGTTAGTTAAAGAAAAAACTGCCAAGAAAATGAGTTTCCAATGAACTTAAACTACCAGTTTGGGGGTCTCCAGTATTTGCATCAATGTTTCCCAGTAAACCATTTATTCTAGCAGTTTCAAGTTCATGATGACAGCTGCAATACATACGCACCAGATATAAAAACAAAAATTCATACAAACTTATTCACATGCAATCAAGAATAAGTTAACAGATATGCTAGCAAGAGTGAGAGCGGAGTTTCAGATGATAGCATAACATTTACAAACCTGTGACCAGATAGGGTTGCATGATTGCATTCGATGTTCAATTTGAATTCATCTGCACAAAGGAAGTACCAAGAGTGAACAATAAGATGCCAGAGGATATACTTGATGCTTATATCTGATCAAATTAGTTAGCAACTGTTAAGATGCAAAACAGATTATCTTTCAATAATCAATTCAAATAATACAAACTACTTTTAAATACAGAAGCAATAGAAGATGATGGAATCTGCCAATACCTACAAGACCATATTTACGCAAGAAGTTAGCTGTTGTTGCAGCATCCCAATCATACCTGCAGTCCATTGTAATTAATGAACAAGGATGACATTTGGACTAAAAAGCAAAACTTCATATAAAAGCAAAAGTGAAACATACTGGTGCTTCGTGGGCTCTTGTGGCTTAGGCTCAATCAGAAAAGTCCCTGTGAACCAAAAAACAATAAGTACAAAAGTCAAGCAAAGAGATTACAGCGACAAGTGATCAACAAATATGAAATTATCTCTCCAAAACATAGATCGCAAGATAAAATGTAAATAAAGAACATACCGTTGAAACCAATCTTCTTCTTGTAGGCAACAGCAGCTTCCATAAACCTTGCCTGTCGGAATAGGTCCAAAAAGTTTTGTTATACTGTTCCAACCAAATAAAGAAGATATGAAAAAGCAGTATCTAATGCAATACAAGAACTATTAATAGGACAGAACAGCATGACAGAGAACTCTTTACAGAAATGTTAGCATTAGCTCTGCGGAAAGGCCCACAAAAATATTACCAAGTGGTTCAGCTCTCTTTCCATATCAGTGTTCAAGAGGGTTTGATAGCCCTCTCTACCACCCCAGAAAACATAATTTTCTCCACCAAGATAATGAGTGACCTGCAGACAAAAACAAATTGGCAAAATCAGTATGACCTGCATATATTGTATACTCCTGTCAACTAGCACATGCAACAAGCAACTACAGATGTAAGCTCCCTCAAATGCCATAATAAATAATTAAGGAAAGTGCTAACCTCAATGGCTTTCCTTACTTGTGCTGCAGCATAAGCATATACACCTAACTCAGGGCTGTACTTCAAGAATTCAAATAGTATGAGCCCATAATACCCACTGAAGCATAGCAGCAAAACCCATTAAAGAACACGATTTACCTGGTAGCAGCACCATGCATGTAGCGAGGGTGCACAAACAACTGGGCTGTGCCCCACAAAGGACGAATCTTAGTACCCTAAGAAGTCACACAAGATTGAATCAAGAACTTGTAGATTATCCAGCAATACAGACCAAAGAGAACTCATACTTGTCAATTAAATTCTTTCTTCCTTGAAAATGGATTATCTCAACCAACAACAAAAGAAACGAAAGAAAGACCTACTAAGACAATGGAGAGGTATATATACTGTTAAGTCTGTAGACTAAAATCTTACATGGTGCTTGCTCCATAAAACTTATATCTTTGCAATTTGGCAATTTAAAATTACCTGTAGCTCTTTGGCTAAAGCAACAACTTCATCCAAATTGGCATTACTTTCCTGCAGCATAAAGAATGAACTGAATTTTTTATCTGAAATAAATTTACATACAATATCATCTCCTTTGTAGAAAGAATTAGACAGGTATGGTAATAATTATGAAGATTTGCAATGCTTCATCAATAAACTTTGCCAGTATTTAGTCTCCAGAAATTAGTAGACTTAATAGCAGTTAAGCTAACACTCAGAACAACAACCATGACAGTCTCTAAAATTTATCATCATTTACCTCTACCAAGTAAGTTTGTGAATGAGGAGTGACCTGATATGCTGATGTTCTTTCTTCCTATCCGGATTACTAAAATTAAAATGAACTTTGATAAATATGTCAAAACCTGAATTTCCTTACCTCAATCGTTTTACCATCAGGTGCAATGTCTCTATCATGAAAACACCATCGATCAACCCCAAGCTTGTCCAAGAACTCAAAGTTTGCTCTCACTGGATAATGAAACATTAGAGTTGTAAGAACATCACCAAATTAAATAATAATTGAAATATAGCTCAACTCAACTCAGCTCAGCTTACTTCTTCTCTTAGCCATGGCCAAAGAATTGGTACCATCCTCCCATGGCCAGGCTTTTGTAGGAGCACCAAAAGGGTCAGCTCCAGTCCCACGAAATGTATGCCAAAATGCAACACTGAATCTCATCCAATCCTAAACACAATTAATTGATTTCTTATTTATCAGTGTATGCTAATGCTAGGAAATAGGATTTTGTACTTTCTTTTCTGTGTCTGTGCACATCTTTCAGGGGTGCATATATTCAAAACAATAAATCAGATTGTATAGTACCTTCATTTTTTTCCCAAGGATCTCCTCTTCTGCATTGTACCATTTAAATGCAAGATGGTTCTTGCTTGTAGGACCCTAAATAAAAATGGAAATTCATGCAACAAAAATAACTGCCAAATCAACAAATCCAAGCACAAAAGCAAGATGAAAGTAACTCAGGGCCTTTTTCTAGTTCAAATCCCACATATTTAATGTAGGAACAAAGTACCAAATTTCCCATCTTACCTCATATTTAATCTTAGGAATGCCTGGGAAGAATTCGCCCTCCCATTCGCCTGAATCACTGGCACAACCACTACCAACATCTGCCGGACAAGTTGGAGGGCCAGTGGCAATCTGCATGTCAATCAATTGAAAAGTAAATATATAGCTTTATTATCTTCAAAATATGCAGGCCAGCAATAATCAGTAACAATAGTATGCGTCTTATCATATGCAAGAGTAAAGAGATCATCTTTACCACAGTTTTAAAGATTAAATTCAGCCTAAGACAAAACCATAAGAATTTCCCAGACAAACTTATGCATCTTATCAAATGCAAATAATGCAGAAAAAAAGAGATAATCTTTACCGCAATTTGAAAGATTAAATTCAGCGCAACACAAAGCCATAGGAATTTCCCAGACAAAATTATGCATCTTATCATATGCAAATAATGCAGGAAAAAAGATATAATCCTTACCGCAATTTGAAAGATTAAATTCAGCGCAAGACAAAGCCATAGGAATTTCCGAGCGTCCATCATTTTATAATTGCATACAAAACTTTGCAACCTGTAACAATAATTTAAACAAGGCATCAATTAACATCACAATTATTGTCAGCACAAAAAAAAAACATAAATAATAATTTCACGACTAAACCTATTCCTACTGTCATAATAAATCCCAAATGTTGAACTCACTAAACCCCTCTATCAGAAAAATATAAGAAAAATTTCAAGCAAAATATCCAATACACCCCTGACGCTTAGAAAACCGGACAGGAAACAAATTCTGATAAATGGATGACAACAAAGCTGCCTACAATCTGCAAAATGCCAAGTGAAATTAAACACAAAAAAAAAATGATAACTAAGCAGAACGAGCCAACACCCTCGATTAAACTCATCAGAAAATGTTCCAAAACATCAAAGCCTTATTAGAAAAATCCCACAAAATTTTCACTAGCAGAAACCAAAATAAAACTCACTGTAATCACGAGGAGCAAAAAAATAAAAATAAAAAAATCATCCTTTTTAGGATCAATCCAGACCCTTTTCATCCCTTTACTTCAATCGAATTAAACTTCAAGAGATTTCATAATTAGTGGTAAAACAGAGTAGAGAAACCATTACTTACTACAGAGAGATGAAAATGGAGAAACAACAATAAGTTGAACTGGAGTAAAAGACAGGGACTTTTGAGTAAGATGAGGTAGAGAGAGTTTCAAGGTCGTAACCTTGTGCTGGCGTTATGGATTTTTTTTCTTCCAACCGAATCCCTTAAATTACTGAAATTTAACATTTGATGAGCTTCTTATCAGGGTGATCAAAATCATTTTAACTTTATCTTATTAATTTAGATAAGGATTTATGTCTATCCAGATGAGTTCTTAATTTTTCATACGTGGAATTCAATCAGCTGGGGCACTTTTCCAGTTTTCCTTCTGAATTTTCATGATTTCCTTTTGTTTTTTTAATCCTTTTTGACTTTTTGATTTGTCTTATGATATGACACTTACCGTGATTTTTTTTTTTTTTTTTTTGAAGATGTAGAAGATTTAATTCCCTAGCAAAACTCTGTAGACGGGGGGAAGTATTTAATTTTTGTCAATAATTTATTGAAAATCAGACTCCAAAAATAAATTTTTTATTTTTTAAAATATTCCATTTTGATGATAAGCAAAAAGAGTCCCAAAGGTTTTGTAGAATTAGGGGGCGTCTAGTTTGTGTGGGGGAGTGGAAAAAATAATGAAAATGACGGACTGAAATATAGAATTGATGAGACGAAAATGGATGACTGAAATGGAAGATGAAAATGGCGAAAATAGAGGAACAAATGAAAGATGAAAATGGAACTGAAAAATGGAGGACGAAAGTTGAGGGATTATCGAAAACCTTGGCTAGAAAAAGGGAATGTGAAGGAGAAATGGTGAAAGAATTTTGGAAGAATTTTGGGACAAAAATGAATTTCTAGCTCTCATACCCCCAATTATGAGGGGTATAAGGATTACCCAGATTAAGTAATCAAAATTACTATTTTCATTCCATGTCTTTTAAAACCCATTATCTAGGCATCTTCGGTAGTCCAGGTAGTAACCACTTTCCAGAAAAGTAGTGTGATGGAATATACCATTGTGGTAGCTGAAACGGCGGATTCCCCTGCTACATTACAATATCTCGCTCCTTATACAGGAGCAGCTCTAGTTGAATTTTTTATGTACGGTAAACAACATACTTTAATCATTTATGATGATCCCTCCAAACAAGCGCAAGCTTATCGCCAAATGTCTCTTCTATTACGAAGACCACCTAGTCACAAAGCTTATCCAGGGGATGTTTTTTACCCTTTGAATCCTACATAGGAATTTACAATTAGAAAACCGGATACATAAGTTTGGATCACAATATTTCCAATTTTAGGGAAAAAAAATGTAGAAGTACATGTATCTATAATTTATCAATCATTTAGAAGGTAAAAGTTAAGTAATGAATAAACGTAAATTTTGATAATTTATGTATGGTTAATTATGAAATGTTTAACGCCAATTTATATTTTTTATAACATTGTATAGAATGTGGAAATTAAGATTATATAAAATTAAAATAGTTAATAATTTATTAAATATGTTGTACAAACCGAGGAGCATTAATTTGGAAGTCGGGTCCGGCATGGCGATGGGTTTGGAAAATGGGCTTGGGCTGTACTATAATGGGAAGAAAGCTCAAGTCCATGTGGGCTGTGTGCGTAGGCCTATCTTCGAACTAATGGGCTGATCAAAGATAAGATAGTGTCATGACTGAAGAGTATAAGCTGGAAGGAGGAACGCTGCGTTTTGATGGATGAGGATTAGTGTGACGGTGCCGTTTTGGATTAGGTAGTATTATCATTATTATTATTTTTATGACTCGGAGACTCCCGCACTAAACGACCATTTGAACCCCTGCCTAGGCATCAATTTTGGGATTTTTGTAGATAGGTCTCATACCAACCAACTTTTGGGCTTCTATAGTTAGGTCCTACCCTACAGTAGTATGTAAATTTAATGTTATAAAGTTTTTGCAGTACCGATGTTTGAATCCTAACTGACATGAGTTTTTATGAGAGGCTCTCCCAACTTTATGGCTAGGCTACCCCCTTGGGGGAAGATTAGGCAATATTACTGATGTAATACAACCGCTTAGGATTTAGTTAAACAGTTAAAAAGGTAGTTATCTTTGGAAGTGTATGAGTGTGTGCTAAAGGTGTGTATAAATCGGACCTGATTTCTTGAGCAAAAGGCAACGATTATGACTAATGAAATCCTGTTACTTCTTCTGCTAAATTCTCTACTTCATATTCTCAATTTGTAATCCTCTTGTTCTTCATTTTCTTATCTTTCTTCTTCTGCATTTCTCTTTCTTTCCAACCCTCACTTCTGTTAGTTTCATAATTGCAATATCCAGCTATTTTGCCTAAGAATCATTACAGACAGCCGACTTATGGTGGACAGTCCAATTCTGCAAGCACATAACTTAATGTTTAATAATAATAAAAAAAAATCATAGGTGGAAAATAATTTGAGAATGAAATTTACACAAACAGTTAACGACAACTAAACATTTATCCTCTTATGTGTGGAAGTCGGTTATAAGAATTATATCCTGCCACACAATTACTAGTATTGGAGTCGATATAAGGGATCAATTATATGATTCATATTTAGTCACCCCATTACTGGTATTGGAATTAAGTACTAAGTTTAGTTTTCGAGAATTCATGTTGGTTGATGCTAAAAAGAAAAACATTATATTTTCTCTTTCAAGAACCAATTTAGTTTCATCAAATTAATCGCTACATGTTTTCAATCCTGTGAAGCTTGAATTGCATTCCATTACCATTTTAAGCATTTTTTTTTTCTGTCACTTAGAAACTACATTCAGAGTTTATATGGATAAATATATCAAAATATATTTTTACGCTTTATAAGATATTTTTATAATTTTTAATATTTTTTTATTTCATAATTACTATATTAAAAAATATAAAAACGCGTTTTAAAATATAATACGCACGACATTCAAAATGTAGTGATATGCCTCTGATCACTTATTTCAGAGGTACGTAGCAATTTAGCATCCACAACCATCACCAACCAGAAAAGTTCAGCACTTTCTTTGGTTTTAATTTATGACAACAAGGCAATTTCAAGAAGGAAATCTTTTCACGGGGGCCAAACATTTTAAGATTATTGGGAGTCATGGGACATTTTTCTAGTTCGGTCCCAATAAAAAAGAAGAGGGAAAAAACAGTTTCATACAAAGAAGAGAGAGTTATTAATCATTAACATAAATTATCTACTATAATTTTATTTTTTAAAAAATTGATTTATCATACTAACCATATATATACTTTTTTTTTTAAGTTTACTTTTAAAGTTTTTTTTCAATAGTGAAAGAGCCTGATATTGTACGGTCCATATTCATTTCTTGTCGTAAAAAATGTATCTCTTACGGTGCCTTAAGAAAAATCTTTTGCCAAAAAAAAAGTTCCTAAATTATTGTTCTTGTCTCTTAAATTATTATTGCCCCAGTTAATGATGCTTAAGTATCATTTATGGGTAAAGTCTATTAGAAAGTTGTTGTGGCAATGAATTTGTGATTATGGATAAAATATTTCATGCATCCATTATATCACATATAAAGACGTAATCAAAGATAGTTAGTGGAGACATTTATAATTTAGGGAGACGACATATTTACATAATAAGAGAGTGAAAAAAATTATGTAATTAATTTGTTATACTTAAAAAATAATGTAATAGATGTATAAAATATTTTTTTATGACATTGATAAGGCATTGCTTGTAACAAGAAAAGTTTATTAACCTTGGATCATTATGACAAGTTGTTGGACTTGAGTAATCTCATCACTTAAATGCACTTTATCTACAAATGAACAAGTTCACAATAAAATGTAGCATAATTTATTTACATATTTTTGAAAGAAAATATATGATTGCCGAGATAATTTAAATGGAAAAAAAAATGGGTTAAAAAATTTATGTTTTAAGTTTTCATATTCTTATTCCAAAATGATGCCTAGAGTGGACAATTTTTTACATAACGCATATGCTTGGCATTAAAACTCAAAAATCCAATTGTACTTTTATGCAAGCTCCTTTTATTTATTCTTGGAAGTTTTTCTTGTGTTGCTTCAGTTCATTGGTGTATCAGTCACTTCAAGGAAAGTTACTCCCACCACAATGATCATTTGATGGAAAAGTATAAATATGAGAACATAAGCACCATCCATGATCCATCTGCCATTCAAAGTCCCATCTCTCTCATTCACCAACTAGCCAGCATGCAAGTGTGATCCTTGTTTCTTCCTTGATGCATAAGGGAGTCAAATTTCAATTTGCATTAAACTTGGAAATTAAATTTAACATGAAAAAAAAGAAGTGGTTGTAAACAATTCTTCTCCTCTATAAAGCAGCAGATTCACAAGAATGGGGTTGTATCCATAGAAAAATTTGTAGATGATGGTCAATATTCTGCTCTTTAATAAAAAAACAATGGCATAATTCATATAGTAAAATAAAGATTTAGTTGTTGTTGTACTACCGTCAATATTCTGCAATAGCCTAAAACTGCAACACATTAGGTAGGTGGATTATTTATTTGCAGGGAGCTAGGAAGAAGCAGCAATTGTCTTTCCTTGGAAATACCTTAACAGATATTGATTCTCCCTAGTTGAACAATGGGATTTTCCAACAAGATTGGAAAATATCAGCTTAGCAGAACAATTGGAGAAGGCACCTTTGCAAAGGTTAAATTGGCTATCAACACTGTGAATGGACAATATGTAGCCATCAAAATCATAGACAAGCAAATGGTTCTTAAAAACAACTTGATACATCAGGTAGATTTACCAGCGTTTGTTACTGCTTCTGTACATATATTTCTTTTCAACCTTTTCCCTTTCTTGTCGTCCACTACTCAGGTTTCAAGGGAAATCAGGACAATGAAGCTTCTGCATCACCCAAACATAGTTAGGATATACGAGGTATGTTAATCTAATGATATTAAAATTCTAATTGGCATGCAGCAGTTTTCTGATCATTCGTTCATAACCAGTGGAATGATCCCTACTTTCAGGTAATTGGTACAAAAACCAAAATTTACATTGTTATGGAGTATGTTCCAGGGGGCCAACTTTCTCATAAGCTGGTGAGAATCCAAATGAATATCATTGCTTGATTACTTTCTATGGAAATGATTCGTTTAAGACTACAAAAATACTATTTTTCTCTGCAGTCTTATTTGAAAAGGTTAAGTGAAAGTGATGCAAGAAAATACTTCCAGCAGCTGATTGACGCTGTCAATCATTGCCACTGGAGAGGGGTTTATCATAGGGATCTAAAGGTTAGCTTGAATATTTTGCTCATCTTGTTCTTGATTTCTCTTCAAATTAGTAAATGCAGACTAACCGTGATCATGCAATTTCTAATGCAGCCAGAGAACTTGCTCTTGGATTGTAAAGGAAATCTCAAAGTATCAGATTTTGGTCTTAGTGCATTGAAAAGGGTACAGAACTTAACACACACAATCAAAAAATGTTCTTGCACTAATTCCCAGTTAACATTTCGTTGATTACGCAAGCCTCACTGGTTCTTTGTGTGCTATTCAGAAACCAGGATGCCTGCTGTCCACTGCATGTGGCTCTCCTAGTTATGTAGCGCCAGAGGCAAGTAATGGCTATGACGTGTGTTTTTTTTTGAGCTTGACATGAATGGAATACTAGAAAAAGGCACATGGAAAAGGAAAGCGAAAAATTGTCAAAAACTACCTTGAATCTATGAGGAATGAGGATAAAAGGAAGTTCCCTGAATTCTGATAACCATTTCATTCTACTGATGAACAGCTTCTAACTAATAAGGGCTATGATGGAGCGGCTGCAGACATTTGGTCCTGTGGAGTAATACTTTTTGAACTTCTAGCTGGATATTTACCCTTTGATGATTCAAACCTTACAAACTTGTATAGAAAGGTAGAATCAAATTAATCTTTTGCACTACATGCACAAACCAGGGTGAACGTTCACAGACATTTGCTACTGTTTGTGCAGATATATAGAGCAAAATATGCAGTTCCAGGGTGGTTCTCAGAGAGTCAAAAGCAGCTTATTTCGAAGTTACTAGACCCAAACCCAATCACTGTAAGCTTCAAATTACCAGAAGAGAAATCTCAATTAAGGGGATATTAAGGCAAGTAACAAAAATTTTCTTCCTGCTTTGCCTCACAGCGAGCTACTATGGCAGAAATTATTGATAACAAATGGTTTCAGATGGGCTATGAACCGGCTGAGGAAATAGAACTGGAAGAAAGTATCAAAGCGGATGATGTTCATGAAGCATTCAACTTGATGAAGGTATTCGTCAAATAAAATAAAAACCTAGAGAACAATGAAAGTGATTAACCATAATACAAATTAACTGAATTTGGTCCAGGAAACTGAAACAGAAGTAAGTACTCCCCATGCTCCCAGTTTCATCAATGCTTTCCGGCTTATAGCAACGTCACATGACCTGGATTTGTCACGACTGTTCGAAGAAAAGGCAAGTAAATTTTTCAAAACTTATCACTCATCATATGAAAACTTTTCCTCCATTGGAAAGTTCAATGAACATCTGTTTAATATATAGGGCAATGAAAAGCAGAAGATAAAACTTGGATCTAGGGGCACAATCAATGAAACCATAGAGAAAATCGAGGCTGCTGCAAAGGAAGTGAGCCTATCAGTTGAAAGGATGAACAACTCAAAGGTAAAATCTAGACTTCTTAGTTGAATTCTGTTTGCAGTTCAAGTGATAACCACCCCTCTTCAAAATTTCAGATGATAATGCACCCTTCAATAATGACAAATTCTAGATCCGGTCTTGACCTATCAGCCAAGGTAACTAACGTAATAGGCTGTTTATAGATCATAATGATAAATTTTTCATTACTTAGGAATTAGGATGTTTCAAATTCAAGGTGATTGAGGTGGCACCTAAGCATTGTGTTGTGGAAGTATCAAAATCAACAGGGGAGCTGGAATTCTACAAAGAGGTATTGTATTAAGATGTTTCTCTTTGCATCATAATTACACTTACAAAATCAAGATCTGCTAATTTTGCTAATCTGATCATGATGACCAGTTCTGTAGAAGTTTAACAAGTCTGCTGACAGAAGAACAAGACTTGCCATCTAAGGTGACTGAAGATCAAGAGCCTTCTCAAGCTTCTATGAACAAAGTCCAACAATAGTATTGACCCAATTGAGATGGCAAAAAGAGCACCAATCACCAGCAACATTGAGGACACTTGAAAATGTACAAAGCCCAAACGCATGTGAACAAGATTAGCCTAAGTGGTTGCCCTTCGTTATGAAACCTCGTAATTCCTTTCCTATGATGGCACGAAATTCATGCAAATATTCCCCGAGTGTTGCCGTCAACATTTCGTGTAAAGATGGCACTCGGATTGACAGTTGATTCTGAATGAGTTCCTCTGTAGTATTATGAAGAAACTTTTAGCTTTGCTGCATAGAAATTAATGCCATTCAAAGTACTACGGATTATTGCATCTTTTCATTCATTTTTCTAGCTTAGTTTGCAGGAACAGAACGTTTAAACAAAACTAAAATTAGTTAAAGGAATTCCTAGATTCTGCATCTAGTTGAACAACACAACCAACAAGATGTGCATTCCCCTTATGTAACTTCCTTTCCTTTATTTTCCTAATATTGCCACCACAATATTTCCTCCTCAATGTAATAAAAAATGAAATGAAAAGTTTTCTAGACTGCCATGGTTTCTTGCCTATACTCTGTCTTGCCACTTTTCCTCTCATCCTCCTCTGCCAATTATAATTGTGTAGAGGGCAGTTTGTAATTGTTCTCCTTCACATATATCCCATTTTTATAACTTCTTTCTTCAATTTAACTTTTCCCTTCTTTCATTTCTTTGCTTCTCCTTATCTGGACTCTAACCTGCTGATTGATGCTTCAGAAGAATATATACATCTCGTGAACCCCCTCTACAAATTGGTGTACAGTCTGTGGGAAAGACAAATACATTAACAATAATCCTTAAACAAATTCTGGAAAAAACTTGTTACAGCCAACAAGGTCCAAATGAAGCAGGCATCATTAATCAATCCGTTTTAGTTTCTCAATGTATTCTTACTCTTACATCTGAGATGACATGATACTCATCATCAATGCAAAACTGAAAAAGGCTACAAATGGAGTAGAAATCAGCTCATTAATTAGTTCAGACGCGTACTTTAGATCAGCTCATTAATCTTGGAAATCACTCGGTAAAACCTTCAGGCTGGTCAAATATATTAACATGGCATATGCAACTTTAGTTTCAACCAAAAATTCGAAATAGTTGTGATTAGCAAGAAGACCAAGCATAGGATATGAGATAACCATGTTTCTCAATCCAAGTCATTATGTACAAAAGAAACGCATATGTGCAAAAAATTTTGCATGATGCATTAATGATGCACAATCTAACCCATCACTTGAATCGGCACCAGCAGAACTTCAATGTGTGCACATCAAGAGAAGTATCTATCAAAAGGTAGATTGTTAGACAATAAAATTATCTATCACATGTTGAACCACATCAGCACCATCAGAGTTCATCCAATACCGGTTGACCTGCATAGGGGACAAAATATCAAAATAGTACATAAGGAGGTCCTGTGCCAAAAGTTTAGATCTATAAAAAGTATACGCTAAATCTTGCATCTAATTGACATTTTTATCATTTTATGAATATTCAACAATTGAAAGCTGAGAAAAGGCCTGCATTCACTAAATTGAGCTAATGTTTGGAAAGAAAAAAGATTGCACCAAAAATTTGTGAAAAATAACCAGAAGACAGTGGCAACACAATTCCATCAAAAATGGGCATCTTTCCATAACAATTATGAGACCAAGACATTATTCTCTATCTCAAGCAATAAAACAGAAGAAACAACCAAATTTCATATACTAAAATAGCTTGGGCAATATATTCACTCTTATTCTTTTTAGTCCCTAAATCTTTGAAGCATGATAAATGCAAAATGATTCATCAGTGGTAGTTAAACTATGCCATGATTACGGTCTTGTATCCGTTTATTTGTAATCACAAGTCATGGTCCTCAAAAACCACTTAACTGACATATAGATCATTTCTAACAAACTGGCAAGAGATTAAGGAAATTATAAAATCCAAGAAAGAGTATTTGTTATTTGTCCTCATATCTTCATCTCCCTCATAAACATTTATTTCATAAGTAAAACAACAAAGAAGAAGCCAAATAAAATATAAAACAATGACAGCAACATGCAAAGAGTGGATAACAATATACTTGCTATAGATAATCAAGAATACAAATACAACAACAAAAACAACAACTAAGCCTTCATCCCCATATAGATCATATCTCGCCATCACTTTCTATTAAAACAATAAACAGTACAAATGATCAAAGCAAAATATGAGAGAGAGAGAGAAAGCATGCAAAAAGTTGAATAAAGTAAAAAGAGAAAGATTAATGGTATTATGGCCTAACCAGGAACCAGGGTTCTCATTGAAGTTTTGAAATTGATTTAATAAGCTAAAAAACGAAAATGACATCTAATGCTAGTATAACAATACTATTCTTTTGAGAACTAGCACACCAACAGAATAGAAATCAAGTTTAAAATCTTGCCTGAATTGTGTTGTGTGCAACATATCTCTGTCTGCTTTTCTGAAAGCTAACATCAATACGTTCCCAGGGTACTTGTGTAAGGCCTCTAATCATCTCCTCTGTGCCCAGAGAAAGCACGCTTTCATCAGATCCACAATGGAATAATTGTGCCAAAGTGAATTCCTTATGCTTATGTTCATCATTCATGAATGATACCATCAGCTAAAGAAATAACTTATCATTTAGAAGCCAAGACAAACCATAAAACCAGATAGAGCAACAAAAATGAAAAATCTCCATCCATCTAAATCTACATAAACCTAATGCTCTTTCCTAGCTTCCTCTCATCCCCTTGACAAACAATCACCAAACATAAGATGAGCATAGTCCAAAAACCCTAAATGTCTACAAACACCACCGAAGACAGAAATTAATAGGAAACAAAAACTGGCTTTCTTGATATATATTTCCCTCTTCAAAATGTGTGCATGAAAACTTGAATATAGACACCACTAAAGAAAAGAACATGCAGTCAAGAGAACTAGTAACAGTACCTTCAAAGTCAATCACATCTGTTCCAACCACTGATGGTGTTTTGCTGTTACTGGATTCAGCTCTTCCTTCATCAACATGTACAATGTGAGGGTACTTCTCGTCCTTCACAAGTAGTTTGGACTACAGAAAGATAGGTATTAACCATTGGATGTTATATAAGAGAATGTGTGTAATTCATAAACCAATAAACCAAAATAGTGATTTAAGTACATTTGGAAGTTCATTCTGGCGGCGGATTGATGATGTTCTCCAGCCAACAATGTCTAAATAATCAATCACAGTAAGGAATAACTTTGAATATTAAATTTTATGCATGCATTGTTTTAAGTACTCGAGTTGAAAAAAGTGCATAAACACAATAAAGGATACGGTCATAGTTTGCATTTGCATATGCCACACGACGCTTGAAAGAGCGTAAAGCTGAACTGCATATGCAACAAGATAAGAAGAATAAGTACATAAGAATTGTTTTACTCTCACTTTACTAAGAAATAGGTGTAGTAAATTCAATACGAACATGAATTTGAGATCATCTGAATCCTTAACCATCTGTAGAAGCAGAGGAGGTTTTCCATTGTCGTCATCGGTGAGGAACAAATGTTTCCCAGATCTCCCAGCAATCCAGTGAGCAGTTTGAGGCGCACTTTTCTCTAAGAAAGGGAGACCACAAAGAAGTGGAATCTGAGGAAGCAGAGACAATAAACATCAAGAGAAAGGCCCCAACATTGTATTTGAAAAAGAAATAAGAAAATTGAAACATCAGATTCTTATTCCCAACTCTGGACTCTGAATGGAACAATATTTTAGGCATGGCAATATGCAAATTTTGCAATTACCACAAAGAAATTAAGATGCATGACTATACTTTTGATGCAGAACTTCTAACCTGTTAGGCAAGTGCCCTTGAAAGGGCCAAAAACCATAATTATATTTATCAGCACAAAAAATGTGATTATTTATCATCCAAAACAACCCATAGAATGTTAATGCAGCTTTACAAATAATAGCACACAATGACAAATAGTTATTATACTTGACGTCAGGAAAACCATATCCAAAAAAAAAAGAAAAATTTACCTGTTTATGTCCTCTTGAACCCAAATGTGGGGTTGCCAGGGTAATGAAATTCATTGGTTCCAGTCCGGCTATCGTTTCTTCATGATGCTGCTCAAAGAATTTTCCAGAATTATTTGCTTCCCTACGTGAAGAGTATTCAGTTTGATCAGCAGTTTCCATTTTGGTAGAAAGTTCATACAATCTTCCAATAGCATATCTCGCAATAAGGCCGCCCAATGAGTGGGCAACAAAAGAGATCTTGTATAACCCAGGCCAATGTTTTACAACATTAACCACCTGCGCTATAAGAGACAGAAGTGTGTAAATGCCTAAAAATGACGTGTGAAAAATATGGCTCTTTTGCAAATGGGCTAATTTTTATTAAAATAAAATAAAATAGAAACCAGATGATCAAGAAACTGCTATTAGCAAAATACCTCTTCAGCTAGCCTCTCGCCCATCAAATCAACGCCATCAAATGTCAGCTTTGAGGTATTGCATTCACTACCTGGTAGAGAGAAAACTAAATCATAGTTACATTTCTGGGTAAGAATTTGGAACAAGAAGGATTCACTACAATTAAATCATCATTCATTATGATCAACATCCTACAAAGCAGAATCAAGAAATTGCCATAATATCTTGGAAAGAACGCTTCATGAAATTAAATAAAGAATTGAATCGACATATCTTTTCGCATATTAGTGGACTTAACTCACAGTTAGCAAGATGATTAGAGCAAGGAAATGACATGAATAATATATACCAAGCAAATCCTAAGGAACTGATACTGCAGAAACCACAGATATATCACTAACAAAGATATATATTAGCAATTATAAGCACCAACTTAAATAAATCAAGTGAAATCAGAAGCTTCTCTAAAGTACTTTAACAAAGTCATATCATGACACCGAGAGCAAATCCATGAAGCCAAATTAACTGAGAGTAAGAAAATATGAAGACGTTTTCTGAAAGATTAACCCACGATGAACAATAACTTTATCAGGAAGCCTCTTCACAAACTGCTCAGCAGCATATCCCCAATCCGCAGCACTGAAATAAAGCAGTGGAATTTGCATAAGAGTTTGCAGAACAATTAGGTCACAGTAGATGACTGATGCACAAGTAAGTATAGATGCATGACAAATGAAGTATTTACAAGATCATGCCAGAAATACATCACCGCACAAACTTACTTCAGTTCACAGAAAAATGGATGTGCTAATTTCGTTTATAAAGTTCTATTCACACTTATAGGACCTTTAATCAGGATTCTCACAATAAGAAAATTATGCTTAAAGCTAATGATACCCCATCGCTGAAAAGTGATAACTAATACATATTCGAATCTGAAATTAAAGGATCACAATGGCATATCAGTTGTTTTAAGAGTTGTCATCATCTTCATATAGCAAAAATAATTCGAACACCCTTTACAATATTCAATATTCCATTTGATTCAAGTAACATTTCTGCTCATGACCTATCAACAAGTGGAGGTTTTCCCATTTGTCATAATAAATACATAAGCCTAGAATTTCTAAATACTAAGTTTGTAAAAAAAAAAAAAAACCATTTTTTGAGCCCGCTTCCTCTCAATATCACTCACGAGACCTTTGCCAGAACAAACAAATGTGACAATGTAACAAATCAGAAGGACTCTCGCGCATAGTTATTAAAGGCGCGCCTCAGGAGCGCCTCTAGCAGGGCGCAGTCTCTTGCGCCTTGCAGATCAAAAGGCGGGCGATGTCGCTCAGGCGCGCGCCTCTCAGAAAAGGCGCGCGCCTGGAGCGCCTTCAAGACATTAGGGTTCTGGAAAAAAAAAGAAAAGAAGAAGAAGGCTGCAGACAGAAAATTGGGCGCCAACCAGATAAGCTCTTCTCTCCCCGCTCTTTCTTTTCTTCTTCTCCTCTTTTCTTCTCTCCCCGTTCTTTCTTTTCTTCTCTCCCCGTGCTTTCCTTTTCTTCTTCCTGCTCTTGTCCTTTGCTTTTTCTCCTTTTCTGCAGACGGCTCCTCTTCTTCTGTTTTTTTTCCTTTGCTTTTTCTCCTTTTCCGCAGACCAGTCCTGCTCCTTTTCTTCTGTTTTTTTCCTGTTTTTTTTCTCCTTTTCTGCAGACAGTCCTGCTCCTTTTCTTCTGTTTTTTTTTCTGTTTTTTTTCTCCTTTTCTGCAGACCAGTCCTGCTCCTTTTCTTCTATTTTTTTTTCTGTTTTTTTCCTTTGCTTTTTCTCCTTTTCTGCAGACCAGTCCTGCTCCTCTTCTTCTTCTTTTTTCCTTTGCTTTTTCTTCTTTTCTGCAGCCGGCGCCCTCTTCTTTTTATTTTCTTAAGTATGGAAAGTACTAGTTGTGATAGTTCTAGAAAGGATCCTTGTTGGAAGTATGTTCTTTTGCAAAATCCAAATAACAAAAATGATATAGTTTGTGATTTCTGTGAGAAAGTAACAAAAGGTGGAATTTATGCTACTTAGTTGAATTTATGAGAAAGTTTTTAGAATTTTAAGTTTTGGAGATTATGCTACTTAGTTGGCTTATATAGTTATATTGAGACTTTTAAGTAGTTTCTTTTAGGAAGTATAAGTATGAATGCCTAAAATATTATTTAAAATTTTTTTTTTCATAGTGCGCTCAGATGTCGCGCCTTGCACCTTGCGCCTAGGCTCCAGGACCCCTATGCGCCTAGGTGCGCCTTGAGCCTTTAATAACTATGCTCTCGTGTAACGGATTCAGCCCCTTCACAAAAGAGTTTCTCTAATCTTGTGAGCTGGCACTTTGATTATAGTATGACTCTTAATGAAAGAATTCCACTTGTAAGTTGGAAAAAAAAAAGTGAAAAATTTTTGGGGGAGGGGGTAATTGATGGTGTGCCAAAAAGGTGATGGGTACATTTGCCAAATGCGCCCAAGCTTGGGCACATGCAGCATAACCCCCCCCCCCCCCCCTCCCCACCCAAAATTTCCCACCTTTTTTTCCCAACCCCCAAATGTCAGCGACCAGACTCTTGACCTTCCTAATTTTCTATAGTGAATGCTTCAGGAATCATGTTTAACCTAGTAAGGGAAACGATTCACAAAGTTTAAAACGAGTTTTCTACATAACTAGTATAAAAGAGGAATTATAACATTCATTTCACCATTTCCATTGTGAATTGCAAAGTGTTTACTTTTAAAAAGTTCCCAATACTACCTGTTATGCAACTCTGCTCCCACCTACTTAACAAGCCAAGTAATGTCTATTTTCCAACCCAAAAAATAAGATGAACAAAAATAGAAGTACAAAAAATAAGTAAAATCACACATCTCGAGCAAAGACGCCATGAGAACATAAATCCGCAAACGCAGAATAAGCATATACTTTGAAAGTTGCAAACTTTACCTTCCAGCAAGACCATTGACCATGACAACCAAGTGTTGAGGCTGCACCTTGGCCTCAGCAGTTGCTGCATCAAAGAAATCCTCACCTCCATTATCAGATTGCACTTCTTCCACTTTCTGCCCCTTCTTTGGACTACCGGGAAAGCAACCCCTACTTAATTTCCTCCAGAGTTCCATTCCATCAATCTCATAATCCGCCCAAATCAGCCTAAAGAAACCTTCTTTTTTTCTGGGTTTTGAACTGAATCCCAAATTGAAACTCAACACAGCACCACGAAATCCTGGGGTCAAAAGGGTTTTTGGGATTTGATTTGGGGCACAAAGAGGTATCTTTGCTATGTTGATCATGCGTGAATGGATGGTGAAGTGACAATCATGAGACTCCAGACAAATTAGGAAAAAGAAAAGGCGGTACTACGAGAAAGGTATAAGAGAAGACCTTGGGTTTTAAAAGGAATATAGGGATTAGGGAATTGGAGTAAAAAATGAAGGTTCTGCTGTCTAAAGTTGGTTACTTTTCTCAGGGAACAAATGGGGCACAAAGGTGGGCGAGAGTGAAAACTGTTTGATGGCCAAAAAAGGAAAAAAAAGAAAAAAAAAACAGAGATGTTATATGGTTATCAAATCAGTTGACAGGTAGGTGTTGGCTGCCTTTGCTCTTCTGGAATTGGAACACGCAACTTTTCTTAAGGAACAGAAATGTTCGGAAATCGACGGAGTCGATCGATCCGTCAGTGAAGAACTTTCTGTAGCTTTTTCCATCATCAATTCATCACCTAAAATACCAATATGCAAAGTGAAATTAAATGCTGTTTCTTGGTTGGAACAAGCTAAAATTTGGTTTCTCAAAATTGAAGGGCTTCACACTGGAATTGGGTTCCTTGGCTTGTCATATTCCGAGTTTGATTGTCTGAACATGTACGAATCCGAAATAACTTCAAATTCCTGAATTTTTTTCCTGGAGCAAATTATACGCCATGGCTAGTCAATCACCACCTTGCCTTTTAAAACAGGGAGAGAGTAACATTCAATGTGGTCTATATCTCAAATTATTAATGAAAGTTTTGGCAAGTTGAGTATTAAAAAAAATGCTGAAGAAAAAAGCAGCAATTGGTAAACCGTTTTGGTCCTTTTGGACAGGGATTGACTATTTATTTTCTTGAGACAATTAATGTGTCTTTGCCTCTTTGGTATCATTAACCAGCTGAAGAAGCGGCTCGCTTGGTACCATTAAATGTAAAGGGATGATCAAAATCCAGCGCAGATTTGTAAAAGGGAGAAGATATTGAATTAATGATAATCTAAACAAGATTAAGTCTTGCAAAAGAAAATTAAGGACAATATATATAAGCAATCAAAAAACTAGCAAAGAAATATAAAGAGCCCAGTGAAAAAAAATAAATAAAAAAAGTTGCGTTCAAACTTTCTTTTCATAATCATACACATGCCCATAATACAAAAATGTCACAGGAAACCTTACTGTCACCCAACCGTAGTACAGTGCTACAATTCTAAAACTTAGATTGGGATATAAGCGATACAACATGGTTTAAATAGAATCTTAACCTTCTAATAACATCATGAGGAAATGTATCTCAAATATTAACCTCCAAAGGATTAACAGTGAATTAATATGGCCTCTCACCAATATAATTCCCAGGAGGAAAATAATTACATGTCATAAACACATCACCACTCTCACAAATAACTCGAGCACATCCAACTCGCCTTGTGGTTTTCCAAACAATCTGTGTATAATGTCCACACATTTGTCCCTCAGCACAAGTATTAGTCTTGTAGGTGTAATATTTCTCTTCATCGGCCCATGCTTTGACCGCATCAGCTGGAGTCCAAGTTGAGCCACTTCCCCAGTATATATTCTCTCCCAGCTTAAAATCTTCTTCTGGGAATGAATGCATCACCGCACAATCGGCTTGCCTTTGTCCAGCCCACCATTTGGCATAATTTTCTAGTTGAGAATCCCATGTCAGTGGCAGCTCCCACTTGGCCACCCTCACTAAATTGTGCGCAAACAGGAACTGTACGGATTCTCCTATGCAGTTCCAGCATAGACTCTTGGAGATTTTGTATATCGTTTCGTTATCCGGTGGCTTTTCTGTGGTTGTTTGAGGTGGTTCTGAGGTTTCTGAGAATGCCAAGAGGTTTTTGCTGCTGAGGAGGGTTGCAAGTAGAATGAACAACAGAAGCTGATTTTGAGACCGCATTTTGATCAGCAGCAGGGTTGAAGAAAGTGTTTTGAGAATTTTGAGGTTATTTCAGACTGCGGCACCTTGACTAATGTGCCTTCATGCCCTATATATAGATGTACAAGTGAGATTTGCACATAAATCTATGTCTGGTTTCAAGTTTCAACCCACTGCAACCAATTATTGGTCTGGTCGATCAACACACTGTTTGAATTTTTTTTTAAAGTGAAAATATTTTAGTTGGAAGTTTTAGGGCGGGTTCCATTTTTTAATACAATCTCATGTTTTTTTATATATATATTTTTATAATTATTTTGTTGAAAAGTGTAAAAATTTATTTGAAAGGAAAATAAAATCACATTTAGAAGATTGGAGGGAAAAACTATGAGAAAAATTTTCAAGTGAAAAAGGGAGACATGTAAAATGAATATGACCCCTCTAATAAATTTTGCAAAATGATACTATGCTAATCAAGACTTGTCATGAGTAGAACTGCAAATTAATTTATCATTACTCTTAAGACATGGAAATGCAAACTCAACATTATTTTTCGAGAATATATCGTGAACATTGTTCTTTATAATTCATAAACTCGACCAAATGTAAATTATCACTTTGTAAATTAAATAAAGAGTAATTATATTTACGATAAAATTTTTTAATAAATTCTTATACTAAATAAGTTGGTATTTTACATAGCAGGAAAATATTATATAATTAACATAATAATTACTTAGTGACTTTAGTCACCTAATTTTACATTAATTACCAAAATTTTTCTTTAAAATTTTTCATTGTATACATTGTGACACTTAAATCAGCAAACGTATCATCCAACAAATATGTTGGACTCTTGATCATTCAGGCGAAGGAGATATGGATAATAAAGCAAATGCATGTTATGTGGGGTGGCCGAGCCAATGACAGTGAGAATTTGATGGTGTGTTGGACAAAATTACTACGAGAATTCTCCATCATACAAAAATGGGGTTAGCAATTTGGCCAACAATTATTCGAGGTCCCGTGAAGAAGGGGGCATGCAGGGTGGGCAATGTTTAACCCGTGAACTTGTTTGTTTGTTCTATGGGTTGGAACCACGTGGAACGTTACGAAACCATTCTAGAACATGCCGCTAGGCCTTTAAGAAATGAGAATTTTCTGATTGCATTGAGGCTTCTGTTGGTTCCAGATGAAGCTGCCACCTGTCCGCTAGGATGAAAGATCGACCTGACCAGTTTTGGAGTAAACACTCCACACTCCATACTCCAGTCAGAACTTAAAGTAGATTTTTGCGGTTCAAAAGTGCGTATGTATAGTAGTTTAAAATTTTTTAAATTGTTTTTTTTTTAACGAGACGTTAATTGTATTTATTTAAAAAATGTCATCATGTACATCTTAACCCATTAGCTCTGAATTTCTCAATTTTCAAAATAGAAACAACACCCAAAATAGTTTTTTATATTTTGACGAATGAATTTTTTAGTTTCTTACTTTTAAAACATGAATAAATAGTCATTTACATTTCATAAATGTACTCTTTTAGCTATTTGTTACTATTTCGTTTGCTTTTCTATTAAATGACTCCACGTACGTTTCACGTGATTTTTTAACCATAGGTAAAGGTGGAATTAAACAAAAAAAAAGAAAAAAAATAATCCAACCCTCCTATTCACTCTACCCAACCAACAAGTAATATCGATTTTTTCCATCCCCACGCCCTCCCCCGTTGCCTCTTTCTCCCTCGCAGCCCAACCCCGCGACGAGCCCCAACTTGTGGAGGGGAGTCGAGGGAGGAACAACGAGGGGAGCAACAGAGGAGGAGAGATTCTAAGGACTACACATGTTTTGAATTTGGTGGAAAAGAAAGAGAAAATGGGGAATCAAGAAGAGAGAGAGAACAGGCAGAGCAGTGGGTGGAGAGAAAAGAATCGTGGAGGCAGAACGCTAAAGGCTGGAGTGAAGGAGTGAGGTCTTCAGCCATGAAGATATCTTCTGCCTTTCGAACGGTGGATGTATGTATGTTTCGTAAGTGTTTATAAATTGGATTTCAATTTGCATTTTTATGTTTCTAAATATTTTAAATTTTTTTTTTGCATTTATGTTACTCATAAGTCCATGCGGATTCATATGAATTATATTTCACCTTGCACTTTTGGGATTTATTTTTCAAAATTTTCAATTCCTAAGGATGTTGCATTCCATTTTTAGGTTTCTAAAAATTGCCATGAATTTAATGTATAACCAAAATGTCTAAATTAATTTGCTGATCATGGCTTTGATGTTTGTTTGGGGACTATTTTTGCTTGCAGCTGGATATCTCAACTTCTTTGAGCATCTTTTACTATTTGGAAAGGAAAGGATAGAGGGGGGGGGGGGGGGTGGGTTGATTTTTTTTTTAATTCCAACTTTGCCCGGTCACGTGTAGTGTACAAAAGCTTCTTTGACGGAAAAACAAACGAAATAGTAATAGAAAACCAAAAGAGTATATTTATGAAATGTGAAGGACTATTTGTTCCCGTTTTAAAAGTGAATGGCTAAAAATATCATTCGCCAAAATGTAAATGACTATTTTGGGTATTATCTCTTCAAAATATGGCTAAACCTTAAACTTATAAGTGACTCCTCACAATCTCATCATCTATACAACTCGAATGTATCTGCTTTATATTCCACTCATGAGGTCAAAATGAGATAACCAAAAAGAAAAAAACAAAAAACAAAACAAAACAAAAGGATAGTGACCCCTTTTTGAGCCATCAGCTGCTATTTGGCTCTAGTAGAAGTTATATCCCTTCTCCCATTAGGTTGAATACCCCTCCCACTATAACCCTCGCCTCATGTTATCAATTTATGCCTTCAGCATGGAGTTAGTAACCACTAAACTTAATCATAAGCCTCTAGTTTCTACTCCTCACTTTGATCCACTTCACCATTACCTTTGATTGTATATATTAGCTTTGTCCCTTTCCCATCTGGCTAACATCCTGAAACTCTATCTATTCTGTCATAGTAAGGCCCACAACCTTTTTTTCTTCTCTCCACTCCTTCTGAAAAATCCACAGGTTTCTAATTTTCTAAAGCATCCAAAGGATATATACTATCATTTAGGTTCTATCTTGCTAGTTGGTTCCTTTATTCTTACTGCATATTTTTTCCCACCAACTCTTGAAGCCTATAGCTTGCTCTTCCATATCTTCCCATCTCATAGGTGCAAGTTTCCATACCAATTTAGCCATTGGACAGTGCAATAGGATATGCTCTAAGTTTTCCTTTTTGTCTCCACACATACTACAAATTGGGTCCTCTTGGATGCCTCTCTTTTAATAGTTGGTCCTTGGTAGGCATAATGTCGTGCCAGTATCTCCTTAGGAAGTGTTTCAGTTTCCCCTTTATATCAAGTTTCCAACTTCTATTCCATACCATCTTCATTATTCCACTGGTTGAGCTACTTTCAGCTTGTTGATACCACTCCTTTTCTCCTCTTAAGGCGACTTGATAAGCTAACTTAATTGTATAGTTGCGTTGACTTCTCAACTGCCACACCAGCTTATCTCTATTCCTGCCTTGCTAAATTGGAATGATCAGGATAACTTCAGCATCAGCTTGGTTGAAGATTCGTCCAATTTTCTCTCTATTCCAGTTAGTACCCTTTGTGTCATTAGCTCACTCACCCATGTCACTTGCTCATTGTCTGTAGGTTCAATTGTAGTTCTGAACCTTGGTCTTTCTGGGATCCATGGATTTTTCCAAATTCTAATGAACTTCCCATCCCTTACTTGGTATCGGGCCCCTTTTTGGATTATGTACTTGGCTCTCATCTAATACTTCCACAATCATTATACATTATTTTTGCTTTGAGCCAGCATTAATACTCAATTTGGGAAGTATTTAGCCTCATCACCTTGTTTATGAGAAGATTGGGTTGAGTAATTAACTTCCATAACTGTTTAGCTATTATTGCATCATTGAATATCCTTAAGGCCCAAGCCATTCTCCTTCTTAGGCCGCGCCAAATCCTTCTATGCCTTTCAGTGAATTTTTGGTTTCCTATCTTCCTTTCTTCCCCACCAAAAAGTTGTTGTATTCCTTATGATTTCCTCACAGACACTTTTTGGGAGTTTGAAGTAAGCCATTACATATGTTGGTAGGGTATCAATGGCCTCCTTGATGAGCACTTCCTTCCCTACCAGGTTGAGGAACCTGTTCTTCCATCCTGTAATCCTTTGTTGAACTTTCTACAACACATAATTGAATACTTCCTTCTTGGATCTTCCAATGGACATTAGTAGTCCTAGATATCTTGCCTTCTTCTACTTTTTAATGCCATCTAAGACTTGGAATATGGCTTCTTTTTGCTTCTTTGCTAGGTTTTCGCTAAAGAAAACTGAGGATTTTTCATGTTGACTAGCTAGCTAAAGTAAATACTATACTTGGATAGAAGATCGTTGATTTTTTTGGCTTGCTTCACATTTGCTTTACAAAAGAGAAGTGAGTTATCTGCAAACAATAAGTGTGTAATTAGAGGGCCCTTCCTGCTCACTCTCATCCCCCTATAATCACCCTTCAAACTTGCTTGTTTGATCATGTTTGAGAAATAATTAAGAATAAGGAAGGTGATAATGGGTCTCCTTGCCTAATCCCCCTTGTTGGTTTAATATATCCATATTTTTTACTATTAATGTTTAATGAGAAAGATGAAGAAGTGATGCACAACCTAATCTAACCTATAAAAATGCTAGAGAATCCCATTTTTCTAAGAATCTCACACAAGAAACTCTATTCTACCCTATCATATGCTTTAGCCATATCAAGTTTGAGGGCCCTACTCCTATTGTTTTCCTTTATGTTTGGAATTTAATGTGTGTATACATTCATGTGCCACCACTAATTATCCAATATCTATTTCCTAGGAATGGAATTACTTGATTTGGACTAATACATTTGTGGAGGCAACTTTTCATCCTTTCAGCCACTATTTTAGAGGTATTTTATACACTGCATTACATAAATTAAAAGGTCTATAATGAGCAATAAATGTAAGGTTCTTAATTTCAGGGACAAGAGTAATCAAGGTGTGATTCACTTGTTTTAACATTTTCTTTTGTTCAATTTTTTTTTTAACAGTCTTGCATATATCCACATTAACCACATTCCAATAAGATTGGAAGAAAAGAGGAGTCATATCATTTGGTCCTGGAGCTTTGTTAGGATATATTTGGAAGAGAGCATTTTTTATTTCAGTTTCTTCCATTGGCGTTGTTAGTCTTTGGTTCATTGCCTTGGTAATAGATATTAGGATTCTTTCTAATCCATCGTGAGATAGTCTTGGACTTGAAGTAGTAAAGAGATGATTATAAAGTTTAGTATTTCCTCCTATATTTCTTGGTTGCTCTCACATATCCTCCCATCCATTCTCATCAGCTATTCAATGGTAATTTGTGCCCTTTTATTGACTGTCGAAAAGCATGGAAGAACTTGGTATTCTTATCCCTTTCTTGGAGCCATTGTACCCTAGATTTTTGTTTTTAGTAGGTTTCCTCACTTCTATATGTAGCATTGAGTTCTCTTTTCAGTCTCCCCCATTCATTCCAATTTCTATTCCTCCCTTGGTTGGAGAGATCTTCCATTTGTGTCTTGATCCTTGCTATCTGCCTAGCTGAATTATGCATATGTTTCTGGCTCCACTTTAACAACTCTACTCTACAGTGTTTAATTTTGGAACATAATTGGTACATATGGATAGGGGTTCCATGTTGCTCATTTCCCTATGCATCTCTCTTTGTCAATGTTTAATTTTGGAACATAACTAGTACTACCCTATTCACTACTTCTTTTTTATCCATCTTTTGTCAAATATAAAACTTCTTTTAACATGCATCTCTCTCGATCAGTGTCAAGTAGGAGGAGTAAGTGGTCGGAGGATTGTCTATCCACATGATACACTTTAGCTCTTGAAAAATTCAGCAACCAATTAAGGGCTCCAAAAAACTTGTCTAGCGTTGTTTCCACAAAACCTTCCCCTTCTCCATTGTTCGCTCAAGTGTAACTTCTCCCCACAAATCCTATTTACCCCTATATCCATGTTCCTTACAAAATTCCTAAATGGTTGGAGACTAGAGTATGCCTTTCTTCTTTCACCTTTTTTCTCATCTTGGTGAATAATGCCATTGAAATCCCCTCCTAAAATCCACCAATCTCCTCATTCTTGCCTTTGTTTCTCCAAGTAGTTCCATTGTTCTTGCCTTATTGTAGGTTCAATACTAATATACAAAAAAAACAGTCTAAAACTTGCTATGATCATCCTTTAGTACACATCTAGTTGGATGCAAAAATTAGTGGAGATAATTTTGCTAACAATTATGGCTTCATTCCAGCAAACCAATAGCCCGCTTTTGGTGCCCTCAGGACGTACTACTCTCTATCTATCCTGAAATCTTAGTCTACGGCACATAGTGGCTACAAATCCTCTTTTTTTCTTAGTTTCAGACAAAAATACAAATTCTGGGTGGTGAGATCTTAGTACTTCCTTCAGTTGGAAAATTGTAAAAGGTCCTCCCAAATCTTTACAATTTCACACACAAACCTTCATTGATCACTTTGAAACCATTCAAGGCTGGTTCCCTCCACTTTTTCTACTTTTTTAGCTAACTGATCCTCACATCTTAGGCTGTGTTTAGATTGTGTTGTATTTGAGAATTTTGTATTAGAATGTGACAAAGTTTTGATGGAAATTTTTTGTAAGAAAAAGTGATATAAAAATGTAGATTAGAGGGATTTTTTTTTGAAATAATGTGAGAAGAATTTGGAGGGAATTTAAATTTTAAATTTTGAAATAAAAAATTGTTTGGATGTTTTATTTTTGTAATTGAAAAAAGTTAGCTTTTTGTAAATAAAAATAGAAACCAAATATAGCGTTAGTTTTTTGTAGCTAATTCCTTGCCTTCATCTGAGTCTGATTTTTTATCTTGTAGCTGCCATGCCCTTTTGGATCCTTACTCTGCAACACCTATTGTTTCCTTTATTTTGACTCCAGTTTCTTTCCCAACTCTCCTGCCTACCCTTCTCCACCTTCTTGGCTGAGGGAAATCCTTTATGTTTATTGCTGCACCTCTTGTGTTACTATCTAAACATTCTACCTCCTTCAGTTGCTAGTCCAAGGTCTCACATCGGACTGGCACATTGATCAGTTCAAGTGGCTGAAACTCGTGTTCCTCTTCCTTCCTCTTATTTCTTCTATCAACTTTCATTTCTTTTAGTTGTGTCCCCATATTTCCTGAATCCTTATCCTTCATTCTGCTAAGTCCTTAATAAGTCTTCATCCTCTAGGACTGTCACTATCACCTCCATTCCCTTCTGCCTTTCAAACAATTGTCTCTTATCCCTCTCCTCTGGTTCCCTTCTGCCCGCAGCACCTTCTATTGAAGCAAATTCCAAATGACTATGTGCAGCAGCTTCCTAGCTTTTCTCCTCAGTCCCCGTTGTTGTTTCCAGCAATGTTTTCTTGCTTACTTGGAGTTTCCTATCAAAATCAGCTCTTTTCCTTTTGTCATTTGTACTGTTTCTATTCCCTAAAACTTTGAGCTAGTCACCATATCGCCCTTCTTTCCTTTCAATCTTTTTTGCATCTTCCCATCTGATATTGCAGATTCTTTCTAAATGGCCTACCATGCCATAGTAATGACAAAATGCTACTAAATTCTTGTATTTAAATGATATTCAACAGTCCTTGTCATTTAACTTTAGTCGTGTGCCTCTCGGTAGTGGCTTTCTAAGGTCAATCGAAGCTAACACCTTCATATATCTCTCAAATTTGCTTCCAGTTTTTGGTATGATTACATTCAATACCTTGGGGAATATTTGTCTTAGTCTAAAACCTGTCTTCTTAGCCATTCACTGATAAGGGAGATTCCAGATCTATACCCAAAGCTCTACCATTTGGAAGTTTTCTTCCTGGATCTGTAGTTTATCTAACCACTTTTTGAGGATAATATACTGCTGATCAAAAGTCCATACCTTACCTTGAAGTACCTTCAATTTGTCCTCGTTAGTGTTAAACACAAGCTGGAATAAGTTGTTTCCCACATCTCTTATTTTGAATGGTTCTTTTGTAGGCCAGATGCCCTCTAATGTATTCTTTATTCCAATAAAGTTCACTCTTTTCTACCCAAACACTCTACCAATTAGACTCCTCTAACATTCCTTTTTACTTACCTTGACATCTTCTTCCTGTAGCTTCACCATATCCTCCTCTTCTTTGGATCAATTAATTTCCTGCAGCAAGCCTACCATCTCTGTTTCCAGACTAGATGTAACCTCACTATCCATCTCCTTAGTTGTACTGTTTGAAGACCACCAAGCCTGAAAGAAACAGAAAGTAGAAAGTTATAGGGATAAAAACACAAGTAGTTTTCTATCAAATGAGAACCACATGAGAGGAGCAAACTACCATGGATGAGGCTACTGGAAGATTGGATCTAGAAAATTTAGCAACTATTTTCTCGAATTTACTTGATATTAGGAGATAGAAAACCCTAAGAGATACTCATTAATGATGTCGGAATCTTGAAGACAGGACAAGCATTATGGCTAATCCTAGGAATTATTTGTTCATACAAGCTAATTATTGGGTTTTAATGACTAAGCAGTTGTCATTAACCAATTTCTAGACCACGTGTAAACTTAATTAAGTTTTAGTGAATATTAGACAAGCCCTTGCCTTCACTAGGCACTATTCCTTCTCTTTTCCTAAAGAGGAACTTGACACTCCAAAGGAGAACCTTTTTCTAATTTATTTTTTGAATTGTAATCTCTAAAATTATTTTGATATTAAATCTTGGACATATAAAAATTTTGAATCAACGAATGGAATTATCCGTGGAATTACCCCAAGGTTTGTAAGTAAAAGAAAAATGAAAATAGTCGCCTAAAAACTATTTTCTTGCTAAACTATTTCCAGAGATTGTTTGAATTAATTTAAACTAAACAATCGAGATAATTTCTTACCCCTAAATTAGAATTGTGAAATAAAGTATTGTCCCTAAATTATTTTGATATTATTTTTAAAGTAAATTTTTTAATGTTCAAATTACAAAACTCAGTCAGGTGCCTTACTTAAGGGAAGGAATTTAGAGGTGCTCAATTAAAAACTTTGTATCTAATTCAATCTTATTCAGTTTGAGTCGATATGTGTGTTGTCGAGTTGCAATTCAAAACCAATTTATATAATTCAAATTGGATTGGTTCGATTCGATTTTAAATGTCTATAAAAGGAATATACAAAACGAACATTTATTATGATCCGATTCGATATAAATTAAAATATTAGTTGTATTATAAATTATTTGATTCTGGTCTAATTTAAAATTTTTTAATTAGATCGAATTGGTTTTGCCATATTATATTTTTACTAATAAAAATAAACGACCCCATTTATATATGAAATCTAAAATTATAAAAGTAGGCTTTATGGATGAACACAATCACTAAATACTATTTATTCTATTACAAACCTTTTACGGGTCTCAATTGATACGTGCAACCATATGCGCCAAGGTGCAATAATCATCAGTTCACAAGATCAGAGTTTGGCGGGTTGTTTTGATCTCGAGGAAGCAAGAAGTGACGCTTGAGGCTGACATTTTTCTTCCTGGATTTACCCGTGCACCACATTTCTTCAGCAGGAGAAATGCTAACCCTGAATGATCAAAGCTCAGAATTTTCTTGAGTTCCTTCCTTGCTTGAATGATCAAACCATTCAAATTCCTTCAAGCAAAGGTGGTTGATTTCGCGGTTGTCCCAAGTAAGTAGACAATACTCGAATTCATGTCGTCAAGAAAATTTTATAAATTCAGGGAAGAAAATAATTTCAATAAGACGCAAACACTAAGGATATTTATACTTTTCTTTAATCAAAAAGTTTCATTTGGTAGTTTTATTAATTTATTTTTTTAAAAGTAGATGTAAATAACTCTCCTTTTTTTTTTTCAAATTAACTGAAATTTATTTACTCCATCTATTCTTTCAAAAAAAAATTTTTTTTGGGATACACAGAATATATTACACTAATTACTCATGGTTGAATATATGAATTGTCATTCTAAAATGTATTTTTACTCTTTTCAATATATTTTTTATTTTGCAATTATTGTTTTGAAAAAAAACATAAGAATACATTTTGAAACGTAATCTATACACACTCTAAACTTCTTTTGAGTATCAAATAACGGCAAAATTTTTCTAGAAAAACAAAATTTGGCTCAATGTTTTACTTGAAGGTTTCTTATGAGTTATGACCCTCTTTTCAATTTTGCTAGCGGAGGGATGTGAGAACTCCAAGTTTCTAAAAGATAGAATTACAGAGATATTAAAAGAGGGTGGAGAAAATTTTGGGAAAGAAAATTGTTCTCCTTTAGCCAATTACAATGATCTATATTTGGTAACCAAGATTGTACTTGGTTGGGCTTTCTATCTTTTGGCCCAAAATTAAAATCCCAACATCCTAACAAAGGATTTGCAACTCTATCCAGAGCCGAAAACTTAATTACTAACCTTATCTATGGAAGCCCACCAGGGTAAAGTGGTCTAAAACAAATGCACTCTGAATCAGTCCACAAGATCTATGCGCCTCAATCCATCACAAGCCATTGTATCTTTAATTTTAAAAGGTTGAACCCAACTTGAAGGGTCTTTCATCTGCTGGTCTCACAGTTGATGAGAAATATAAATCATGGACGTCCCCAAAAATAAGTGCGTGAGGGAGTTCGACCACGAGATAGTGATACTATAACACGAGATTTACAACACGCCCTTACTATTGGAGCGCTCACTCACGGACATCTTTAATTTTAGCTTAGTAAACTAATCAACAAAGAGAATAATAATTTTGGCTCCTAATTTGTACATATTTTCGTGACAAAATTTACATTTTTGTTTTTATAAATTATTCATATTACTTGATGCAGCAACTGTACTCCGTATCGATCTCAACTTTAGACAAATAAGTTCTGATATAATCTCTCCATTTTAAAAAAAAAATCTATTTTAGGTGGGGTATAATCTTTTTTAATTATAAAGTAAAACACGTTTAATGCACCATTAAATATGATTTTTCTTTTTTTTTTAACTTTTTTTAAGTATTGTCATATATAATAATAATTATTACTAAGGACAATATGAAAATTTGCTTTAAAAGTAAACTTTTTTTTGGATAAAAAATTTTTATAAGTGATTTTTTTCTGGGGAATGGAGGGAGTATAAAATTCAATTAAAGTGGCAATAATGATAATTCAAACTTTTTGAATCTGATTAAAAATGGTCCCTGATCAGATTTCCTAATGATTCATATCAAATTACAAAATACAAAAAAGTTTTTTCCACCGAAATTTTAGTTTTCTCACTCATTTCCATATTTCAACCAAAAAAAAAATTAAATTAAGTTTTACTTTAATTAGAAATCATTTGAAATGCAAGTGAAATTCACTTTATTAGTTTATGTTATCAAGCAGTTCATCTCGAATCGTGTAAAGAGGAAAAGATTTTACGTACATTTTTTTTATACTTATTTTTAGTGTAGTAAATAATTATATAATTTTTTTTACTTTCTGATTATATAAATAGGTTGTCCTTCCTCAATTACATGCTATTTTCCTTCTAAATATCCGTTGTTGTACAATCTTATATGGTGTAACAAATGAATGCAATATTTTCTCCATTTAGAATTAATAGATGAAGAGGAAGATATTAGGTACTAGTTTGACTTTGTGATTATCAATCATCTAACATTCATCTGATTTTTTTTCTATACTAAATATTAATTAATGATATCACATGAACTTTTTAATTCCTTTGCCCTATAATTGTGCTAGTTCCATTTTTTCCTCATTAATCAATCTCCAACACGTCAAAATTGTACTTAATTAGATATATGTAAGGAATCAATAAATTTAGAGCATCTCTCATTTTTGGTTTCCCCATACTAATATAAATAAAAGAACAAAAACAGTTGGTACATTTGGACTTTTGTACGTGTGACAGAACTGTCTTAAGCTATTGTATTTGTACTGTCATTTTTTCTCTTGTACTTTCTTAGGGTACTTGTTGTAAATTTGTGATATGTAGTTTATTATTTACCTCGAATATGGAATCAACTCTAAAGAGGCACCTCGGTAGTTAAACTATTATAATTTGTCAGCAATATTAAAGTTTGCAATGCCAAAACTAATGTGACCGTGGCAAGTTGTTCTCATCCATCATTATATTAACTTTCCCAAAGACCTGCAGAAGGCCCTCCTAGTTCAACATTGCCAGCTGTTTAAATGAACCTTTTCTTAAAAATAAACCAAAGTTGGAACTTATATACTAAACTGAGTAAGTTAAAAACTTAAGTATCTCTAGAACCAAATGAGACTTTTGATTTAGAAAAGAAAATTTTCTATCCATCAATTATACTACTGCATAAGATAATGTCTAACTTGTAAGGAATGGCTCACCTCACTTGCACGAAGCTTCTTTTAAAGACAAAATTTAAAGATTGATTAAGTTAATGGACAATGTATGGCATGAGTACAAAAATCAATTCTGATCTCATTAATTTGATGTGCAAAAAAATAGATGAAAAAATTATTTTATACATAAACTGAATTTTTATTTTTAGTACAACAAATTAATTATATATACTTTTATTTTTTACCTCCCGAAATTCTTTAATGTTCAAAATTATTATTATTATTATTATTTTGATTTTGGACCTCGTGAGTTATTTTTTTGATTTATCTCTTTTTAACTATACTAGGTATTGGTATGTACCTTAATTTTAGTTTTTACACTATCAGTTAAGAAGGTAGATTGTCCATTTAAATTATAAATTATTATCCCTAATTATTCCTTACTTCACTATCCAATGTATGTGTTAGGAATATTCTCTCAAAATTCACAAACAATGAATGCACTTAATATTTAAGTGTTTATAAGCCTTAACATCACTTTGGTTTTTCCCTATAAACTTTAATCATGATAGCAATGTCTTTATACTTTATATTTGAAATTACTGGAGCACCCCTCGTACATAGACATAAGAATGGTGTAATTAGATGAACATAGGGAGAATCACACTTTTAAAGTAGTTGCATGGAAACCAAAAAAATCAAGTATCATAACTCAAAGCATAGAAATGTTATTAAGTATTCCCTTTATATATATATGCTTCCAAATACAACTTAGCAGTATGACTTTTACAGCAAATGAAAAATACTTGTAGTATTTGATCACAAACTTCCACAAATGAACAATGTCAATAAAGACATGAAAATTTTTGATCGTACACATGAAGCTCAAGAGAAACAGAAACTCCACTAAAAAAAATACATATATATATCATACACATATCACTTACTTTCCAATAGCATTAATTCAATTGATTATATGATCTTTTTTTTTCTTGTTAGAAACATTTCAGAGGTAATTAATAAGGCCTTTCTCCAATGTAATTCCCAGGAGGATCATAGTTGCAAGTCATGAAAACACCCCTCCCACCAAAACACTTCACTCTGGCACATCCAACCTTCCTGGTGTCCCTCCACACAATTTGTGTATAATGCCCGCATTCCTGTCCCCAAGCACACGAATTAGACCAATAGTTGTACCACTTCCGCTCCACCACCCACGCGGTGGCCGCCTGAGCCGGTGTCCACCCCGTGCCGCTGCCCCAGAAAATGTTTTCACCATAAGGGCCATCAGAGTGCTTCAAGGCACAGTCAAACCGCCTGTGGTTTGCATACCGCTCTGCGTACTTAGCCAATTGTGTATCCCACACTAATGGGCTCATGCCGAGGGCGGTCCGGGCGGCATTTTGGGGTGCTAGAAATTGGTTCACAAATCTTTCATAGCTGATTTGATTTGTGCCAGCAACAGTGGTGACAATGAGGAGGAAAAAGATGATGATGGTGGCGGTGGATCCATGGTACGGACTCATCCCCGCAAGGGGAAAGAAGTAATGAAAGTGTTTAGTAGTTGAGGAATATAGTTGGAGCCTGGAGGGGCTGGAGGGGGAAGATGTTTGCTATAAATTCTGGTTATTTATAAGAGAGCTTAGGAGTTAGGGGTGGTTGGATTTGGAGGGTAGCTACTACCTAGTGTCAACAATGGTGGGGTGGCACCCATGTTCGATAATGATTACCACATTTGTTTATAGTCCTAAAGTTCAACTGGGGGTTTTTATTTGTTTTTGACTGGGTTAGATATATGCTCTTTTTTATTTTTTATTTTTTAATGAATTAATTAAATGCAAGTCAAGCGTTATTTTAGAGCTTTTGTTAGATAGAATATTGCGTGCTAAATAATACTCCCTTAACTCTTAAAAAAAAGGTGTAATTTCAACCTTTTTTATCTAGAAAAAGAGTCATTTTTTTAATCAAATTTTTGTATTAGTTTTTCTAATAATAATAATAAATAATTCAAAATAATATATATATATATATATATATATATATATATTAATTGTTGCACACAATAGTAATTTTTTTAGGGACAAATGGAATAATAATAATAAATAAAAATGTTTATTTCTTGCAAGACCACGTGAATTAGTGGTTATGTATATTTTTTTTTATGATTCAAAAACCCCGCATTAAATGACTATTCAGACTCTTTAATCAGGTATCAACTCCGAAACTCCTGTGAATAGATTCCACCCTACGGTCACATGTAAGGCTATGTACATCTCTTATCATGATGAGTAGAAGCTCTACTTGAGAATCTCAACCGCATTAGGGTTATCTTTGTTTGCAAGAACTTGGAAGCTCATCAATAAGGACAACGTCCACATGTTTTTTTCTTGAAAAAAGATGGCAAAAGCACGCGCACCACAAGGATTTAATATTCTTTCCTCCTTCAAGTATTGTTGTAAGAATGGACGAAATGGACAATAAAAGTGAATTCTTATTCTAAAAACTAAGAAATATTCTACATAGTGTTCTCACGAAGTCTGGTTCTTCATCCGAATTGTTATATTCCGAATGCCATGTACCTAATCCATTTCGATAATTGAATCAAAGAGGGTATCACGGCTTTGTAGTATGTTTGCAATTGCATGGTCTTAGACAAATAAGAAAAGAAGTGATGGTGAATCGAACAATTCTAATTTTATACTTCACAGTTTATTTTCTAAATTTTTTTATTCTAAAAAAAGTATATTTTAGAATAAAGTTTCTAAAATTATTTTTACTAATTATAATTATGTATAGTGATATATATTACTTACAATTAAAAAATAAAGATAAGAATAGAAAATTATATGCATTAAATATATTGTATCTTATAAATAATAAAAAGTCATACCCATTAGATTTGATAAATACTAAAATTTTCAGATAAAGTATTAAAATAAAAAGATCCATTAGATAATAAACAGTTGGTTTTAAATTATTTTTGATGATTAATCAATAATTCAAATTATTTTTCTTATATATTTTTAATAAATCAGTGTTTATATTTAGTAGGGATCTATTTGAAAAGTAAAAAAACCCGTTTAATATTTTTTTTTCATTTATAAATAATTTTGGACCTAAAACACTAGAGTCTAATTTTTTTTTTTTTTTATGATTCGGAGACTCCCGCACCAAACAACCATTGGATCCTCTGGCCAGGCACCAACTTCGGAGCCTCTGTGGGTAGGCTCTACCCTACAGTCGCATATAAATTCACAAATACTATAAGATCTCATAGCAAATTCGATACGTACCGATTCAAACTTTGACTAGGGTTTAATTTTTTGTATAGAAAAAAGAGTGAATTTGCGAGATCCCAAAACAATTTTTTTTCTCAGGGGACAAAAGGAGTAACTTATTTTAATGTAAGTGAATAGTTGTGTTAAGATTGTCCATGGTTGTAAGAAACTAGGGAGACTACAGAAGTTGGCATATGAGATCGTAGAAGATGAGTTTTTTAAAAACTTGTTCATGGATATTAAATTAAATTAAGATAGGAGTTAAATATTTATATTGGTGGGATGAGAATTTTGGCCGTCCGTAAAACCGCCGAGATGGACGGTGATGAGTTCCACCTAAATCAGCGGGCGAAATAATTTCTGGGAAAAGTCAGAAATGAATTCTCTACCAAGGATGTCGGGTTGAAAGTGGTTTATTCTCAAACAAAGGTAGATTATGATTGAAAAACATACATTCCAACCTCAATCAACACCCTGCCAAAATAACAATTCAGCTTTATATTTGTGAAGACAACTGTATCCACATTTAACAAAGTAGTATGCGATGGCGTGACTAAATAGGGAAATGATGATGACTCTGAGATGATTCAACGATGTGGTCTCTTGATTTGGTTACGAAGAATCATAACAAAAATAGCACGTTTGGATTGTTTTTTAAAATATATTTTTATAATTTTTATTTTATAACTTTTGTCTTGCAACATAATTCACAAAGATTCTTAGTTTATTATTAAATATTTTGTCTTATATTTTTTTGAATCATTTAAAAATTAATCTTTCATTATCGAATTTATTAAATGACTAAAAGAGTAAACGTAAATAGAGTTCAATTCGTTTTTGTTTTTAACGTTAAACTTGCATTATAATATTACTTATATTTAAATTTAATACATATCTCTTTCGAATAAATATTTTAATTTATTTTTTATTTACTTTAATGGATAATAAAACTAAACCTCAATGGAGGTTGGTATAATTTACCCTAAATAAACGTAAACTGTTAAATTGTGTACAGAGGAAGAAAGCTAAATTATTGGCCAAGAATAAAAGTATTATGTCATGATCTAATTAGTTCTCACATAAAAAATATAAAATTTTTGTATAAAATTTATATAATTTTAAATTTTTCATTTCGCAAGTTAACTTTTTAAATGAATTTCTTCAAAATTCATGACAAATGACGTTAGAGATAACTACTACTTTCTAAGTCATGCCATACCACAAAATTAGTGATACTAATATTATAGTGTTCGAGTCATACAATTAGTTATGCTAGTATTAGAACGAATCTAAAACAACTACTAATTCTTTAGTCGTACCGCGGTTGGTGATGTCAATAACTACTAAGATAACTACTAATTCTTTGGTAATGTCAATTTGTCAATATTGTAATGTTTATGCCACGCGGTTGGTGATGATAGTACTGAAAGTGAAAAGTGGTGATGATAGTACTAAAAAGAATTTAAATTGATGACCTTTAATTTTTTTACTTTAATTTTTTTTTTATTAACAGGAGGGGTAGATCATTGAGCACATACCACGTGTTGATTAGGCGCGGGACTAATCATACTGGGCCACCACGTGTTGATTAGGCGCGGGACTAATCATACTGGGTCATCACGTATTGACTAGGCGCGGGACTAATCATATTGGACCACCAGTAGTCGCCCCTAATACTGGTAACTAACGGCTGACGTAAAGATTTGATCCCAACCCACATTGCTTTTGAATGCTTTATGGGCACAGTACTTGCCATCAGACCAACCCCAGGGCCTTTAATTTTTTCACTTCACAATATACTTTTGGAGATGGATTCCTCAAATCCATAAGCTATTAGGAAATTACAGCATTTACCATGGATTGTGCCACTGAAGAGGCTCTGATTGTGCCATGGATTGTGGAAACCAATTGTCCAATGTGTGGAGATAGAGAGAAGAGTATGGAACATCTTATGTTCACCTGCATTAGAGAGCAGAATATCTGGAAACTGGCTCCGGTATCATGGCATCACTCACAACAAGGTGGAATTAAATTCATTCAGTGGTTGCAAGATATATGTTCCATAACTCAAGAAGAATGTTGGGAAGATCGAGCACAGTTAGGGGCGACAATGGCCGACACGACACGATAACACGACACGAACCTAACACGAAATTGACACGATACAAAAATACAAAATTAACAAATTCGGGTTGAAATCAAGTCGAATATAATTAACTCGAAAAATAAACGGGTCGAGTTCGGGTCGACCTGACGGGTTGACAGGTCGACCTACTTAACCCATTTAAAGAGTAATTTGTAACCCGCGAACCCGAAATTGCCACCCCTAAGCACAGTTTACTGTCTACATTGTTTGGATGATTTGGAAGAGTATAAATCTTTGGGTTTTTGAGAGAGAATGGATGGAGGATAAGAAGGTGGTAGCATTGGCCATCAAGGCATGGATGAATTTTAAATATGTCAATAGATTTGAGTCCATAAAGGGAGAGGGATAGCTATTTTGAGTAGTTAGGGGATGGAACATAGCAAAAAATCAAGTGGTATGACTCAGACTAACCCTTTTTGTTTTGTATATTATGATTAGATTTATCACTTGATTTTTAGTCTATGTTATTTTTGTAGGAATTAGTTAATTGAAGAGTAGTGTTAAAGGGTTAACAGTTTGTCAAGTAGTCTTAGCCAACATTTGTGTTAAGAAAAGTTCACTTTGGTGAATATCATTATATTCATTAACTTTCAAAAGTTAATATACCTATCTTTTAGAGGGAAAAAAAAAAAAAAAACACTCTGATTCTTGGGTTCATTTACGGGCCCCAATCGAAACTGTAATGCGTCATTTGAGTCCATTGACCTCTCGAATAGTCTTGGGTTCCCTCTGGCCCAACCAAAACTACGAAGGTTCATATGGCTCTCCATTGTCACTGGAGTCTTCCGGCCACAATTTGTTAGATAGTCTAATTTTTGGAATCACTTCCCAATTTAGCCTAATAATGTTATGAAGGTTAGCATTACTGGGTAAAGTGAAATAAATTTTAATTATTTTTTTCTATCAGAATCACCATCTACTGTTGTTAACTTTCTTTTTGTTTTGAATGACTGGGAATCATTTTTTCATTAAAAAATATATACATAACATTCATCGTAATTTATATAATAGGAATTTATCCTAAATTATATAATACAGATAGAAGTAACATGACTAAAATATTTTAAAAAGTTGAAGATTAAAATATTGAAAATAGGAAAATAGATAAAGATGTTACATATAGAATTCAAACAAGTTGGAACAAATGAAAAAACGCAAATTTTACTTTTTGATCGTAAAATACCTCTGAAATTGAAAAGAAAATTTTCTAAAATAAACATAAGACCAGTAATGCTTTATGGACAAAGTGTTAGGGTTCTAATTATGAATATGCATTGAAATGAGAGTAACAGAAATGAAAATATTAACATAGATGTGTGGACATATTAGATTAAATAGAATAATAGAAATAACACCAATAAATAAGAAAATGAGAAAAACACGTTTAAAATGATTTGGACGTGTGTGTGAGAGATCTTTAGATATCCAAACTAAAAAGGTCAGGAGAAAATATAAAATTTTTTGAAAAGAAACTACTAAAAAAGCTTAAATTATCCAAATTTAAATAAAATTATGTATTTTAATAGAAATCGATGACAAAATATGATTCATATAGTCATCAACATAGTGGGATAAATGATTAATTGTTGTTGTTGTTGTAGCTTAAAATACTTGTAGAAGTGTGAACTGTGAAGTACTTGTGAAGTTTAGCATTACTGGGTAAAGTGAAATGAATTTTAATTTTAATTTTAATTTTTTTTTATCAAAATCACCATCTGCTCTTGTTAACTTTCTTTTGTTTTGAATGACTGAGAATCATTTTTTCATTAAAAAATATATACATAACATTCATCTTAATTTATATAATAGGAATTTGTCCTAAATTATATAATACAGATAGACATAACATGAATAAACTATTTTACAAAGTTTTAACTTAAAATATTGAAAATAGATGTTACATATAGAATTCAAGCAAGTTGGAACAAATGAAAAAATGCATATTTTATCCTTTTTTATTGTAAAGTACCATTGAAATTGAAAGGAAAAATTTATAAAATAGACATAAAACTACTAATGCTTTATGGAAAGAGTGTTAGGTTACTAATTATGAATATGGATGAAAAATGAGAGTAACAAAAATACAAATATTAATATAGATATGTGGACATATTAGATTAAATAAAATAATAGAAATAACACCAATAGATGAGAAAATAAGAAAAACGCGTTTAAAATGATTTGGACATATTAGTAGGAGACTTTTAGATGCACTATTATGATGTTTAAGAATGAAAGAATTATTAATTCAAACTAAAAAAGTAAGGAGAAAATATAAAAAAAAAATTTGAAAAGAAACTACTAAAAAAGCTTAAATTATCCAAATTTAAATAAAAATATGTATTTTAATAGAAAACAATGACAAAATGATTACATAGTACGATAAATGATTAATTGTTGGGGTTGTAGCCTTATAGAAGTGTGAAATACTTTTGTTAGATTTCAAAACATAGTAATGATTTTCTTCGCCAAATAAATTTTGCAAACACAAGGTGACAGACACAAATTCAAGCAAAACTTACAAAGAGAATATGAATCTCTATTTCATAACAATTTGGCTAGATACCTGGAACTTTAAGAACTTTGAAGTGACTAAATATACATACAAACCACCACTTTTCAGAAAATTCAGACTTGTCCCTTTGGCTTAAAAAAAATGAAAGAAAGTGAATTCTTAGCATAAATTAACAAAAGAATTGCTCCAAATTGGAATTGCCTCTAGAATTAGCACCGTTCGTCCGCAGTTTGATGGCATCCATTGATATGCATCGTCCTACCGCATCTTTCGCTTACTCTGCTGAACCAATACTCAAAGTTCCTAACTCAATGGAGTTTCTTTGAACAAACTGACGCTGGAAACAGAAACAAAAAAAAGATCAACCAACAATCATGGAAAGTCATGTTGCCGTATTAGCATTTCCATTTGCATCACATCCGTCGGTACTCCTCCATCTTGTACAAAGATTAGCCCCTGCTTCACCCAACGTCAAGTTTTCATTCTTCAATACTGCAATATCCAATCAGAAGCTGTTTTCCAGATTGAGATTGGAAGGCTACAACAACGTTAAATCGTACGACATAGACGATGGTACCCCGGAAGGGTATGTTTACCCAGGGATTCCCTTGGAACCCATTAATTTTTTCATTAAGGCCACCCCTAATAACTTCAAGAAACGCATGTCAGAGGTCGTGGAAGAGACTGGATTGAAGATAAGCTGCTTGTTGGTGGATGCGTTCATGGGATTTTCTGCTGATATTGCTGACGAATTGGGGATACCTTGGCTGGCATTTTGGACTGCTGGCCCTCGCTCTCTGTCGGCTCATATTTATACTGATGAGATCAATAGAGCTCTGGCCTCAGCTGGTGAGACTTGTATGCTCTATAATATGCTGGTGTGCATGTATGGTAATGCTCTAAAGTTGGATAAAAATTAACAGAAATGAGATTTAAGGACAAAAAGTTAAATTTGGTACCATGTCAAAGCTGCTTCTTATTGCCATCATCAATCATTTTTCAATCTAGTCTATTTAGAACAGTTGGAGAGGGGAATGTGTTTTGTGCTTTTTAAGACAATGATTTACATTTTCAAAATATTTTCTATCTTATAATATTTAAATTGGGAAGGTCCAAAATGCGTTTTCAAATGTAATCTACATGCATCAAATCAGTCTTTCATTCAAATACAAGGAATGCCCTTAATCATGTATACATGACAAAACTTTACTTTGTACATATATATGATTCACAAATATTATAGAAATTCCTAGTTTTTATGATAATAAAAATGATTGTTTTAGCAAGAAAAAGAATATGATCATGTACTTTCCCTGCGTTCTTCATCAGCTTATATTAATAACTGATCAATTTGCAGGAGGGGGACAAAGTGAGGACTTGACCCTTGAATTTCTTCCAGGAATGGCAGCAATACATGCCAGTGATTTACCTTATGAGATTCTAACTGGACATTTGGACAAACCATTCCCCAAAATGCTGTATAACATGACACTAGCAATTCCAAGAGCTAAAGCAGTTCTGTTTAACTCTTTCGACGGAATGGACACTACGGTTGTAAATGACCTAAGCTCCAAGTTGCAAAAGGTCCTTAATATTGGTCCTCTAGTTCTACCATCCCAACAATCAGAAGATAAGTTTGGCTGCTTATCATGGTTGAATAAACGCGAAACGGCATCCGTTGCATACATTAGCTTCGGTACCATGCTAAGTCCTCCACCCCCTGAAATATTAGCACTAGCAGAAGCAATAGAAGAGAAGCAAATTCCATATCTTTGGTCGTTTGCGGATGACTCCAAAAAGACCATGTTAGATGGCTTTTTCGAGAGGACTAAGAGCATTGGAAAAATGGTCCCCTGGACTCCTCAATTGGAAGTTTTGGCACATTCTTCAATTGGCGTATTTGTAACTCATTGTGGTTGGAGCTCACTGATGGAGAGTGTAGCAAGTGCGGTGCCAATGATATGCAGGCCATTTTTTGGAGACCAAAAGTTGAATAGGCGATTGATTGAAGATGTATGGCAAATTGGGGTGGGAATTGAAGGGGGTGTCTTAACAAAAAATGGGATAATGAATGCCTTAGATTTAGTTTTCACCAGGGAAGATGGGAATAAAATGAGGGCTAAAATCAATGAACTCAAAGAAAGTGCCATGAAAGCTGTTGCTGCAAATGGAAACTCAAGTGAAAATTTCAAGTCTCTATTAGAAATGGTCAGCAGTAGGAATGCTTTGGCAGCCAAATTGACACCGGTTTTGTAGCCTACATGGGCTAAAACTTATTATTAATTATTTGTAAAGCAGTTTAGAAAATGTATGAAATGAGCTATGCTTTCTAATGTTAGTATTGTAGCCCTACAATAAGGTTGATATTGGGTATAAAAAGACTATCTTTGCTAACTAGGAGACAACATTATTGTGACCCTTAACCAATTTGTAGATGGGCAAAACTATGTAAGTAATAAATTTGTGCATAATACAAAGCCATTATATTTAAGGTTTTTCTTTCTTTCTTTTTGAATGAGTTTGGAGTAATGATATTTACACATAATATAATACTCTTTCGTCCTTAAAAAAGGTTACTTTGAAAACTTGTATTTGTGTAAAGAAAAAAAATTCACTTTTAAAATGAAATTATTATAAAAGTAATGATACTTATAATAACTTTTTATAGTGAAAAATCATAGTGATTGATTTGCCATGTTAGAAGAGAAAAAATCAGCTATTATTCTTTTTCACTTTTTAGATAATGTGATAAATGATTTTATTTTTTCATACTTACCATATCAGTCACTATGGCTTTTCATTATGAAAAGTCATTAAAAATATTATTACTCTTTTTAAAATATTTTTATTAATCATAATTATGTATACTTATAAATAAAAAGTAAAAATAAAATATGAAATTATATATTTAATAATGTGTTAAATGTATTATAATTACTAACTAAAAAATTATATTCAATTCAATGTGGCATCACTTGTTTTTAGTGCTATAGTAGTACTACGAAAAAAGAATTCAATTTCAAAAAAAAAATTTGTCTTAAAAAAGGAGTGATTTCTAGTGTGATATTATTTTATTATTGTTATTAATAATTATAATATATATTTCAAATGAAAAAATAAAAATAAAAATATAAAATTATATATTTAATATGCATTAAGTGTATTATATTTTGTAATTAAAAAATTAAATCAAATTAAAAGTAAATTTTCTTAAAAAAAAGAAGAGGTATTAAATATGTTGGTAGATATCTGAAAATGGCGCAAATTTATAAAAAATACTAACTAATAAATACATTACAGACGAAGTGGTCGAGTATAAATCCGTATTTGAATTTGTATTTAATGTGAGATCGGAAAATCCAAATGATAGTGTCGGCTTGAGTCAAGGCACACCTCCCAATGGCGGGCGCCAGCCGGCAGCCGCCAGGAGTTTAACCTAGGGGAACCATTGAACAAACATATTAAGCATATTAAACATTAAAAATAAATAAGTATCAAAAACAATTTCTAATCACTTTATTCTTCTTTTTTTTCGAAACGATAGTAGATTAATAAAATGGCACAAAGGCCAATATACAGAGTCACAAGGGCTTAGAGTTTCATGGCGTCACAATTGAAAACAGCGCTATAACCCACGAAAACAAAGGCCCGCAAAGGGGCAAAAAACCCACGAGGGGTAAGAAAAAGCAAAACAAATGTAAACCCGCACGAGACGGGAAGCTAAACCCGCACTAGACGGGAAGGGTGACAATCTAGACGATCTAAACTCAACCAAATTTAAACCCGCACAAGACGGAAAGGGTTGAGGACTTGGACAACCTAGGAACTACCCTAATACAAAAGCCCGGTTATATCGGGGCGCTAATACTATACAAAATTGATGCGATGCATCTCAATGGGCCCATAGCTAATGGCATGTGATGAAAGAAACTAGAACTAAATCTCTAACTCTCACCGCAAGTCGTGGCGTGAATCCAAGTTGCAGAGACCTCAGCTGTACCAAAAAAAAAAAAACGTCCATGAACAGTAAAATTACTTTTTATGAACAGTAAAAATACTGTTCATAAACGTTGAAATTTTGAAAATTTTACTATGTGATGAACAGTATTTACTGTTCATCGCACAGTAAAATTTTCGCACCAAATCGCCGGCAGGAACAATAAAATTGAAGGAAAAAATGGCCTCTGGCCAAAAAACTGGTCTGGGTATGTTAATAATTAATCACTTTATTCTTTACCCGTAGAAAAAACAACGTCGTACCATATAAATTATTTTTTGCGTCCCAAGAATTTATTGATTCTGTCTGTTGGTAGCTATGATGTAGTAGAATTAAACTAAGTATTCTAATATTCTATTAAATTTATAATTTATAATTTAATAATTCTATTAAATTTAGCATTATTAATCATATTAGGTTTTAGTTTAATAGTTACCATACCAAATTCAATAGGTATAAGATTTAGTTGAATTTTATAGATAAGACATTTTTCATGATTTTAAAGTACGGACAGAAACAAAGAAAGCACAAAAATTCAGCCTCCATCGTAGAAAAGCTGCACGGCTTCGTCAATTTGTTTTGCTGTAATTTTGTACCACTCAAAACATTGATAAGCCCTTGTGGCTCTGTACATTGACCTTTGTATTTCTTTATTAATCTACTATCGTTTCGAAAAAAAAAAAAGCGTTCATAAGCTTTCTATATCAAATCAATTTTGCGGTCAAAATTGATTGCTTGGTCCAATTCTTGAGTTGACCGAACTTCTTTTCGGCTTTTGATTGCTAAAGTCAACTTTCAATATCAATTTTTCCTTGAATTGTTTTTTTTTGTGGGTCACGAATTTAGGTGTGATTTTTGAAATTTAATATTTTGATGTGATGATTTATTTTATTTTAATTTGATATAATTTTTATTTTTAAATTATAAAATAAAATATTTTTATTTTTATTAATAAAAGTGATATAAAATTTTTATATAAAATATTTTTATTTTTATTAATAAGAGTGATACAGAATTTTTATATAAAAAATAACTTTATTTTCAAGATAAAAAAAATTTAAAATTGACTTCTTTTTTTTTTTTTTTGTTTTGGGCACCAAAACAGGGTAGAATCTTAGCATTTATGTCTTGGACGTCTTTGGAACTAGAAGCTACAATATGCCGACATCAATATAATATACCTCCAAAACTATTTTCAAAAGGCATTTTTTTAAAAAGTGAATCAATTTTCTTGTTCACCATGGGAAAAATGAATCCCTTGAAAATAAAATCATCAATACAATTATCTCTAAGTTTTATACTAATTTTTTTGTGCAATTCTTAACTAGGAACTACAGAACAAGAATAAGCACATATGTAACTAATTACATGAAAAAGAACACAAGAATAAACATATATAAGCAAAAAAAAAAAAAAACATTAATGACTCTAATAATTTAATTACTCTCTCCATTCATTTTAAAATTTTTTCTTGTAAAAAAAAGTTTAATTTTAAAATATCATTACTAATAATAATTATGTATACTAATAATTAAAAAGTTAGAATAAAAATGTAAAATTATATATTTAATTAACATATTAAGTGTATTGTACTTAAACTACGATAGACTTTTTTTTTTGAAATAATAGAGTATTTAACTAATTATATCTTTAAAATAAAATATTTTCAAAATTATAACATAATTTCGGAATTTCTTATAAATTATATGCAAATAAAAAACAAGAATAAACACATATATGCAAAAAAGAAGAAAAAAACACTCAGTTTGAATTTATTGCTCACGTGATGCATTTATTAGTAGGCCGGTAATTTCCATCATTTTTGTTTTTAGTAACTAAAAAGTTCACATAACCTCTAAAAATGTTCTAAAACTCCAGGCCTCTTCCCTCCCCCTCCGCCTCTTCCTCTGCCGCTGTTTTCTTGGCCAGTTAGCCTCTTCTTTTAAGTACAACCATTGCCACCATAGGTGTACCCTTCATAGATAATTAAGGTAATTATTTTTTGTTCACTTGCCAACTTTTTTGCTAAAGAAGTATTCTTGGCTTTGAATTGGTGATGGGCTTGGATTATGCACTTGAGCTTTTGTTTTTCATTCTGGAATTTTAGTTAAAGTGGTCTATGTAGATGATTTGATTGCAAGGACGCAGGCAGTCCTTTTTATTTATTTTTTTTAAATATTTTTTCTTCATAAGGCCATTTCGGGGTTCATAGTCAATGGGCAACCTAAAGATAGATTATTCCTTTCAAGGAATGACCAAATCTCTACCGGATAAAAAGGGGAAAACAAAAACACTCTAGTTTGATATCTTTAACGATGGCGACAAAAAGATTGAGGCGCTCAACGTCCTCCGTCTGTTTTCTTCCGTGCTTAATGATGCATTCCATCAATCCAGCCAGAACTATTCACTGGAGGGATTGCTTTTGTTTCAAGCTAGCGCTGTCGTGTGCTGATTGAAGGAGGACTGGACCAATTAAGAGCAGCTGAGAAAATTGGAGAAGACAACGAACAGACCTCTGTATATTGTACATATATCCTTGCCACGGCCAACCTTCTATCCCTCTGATTTCATCTTACACATTGGAAATATACTAGTAATATTTCTTTCTCTTCTTCTTCCAGTAACACCATCTACCCACTTGCACCGCCTCCCCATATCACAACCTTCCGTCAACTTGCTGGCCGGCACCGCGTTCCCAATTTGGTGGGTTCGCAATATGGCATTTTTTTTGAGTTTTCTATTGGGTGTAGCTAACGAGTTTTTTAATATTGTTGTTTTTTCTATTATTACTTTTTTTGGGATGTTCAAGCTTGGGATAAATTGTGGATCCTGCTGCCAAGCCATTTTTTGTCTTCTGTTTTTTATTTTTTGTTGATTCTCAGATATCTGGTCAGAATATTAATGCTGTTGATTTTGAGGGACCCTTTTGAGTTGGAACTTCAAAGTGAAAAAGTTAACACATGAGCTAATCTGAGAATAATATTATATTTTGCGGGGTTGAGTTGAACTTTTGTCCGGCTTAGCTGGAGTTATTTGGCTAGGACTCTTCATAATTTTATTATTATCTTGCACAGTTCCCTGGGACATCTTTATAAAAATAGTTTTCTGCAATTTCAAGAAATCTTGTTGTCTATGGTCACCATAACTTTCCTTTATAATTACTTCTAGCAAAAAGGCCTTTAATTTTAAAGGTTAGAAAAGGTTGTGTTTCCAACATATTGTGACGCATGAAAAGTTACTTACTTTGACTGTTATGAAGTTTAAATAATGATGATCTTTATAGTTTTGTGCTGAAGCATTGCCTAAAGGGTACCCAAGTGTTCGTTCCTTGATGGGCATTTTGGCACCTTCAGAGTGGAGGTGTCGTAAGTTTGTTAGCATACGTTTTGTTATTTCTCTATAGTGTGCAGAAGGTGATTGTAAAATATGTGTATCGCTGTTATTTAGTCTTATTTATTCTTATGGAAGTGAAGTTTCTGAACGTTCTGAACTTTGATTGAAGCTCCTGTACCGGAAGAGGATGATGACGGACCAGGAGGGAATGGCTGACTTTGATCTGGAAATAGAACAAAAGAAAGTAATTTTCATTCTTGTTTTCTTTCTTTTTTGCATGAGATGCAGTAAATTTCTGGTTCTTTTGCTTAGACGTTTCAGGATGAAATTAAGGTAAATATTTATTGTGTTTTACATGATTGTATTGCAGGATAATGAGAAAATTCTCCGAATCCTGGACTATATTTCGTGCCTAGTGGCACTAGCATTATTTGGAATTCTAGGGGTAATGGTTCAGACTTCTTGCCACAGTCAACTGCTAGCTAACCTTGACCGAACACCATTACGTGTGCCTTTTTGGCTCTGTGTTGATTATGTGCACCTTCACCTAACATCATTACGTGTACATTTTTTGCTATCTATTGATTGGCTTCAATTGTTGTTCAACACCTTGACATTGTACCCACTAAGAATGTCTTACATGGTTAAGATATATTTAAACTATAACGCTTCCTTTGCTGTTTACTATGATCTGTAAAGAGAATATACGTACTATATGGATTATGTTCAGTATTTTTATTCAAGATAAAATTCAAATAGATAAATAAATAAATAAATGTTAGTTTCTGAATAATTTTGAGGAAAGAAAGTTTGACTGATGAATTAAAATCATTCCTGAAATGAAGCTTTCAAAAAATATAGTATATTGTGATCTTTCCACCAAAGAGCGATATATTGTATTGATTTCTCCTTATATTGAACCACTATGAAGTATGTATTGCTCTTTGGTTGTGGTTGAGGTCTATGAACTCATACCTTTTAAACCAAGTATGAAGTAAATTGCCCACATAGTGGCCTTCAGAAACAGAACTTAAGAAATGCAGCATGTTTCAAAACTTTTATAGTTGCTGCGTAACCAAACCCAGCAGCGCTTAAAATGAAGAAAAATGATTGTTAAAACAGATTTATGTGCTTGTGTTTCATGATACATCCTATAAAACTGTTGCTTCATAACTGCAGTTGCATTGATGTTTGCTCTCCTACTTCGGTTTTTATGTTAATACTTCTGGCTTGCCTCCATTATCTTCAGTATTAAAAATTTACTCAATTTTCTTGATTTTCCAATTGCTATATACAATTACACTGTTAATTGTGCCAATCTCCTGTCAGAAGAATCCCCTTTTCTGCACAAATGCTAATTGGTTTTGTAGAACTGCAGCTCTTTCATGTGCTGTATATGTTTTTGGGTTTACATGGCCAGAGTGACGTGCCTAAGATGTGTTTTTTTTTTTTTCCAAAAAAAAGTTTTCTAGCTCTTTGATGTGCAGAAACAGTACATTTTTTATTCCAGATATCAATGCAGTTTTAAGTACCTTCTGATTCAACAGTGTGTAGACTATTAATGATTTGAATAGTTTTAGCAATAGTTTGTTATATTTCTCATATACTTGTTATCACGTATGTTTTCCTCTAGTCTAATTTTATTTTTGTCAATCTAATTTCTCTGCTTTCTTGAGGCTACCCTTTCCGTTGTTGGCATGGTGAAAAAACATGAATAAATAATCACATGGACTACCAGAGAAGCTGGTGTGCATGATTGGAGTTTTCCTCTTCCTTCATAAGTTGCCTGACGCTAAATTTTGGACTCTTATGTGATGTATTTATAAGAAGTGAACGAAGACATTAGTATCTTTGTTGTTGAAGAATGGATAATCCTAAATCTTTGTGAGATATTTTTATGTTGAATCATCTGGAAAACGGTTTGTATTGTCATTAATATAAGAAAAGAAGGCAAAGGAGAACTTAGGAATGAGAGAAGGGTCCTTAAGGCTTCCATGTACGGAGGCACCTACAATGAGTAGAAATGGTTATTACATAGTAGATTTGATTCACTGGAATATAAAATTTAAGCATCATCACTGGTTTGATCATCAGGAAATTATATTACAGAGTGTATATACTTTTGAAGGCGAGTTTGCACAGTGGTAAAAGCTGTTAAGGTCATGGATTCGACTTGCAAAAATAGCCTATTATAAGGTAAGGCTGCGTACAGCAGACCTTAATGACTTGACCTTTCCGCGGACCTAGACATGAGGGAGCTTCTATATACCGGCCTAACATTTTTTTCTTTATTTTTCATTTTTATTTTTACAGTCCTATTTAGTGATGTGCTAGACAAATTGCTCTTGTGGCTATAATTCTCTTAATCAATTTCCCTTTCTTCTCGTCTCTAGACCTCAATTGCTTAGTTGATTTTCAGGTGATCTCAAGGTACTACCTTGAAAAACTATTTGGAATTGAAGTTCTTGGTGCTACAAGTAACCACGGCTACATGTATTATGATCTTCCATCTAACATGGTCTCTCTCTCTCTATATAAATAAATATATATATGCACACACACATAGATATCTCTAAATTTGCATGCTATCATACCTCGCATTCTTCTCAGTTGTGATATCCATTTCTGACAAACTTCTTTGGGGTTTTGACTGTTGAAAACTCTTGCACGTTTGCAGAAATCATTTGCAGCCCACTGTTAAAAATTAAGCATAATATGAACACGGCGATAGAGTAGAGGCATCATGATAGTTCATTGAGAGTTAGAAACAAAGATCCCCAGACAACCTCATATTACAGTTTTGTTGCAACAAAACATTCATAAAAATCTAAACCAGTGATACACATAGTTGTTCAGCAGAGGCAGCACTTTAGGGCTTTTGAAGGTGCAAATACTGGAAGAATTACCTGTTGATCTCTGCTTTAGGTCGGATGCCTGGACTGTACAGAAGCAATTGAATATAAAGCTACAATTATAATCTATTATATGGATTTGAAAATCTTAACTTGACAAGGTACAGATATTAAGGAAAAGCAGAGAATGGTTAGAGAATGATGAAAAAGTGGGAACATATCACTTTTACCATGCTAACTAAAATTTTTTCATTACATTAGAATTGTCTTGATTCTAATCCTGGACATGTTAAATTTGGGCAAAGGAAATAAAGTGTCATTGTTATTATCAACCTGTAGGAATTGGATGATATCATACATTATTAAACCCTTAACCTACACTTGAGGAAAATTATGCAAGAATCTACTTCTTTTCAATTATTAAGGAGTAAAAAATGTGGTCGATTTCTCATGTCGTTACAGCCTTTGCATTTCTGAAGCAATAAATGCAATCCATTTGGCAAACTAGTTAATTTTGCTCTAAGTTGTACTCTTATCTCTGTTTTTTTAGGTTGGTTCTTTCTTAATGGGTTGGTTGGGCGTGGTTTTCAAAGGAGATATAGCAAAAGTATCAAACAATTTGGCCGTCGGCCTGACTACCGGTTTCCTAGGAAGCCTGACAACATTTAGTGGTTGGAACCAAAAGATAGTTGAACTCAGTTTTGAACATCATTGGGTGTCTTCAGTACTTATCATTGTCATAGGTAATGCCGCCTGTTTTAGGATTTCAATGTGCATGGTGTCAATAATAATTTATTCAAATGAATAAATTGTTTCTGCTTGGCCTTAATTAAACCAGAAAGAAAACAAGCTTTCTTGTAGGTGGAGGTGCTAATCATTTTTCTTCTTAATTTGTGATTTTTCACAGGTTTAATTCTTGTTGAGGCCTCAATCGAAAGAGGGATTGAAACTGCAGAACGTATGAAATGGCAGAATGAGAAGTGGAGTTCAAAACTTAATTTTTCCAGCCATGAGTGTGGTTGTAATATGCATGATTACTCGAACTATTTGATTTCTACACTGTCGCTGGTCTTCACATTTGCTATTATATTGGGAGTTTGTTTAACCCTTGCAATAAGGGAATTTAATAATGCAGCTTATGACGTGAAACTGATGCTGGCCTGCATTGTTGGGCCATTTGGTGTTTGGACTAGGTATTTCTTGGCTCGTTTTTGCAATGACCACCATGGCTTAGGTGAAAAATCCCGGTTGAAATGGGTTCCTTTTGGAACACTTGTGGCCAATGTTCTGGCATCTTCAATAATGGCTGCTCTTGCAGCACTAAAGAAATCAGTAAGTTTCTAGGAAATAGTTTTCTTGTTGGCTCTGTTATCTAAGTTTAGTTTACATATAGGTTGGTAAAGTTTCCATATACATGCTGATAGGTTTCGTTTATATTATTTGCGCATTCCTGGTTACACCCTGTTGTTCTTGACGTTGGATATACTGAATACAGATCAAGAATGATACATTTGTCACAGTAGCAACTGCACTGCAGCTAGGATTTTGCGGTTGCCTTAGCACTGTTTCAACACTGGTGGCTGAGCACAACAAATTGAAATGTAGTGGCTACTTTTGGAGAGCGTATGCATATGTTCTAAGTACTATAGCGATTAGTTTTTCCCTGGGGATCATTATTTACTCATTGCTTTTGCGGATCAACTAGCTATCCTAAATGAGAAGGAAATCGTATGCACTTCTCGTGGCATGATGATTTTGCTGGTTTGTCACCTCAAGAAGGGGAAAGAAGATGAAGATGAACAGATGGCAAAAGGGGCGCAGCTCTGAGTTTCCATCTCTTTGGTTGACATCCAGGAAGAAACATTGGATGGAATGGTCCACCGATGGAGAAGTGACTGCTGCAGCTTGATGTCTATGGTGGACCGATAAACTGGTGTTGATCGATATGTCATCATTGGTGACATTGTGTACTCTATTGAATCAAAAGATAGCATTCTTGAGAGACTGGCATAGAGCATTAATCTAATTTGAATTCTTGAGAGTGGCTAGGAGCATAAATCTAATTTGAATAACCTTTTGATGGAGAATTATATGCTGTCTTGCGCCTTCATTTGTGAATCCAAACACGCTTTACCTTCATGACTGCAAGATCGAATGCACAAAAAAAAGCGCGTAGAGCGTTATAAAGAATTTGATATTTGCCTTGTCTTTTATCTGTCATTATCATTTGTGTCTTGTCTCTTTCTATTTGTTTTAGATTTGAAACTTTCCCTCCTCTGCTCCTACACATTTCCAGTCTTGTGTTTTTTTAGTGGTTCATGGATTGTTAAGAATGTAATTTTGTGTTAATACTCAATCCTGAATTTACAGATTTGTGGATTCTTCTTTGCTCGTAGTTTGATAATTTATGAACTGAAATGTTCCTCGTTTGATATCCAAGCTGACTCTGCATTTGATCAAAGAGAAAAACCCGTAGAATCGAAATTTCATCTGAGATGAAGTATGGGTGTTTGTTTGGTTGGTGAGTTATTGTTGGGGGGGGGGGGGGGGGGGGGGGGGTTTGTGAGGGGGAATGGATTGGAATGAGATAGAAATGATTGTTTGGTTGGGGGTGCTGGATTTAGAGGAATGGAATTAAATCATTGGGGGTGGGTTTCAACAAAATCCACTCCTTAGGTTTGGGTACGTTTGGCTTGAACAAGAAATCAAAATGATGTCGTTTTGACTTTTGAGTATGTTTTTAAAAAAAAAAATTTTGCAACTAACATTGGATGCATGCCACGTGTAAGGGTGGTTGCAAACCCATGATTTACAACTGTCATTTTACATATATTTTTTCTTTTTTTAAAAATAAATTTAACTAACTTATAGAAAATATTTTTCTCAACAAATTGACATGCACTTAAATTATTTTTTGTACAAAATATAATTTTATTAAATATAATATAATGTAAAATAATAATATCTTTATTATAATATTAATATTAAATTTTAATATAAAATCTATTAATAAATTTATTAATATTAATATTAAATTTAATTTTAATATATAATCTATTCCATTCCATTACCAAAATAATACCAAACAACATAATTACTATCATTCTATTCCATCAAATCCATGCTATTCCTAAACCTATCGTTTATATGCACTTTAGAGTTGGTAATATTTCTATAGTTTTAATGAAAATCCAATGGGGTGGAAGTTATTATGTTTCTCATACCCATTAAAAAATATATGAGCTACTCATGAATTCCAATGAGAGTGATTAAATAGGTAATTAAAGGGTAATATTAAATAATTAATGATTAACAATAATTTAATAAAAGAATATTAATTTAATGAGATTTAATTGAAAACATCTAGTAATTTTTTATTGAGAGTTTATTAAGGGTGCGTTTGGACAAGGCATTTCTATTTGCAAATAGAAAAAGTTGTATTGGAATGTGTGAAAATTTGGGTGGGAAGTTTTTTATAGAAAAAGTATTTTGGAGGGAAAGAAAATTTTTTAAAATTATGTAAAAGGAATTTAAGTGGAAAAATTTGAATTTTAAATTTTAAAATAAAAATATGTTTGGATAATTTATTTTTGTTTAAGAATTTTCTTATTTGCAAATAGAAAATGCCTATCCAAACGCACCCTAAGTAATTAATTGGGATCCTTAATTGGGATCCCATAGACAAGTCCCATGAGCCACTCTATGGGTATCTTCTTGCCCCTTGCAAGTGTCGTCTTCCTTGGTCCAAGTTAGGAGGGTATTGTGTTCAGTCTTAGCCTTATAGCCATAGCTTGCTGGTTTTTTGAGTCGGTCAGTAGAGTCTTCTTAGAATTATTTTTAGTTTCTGTTTCCTTTATACCTGTTTTGCCAGAGCCTGTTTTGCAGATCTTGGGGCCTGCTGCGCTGTTCTGCTTAGCCTTTCCTCGGTGCACCAGGTTGAGAAGCTACAGTGAGGGAGATGGAAGAGGAACTGGAGAAGATGTGGGAAAAGAAGAGGATAACGGCTGAGGAAGAGGAGGTAGTAGTGCTGATAGGTTTGGATACGGGAAGGGGTGTAGCAGCGAACATTTGCATTATGGCAAAGGTTTATTCGGCCAGAGGGGTCAATATGGAGGCAATAATGTCGACCATGAAGAAGTTATGGTCGCCAGTACATGGTCTGAAGTACACTGCGGTGGGGGATGGCATGCCTTTGTTCAAGTTTGGGTCTGAGAATGATAGGCGGCGGGTCATGCAGGGCTGTTCCTGGGTATTTGACAAACATTTGCTCAGTCTCACGGAGTATAATGATGACATTCAACCAACTAAAGTCCAGTTTTACAAGTGTAGCTTTTGGGTCCAGATTTTCAACCTCCCATTGAATTACATGACGAAGGAAATTGCCCCCATTATAGGTGACCGAATGGGGGAATTTGTGGAGGCCGATACAGAGGAGACGGGAGTGTGGGGAAAATTCCTGCGAGTCCGGGTTACATTCGATGTCTGAAAATCATTACGAAGGGCCATGAAATTGGTGTTGGGGGAGGAGACTTTTTTGGTTCACTTTAAATATGAACGACTGCCCACTTTTTGTTATTTGTGTGGGCGGTTGGGGCATGGGGATAGGGAGTGCAAGAGCCGGTTGTGCCAGGAGACGGTGGGGGTGCATGATTACGGCTCTTGGATGAGGGCCGGTGGTGGCTTGAGAGGTAGTGCAGGAGCTGCGAATTGGGGCGGAGGTGGTGCTGCTGCTAAGTGCTAAGCAACATGCAGTGGCTAAGCTGCGGCCGAATCACTTGGAGCATGACTTGCGGAACGAAGGAGGTGAAGATAGGATGGGAAACCGAAGAAGAAGGGCGGTTGGGATTGAGTCCTCAGCATCTATCTCATCCTGTCCAGAAACTGATGTGCGTCTGTTGCAGCAGAATTCTAAGGGGAGAGGGGAACTTGGAGGAAGGCTCAATAAAAAGGGAGGAGTTAAGGGTGGTGGGCTGCGTTTGGTGGGGTGGGTGGGGAGGGATGTCGGGTGGGGTGGAGTGGAGGAGGAGAGTATTCGAAGTGTAAGTAGTTCTAGTATAGATGGAGATGGGGCTGGGCCAGGAGGGAAAAAAGGAGGGAGGATTGGGCTAGGTGAGGGTACTGGGGCTACCCGAATAGCTGAGTCTGGTGGAAAATTACTAGTGGACCGAAGGGAAGCAATGGGTTTGGGGAGAATGATGGGCTGGAGCAGGGAATGGGCTTGGGTGTGGCTTTGGGAAGATTGGGGCCTGTCATGATCATGGGGAATTAAGGACCAAAGTGTAATTAGTAAGAAGTAGTTAGAAGACAGTTAAGTAGGTTATGAAGCAACTATATAGATAGTGCTTCGGCTGATGTATGAGGCAGACTTTGGCATTGTGTTGAATGGAACTGGGTTTTATCCCCTTTATCTGAAATCTCATCTCCCTTATCTTCTATCTTCTCTAAATTCTCTCAAACTCTCCCTTACTTGTTCTTCAAGTTTCTGTAATAATCCTTCAGTCAGGGCTCAACCCTGACATTTGGTATCAGAGCAGTTACGAGTGGGAGGTCTCAGCTGATTCCATGGCGGAGAACACCAGATACAAGGTTCTAGAAGACCTAATCAAGAAACAAGATGGGAAGATAATGGAACTAGGAGAAATTTTGGCAAGGCAGAATGTTGATTTTCAGAAGCAGATGCTCGATCTCCAGAAGAACATTTCAAATGTAAGCCAACAGAGCAACTCAAAGTTTGATAATCTGATGCAGTTTCTGAAAAAGGATAAGTTTTCCGTAGAAGATGGATCAAATCAGGGCCATGGTACTCCATTGTTACCCACTCCCGACATTGGTCCCAGAATGATCAGAGAGGAAAAAACTCAAGCAAGCAACAAGGAGAATAGCAATGTTGGAGGATTACAGTTGGGAATTCTTGGTCGATCAATGGCGGAAAATACCAGACACAACGCTCTGGAAGAGCAAATCAAGACACAGAATGTCGAATTGAGGAAGCAAATGCGGGAGCTTCAAAAGCAGATGGCAAATCTGCATACTCGGATTGAGGAATTTGGACAGAGAACTGATGCGAATTTTGATCGAGTGATGAATTTCTTGAGTAAAGGCAAAGCAGGTGCAGAGAATGAATCTAATACGGGGGATAATACACCACTGCTACCCAATCCAGAAACTAGAATCAGAACAAACGAGGAAGATAAGTGGCAGAATGGTACTAAGGAACCTTGGAAAAAAATTGCTCACATATACACACCCTTGTTGCCCAAAGTAGAGCTGCCATCGGTTTTCATCAACAATCAAGATGGACATGAATTCCTTCTTTGTGGCACTTCCAAAGTTAAGGAAAATGAAGATAGGGTGCTTGACAAAATTCTTGTTCAGAATTCTGATTGTGAGTATCATCGCCAAGGGCGAACTTCTAATTTGATGGCTGAAAAACCATGTGGGAGTGGAGCAGCGAGTGACTATGCTTTTGGCTTTGTCAAAAACAAAACCAGAACATCCAGCCAGTATACAATGCCACCAACAAATGTTCACAGGAAGAATGATCAGAAGCAGAATGAATTCAAGAAGATTTCCTCACAAGGGATACAAAAGAGAAGAAATCTCGGCTTACACTTCAAATGTGATGAAAAATATGGTTTAGGACCTGAATGCAAGATGAAGCAAATCAACTTCAATGTCTCAGAAATTGAAGAAGAATCTGATTTCTTGCACAATGATGAACCTCCAACAGAAAAGGTACATCAGATCATTGCAAGGACTGCTATGTTTGTGAGCAAGCATGGTGGACAATCAGAAATTATTCTGAGGGTGAAACGGAGAGATAATCTGACATTTGGTATCTTGATACCTGATCATAATCTTTATGCCTACTTTAGGCTCCTTGTTGATCACCAGGAAGTTTTGCAGTCTGAATTTGATGAGAAAACTCAGTCTGTAGATAACAATGCGGACCAGAAAAATTTGGGTGCTGAGGGAGCTTTGTCTTTGCTAGGTTCTTTTTATGGTTCTGGAGAGGATGAGGATTCTGTTATGGAAGCTGCACTCCGTGAATGTGACAAGAAATGTGAAGACTTTCCTTTCTTGTACCATCTAACCAGTATCATCCATATTATCTGAAAGTCCTCCAAAATTCTCAAGAGTCTAGTGTAGGTGCCAAGAACTCCTACAGAAAGGATGATTCAGTACGACTGGGCCAAGATAAGAAAGCTCCTTCATTCAGGGAAGATGGCAGTAGTTCATTCAAATGGTCTGATGTGCCATATGAATGTGACAGGAAAGAGCATGGAATAAGTATAGATGCAGAAGCTGCTGCAGCTAGTCTCCAGGCTGCCATGAGGGGTTTAAAGAATCCGTCCTGGGGGATTATCTCAAGCTCTTTTTCCAATGATTGCAGTTGGCCACATGGCAGTGATGTTAGGCAGGGATCAGAGCTTGGCCAAAATTCTTTGGTGCCTAACACCAAGGCAATTGCAAAAGAAGCTATTTCTAAAACTGCTAGTCAGCCTCATTCTGAACCACACTTGACCAAAGAGCAGAAACTGAAAGCTGAGCAACTGAAAAGAGCAAAAATGTTTGTCGCCATGTTGAAAAGTGAAGCTGTGCCATGTAAAGATGAACCATTGCGTGCTTTGTCGGTAGAACCTGTGGAGCCACGGGTTTTGGTATTCCCTACTGAAGTTTATCACGAGATCAAAGGAGAAGGCAGCAACTCAGCTCTGGTGGATTTTAGTACAGCAGAGAATAATGAAAATGGTGAAAGAAAAATTTTCAGAGAAGACTGTAATGAAAAACGATCGAGGAGGAAGTACAGATTGAGCTCTGAGAGATATGAGGACAGTGATGAAGAAGAAATGGAGCAGAATAACTTTGAGGAGCATGGGAGGCAACAAGATGAAGAAGAAAAGAATCATAAGCACGCTAGCAAGAAGCAACTTGGGAAGATCAACCATTTATCAGAAAGAAATTTCCAAATTTCCAACCTTGAGGACAAGGTTGTTTTAAAGGGGATGGAATTTGTCATGATCATGGGGAATTAAGGACCAAAGTGTAATTAGTAAGAAGTAGTTAGAAGACAGTTAAGTAGGTTATGAAGCAACTATATAGATAGTGCTTCGGCTGATGTATGAGGCAGACTTTGGCATTGTGTTGAATGGAACTGGGTTTTATCCCCTTTATCTGAAATCTCATCTCCCTTATCTTCTATCTTCTCTAAATTCTCTCAAACTCTCCCTTACTTGTTCTTCAAGTTTCTGTAATAATCCTTCAGTCAGGGCTCAACCCTGACAGGGCCATTAAGGGCACAAAATATTGGGGGCCTTGTGAGGTTGGGCTTGCAGGTTAGTACTAGAAGTCAAGTGTTTAATGTGGGCCAAGTTACAAGGATTGGGTTAGGTATAAATGAGGGCCAATTTGCTGGACGTGGGGGACATGAGGTGCTGTTAGGATTGAGATAATTGGAACGATGTCGTTTTTGACTTCAGCTTTTCTGTTTTCTGTTAGACTGATTTCTGTTAGATTAGTTGCTGGTTAAGTAACCGTATTAACCATCTTAAGCTGCTATTAATATGTAAAGACGATGCTAAAGGATTCAGGCTTGGAAAATAAGATCTTTCTCGACTATTCTTCTGCTTTCTCTGTTCTGTTCTGTTCTCATTCTCTTTTCTTGCTATTCTTCCCGAATCTCTCTTTCTGTTCTCTCCTTCCCTCTGCATTTTCTTTCTGGAACTTCACTGAAGCTTGTTCAGGGAATGAGTTACATTGGCTTGACCCTGACAAATCAAATTGGTATCAGAGCAGGCGATCATAGCAAGAACTTATGGCGGAAGGCACTCGAGGAAAAGCTTGGGAAGAGGCGCTCAAGAAACAGGACCTCCGGATTTCTGAACTACAGGGGCACGTAATGGAAAGCAACAAAAGAATGGAGGACAGTATTGCAGATCTGAATTCAAGAATGGATGCCCTCATTAATCTGTTCACCAAAGAAAAACAGTCGGGGAAATTGGCAGCATCAGACAAGTCCCCATTGCTTCCAACACCGGACATGGGTATGAAGGTTATGACAGAAGAAAAAGCGTTGGCCTTACCAAAGGATAGGTGGGAAAAAATGGGTAATTTTGTATCACCTGTGTATCCGAGAATCGACTTGCCATTTTTTGAAGGAGAAAACCCTGGAGAGTGGGTTAGAAAATGTGAGAAATTTTTTCTGATCTATCAAGTGGAAGAAGGGCAAAAAATGGAAGTCGCTGAAATGTATTTGACAGGCAAAGTCAATGTATGGTTTCAGAGTATGAAAATGGCTAAAGGTAGAATTAAATGGGGGGAATTTTGTGAACTAATGTACAGAAGATTTGCAGGAATTGGGGTGAAGGATGAGGTTGAGTCTTTTAACAAGTTACAACAAACCGGAACGGTGACTGAATACCAAGAGAAGTTTGAGGAGCTTAGAGCACTGATGCTAGTTCGGAATTCCAACCTTCCCGAAGATTACTTCATATCGAGCTTCATAAGCGGACTCAGGGACGAGATTAAACCAACTGTGAGGATGATGAAGCCGATGACATTGATCGAAGCCTTCGAAGTAGCAACTCTGCAGGAGTTATCTATTGAAAGGAATGAATGGAATATTGACCGAAGCAGGATCTCAGTTCAACCCTATACGGAAGTAGCTTCTGGACAAAGTGAGGCAAAAGTAAAGCTTTGTGCAGCCACCAAAGGTCCTATGGAAAATGATTTTCCAGCAAGGGAGAGTCAACTTTTTGTTAGTCCTTCTAAGATGGAGACTGATAAACACATGATGTTTGACAAAATTCCGGCTCAAAATTTTGATTTTGGTTATCATCACCAAAGCAGAATTTCTTATTTGATGATTGAGAATTCTTTAGAGAGTATTCAAGAAATGCAATTTATAAGCCTTGGAATCGATGGCTTGAAGTTGAAGAGGGGAGAACGCTGCTTTATTACACATTTCTGTGTGGGAATTCTGAGGGGAACAAAGCCAAGTATTCAAGTGGAGACCCTTGATGTTGTGAAGGAATACCTTGAAGTTCCTGCAGGAGTAATCAACAAAAATGTGAATAAATCATGGCCTGTAATAGTATCCGGATTTAAAGGGGGCACAACAACAACTAGTGGCAGGCGTCGGCTACATATATTCAAATCCTTTGAGAGTCACCAAGGCTATGTATCTATTGATGCTACCTATGGATTTTTAGCTGTACAATGGTTGGTTCACTGGCAACACTTCAGCACCGCCGAAGCCACTTGGGAAGACTCCTCGTTCATCAAGCAGCAGTACCCTCAAGTTCAGTCTTGGGGACAAGACTGCTTTCATGGAGGGGAATATGTTAGGATTGAGATAATTGGAACGATGTCGTTTTTGACTTCAGCTTTTCTGTTTTCTGTTAGACTGATTTCTGTTAGGTTAGTTGCTGGTTAAGTAACCGTATTAACCATCTTAAGCTGCTATTAATATGTAAAGACGATGCAAAAGGATTCAGGCTTGGAAAATAAGATCTTTCTCGACTATTCTTCTGCTTTCTCTGTTCTGTTCTGTTCTCATTCTCTTTTCTTGCTATTCTTCCCGAATCTCTCTTTCTGTTCTCTCCTTCCCTCTGCATTTTCTTTCTGGAACTTCACTGAAGCTTGTTCAGGGAATGAGTTACATTGGCTTGACCCTGACAAACTAATACATTTATAAGCATCTTGTTTAACAAACTAACTGTAGCTTATTCCAGTAACTAACTATCCACTTGGATGCCTGACAAATGCCCCTCGAAAAAATCAGTCTTGTCCCCAAAACTGGAATTGAAGAAATTGTTGTTTGATGAATGCTGGGTCTTCCCATCTAAGCTAAAGTTCTCAGTTCTTCCATCTCATATCATATTGATAGCAGCAACCTCAACAACTGCACCTACCATTCTATCAGTCATACTGACAACAACCATATAGTCCACATCTGGAGACATTGGCTTTTTACGAGCATGAACCTTCAGTATTTCAATGCGTCCAAGTCTAACAAGAGCTGGATCCAAGATATCTAGTCTATTTGTCGAAGCAATGGTGATCACTTCTTCTCTATCTTGAAATCCATCTAAACAGACAAGAAGCTGACTCAAAGTAGCATCACGTTCTTGTCCACCAGAACCCTTAATCAAACCATGTTCCCTTCCAACAGCATCTAACTCATCAATGAAGACAACAGATGGAACATTTTCCTTTGCTTCTTGATAGAGTTCTCGCACACACGAAGCACCAACACCAACATATATTTCTACAAATTGAGATACAGAAATTGAGAAGAAATTCACACCTGCCTCACCAGCCACCACTTTTACTAATAAAGTTTTCCCTACCCCAGGTGGACCACAAAGAAGTATTCCCTTCTGGGAAAAAACTCTCATTACACCAACCAGTGAGTGTCTGGTTGTTGATTGGACCTTACTATTCATTTATGAAAGGTCATCTACAACCATTAGCTTGTAATTAGCAATGAGAGTGCCTCCTTTGAATCCTGTCACAATTTCAGCCCAAGGTTTATGACTTCCCTTTCTTCTGAGTTTAAAACCCAGCTTCTTCAGAGTCCTGGAAACTTGATGCGGTGAGACTTTTGGCCTATCTTCCTCGATAGCATTTGCAATGAGATGGTAGCAATTCTCATGATTTTTATACTTCTCATAAAGGTCCTTAATTTTTCTTTCCACTTCACGGTCGAGAACAAGAGATTTTCTTCTTTTGTCCAAGGCTTCAAAAACTCTCTTGACACGATTTTCCCCCTTGTGACTAGTAACTTCATGCTGATCAGGAACATTCTCTCTTACTGATCCATCATCCATATCCTTTTTCTTTATCTTCTTTCCAGAAATATCATATCCAATGTGCTCTTCTTCTTTGTAGCATTCAAAAAGAACATTCCCAATCGTATTTCGTGGTGCCACCTTATCTCCAGAGGAATCACTCTCCTCAGTACCGTTTTCATCATATCCATTTTGGTTTTCGTCCTCCTTATCATCAACACTACCACTCTCATTTTCAACAGGCACCCTTTCTTCTATTAGAGTACTTTTGTCAAGCACCCTATCTACATTTTCCTCAACTTTGGAAAGGCCACCAAGACTACTACTTTCCAGGAAATCATGTCCATCTTGACTATTGATGGGAGCACATGGCATACTACTGTTACATTTTTCTTCTGCGATTACTTCTTGTATTGTCTTCTTGATGCCCATAACTTTCAAGAATGCGTTGATCTTCTCATCTAATCTCTTTGATGCCCTTTCCGTCTTTTCTTGCCATGTTAAGTTCATGAATTCCTCCATCTGGACCTCAATTTCGTGCTTCCAGTTAAGATCTTCTACTTCTTGTCGTGTGATTAGACTTACTCTTCCCATCTTCGCAAGGAGGAACTAATGTTTCTGAAGTTATTACTGGTGAGAAGAACAAGGATGAAGGTGAACAGAAAACAGAGGAGAAAGAAAAGAATCTTGGAAAAAGGGGAAAATTCAAGGACGAAGGTTGACAGAAATCAGAGGAGGAAGGAAAGAATTGTTGGAAGAAAGGGAAAATATTGAAAAATAGAGAAAGACTTAGAAATGAACGAGAAGGTTAAGGAATTTTTAGAGAAGGAACGATCTGCTCTGATACCAAATGTCAGGTTCAAGAGTGAAGAACCTGACGAGCTTATTCCTGAAGGTAGTCACAGAACCAAAAAAGGGAAGTTCTGAAGAAGAATAGAAATGCAGAAACAGAGAATAAAGAGAGAGAAGGAGTTCAGAGCTCAGAGGATAAGAAACCAATTCTATTTTCCAGCATATCCCGTAATTCAGTAGCAACTAATACATTTATAAGCATCTTGTTTAACAAACTAACTGTAGCTTATTCCAGTAACTAACTATCCACTTGGATTCCTGACAGGTGCAAGGGATTGGGCTAGATCCAACAAGACACCAAGCTTCTATGACAAAGGACAAAATTTTTCCTAGTTAAAGTGCCTATTGAAGCAATGTCCGATGGCCCGGTAGCCGGGGGAAGGACAGTTATTCTATGGCGCGCCCTAAAACTTGGAGGAGAGTGGGCAATCGAGGAGAAAAGGGTTTGGGTCAATGAGAGATCCCTGAGTTTGAGGGAAAGTGCCTCGGAGTGCCCAAATGAGGGGTGGGTTAAGATTAAGTTTGATGGGGCAATTTTCTAGGGTATAAGAGCCCATGGCGTTGGGGTGGTGGTGCGTGATTATAGGGAGAGTTTTTTTGTGTGCATGACACTCAAACCAGAGGGGATCATTAGGTATTTTAGTGACTACCACCAGGTACAGTATGTAATATGTTGAATGAAATGACACTTTTGGTTTAGCAAACCAAAAAAAAAAAAAAAAAACAACTAGAGGGGATCGTTTTGTCGGATGCGGAAACTGAGGCAGCAAAAGTGGCAACGGTGGAGCTTGGGAGGGATTTGGGGCTGAGGAAGGTTATCATGGAGGGGGATTGTGCTTTTGTGGTGTAACTGATTTGCTCTAGCGAGGAGGACTTGTTGGTCGTGAGTCTAGTGATTGATGAGGTCAAGGTTAGTTTTGCAGCTTTTGAGGAAATAAATGTATATTAAATTGGTAGAAAATGTAATACAGTAGCTCATCAATTTGTCCAACAAGAAAAATTTGTCATTGATCGAGAGGTTTTTTGTAAATGCACTTTTGCATAAGACAGTTTAGTGAATAAAGGTTAAATGATATTTAAAAAAAAAAGGTGAGATTCTATTAAAATCCAATAATAGTATCTAATTGGGATTTTAATGGGTAATGAAATTATCCATTTCCATTATCTACCAATCCTATCCAATATTTAAAATTAATAAGTATTTAATTATTCATTTCTATTAATTTCTCACCCATTAAATTTCCACCCATATGATGAACTCAAAATTTTTACCTGTTTGATTAAGTGCAACCCAAAAAAGGATTATTTGCTCTGGTCTCTAGTTTACATATTTCTTGATCAAACGTTTGTTGGGACATTGAATTTAAACCGAGGTTCATTACTCTGAATGAACTACCATCACTGTTGGTTGGCTGGTGATTCCATAATAAGTGTGGCTGTGGTGATTCCATAAACAGCTTAGTTATTATCCAAACTCTTTAAATCTGAATCTATTTTTGATCAAACTATTTACATTGATTTACTTGTTTGTTGGAAAACATAATCATACGACATTACAATTTGACAAAATTGACAGAAACATATTGCAAAACGAAATATTTTATGGAACGCTTTTCTTCATAGACGTTTACGAAAACCCAAGAGAGACGAGACAAACAACTACAGAACAAGACAAAACAAAGAAACCTGATACTCATTTATCTTTAGACCTAACTTCAATACAAATGTTGTGACATCCAATTCAGCTGCTCCAGCTACCATCCATCGCACTTTTTAAATGAGTGTATTTTTATTTTACGAACGTAAAAATGCAAAATGAATTACTAAACCATACAGAACTTTTGTCAATTGACATCAAGACCACCAGCCACCACTCATATATGATAGGGACGGTTGGAACTTTTATTTAACTTCCCTGGCTGATGGACATACGCGTAGAACGGTGGTTAGGCGATGCAACTGTCTCAAATTTGCAGTAGCAGTAGTACCTCGGTTTCCTTTATATATATCAGACGAAAAAGTTTGGCCGTGTCATCTTGCGGTAGCCAAAAATATCCCACTTCCTAATTGAAAGTGTTGATCAGGAGGAACATGTCTAGTTCATGCCATATTGCAGTATTTGCATTTCCTTTTGGCACTCATGCTGCTCCTCTGCTCAATCTTGTAAAAAGACTTGCAGCCTCAGTTCCTGAAAATGTCAAGTTCTCGTTTTTTAGCACCATGGAATCCCATAGATCAATATTTTCGGGTGTAAAAGGCGTCGAATTTCAGAATATCAAGGCTTACAGTGTATGGGATGGCATCCCTGATGGGCAAGTGTTTTCAGGAAATGCACGTTTTAAAGAGCCTATGGGGATGTTCATAAACGCAACGCCTAATAATTTTGAGAAGGCTATGAAAGAGGCAGAGGAGGAGACTGGTGTCAAAATTAGCTGCTTATTGACTGATGCTTTTTTTTGGTTTGCCTGTGATTTGGCAGAGAAAATTGGAGTGCCATGGATACCATTTTGGACCGCAGCATCTTGTTCTTTATCTGCTCATTTGTACACGGATGATATCCGAAGAGTATCTGCCTCAACTGGTATGTCCCTAGCTACCCAGTCAATCTTCTAAAAGCAAATATGAAGAGCCCTTTATAAATGAATCTTGCATTCGATTTCCATCTGATTTTTAAACTTAGATTGTGTTACATACACGAATTTGTCCTCCGTATGCTGTAACTTGCTAAGTGTAATAATATTTGCAGAGAAAGCAGATCAAACACTGGAATTCATTCCCGGATTGGAAGCAATAAACATCAATGACATGCCCAGAGAAGTTCTCATGGAAAATGAACAATCACCATTGGCTCTTATGCTCTACAATATGTCACTGAAGCTGCCTAGAGCAACTGCCGTTGTGCTTAACTCCTTTGAAGAAATAGATCCAGCCATCACAGTTGATCTCAAGTCAAAGTTCCAAAAATTCCTCAATGTTGGCCCTTTAACTTTGGTGGCAGCCTCAAAAACACCAAATTCAGCTGATGATGATAATTGCCTTTCGTGGTTGGAGAAGCAAAAGTATGGATCAGTTGTATACATTAGCTTTGGGAGCGTAACCACTCCACCCCCTGAAGAAATGGTAGCATTAGCAGAGGCATTAGGAACATGTATGGTTCCATTCCTATGGTCCTTGAGGGACCATGCTAGGAAGAATTTGCCTGCTGGATTTATCGACCGCTCTAGTAAATTTGGTAAATTTGTTTCATGGGCTCCTCAAGTGCAAGTACTAGCAAGCGGTAAAGTTGGAGTATTTGTTACACATTGTGGATGGAACTCCATTTTAGAGAGCATCTCATATGGTGTACCTCTGATATGTAGGCCATTTTTTGGAGATCAAGGGTTGAATAGTGTGATGGTTGAGGATAAATGGAGAATTGGTTTGAGGATCAAAGATGGGGTTTTCACTAAGAGTGGAACAATCAATGCCATAGAGATCATTTTGTCCATTGACAAGGGAAAGGAAATCAAAGACAATGTTCAAGTGCTCAAGGGAAAGGCCGTGGATGCTGTCAAACCAAATGGAAGTTCATCAAGAAATTTGCAAGAACTGTTGGAAATAGTAACGAAGTTCTAAGTTCAATTAGCTAGCTATAAGCATCTCCAATCCCTTGATAGTGTAAGGCTTATTAGTAATAAATTTTCCCCAAGCATCCACAATATATAAATTTTCTTTTTTTTTTTAAAATCTTTTTTTTTGAAAAGCATCTACACGTTTATAAAGGGAATATGCTAAAGATAAATTAAATTTCTCTAAGTATATCACATAGAATATTTTCTATATATCTTGTATATCTTTTTTGATTTGTAATTATCCAATTACCTTATTTAGCATAGGTCTCAAGATTATAAATGTACGTTAACACATTGTACAGAAAATAATCAATACACAGTAATTATTCAACAAAACTCTCTGGTTTTATTTCTTTACATGGTATCAAAGAAGACGATCTACCATTGCTTCTACTTCAAGTTTTAAAACCAATTAGTTAGAGTATTTTTAGCTGTTTTTTCTTTTTTCTTGGCCAAATTCCCGTTTTGCCCTTCGTCATCACCAAACCCTAAATTCCACATTTGGTTGACAAATTACCAAAATAACCCCGCAACCAACTGCAATTTTCAGACCATTCACCGCTGCCCAACGCCATGGCTGAAACTAGCAATCCCACTTCCGGCACCATCATTGTTCCTCTGTCTACCTCACGCGACCCGTACCATCTCACCGCCACCGACCTTCAGACCGGCAGCGTCGTCTCCACTAAGCTCACCGGCGAAGGGCGAAGGCAATTGGCAGGGTTGGAGTAATCAGATACGAACTGTCTTCCTGGCCAGAAACAAGCTCGGCTTCCTTACCGATGCTCTTAAACGGCCTTCTGGTGATGCCGCCACCGTTGAGAAGTGGGATCAATGTCACGCAGCTGCAAAAACTTGGTTAACCCACTCCATTGATTTGTCACTTGAATCCATGGTCTCTCGGCTCCCTACCGTCGTCGCCATTTGGAATACCTTGAAAGATAGCTTCGGCCGCGTCTCTGGGTCTCAAATTTTCTCCATCAGGCAAGCTATTAGCGAATCCAAGCTTGCCGCCGGTGCCTCAAGCTTCCAACTTACTTCCTTTTATCTCCGTTTGCAAGACCTTTTGACAGATTTGGACATTCATCAACCGCCTATTCGCTGCACTTGTGGCCATTGTCAATGTCAAGTTAATGACCAACTCCGTGCTCATAAGAACACCGACTGAGCGATGAAGTTCCTTCTTGTTCTACAGGACGATTTTTGTACTTTGCGTACCAATATTCTTGATCGGGACGATTTCATGTCCCTTGAGAAGCTCCATGCACTTGCCAAACAAGAACTCCACCAACGCACTTCCATCGATGGTCCGTCTTTAGCCGCTGTCGACAACGGTGTTGCTTTTGTTGCACAGAAAGAAATGGCGAATTCTACTAGACAAGGAGGGTCAATTTCTTTGCAGGCTAATTCTTGGCAACATGAGTATGAAATATAGATCAATTTGGAATTTTAAATCTGTACTGATATTTTATGGTAGAGAAAATTGTTAAAATAGTTATTCACAAATATGTTAATATTATTTTTTGTTTCTCATGATAAAAAATAATTTTTCAAATTATCTTAATATACTTTTTAGTTCTTCATCAGACTTTTATTTATTTATTTTTCTATCTAAATACCTCTCAAGTGACTTCCTTGATCTTTAACCTAGATATAAAAATTGAAAGAAATTAATGCGCCTCCACCCTCAACATCCAGTCAAAAAATCATTCCAGTTTCACTTGGCATTGTTGTGCTAATCATTGTTATTTGAGTTATAAATTTGTGAACTTAGATGCTTTTTTGTACGTACCGTGTGCTGTGGTAATTGATGCGGTGGATTTGTATCTTTATGGATTTTTATTGGTGGATTTTGTGGGTGTAGAGCCTTTTGATTTGTTTCCCTCGAAACCTTTCAACTACTAATAGCTGGCTTCCACCAGTAACAGTGCCTTAAATGATTGCATGGTGAATTATAAATAGGCAAAGACAACATTGCCTTGAGGTCGTCCTTTGCCCCATCCCACTAAATATGTATGACCCATTCCATGCACAGAGTACTTGTGAATAATTATGTTGGGGTTGGTTTGAGCTGTGTCTGTACAAAAGCCACATCCTCAGGTCAGGCCATCACGAATTGATGGCATTGCGTTTGCCCACGACATGAAATGGTTTCACCACAAAATTAGAAGGCCAACTACCTACCCAAAAAAATTGGTGAATTGGGCAGATTGACAATTAAAATCGTGCAAGATATGCTAGGATGTCATATGTTGATATTAAAAGAAAGTGACAAAATTGAAACATAGTAAAAAGCAAAGTTGAAAATAAAGGTGGATATATAAAGCGCACAACTTTTGATCGGTAAATTCTTAGTCAACATATTCCATTCGACATATTCTCTTTGGTTTATAGGAATAGCGACATATTCTGAATGTTCTGTCAAACTCAAGGAACTCATGCCAAAAAAGTCCTCATAAATAGTGATTCAGACAAGATTATGTATTTTAAATACGAAATGCTGATGATATTTTCGTGTCAAAATCACTCAACAATAATTACTCCTACAATTTAATACGAGAATTTGTTAAAAGAATTTCATCTGTAAATATTTGCTTTATTTATAAACTAATTTTTTATTGAAACAGTTTATCTTCAATAGAATAAAACTTTTACATGAAGTCGTTCCTCATTTTGTACTGAGTTGATAAAATTTACTTGGTACACCTCATGTCTGAGATCAAATATACCACTACTACCCAAAGTTGAGATTATTTTAAAATTGACAAATCATAGTGACTTTATATAGTAACTAATGTGGCAATTATAAAAACACAAATAATGAAGGATAATTTTATCTTTTCATGATTGCTACGACAGTCACTATACAAAGTCACTATAATTTGTCACTATCCCAATCATTACTCTTTAAAATTTTATCCATAACCGATACCTTATAAATAGCACTTCCCATAATTTAGAATATCTAAAAAATATTATATACATTCAAAATATGTTTATTTTTAGTGTAACAAATCAATCAAATATTTTATTTGTTTTAACTGGATTAAATTCTTTAGCAAAATTGCTTGCTGTTCTTGCTGCCATTATACTAATAATAGGAAGGCTTGTTGTTTTATCTTGGAAATATTTCAGACTCTTGAAATAACTATTTAGAATAGTACAACATATTTGCACAACTCTAAGTTTTTCTCTTTTTTTCCCTTTAAGTGATCATTTTGTTTAGATATTCCCATCACTTGATAATGTATTAAAGGGAAAATTAACCCGTTATTGATTGATATCAATTAAATATCTAAATTACTAATCAAATTTCAACATTTAATGAAATTAATGCAAGCTATTGATCATGAAATATATAAACATTAATGTAAAATATCAATCACTTATATTTAATCATGTATTAAAATGTACTCTAAATGAACAAGATATTTCATACAAAATTAGATGCAATCTATAACATCTATTCTAATTTATACTAAGTTGAGCCATTAAATGAGCTAGGGCAGTAAGGTGTTTTGACACCAAGATCTTAGCATGAGACTCACTACCTGCTGATGACCAATTCATCACCAAAGTTTTGTTTAAGAACTAATCAGATCATAAACCAAAGTGATGCTAATTAGTGATTGATAAGGAAATGGACCATGGGTTCAATTGCTTTTTCTTTGCATTTGGGGCAGAAGAAAGAATGTGAATGATTCAAAAGCCTATAGATATTTTAAAGGGATAATATATTAAAATGTCATGAACTTAGGTGCTTGTAACCGTTTTGATCCGACCTTTCAATTATAACAATACGACACATGAACTTTAAAATACGTAACAATAATGTCCTCTTACTGGAAAAAGGACAAAAAAGCCTTTTTTAAAGAAAAAGATAACCAAAAAAAATGATATAGTTCAATTTTTTTATTAACTTTTTAAAAGAATAAATTTAATAAAATTATGTAAAATTTTGTTAAAAATTGTTAAAAATTGTAATGCAAAAATATAAAAAATTATTATATAATGCTTTGTTTTTTAACCTCAATTTTTTTGTCATTTTTGTCTCTAAATTTTATTAAATTTCCATCTTTAAATTTTATTTTTTTAGTTTAAAAAAAATTATTATATAGTGTAAATAAGTTTATTAAATTTTTGTTTTTAAATTTTATATTTTTTTTCTTTTTAAAAATTTATTTTAGAATTTTAAACTATATACTTTGTATCAGAGGGCTTTTTCATCTTTTTTTTAATCAGAGGATATTATTGTTATATTTTTTAAAGTTCAGATGTCGTGTTGTTACAATTAAAATGTCGGGTCATAATGGTTACTATTAGCAAACCTGATTTTGTTGGAGAAAAAAAAGACTTGGATGCTGATGCCATGGCATGTAACTTTTCATGCCACAGCATGAAAGACTTGGACAAAGACTTGGCGTGTAAGAAAGACTTGGATGCTGATGCCATGGCATGTAAGAAAGACTTGGATGCTGATGCCATGGCATGTAACTTTTCATGCCACAGCATGAAGTAAGTTGACAGAAGGCATGAAGTAAGTTGACAAAATTACTGAAAAGAAAGGATTATGCAAATCAGATCATTCAGATCAGAGATATGATTGGTGATGAAGAAAAGGATTATGCAAATCAGATCATTCAGATCAGGGATATGATTGGTGATGAAGATTTCTAGGAGTAACAACTTCCTACATTTATGGTAATTCAGTTGATAGTGGAAATTACAAACAATCCATATCTTTCCCCAGCATTAGTGGCTAGTTTTACGGAAGTAATTTAAGCAACAAACAGCATTATATATTCAGCTTCTTGTATTTTGTAAAGTAGTGAAGGAGTAATAAAAAACAAACCTTTGAAAGTCTTCTTCAATTCTATTTTTCTTTTATTACAAGTACTTAAGTTCGGGACATTTTAATATATTATTCCAATTTTAAATATCTATAGCCCCTATCATCCAACCAACTTTTGATCTTGGGATGGGGTAGATCGGGAGAATATAGGACTACCTTTTGTATATACCATTTGATCGTTACCCTTGTATTTATCTGCGAAAGATTATTTATCATCATAAACACTCAAAAAGACAGCAAAAAAAGGTAGAGCATTATAGATTGAAATTCACACAGCAAAGAATTACTCTCTCTTAGTTCGATATATATTTTTTTATCGTTATTAATTATAATATATATAGTCACTTGTATAAATATAAAATAAGTGACGTATATTAGCCTTTAATGATCCGACTTTACCCTGAATTTTGTACATGCAGAGCCTTTATACATTGACTGTTTTTTTGTTATTTATAATATTTTAATGTATTATTAAATGCATAAGTTATGTTTTTAAATTTACATTTTAACTTTCAGTCATATATAATCTTTATTAATAAATATATTATAAGATTTTCTTTCAAAATTAAACTTTTTTGGAAAAAAAATATTTGAAATGATTTTTTTCAGAACAAAGTGACTATTTATATATTGAGAATCAAATTAATTTTGTCAAGAGAAATTGAAAAATCAAATATCCAAATAATTTTTAATTTTATTTCAAAATTCAAACTTAAAATTTAAATTATCACTAAAATTTTTCTCACATTATTTTAAAAACTTTTCCCCTCTAATGTACTTTTATATTTTCCCTTTAAACTACTTTTTTTTACAAAAAAAATTCTCACCAAAACTTTTACATATTCTAATAAAAAATTCTCAAATACAATACAATCTACACATAGCCATAGATGCTTTTGACAAACACCATGCCAGGGGCAGTTGGATAAACATAGTTTATATTATTTGAATTCCTATCTTCTTCTTTTTGAGATATTTTGCGTTTTGTTTGTGTGTGCAGGTTCTTTTACTTTGTAGTGATACAAAATTGTATTCATGTACCCATTAAGCATTCAGTACTGAAATCCAAAGTGCTAGAACATGAATGGTGAAGACAGAGTTCAAGAACTGGAATGCCCACTGATTCAATATTCACTTGAAAATGGACTCCAATCCAGGGTGAAGTGCAATGAGATAATCGTAGAAGTGAAGTAGCAGTTGGCACTAGCAGGTCCTTTAATGATGGTCAACCTCTTAATATATTCCTCACAAGTGATCTCAGTTATGTTTGTCGGTCATCTTGGAGAGCTGGCTCTTTCAGGAGCTTCCATGGCTACTTCATTTGCTTAAGTGATTGGTTTCATCTTGTTGGTAAGTTGGATTAAAGTACAATTTCGCTCAGGACTGATGTTACTTGAGTTGATGATTCTGTTTCACTGATTTCTTCCCTGTTTTAATTTCCCAAATAGACAGGAATGGGGAGTGCATTGGATACTTTTGTGGTCAGTCATATGGAGCAAAACAGTAACATATGCTTGGTATTCATCTCCAAAGGGCGATGTTTGTCCTCCTTTTGGTTACTTTTCCTCTTGCTGTATTTGGGCAAATGCAGGGTGCATTCTCAAATTGTCAGGACAAGATCGAGAAATAGCAAGTGAAGCAGGACTATATGCTCGTTATATGATTCCAAGCATCTTTGCTTATGCACTCCTGCAGTGCCATGTGAGATTTCTGCAATCACAAAATAATGTCCTTCCCATGGTGCTCAGTGCGGCAATATCCCTTCTCCATATACTTACTTGCTGGTTTCTAGTCTTTAAATCCGGCCTTGGAAGTAAGGGCGCTGCTTCTTCGAATGCAGTTTCTTATTGGATCAATTTGTTGTCGTTAGCAATGTATGTCAGGGTATCTCCATTCTGCAAGGAAACTTCGAAAGGATTTTCAAAAGATTCATTACAAGGTGTCCCAAACTTTCTGAAATTAGCAGTTCCCATTCAGCTGTAATTCTCCAAACCTCATGAAACTTATCCAGGGTTCTCCAGGCCCTTTCTATACACTTTCCCATTCCTCCTAATTTTGAAATGTACTTGACAGAAGCGATCTACTCCAATTAAATTTCCTTCCTACCCTCATTTCATTAGTATCCACAAGGCAGTGGTCAAATAGAATTTCCCAAAGTGCTTATGAAATTAAATCAGGGAATTGAGCAAGTAATGCTTTAACGTTGTTGAAACAGTTTGGAGATGTGGTCATTCGTGATGATGGTATTGTTATCTGGTCTTCTACCAAATCGCAAACTAGAAACATCAGTTCTTTCCATCAGGTTGGTATTGAATCATGCCTAATCTGTCACCTTCTCTATAACAATAATAATCTTCCTACTAATTCATTTGCTGCATTGTCAGCCTAAACACTAGTAGCATGGTTTTACATGATACCGATGGGACTTGGCAGTGCCGTAAGGTCATGGCAAGGTTATCAAGAGTCATGAGTATTTTTACTCAGAATTTCGTGTCACAAAACTTCTCAAGTTTCCCTTTTTGTCACACTGCGTAAGTCTCAAATGAACTAGGTGCCCGAAGGCCATACGCTGCTTGTTTAGCAGCACGCATTGCTTTGTTCATGGTTTCTATAGAGGGTACCTTGGCAGCAACAATATGTGGGGTTACTGTTATAGTTCAAAAGAAAATGTTGTGAGATACGTTGGAGAAATGTTGCTTTTGATTGCAGGATCACAGCTCTAAGATGCCAACCAAGCTTTTCTTTCAGGTTTCTAAGCATCCTTGCAAAGGGTCTTGTAATGCTAATAAAATTTAGAGCGTACACTACAAAAAAGAAGGAGCTAACATGACAAAAATAATCCTAGGAAATGCCCGTGGTTGTGGCCGGCAAAAGATTGTGCAATAGTTAACTTAGGGGCTTATTATCTGCTTGGACTACCATGTGGAATAGTATTAGCTTTTGTCTATCACATTGGAGGAATGGTACAATCCATTTCATTTTCTTAATTTATCCACGGCTTTGTTGGTTTCCGTTGGGAATTAGATCAATATGTTTCTTAACATGTTATTCAATAAATGATGCACAGGGTCTATGGATGGGAATTCTTGTGGCCCTTTCTGCGCAAGCATTTTTTTCTTTTGGTCATAACTCTAAGAACTGATTGGGAAAAGGAGGTATAACATCTCACATATTCTTATTAGCTTTCAAATTCAAAGCTTCGTGGAGATTACTATTTGTCAGTCTGTAAATGCTTTGTTCTTTCCCCTGAATTTGTAGGCAAAGAAGGCTAAAGAAAGAGTGCATTGCATTCGATCTCCAAAGAAACTTCATGCACTAGAAGTGAACTAATTTAACTAGCAAAGCATGTGATTCACTTCTTCAATCCAACAAAACATGCTCAAGATTCTGGCAGTTGTTTATGCCAATATTTCATGCCAAATATAAGATTAATATGCGTGCGAATCTGCAATTGTGGCATCTTAATATAACAATGTATCATGTGTATACCTTATGGTTGTACTGCTTTACCTTGTAATAATTCAAACGCAAATGAATATTTCATTACCATTCTTATCATTTTCATGTTTGTTACACATAATTAGTCGCATTTAAAGAATGGACATAGGTTACACATAATTCTCTATCTTACTTATTGTATAGTAATATATCTCATTAATAAAACAATATAATTTTATTAAAACTAAATAGTTTACACATTTTGTGTTATAATTTAATATTTATTGACAAGGACACGGTTAGTATATAATAAGTGAAATAGTAGAATAAAAAATCTAAACTTATAAATTAGCAATATCAAATGTAGGAAAAGTAATTAAAGATTTCTTGGATTAATAGTTGTTATCTAGATACGAAATGTCTAATGTCACATTACCATTCCTGTGTAACAAACACCATCAGTAGATACAAAACTAGTAAATGCATATATAGTTTAAAACTCAAAAATGGTGAGTCGAAAGACAAATGTCCACATGTTGGTATACTGTTGTTTGTTCAACTGTTACCTTCAAGATGTATAACTTTTGTTTGTTCAACTGTTGCATATGTTGGTATACTGTTGTTTGTTCAACTGTTACCTTCAAGATGTATAACTTTTGTTTGTTCAACTGTTGCATATGTTGGTATACTGTTGTTGCTACATCTCTTTCTGCTTTTGCTCATACTACTAACTTGTTTCAAATGTCCGTGTACTTTACTTGAACGCGTTTAAGTAGGAGAAGCAAGAATCGAGCTTTCGAGTGATGATATATAATGAAAAATTTTAGGCTATGTTTGGATTGTGTTGTATTTGAAAATTTTGTATTAAAATGTGTAGAAGTTTTGGTAGAAATTTTTTGTAAGAAAAAATAGATTGGAGAGAATTTTTTTTGAAATAATGTGAGAAAATTTTTGGAGGGATTTAAATTTTAAATTTTAAATTTTAAATTTTAAAATAAAAAATTGTTTGAATATTTTATTTTTGTAATTAAAAAAAGTTAACTTCTTACAAATAAAGATGCAACGTAGTCTTCTTTTTTTTTTTTTTTTTATAACGCACTACAAAACACAGTACTGCTCTATAGTGAACAAACTTGTCCACTAGTAGCGTTTTATTAATAGTAACAGTAGTAGTACAAAATAGTGGCAGGAAATAGCCTAACCACATAGCGAGTAAGTAGCATAACATAAGAAATAGCATTCATGTATTAGTTAAACATTGAGTGACTAAAATAAATAGCATTTATGCAGTAAAAACTTAAATCTTTCTACTACATAAATGGTTTACTTAAAATTTTCTCTATAAGTACATTTTTTTTAATTTAAAAAACGAGTTTACTTGAAAATAAAAATTTTAAATTATTTTGCCTATAATTAAAAAGTAAAATTAATAATAAAAAATTATAAACTTTATAGTGCATTAAATGTGTCATATTTTATAACTGAAAAATTCATATTTATTTTTAACTAGTTGTAGTCATACAAAATATTCGTATTCTGTTCCTGTTCACTTTATTTAGCTTGTAAAAGGAATGACCATATTATTAAGTTAAAATTTAGATAACTCTTTTTCTAAGTTACAAATATAAATATATTTAATTTACTATTAATTATATTAAAAAATTTAAAAGAAAAGAAATTATGCACACAAATTTATGATATGTATGTTCAAAACATATTTTTATATTTTTTAAATTAAAAATTATTTTGTTATTATATAAAATATATTTTAAAATATAAATTCATATCTTTTCTTAGATGCTAACACTGTTTAAAAAATTAACTAATCGAAACGATAGATTATTTTAAATTGAGAGATTGTGGCTGATGAATTGCAATTAGGCATCATTTTTAATATATTTTTTATTATATAATTTTAAAAGAATTTTTTTATTTTATAATTATTATCCAAAAACGTAAGTCAAAAGACCTCAAAACTATTCCAATCTTAAGGCATGACTGGTTGGGGGATTGGGAGAGAAGGAATGGGAATGAGAGAATTTCACCTGCTTTAATAGTCGGAATAAATGATGTACAATAAATTTTAATTACCTCATTTGGGAGTATCCTCATATCCTTAAGATTGGAGGGTATGAAAGTCATTAAACCAAAAAAAAAAAAAATCTTTTCCCTTCTCATGACTAATAATGATTTTAATTATTAATTAATTAGTTTAATATTATAATAAATAATTAACTAATACTAACTAAGTAATTAATGGTAATTAATATTAATTAACATTAATTAACTTATTATTATTAATTTATAATGATTAATTAATATTAATATTAATTTAATTAATTATTCATTTACTTAATATTACAGTTTAATATTATAATTAATAGTTAATTAATCTAATTCATTAATATTAATTATTATAATTAATAGTTAATTGATCTAATTCATTAATATTAATTATTATAATTAATATTAATTAATTTATAATTCATTACTTACTTAAAATTAATTTAATAAATAATATTTTTTATTAATAATTAATTAATTAATCATATTTATTAATAATTATAATCATTCTCCAATATAACCAACTAACATAATTATAATAAAAAAATTTATTATCACCCCTATTATCTTTCTTATTCTTTTGGGATAATTACATATACCCCCTATGGTATTGATTTATTATCAATACCCCCTGTGGTTTATATTTCTTTAACAAATGAGTTCATTTGACTAATTCCGTTAGTAATGAACTTACAAGGTAAAAGAGTTGGACGAAATTGCATTTTTTACTTTAATTTTTGTATGTTTTTTTTAAAACGAATTAGGACTAAATTTTAAAACGAATTTTTTTATATTATCTAAAAAATGTGTATTATTATAAAAATTTATTTATCTCTAATTTATTTTTAATATAAAATTATTATATTATTCATATTAAGAGTGAAAATGTATAAATTAAATTAACAAAATAAAAATAAAAAATATACCTATAATAATAAAAATAAATTTGAGATAAGTAAATTTTTTATAATAATACTTTTTTTTAGATAATATAAAAAATATCATTTTAAAATTTCGTCCTAATTTGTTTTTTTTTTAAAAAAAATACAAAACAAATACAAAGACTAAAATAAAAAGGACAATTTCATCTAACTTTTTTACCCTATGGTTATAGTACTAATGAAATTAGTCAAATGAACCCATTTGTTAAAGAATTATAAACCACAAAAAAACATTAATAGTTTTGTCAAATTATAAAAAGATATTAGAGATAATGTCTAAAAAAGTCCCTTACATATTGACGAATAAGTTTTGTAGTCCTTCAATTTCAAAATGAGACAAAATTGTCCCTCATATTACACTACACGTGATTTGGGGATTAAAATAGTTTTGTTTACGTGATGTGAATGACAAAAATAGTTCGTTTATATGATGTGAGAAACGAAAATGATTCATCTATATGATGCGAGGGACGATTTTATTTTATTTTAAAATTGAAAAATTAAAAACATCTATATGATGCGAGGGACGATTTTATTTTATTTTAAAATTGAAAAATTAAAAACTCATTCGTAAGAGACCTTTTTAGATATTATCTCAAGATATTAATAATAAACTAAGGGGCCGCTTGGTATAAATGGTGGGTTTAGGAATGGAATGGATTTGTGGAATGGAAAGGTTTGGAATAGAATGGAATGATAATAATTATATTGTTTGGTATTATTTTGTAATGGAATGGAATAGATTTTATATTAAAATTAAAATTTAATATTAATAATAATAAATTTATAAATAAATTTTATATTAAAATTTTATATTAAAATTATAATAAAAATATTACTATTTTACATTATATGATATTTAATAAATTATATCTTATCCAAAAAATAGTCAAAGTGCATGTCATTTTGTAGAGAAAAATATTTTCTATAATTTAGTGAAATTTGTTTTTTTTTTTAAAAAAAAAAAAAGGGTAAAATGGGGGTTGCAAACCTCGATAACACCTGTGGCGCCACAGTTATTGCGCTGACGCTCACCGCAAAATTTTTTTTTTTATTGTTTTGCTCCAAAACGACGTCGTTTTGAAGCATTTTTAAAACCCACCGGTAAAGATTTGGCAAAAGGAGGGGGGGGGGCTGGGTTTAACGTAAACCCAGCCCCAAAGGATTACACAAATCCATTCCTATGTACCAAACATTAACAAATTGGCAAAACCAATCCAAACCAATCCAAACCCATCCAAAGCTATCATACCAAACGGCCCCTAATACCTGAAGAGTATAGATAATTATCCATGTTTTTTTAAACAAACCAACCGTCCCTTAATTCATGCAATGAAAGCGGTGTCACAGTGTATCCACTCCGCTACCCACGACCGGTAGTGGCGCAAGCCCAGTGGCATTGATTACGGCGCCAAAGTGTATCCAGTACGCTTCCACACAAACTGTATCCAGGACGCTACTTCAAGATATATGACCAACTCTGATTCATTTTATTTTTTTACGACTCGAATTACGTTTTTTCGGTTTGTAAATTGCAAATAACTTCCTCGAATTCTTCTCGAGTTCTAACATACCCCTTTAACTCAAACTATAAAAAAATTATTAAGCAGAAAATTAAATTATCTAAATTTTAAGTGAAACTATATATTTTAATAAAAAAAATAACAATATATAATTCATATAACTCACCTCACATAGTAGAATAAAAACTTATTATCGTGACAAAACTCATTAAAAGTTCAATTTTAAAAATTTAGAATGATTAACAGAATTACTTAATTGAGTATTGTTTGGTGAAATTAAAGTATAAAATGACATAAATAATTATGTTTGTTTAAAATTGATCAAATTATCTTTATTCCTTGATTGATAAATCAAGGATAATAAATTGATCGGGATATTATTTCTCTTTATCAACTTAGGGTTTAAATGAACAATAGCAACGAAAATTGAAAAATAATACAAGAGTAACGATAGTTTAACATTCAAGAAAAAAGGAAAAAACCTGTATTTGTGGTTGTTATTAAGGGATGTATAAAAATTAACGATATTACTAGAAAAATTATAATGTTTTAATAAAAATAAATGATAAGACTGGTGCCCATGGATAAATTGTTCAAATACGTTGAGTTATAAGATCAAACATAATTCAAGGGGTTACTTGCAATTTTTAAGAATTTGGAGGATCACACGGGACTCTTCCCCTTCCTCGGCCTATAAATGAACAGTAGTTGTTACTGATATGACTTCCATTGTAAAAAGTAGAAAACTCCATTTCTATAGCAAAAGTAGAGAAAAAAATGACTGGAAAGCAGAAGGTTGCTGTCATTGGATACTGCGAGATGCTGCCGGTATCGTCGTCGGCTGTGGTGGTGAGTTCCGGTGGGAAGAGGGGTAGAACTGATGCCTTTGAGACCCAGAGCACCACAAAAGCCCTGTGCAAAAGTGCCGGCGGTGGCTGCTCTGCCAAGTTCACAAAGACTGAGAAGGCCGGGGTTTTTGTGGACAAGCGATCTGGGAATCATGGGTTCAAGCAAGAAGTCAATTACAAGTCCTCTGTCAAGGTTAATGACAAAATTCAGGGGTGCACCACTGAGTACGAGACCCAAGTCAAGTACAAGAAGGTGACCACGTACGATGCCCCTAAGAAGAGTTCAACCACTCCAAAATCATCTTCGTGCTACAAGAAAATCAAATATTAGGACCACGAGGACAAATATTTAGGATGGACTTTTCTAGTTCAGTATGGTTTGTGTTTGTTTTCAGGGGGTAATCTGAGGTTGGGTTTACGTAGGATGGGTGTTTTTGTTAATATTAGTAAGGATGGATTAGATCAGTGTTGATGTTCATTAGGTATGGTTAATGGCCGTTTTTTATGTTGATAAAGTTGGAAATATCGTTGACCATTTTTGGGGTTTAATCCGAATATATTTTCGTTTATCATTCCTTTCTCGAATTTGGGTTGCGTTGGTTGGTCCCTATTGGCTCTCTGTTTGTGCTTATTTTGCATGCATGTGTGAAGGAGTGCTTCATTGATGGAACATGGAAATACTAAAGATATAGTGAAGTACTGAAGTTGACACAAATCTTCCAAAATGGTTGGTTTAATCCGGAACAAAATCCGCATTTAACAAAAAAAACTACTCAATGTATTGTTATCTTCTTGAAATTTGTATTTTTATGTTTTTTGAAGTATTAAAAAGCGTAAAATTATTTTTTTGATTTTATATGAGTTAAGAATAAAAATGTTTTTACTTTTTAAAAACATTTGATTTTTGAAAATATGAAAATTTATTTTAAAATGTTTATTAGAAAAGCATAGCAACAATTAGGCCATTCCCAATCCCCAATTTCTCGAATGCCTCTGAAAGAGGTGCGGTCATAGAACCCATTGTCTATTACGTTTTACTAGTTGCCAATAGCAGACGTTAATGTTAACATTAACCTCGTGACCACAACAGCGGTACTCTAAGACCACTCTATAATTGAAAACAGGAAATGTTATTTGTTTAGAATTCTACCAAAATTTCCATATAATATAATAGGAGGGGATTATTGAGAAGGTTATTAAGTAGGGGAGACAAATGTTTAGATTGAATCAATTCACTAGTTGAGTTATATATAAGTGTAAAACGAGTTATGATTTAACTCAACTTATACAATTTCATTTCGTTATATCCATCTTAAAATTTGTTAGTTTTTAAAAATTAAATAGGCAGTCGACATTGCTCTTGAATCGTGCAAATTCCAATTTTTGTGTATCTAATTATCTTATTCTCTAAAATTTGATATGTGTCAATCATTTAATTCCTCAGTTGGAGGTATGTTAATCACTTAATTTAATGGCTCAAACTTGGTTTCTCCAAAAGAAAAGGAAGAAAAAAGAAGAGGAAAAACATACGCCAACAAACAAAGAAAGGAGGACTCATATTTTGCTTAAAGAAAATTAATGAACCATTCATATTTTGTTCATTAATATCACATCTAAGGAACCATTACAGGGATGTAACACCATGGATTTATCAACTACTAATCCACCACTTTCTTCAAAGCCTCCGGTGGAGGTGAAGTCACATTTGCAATATAGAAACCAGACTCTCTGACCGATCAATAGCATACACTAACATCATGACCCTGACCGCAAAAGTCCTCTGCCGCGCTAGAATTGAACACAGCAAATGTTGATCTCTTAGATTTCCAGAAAAATTCCCATACAACGGATTGCCTGAAGTAATCCTGTACAATGCGCCTGTGCAAACTTTGGTGATCAGAACCGTCATGCTCAGATATGAAAAGAACCCGCAATGCGTATATGAATTATAGGGAAGGTTATTGACCACGTATAGATCAAATTTTGTTTTAGGAAGATTGGGAGCTTGAAGAGCATGAACAAGGTAGAATGATGAAAAGAATAGAGAGGAAATAATGGGGGATGGTAGAAGGAGTACTCATCTTAGATTTCGTTACTAGTGATAGTAGGATTGCCAGTTCAAAGTTCTTTGTCTTTGCATTTTTATAGTGCAAAGACACCACCATTTTATTTATTAGCTGCAACGATAGTTTTTGTCATGCATATTAATTGCATTCAACGACTTATTGTGGTAATTTCTAGCTTTCCATTTCACAGAATTTTATCTCCAATTTGTCCAACATGAAGAAATGTAACACACTACCAATTCACCAATTTGTAGAAAGTCCCCGGAAGAGGCGAAGTCACATTTGCAAAATAGAAACCAGACTCTCTGACGGACCAATAGCATATATTAACATAATCATCACGACCACAATTGTAGGTGATCAGTGTAGAATTCAACACAGGAAATATTATGTGTTTATCCCGCCACTCAAATTCGCAGACGTATACATGCAAGAGGCCTATCCCTGGAGCTTGCCAACTGAAACTTTCACCAACTTTTAGACTGCGTTCCCCCAGATCTTGGCCTCGACTCAGGCAATGAGCCCGCAATGGTTGTGGATTATTTGGAAGGTTATTAGCCACGTACACAACGGATACTTCCCTTGGAGCAAAAGCTTGAATGGTATGATGAAGAAGAAGAAATGATTAAAAGAGTGAAAAGAAAATGATTGGGTTGGTGATAGAACTCATCTTGTATTTGATCAAAAAGTAGTAGTAGTAGTAATTTTGCTGGTTGGAAACTCGATACGTTTTTGCACCATATTTATGGCGTTTTTAACTAGTCCAACAAGATGCAAGGTGTATCTATATTTACTTAGTTGCTTGAGAAGACAGTATTTGTCAATACATTGATTGCATTCAAACTACTGATTATGGTAATCTCAACTTTTCTAATTCACAAAATTTTATCCTCAATTTTATAAAATGCAAAATTTTTATGGCAAACCATTTCTGTGATGATATTGTAAGAGGAATTTTTGTTGAATTGACAAGAATATTATACTCCTCTCAAAAAAAAAAAAATCCATTTTTGAATATATATAACTTTTTATTAGTTATAAAATATAATATATTTAATGTAACAATATATTTTTATATTTTTATCTTCATTTTTTTAATCAAGGGTCATATATATTATTATGAATAAAAATATTTTTGAAATTTCATTTCAAAATAATTTTTTTTCATCCAATCAAATGAATACGAGATATGTTATATATCAAAAGTGAGCATCAAACATGACTTATCCAGTGCGGTTTACCTTTTCTGTAGGGTTTGCAAGTTATTCCATAGAAACGGAAGGTATCAAACCAATAGCGATTCAGACAAGCTAAATCTTCTATTCGATAATTGGGCCAAAGAAAAAACTTTAAGTTAATTAATTTATTTTTATCTTTATCAAGATCTTTCGCTTTGTTCAACAATTGACTACTACAGGTTCTTTTGTCAACAAAAGAGTGAGCACTAAACATGTATGAATCTCCTAGCGCAAGGTTCTTGGGTTGGACTCCCTACAAGCACTTCGATAGACGTAATTTCTAACTCTAGTTGAAAATTCGATTTCTATGTACAACTAAACTATATTTCTTGTAAAACAAAGAAAACACGAAATATGTAAGTGGTTAATTTATTGCATAGTAAACTATTAATTAATATTTTATACTCTATGGAACAGAGATGGGCAAAGAATGGATTTGACAAGTCGCTAGTAAGGGTTTTAGAGTAACAAGTAAATAGCACTAGTAAATAAGCAATTATTAAGGGTTTTATAGTGTTTTTGGAAACGTTTAGTCACCAATTTATTAATTGCAGATAAATTAGAGACCATTGTCATTTTTTTTGAGTAATAATAGTATTTTATTTTACCAAAAAGATTTCGTTTGGGTGGAATTTTAAATAAAATGATCTATCATACTTTTACCATATTGTCTAATTTTACTAAAATGATTTTATTTTACTCAAATTTTAAATAAAATAACGTGACTAATGGTGGAAGACATTATATAATCTCTCTTTATGAAAGACATTAATTGCTTTCAACTACTTATTATGGGAATTTCATACACAAAAATTGAAAAATATTTTATATATCCGTTATATCTTTATTTTTAGCTTAACTAACAAATCCAGTAAATTTTTAATTTTTTTCCCCTCTAAATAAGTTATCTCCCTAAATTATAAATTGTCCCTTTTAATTTTTTACTCCTATAAACAAGTTGTTTTTCTAAATTATAAATTGTCCCCTTAATTTTTTTTTACTATACCATCTTTTAATTTTTTGCCCCTCTAAGTAGGTTGTTTCCCCTAAATTCCAGATTGTTCCCCTATTTTTCTCTAACTATGTTATCCAATGAATGCATATTTTCTCCAGTGATGGCTAAACTATATCTAGTTGGTCGAAGAGTATGTAGTTTTCATTTAACCCCACCCTCTTCCCCACTTCACCATCTCTTCCCTCTCCCTCTCTCTCTCCACCCCCCCATCCCCCTCCCTCCTGCCCCAACCAAAAAGAAAAACAAAACCAAAAAAAAACCCAATTGGGTGGTACTCCCAGGTAAGTGTTTAGAACCTAATTTGTCAACTAGTACTCTAGCTTCTCATTTCTTAATTTTAACTAAAGATATTTATTTAATAAGTATTAAGCTTAAACTTTTCATGCTTAATTATAATTTTCTCTTTAAGATAATACCAAATTTGAACTCTTTCCTAAGGTCATTCTGAATCAGTTAACTCTATGTCAACTCTATGTTTAAAACTAAATATTCAGTGCATAGTGATTTTTATTTTTATGTTTTTTACTGCAAATCAATCAAATTAGAATTAAGTATTTTGGATCCTTCCCCTTTTCTGTTTACTTTGGGAAAGGAAATTACATCTTTGCTCTTAAATTACAAAGTTGTTGGAAGAAATATTTACTCTCCATTTACCAATGAACAAGGTCGAATAAATTGAGAAGATATTATGGAGATTTGATCAAACAAATTTTATAAGGACTATGACACAAGAATAGCCAAGAAGTCCTCAAGTTTAATTTACTTCAATTCTTTTCTAAGCGAAAAAATAGTACAATAACCTTTTTATTTATCTAGTAAATTTCCATATGCTTCTTTCATATCCCAAACGCAATGATAAATTCACTTACCCCAAAAGAAAAAAAAAAACCCACAAATACAAATACATAATAGAAAATTTTACTCGAGAAGAGAAAAGCCAATTGGGTTTCATTTTTGAATTGCATTGCTAACATTTTACCTTGAGGACACTAAAATTATAGGGAAATAAATTAGAATACTCGAAGGAAATAACTTCACCAGGCTGGATTTTCTTGCCATTTTTAACAAGGCAGCTGCCGTACCTTAAACGTCGAAAGATCATGGGATTAACTAAATTGGTGGATGCAAAATCTTCGCAGGTTATTTCCACATCAAAAACCCCATCCACCTCCAAAGCTTCATTGATAATTTGGACACTGAATTTTGGAATGTGAAGGCTGGTGAAACCCGAAGACGATTGATAAATTCTAATGTCTCTTGCACTGCATCTCCTTGGATAATTGTTATTATTACTATTCCAACCTGCAAAATAAATAAATAAATAAATAAAGATCTTAATCAAATATGTAGGTTTTGTGCAAGGTGTTTGATGATGAGTCTATAGATATGTATACGATATACATACATGAAGTTGTGAAGGGGATGAGGAAAAAAGAAATTAAAAAGGCTATTCTACACGAGGGAGAGGCCATGCTTTATATTTTAAGAAAGGGAGTGATTGATTGTTAGTGTGTATGTATGTTCATAATGTGGATAGAGGTGGTTGTTTATGGAAAATACATGTTGGACTCGAGGGGTTAAAGAATCTTTGCGTATTGGCAAACGTGGTTCTCGACTCCTTTGCAATGATTCCACTCATACGTCTTTTTTGGAGAAATAATTATATGCATTTATTGCACCACTTAAAATCGTGTAGTAAAAAATAGTTAAGGAGACAATTTAATTTAGATAGTGCAAACAAAGATAATTATTAGGAAAGTTAACTTATAAGTTAGAGAGAACCATTCATCGACATATAGGGGTTAAAAAATAAAAATTTATTTGTTTGATTTACTACATTAAAAATAAAAATATAGATGTATAGAAATTTTTTTTTCGTGTTCTTTTGAAAATTATAATAACAAAAAATAATTCATACATCTGCTTTATATCACAACAAATCAATCATATAATTTTCGTGTTTTTTCACCCCCTATTATGTAAATAAACTATATCTTAAATTATAGGATGCCCCTATTAATTGTTTTTTTTTCTACTCGCTTAGTCCCAAAAAAAAAATCAACTTTTAATTTAATAAAATTTTTTAAACTTATAAATTATAACACACCATCATTAATTTATATTTTTACATTTTTATCCTTATTTTTTAATATGAATTATATATTGTCATTATTAGGAAAATTAATACAAGAATTTTATACTAAAAATAGACTCTTTTATATAACTCGTTGAACAATGAAAGTAATCAAATAATTCATTTTTACAATCAATCAATGAATTATAACTTTATTATTCTATCAGTAGAATAGGCAAAATTGAATTGGTAAAATTGATCAATTAACTGGCAAATAGATTTATTAGTTGATCGTGAGGGTGGACTGTGAACAAACAACCATGTCAAAGAGAAGAATAGCCCATCATAGATCGATCACCTAGATTCTAGAATTGAAAAATAAGACTGCTGGTAATTGCTTTCACCTTCCCCATCATCCCAACAAGTACGATTAATTCTGTAGCCAATATATGAAGCAGCCGTATATATTGGCAGTTGGAGTTATTAAATAAGATTATTCTAATACTAAATTTTTTTTTACAGTCATCATTACATTATATTGTATCAATCCTAGATGAGTTATCTATCCATATTGCAATATTATCATCGCAATCCAAAATGAGTTAATATTCAGTATCTTCTGCAATATATCATAGCAATAAAAAATGAATTGATATTATAACTGAGAACTCATCTAAAACCAAACTTTAGATAAGAATGCATTAATTATCAATGAAAACAACTCAAAGCATCTCTTTTATATAGGATTTTTTTTGGTCGAGATCCTCAATATATGCTTAAGGGGGACAGAGCTTACAAATCAAAAGCATCACACAACCACTTTTAACCTAAAGGGAAAAACATCTTGAAAAAACAAGGGGAGGGAGAGAGGGGACCAAAATGAGATCTAACCATGGTTATTGTTTGTTAATTTAAATTTAAGAGCAAGTGTACTAAAAACTGTTCGGAAATCTTGTGGTCAAAAAAGCCACATAACTCATTTTCATGCCTTCCCGATTTTTCATATCATAAGAGCTAAACTTTCTATATAGCTCTCCAAAATGGAAAATTTAATGTTAAACCAATGTAGCTGTAGTTTGAAAACACCCTTTTGCACATCCAAGCTAGTGCTCACCAATTCATTAGACATAAAACAAATTCTTGCACAAGAAACAAGACTCTAGACCAGTAAATCCTCAAGTACAATGAGTTACGGACACGGAATATTTAATGACAGACAGAAAAATGCTCATACTAATTAGCTTTCTATATCATTTTCATGCCATCTAGATTTTTCATATCAATAAGAGCTAAACTTTCTATATAGCTTTCCACAATAGAAAACTTAATGTTAAACCAATGCATATGAAGTTTAAAAACACGCCATTTTGCACATCCAAGCTAGTGCTTGTTTCCTGCACAAGGAAAGATTCTAGATCAGTAAATCCTCAAGTATAATGAGTTTAGGACACAGAATATTTAATGACAGAGACAGAAAAATGCGCATACTAATTAGCATGAAATTGTACAACTGCATAGGTAATATGCCTAAAGCTAGAGACATTATGGAAAACCAAACATCCTTAGACATCTTTGTGCTCTTATATTTCAGAACCATGTTTTTGATCTATCTAGGATTGGCCAATTAGAAAATGTTTTCCTACGAAAGAAAAAATATTCTATGCCAGTGCTTCTGTTGATGAAAATCGGGAAAGAAAACAGAGAATGGAAGAAGAATCCAAGATTTGAAGTAATGAGAACTTTAATAGAGAGTGGGGGAAGAAAGTGATTAATTTCAAGCGTGATCTCACTTTCCTTAAGGTGTTTATTACCCTCTCTATGCTTGCTAATAGAATCTTCAGACAATATACTTTTAGAATACAAGAAATTGAATAGAAACTCAACAAAATAGCAAGTTTTTGTAGTTTCTATAGAAAGTATTTTTTGTATATATTTTGTTTGGTTTTCATTCGTATTTTTATATACAAAGACATCTACAAACCGTTGTACAACAGTTACAAATGGTTAGACATCTTTAAATGATAGGACACCAAATTTGGTCACAACTCTTCAGACTTAGTTGACTGATAGGACACCAAATTTGGTCTCACAACTCTTCAGAGTTAGTTGACTGATAGGACACCAAATTTGGTTACAACTCTTCAAACTTTGTCACTCTTTCATGTTGCAAACTACATTACCAACATTCCCCCACTTAGTTTGTAACATGAAAGCCAAACTATCACAGATGATTATCACGCATAAAAACAAGTAACATAAGTTGTAAACTTGTCCATAGTGTAGTCATATCAAAGGTCCTAATTAAGTCATAGGTGGCTAGATTTCTTAAACCTAAACTTAAAAATTAGGGTAGAAATGATACACACATGAACCAATCAATTCACAATACTTTCACATAACGATTTAGCACTTTTACCAGCCACGTGCTCATCCTAGTTAACGATCATTTATAAGCGATCATCCTAAACTCATGTTGGAAGCAACACCACTTCCTATGATCATATAGGTGAACTAAAATTCAAAACTTGAACACTGATGAAGACTTGATCCTCAACTCGATCAGATTTACACAATCCACAATTGCTTTGTTTCCCTAATTCGTACACTTAGTGTAGCTCTTGACATATTTCTTTCCCTCAATCTAAAGGTTGAGGTCCCACAAAGAAACATGCCAATTGCTGAGATCCAGACCTTTGGTTTGTCGAGGTCAAAATCTAGTGCGAAGGTCCCGTACATGTAGCCTAAAGGCTAAGATCCCATTAAGAAACATGCCAATTGTTGAGATTCGGACCTTTGGTCTGTCGAGGTCGGAATCTGGTGCAAAGGTCCCGCACACCTCCAGTTCCCAGTGACCAATCACTTAGAATTTTATTCATTAAGAGAATATCTCATCCTGCTCACTTAAGAATTACTCTTGACACTACACTTTGGAACGGTACACACAACAACATTGTAGTATTCACAATCACTTATTAGTAATTTGTTTTTACCCTTTAAACCTAACAATCTAGGAAGAAGGTTAGGTTCTCATTGCTAGTGGTTTAAGTTGAAGGATTTTAATCCCATTCCAGATGTTGTCATATTCACCAAGTCTCTTGCTAGAGGCTTTGTTAACGGATCCACCAATTTGTTGTATGTCCTTACAAATACAACCGTGACAATGTCATCATTCAACATTTGCCTAATATAAGCATGTCTTAGGCTTATATGTCCAGATTTTCCATTGTAAACTTTGTTCAATGCTCTAGACATAGTAGCTTCACTATCACAATGCAAGGCAATTGCCGGCATACGTCTAGGCCATAGAGATATATTAAGTAATAAATCCTTTAGCCACTCCGCCTCCTTACAAGTTGAAGAAAGAGCTATAAACTCAACTTCCTTAGTGGAGTGAGATATTACAGCTTGTTTCTTTGAGACCCAAGAAACAGCTCCACCACCAATCATAAAGACCCAATAGCTTGTAGGCACTTGATCACTTATGCTAGTAACCCAACTAGCAACTGAGAAGCCTTCAAGCACACTAAGGAAACTATTGTAAAAGAGTCCCAAATCCTTAGTTCGTTTAAGGTAACGGAGGACTCTAGTTATAGCCTTCCAATGATCTTGTCCCACATTTTTAGTATACCTAGCTAGCCTACACACCGCATATGATATATCCGGCCTTGTACAGCTCATTGTATACATTAAGCTCCCAATTACACTAGCATATTCTAACTGAGCAATTGGTTTTCCAATATTTTCACATAACTTGAAGTTATAATCGAAGGGAGTACTACTCTTTTTCACATTCAAACGTTGATACTTCTTTAGGATTTTATCAACATAATGTGATTGAGACAAGACATAACCCCCACTATGCTTCCTAACTTTAATACCTAAGATAGTATCTACATCACCAAGATCTTTCATCTTGAATTGAGAAGAAAGATACTTCTTAGTTTCAAGTATGCCTTTATAATTGATACTAACAATGGGCATGTCATCCACATAGAGACAAATGGTTACCCCATACTCTTCACTAATAAATGCACTTATTTGCATTAGTGTATCTAAAATCGTGTGAGAGTAAGGCATAATCAAACTTTTCATGCCACTGTTTTTTGCCCCCTATTATGTATATGAGTTATCCCACTAATTATATCTGGTTGCACATCTTAGTGGTACAACGGATATATATAATATTTTCTCCGTCTTTTTAAGACAATTTTTTTTTTAATTGAACTCTTTTTTTTTTTTTTTTGAAATGGAACAAGTATTATGTAAATAGGATATTGGCCTAAATTATACATTATCCCCTTTTAATTGTATGTAACTGCATCATTTTACATCTGCATCCTTTTACGTGATGCAACAAATATGACGAGATACATTCATTTAAAAGTGAAGTTTATATAGTCATCAATCACATGGTTGATGGAGGATTAATAGTATCCAGAATTAGAATTTAGCCAATAGAAGAATAACATTTTTATTTGATTTATCTAGTGAAATGTCACTATTAATTATATAAATTCATAATAATCTTTTATTATTTGCAATTTTTTTAATTGTGTTTATTAGTAATTTTATATTTTCCTTTCTACTACACTAAGACAATTCATTAAATAAATTTGCCTAGTATAACATTATTTATAATAGAGTGATAGAGATAGTGACAAATTATAGTGACTTTTTATAGTGATTGATGTGGCAATTATGAAAAGACAAAATCATCCATTTATCCTCATTACAAAACACAAATAATGAAGGATAATTTTGTCTTTTAATGGTTGCTACGTCAGTCACTATACAAAATCATTATAATTTGTTATTATCCCAATCATTAATCTTTATAATAATATAATATTATAAAAACATTTTTTTTTTTGGGAAAAAAGAAAAGAATTGATGGATTTCTGTCAGTACAATTCAATCATGTAATACCCCAATTAAATTTGGGGAAAAAAAAAACAGAAAAGGCTATAATTTTTAAATTTTTTGATATTCTAAATTATAAATTTTATTAATTGAAGATAAAGTCATTACAACTTATTCAATGATATCGATACATTAAAATACGTAAAAAAAAGCCTATCACATCTAAAAATCTAAAGGTAAACAATTTATTGAACTAAAATTATTAGTAAAAGTTATCAAATCTTGGAAGATAGACAAAAACCAACTTCATCGGATCCAAAGGAAACAATCGAAAGAATCGGATCGCGAAACGCAGCCGTAGGATGCGGCGGCGCAGCAGGCGGTGCCAAATCCATGATTAGGAAGAAACCCGTCCAAGATTAACGCCTGCAACTCCTGCTCTAACCTCTGTCTCTCCATCATACAAAACTCGAACTCAGTCGTAGATTTCATCGAATAAGCTTCCTTAACCCTTCGTTCCACATCCTTAATCGCTTGTTTAAGGCTCGCAACTTCACTCTCCAATGTTTTCTCTTTCTGGGATTCCATGGCGGACGCGATTTCTGTACAGAAAGAAACTGATTAAAATCATGCATGTTCTAGTTATTAAGGAATTTAATATTTACAAGTTTAAAGTCGGCAGAATTTGGTAATTAATTAAGTGAACTTCCTAAACAAATGACAAAAATTAATAGGAATAGAATTCACTAAATAACTGTATATTTTTAGTTGACTAATTAAGTGTGTGTTAAATCCTACCAGCCAATAATAAGAACTATTGGTTATGTAGTTTCCAAAAAATTGTACCTTAACAAATATGTGCACAGAATGAAACCATTCTATATCTTTCAGGATTGAAGTAAAACAAGGAAAGATCAAATTAATTACGAGAAGATCAAATTAATTACGAGAAGTGTACCGTATATATATGTTAAAGAAAAGCAAAAAAACGAAAAAACCAGAATGGAGGAGGATAACTCAGAAGTGTTGTATGACAACTCGTGTACGATGTCGTTTTGCAATACTCCACACAATACAATATTTCAACAAAATACTTCAACAGTATTTCAACGAATTTCTGAACCAATCAAATTCAGCCCTCTACTAAATATGTTTAAGGGATTGGAATAGGATGGAAAATAAAGTAAATGAAAGAACCTGTCAAATTCAGGCTTCTACTGGGATGAGAATAAAATGGAAGATAAAGTAAATGAAAGGGAAGAAGAGGAGAGAAAATGTGAACAATCTTTATAACGTACGTAAATAGTGAACAAACCATGTAAAAAGTGTGTGTTAATTAGGCCACAGAAATGTTGAAATGGTTTTTTTTATAATCCCAAAGACAGAAACAATTTAAGGTTTGACAAGAAAAATGTGATTATCAGTGTGAGTTGAACAAGTTTAGGTTGATTAATTTCGGCAGCAATGATGTTTATTAAATGCGGCTAATCAATGTTCATTTGATTAGTTTTATATGAGATATGGAATTTAAAAAAAAAATAAAAAAAACAAACATTATCGAGGCCAGGCACGAATGGATAAACATCATTCAATTTTTTTGAAAGATTAAACCAGGCTCGTCTGGAGAATTGTATTTTCATTAGGAATCTTAAACGTAAGGACTATGGTGAAAAAGTAAATTTTATTTTGATTTAAAAAATTAAAATGGTAACTATTTCATGTTAAATCAAAAGATAAAAATAATATTTAAATTTTATTAAAAAAAATTAAAAATGATGTATATTACACATATATGTTTTATTTAGATAAGAAGTTTACCAAAAATTTAAAGTAATAATGCATAAACAATTTGAATAAATAAAAACATGAAATTCAAACTTGATTATAAGCTTAATAGAGTAATTTTGAATTTCATGTTTTGTATAATTTTAAAAGTTTTATATCCTACCATCTCCGAGATAATTTTCTTTTGAGAAAGAGAATAAATCCTCCAATTTCTACCTCATATGCTATTTAGTTAAAGGGTGAAAAATAAAATAAAATACCAATATTACTTTCCAAAAATATAGACTACAATCTAGAATATTGTTTTGTTTTGTCTTATTTAAGTACCTTTGCCTTTAATAGTCCTTTGTTGATCAATAATAAGAAAGAAAAAAACAATCTACCAAATTCCCCAAATCTTCCCTTCCAATCAAAACAATGTCTGATTCTGAAGAAGACTACGATGGCAATGGGTACTCTTCTGAAGAAGGCTATGGTGGAGGAGGGTACTCCTCCGAAGATTATGGTGGGGAAGGATACTCATCTGAAGAAGAAAATCATGGTGGTGGGTGCTCTTCCAAAGAAAACTGTAGCAGTGGTGGCGGCGGGTACTCCTGTGAAGATATAGACCCGGATGAAGAATACTATGGTGGGCAAGATGAAACAGATCCGGGTGAAGAAGACAGTCGTCGGTATGAGTCAGAGGATGAGATCGCAAAAGGGAGGCCTAATTTTGGCTCATACGAATTTGAAAACACCTCAAAATTTCAGTACAAAGACAATGAAGATGCAAAGAATTACTCAGCCAAGTTCACCGATGGTTATAAGGCACAAGATTTTGCGGAGAAGCACACTGGTAATCCAGGGTTCAAAGAAGAAGTGAATTACAAGTCGTATTGCAAGGTCGATGACAAGATTGGTGGGTTGAAAACTGAGTACGAGACACAAGTGAAAACCACTAAGAAAGTCACCGTCACCAAGACTTGCAACACTAGCAAAAATTCCAGTTCTTATGCTGTCCCTGATATCCATTCAAGCTTCAAGCGTCTCAACGCTAAGTAGTCCACTTTCCATGCTTGCCATGCCATAAGTTGAAGGGATCTTTCTCTGTGGTTTTTTTCCCCATATTTCTTCTTCTTTCTTCTGGTGTAGGTGTTTTGTGTTGGGGATCAGGGTATGCTGGTCGGCTGTTACTGAATTTTGTTTCTGCTTTGAAAGAATTTGAATCAAGTGCAGCGTTGAATCGTTTATGGTTTGTCATTGTTGCGTTTTAGCTGTATGTTGTTTTTGTTGTTACTGTATGAAAACATATTGCATATATTTGTTGCATCATACTACAAAAAGTTAGCCACAAATTTTCTTTTTTTTTTCTCCCCTATTACGTCTATAGGGCTACCTCTGGGCTATCTCGGGTTATCTCTCTAATTTATATAGGTTGTCTCTCTTAGTTGTATTTGTCATCACAAGTGGTACCGCGAATATATGGAATATTTTCTATAACTGAATAATGTTACACTTAGTCCCAAGGCTTGGATCAGGGGTATCACTTGGAACGTGAGATGGTTCTATCGAATTTTGGAAGATTAGATCTATGCTGATCACGTGGTCACATTTAGAATTTTACATGACAATTACTGGAATACGGAACTTTATGGAATACGGGACTTTATAAGTCACAGGCTGAATAGAGTTTGGAATATATTTTGTTAGTGAATGTAAAAATTCCTTTAGGTAAAATAATAATAATAATAATAATGTTAAACTTCTACTTACACCAATGGGCTCATCTAATCTTCTTTTAAGTTTTCAAAGTTTCTGTTGCACCTATTGTGCATGCAAATTGTATTGTATTTTTACTTTGCTACCTAAAAGAAAAAGTGGACTCATGGTTCTTGATGGCCAAAAATATCTCAAAGGACACGTCATATAATGTGATGTTTCTAGTTTTCAAATGGTACTAGTTTTTTTCTCCCACACAAGTCAATAGGTGTGCCTTATGATAATTTAAAATTTAATGAATATTAATTTTTTAAAGAAAAATTTTGTTTAATTTTTCAAATATAGATTTTATATTTTAAGTTTATTTTATTGTATTTATGAACTACAAAGTTTCTTTTTAGTTAATTTAATATGACTTTATACAATTACGTTGCTAGTTAAATAATCATGTAACATGTTTTTCTATTTTTTTTCTCAAAAAATCTATTAAGGGCATATAAAAATTTGTTTAGTATTTGTAACTTTAATAATAGATATAAAGTTATTCGATTAATTGTTTAATTAACACTAATATATTGAAATTAAAACATATTACAACTTTAAGGTAATAGATATAAAATATTTAAATAAGAATATGTAAATGTAAAATATGGATTTTTTTCTATGGGTAAATATGTCAATTATTTGTAATCATAATGTTCATAATTTACTTAAATAATTATACATTATCATAATTTTCAATAATGTATTAAATTAGTATTGATATTTTTAGTCAAAGTATTTAAAACAATAAATAGGGGATCAAGTTAAATTGTTTTAAATATTTATTTATATAATTTTTAATATATGTTACTAAGAAAAAAGATTTAATATAAAAAAAAAATTAAGAATATATATAAAAAAGGTAAAAAAAATTAAGAATATATATATTCGTTTTTAGTACCCTGCCTGAGAAGGGGGAGTGCCCAATTAAAAATTTTGATAAATTTTGATATTTTTATAAACATATAATTACTATTACTTTAAATTTTTTAATTTATCTTTCTACTATATAATTATTTTGTTAAAAATAATTTAAAAGTAACGCAAACTTTATACTAATGGTGTTAAATGAAATATTGATAAGTTCTTTTTTGAAATAAAAAATTGTTGCTATAATATATATATATAAAAAATAATACTGCATAAGAATGTAACTTTTATTGGAACAATTGAATTTAATATGATAGACTATAAAATTCTAATAATTAGATTTGTTATTAGTTATTATATTTGCATGAATTTAAATAATTTTGATAGTTCATTTTTAGTTAGTTTTACAATGATTAATAATTAATGATAAATAAAAAATCTCTTGTAATATTTTTAACAATTAATGATAAATGAAAACAGGTTAATTAAAATTTAATATTACGTTTTTGTAATGTTTTATTTATATATTAATATATAAAATATTTGCAAATAAAAAAATTAAATTGGTAGGAATACTTATAAAAGAAATATGTAAGTGTATGTAGATCATAAAATTTATATATTATTTTTAAAATTGAACTATTAATTGTAATTAAAATTTAAATAATAAAAAATAATAGTTTTTACTTCAAATAATAAAATGGCGATTTTTTAAAGAATAAATTCAAATAAGATTTAAAATAAATAGTTTAAACAGATAATGAAATTAACATATAAGGATTTCTAATAAATCAATATAATTAATAAAAAAACACAATAAAAGTTTTAAAACAAATTAAAAATTAAATCACTTAATAAATATTTGTAATATAAAATATGTATTTTTTTTGGAATAAATAAATATATTGCATTATAAATACCAAAAGACAATTAAAATAATTTTATACGATATTTAGAAACAATACTGGTACTTTAAGTTAAAATGCTTAAAATGATAAATAAAAAATAATTTATATCATTTTTAATGTTTATTATCAAAATTACATTTTAATTTATGATAACACAAATTTTTAAATATACATATGTGTGTGTCCCAAATTAATAAAAATTGTATGATAATATAAATTAAAAAATAAATCCACATGCATATTCAAAAAAAGGTTTGATTTATTTTATGTCATGACTATTGATTACATTTGAAAATAAAATTTAAATAAATATTAATAATTTTTATATTAAAATAAAAAAATAATATAAAAACTTTTAAAACAATTAAAACTCATAAACTTGTTAAAAAAATCTCAAAACTTAATAAAATTACACTTATAATAAAAATAACAAATAACTTAGGAGAAATCTACTTAGTAAGTCACCACTAAAGTATATAGATTTGAAATGTTTTATGAGGGGGTCTAGATTCGTCACATTAGACGATAATGGCATGAACAATTTAAGCTTATCACCAGCGTTGATTCTCCTTTATTTTTGTTGATTTGATTGCCATATATTTCCTAACTAATTTTTTTTTTTCCAAAAAAAAAAATAGTGTATTAAATTTTATAGAAAAATTAATGAATACAGAAAGGGTCCATTTAAGGACTCGTCTTAATATATCTAATATAAATTCAGTAGGTTTCGATTAAAGCATTCCATCCTGATTAAATGGGATAAGGATATCGGCCCATACTTGCCCAACGCAATCGGTATACTACGAGAAAAGTATGTCTTAATTCCTATCCATGCTCGACTTGACGTTGCTTTTCATTGTGTTTGACTTTTCTTCCAATGCTATAGCACAAAACCTCCCTAACGGAGGATAAAATTGGACAAAAGCAGAATTAAAATTGAACTAATCTTAGACCCCATATGTTTAAAAAAAAAAATCACACGTTAATCGTGCATTAGTCACCCCTATAAACAGTGTGTTTTTTTTTTGCTGCAGCCCTTCCGGCACAAATTGTTACTTTTTTTCCTACCTAATTCATACACGTTTTATTCATTTTCCACCCACTTAATTCACGTCAATATCTTATCCATCTTTGTTGATTCGGGTATTTCCTAAGTCCAACATGCCATATAATACAAAAATTTCTTATAGAAGTGAACTCTTTTTTTTAATCAAGAAAATTTTTGACTATCAACTCTGTTTTTGATACCAAGATAGTATTATTTTCTGATTTTTTAATCATTAAAATTTTATCATGATAAAAATGAATATTAATAGGATAAATATTAACACAAACTACATTATTAATATTAACTCATTAAAATGTGTAACAAAAAAATACTTTGAAAAGAAAGTTGCCACATAAGATTTTTGTGTTTTGGCATATTTATATCACGCATTTCTAGCGGTGTGAATTTCAATCACTATTCGATGGACATTAGAAGACTGATGTAGAATGTCAAAGAAGGATTTTAACTATAAAATCAATTAAAATCTCTCGACTAAAAATAACAATTAAAGATTTTCAAGTTTGAGCAACATTATAATATCATTCAAACAAGACAAAATAAACATAATAAAATGGACAAATTTAAAAACAAATTCAAACAAAACAATACTACATTATTAATTGGCGCATGAACAAACAGATTTGACGTTTGAAGGGACAACGCATGAACCCTTGTTGGAGCAGGCTCGTGAAATTGATGTCTGCATCAAAGACTCATATAATTTCTATAAATTGAACTCTCTAACCAGTACAGAGGGCAGCAAGCCAGCAACACAATTCCCATTCTGTAGGGAAAAAAGAAAAAGAAAAAAAAAATCCATTCCGCTCCAAATTTTCTCTCCAACCAAGAAAATGTCTGACTATGAAGACGACGACTATGGTGGATACTACTCTGATGAAGACTATGGTGGTGGCGGTAACTCTTCTCCAGGCTACTGTGGTGGATACTCCTCTGAGGAAGACCACGCAAAATCACCTTATCGTGAAATTGCAACGCCATATTCGAGGCCTAATTTTGGGTCATATGAATCTGAAAAGACCTCGAAGTTTCAGTACAATGACTATGAAGATGGAAAAAATTACTCAGCCAAGTTCACCGATGCTTACAAGGCTGAAGATTTTGTCGAGAAGCGCACTGGTAATCCAGGGTTCAAAGAAGAAGTGAAATGCAAGTCGTACTCTAAGGTGGATGACAAGTTTGGAGGGTTTAAAACTGAGTATGAGACCCAAGTCAAGACTACCAAGAAAGTCACCATCACCAACCCTTACTCCAATGCTTACAATATTGACAAAAATTCCAGTTCCAGTTCCAATTCCAAATCCAGTTCTTCCTATGCTGATCCCACTATTCCTTCCATCTTTAAGCAACTCGACATTAAGTAGAACATTTTCCATGGTTCCATGCCGCTGGTTGAAGGGATCTTCATCTCTATGTTCTAGTACTAGTATATTTTTCCTTTTCTGGTTCCTTTGTGTCTGTTTTCTGTGGTATTATTATGGGGACTTGGGGAGCATGCTTTCGTTGTGGGCTTGTTCTGAACTCTGATAGTTTGTGGGGTATTTTTGTGCAGCCTTTCGGTTTGATCATCTATGGCTTTTGAATTATTGCATTTTCGCTTTTAAGTACTGTACTATTTTTGTTTCTTTGTGCAAAGTTATGTTGCTTCTCTACCATACTTTATTGCTTTTTCATTATTAAATAGTAAAAAAAAAAAGTATTCGTAAAAGTGAACTGAAATGACTGATTTTTTATTTTCCGCCTCAAGCTGTCATTTCACATCTTTTCTGTCGTGTTCACACTTTACCATGCACGTACGAGTAGTGAGGGTTGAGGATATAAAAATCCCATATATCAAAATTATATAATCGGAACACAATAAAAATAATTTATTTATAATAAGAATTTTTTTTTTTATGTTTAGTCAAAGTCATCTTTATTTACATATGGGCAAAAATTTATTTTTTTTTAAATAAAAATAAATTATTTAAATATATTTTTATTTTAAAATTAAAAATTTTAATTTTCTCACTCAAATTCTTCTCACATAATTTTAAAAAATTTTCTCTTATTATTTCCTCTAAAATGCTTTTTCTATAAAAAAAATACTCAACAAAATTTTTACACATTTTCAATACAATTTTCTTAGATACATGACACTCTAAACTGAGTAATACACTTCAAAAACATAAATTTATAAGAAGAAATTCTTCTTTCTTGTAATATTTTTTTGAGCCCTTCTTTTGTTTTTCTAAAGAGATAATTTAAAAAATAATTCCTCACATATATAAAAAAGAATTTTTTAATCCCTCACAAAAAAAAAAAAAACCAATCAGTCCCTCGCTTTTATACATTACATCTACTTTGATCCTTCCATTAACTTCTGTTAAATTTTTCGTCAAATTTGTCAACATGTGCCCTAAGCGTGCTATTTGTTGAGGGTATTTTTAGAATCACAAAAAATAATTATTTCTTAAAAATTTGATTATCTCAAGTGTGGTTGCTCTCTCTCTCTGCGTTTCTCTGCCGATGATCTCAAAAGACAGCCATTTTTCTGTTGATTTTTGAGAACAACCTTCTGGTAAATTGCAAAAAAAATCCCTTTGTTTTCTGGATTGATTTTCCTAGTAGCAGCAAGATCGTTGGTAGTTATTATTCATTGAGAAAAAGACGAAGCATAGTAGCGAAATTAAATTCAAATCTCATACTTTCGATTTGCTCAAGATAAACAACCCATTGTATCTGTTTACATCAATAGCTTCAAATTGCCTAAAATGTAAACCCACTACTCTTTGTAACATATCATAAGAATCTTCCATTAATGTCTATTGTCCATGACCATCCACAGCCCTAAAACGTGAGAAGGCAGCAACTTTATTGAATGAAAAGCAGGGAAAAAATGACATGGAAAACATTGACAATACTAATACTACCTTGGTCAGCAAAAGCAAGAACGATTAAACAGAAAAATCACGCCAAAAACACTCATAAGGATCAGACATTAAGAATGGTCAAGTCCCAAATTCTACCATAATTCAAAGCTAAATTGCCTTTGACCAGCAAAATTTGCCCATCCATGCGAACGAAAGTCCAAAACTAAACCCACTAACTGTTATTCCACACAATTAGGGGGTGTTTGGTATTGGAGGTTTGGATTGGTTTAGATTGGTTTTGGCAATTTATTGATGTTTGGTACATAGGATTGGATTTGTGTAATCCTTTTGGCAAAAACCGTTGCTGAGGGTTTTAAAAAAACTTCAAAACGACGTCGTTTTAGAGCAAAACAAAAAAAAAAAAAATTTGGGCGCTGACAGCTGCTGACGCGCCTGTCAGCGCCAATGATTGGGCGCGCGCCACATGTCAAGGGGGTTGCAAACCCCCCAAAGGTTTGCAACCCCCATTTTACCCCCTTTTTTTTTTAAAAAAAAACAAATTTCACTAAATTATAGAAAATATTTTTCTCTACAAAATGACATGCACTTTGACTATTTTTTGAACAATATATAATTTATTAAATATCATATAATGTAAAATACTAATATTTTTATTATAATTTTAATATAAAATTTATTTATAAATTTATTATTATTAATATTAAATTTTAATTTTAATATAAAATCTATTCCATTCCATTACAAAATAATACCAAACAACATAATTATTATCATTCCATTCTATTCCAAACCTTTCCATTCCACAAATCCATTCCATTCCTAAACCCACCATTTATACCGAGCGGCACCTTAGTCCTTCTTCATTGCATCCAAAATCTTCAAAGTCATCTCCTCCAACAATTCTAACTTCTCAATATAAACTCTTACCTCTTCAATGTGCAACTCCTTCCAACAATGATTGAATTCATTGGCATCTTTCTTTTTCATCAGCATCATACTCTCATCTAGAACTCCGGCCAACATCCCAAACCCTTTTCGACAACTCAGAGACCTAAGCCTCGTGTGGGCTTTCAAGCACAATCCCATCCTCATCCCCATCTTCATCCAAATCCCGTAATTCTCCCTCAGCCCCTGAACCCTGTATTTGATTTGGGTTATTATAAAATCATGATCAAGTCTTTGTTTTAGAAAAAGGTGAAACTCCTCAATCTCATCCAAAGGGTTTGACCTTTGGATGGAATTGCAGAAATCGACAAGCCTGTTAAGAATGAGGAGATCAGTATCTTCACTGAAGATTCTCACCCGATTAGGCTTCCTGGAAGAAGAAACCTCTCAGTCGTCAAGCCTTCTCCTCTTGTTCTGAGAGTTTCACCCTTTTTGATTGAGCTCGGGGGAAGGGGGGGGGGAGGGGGAACTTGATGAACAAAGGAAGAAGCTGAAGAAAAAGACACCTAGGCTTCAGCCGATAGGAGATTTTCCATATCCATTGAGGAGAGGAGCACTGCAGAGAAGGAGTTTCAAAAGAAGGATTTTTTGTTCTTCCACAAATGCCCTCAACATAAAGCATGCGTAAGGCACGTGTTGACAAATTTGACAGAAATCGACGTAAGGACCAAAGTAAATGCAAGGTATAAAGGTGATAGACTGATTAGTTTTTTCTTTTTTTTTTTGTGAGAGATTAAAAAGTTCTTTTCCATATATGTGAGTGACTATTTTGTAGGTTATTTCTTTTCTAAATTCCACAAAAACTAATAACTTTGGATTCCTTATATAGAACATTTTAGTACTAAAAAATCATTAGAAATTGTTAATCAAATTCCACCTTAAAACAATTCAAATTCAATTCAATTAATAATTATTAAATCCTAATTAAATTATAATTTCTTAAATAAATTTAGTTTAATACACCAACAAAAGAGAATTTTGTCATTCTTTGGAGTGTGAATGAATTGCATTTTAAAATATTTTTGTGTATTTTTTTAAATAAAAATTGTGAGCGCTTTCCAAATAAAACTTGTGAAATAAAAATTATTTCGAAATTGTAAAAAATCATCTCATAAAATGCAAAAATTCATTATGACATACATTCCATACAAAGTCTTAATATATCAGTACAGACGGGAAGCTTTTCACATTCTCAATCAAGTTACTTTGAGGCAAGGAATCTTTCGTCTCTCTTAATTTCAAGTATAAATGTTGAGTGCTCCTTCCTCTTCCCAAAGTGAAGATTAACGTTCCTAATTCAAAGAACTTACAACTAATGAAATGAAGACAGATGTTCTATAAATAGGCTAAATAGCTACCAAATGACAGCTACATAATCACCTATATATCACTAGAAAAATAGCTACCAAATCCCTTCAATATTGAACTTCAAAACAAAACCAATGTCCCACTCGAAAGTATATGAAGAAGGCTATATTTTTTCTGACTCTGAAGAGGATTATGGTGGATACTGGTCTCAAGAATACTACTCCTTTTCTGATGATGAAGAAGATTATGGTGGATACTGGTCTCAAGAAAACTACTCCTTTTTTGATGATGAAGAAGATTATGGTGTATACTGGTCCCCAGAATACTACTCCTTTTCTAATGATGAAGAAGATTATGGAGGATGCTATGAAGAAGACGACGATTGGGGTGAAACTCATCCGCTTGAAGAAGAATTAATCGGGGCTGTTGGAGCTATAATAAGTGTCTGTTTCTATTTAGAAATTACATTCCTGACATGATTTTTTTGGTTATTTTCGAATGGAGTTTAGCGAATTAACGTTCCATGGATTCAGTTGGTAGTACCATTTTATTTAAAACTAAGATTAAAGGGATAATATCATTTACCACCCTTGTAGTTTGGTGATATATCAAATTGATCCCTGTGGTTTTAACAAATATCAATAACCCCCCTGTAGTGAAAACAAAATATCAAAGACCCCCTTTGACTGATAGTCAAGATAAATAAGTTGGAAAAAAGACGAAAAAACCCTCCGATATAAAGATATAGTTTAAATTTATAAAATAAATTTTTAAAAATACAAAAGAAGACAAAATTTAATAACAAAAATTTAATAAAATTATTTACACTATATAATAATTTTTTAAAACTAAAAAATAAAGTTTAAAGTTGAAAATTTAATAAAATTTAGAGACAAAATGACAAAAAAATTGCAAAGTATCTATAAAAAAATTTGAAATTAAAAAACAAAGTATCTATTTAATAATTTTTTGTGTTTTTGCATTAAAAATTTTAACAAAATTTTACATAATTTTATTAAATTTTTATCTTTAAAATTTTTTCTTTTAAAAAATTAATAAAAAAATTAAACTATATCAATTTTTTTTGTCATTTTTGTCTTTAAATTTTATTAAATTTTCATCTTTAAATTTTTTATTATATAGTCTAAATAATTTTATTAATATTTTTAAAATTTTATCTTTTTTGTATTTTTAAAAATTTATTTTAGAATTTTAAACTATATACTTTTATATTTGAGGGTTTTTTCGTCTTTTTTCCAACTTATTTACAGTCAAAGGGGGTCTTTGATATTTTGTTTTCACTACAGGGGGGTTATTGATATTTGTTAAAACCACAGGGTTCGATTTGATATATCACCAAACCACAAGGGTGGTAAATGATATTATCCCAAGATTAAATGACATCATTTGAATTTAAAAAAATGAATTATTTAATTTTGACTTAAATAGCAAACAATCTTTTTTTCAAATAAAATTCTCAAATTTTATTTATTTATATTATTTATGTGACTTTTGATAATTGCCTTCGAGTTTGTGGCATTCGGCCAACATTTTGTTTGGTTATTGTCAAAAAACCTACTGAAAAAAAAAATAAAAATCAGAGGATTATTATTTGTTGCTGATAAAACACAGGCCTGTTATTGGACCTGACATGGGTACAATTTCATCGTCCATGCTTCTTGGATGGTGATTGAGAACAACTGGACTAAGAAATGGGTCATATCACCTGGAACTTCGATGTTAGCAAAAATGGCCAACCCAGTTCACCAAAAGTATAGTTGAAACTTCTAAACCAAAGAAGCCCACACCAGAATTTGATGGTACAAATTATATTCACAATTAAATACTTTATCAACCCCTTATTTCTTTCTGCCCAAAAATCAATTGTGTTTTAATACACGACTTTGTTTACTAATTCATGCCTTTGGTTTGTGATGATGCCAAGATTGGCCACCGGCCTTTAACTCAAATATTCTCATCATTTTAATACAAGTCGGATTTAGAAATTGTTCATATTAGTTTAAATATTCTCATCATTTTAATACAAAGCAGATTTCGAAATTATCCATATTAGCTCGATATAAACACTCACACGCTCAACACAGTATGAAGAATTCAATCTATGTGTAAATTATAAATTGGCAATACTTTCATAACCCTACTTGTCCACAATCATTGTGGAGATAAGGCACTCTTGTGCTTTTTTATTTTACTACTATTAATTTTTTTTACAAATATAAATCTTGCGTTTCTAATCATTAACCATTTAACCCACAAATTTTACTAACATTTAAGAGATCAACCAAGAAAGAAGTCTCACCTTTTCAGGCCATTTATTTCCCTAGCCCAATAGCCCAATAACCCAATAGGCCAACATCTATTTACCCAAAAGATTACTAAAAAAAATTTAAAAAAAAACGGGAAATAAAAATGCGCACAAAACTGTCCCTTTTATTTTCAACTCAATATTAATTTGGTAGTTGGAAAACTGAAGTTTTAAGAAACACAACAAATTTAACCTAGTCTTTAAGACATTTTTTACTTTTGATTTTTTTTTAACGACTTATCATTGAGTTTTATTAGACTGTAGTAATCTTAATAATTTAACAATTTATGTGACAAATATTGCATGGCTATTTGCCACGCCCAAAACTAAACTCGTTTGGTGTGCAATTGAATCAAAAAGATTTTTTTGGAAAGCTCACAGTCTATTATCCAACAAGTAAAGATAAATACTCTCACTTCATATTTTTGATTTCCTTATGAAACTTTATTTTTGTGTCATAAAAATGAATGAGTAATACTGAATATTGGATCTCAACTCACGTTATTGGAACTATGGGTTGAGACCCATAAAAAAATATGCTGTTGGGTCTGTAAATGGAGACTCATAAAAAGTTTGCAATTCAATGAATAGTTACGGTAACGATTATATTAAATTTGGTAATTCTAAATATTTTTTTACAATTTCAGATATAAACGTATCGTTACGAGGACAAACTCTAAGCTAATAGTTCTTCTAACAACAATTTCAGAACATATATTTTATAGGGGTACGTTTATGAATTTGTTTTGTAAGCTTAAATTGGTATTAATACCAGTCAGTTTTGTTCCACTTATCCATTGTCACATATCTTTCTGTCCAAGAGATGGAAAATCTACATGCTGATACATAAATTCAACAATTCATTTCATGGTGATGAATAGTAGTAGTCTCGAATATTACAACTTCATCAGTAATCTAATGGTAAAAGAGTTGTATCGCCCCAACGTAAGATCAAATCCTGAATCCTTAGGGAGGGGGATTTGTTGTAGATTTAGGACAAGAGAATCCCACTCAAATGTTCGACCTATTCTTGAAAAAATTTTGTCTCTACATTCAAAGTCATATACGTCTTTGATGATTGATATCAAGAGGACCAAAAATTACCCACACGACGAGAAAAAGCGATCTAGACCTCTAATTTAAAGCTGAAAACAAATCACTTTTGTAGACAGAAATGTCAAGTACATATTTGAAAAAAATAGAAGAAAAGGACATAAACGTTATTATTCACACAATATACAATACCATGATCAGCTTCTCCATCTTCGATCTTCTCCCTTATGACTAAAAATAATGTACTACAAAGCTCATGACACAACTTAATTAGCCATGCCATACTACATATTGTACCCTATGGCATAGTCCTGATACATTCCTTCAGATTGATGAAGAAGAGAAGTAGAATCCCATGAGTTTGAGGATGCCGAATTTGTATCAATATCATTAGACCACCACATCATGTCGTCCCTCGCGCCATCAATTTCTTTTAGACAATCAAATTCACCCGTCTGACCATCTGAGGACAGGAAACAGCTAGCTGCTTTGCTGTTGAGAAAGTTATCAATTTCAGCTTCAGTAAAAGGTGGATTAGGTTGCAAACCACAATTTGGTTGTTCCAAAATGTCTGATGATTTGGGATCCACAGTTGAGCCTAGATGGTTGTTTCCATTCAGAGAGTTCTCTAGTTCTTGTTGAAGCCTAGCAGAAATAGCAGCTTGATCCAGGAATTCGACATTTTGCCCCAATCCAGGTTGATCAGTATTGGGAGCAACTTGTTGCATTGTTGCATTAGTCTGGCTTTGATTCAGATTTTGGAGGGTTTGGAGCATCTGTTCTGGAAGGGGATTCAACTTAGGCCAAAGTGCAGGATTGTTGTAAAATGAGAAAGGGTTTTGAAGGCTTTGGAGTTGAATATGGAGTTGAAGCCTTTCAAGAGCTGAGTTGCTCAAGTTATGCCAGGCGTTTTCCTCAGCACAATTTGCAAGATCCTTCTGATCCTGCCCTGCGGCTGAGAATCTGTTCATTTGGGATTGTTTGCGCCTTCCCAGCAACTTCTTCTTCAATCTTGTGTTCCAGTAGTTCTTGATATCATTGTCTGTTCTCCCGGGCAACTGGGCAGCGATGATTGACCACCTGGCATTATCGGAACACATGCAATTGCAGAATCAGCCTAGCTTTTGGTTAAGAATATTGAGAATTCACATGTAATATAACCTTGGGACAAATATTCATGTCTAGAAATGAAGAATTTGTTCTTCAGACAAAAGCATAGTTGACAAAGACAAAAAGACAAGCAATTTTGGCTGTCTAACAGAAAACAGTGACAGATTAATACCTGCTGCCAATACTTATATAGAGGCTGCATATGATGTTGTCTTCTTCTTCAGTAAATCCACCATGCTTGATGTTCGGACGAAGATAATTCAACCATCTAAGTCTACAACTCTTTCCACATCTCTTAAGCCCTGTAAATTAATTAAATTCATCAAGCTCATGAAACCACTAACAACGATATAAGAGATCGAATATAGCATAGTGATTAAGGTTTAAAGATATTAACTTATTGTTCATCTAAGATGGTTAGTTTCTCACTGTTGTCATCATCAATTCCAATTTTTCCATTCCTAATACATCACTTCCAGATAAGAAAACTACTGAAATCCTATACAGGATTGAATCAAACGTAGGGCAACACACATACCAATCTTTTGAGGAAGAGCAATCCAATTTCCACCAGTTCCATATTTCTCAATATAGGCCTTGAGCTTGGCATCTTCTTCAGTAGACCATGGCCCTTTCTTCACGTTAGCTTTGTCACAGCATGGAGCTCTACCCATCTTCCTTTCTAAGTCTTTTATGCCGCTTTTTCCTTGTTTGTTCTTCTGGGATTCTCTGACAATATCAGAACAGATAGAAGCTGTCTTTGATTGTTGATGGAAAATGTTGGATGGAAATGTTTGCACACCAAGACCTGGCTTTTATAGGTAGGAAGATTGGGTTGATGTGATGCTTATGATGACCCCAAAAGTCATACCACCATTCTTCTAGGGTTTCTTCATCATCTCTTTCCCGCACAAACACACACATTTGGATTAGTTCAGTCAGCGTTTTTTAATTCCTTTTTCCTCACTGATACAAATTAATTTGTATGGTATAACGACAAAGGACTGAACAGAATTCCATCAAATCAAATATTAAAATCAGTAGCTTTTTGAATTAATGATTAGTTTATGAAGGAGGCAAGAAAGAAGGGAAACACAGCTAAAATCAAGAAAGAAGGCTCCATCCTTCTAATCTTGTCACCAGCCTCTTTGAAATGTTCGATTCTTTGTAGTCTACTTTTTATCTGTCTTGCTAGAGATGAATAGCTTGAAAATGGTTCACAAGATTGTGGTCATGACAAGAAACTCCATCAAAGATTTTATGTATTTCATGACTAGTGCAAAAAAAAATTTCATAATTGCAATTTTTAGTTGATCATTCATTAGAATCACTATATGGGAAGGGGAAAAAAAATTTATTGAAACAATACTTTAGTTATTATTTATCCCTGTATTCGAAACTTAAGGTATGCATACTGAATATATATAGTACAATGGTCACATCACGTCAAATTATAATATGTCCGTGTTATAAGGTGAGAGTGGTAAAAAAAACATTTAAAAAATGATGATTAAACATATATTCTTCCAAATTAAGTATATACAACACTTTTGATCATAAAAGCAAGAACATCAACAGGTAGGTTTAAGTCATTGACTCATGCTGCTTGCTAGAGTAAGAAGTAACGCAAAATTTTCTAAATATGATAGGGCAGAAAGATGCCTAGCTCAAGGTAAAATTGAAGAGAATGGAAGTGATTTGATTGGACAGTTTGTCTAATTGGTTTAACAAGATTATGTAAGCAGTGCACAAAATTCTAACAAGAAACGAATGCATGCAATTGCATAAAAGTTTAATTTCTTTTTCCAAAGGGAGGAGAAGAAAAGGGAAGGAAAAAGGAGGGGGGAAAAGTATAGTTTTTATATTCCTTCACCACCTCTTATATATGGCTTGCTTGGTATGCATGAATTCTGATCCCTCTGAAAACTTTCAACAATTTAGTCAGCATTTACTTTTCAAAGAAGAAAAAAACTGCTTGATTTTGGTTCACATTTTTTTCTTAAAAAAGAATGATTATCTAGAAAAAGAAAAGGAATCCAAGAGGGCTAGTTAATTGGTCAATAACCGAATAATATAATAATCCAAAACTTTCTAATTGTCAACTCTTGGACTGTAAAATCAACTAGATAATTATTGTTGAATAACTAGTATACGCAATAAATTATGTTAAGTTAGATATAGTTTTGAAAACAAAAGATCTTAGGTTGAAGTTAAATATGAGTACATCTATAACATGAAGTTTTGGAAAATAAATGCTCAGAGAAACTAGTTTGTTAATTGGAAAGAGAATTTTATTCATGTTGGCTTTAAGGGGGTACATGGGAGTAATTAATTTAGTTTTTTTGTTTTCATAAAGTTTGTTTGATGTTATAGGCAAGATTTCATAATTCTATTTTATCCCTATTAAAATATTAAAAAAAATTATTAAATCCTTAGGAAAATTCAAAAAATTAAAAAAAGAAAAGAAAAGAAAACTCTACTAGCAATACATACATATATTATTTCATCCCCTAGTACATAAATCTTGAACTTGTCAAAGAGATTTATATCTCCTTTTCTTTTTGAAACAGATTTTTTTTTTTTCAAAAAAAGGAGGAATCAGAAAATTGATAATGGAATACCACAAACCAAACTCTTATAAATGATTAGATTATCTAGATTCTTTTACAATGAAGGATTATTATATGTCACAGGTTTGATTTATTACAGTGATGATTGCCACTTATAGAAATGTAATGTAAGATCAAATATATAAAACTTTAGTGATTCGACTTTTCCTTAAACTCTGCACATATAAGAATTTTTATGCACTGAAGTACATTTTTTTAATCCTTGCAGCAATTGCCTGAATAAAGAATTTTGCACCATTTTCCAAATTAGAAATCTAAATTAAGGAGTAAAAAACAAAATAAAAATTCTTTTATCCCATTTTATATTTAGTTTGGTACATGAAACAAAATTAGAGTGGCAAACTTAATATCTAGTTTTACATATTGTAAGCACACTACACTTTTCATGGATTTCACAAGCTTAATTATGAAACATTACATTTTCCTGGAGAAGCAAAACTATCCGAATAAACCTAAAAATAAGACAGGTAAGATTAAGACAGGCATAATAGACTCTAGTAAATTTTCAACCCAACCCCCATCTCAGAAGCAAGCAAGTTGAACAACTATTGAAATGATTATCCTATAGTATTGAAGTCGTTAATTACGGCAGTATTTTTAATCTTGCATGTTTTTATAGTCATTCCCTTTGCTTTATCCTCCTCAAGACTACAATCAACAAGTTGGCAAGCCATGATTTTCATATTAGAAACTTAAACAAAAAGCCATTTTAGTGCATTAAAAAATCAATAGCTTTTCCAAGAGGGAGGCCCATTCATTGACCTTGGTTCCCCTAGTTTAGTATTTTGTCATTGGGGTATTGAATTAAAAACAAGGAGGTCCAGAACCGCACTTAGTGTAGAAATTACAAGCAGAAAACTATCAAAATTCAAAAAGGGATTCTTAGCTTCGAGATTTTAATACATATAATATATAGCATGCTAGTACTATAGTATATCTTAAGGAGCAAATGGACTCAGATGTTTGGGGTGAAGAAAACATGTTTCTGCTTGTCTTTCTCTCAAGGTTAGAATCTCTTTGGTTGGTTCTTTCTTTTCTCTCTCCATTGACACTGCATTTGATCCGTCATCAAAGAAGACCAACCCTATTCAAGACTTTTGTTGTGAGGTTTAAATATTAGAGCTGGTGAAGGTTTTCTTGATAAGAAGATAAGTATGGGTCACAAATTGTCCAAGTACCTAAATAATATGCAAATCACTGGTGCTAATTCAATTGACCTCACATTATTCACTTGCTAAACTAACCTGTATATTCTTCTCATCTTCCCAATTTCCATCTCTCTGTCTCAACTCTCTCTCTCTCTCATACACACACACACAGAGTGTGTCGCAAAGTACAATTTGGTGAAGTCATCATTATATCCGTACATTTTATTTTATTTTTTATTTTGAGAATACGTTGTACATGTAACATGTGTATTTTCTAGGTGTTGAGAGTTAAATGTTTGCTTCATTAAAATTACATTTGGTTAAGAAATATATAAATCTGTAATTACTGTCTTCTGCAGTTACAATCATCTGGTATTTTTCAGGGATCATTTTCAAAGGTGAGAAAAAGAAAATGAAGCTTCAGTTTTATTTTTTGTTTAATGTTTGCATGAAAATATGAGCTCTTTTCCCAATAGTATATCTTTGAAATTTTATGAAATACAGTGTAATTTTCTAGCAAGCATATGGAGTACTTTTTTTTTTTTTGGTCTCTTTGCTCTCCCTTTCTGAAAATTGCCACGATATACACATAATTGTTATGAGCATTACAAACTGCATGAAATTAATTAGATCACGAAAAAGGGACTTGTGCCATAGGAGCTTAAAATATCTAAGCTCATCTCCACATAAAAAAAAAAAATTCTTTAGCCATACATGAGGAAGAAGAATTATGTGGCACTTATTTGTTGTTTGATCATGGCAGTAGACAGCTTTTGTTTGTAGTATCCTGATCATTTTGCCTGGCCTAGATTTTTCATAAAACTTTACTCGATAGCATATAAATTAGATTCAAATGATTTGATCTTCTATGGAAAAGCCAACTTCTTTTGTTTTTTACTACTCGACCATATATCTCCCATGTCTCAAATTCAATGCTAAATATCTTTAGTTATTACTCTTCCAAACTCATCCTCATCAAGTAGTTAGGACAAATCCATACCACAGGCCAATAGCGACGAATCACTGAAGAAAACCCAATTAATTACCAAGCTATGACCAAAATAAAATCTGAATTTTATCATTATTTATAAATTGATGCTTCAATTTCGTCTTGTTATTTTTTTCTTTAAAAAAATAAAAAAAATCCTAATCTAATTTGTTCTTCTTAAATACAAATGTGACCTGTTATTATTACTCAAAATCAATATGATGAAAATCTTATATTATTTGAAGAGGCTCTATCATATGAAAATGTTATTTAATTAAACTTTAGATTTAGCAGGTCATGATAATAAAACATTTGGCTTTGTTAGGTGAGCTATAAATGCCTGACTTATCAATCTATTTAGTAATTTAATACTTTTGTCTATAAATATTGCATATTTGATTTCATTCATAAAGAGCCTGTTATGAGAAAAAAAAAGAACTCAAATTTATACATTAAGTACATTGATTCTTTTTTTTTTTGGCCATTTTTTTTGTCTTATTTCACCCAAAAAAAAAACTTTTATCTCCAAGTTTTGCTCATATTTAATTCCGTTTTTTCAGGTGTGAAACAATGTCAAACTAGAATACCAAAAAAATATGAATGTGAAGTCATGTCAAAACATGAGTGTAGTGTCAAACCAAGATACTCAGTACGCGGCCCGATCCATTGTAATATATCCTTTCGTAGACTTAAAATATTGTTCAATGAATGAAGGCATCACGCTAACTCTACGACACAAACAAAAGTTTTTTATTCCCCAGCCTCACAGGGGTTGACAAATATGCCAACATTAGAGTGGTGAAGACAAATAATTACTCTTGGATCTTTCATTAATATTCCTTGAGTAAGACTCTAAGGAATTGTTTAACCATTCTTGAAGAATTGTGGCATACTTAATATAATCAAGACGTTTCCATCTCCATGCACTTTTTTCAGAAAAATAAAGCAGCAAGACGCCACAAACAGACGCAGTTGCTGAGGTCTATTGCAGTCCTAATCCCTCCTGTACCCCTCACAAGTTTTCTATAGCATTGTCAACCCAATCCCTTAACAAATCCATCACTTTTGGGCATCCAAGAACTTGACTTCTGCCTTATTCCTTAAATATATCTTGCTTCCCATTCAACAGTTACTTGTTCTTGTTCATTTTCATTCTCATTATTTGAGTTTTTCCTTTTTCCTTTTTTGTGAGATGGAGAAGAGGGATCTTTGCATATTTCAAATCTTCAACTAATAAAAAGTTTTGCAACTTTTACTTTCCTTTGTTTGTTTTTTTTGGCCAAGTTTCAAACTTCCGATCATTCATTCAACTTTAAACAAACATCTGTCAACAAAATGACCTACAATCTATGTTTACTTATAATGAAGTCCAAGATGTATCAATCCGTTACCAGTAACACTTCGTCTCGTTGATGTAGAAACTAAACTTTCAATATAAAAGAAAAGGAGATCAAAACAAATAAGTCGTATAGGCTTTTCTCTCTCACAAATTTGGAGGCCTAATTTTACTCCTAAAGGCTGTATGGTTTTTCATACTATGGACTCTCTCGTTTTTAGTATCTCACCCGCATATTACATGCAGTTACAACATATGTATAGGCAAATGGAGCTCGAATGATTTTTTTAAAAAAAAATTTTGCATAGAAGCTAAGGCAAATTATGTGACAGTGGTTTAATTACGTCACTTCGACAATAGATAATTAAGTTTCGAATTTGCAATGATGATAAACTTCAAACTTAAATGTGTTGAACTTTTTGTTTTGAATCTAAACAAAGAAAATATAATAGGCTTGCTATTAGATCACATTTATAAAAAGGTATGAAAATTAATTTTAAGTAATTGAGTTCGTATTTGGTTACGAAGGGATTATAGAAGTTTTTAAATGAATAAATAGAAATACTACTAGAGGCATGAGAGAGAGAGCCAACAGGCCAAACTTCAGGACAAATCCCAACAATATTTTAGCCAAAAATCCCACACAAGGTTCGAATCTGAGTTATCAGAAGATTTCTCCCCACATCATCTCAAACTTTCCACCTTACCTATGCCCCTAGGGGCAGCTGTTTTCCTTTCTTACTTTGATATTCTATATTTTTCTTATTTAGACATAAATTTATTAAAACTAAACTTATTAAAGTTTATGCATCTCATATTATAATTTAGTACTTATGAATAAAACAAGTCATTATAAAGACATCATTGTTACATATGTATTCATGTTAAAGTTTAGTATTTATTAACAAAAATCATAATATTTTAAAGACACTATTAGCACACAAAAAGTAAGAAAATCTAAAATTTTCTTTTCTAATAATACATTCTCATTCTCATTCTCATCACCGGCACAATTCAAAAGAACCATAGTGATTCAAAGTATGCATACCATCACGGTATGATCCATGAACATGAAAATTTGAACATCCGCATCAAAATACGTAGGTTTTTTCAACTGCTCAAAATCTGAAACATTAAAAATCATGTGCTGCTGCTTTCTCTGAGCACCAGGCATGTAGTAAAACATTGACTTTCAATCGAAAAGTCGTAACCCGCGTATTAGGTACAAGATTTCTCGACACAGACAAAGGTATAAAATGATGGCATCATCGAATTTGACCTTGGCATTAAATTTAGAACATTTTTAATTGGTTGGTTGCTTCAATAATTAGGAAGGCCAAACCCCAAAAGTCCACCCAGATATCAACGCCGTTTCATGCAAGGAATGCAGACAAATCGGTCAATATTTCTCAACACCACAGAAAAGCACACAGAGTCACACACTCAAAAATCATCTAATCTAGTTGGTAGATAGGGTGGGTCTCATGAAAAATACAGGCAGTTTTCGTTCTGTCTCAGTCATGTCATTCTTCAAACTAATTTCCAACATAACCAACCCATTTCAACTCCACTTGATTCTGGGCAGGTCTGCATCATTAGAAGACAGACGGACCATATACTATCCATCTACACAAAATACAAGAAGATATGTATAACACCAGTTACATCATCTTGAAGGAAACACTAAATCAGATTTTCTAATAGAGCTTACAACCACCATAAAACCAAATATCTCCCAGATACAAGTATACAACACATCTGCAATGTCGATAAAGGACTCTTCAGACAATACATTAATCACATCAGTAAACACAATGCATACCAACAGAAAGGTCGCGATTACTTTAAGAAATGAAACTGAGTTGGTGAACATTGGAAATAAGTCCAAATTTGTGGCACTGAAATCCCATAAAATGTTTTAACTTACCACAATTTCAAGTGGCTTCCATCTAATAAATATGGAAATTAGAATTGTGTCATAACAGCAACAGCACTTCCAGATGCAGATAAACAAAGAATAAACACCACGATGGAAAACAATCGTGTGTATTTATCTCACTGTTGAGAGATGTCAAAAGTTGCTCTAATAATGTTGGTATATTTTCTACATCTAAAAAATTTGGAGTTCAGGATTTAAGGTAACTCCTAGCAGGAAAATTGGATTACCATATAGTCAAAATCCAAATAAATATAGCTCGGAATTTTCTGTCAGAAACTTATAAGTAGAATGCAACCTTTTCTACAAAAGGAAACTAAACTATGTACAATAGCAGCACAATTCAACCTCAAGATGGAGATTAAAAAAGACATCCTCATGGGTAAGAACTGCATCGCCACCTTCTTAACACCACTATATTTGACAACCTGCACATCACAAAGTATCCAAATACACTTATCAAACAGAAAATGTATGCCTACTCAAGGCATAAGCACAAAACCATAACAAATGTGAAAACTTACATTCTGATGATGCAATCAGGTTCATCCTCAGGCTTTATTGAAGTATACCCTGGCAATATCATGATCAGAGAGCATTGCATTTAAGTCACACATAAACATTAATAAAAGAGATCAAGAATGGCAAAGAAATGATTCAGTATTATTAATTTAACTAGTTTCAGGGAAAGGCAATGAGGATCATTGGTGAGATTTGTGTGTTTTACTTCCACTTACTATTGCTTGCCAAAAAAGAACATCTCTCCAAGTGACTGGTTGGTGCAATATCATTGATATTATTTCAGATTCATTGCTGCAGCCATACTTCTCAACTTCTGAGAAATTTCTGTGAATGATGGCCTCTCCAACGGATCAGCAGCCCAGCAACTTTCCATTAATGATTTCCATTCAGGATCGCACCAAGTGGGTATCTGTGGACGTAATGTGTTGTTCACAATCCCTCCTACACATGAGAAAGATAAAATTATAGAAAAAGAAGAAGCTGGTAAGCAAGATAATGCAGCAAACTCCTTTTCATCCGCACATACCAATTATCGAAGCACAATGCCTATCTTTATATGGTTCATCACCAGTTAGCAACTCCCACATAACAATGCCATATGAATAAACATCAATCTGCAGAAGAAAAGGATTAAATATTGGCGAGAGAAACAATCATGGAAGCCATCAATATTCACTAATTATGTTAAACAGATATTACCATTTCAGAAACCATGTTGCTTTTTCCACTCAGGAGCTCAGGTGCCATCCAGGGCAATGTGCCACGAACACCTCCTGATACTAAAGTATGCTGTTTTACTTTTGATAAGCCAAGATCTCCAATCTACAAGGAAAATCAGCCAGTGGTGAACAATTGATTGAAGAAAAATGCCAAGTGCATTGTTTCAGAATATGTGAACAGAATTTGTACAAAAAGAACAGCAGTTGCATGGACACATAATCAAATGCAGAAACTCAGCTTAGAAAAGTCAAAATTCAAATAGATTGATTTTCAGATTGTTTGCTTCATAATACCTTGCACACTGGTCGATGTGGATCTCTCATATTTACCAACAAATTTTCACATTTTAGGTCAAAATGCACAATATTTTTTCCATGTAGATACTCCATCCCAAATGCAGTATCCATAGCAATCATAAGTCTCTTCCGGCGATCAATTGTTCTGTTGAATCAAAACATGATTATCAAATCGGCAATTTGAACTCCCAACTAGAAAAAACTATTTACCTTCAAAGAAAAGCAAATTTTAAGACGGATACAGCAAGAAAAACAAGGAAATGTACCATCAGTCAAAAGATACCTGTCCTTTTTTTGTAAGAACTGCTTTAAAGATCCATTGACCATAAACTCTGTCACAGTGGCCAAAGATCCATCCGGGCCATCACGGACAACACCATAAAAAGAAACAACATTTGGATGGTGTAATGAACTTAATATCAGAGCTTCTTTCCAGAAATCTGAAATCTAGGTAGCAACAGAAAAATCAAGAAATCAAATCCAACTCGAGCATACTAGTGGCAATTAAATGATGATGGGAGGAAGGAAAGGAATGCTGAAAATAATTTATTATACAAGAAAACATTTTGAACCTAAGGATTGAAAAAGATGGTTTTCTAGCATGCCATCAGGCATAAGTATCAAGCAACACCAAGCATCCAATCAAGTCTAAAAATCAAGGTAAGGATCTCTTAATAGCAAGTGATGACTCTTAATGTTTGAATAAAGATCATTTAAAGTTCATATGTCTGTCTGAAATAAGAGATGTAAATATCAAATACAAAAAAGAAGCTCTGCACCAGTTAATTGTTAGAAAAGATGAAATGTGGACAGAATATCTAATGGCAAGGATCATCAATCTATCTCAGTTTTTGGTAGCCACAATTGAAACTAAGAAATTGTTGGCATGAAAATATCCAGCCATAACATCACCAATTGCAAACAGTACCATTTACAGGATTATCCAGAATAGCAATCAAATCCTTACCATTAACCATCAATAGTACCAAATGTTACTGACCATATTAACTGCTATCTACTAACATATGGAGATATGGAGATGCAATTCATAATTCGTAAAGGAATCAATATATTAGAATGCTCCAGTTTCTCTCAACCTTTCTTCAATCGCAAACACCACTCCTTGTGATTAATCACAAAGGAAAGAGAACAGATATTCAGCCATATGGAGCTCTTTTTCTGGGGATGGAAAAATTGGACATTTGCAAAAGATCCAAAATATATAAATTGATCTGTCTATATGTTCAAGGTGCTCTTCTAACAAGTTTTCTCAAAAAACACTAAGATAACAAAAAAATATCAAATTAAGAAACAAATCTTGCCACATTTGTGCTTCACTGAATAAAAAAACCTGCTACTTTAGGTAAATATGTAAGGAGAGAGGGAGGGAGTCAACCAGGAGGCCTCAGATTCCAGACCTCCCTGCTGCCCCACCCTGCCCCCTAACTCCCCCTCTCCCCTCAAAAAAGAAAAAAGAAAGGTAACTGTGCAAGACTTGACACATTGAAAGAGTAAGCTGACTCTTTCAAATGAACAACCATAATCAACACACCACATGCTTTAGCTGAAAAAAGTCCCAATATAAGCACTGAAACAGCTCTAGGCAAGCAAGATATATCCAATCACTGCACCTATGCAAATTCTAGCGTTAAAATCATGAGCAAAGAGCATCAAACACAAAGCAAGTAGAAATAAGCCTGATGTTCATCTGAAATTTTTAACCAAAGGAATTTAGATAACCGCACATCAGTATGTACTGATGCAATAAACTATGCTAGCATAAATCTTCCTTTCCTAACAAATTGAAGAAACATGTAACCAACCTATGAGCTCAAATTTGAAACAGTAGATAATTAGATCAGTGAAACAAATTTGAAGTTTTCCCTGTTTCTAAGAGTAGAAATGTTCAATTAAATAATTCTGGAACAATCCAGCTATTTGCAGCACGTAATAGTTAATAATAGCACAAATCAAAAAAAGGCTACCAAATGAAACCACTTTCAAGAAAGTTTGCACTCAATACATGACAAAAAAATGGAGCTAACAGAATGATAAATTCTAAGAGTATTAACAGTTCTAAATGAAGGTTACTTAACCATCCATGACAACAGTCACCATTTAGAAAAAAGAAATAATTAATGCTAATGGAACAGAAATTATACCAAGCGTTCTCTTTCTGATGGCCTCCCAGCAAAGCAACTAGCCTTAATCCTCTTTATTGCTACATCAGATCCTTTCCATTTCCCATGGAAAACAGCACCATACGTCCCTGATCCTAGTTCACGGATCTCCTCCAGATCTTCATTTTTAATGGTCTGAGTGAAGAAGCCAATTAAATAAGTAGTCATTACCAAATCTAGAAATATATTACACAAGCAAATTACAATTTTGACATCAATTGTCCAATAAGAAGATGACAGATACTTCTTTTAATCATCTAACAATGGCTAGCCTATCAAGCACTTCTTTCAGAAAGTAAAATAATTGAAAGAACACAAATCAGTAAACAATGAAATGCAAAGTCTTTCGTTACACACCTGCAGACCCCGATTAATGGCTTCCTCCTCTGCCTTCGTTTGTTCAATTTTGGAATTGTTTGAATTTTCACTATCAGAATCTATCTCCAAGTCTCCATGCGTTTCCTAAACCAAATGGAGAGGATTATTCGCTTGGCTCCAAAGAAAAACTGAAAGAAAAATATGCAAATGGCTCACCAATGCATCTGCCTCATTTTGATGTTCCTCCTTTGCTGGAGCATCATGCTCAACGGCAGAATTAGCAATCCCCTGAACTTTAGATTTCACATCTTCAACATTATCTAAGGTGGCCTTTTTTGCTGATGCAATCAATTCAGGTAAGCAGCTCAAACGGTCATCAGGCTGGTCCTCTTTTTCAAGAAAAGCACAAGTGTCAATTTCTTCTGGTCTAGCAGTCCCACTGCTGTTTCCACCATGCGCCATTAGATTTGAATTAATTAGTTCAGGTGATTTTACATTTTCAGAGTTTCTATTTCCCTCAGAATCAGTAAGAATACCTAAATCTTCAACTTTCCCCATATGAATCACCACATTATCCCCTCTTTGACCATTATCATCCATCCTAACTTGTTCACTAACACCAGTATCATTCCTTGGTTCTGCAACAGGAGTTATTGATGAAACCAATCTATCATCCACTACTGGTGCTGATTCAGACCTTATCAATGGATCTACAGGAGTAGGAATATTCAGCATATCAGGAATAGATCTTATGTGCTCTGCTTTGTACAGGAGCTGATTCTCCTGATTGTAAGCAGTAGGCACAAATTTCAGAACTTGACCATTAGAATAGTCAGGCACGTGTGACCCATCCAAGCCCACTACTTTCTGTGAGGACTCAACCCAGGGGTTTTGGTTCTCAATCCCAGCTCGCAAACTAGGACTGGTTTCCACTCTGATAAATCCAGGACCAATTAAACCACTTGCCAACTGAGGTGAACTGGATGCTTCATGAGGAGGACCCCCATGAATGGGGCTATGTATATTTCTCCATAAAGCATGTGCCGGGGTATGTCCATGTGTAACTGAATAAACACTATCATGTCCATAGGCATAAGATGGATTTGCATACCGAACTCCTCGTTCATCCATAGGTTGACCATGCATATGAGGTCCTGCAGAGACTGTCGAGTTGGGAAATATTTGGCTCACCTCTGGACCAGATCGAACATACCGAGAGTCATCCGCATGAACATAATGTGATGGAACGTAGAATGCATCAGATATATTTACATGCCCGTGGGAGATACTCATGTTGTTATCTACAATGTGGTGATCGCTCAACCTTCCAACAACAGAAGCATGAGGTCTTGGTTCATCAGGCCTAACAGCCGACTGATGAGACAAAATCCATCCCCTTTCATGACTCTGACTCTCAGTATAGAGGGGTCGAGGATCCGGTTCCCTAGAATAGTATGGATGGTGCATGTTTGCATCAGCATTCATCATCAGAATTTCTCTATTTGGAGGGCACTCAGCGCAAGGATTAGCAACATGATGAATACCATTCCCTACACTAGGTGGCTCTAAATGCTGATGTTCCCCTGGCTTCCAGGTTGCATCAGTATAAGCTTGATTCCTCTGGAAAGTAACTCGACAATGTTCACAAACACTATTTCCTTCAAAAACATTGACACCATGAAGGATATTGCCAGGGAAACCAGCCTTTTCACTTGGAAAAACTGCTAAATTATCTGAATACTGAGGCTGGTGTTCATAGTGGGGATGATGATTCATTTGAACCTCAGGCATCCTATCAAAACTTTTATCTGAGAACTCAGCATACTGGGCACGATAACGACTCGCTGAAGGCGAAGTTGGAAATTCTGCCAACTGTCTTGGGTCATGGTGCCCAGGCTGCCTAGGGGAGTAGTAAGCAGGGCTCCATGGAGCGTCCATCTCATTATACCGTTGAGAAACTGACTGCTGTGGCTGTCCCGAAAGCAAAGTGGGGATTGTAAGTTGACGCAGATTATGTGGCATGGGCATCTCAGTGTTTCGCTGATTTTGTAAACCACCTTCAAGGTTCATCTGACTGAAGAACTGCTCTGCAAGGGCAACATGGGCATCATCCAGGGGACCAATAAACTGGGAGTCATTGAGCTGATTCCTTCTGTAATCAGGGGATTCATTAAGGCTGTTCAAAGCATCAACGTACCTCCTCTCATTGTCCCTTTCATCACCATCAACAAAATGCACTGACCCATCTTGATCAGTCTGCGAAAACAAAAATATCCTGAGCCTAGTGAAGCCATCACCCGCACCCAACTTGTCATACTCCTCCATCATATTAGTCACATCATCATCGTTGACAACAGAGACAAGAGCGTCTAGATCTTCATCTGGTTGCTGGTATTTCAAAATCGAAGCCCCTTCAAAGAGCTCCCTCATCTTGGCCATAAGCTCCTCATAGGTAATATCACGTGGAACACTGACAATTCTTGTTTCGCCACCCACATATCTAAGCTTTCCATCATGAGGCCTTGGCAATATACTACCTGAAAAGCTACACAAGAACTTAACACGCGGATTCTCATCATTGGAATTCATGCCAGAGCCAGGAGCTACAGTCGGGCTATCCATCAAGCACACAACTTGATGCTGCTGCTGCTGCTGTTCTTCCTGATTAATGGGACACTCAGATTCCAGCGCTGACTCACTCAAAGTTTCAGTCCCCTTATTACACATGAATTGTGTCGTTTTTAAAGTTCAGGACAGAATTGAATCAGTCCCATTTACACTACCCCACGCGCCAAAATCACTCCCAAAGCTTTTAACCCACACAAAGCCCAAAAAGTCACAAAAAATCACAGATTTTTCAGCCATACCTCCTCGGAAAAAAAAAAAAATCACCGCCTTCCACACGAAACTCTAATCCGCTTCCAATAAAACCAACTGTATTACAAAACATATAGCAAAATTACGCTGAAACCGATCAGAGCAGCCCTATTTATCAATCAAAAAAATTCAAACTTTAACCCCAAAATCAATCTAACATTCGTATAAAGGAATCAGACGCAAAAGATTCATGAATCACCAGTACCTGAAAATGGTTAATTCTGACACCACAGCCTTCAATTTCCCATTAAAAAAAAAAAAGAAAAACCCAATTGATTATACAATCACCGCGCCTCTTCCAACACTCCCACCGAGCTATTCACCAATTTAATTTGTGGAAAAAGAGAGAGAGAATGACATGCAAAAACGAAAATCACACACATGTACGTGAAATCTATTCAGATTCTTCTAGTGTGTGTCTGTGTGAGACGCAGAGAGAAAGAGAGAGTTATGGAGAAGAAGAGCGTCATTCGGGAAAGGGCGGGGGATGGGTTGGGGAGGGATCGGAGCGGGGAGTTGGGGGTGGCAGGGGTATTGATGGGAAGATGCATTTGGTTGGGCTGTGGCGATGCCGAGGTTGCCAGGTGAGGAGGACACGTGGCGGCATTCGGGTTCTTGTAATTTAGGAATCTATTTATCTCCATTTAGGCATATTCGTTGCCTACTCGCTTGACAAGAGCGTGGATACAACGCGTATTGGAGCCACAATTGGTGACACGATATGAAAATACGACACGAACTTAACACGTATTTAGTAGATATAAATATATTCATTTACGAGTTAGGGTCAAAACTCATATAATACGAAAAATAAATATTTCTAATCAACCTATTTAACTTATTTAAGATAATTTAAAAAATTATCTAATAATAATGTTATAAAATTGAAATATATTGTATAAAATATATTTTTAGTTATTTTTAGTGTTTTAATTTTTTATAAATATATAAATATTTTTTTTATTGTGTTACTCATAAAATAAATAAGTAATTAAGTTTTTATAAATTTCACATGTATAGAGGTATTTTCATATCTTTTTCATATCGTGTTACTCGCAAAATAAATAGGTCGTGTTTACGTTATATTATTTGACACATATAATTAAACAAATCGTGTTTGACTTTGTATTAAATTTATAATACGTATATCTAAACACGATATGCAAACTCGAAACACGATCTCATTGCCATCCTGTCCCCCAACTCACCAAATTTTGGGTTTTAATTGGCCCGATAATGCCCCGAGGGGCTAGATCACCTGGTTGGATGTGGGTTCATTCTCACACACGTCCAAGGATCAACTCTCACTATCAGCAGTCAAGACTTGGGGCGTATTTTGGTTACGTTGGAAGATTAGTTCCATGCCTGGTTACGTGGGTCATTTAGCCGTAACGAAGAACTGGGACCTTCTGATATAACGGATCAATAGATCACTGTTTGGAATAGAGTTTGGGACACACTTAACCAGTGAATGTGAGAATACCTCTAAATATATATATTAAAAAAAATTGGCCCGCTAACGCTGTGATGTTCGGTTCTTTCCAAGGCAAAAATATGAGCCCAGTTCAACCCTTTTTATGTGCAACAATTAGCTGCCAATAATTATTACTTAGGTTCTCATATTCATCAAATATAATGAAATTATAGTAATGTTACAAGCAATTATAAATTTCAACAAAATAATTCAATAAGTGATGTAGTGTTTATGTATGAGAAACCACTAAATATTCTTAATATTCTTATGTCACGTAAATGTTAAATCAGTTATTGTAAAAATTCACACACTATGTTTGTTGTAAATATTATTATTCATGAAATTATATGTGACAGCAGATTTGATAAGTGTTTGTTGTTAATAGTATATCAGATATAATAAACTCATGTATTAGAGTTGATTTGACAAATATGATAAACGAACTATTATTTGTAAAATTTATTGAATACAATGAAATTATGAAATTATATGTGAGAGTTGTTTGATAGATGCTTGTTCTTAAATTCTCTAAATATAATGAAATGATAAGTTAAAACTGATTTGATAGGTTAATGAAATTAGAAATTTATCTGTGAGAGTTGATTTGATGAGTGTTTGTTCTTAAATTCACCAAATATGATGGAATCATATGTTAGGGGGAGTTTGATAGATGTGGTAAACAAAACTATTGCTATGTTGTAAAATTCACTTTGTGATAAACAAGAAATATTAACTACAACAACTACATCCACATTATGTAATATATTGCCAACCTAATTAAGCATTAAATACTCAGCACATACTATGTATGCTAATATTTTGTACAACAAACCAATCATAACAAGAAACACAATTTTAGTATATTTATTTTGGACTAAATTTGCCAACAAAACTATAATTTTTCCCTTAAGTTACAGGTTTAAATTACAAAGATTGTGTCATTGTTGATGTGGGAGGACCACAGAATAGAATATTTAAGATTAGTCCTTTCTAAATAAGAAAGTTCTTAATTTTAGAGAAAAATTAATTGTCAAATTTAGGGGTGAAAAAATATATTTTTCTATTTACTTATTGTACTAAGTGAAAGACTAGATTGGCATATTTTGTCATAAAGTACTTGGTTGAGCTCCAGTTCAAATCAAGTGTCGTCTAATCAACAAAAGGTATGAAATGATGCTTTTGTTCTGCTAATATAATTCACCAAATAATTTCACACAGAAGCAGCGAAAGGGGACTATTAATACTTGTTTGATTAAAAACAGGCAAGTAGAAGCTTTCAAAAATAGTGTAAATATAGAATTCTAAGATATATTCTACTGTTGCAGGCCACAATTTAAAGAAAATAATGTCTGAACCCTTCTAAGATTGGGAAGCGACTAGTAGTATGAAGTAGAGCCATTACATTAAACGTTTAAAAGTTAACATATTAATAAGTAGGTTTGACAAAAAAATTAAAGTTTCTTTCTCCAAATTGTAATTTGGGGACATGTTGCTGCTTTCAGTAAAATATTTGTATTCATGTAATAAAAGGATTGTGGCTTCATAGATGGTATAGCAATGGCTTCATGTATGGTAGAACAATGGCTTTCAGGACTTACTAGAGCAAGTTCAGAACACTTGACAAAAATTTTTCTGTTTGTAGAAATGTTGATAACAAGATTTTTGGAACTCGATCTTAGTAGATGATGAGGTTCACAAATGCAAAGGGATACATGTAATACAGGCAAGCCACACAGCTCAATCAGTACTTCCCTATAAACATTGAGGATTATAAAAAGGACAATTCGTTGCACAAAAGCTTCTGCATGTGTAGGTTTCTGGGAAAGGGTTAGGTTATTAAAGCCTAATGGCCGAAGTTTTATCTTATATTTGGCAATAGCTTTTAAATCTACGGGACTCTCTTCAAACACTAAGGAGAATAATTGGCAGAAACATCATCACCAGGAATGCCCAAAATATGGTGGAATTAAACCCTGGATGTTGGAAATTAAAAGGTATATCATGATTCTTAAGATTTGGAAATGTGTCAGGCATTATGCCTGAAACCAAGTTCTTTGTTCATTCTTAAGTTGATTACCTGAAAGATTTGCATTGATGAAAATCAAAGCTTCTGGGATGTTTCCCTGTATAATTGTTCTAGATAGGTCAGGGGATATTAACAACTTCACAAATTGGCTAAGGCAGAAGGACTTTCCTCAGATAAAAAGATATGAGATAAACATCAACTAGAATTCGATTATTATTTATAAAGATTAACATATTAAAATGCTTTTCATAGTTAGCTCTGAAATATTGAGATAAATTAATGACTTTTGTTAGGGAATAAACTCCAAGTTTTATCAAGGTAGCCCAAAACATAATAACGAACCTAAGCAAAGGAACAATAAATGGTTGAACAATGCACACAAAGATTTACTTGATCTATCAATGTGCTGTTAGAACAAAGATTTATCTTATCTGTGCTATTAGGACAAAGATTTACTTGATCTATCAATGTGCTATTAGAAATTTGTATTGGAGAGAAATGACCCAGAAAGCCACAATAATCACTAATAAGTAAATTGAAATTCAAGTTATATCTAAAAGTTTAAACTAATAGGTTTTAACTCAACTTAGTGCTTTGTCCGTTTCTCTAAAACTAATGTGAAATTCTTTATACTTACCTATAAACCTCAACAATCTTCCCTTTTATGTGTAGTCCACACATCAAACCCAAATTCTATTCAGACCCATTAGCTTATCACTAATAGTTTTTTTAGACCCACCTATTTTTTATCCTTATTCTATACAAGGTTTTACCTTTTCTTCATGGGCCTACTTCTGGACCCTAGAGTATCTAATTACATGGTCCAACAACAAAATCTAACCCAATCTCTCAAGGTTCAACATCACTTGTAGACAAGTAGCCCAAATCAACACCAAGAGGCACCAACTAACCACACAACTCAAGTTCTCCAACTTTGGGCAACAATCTCTCCCATTTCATGAGTAGTTCACATCAACCTATGAACCTCAACAATTTCCCCATTTATGGATAGTCCATACATCAAACCCAAATTCCATCCAGACTTATTAGCCTATGGGTAGTTCACGCATCAAACTCAAATTCCCACCCAGATGGAAATTCAAATTTCCACCCAAATTCCATCCAAACTCATTCGTTTGTTACCAGTACTTTTTTTAGGCCTACGTTTTTTTCATCCCTAACCTGTGGTAGTCCACACATCAAATTCAAATTTCCACCCAAATTCCATCCAAACCCATTAGTTTGCCACTAGTACTTTTTTTCAGGCCCACCATTTTTTTCTTCCCTACTTCATACAAGGTTTTACCTCTTCTTCACAGGTTCAATCCATTAAGAAGATCTGACCCAATCTCTCAAGATCCAATACCACTTATCGACGAATAGTCCAAATCAATACCTAGAGGCACCAACTAACTCACAACCTAGTTTCCCCAAGCTTATTAAAAATTAGCCCACAACCCAACTCAGGGTCCAACACACACTTGTCCACCTAGTTTCCCCAAGCTTATTAAAAATTAGCCCACAACCCAACTCAGGGTCCAACACACACTTGTCCACGAGTAACTCAAATCAACTCTAAAAGGCATCAACTAACCCACAACCCAAGTTCCCCAACCTTATCAGAAAAATCAACACCAAGAGGCACCAACTAATTCACAACCTAGGTTCCCCAACCTTATTAGAAATTAGCCCACAACCCAACTCAGGGTCCAACACCACTTGTCCACGAGTAGCCCAAATCAACACCAATAGGCACCAAGTAGCCCACAACCCAACCTTATTGGGGAGAAAATACCTAGAGAGTCCACAATAACCACTAATAAGTAAATTAAAACCCAAGTTAGGTCTAAAAGTTTAAACTAATAAATTTTAAACCCAACTTACTTATTAAGTGCTTTGTACCTCTCTCTGAAATTGATATGGAATTATTCTTATTCACACCTACCCATAAACCTCAACATGTGCCTAGTGTGAAGTGATGCCAAACTTCACTCCAGCATGGAGAAATTTACAAGTTCACAAAAGAAGGCTCAAACGGCACCCTTAATTATACTGCTTTAACTCGTGGAGTGGAATTCTTGAAATAGGATTCAATGCTAAGGAAGGTTTGCAACTTATTTATAAGAAATCTGATGCAATGCCATGAACATCACTGGCCAAATCTTTGAAAAAGTTTGCTCCTGAATTTTGCCATAAATGATAAATACCAAAGTCAGTAAAGGGTGGAATAAGTCTGTGCCTAATACCAAAGCCAGCCAAAAAAAGGTTAGAAATTGCAGCCGACTAAATAGATGCCTGCAGAAGCAATGAAGTTCATGGATCAAGATTTGCTGACTCCACATTTCTAAAGATAAGGATTCTTTGCATGGCATTAATTTTTCAGGATTAAGAAATCTAACCACTTTCTTCTATATAATATATATGTACATTGGCTTTTTCTGATTATCAGCATGGAGCCGAAGAGACTAGTGGAGGCCAGAAGTATTCTTATCCTTCATTGTATTATTGTAACTATTTTTTACCAGCCCAGTGGTAAAACAAAATGATAATACATATGGAAAAACTATTAACATTTTCTTCATTTCTTCTGTACCAGGCAAGCCTAAGGAAATAAAGATGAATATCAAGATAACTTTCACCCATTCAGTCATTGATATATGAATTATACGTATAACTATAGGATAGTTCAACTCTTTTGAAGCTGATGCAGTGAGGAGTTTGCATAGACGACTATATATTCAAACAGATTACCAAAGACTATCAATTTGCTCATATTAATAACTACTGCCATTGATTTGGTATTAAAAAAATTGAGCCTTGCTGGTTGCTGCCTTCACCAGTGATTTTCTGACACATTATATGATCTTGTCATGTGTTCTTATCTCATTGTTTGGTGCATTCACAAATCTTTCACATCGTAAATGGCCAAAAGATGCATAGAAGTTAAACTTTTGTTGGGTTCATGGTTAAAAGTACAGTATTCCACATTAGTTATTAGTGTAATTGAAACCCTATTGGCTTAAATTTTTAGAACTGAATTGGATTTGAGCTCCTTTGGTAGACTACTCAGCAAACTTAGTTGCCAACAGTTATTTTTTTCTTGTTTGAAGCTTTTTATTTCTTTCTGAAACTTTTTTATTTTAAGGCGTTAATCATGGGTCCAACAATCGTTTGCGGGAAGTTTTTAATTCTGAAGGACCAATGCAACCTTCTGATAGATTTATTGAACAATTTTTTTTATAAATACCAATCTTCTTGCAGAATTATGTAAGCGAAAGAAGGTGGGGAAAAGGAAAATAATGTCAGGTTACTGGATCCTCTTATTTGCTATTTTTGAATTCATTGTCTTAAATGTGCAATGATCAATTTGCAATTGTATCACAATAGTTTTCTAAATTCCAGAGCTTCTGCTTCATGTTTTCATCTCTTTGTTGTTCTGGAATAACTAATATATCATTTGATTGCATATCATGTAAACGGTTCTTTTCAGAGTTTCTGATTCAGCTAATTAATATCATAAAAGTACTACTAGGGTTGTGCAAGAAATGCTCTAGAGATGAAATGCAGAATATGAATGTAACAACTTCTGAATTATAATTATCTTTCAGTCAAGCTCATTTGTTTTCAGTTTCAGTTGTACCAGGGACCGTTCTTGCATTTCCTTTCCTTTCATTATTCATTCGAAGAATCAAGCAGTGCAAGTACTGCTTCCAGAACATGAAGACCAGAGTTGATAAAAGTACATTATGCTGCGGTTGCAACGGATGATGGTTGATGCTCCAGAATTGGAAGAGATATTCTGCAGACAGGAGGTCATGCAGTTGATGCTTCTGTAGCTGCTGCTCTTTGCTTGGGTGCAGTATTGCCAGCATCCTGTGGCATTGTTGGCGGTGCATTTATGCTCCTCAGATCTATAGATGGCAAGGCAGAAATATTTGATATGAGAGAAACTGCACCTAGACTGGCTTCTCAGTTTTTTTGGCCATACGACACCACGAAAATTGATTAATTTATTTCCAACATGCCTCTGAGATTAACTCATTGGGATCTTGGAATTTTGAATGTTGACAATTTCAAAGCCATCTTTGAAAATATCCTTGCTCACTGGTTGCCGTTGTCATCAGGATATGTATGCACACAATCCAGTTCAGATATCTAGTGGTGCACCGTCCATGGCAGGTCCAGGGGAGCTTTCTGGCCTATATTATGCTTGGCAAAAATATGGGAGACTTCCGTGGAAGACCATGGTGAGGCCAGCAGAAAAACTTGCTCGACAGGGCTACAAAATATCAAGATACCTCTACATGCAGATGGAGGAAACGGAATCAGGAATCAAGGCTGACAAGGGGCTAAGCAAAATATTTGCTCCAACTGGGAGCTTATTGCAACCAGGCCAAATCTGCAAAAATGAAAAACTGGCAAGAACATTAAAGCAAATTTCAGAACAAGGAGCCCATGCATTTTACAATGGATTGATTGGATTTAATCTTGTCAAAGATATAAGGCAGGCTGGAGGAATCATTACAACGGATGACTTGCGACATTATCAAGTAAAAATTAGAAAACCATTGGTAACAGATGTTAATGGGATGAAAATACTTAGCATGTCGCCTCCTTCTTCTGGTGGCGCCCGTATGGCTCTAGTGAGTGTTCGGTTGGTTCGGGCATTATGCTTCTGGTTAAAATCAAGAAAATGTAATTGGAAGCATAATGTTCTCTTTTTGGCTGTGCTGGAGATGCTTAAAATTCTTTCTCAGTATGGATCTGCTCCAAACAATTAATCTCTTGCGATTCATCGGCAAATTGAAGCTTTAAAACATGAATTTGCTTGAAGGATGAATATTGGAGATCCAGATTTTTCTGATTTGAGGAAAGTTCTGTCTGATATAGAATCTTCTGAGTTTGCAGCTGACCTAAGGAAAACTATTGATGATAACATGTGATAAGTGAATATAATGATAACTTCTAGGTTAAGATATCTCTATTATCTTATCCAATTATGGGAGAATTTAGCCTTATCTAACTTAAATTGCTATTTTGTAGGAGAAAGATTGCTTGAAGAAAGATAAGACCGAAGATTGCTTGAAAAGCCACGATTTTCTTGAAGAAAAGAAGGACTGGATATCAATGCCATGGCATGTAACTTTTCATGCCATAGCATTGAGGAAGTTAATGGAATTACGGAAAAGAGAGGAATACCAATTCAGAATCATTCGGATGAGACAAATGACTTCTACACAACTTGGACTTCTAATCTCCATGGACCAGAACAATTATAAATGAAGGAGAGCACAATACAAACAAAGACAACCCGTAGACAACGATAGAATAGAAATAGTTTTCACGTAGTTTTATTTTCATGCAAGCCATGTTTAGTGGCTGAATTTCTTTCTTTAGGACTGGGATGTAGCCATCATTACTTATTTTCATTTATATAATTGTGGTATTTTCCAATATCTGATTTATTTGGCATTATTTCTTGTAAATGCTTGATCACCATTTGCATGTTTAAGGTATTGGTGAAGAGGCGACAGCTGACATCAATATTAGTTCGTGAATTTTTCAGACTTTAATTGTGAATCACGATAGTAGATTCTCAATTTCTGCAACATAATATTCTTTTGTTCATCATGCATTCATAGTAATTTTGGAGTCACGAAAGTAGTCCCATTATTATTATTTGAATAGTAATATTATACTCTGAGAGGAGATAGTGTTTAATGATGTGAATAGTTGTGAGGATTTATCACAAAATAATTATATGAATGGAATTTATAGTAATGGTTGGTGAAATCCCGAGTCCTAAAGTCTATTTACCTGAATTCCTTTAGTTGAACGTTTTTAATATTGCTTGATTTTTATTACTACATCCACTTTTCTTTTATATGTTGATCTAGATAATAGGTATTAATATTGCTTAACCGGTAGTTGTTCACCTCCCTGTGGGACGATACTCGTAATTATACTATAATTACATGACTTGCAATTAGTGGTAAAAATAAACCGAGTCAACATGACTTTCAACTCCAGCTAACATGGTGGCAGGTAACTAAATTTAACAACCAAATCAACCACTTGAAGGATAAAAATCAAGTTCTGTAATGCCTACGCTTTGTTCTTATGCACATTTCTTTTTCTACAGGTGGAATCTATTAAATGACCATGGTACTAATCATATATCCATCATAGATCATGAGTGAAATGCTGTTTCAGTGACTAATACCCTAGATTCAAATTTCGGAGCACAATATCTGTCACCGAGTAAAGGAATTGTCCTTAATAACGAGATGGATGGCTTCTCCATCCCCACAAATGTAACCAACAATATTCCACCACCTGCTCCTGCTAATTTTATCCATCCATTAAAAAGGCCACTCTCATCAATGGCTCCTACCATTGTCCTGAAAGTATGCAATACAGCAGTTCTCTAGTCAGAGATTTATGTGTTTTTTATGTATTATAACTTACTAATTTAACAATTTATGAATACCATACTAAAGCACACACCATGAGAATGCTGCTTTTGGCAGCTTCCTAGATCAATGCATGAGGGATGACTTTATCTGTACCACTAGTCTTTGTGAGCTTGATAAATATGATCTGCCATGAAACTCATCGTCTAAATTTTTTTTGAAAGTAGTAATGGAAGCAACTGGGGGACAAATGATAATTCCCAGAATCACAGAGGTGTTCATAAATCTTTCTTCTGCGGGAATGGATCCACTCTCATCTGTTATGGCTCCTAGATATTATCATCAGGTCGTGATAATAATAATAATTGTAGCGCTAACAATAGCATTTTCGACTTCCTATCATCAGGATCAACAGCACCTTTATCCCAAACTAGTTGGGGTCGGCGAAATCATCATCGATGAACCCAAAAGGGTTCAACTTCCTATCATGATGACACTAATTTTTTTATACATGCAGTCGGTTCTTAACAAAATGTATAATGAAAACTGGACCACGGTGACTGGAGACCATTTTGAAGTTCCCATGGAGACAAGGCTAGCTCTAGAAAAAATAGCCATGTCCTAGAGAGCCTTGCAAGCGGATCTATTTGTCATATTATCATTCAAGAGCTAGAGAATTCAAATTATGGTGATCTTGTGGCTGCAAGTGACCCAAGGAAGGGCAGCTTGCCTGCTGGTTACTAGAATACTCTGCGAAGATTTCCCATTTTCTGAATCTTTAGTGGCTAAAGGATTTGGACAACCATTTTTCAGCAAGAAAGAACAGTTGTCAATTCCATGAGGCTGAATTCCTGTATACAAACCAAAAACTAAGTTCAATAAGAGAAACTGATAAGATATGAACTGAAACAATTAAAGAACTCAAAAAAGAAAGAAATTTCTGAGGCATACCAACTTTAGATGCTGTTCAGAACAGAAGTATCTAGGCGTAATTTGGCCACAAAGTTGATTCGTTGGCAAGGTGCCAACATCTCGTGAGTTTTAGATTAACAAGTTTGGTTTACATTTTCGAACTGCCCATGGTTGAGAATCAGTACTTGTTAGCAGTCCATATTAGTTCCTGAAACCAATCATGCGACCACTCTAAATATTGCATCTAGTTGATGTAACGCGTAAGATAGTGTAGCCAAAGATTTCGCAAAATTAAAACAACAAAAATTCTGTGCTTAATCGGTTTGCTGTACAAATCAGGATGCAACGAATACATAAAATATTTAGGGTGTATTAGTTGGCACATTTATGCGTCTTGGTCCCTCACATTCAATGTACAACATACATAGATGTGCAAATCTCGCTTTGTAGATTTCTTTGGATATGAACATTTGATTTTGGTGCTCATGCATGACATTTAGGCTGATGGAAAATTAATTAGGTCATGAAAATTGTCTAGAAATCTGCCTATAAATAGGAGCAAAGACGAAACCTTTCAAGAGAGATGTTCCTCATATCATAAATCAACTTCTTCTCTTTTGTCTATTTTTCCTAACATAATCCTTTATTTAGATATCAAAATGAGATTTTATAGATCCTCTTGATAGATTTCTGCTAGTATTTTACATACAAGTCATTGTTTGATCATATGTGTTATTTGTCCCATACATGCATTAGGTAGCTAAGTGGTTGGAAATGTACTACCTGTAAAATTATCTCCACATATTAGTAAAGTTTGACTCCTCCTCCAGCCGTTGACATAGGTCACATTGACTGAACCATGTAAATTCTTTTGTATTTTTGTTCTATATATTTCCTCCATTTTATTATTTTTGTTATTTTCTTTACGGACTATCAGCTAATAGTGGAGGTCGTTACATAATAAACTAGTATCAAAGCCTAATTAATGTGCTTATCGTATGTTCTGTGGTTGCCACTAAACGTGGATCCTCCATATTAGAAAATAAGTATTTTCTGCTAGCAATCACTATTTCCTTGTGGGGCCCACATTCACTATTTATCTCATGTCAGAGCCACGTTACTATTCATCAAAGAGTTTTTTTTTTTTTTGGCCATTATGACAATAACAAAGACTTCTATTGAAAAGTTTAACCGTAATGTCAAATTAGGTATGTGATAATTCAAGATGGAAGCCATTTTTATTCATGATGGATGTGAGTTAGCACTTGAATGAGACAAAAATAAAACACTGGAGATGATGGCGAAAGAATTTGCAAATCTCGACAAAAAGTCTAAATTAAGTATTATATTGAATCTCTCTAATAAAGTTTTGCAAGAAGTCACCAATGAAAGGACGACCAAAGGTATGTGGGACAGATTAAAAGCTATGTACATGAAGAAGACGGTGGAGAATCAACTTTATTTGATTCCCTTATTATGGATTTGGAGAATGTAAATGTTAGAATTGAGGATGAAATCAAGTCATATTATTGTTGTGTTCCCTTTCTCAATCCTTTAAATAGTTTTGGGATACTATGATATATGGGAAAGAATCTATCTCATATGATAATATAAAATCTGCATTAAAATTTAAAGAGCAGATTGATAGGGACATTATTAGAGAGACTAGTGAGAGTCAGCAGAGGGACTACTTGTAAGGGTAGATTTGAAAATAGAGACCCTAGTAGCAATAAATCCCAGGTGAGCTCAAAATCTAGACATAAAAATTTGATTTGCAATTTGTGTAAAAAGAAAAGGCACATTAAGGCAGACTGCTATAAATTGAAAAATATACAAAGTAACAGTGTCACCGCTAAAACTAGTGTAGCAGCAGATGAGAATGAGGGCATTATTTTTGTAGCCACAGATAATAAAATAATGTCTAATAGTAAGTGGATTCTAGACTTAAATTGTTCTTACCATAAAAGTCTCGAAAGGATTATTTTTTCACATATGAACTTGTTGATGGTGGAGTTGTTTTGATAGGCAACAATGCTGCCTATAAAGTTGTTGGTAAAGGTACAGTCCGAATCAAGATATATGATGGAATTGTCCAAGCACTCACGGAGGTTAGACATGTTCCAGATTTAAAGAAAAATCTCATCTCTTTAGGCACACTTGATGCCCTTGGGTGCAGGTATTCAACTAAAGGTGAAGTCTTGAAAATTTGCAAAGGTGCTCTCATACTGATGACAACTTGCAAGTCTAGAAGCTTGTATATTTTGTAGAGGTCTACTGTTATAGGTGCAGCAGCAGTCTCTACATCCTCAAAGACGGATATGACCAGATTGTGGCATATACGGTTGGGACATATGGGTGAGAAAGGTTTAATGTTGTTAACCAATAGAAGCCTACTTTGTGGCCAAAACATTGGTAAGATGGACTTTTGTGAATATTGTGTTTTCGAGAAGCAGAAAAGAATCAACTTCAATTCACCTGCCATTCATAAAACAAAATGTACTTTGGACTATATTCATTCTGATCTTTAGGGGTCTTCTCATGTTCCTTTTAAAAGTGGTGCTAAGTATATGTTGGCTTTTATTAATAATTACTCAATGAAGGTTTGGGTGTATTTCTTGAAACATAAAAGAGATAACCCCCATAATGGTCTCTCACATATTGGCTAATGATCTTTTTAATCACTCACTTTTAAAACAGGAAAAAATAGTCCCTCACATTTCATGAATGTACCATTTTGGTCATCTGTCACTATTCTGTTTGTTTTTCTATCGAAATAGTAATAGAATAGTGACAGATGACTGAAATGGTACAGTAATGAAATGTGAGGGACCATTTATTTCCATTTTAAAAGTAATGGACTAAAAAGATCATTGGCCAATATGTGAAAGACTATTTTGGGGGTTATCTTAACATAAAAATGATGTTTTCTTAACATTTAAACAATGGAAGACTTTGATTGAAAAGCAAACAAGAAAACACACTAAGAGGTTGTAGATAGATAATGGTCTAAAATTTTGTGGTAGTGAATTTAATGAATACTACAAGAATGAAGGAATTGCTCGACATCACACAGTCCGGATGATGCCTCAACAAAATGGTGTGGCCGAGCATATGAACTGGACTTTCTTAGAACGATCTCGGGGTATGCTCTTCAATACTAGGTTGACACTTGATTTCTAGGCAGAGACTATTGCTACGGCATGTTATATTGTCAATTATTCTCCATGTGCTCCTTTTGATTTCAAGACTCCAGAGGAAGCTTGGTCAGATACTCGTGCTGATTACTCGAAATTAAGAATATTTGGGTATCCAACTTATATGCATGTAAATGAGAAAAAGTTAGAGCTTACGTCTAAGAAATGTATTTTTCTTGGTTATGCTTATGGAGTGAAAGGATACAAGTTATGGTGTCCTAATCCCAAGTCATCTAAATTTGTAATTAGCATAGATGTTACATTCGATGAGTCATCTATGTTGTATTCTAGAAAATAGTCTTGTAATCTTTGTAATTTAGAAAAGAGTAAATTATATATTTAGTCACAATACTTTTGTTTTGTCCCAACTTTGGTCACTATATTTTTTTTCTCACAAATAGTCATTGAACTCCTAAAAATACTCCAAAATCAGTCATTCAGTCTAATACATCCATTAAGTATTAAGGAATACCTATTTTCGTTGAACAAAAAGATCATTTCATATTACAAAAAGATATTTATTTTCTTTCCTTCTCTTCTTCTCTCTTCTTTTCTCTTCTCTTTCCTTTTCTCTTCTTTCTCCCTTTTCTTTTGTTTTCTCTTCTTCCTCTTATTTTCTTTCCCAAATCCCAATCTTCCTCCACCACTCTCCTCCACTTCTCCACCAAGCCCAAGACCCTTCAGCACCTCCACCTTCACCACTACAACTACCACCACAATTGAAGTCTACCCACCTTGCACAGTCCATCACTCCACAAACCCAGTAACCCGATAGCCCACCATAAGTCATGTTGCTCTCCAACATCAAATTCAATAGCCCTCACTCTTAATGGAAGCAGCAAATTCACTCTCTTCTCAATCGAGCTTTTATTTTTTTCACTAGTAGTCTCTTTTTTTCTTCTTTGCTCAACACAAACCGAAGCAAAGAGGATTTACCTTTGCCCTCAAATAACTTCCGTGGCATCGTAGAATATGTCATATCCAAGTGTTCTTCTCTTTGGGTTAATAATGGCAATAAAGTTGAGTCTTTGGTCAGTCTTTCTCTCAAAGATTACTTTTTGAGGCTATCTAATATTTCCCCTGAAAGTGTTCGGAGGCTTTGGCAGGTTTTTGTTTTGAGACTTCAATATATTCTTGATATATTACTAAACTTGAAAAGGATGAATCTTGAAAGGGTGTTTTTCAATGGGCTAGTGAGTAGGGTAGGGATTTTCAGTATCTTTCGCTTTAGTGTACGATCATCCTTACTTGCTTGTATGAGTATGGATGTTTGGAGTAGCTGAATATGTTTTGTCAAGATTGGATGGTGTAGTAATTTTGTTGGATTGTCATGAAATTTTCAATGATATGATTGAAGGGTATGCGGCGGAGTGTGATTTACAAAAGGCTACATTGACTTGTGATAGAATGAGGAAAATTGGGGTTTGAGAAAGAAAATAAAATGAAAATGAAGACAAAAGAAAAGAGAAAAGAAAATGAGAGAGAAGAAGATAAGGAAAGAAAATAAATAATCTTTTTTAATATGAAATTACCTTTTTGTCCAACGAAAATAGATATCCGTTAACATTTAATGGAGGTATTAGATAGAATGACGGACTTTGGAGCATTTTCAAGAGTTCAGTAATCATTTTTGAGAAAAAAATTAGAGTGACTAAAATTGGGACAAAATAAAAGTATAGGGATCAAAAATATAATTTACTCTTTAGAAAAAGAGGATAGTACACAAAAGTAAGTGGCGCTGAAGATTGGTAATTCAGGGCTTTCTCAAAGTGTCTACAAGTGAAACAGATCAAGTTGATGAATAAGATCCTGATCTTATTGAAGATAAACCAGTAGAAGAAGAATATTCCATAGCCAGAGACAAACCAAGAATGGAGATTCGACCACTACAAAGGTATGTAGATTTAGTTTCATATGTTTTATCAGTGGCATTGGAAACAGGTAAAGACAGTGAACCTTCCACCTAGTTGGAGGCGATTCAAAGTGTTGATTTAGATAAGTGGTTGGTGGCTATAAATGAAGAAATGGAATCTCTCCACAAGAATAGTACTTGGGTTCTTGTGACGTCGCTAAAGGGAAAAAATTTTGTTGGTTGCAAATGGGTTTGCAAAAGGAAAAAAGTACTTCAAGTGTTGAAAATGCAAGATATAAGGCATGATTGGTTGCAAACGTTATAGTCAGGTATAAGTTGTTGATTTTAATGATATTTTCTCACCCGTTGTGAAACATTGCTATATTCGTGTATTACTTGCATTGGTTGCCATGTTTGATTTGGAGTTAGAATAGTTTGACGTCAAGACAGCTTTCTTACATGTTGAATTAGATAAGCAGATCTATATGAAACAACCTAAAGGTTTTGAAGTTATCAGTAAGGAAGACCACGTTTGTTTGTTGAAGAAATCCTTGTACATATTGAAATAGTCTCTAAAACAGTGGTATAAGAGGTTTGACTCATTTATGTTGAGTCATGGTTCCTCCAGGAGCATGTCTGATAGTTGTCTATACTTCCGGAAGTTAAATGAGGTTCATTCATTTATTTGCTATTATATGTTGATGACATGCTCATTGTGGATAAAAATCTTATAGAAATTCACCAATTGAAGGCCTTGTTAGATGGTGATTATGAAATGAAAGATTTGGGGGAAACTAAGAAGATTCTTGGCATGGAGATTAGATGTGATCGAGGATCTAGTAAACTATTCTCCACCCAGAAAAGTTATATCAATAAGGCTTTGGAGAGGTTTAGCAAGCGAGACACTAAACCAGCTAGTACTTCTCTTACTAGTCATTTTTTTACTATCTATTGCTCAATTACCAGAATCAAAAGAAGAGAAAGATTATATAGTATGTGTTCTTTGTTCTAGTGTCATTGGCAGTATCATGGATGCAATGGTTTGTACTTGTTATGATATTTCACAAACTGTTAGTGTTGTTAGCATATATATGACCAATCCTGACAAAGAACACTAACAGGCTGTGAAATGGATTTTTAGATACTTAAGAGGTGCTTCATGTATATGCTTGGAGTTTGGACATTCTAGTAACGCCTTGGTTAGTATTGTAGATTTAGACTACGTTAGTGATCTCGACAAACGCAAGTCTCTTACAAGCTATGTATTTTTATATTGGAGATTGTGTTGTTAGCTGAAAAACTACTCTACAACATGTAGTGGCTTTATCTACTACTGAGACAAAATGCATAGCAGTCACTGAGATAATTAAATAATCTCTATTGTTGAGAGCGTTATTCGACGAATTATCTCTACATCAAGGAATTATTACCATTTACTATGATAGTTAAAGTGCAATTCACTTGACTAAAGATCATATATATCATGAGCGAACAAAACATATTGATGTAAAGTATCATTTCATTTGTGACACTATTGCAGAAAAGAAGGTCCTTATTCATAAGGTCAATACCAAGAACAATCCTGCAAAAATATATTTATGAAAGTTCTTCCAGTTTACAAGTTCAAACAATGTTTGGACTTGATTGGTGTTCATAGTTGGTGATTTAGCTCAATAGGGCATTGCCGAGAAGGTGGAGTAAGTCACTAATTTTCATAACCAAGTCAAGGTGAAGATTTGTTAGTTGGCACATTTATGTGCCTTGGTTCCTAATATTCAATGTACAACATGCATGGATGTGCAAATCTTGCTCTGAGATTTCTTTGGACATGAACATTTGATTTTGGTGCTCATGTATGACATTTAGACTAATGGGAAATTAATTAGGCCATGAATATTGTTTGAAAATCTGCCTACAAATAGGAGCAAATATGAAACCTTTCAATAGAGACATTCCTCATATTATAAATCAGTTTCCCTTTTGTCTCTTTTTCTTAATATAATTCATTTATTCAAATATCAAAATTAGGTATTATAGATCATCTTGATATATTCTTGCTATTATTTTGTATATAAGTCATTATTTGGTATGTACTATTTTTCACATACATGCATTAAGTAGTAAGGTGGTTGGAAAGGTATTACCTATCAAATTATGTCAATATATTAATGAAGTTTAACTCCTCTTCAAGTTGTGATGTATGTCACATGAACCGAATCACGTAAATTCTTTTATTTTTTGTCCTTTTTATTTTTTTATTTTTTTTATTTTTTTTATTTTTTTTATAGACTATCAGCTAATAGTTAGTTATGTTTCCTAACAAAGCGCAAGGGCAATGACTGAAGCCTGTTGTGAGTGAGAACTTAACAATCTTCTTTTCTTGCCTCTCAAGGAAATAAAAAGAGCCAACTTTAGTCAGTGCGTGTTAATTTGCTCGCGTGATGGCGATGGCGATGGCGATGCTTTTTTTTTTTTTTTTTTCAAGAAACGATCATTATATTCATTACCAAAACTGTGATATTTACAAATTGCCCACTGGCATAATATGACCTTAGCACTTGCATTAAGGCTAAGTGAAAAACAGTTGGTGGAATATCCAAACCTAACGCAAACAAAACAGAGGCTATCAAATTGTACATCAAACTATATAAAAACCAAACTTTAACAAAAAGCTCTTGGTTAAGGTAGCTCCCACTGAACATTGATGATTGTTCCTAGTGCTTCCCTTAGGGTGTAGCTTTTTCTTTCATACAAATCTCTTGATACTCCAACCATTCTTCCATAGCTAGATCTACTACTGCTCTCTCCTCTTTCCATTCTTGTTGGAATAACCATAGGTTCCTGGTTTTCCAGAGCATCCATAAAATATAAACTGTAAGTTCAACTCTGTCCTGCATGACAATGCCCTTTCTTCCATTGCAAATTAGGGGCCACCATTGTTTGAATCTGAAGTTTTCTCCCTTCCACCCATTCCATCTTACCGGTGCCAATTTCCAGACTCTCTGAGCTCTAGGGCATTTGAACAGAACGTGCTCTAAAGTCTCATCAACTTCTCCGCACATAATACAATTGGGATCTTCCAGAATGCCTCTCTTTAGTAACTGGTCTTTTGTGGGGAGGATATTATGCCAGCATCTCCAAATGAAGTGTTTGAGTTTCCCTTTGATGCCTAGTCTCCAACTGCTCTTCCAAGCTTGTTTTGTTGTTTCTCTAGTTGAACTGCTCTCGGCTTGATAGTGTCTCCCAAGTTGTGCCTTGATAACCTCTTGGTATGCAGATTTGACCGTGTAGTTCCCATGTTTTGTGAAATGCCACACAAGTTTATCTCTACAATAATTATGAATGTCACATCGAAGAGGGATACTTACAATTGCTTCGGCATCTAGGGGATTGAAAATTTGGCGTACCAGTTCCTCATTCCACCGGTTTCCCCGGTCCATTATGAGCTCACTAACCCATGAAACCCTCTCCCACTGATTCGGGGTGGAAGTTGGTTTGAAGTTGGGTTTACTAGGGATCCAGGGATTTTCCCATATTCTGACTGATTTGCCATCTCTGATTTGAAAGATCGCCCCTTTGTTGATTACATATCTTGCTCCCATCCAGCATTTCCACAACCATGATGCATTGTTGTTAACCGGGACTTTTAAGAGACCTCCGTTTGGGAAATACTTGGCTTTCAATACCTTGCACATGAGGAGATTCGGCTGGGTTATGATCCTCCAGAGTTGTTTTGCTATTAACGCATCATTAAAGAGTTGTAGATTTTTGAAACCCATGCCTCCCTCCTCTTTTGGCCAAGTTAGATCCTGCCATGCTTTCCAACGAATTTTGGCGTGCTCACCTTCTTTGTCCCCCCACCAGAAGCTTGAGGTCCTTTTGATGATGTTTTGGCACACTCCTTTGGGTATTTTGAAACACGACATCACATAAGTGGGAAGAGCATCTATGACTGCTTTGATTAGCACTTCTTTTCCAAATTTTGACGAGAAACCTATTCTTCCACCCAGAAATTCTTTGATGCACCTTGTCCTCAACATATTTGAACACCTCCTTTTTTGCTCTGCCAATAGTCATTGGGAGTCCAAGATATTTGGCCTTTTTCTGCTCTGTGATGCCATCTAAAGTCTGACAAATGGCCATTTTTTGCAGCTGGGGGATGTTCTTACTAAAGAAAACTGATGATTTCTCCCAGTTGACCATTTGGCCGGATGATCTGCTGTAGTTGGATAATAGGGCTTTGATTCTTTGTGCTTGCTCTACTCCTGCTTCACAAAAAAGAAGTGAATCATCTGCAAAAAGAAGATGGGTTATTTGTGGGCCCTTTCTACTTACTCTCAAGCCCATATATTCCCCCCTTAGGGTTGCCTGTTTAATTAAGTTTGAGAAGGCCTCAGACACTATTAAGAACAGATAAGGGGATAGTGGATCTCCTTGTCTAATGCCTCTAGTTGGTTGGATATACCCACATTTTTCACCATTAATATTAATAGAGAAAGTGACAGAACTTATGCATTTCCATACCCAACCAATAAAAGTACTAGAAAATCCCATTCTCTGCAGGACCTCACACAGGAATTCCCACTCTACCCTATCATAAGCTTTAGCCATATCAATTTTAATGGCCATCCACCCTTGGCTACCTCTATATTTAGCATTTAGGGCATGAATACACTCATGTGCAACAACTACATTGTCTAGAATTTGTCTTCCCGGAATGTAGGCCGCCTGGAAGGGGCTTATGCAATTGGGGAGGCAAACTTTTAACCGCTCAGCCAATATTTTAGATATGACTTTGTAAACTACATTGCATAGGCTAATAGGTCTAAAATTTCCAGCAAATTCAGGGTTTTTAGTTTTTGGAATCAGTGTGATAAGTGTATGGTTGATTTGTTTCAGCATTCTATGATTTTCAAAAAAATATTTAACAGCTTTACACAAATCTACACCAATCACATGCCAGTAAGATTGAAAGAAAAGGGGAGTCATACCATCTGGCCCAGGGGCCTTGTTTGGATTCATTTTAAAAAGAACGGCTTTGATTTCTGATTCTTCTACAGGTCTAGTCAGCCTTTGGTTCATCACTTCATTGATCGACAGTGGGATACCATCAAGATCGTCATACCGGAAGTTTGGTGTACAAGTCTCAAAGAGTTTCTCATAGAATGTGACAATTTCATCCTTCACTTCTTGGATACTTCCACACGGGCTTCCATCATCTTTCAGCAACCTTTCAATTGTGTTTTGCCGCCTCCTATTGATAGTAGAGGCGTGGAAGAATTTTGTGTTTTTGTCACCTTCTTGCAGCCATTGAACTCTTGATTTTTGTCTCCAATATACCTCTTCATCTCTGTAGGCACAATGAAGCTCTTTTTTCAGTTGTCTCCAGGTATTCCAATTCCTATTGCCCCCTTGTCTAGATAAGCACTCCATTTGTGATTTGATCCGATTGATTTGTTTGCCTGAATTCTGCATATTCTTCTGGCTCCACTTTAAGAGTTCCACTCTGCTTTGGCCTATTTTGCCACACAGTTCATACATTGGGGTGGCTCTATGTTTCTTTCTCCATATTGTCTCCAATAACTTGCCTACTTCTTCCTTTTTGACCCAGCGTTTATCAAAGATGAATCTCTTTTTTGCTTTTTGCGCTTTTGGGTTTGAGTCCAGCAATATGAGTGAATGATCTGATGATTGCCTCTCCACGTGATATGCCTTTGCCTTTGAATGACTTAGTATCCAAGATGGGGAGCCAAAAAATCTATCCAATCTTTCTTCAACAAAACCTTCTCCTGCTCTGTTATTAGCCCAAGTGTAACTCCTTCCTACAAAGGTTATATCTTCCATACCCACTTGGCTCACAAAAGATTGAAATTGTTGACAGCTTGCCTCAGAACGGTGCCTACCTCCATTCTTCTCAATGGGGCTTAGGATATCATTGAAATCACCGCCCATGATCCACTTGTCTCCCCAGTCATGCTTTTGACGTTCTAAAAACCTCCACTGTTCTTGTCTTACTTTATCATCGGTGCTAGCATACACAAAAATTGCCCAAAAGATTTGATGCTCCTCTATACTTTCACACTCCATCTGAAAACAAAAGCTAGTTGACCTTATTTGCTTAACATTGATATTCTCATTCCAACAGACAAACAATCCTCCTTTTGTGCCAATCGGTGGCACAATTCTCCACCTATCTTGGCACCTCAATTTTCTACACACTGTGGCAACAAATTTTTTGTTTTTTTTTGTTTCTGCTAAAAATAAAACTTCTGGAAGGTGGGATCGAATAATTTCCTCAATCGAAAGCTGTAGAGGTCCTCCTGCACTTACAATTCCACACACATAGTTTCATTTATGGGGTTGGGACCACTCACGGCTGGCCTCCTCCACCTTTGAACTGATTATGGTAACTTGACTCTCTCGTCTTCTTTTGTTGAACCCTAAGCTCTCATTCTTCTCTAACTCAGATGTGTCATCTTGAAATTGCCAAGGTCGCTTACACCCCACATTTGACTTACTTTGAGGTTCAATCCAATTTCTCTTCTGCAACCCTTTTCTTACCCACTTTTTGCCCTGTTTTTCCTTATTTGTTTGCATCACTAAATGCTCACAACTGACTGGTATATTAACTAAATCAAGATCAGAATTTAATTTAACACCTACCTCCTGCTCTTGCCGAATGTCAAGCTCCATGAAAGTCGGCTGAAGAATTTTGATTGGTCCCGACAAAGACAATTTCGGTTGACTAACAATATTCCAATTTATGCTCGGTCCCTCCCCTGATGTCTCCTGCACACTTCTTGAAGAGCTTGGTCCCGCCAGCACATGCTCATTTCGGATGTCAAGGGAATTAGAATGCTGTTTTGTTTGGTTGCTTTGTCCCTCCAAGTCAAAAACTGATGGTTGAAAATTGCCTTTATTATTTGTTTCATTCACACTTAAATCAAACACTTGCAACTTGTCCTTTGTTTCCTTGTAAGTTTCCTTCAACAATTTCTCCTTCCCAATCTCAACTTCTACATACGGGTCTTCCACACCCGTAGAGACTCCAAGGTTGGAGCTGCTTGGTTTCCCATTTTTTTGTTCCTCCGTTGCCACTTCAAAATTGTGAATTTCCGCTCCCTCACCTTGGTTCTTAAGCTGTAAGTCTATTGCTTGATTTTGGGTGTTGACAGCCCGCTTTTCTCCTCCTTCAGCGTAACTAGCTAGCTGCCTTTCGGAATATGAACTCCACACTCTTTCTCGTCCGTGAGATCTTGTTCCAGCAGCACATAGCCACTCTCCATATTGGCCAGCCCGGATTTCATTTTTTTCTGCATCTTTTCTTCTAGTTGTGCACATTCGCTCAACATGCCCGATTTTGCCACAGTAGTGACAGAAAGCTGCCATATTTTCATACTTGAAGTTGACCCAACACTCTTGATTTTGCATTTTCAACTTTGTCCCCCGCATTAGAGGTTTGCTCAGATCAATTTCTGCCAAGATTTTCATGTATCTTCCTTCTTTGCTTCCATTTTCTGGGATGAGGATGTCCAGCACCTTGGGAAAGATTTGTTTTAGTTGAATACCAGTGTCTCTCGTCAACCATTGAGGAGGGATGTTCCACGCTTGGATCCAAAGCTCCACCTTGTCAAAACTTCCAACTGGACAATGAATATTTTTCTCCCACTCTCGAAGAATAAGATATTGTTGGTCAAACATCCACCCTTTTCCTTGCAAGACCCTTAATTTATCCTCTTTGCTTCTGAAAACAAACTGATAGAGATTGGTTCCAAGCTCTCTCACTTTGAAGGATTCTTTAGTCGGCCATACTTTTTCCATAGTGTTCTTGAGTCCAGTGAAGTTCACCTTCCTTTCTCCAAATATTCTGCCAACTAGACTTCTGGAGCATTCTTCCCAACCTTTTTCAATGTCCTTTTCTTGAATCAACACTCCGTTTGTTTCTTCATTGGTAAGCTCCAATTTTTCCATCAGATCTGAGACTCCCATCACAAGATCTAACGATTTCCCACTGTCCATCCTTGAAGTTTGCTCCATTAGCTAACTGCCTGTCGGAAGGAAACAAAAACCAGCAAGAATAAAAGTGAGACTATGATAAATGTTTGAAAGAAAAAAAACTGCAGTAGATCTAGTTTGAAAGCTATGTTAGAAAGGTTTGATGAAGGATAGTGATGAAAGTGATGGTCGACTGCTTCAAAACTAGACAGCAGCAGTAGCTTCCTACATCAAGAAACGGAAAATTCTAAGCTGGGAAATCAAAGAAGAAATCTAAGATGTCGTTTGAAGTTTGATAAAGACCGCAACTATCACTGACTAGCAGACAAAATTGCCCACTCAATGGCACAGCACTCCTTTGAAAAGGAACCGACACTCCTCTAGAGAGGAACTTAATGCAACTCTCGATGGCGATGCTTGAGTCGCTCCAAATTTGCCCAAACAGGCCAACTTGTCGATTGCCCGAAATTGTCCAAAATTGGCCAACTTGTCAATTGTCCGAATCAACTCCCAACTTGTCAAATAGTCTCATCATCATGGGGTCCACTATTTTGGTGGTCTTCTCGAGTGCAGAAGCTCCATTACAAGAGTGTTCTCGATACTGCAGACATCCCGTGCTGTCGGCTGGGTTAAAATAATAGCATTTTGAAGGATGTTTAGCTGATGGGAATAATTTATTCACCCCTAAAAGTTTAGAGTTAACTGACTTCAGACATCCATGACTGTCAGCTGGGTTTTAGTATAGTCTTTTTAAGGATGTTTAGCTGATGCGGATAAGTTCTTCACCCCCTAAACCGATTTCTACTGCAGATCCCACACATTTCAGACTGAGAGATTGAAACTATTTCGATGGGCAATCCACTGTGCCTATACAAACATGCATGCCAAGGATAAACGTAAGCGTTTCTTCATTTCAAAACTTCACAAATATATGAAAACTTGGGTCTATAAACTCAAAATAATGAATATATTTTACAATCAGAGTTAGCCAAAAGGTCGTTTAACATCTATAAACTGAAGATATCATGTACAAGTTTTCCATCAAGAGTCTAATTTGTTTCTGCAAAATCCTTTTTGGACCGTTTTCCATCTTGAAAGTGCAATTCCAGCCTATGCAAAAGCTTGAGCCATGATTGAACGATAAGCTAGCTGCTGCTCATAAAGTTCACGGAAAATACGATATTTGGCATCATGGTACTTCTTTACATTAGGGTCTTGAGATGGGTAGACAACCTGCCAAATATTAGAAGCATGTCAAGAAAATAAATGCAGAGATACAGAGAGAAACATTATTCTGATGGCCGTCAAAACAAAATCTTGTCTTTGGAACCCCCCAGTGGGAGTCATTTCTCAGCATTTGCCGCGCTTTGTAAGCTTAACAGCTCAATCAATTGAATAACCGTAGTTTATGTTATGTAAAATTGTAGACATTAGGCTGAAAAGGAAATGCATTCCAAATTAACGTGCTACATCTATATTCTAACCAATATAATCATCACCTTAGTTTGCAAAAACCAGGTTGGCTCATCAGAGAGGAACCAACTAAAACAAAATTGTGTCTAAGAAAAAGTGGGCGACTCATAATATTAACTCATCGGACGCGTAAACCAATCAACCGAAGCTAGAATTGCATGATTGCTGTAAATCTTCATGCAAGTATTTCACACAATCACATGCTTGCATAATTGTCCAAATTATATAAATAGGCGAACACACATTAAATGATCTGATGAATCTGATTCTTTAATTAACTCAATAAAACTGATTTTACTTAATTCAGCCAACTTTCAGATCAAGTCCAAGTTCCATGTTCGTAAATATGGCTATCTCAGCAATCAAAATTCCACCTCCATACCAAAAAAAAAGAGTCCAGTTTCAAAATTTTTCTTTGTCCCAAGAAAAGAGTCCACTTTTGGTATGAAATTCTTTTATTACCCTTACTAATAATGATAGTGTATAAGCCAAATTAAAAAGTAAGAATAAAAATATAAAATTATACATTTAATTGTGCATTAAGTGTGTGAAAAAGTTGCACTAAATCAAAAGTGAACTCTTTTTTCAAAGACAAAAGGAGTAAAACTTCCTTCTTTAAATGTCATTACATGCAATTCTGCTCCAATTTCGCTTATCTTGCCTTCTCAAGACAAATAAATTATGGGTAGGTTACCCACTGAGAAATTTTATTAAACACCTGAAATAAGGCTTACATACCTCACCAGCGGCATTCAATGCCATCATTGCTTCTCGCACTGTAGTATATTTCTTTGAAGCAACAGCCCCAAGAATAGCAGCTCCCAGGAGCACTGATTCATTTTCCCTTGGCAGAATGATAGGATAACCTAGTCAAATAATGAAATAGCCAAAAAATATATCAAGAACCAACCGCTTTGATTGTCAAAATCAGCAAGTTCAATTATGATCTCAAAACAGATTTGAGCACCTTCGCATTCACAAAGTGTTGTGCATACCATTTATTTGTTAACTTTTTGTCAACAATTTTAAGAAAAAAACTGCGCATCCCATTTTTTTCCCCTCAGAGTCTCAGCATATAGAGATGGACTTTAGAACCTGAAGACTATGTTAGAAGTAGTATATGAATCTCAATTTGTTCTTCATTTCTATGATTTCATTAGGCAGCATTATGCAACCTCCCTTTCAATGTCTCATTGGGGTGTTAATTAATGAGGCAGAATACAAATTCTAAGACAGAAAGATTATGGGCCTTGCCAATAACCACCAAATATGCATGCCTCAGATAGTTTGTTTATGCAGGTTTCTCCAACATTTAGGCAACATATGATTCAACATTTGATTCAACATTTTTGAAATGGAAGAGAGAACCAAATGAATTCACATCCACATTGCCAAAAGAAAACAGAGAAATGCACAAGATGGAGAGAGAGAATATACCAATGATATCTGCATGCTCTTGGATGAAAAGGGGGTTTTTTGTAAGTCCACCACAAGCGAGCAATGTGTCAATCTGGGAGCAAAAAGACAGAGGTGAACGAGAATGACCAACTTTGGATTAAATAAACATTGATGTCAAACACATATTATCTTGGTACAGGGTGCATTCCACCCAAATGCTACAAATACCAGTACGAAAAAGCAATAGCTAAAGTTTCTGCCTCCCCCCCCCCCCCCCCCCTCCTTTCTCTATCCCTTCCACTATAATAAGCATGCACAAAAACACATGAGGTCCCTTCACTATCTTATTGGGAAGATTTCATGGGAAAAAAACTAATTAAAAGTGAAACTCTGCAATGGATATTCTGCATTAACAAAAAAAAAAAAAAGGATATTCTACTCATGCAAATAATTCTGACATGGTAAACTTGAATCAAACCCAAACCTCTAATTACACTGTACATACCAGAAGGAAGAGAAAAAAATCCAAACACACTTACTTCTTCAATCATCTCGGCCATCTCTCTCACACAATTTTTTTTATTTGTTTCCTCTTCTTTTTTTTTTTTTGGGAGGGGGGGATTTTGACAAAAACCTTCAAGAAACAGACTCTGAGTATCAACTTTGACATCTGGTCCTACAATTGGAAATATGAAACATGATACCATTCATCATTCCTGGCTTCTCTCCCACCAAGAAAGATAATTAAAACACATTTCAATGAAAAATCAGACTCTAAATAAAGCAAAACACCCAACAAATTCGTATTCAGATCTCCATTTTAATAAGAATGGGCTATCTTACATTGTGTCCATGGGCATTGCAGTGCTCTACAATGTGCCGTGTACCATACGCAATACCTTGTACTGTGGCAAGGTACAGAAGAGCAAGCTGTTTGTCACTTGTGTCAAGAGTTAAACCACACAACATTCCTTTCGATTTTGGGTCTGCAATGGGTGATCTGAACTAAAAGGTGAATAAATATTTCCTCACACTTGCCAAATGTGCTGCAAGTGGAAATATATACATCATGGTTTGCAGATTACCTGTTACCATGAAAGTCAGGAAGCACATGGGTCTCAATGGTCAAAGCAGCAAGAAATGGAGACCCCCGTTCATGCCTCATTTTTTCCAATATCTCATTTAACAGTGTGAAAATTGAGATTCCTACAAGTTACAAATAATGGCTGAGGCAATAATCTACTTCAAGTGCATAGAAGAATACGACATGCAAAATAATACTGACATAATGTAGCAAATAATACATCTACTTACTTCGAGAAGCAGCAGTGTTTGCCAGGTGAGGTGAAGCAAAATGATTTTCAATCACATAATCAAGTAATGCCCCCGTGGCACTCTGGCCACCCTCAGTTAGCCAGTACTCTGGCACCATTGCTGCAGATATTCAGAAAAGAAGAATGAAACAACTTTCTGTACAAATAAGTGGAAGCATGTAAAATCTTCAATTACAATTGCAGAACCTCTAGTTGCCCTGATGAAAATAACAAAAGCGTGGCATAAAATGAAAGACCATGGGCTCAATATCTGCCTCAATAAAACATTTACTGGGCAGAAAAGCAATACACTCCAAGTTATTTGTCTCATTTGCAAGGGAGTTACGTGAATTGAGTTCCAACAATAAATTCAAGATTTTAAATAACCAAAAGATCCCTATATTTGCTTTACATAACTAAAATGTCAGGTATCAACTAATTCACCAATAATAAAGCCTTCCCAAATCACAAGCATTGTGCGCTAGAACCACCATTGCATGAAATGCTGGTAGAATACAATTTAGCAGCCTTCTTCAATGAATAAAAGAGGTGAATAAGGCACCAAAGAGACAACACCAACAGGTTAAACAGAAAGCTACTCCACTATAAGTTCAGTCTCTGTATTTGTCAGCCAGTTGAAACACATCCAATATTCAACAGTACATGATGAAAATTCAAAATGTTTCGAAATGGTCTGAAGTGATTTAGCAAAATTATGGAACATTACCGTACCTGACCAAAATGGTCCCCAAACTCCGGGAATGAACAATTTGTTACGTGATACAGCCATATGGCAAGTAGAAGTTCCACACACTAACACCATGCGATGAGATATAGCTTCCTCATCAGCCTCTACAAACACAAACATGCAGTCAATAGAACAAAATAAGTTAATGACAATTGCACAAAAAATATCTAATTACGCACTCGAAGAAATTAGAATAAGAACCATTTGCTTTAGAATCTGAAGGAGGCTTGCTCTCCATCACTCCAACACTACCAGCATGGGCATCTATTAAGGAAGTACCAACTGGTGTCCCAGGCAGAAGACCCAATTCCTGGACACAGATAAAGCCGGATTAGTGTAAATATTATCACAAAAAAGATTGTGAGAAAACCTAAAGCATTGATTACAATTATTATATATACAAATTGATAGCACTTGAAGTCTCTATGAATCCTTTAGTAAAGATCTTGCCTTTGCAGAATTCGGTGTTAAACCTGAGCCTAGGGCATGGCCAGGGAAGGCTACACTTCGTCCTGTATGCATAGCAGCAAAAAAAATTTAAGCATAACAGATTTTATAAAGTAACTCAAAGGCTAAATCCTGGTTGACCACTTAACTTTTCCATTTATTTTAGGTTACATAATAGTTTAAAGAAAAGAGAAGAAAGAAAGGTTAAAAAAGTTGCACAGGAACTAAGCAGAAAAGTTTTACAAAGATCAGAAAATAAGATAAGCAAGAAAAATTTTACATTACTAATTCTTTCTGCCTTTTTTTTCTGTCTTTTCCTTTGGTTAAAATTTCTGTACCTATATTTTCTCCAGGTGGATTCATTTGGTGAAGAGGGAATGGAGGATAAAATTTTCGATTATTGACAAACTATGCACTTTAATGTCCAGACAACTACATTTGGATTTTTTAAATTTCGCAATCAAGTTCATTTGCATGCCTGATACCATCTCTGTAACATTGACTCAACAGAAAAGTAAACTATCAGCTTTGTGATCAGAAGCAAGCTTTTAGACACAATGACAGCCAAAAAGATAAATTAACCCTAAAAGAGATTAGACACTGAGAAGCTACTGGCTGACTATCAAACAAATATAATTGGACAAACTTAATAATTATAATTCACCCAAGGAAAAAAATAATACCTGTTTCTTTCCTTTTTTATGCTGAATTAAGGGCAAATCATACATATTGTAAAATCACAACAAAAAGAACACAGTACTATTACAAGTAAATTATACCATTTTCATCATGAGAACACAGATCAATACCATTTCCAAACAATATATCATCAGGCACATAAAGCAAAACTTACAATAATACCTATCTTAGCATGATGACCATCAACAAGATCACCTAAGCCAATCTCCTCCCAAAATTGATCATCCCATCCACAAGCTTCCATGTCCCGAGAATCTTTTTCGGACTTTTGATGCATGTGTGCATGGCCTAGGTACGTCCACTTGCATACTGTGGTGCACAAGCTCCGAGTATCATCTCCTGTTGCTCTAACAAAATTGACACTAAAGTTAAGAGAGCCTCTAAGGAAGAAACAGAATTTGTGTTACCAAAATGCATAGGGGCCCTTACTTGTAGGACAACCAGTCACTGAGGTCCATCCACCGAAATGCCATAGACCAAGACTCTTGTAAATTCTCTTTCACCCACAAAAGCTGCAAAATTTTTCATGTCCTATTATAAACACACATTAATCTGTGACTACAACATATAGGATATGAATAAAGAAGAACTGCAGACTTCTAATTTTTATATCCTCTTGAAAAGATAAAAGAGGAGAGCATAAGCGTGCAGAGGTTGGCTATTTAGCAAGAACATCTTCAATTGAGTAGATCATTTCAAAGAATGTTACACAGTAGGGATAAGAAAAAGTTTATATAACCCTTTGCATTTACAAAATACCTTTGGTGGCTGCATTTCAGGGGATACAGCACCACCACAATACTGCAACACAGGAGAATTAATGGAATTAATCCTTTCAGCTTGTTTTACTGCTCTATGGTCCATCCAGACAATGATATTCCTCCTAGTATCACCACTCCAAGAAACTGATACAGGTTCTCCATCAGAATCCACAGCAACTGCATTTCAAAATCACTTCACCCAATTGATACTAAAACAAGAATGGCCATGATGGGAAACAAATGTTGCTGGGCAAGTTCCATGGTCAATGTTTTAGTTATATAGATCCAGGACTACAAACCTAGGGAACAAGTAGCAGCAAATCCCAGACTTGTTACTTCTTCCCCAGAAATATTTGTTAGGGAGCATGCTGCTTTTACAGCAGTGCAGATTGCAAGCCATATATCAGTTGAAGATTGCTGGACTCAAAAAGTTAAGGTAAACACATCAAAAATCTAACAGCAACACTAACAGTAACATGCTTGACAAAATTAGATGATGAGGTCACGTTTATATTGAGTAAAAAGTTCAAACTTTATTCCAGAATAATAATCTTTACTCAAAAAATTACCTCGATGCAATCACCTTCTTTCCAAATCTGAATTGGACTGCTGGCACAACCCAACAGTTTCCCATCCTCATCAAAGAGACCTATGACAGAAGAGACTTCAATTCATCATTTATCATTTGTTACAAAAGCTCCAGGCAAGAAAACTATCATGACATTTCTACCAAGCAGAGGACCACTTCTGGAGTATTTGGTGATTCCAGCCTCTGCTTAACTCAGAAAATATTCCTTCAAAATCAATTAGGAGGTGAATGTGTTTTGACCTAAGATAATGGCTATCTAATTCATGAAGGATTAAAAATTTAACATGTCTCTTCGTCTATGCGGGATTAGTGTTTATTTCATTTGTTCTGTATCTGAACTTTCTCGGTGCATCACGTCAAACAATTTGTTAATGTTAAAAAGAAATCAAACAAGAACCAGTTGGAGTGACAGCAAAGAACAGAACTTCAAGCTCTTATATCTATGAACAACAAAATTGTTGAACAAAATCCATATAGAGTAAGACTCGTCCAGAAAGAGCTTAAGTCTCTTCAGATGAATGCCTGACGAGATTATCAACTTAAGTATGTTCAACAACCTATGTGTCCCTCCACCTACTTAAAATTTAGTTTCACTCGAAAAGTTTTTCTAGCTATTATGCTTCGGAACGGCAGTAACAATAACAAATGAACACCGTAATTAGCTTGTACGTAATAAACTCCATCTTATAATGCTCCATAGATGACAATCAACGAAAAGTTTAAAGCAACTGACTTTCAAATATGAAACTGTATAAAAATAAGCCCATCAAAATCCCATTTCAAAATGTTAGTCCACTGAAGCAATGAACACAATAATTACATTATCTAGCCGTCTAAGATTTAGCCCATCAACACATTTGCATCAAAACCAGCAAAAAGAACAACTTCAAAGTCAACCCACCAATCAAAACTCCTACTATACACACACAACCCAGAAAAACCACCAAGAAACTCATGTCACATGCACAAGGACAAGAACGAATGGAAGGAGTAAAAGAAGGACCTGCACGAGCGCTGCCGGTGCCAACATCAACGCCAAGGTAAATTGGACGGCGAGGGGGAGGAGAGGTAGTCATTTCAACAGCGGGATTGGAAGAGGAGCGGTGATTGTGGTGGTGATGGTGCTGAGGTTTTAAGAGGGGCGTTTTCTCAAACTGATATAATAATCTTCCTGAGCCAGACATGTTATAATAGCGGTAGCGTGATTAGATTTTTGTTTCTGAATTATTTTTCTAACCCAAAAAATTTCTAATTATTCAGAAAATGGATGATGATTGTGTTAATCCGTTTAGAATGTTTGATGACAGCATTTAACATGATCAATAACCATGCTATTCTTGGCACTTTATTCGTTTCAATTTTCATTTTTCCCTGTTTTTTTGGTCACTTTGGGATAATCATTGTCACTTGTTTAGGATCGGAAGTTATGTTTTCTTGTTTTGTTTTGTTTTCTTGTTTTGTTTTGTTTTCTTGTCTGTTTTATTTTACCATTCAAAGTTCAACAAATCTTCAATTTAAAGAATAAATTTCAGCAATAAGATTGGAAATATTATCTAACGAGGATAAAAAAATATTGATCATGGTTGGTGAAATTAACTAGAAATTGTCATGACACATGATGATGAGAGCGATTAGTGCAAACAAGTTTTCAATAGCAGTGATATGCATAATTTAAATTTTGTTTGTAGACAAAATATTATTGACTTTGCCCAATCATGGGCATACACTTCAAATCAATATACAAGACATGTATTATGGACAACACAACTATCTCCAAAATTAATAAATATATATCACATCAATCATTGTTAAAAAATAGTTATAAATATTAATTTAATCGTGGACATAAATTTTGTTTCACAATATTATTAATACATGAAAGAATGTTGAGTTTTTTAATATTTTTTGAACCATCTTTCAAAATTGTTTTACAAAACGTATGTGCACAAATAAAATTAGTGCTATGCAAAATTTAATAGATACCATGTAGTGATGACATAAAATTTAATAGATATTAATTTTAAAATAGTTAACATGTAAAAAGTTTGCCTCCACCTTTCAATATACTCCTTGTTAATCAACCTCAAATAACTCCTACAAGATTTTGGCAAAAAATATAAACCATTCTATGAGAACTCATCTGCAAAAGACTAAAAGGGGAACTGAAGAAGGAGTTGGTGTTTTGTTAGCCTGCATCTTTTTGCATGTTAACTATTATGTGTTCAAGAAGTGAAACACATTATGTCCAATTTTTACAAACGCCAATTCTTCAAGAGTGTGATCAAAATGTATATCCACTGGACAAGCAAAATTTTTGCAGTAAAGAGTTCTTACAAAAGCACAATTGGAACAAAACAATACTACTGTTAAACTTCACTTTTTAACATAACATGGAATGGGTGGCGGCCGGAAAGCTGTGGATGGGCTTCAAGGGGTGGCAAATTGCTCTTCTTTCCAGAACTTGATGGTCTTGTCTGCACCACAAGTGATAAGCCTTGAACCCGTCATGTCATAGGCGAGAGCATAGATGCCAGCTTCGCTTTGCAATGATCCGGGCTGAACAATATTTCTATCTTGTTGGATGTTGCGGCCACTCTCCCAATCCCAAAACCATAAACTTCCATCATCACCTGCTGTAGCCAATACGCCCTCTTCATTCACTGCCATACTGTTGATGATGTTTTTCTGCTCCGACAGTATGGTATGACAACATTCCCCCATGGGAAGGTTGAATTTCTTTATATTGCCTGTGGATGCAGATGCAAAACACTTGTCGTCTTCGGGACGAAGCGCCATTGCCCGAACAGATTTCTTATGGTGTGTCAAAGTCACCATTGCAGTACCAGTTCTGAGGTCCCATAATTTTATAGTACGATCATGAGATCCAGTCACCACCTCTGGATCCGTGGATCGAGCGAAAACTGAAGCGACCGTATCTCCATGGCCACTAAGTGCTAAAATTTGTCTACTTTGCCGAACGTCCCAAATCCTGCAGACAGAGTCACGACCCCCGGTAAGAAATACGTTGCCAACGGTTGGATGGAGTGCCAAACAATAAACACCGCTGAGATGGCCATTGAAGGAGTGGATAACGTTGTTTTTCTCAAGGTCCCAACAATAGACTTGTCTGAAATCATCAGCAGAGAACATGTAGGCGTGCGTTGTGCTAACAGCGAGAGCTCTCACTTCTCCTATGTGTTCTGTTAGGGTGAGTTTTAGCCTTCCGGTGGCCAAATCCCAGATCTTGATCGTGTGATCGGCGGATCCCGTGCAAAACCAAGTGTTCCCTGGATCAACAGCAACCGACCGAACCCACCCGAGATGGCCGGCGATGACTCTGTAATTTTTCCAGGAAGGACGCGGAACGGGACAATGCGAATAACTGGGAATCCTATCCATACTTCCGTGAAGAAAACAAACACTTCGAATTGAGACTAATCAAAAATTGAAATTTTTGCAGAGGCTTTTCTTTTCTCTTTTATATATAATCAATCGCTGAATCCAAAACCGTATAGGATTCTGGGAGCATTCAACTTTCGTAATCCAAATTAAATCTGAAAAAGGTGTCCTAATAAACGAATAAGTTACCAATTAAGGTTCGTATCCTACTGCACATATAATTTACTAGTAAAGGTTTTCCATCTTCTAATAGGAAACAAAGATGCCGAGAATTAAAAGGGTAAACTAACTAGTACGTTCAGTGAACAGTTCGTGAACAAATTTGGTTACGTTTGTTTATATTCGTCTGTTAAGTTAAATGAACAATAAATGAACAGATTTTGTTGTTCGTTTATATTCGCTAACAATAAACGAACAGACATGTGTCTGGTTCGTTTATGTTCACGAACAAGTTTGTTTAGTGTTCATAAACAAGCTCAATGTTCACATAAAGTTCGTTTATTGTTTATTTAAAGCTCGTTTATATTAAAATAAAAATAAAAATATATATAATAATATTATTATTATTATTCGTTTATTGTTCACAAACATGTTCGTTTAATCATTCATAAACATGTTCGTTTAATTGTTTATGAATATGTTAACGAGTTGTTCATAAACATATTCGTTTAATGTGTTAATTAATGAACATATTCGTTTAATCGTTCACAAACATGTTAACGAGTTGTTCATGAACATAGTCGTTTAATGTGTTAATGAACATGTTCACGAACACTAATAAACGAAAATAAACGAGTTCGAACACATATTTGACATTAATAAATGAACATAAACAAACACAAACAGTTTTAAAAATAAACGAACAGTTCACGAATGATGTTCGTTCGTTTATGTTCAGTTCATTTACACCATAATGGCCAAAACCACCATTAGCAAAAACAACAAATGTCCTGATTGATTTTAAGAAATTATGACCCTTACAAATTATTCTATAATTTTTTAGTTTTGTAGATTTAAAAATGATATTTTTAGTTTCTTATAATTAAAATGTACGTTTTTTTTACTGATTCGTATGAATTATGTGACAAAATTCATTAAAATCTCTCATGTGGTCTCTCAGCTAAGAGTAAAAAAGTTTCACAACTCAATGTTTTCCGTATAATACCTGCTTACTATGAAGGGTCAATTCTTTTTTCCGGAACTAATGGTTTATGGGAATGGATTTGTTTGTTTATTGCAATGGATGGATAATCCTAAAATATAAGGGCTTGTATGTAAACATTTTAAAATGCGTTTTTATAATTTTTTAAAAATAGTGATTGTGTGATAAAAGATATATTAAAAATTTAAAATTTAAAAAGTATTTAAAAAGCGTTATAAAATATTGTCCAAACAAGCAACTATTAAGGCTTTAAACCCTCTTAATCAGTTCAAACGATTAACAAATAAAGAATTTTCTATAAGAAATATCTCTTTAAAAAAAAAACGCTCCCAAATTGGTTTAACTGGTTTTTCTAAAGAGATTAAGTTCTGAGACACTGGAAGATCCACAACTATTGTTGCTGGGCGGCATATTTAGAGGTTTGTTTAGAGGATTAGCCTATAGCTGGTTGTAGTCCCGGTCACGGGCCAGCTTGGTTCAAAACCGACCCGAAATCGGCCTGTTGACAGGGTTTACGGTTCAAAACCGAAACCGGCCTGTCCACCTAAAGAGCCAATTATAAATATTCCTCCATACCAAATTTATATTCCTCCAACGGCTCAATGTTTATAATTTTGAACTTTAAAGACCGTTGGCCAACGATTTTTTTTCCTCTTTTTCTCCTATAAATACTCTTCAATCTCATTTAATTTTTCACACTAAATTTCATCAATATCTCTCGTTCTCTCCATATTCCTCCATACTTTTTTTTTTAATTCTCTCCAATTATATTAATTCTTTCCATATTCCTCTATACCAAATTTTAAATATTTATATCAATTCTCTCCATATTCCTTATTATTTCTAATTAAAATTTCAATATTATTTAAATTCTCCATTTATATTAATTCTCTCTATATTCCTCTATACTTTTTTTTAATTCTCTCCATTTATATTAATTCTCTATTTATATTAATTCTTTCCATATTTCTCCATACCAAATTTTATTATTTATATTAATTTCACCAAAAAATGGCAAGTAAAGCCGACAAAGGCAAGGGTAAGGTGGGAGAATCCGCTAATGTTCATGATTATGATTATGCAGATTGGGGTTTAGGGATAGATGTAGATGAGCAAGAACAAGTCAACACCAACACTATTTGTGAGAGAGCATGTATCTACACAAGAAAGTCTTCATCCTACCACCAATGATGAATCACAAGAAATTTCTAGAAGGGCGCCAAAATCTAATATTTTCAATCAACATTTCAAGAAGACGGTCACCGATAATCCAAAGAAGTTTATGATAACTAGCAATCATTGTAAGCAAAATTTTAAATATACTCAAGGAGGTGGATATGGAACATTTTGGAGGCATCTTGAAAAAAAGCATCCAACTCAACTTGGTCATGACACAACGCAAGCACAAATTACCCGGTGCACAAAATCTAACCCTCATTCTCAATTATTTCGTTTTAGTGACCAAATTTAGAAAGGAGAATTAGGTAAATTTGTTTCCATAGGGCATTTATCTTTTAGTTTTAGTGAAAATTTTGGTTTTAATCAATTTATTCAAAATGCTTGTCAATCACAAGCAAAACGTGTTCTTAGAAATACTCTTAAACGCACAATTTTTAGTCTTTACAACAAAGGAAAAAAGGATTTACAAAACTTTTTCAAGGATTTTAGGGGATGTGTGTATATACATAGTGATATTTGGAGTGATCATCGGTAAGTGCATTCTTATATGGGTTTAACATGCCATTGGATAGATGATGATTGGAATATTCAAAAAAGAATAATTGCATTTAGAGTTTTTGATGATAGACATATGGTAGATAATATTTATAGATTAATTAGACAAATTTTAGAATAATTTTATTTGGTAAATAAAATTTTTTCAATTAGTTTTGATAATGCCGCAGCATAATGCTTCAATTATTGAATTAGAAAATATTTGTAAACCTGCCTTTGGTGGACAATTTTTTCATATTAGATGTGTTTGTCATGTTTTAAATTTATGTGTACAAGACAGTTTAAAAACTCTTGAAGCTTTTTTAACTCCAATAAAAAAAGAAATTTCATATTTATGGACACATCCCCAAATAATGAAAGAATGGCAAAAGTTTTGTAAATCAAATGGCAAAAAACCAAAGAGATTTCTAAGAGATGTTCCAACTCGTTGGAATTCTACTTATATTTTGCTTAATGAATCATTTGATTATAAAGATTTATTATGTATATTCGTTGCAAATAATATTTCCCAAGTTACTTTATATCCACAACATTGGAATGTTTGCAAAAAAAATTTAGATCTTTTAAAAGTTTTTAATGATGCTACTTATACTTTGTCTGGTGTTTATTATCCTGCTACTCATTTATTTATGCAAGAATGTATTAATATTTCGGTAATTTTAGAAGAAACTAAAAAAGACATTTTACTAGAAAATACTATTAAATTAATGAAATTAAAATGGCTAAATTATTATAGAGATATTCCATCTATTTATTTAGTTGCTTGTGTTTTTTATCCATGTTGTAAAATTGATGGTTTATATGATTGTTGGAAGCTTATTATGAATATTTAGATTTAAATAATAATGTAGATATCACAAAAATAATTTCTTTTACTAGAGCCTTAATAGTAAATGTATATAAAGAATTTTGTAAGACTTATAGTGGTTCTCTCCCATTTTCTCAATTTAGAAGTAGACAAAATGAGAACTTAGGTAGTAGAATAAATAAAGGATTAGAGATTATTATGCATAGGCATAAAAAAATATAAGGCATGATTAGAAAGTAACTCTGAAATAGATAATTATCTAATAACACATTTTGAGTTTCATGATAATGCAGAATTCAAAATACTGGATTGGTGGAAGAGGCATTGGAGCCACTACCCAATTCTTTCTATGATTGCAAAAAATGTTTTAGCAACTCCATATTCAACAATTGCTGTAGTACAAGCATTTAGCGCCGGAGGCCATATTTTAGATGAAAGTCGTTCAAGTATTAGTCCTGAATCATTGGAGGCTCAAGTTTGCCTTAATGATTGGACTAAAGCACAATATTGACAACAAGAGATAGATCGTGCGGAATTAAGGTTATTTGATGTAACGGACGATAGAAACACCACCGACACCAGAACAACAGAAGGTCGCGATTGAGGTAAGTAAGGGATTACTAAAAGGTAAGAGAACTATATAGGCTTTGATTCCTCCACATTCGGAGGATATATAGGCGCTTAATTCGTTAAGTTTAAGCCATTTTTCCTTTTTTTTTTCTTTTCCAAAATATAGTAATTGTAGATTTTTAATGATTTTTGATTGAAATCATATAGAATTGTTTTGAATCGAATTAAAATCAGAATCGAAATCAGAACCGTATCAAAACTTGAACTGGAATTATCGGTTTTGGAATCGTCCCAAAAGGGTTCGGCTCCGATTTATCAGTTCTATTGAATCAGAACCGATTCCCAAGTACTAACTAGTTGAATGGAGGCAAAAAAAAAATTCTATATAAGTAATATCTCAAAGTCAAAAATATAGTGAAGAAGAAAGTCGAAAATATAGTCAAAAGTAGGTTTCGAATTATAACAAGAAAGTCAAAAATATAGGAGAAGTAGGTTGCCGAATTATAAGAAAATCTTCTAAGAAAGAAGAAAGTCAAAAATTTTCAATATTTTTCATACGGAAGAGAAAGTCAAAAATATAGTCAAAAGTAGGTTTCGAATGGTAACTAATCTTCAATTTTTTCTATACGAAAGAAAATGAAAGCAAAATAGCTATTACACGATGACTTTAGTTTAGAGCCATCATAACTGGAAATCAAATCGCTTTCCTCAAGATTTCTCAAGTGAAAATAGAGAACGAGAAAGAGTGGTACTGGCATTTGGCAGTAATACGTTATCGTGTTTCAGAATAGCTTTCCTTCTCCGGTGTACTCATCACCCTTGTACAGTAAGGGTTCTGTACTCACCGGACGGAATGTATCCAATGAAAACCCTCCTTAAGTCACCACCACCATCTCGCTGCCGTTTCTTTACTCTCTGCCTCCTGCACCACCACTATCTTCACACACAATCACAGTCGCTGCCACTGCCGCCTCCCACTACTGACATTGAGTACCCATTAACTCGCCCCATTTACACCATTTGGGCTGCTAACACTTCCCTCGGCAAAACCCTCGTCTCTGCAGGACTATCCATTGCTTTTCTCAACACCTCTTACACTAATAGCCGTCACAGTTCCAAGAAATTCATATATCTCAAGCCAGTTCAGACGGGGTTCCCCGATGATTCTGATTCACGTTTCGTTTACCGCAAGTTCACTGATTTTTTCCTCCAGAGCCATCCCAAGGTCTCCGTTTTTGCTTCTAATCACGTCCTCAATGCTTCGGTTCCTGCCTTGAAAGCCCTTTTGGGGAAGCTTTCCGAAAGTGGGAATTTCGGGAATGGCGTTGTGGGAGCAAGTGAAAAAGTTGGAATTTTTGAAAATTTGGGGTGGTATGAAGAGAGGAAATTGCAAGGGCTTGAAGATGGTGAAACAATGGGGATGCGTTCTGAGTTAATTTGTAAGACATTTTATGGATGGAGAGAGCCGATTTCGCCTCATTTAGCTGTGGAAAGAGAAGGGGCTAGAGTCGAAGACTCTGAGTTGTTGCAAATGTTGAAGAGGGGTTTGGAATTGGGTATAAAAAATGGGGTGGGAGAAGGCGGTGACAAGGATATGGATGTCATGTGTGTAGTTGAGACTGCTGGTGGCGTTGCCAGTCCAGGGCCATCGGGTACTCTGCAATGTGACTTATATCGGTGCGTGATGAATTTCGGTTCCATAGTGTTTTAGTCAAACTAAACGAAAAACATAGAAACTAATAACAATGAGATTGAGTATGCAACCTACATGATTGAACAACAATAAATTCTTTTGGTCAAGATCTTGTGACTATTTAATTCCATGCCCACCTTATTTTTCAAGGTCATAGTTGGACATTTTAAGTTAGTTGAAATACGATTTCTCTCTTTCTTGCTTCTTCTTGACGATATTAAAGGATTTGTATTAAAGAGATCAGGTCGTCTTTTTAGACCTTTTGAACTTATTAGCAGAAAAGTTTTGTAGAGAAAAGTTGGGCTTATTACCAAGAAAATTGGTAGCGTTCTTGCCTTTATAATCAGCGCAGGAAACTCTATGCAGTTTGCTGATACAAGGAGGATGGTGGGAAATGATATTATTGTAAAGTAAAATGAACTCCCTTACAAAAGCTTGTGTCTTTGAAGATTTAGTGCTGTAAATGTGTTGCGCATTTCTAGAAAAATCGAATCTGCAGTTTCACATCCTTCTGCCAATTTGTGAGCAGGCCTTTCCGGTTGCCAGCTATTTTGGTAGGAGATGGAAGATTAGGTGGTATATCAGGAACCATTTCAGCTTATGAAAGTTTGAAACTTCGTGGTTATGATGTTGTTGCAGTTGTATTTGAAGATCATGGCCTTGTAAATGAGGCACCATTATCTTCTTATTTGCAGCATAGGTAATGAAGATTTTACCTTTGCTTTATGAACATCATTTTCCTTATTCATTTTATGAACATTATTTTCCTTGTTTCATTTTATGAACATTATTTACCTTTGCATTAAGCATGGTCTTGAGTATACTTTTTCATTACTGTCTCTGGAACTTTCCCATACCTTCTGTACGGATAGAAGATGACATGGTTCATTATAGGGTTCCTGTACTTCCCCTTCCACCTGTTCCAAAAGATATGTCAGATAATCTGATCGACTGGTTCGATAAGTCTCAACCTGTTTTTAGTTCCCTCAAGGAAATATTGCTGTCTGCATTTGAAGAAAGAATGCAGAAATTACACGACATGCCAAAAAGGGCTCGTGAGATCTTCTGGTGGCCTTTTACTCAGCATGAACTTGTATCTGACGAAAATATTACTGTAATAGATTCACGCTGCGGCGGGAACTTTTCAGTTTACAAGGTATGATTTTTTTTCATCTTCTAGCGAGCGTCAATTTTAGTTCCTTGCTAGTACCTTTGAAATGATGTTTGAAAACGTAAAGCAAAAGAGCAAACTTTTTAAGGGGGTGTTTGGTTGGGGGGGAATGGGAATGAAAGAATATTATGAGTTTGGTTAGGGGGAATGAATAATATACAGTGGGAATGAAATACCCATTTGGGGTATTCTCCTACCCCCAATCTGGGGGCTATGAAAGCCATTAAGCTAATTTTTTTTTTCTTTCCCCCTCCCATAATTAATAATAATTTTAATTAATAATTAATTAGTTTAATATTATAATTAATAATTAATTAATACTAATTATTATAATTAATATAAATTATTTATAATTAACTTATTATTATTAATTTATAATAAATAAATTAATTAAGATTAATTTAATTAATCTTAATTTACTTAATATTGTAATTTAATATAATAATTAATAATTAATTAAACTAATTCATTAATATTAATTATTATAATTAATTAATTGATAATATTAATTAGTTACTTAAGATTAATTTAATCAATAATATTTTATTAATAATTAATTAATTTAATATTATAATGAATAATTAACTAATACTAATACTAATTAATTAATTCTAATTATTACAATTAATTTATAATTAACTTATTATTACTATTATCAAATATCATAATTAGTTTATACTACACTTTGGAATTTGGAATTTCAAATAAAAAATTAACTAAACTTCCATTTCTAAAGATTTAGAAAACCAACCACCATTATTGGTAATTATAATCATTTTCCAATACAAACCAACCACCATCATTGGTAATTATAATCATTCTCTAGCACAACCAAACCAACATAATTATAATGAAAGAACCCATTATCATTCTCCACTATTATCATTTCCATTACTTTTCCCATTTCTTTAAACGAACCAACCGCCCCCCTAAATGCTTTTGAGTTTCAAGGTGAAATAAATTTTTTTGTCTTAGCATGAAAATAAGTTCACTGAAAATGCAAGTGTACGGCAGCATTCATCATTATAACACACTTTGAGCTGATTTTGGTGTCTGATTTATTTGTAGGCTAGCAACACAAATGCCATTACTGAACAGTTTGATGGTTGTGCAAGCTGGTGGACTCAGGGACCAGATGCTAATTTACAGGTCAAGTTCTGGGCTTTATATGTTTCTTACTTGTTTCATCATAACTTGCAGTGATTTGTGCACCTCCTTCTTCATTTTGAATGTGGCAGAGTCAATTGAGTAGTAGTAGGATTGTTCTGCTTTTATTTCATATGATTGAACAATTGTTATTTTTTGAAATAAGGAAAAATGAATTGGATGCTTTTACTTATGGAATGATCATGAGAATAGTCTAAGTAACATTCATTCCTAGAAGAAGTCTCTTTCCACATCCATTCCCTACATAAGCAGGCAATTCATTTAACAAAAAGGTATTGGAAATTTGAGATGATGATTAGAGTTAAATGTCATCATTGACATGACACATGGGTGGTGTTCAGAAACTTGACTTATTTGGTTGCCATTTAGCCTTTTTATTGCAAGGAAATGGCATAATTTCTGTTGGCATGGCAGCCATATAATATGGTTCTTGATATCCTTAAAGCCAGATAAAATTTCCATTTTATGCTGTTACATCATTGTATATAAAGAGATTATATTAATGTAATTTCTACTAGTTGCATCGTTTGTTTATGTATTGAAATGCTAATAAGATGAGAGTTTTATTGCTGCCTGTCATGTTTTTGATAGGCTGTTCAAAAATAATTCGCAGGTCAGATTGATCCAGTGATCCGATTCAATTTCGGATCGGATAAAACAAAATTGGATTTTTTTAATAAATTGGATCAGATCGGATCGGATCACCGGATGGATCCAACGTGATCCAAATGAACCTAACCTTGTCTTCTTCTTCTTCCACTGTTAGCTTAGCCGGCAACTTTTCTTTCTCTCCATTTTTTTCCTCCTTCTTAGGATTTGCTTCCCCGTGGGTTTCTCCCATGCTTTCAAGGTAGGTGGTACTTAGTTTTCTTAATTTGTCAACTGTTCTCCCTCAAATGAGATGGCCTCTTCTGAATTCTGGGTTCACAGTGCAACTTATACTAGAAATTCTGGCTTCCTTCTCCACCATCTCTTGACGATGACCCTCTTGCTGTCCATAAATTTGTTCTTGGTACCCACACCTAGTGTTTCTGTCCCCTGTCACATTATCCAAAGTACGAAGGACTTATCACAGCTTAAGTGGGAATTGTTCATTGCTTTGAATTACTTCTAATTGATCTGAGTAGTTTTTCTTAATTATCTTGCTGGGATTTCTCAGACGGATTAGATTGTGCAAGGAAGGTGTTGTTAATATGTGTTGGCTTGTTGTGTTTTTTGTATGTAATCTGGTAAAGCTTAATTAGGAATTTCCAGATTTCTGTTTATTATTAAATTTATCCAAAAAAAAGCATTTTCATACCAGGGAATACTGCTCAAATCCATCCATTGCTTGGAACCTTGTTGAAAATTGGCTTTCCCTAGCATGGATTTGTTGTGTGTACAGCACCTGTTTGAAGAATTTTCCCAATTAATATCAACCCCAATACTAACTAATTTTGATATTTTGGACCTTTCATATCAACCCCAATACTCTTAACTTTAGATTAGTTCTGTTCATTTTTATATCAACCCCAATGCTCAGTCAAAAAAAGAGAAAAAAAGCGGATCAAACGGATCGATCCGATCCGAAATCCGATCTGATCTGAAATTTATTCCGATCCGATCCAATCCGATCCAAAATATTTGGACTGGATCGGATCAGTTGATTTGAACAGTCCTAGTTTTTGGCAATCAAATTTGCAAGATTTTTTGCTGCAGTTTCTTTTTTAGGTGGTTTCAGATTGAGCTTGCGAGGACCGTTGGTTATGCTGCTGCTCGCTATGGGCATGTCATGTTTCCTGAAAATGTGTATGAACCAGTACTTGAATGTGCTCAACTTTTGCTTGAAGGTGTGGGAAAAGGTCAGTCTGCTGCTAATTACCATATTGGACTGGGATGAAAATTTAAATGTTAACACCAGTACAATACAATGATCAATCATTCTCTTCACATCTTGTACTGGTTTGAGTGGTCCTAGTTCACATGTCTGTTCTGGTTCATACTAAAATGGGTTTTCTTTTTCATTCTTAAATTCTTTTAGACTCAGTATCTACTGCATGCTAGTATGGATTGATTGATTTCTCCTTTTCACCATTCAATCATTATTACGAGCTCCCTTCTGTCATTTGGAGTATCTATAAATCCAGTTTTTGATTGTTCAATGTGAAAAGGACAGTCTTACTTCCAGTGGGGGATATTTGATCTTCTTCTAGAGCATTCAACGTGAATGAATTCACATCAAATGGGAATCTAATATTGCTGTCAGATACCATATACTTGTCATACATTCATGGGTTCATCTTTGGTTTTTCTACCTATTGAATCTGTAGAGCTCCCTGGTTCATTGTAACTTTATGAAGCTTTCTGTTTTTTGTGCATTTGGATAATCACTTACTAGGTTAATTTCTATCTTCTTAATTCTAGTGGTATTCTTATGAAAATTGAAGTATTATTTTCTTTTTTAATGAATGAGGGCATTGTTGTTGCTCTATATTTATGAGCCTCAGTTAAAGGAGCACAATAGTTGCTTATAGATTTGTTATCTAAAAAGGGCAGCCTGGTAAATAGAAGTTCCCTCATGTGTGTGGTCTGGGGAAGGGTGAAGCCATTAATGGCCATCTAAAGTGCATAGCCTTACTTTACCTTATATTCCATAAGAGGCTGTTTCCACAACTCAATCCTGTGACCTCATGGTCACATGACAGCTTTTACTGCTGCATCAAGGTTCCCCTTATAGATCTGGTATCTAACCTAAATAAAATAAGTTAAGACATTTGATAACCCTGAAACTGATCCTTTGGTTGCTTCTCTAGAATTAACTGGATTAATTGGATCATATTGCTATCCAATATAATTACCATTTGAAGATTTAGCTATGCAAATCAACATTTGCTTGACTAGCATAAAGTGTAAGGACAAAAACCTTTTATGCCTACTCTTTTACGTTATTTTTCTGAGCTAAATATGCAATTAACGGGAACTAAGTCTTTCAAAAATTAACTTATATAGAGTTATGAGCAATTGAAAAAGACGTTGCGACACCGAAGCATATCTGAAGTTCGCAACATACTGTTGTCTAGTTGTTTTGTGTTGGAATAGTTGCTCATAGTTGTATTCTTTGGTTCTTGAAAATCTGTTACAGGATGGGCTTCAAGAGTGTTCTTTTCAGATAATGGATCCACTGCAGTTGAAATTGCTCTCAAAATGGCATTTCGAAAGTTCTTGCTTGACAGTGAAATTCACTTTGACATGCTGAAGGCCGACGCAATCGAACAGTTTATTAGTCTGAAGGTAATTTGCTTACCTATTTTGTATCGTTTTGAGTGAAATAGACGATGTGGGTTGCCTATATGATGATACTGCAGAAAAGTTAAGGTGGCCCATGCTAATACACAAATAATGCTCCTAGATATATTAGCAACTTGATGACATTGTAGCTTAATGTTTGAGGAAAAATAACCTTGTGTAACTGTTTGTTATCTGTGATCATATGCTTGCTGTTCTCTTTAACAAACCAAATATTACATTCTATGTGGAGTGTTCATTTTTAAACCTTACAACTGAGTGTTTTCAAGGCTGCTTATTATTTAGCATGTGGCTTATTTTCATGTCATGTACTTATGCTGTTGCTTTCAAGATTAAATTTGAAGTGCCTGCTGATTCTTTCTTTTCTTTTAGCCTAGTTATGCAGTTTATTTGACATTTTACAACCTTAACACGCTTTTCGAGCATACCTAAAATCATGTGTGGAATGGATAGCTTGTAAATGCACTTTCAGACTGCAATAGTTATTTTCAGTTTTTAAGTTTTACAGGTCTAATGGTGGTAGTTTCCATTTATTAGGTTTTAGCTCTCAAAGGATCTTATCATGGTGATACTCTTGGTGCAATGGAAGCACAGGCACCATCCTCTTATACTGGCATTTACCAGCAACCTTGGTACGTTGTATTTTTCTCTTTTTGTTGGCTACAGAATGTCTGGGTTATTGTAGACTAGATGCAGTTCCTGCATATTTGTTATGTAAGAAACAAACAGGAAAGCAAGAAAGAAGTATGATACTTTGAAAAATTGTATAGCTCAGAGAAGATATTTACTCTTGAAACTTATATCTTACATTAGTATGGGTGAATGGAGTTTTCCTAATGCTGTCTTCCCATTAAAAGTTCACAAAGGAATGATGGAAATTGAGTGTCCTTGGGTTGGCATGTATGACTGAGGGAGTAAGGTAAAGATGTGTAAGAACATTTCTTTGACTACCTAGACATGAATTATCCGTATGTTGGCAGCTCTTTGGTTTGGATTGATGGCATATTAAGTTAAGAAAGTTCTGTAGGTACTCTGGAAGAGGCCTTTTTCTTGATACTCCAACAGTTTTCCTTTGCAATGGTATTTGGAAACTTCAACTTCCTGAGAAGATTCAAGTTGACAAATTGAAAAGAGATGACTTCGGTAAGTGAAATGCGTGATATCTCTGTTAAAGTTTTTTTTTTTTTTGAACCTAAAATTTGTATTGAGATTTTATTTGAATATCAGTTTTCAACTTACGGGATGAAATCTTCGAGAGAAGTCGGGATGCCTCAAATGTTGCTAGTTTATATGCATCATACATATCAAAGGAGTTATCTTGTGCTGATTCTAAGTCATTTACCCTTATCGGAGCATTAATAATTGAACCAGGTAAGACAGTGCTCACTTGCGATCTATCATTTCAGAGTTGAGCATGTTGCATATAAGTTTTTGATATCATTGCTTTTATCCTATGTTGATGCATATTTAGTCAACCATACTAGTAACTTTCCAGCCTTGCGAATTTACCCAAGATTTTTTTTTCCACCTTCGTCTTGCATCATCTTGATGATTCTATTTACTTATGCTACTTAAGAACATGCAAAAGGAGGACTTGCTATTGTTTTCTACATCAATTTTTGTTGGTCATTTTCTACAAGTTCATTCAGTAGAGTACATTGAACATCTTGGAAGTGCTATTATTTGGTCATTTTCGCGCCTCTCGCAGGGCGCGAGGTCCAGCGCCTTGCAGAGCCAAAGGCGGGCGCTGTTGGAGAGGCGCACGCCTCTCAGGAAAGGCTCTCGCCTTGTCTCAGGCTCCAGGCGCGCGCCTGGAGCGCCTTAGGGACGTTAGGGTTCTGGAAAAAAAAAAAAAGGAAAGAAGAAGGCTGCAGAATTGGCGCCGACAGATAAGCTCTCTCCCCACTCTTTCTTTTCTTCTTCTCCTATTTTCTTCTCTCCCCGCTCTTTCTTTTCTTCTTCTTTTCTTCTCTCCCGGCGCTTTCCTTTTCTTCTTCCTGCTTTTCTCCTTTGCTTTTTCTCCTCTTCGGCAGACAGCTCTTCTTCTGTTTTTCTTCTGTTTTTTTTTTTCTGTTTTTGCTTCTCCAATTCTGCAAATCAGTCGGTGCTCTTCTTCTGTTTTTTTTTTTCTGTTTTTGCTTCTCCAATTCTGCAAACCAGTCGGTGCTCTTCTTCTGTTTTTTTTTTCTGTTTTTGCTTCTCCAATTCTGCAAATCAGTCGGTGCTCTTCTTTTTTTTTTTTTTTCTGTTTTTGCTTCTCCAATTCTGCAAACCGGTCGGTGCTCCTCTTCTGTTTTTTTTTCTGTTTTTGCTTCTCCAATTCTGCAAACCGGTCGGTGCTCTTCTTCTGTTTTTCTTCTGTTTTTTTTTTTTTTTTTTCTGTTTTTGCTTCTCCAATTCTGCAAACCAGAGCACCTTCTGTTTTTTTTTTCTGTTTTTGAACTTTTAAGTTTTTAGAATTTTAAGTTTTGGAAATTATGCTACTTAGTTGGCTTATATAGTTATATTGAGACTTTTAAGTAGTTTATTTGAGGAAGTATAAGTATGAAAGCCTAAAATATTATTTTAAAGTTTTTTTTCAGCGTGCGCCTCATGTCGCTCAGGCGCGCGCCTGCGCCTTGCGCCTAGGCGCACAGGACCCCTATGCGCCTAAGTGCGCCTTGAGCCTTTAATAACTATGGATTAAGGTAGAAGAAATCAAAATTGTAAACTTCCAAGGGCTGATGCAAAAAAATTACAATATCCTTTCCTAAGCTTGAGCATCCATATTTCTAGGTCGAGTATGTAGTTGCATGCTCAACTTACAAAGCTTTAATTGAAACTTGTAAATACTCTTTCTTTAGTAATTGTTTCTGTATGAACATGTATATTAGATAGGAGGACAAAATTTTGTTGGATTCATTTTTAAGGTTCTTTTGTAAATTTCCTGGTAGTTGAGTAATTAAAGTACTTTTGTTGTATTGTAGTCATTCATGGTGCTGGTGGTATGGAAATGGTTGATCCCCTATTTCAGCGAATACTTGTTAAAGAGTGTCAAAGTCGACGAATTCCTGTTATCTTGGATGAGGTCTTTACTGGATTCTGGCGTCTTGGAGCAGAGGTTTGACTTGTCACTGATAGACCTGTAGTTTTTCTGCTTTAACTTTGTGGTTGTTGAGTGATATTAACACATCCTTTTATCAGTCTGCTGCCAAACTACTTTGCTGTCAGCCAGATATAAGCTGCTTTGCAAAGCTAATGACAGGTGGTATTGTTCCCCTGGCTGTCACCTTAGCATCAGATTCTGTTTTTGAAGCTTTTGTTGGGAACTCAAAGGTATTCACTCTTGTTCATCATTTTTACTCTAAAAAATGGGTTGTTTCCATTTATCCATTTTATGTATTAGTTCAGTATAATGTAACCATTCATCTCAAATCTTAATGTATTGTTTGCTTTAGTTGATTTTGAAAAGAGAGCAGTTTCTTTACACTTTGGCCTTTACTGTTTATTTGGTGAAATTAGCTAAACCTCCTAATATTTTGATGTTGTAAATGGACCTTTACTTGTCAGTTACCTTCTTGAGCCCAAATTGTGTATCTTCTAAATATATGTATATGGAGTTTACTCTTGCCTTGTGAACTTGTTTTATGTATATGGAGTTTACTCTTGCCTTGTGAACTTGTTTTACGTATTAAGTTGTTGATGCTGAATAAATGCAGTTGAAGTTTTCTGTTGGAAGCATGATGATCTTTGTAAGTTTGAATGTTTACATCTCCATTTCCTGGTTGCAGCTCAAGGCCCTTTTGCATGGGCACTCATATTCTGCACATGCTATTGGATGTTCTGCTGCTCTTAAGTCGATCAAATGGTTTAAAAGTTCTCAAACGAATATTAATTTAACACCCGGAGCAGAATTCCTTAGGGAGGTAATTTGTGCTGCCTTTGCATATTTGAATAGTAGAATAGTACAGTATCTCCACTCTCCTCTTCTTTGAACCATGAGCAGTTTAGCAATGGTGAATCAAAGTACAGCTATAAACTCATTGTATTTTAAGCTGGTGATGTAGTTTTTTGTTTTTGATCTTATTCCTTATAGCAATTTTTGAAGAATGTACATGCCTCAATAATCATGGAGCCCATGAATTGTTGGGATAACTAGCTGTCTAAGAAGCTATAATGGGCAATTAACTGGTCAAATATGTCCCTTATCATCTCATCTTTATCTTTTATGTATTAGTGTATGTCATGAGTTATTACAAACTTGTCTGTATGGACTATATGAGATGTAGCATGCTTGTCTATATGGAGATCCTTTCTTATCTTGATTATGATTTTCTTACCGCTAATTTCATTCTCAAACAATTTGAGCTGATCTTCATGGATTCTATACTGATTACAACCAATTTGTCATAAACATGGTTTGTGTAACTTCATTTGAAAGCATGAATTGCACCAGGAATCATATAACAATTACAAGGCTATGTTTTTTATGCTGATGTATTAACTGATTGGTCCTAGAAATTTATCAATGTTTCACCATAATGAGAAAGAAATAGTAAAAATGTTTGTATTGCTGCTCCAAAATGATGGGTCGACATAGACTGATGTACAATGTCACATCATATGCTTATAGACTATAAAGCTGGGCAGATAGGATATTTTTTATCTAAGGAACCATTGTGGTAACTCTTCAGGCTAGGTAATCACACAACCTGAAAGTCTTGAATTATTTGTATCTCATAGATGTATAGCCCTGTCCTTGTTTAGCTGCTTCTATATTTTTATTTGTCATTTCCATGTTGCCCTTGCAGTTGTGGGATACAGAATTGGTTCACCATATTTCCTCAAGTCCAGCAGTCCAAAGAGTGGTTGCTTTAGGAACTCTTTTTGCCCTGGAACTTCGAGCTGAAGGATGTAATGCCGGGTATACTATCTAATTTAAACATTAGTCTTTATATCCTGTTTACTTAAGGTAAGTACTTGTTATTTATAGAGATTTCTCTTCTGTCAATGCTTTCCTCTGGTATTTCATAAAATTAAATTTCCTTTGAAAACTTATGCTCATGATCTCCACATTGAAATGTCTGTTACACGAAGCATATCGAGTATTTTTCAATGAGTGCATTTCACTTAGGCAGTACTGTTCTGCAGTACAGAATTTCTTGATCCTAGTTGTTAAATGGCTTTTTCTTACTCAATTACTTCAGGTATGCATCACTCTATGCAAGTTCCCTACTTAAGAAGTTTCGTGAGGATGGCATTTATACGAGGGCTCTGGGCAATGTCATTTATTTCATGTGCGGGCCTTGCACTTCTCCTCAGATCTGCAGTAAAATCTTGAATAAAGTTATTGGAAGGCTCGAGGAGTTCAGCCAAAGCCAAACGGAGAACCTTGAAGCCTGTCAGACATTATCATGAAGTTATTAAAACTGCTAGCTATGAGAGACATTGCACTTATCATATCTGCTGTAGCAATCTTTTGCCGTTTCATCTTAACATGTGTTTTTGTTCTATGTTTGGTTTCTGATTAGTAAAAGAACAAAGAAAATGACTGCTTTGTAATGGAATTCTATTCCTCTTGCTCTTCGGTTAAAATGCAGTCCAGCGGTCCAGCACTCCAGCCACATATGGGACTTCTGTTTTTTGATATTTTTCTTGCTTTCTTTGTCTAGATGTCTACCCACATTAATGTTCCGTTTCTCTGCATTTTAGAAGGAATAATCATAGAGTTCTGCAGAAGAACCAAAAGTATTAAATGAGAATAATCAGAGTTCATACTAGAGTATTTGGAGGAAAAAAGTCTGAAACTTTTAGTGTTAAATACACGATTTGTTTTTAGGTTTTCATTTAAAATGTTTATGGAAATAGATTTTGGGTGTACATGAATGTAATTTTGCATTTTTTAATATTTTGTTATTTCATAATTACTATTTTGATAAGTATAAAAATGTAAATTATAAACACTTTTCATTTTAAAAGACACTCACCTAGTAAATTGGTCCATTGAATAATTTGTGTTTATGTAATTTTCACTTAAGATTCGTAATCGTGGCATTCAGTTCTCTATAAATTGCATTTTAAAATATCGATTTTATACTTTTTAATATAATTTTTATTACATAATTTGTACTCTATAAATATAAAAACACAAAATGAAAATAGAATCCATATCAACCTGTACTGTACTAAAGGGACCTTTACATCATCACCCGCAGTATAGTTTGGACTTAGACTTTGATGACCGGCCAAAACTGTCATAATGTCACAGAGAATAATAAGCAATACAGAAAAAAGAAAATCAGAAAAGGAAGAAAACAGATCACACAATACACAACTCTTCACTCTCAGTAGCTATATTGGTAGGTTGGACAAAAAAATGAAAGAAATTTGTGGAGAGGTATTTGGCTTTGTGTAAAAAAAGGTGATGTTCATATTTGCTTAATGTGCCCAACAAGCTTTAGGCACATTCACAAGTTTGGGCGCACGTGGGTGCATTTGTTGAATGCGAACATCACCTTTTTAGCAAAAAGCCAAATGCTTTCCTACCAATTTTCTTCATTATTTTTTTTCCAACCTACAAATGGAATTCTTTCCTCTCAGCTCACTCTACTTACTAATAACCAACTGTCTTCAGCCCCAAGGATCAACCGTGACCATTGGATCATAACTTCTTCTTCTAATCCTGGCAGTTACTTCTCTTTTTACTTTCCCTCCCCTTCCTTAAGTGAAACGTCGTCGTTTCGTTCATTCTTAATCCAATTCCACCCTTTTGGGCTTGATTGATTCTTGACACACCACCATTCCATTCAAGTCCAATTTAGTCAATCATTATGTCTTCTTTTTCGGGCATTGAGTCCAGACAGAGTGTTTTGATTATGATTGCCTCTATTTTTCTTCTCTTTGGTCGCGTCTACGAGTGCAAACCTGGCCTGATCTGCCAACCAAACCTCATTGATCAAGCCAAGCAAAACAACGCGGGAGGAGGGGCCGATCCAAGGAAATATATTAAAACGCGGCTTGAACATATTAATGGCTCCCAAAAATAACGCTACAAAATTATACACTTAATTTTTTGGTCTTATTTGTATTCAACAAACAGCCAACTTAACACTGACCAAACCACACTATAATAGCACAGCAGAATTACATATAATTATAGCTAACTTATCTATTTTTGCTACCAAAACAGCTTCGGTAGCAAATTACACAATATCATTTCATATATATGTATTTGGTTGAGGTTGGAGCAGACATGAACAGCAGCAGCCACCATTCTAGGATTCCAGGGTTCCAGAGCGCCATCCATCATCATCATCAACAGGTTGGAAACCAGGAGAGCGATTCGCTGAAGGGATACACTTCAAACTCCTTAAAGTCCTTAATAGATATCTTCTCCTCAAAAAATACAGGAGCACTTTTATAGTTCTGAACTTAGTATTGTATGAATAATACGGTAGGGAATTAACAGTACAACATCTGCACCCTGTCCAAATCGTCCACGAATAACACTCGACACTGAGCATGAATACTCTGTAAAACGATGAATACCTCTGTGGTCGATCCCATCAAAAAATCTAACATGCGCATGACATCTTTCAACCATTTCTGGAAATGTCGTTCATATAAAAGCAAGATTGACCCTGTGCTTCAAACTTGATGGGAACTCGGCTCTGACTTTTCAACCTTCGGATCAAAGATCCGGACACGACTCAAAGATGTGAACTCAGAGTCAAAGTTCCGGACTCAACTCAAAGATGTGAACTTGGAGCCAAAGATGTGAAGTATGCGGCCAAAGATGCGATCTTGGCCCCAACTTCCCATCCAATTCAAAGGAGCGAATGTCCAAGTTCAAAAGTGTATTTGTCCAAGTCAAAGATTAATTTTGGTCCTAAAGATGGTTCGAATTCCAGCCAACAATTATTCACATAGTCAAATATTGAAGACTTCAAATTCAATGGTTAATCATTCATTTGGAGCCATAGAAGGACGAAAAGTCATGACTGAAAATTCAGTCAAAGAAGAATTTAATGAAGTCTTAGAAGCTAACTCAAGATGCATAAACCTACTCATTCCAACACTTGGTCATCGTACCATTTCAATGTGCCTTTTATTTAGCCAATAAATCATCTAGAATGGTGCGTAATTAATATATTAAAATGCAGAATTTTTATTAGTTTAGTCTAGAAGTTAGAAAGTCAAAATTATTAGGGATAATATATTAAAATATCTTGAACTCAGGGGTTTGTAATTATTTTGACCCGACCTTTCAATTTTAACAATACGATATCTGAACTTTATAATTTGTAACAATAATGATTTCGGTCAAAATTGATGACATGACAGTCAGCTGGTCAACCCAGTTAGCCATTAAAATTGGAAAAATAACAAAAAAGCCCTCCGATATAAAATATATAGTTTAAAATTCTAAAATAAATTTTTAAAAAAACAAAAAAGACAAAATTTAAAGACAAAAATTTAATAAAATTATTTACACTATATAATAAATTTTTTTTAAACAAAAAAATAAAATTTAAAGATGAAAATTTAATAAAATTTAGAGACAAAAATGACAAAAAAAAAATTGAGGTTAAAAAACAAAATATCTATAAAAAAAATTTTGAAGTTAAAAAAAAAAGTATTATATAATAATTTTTTATCTGTTTGCATTAAAATTTTTAACAAAATTTTACATAATTTTATTAATTTTTTCTTTTAAAAAGTTAATAAAAAATTAAATTATATCAAATTTTTGTCAATTTTGTCTTTAAATTTTACTAAATTTTCATCTTTAATTTTTTTTAGTTAAATTTTTTTATTATATAGTGTAAATAATTTAATTAAAATTTTGTCTTTTTTGTCTTTTTAAAAGTTTATATTAGAATTTTAAATTATATGCTTTATATCGGAGGGCTTTTTTGTCTTTTTTTCAACTTTAATGGCTGATTGGGTTGACCAGCTGATTGATACATCATCAATTTTGACCGAGGCCATTATTATTACAAATTGTAAAGTTCAGGTATCGTATTATTAAAATTGAAAGGTCGGATCAAAACAGTTACAAGAGTTTAAGTTCGGGACATTTTAATATATTATCCCAAATTATTATTTATTTCTTCTAGACTAGGATATTTAGGATTTATTTTTTTAAGACTTTTTGCAGCCTATAAATAGGCATCTTTGTATTGTTTTGAAACAAGCTTGAGTAATTGAAATTGTGAGTTTTATCTCATCTTTGGGTTCTTTGAGAACTTGGAACTTATCAAGTATTCTTCGAAAACTTGTGGTGTTCAACAAACTTATCAAGTTGTGGTGTTCGATCTAAACTTATTAACCAATTTTGGCACAGTTGGTTATGGCGTTTTTATACCAAGGTTCCTATCTCTTTATAGATAGTGGGTTGCGGTTTACACCTATCCAAACTAGCATCTCTTATATATATCTTGGGCAACTTTTCTAATTGTTCCCAGTCATTCGGATTGGAATCACATCAAAACTCCCACTCTCCATAATCATTTCCCATTTGGAAATTATCCATGGGTGGTTTACGGAACAAATTAGTTTCAACATCCACCAGATGTATGTATCCCCCTGACTGGCCCATGTACCTTGCAGTCCCAATTGTGCCCAAGTCTTTATGCATAGGAGGGATTGGGAGAACTTTCATGGTGTCATTATCGAGGGAAAAGCAATACGAAGGACCCGACCGGCAAAGCTAATGCATTGCACCATTACAGAACACACCATGATCTCACTGTTGGGTATTTAATATAACCCAAGTATATGTTCTAATATAGGCTCAATAGGTAATGCGCCTTTGTAGTAGGCCTGTATGGGCAAGAGCCCATTAACTGGTTATAACCCTAGTGTATCTCTATTTATATGCTAGCTGGAGGCAGCATGCTAGGTATTCCAAATTAGATACCTAGGGTGTAATGCTTCAAGCAATCGCATATATTATTACTTGACTTTAAACCCTATCAATCTTGAAGCATTAGGTATTGAAAATTTGGAGAAATTTTCTTTCAGGTTTTTTAAATAAAAAAAAATTCGTGAACAGTACAGTTGAATAGTGCGACAGGGGTATTTTGGTTATATTGAAATTTGACTTTTTACTCCGATGACAGATCGAGGCAAAAGAGGAGTCCATCTTGTGTATCTCGACAAGAGGAATCCATTGGTGGTGTCAATTTTTTGATTTGGTGACCGGAAGACGGCAAAATTAGCGTTTAAAGTCGCTGTAGCCAAAATTTCCAACGCAATTTTCTATGGTTGTGGTGCTTAGCAATATATAACGCTGGTTGGGATTTGTTCCTCGTGATCGGGTGCTTCGTTTCGGTGATAGTAGAGCTCCAATCGGTAACCCGAAGCGGCGGAGACGAAGCAAAGCTGACTGTGAGGCACGTGCATCTCACGCGCTGAGAACGAAAAAAAAAACTTTGTAAATTTGATTTGCTGACTGGGCGCTGACTGAGCAGAATCTGTTGACTGGTGCTGACCATTGACTGGTTGACCAGATTGACCGTTGACTTTGATTGGTTGACCAATGACTTTGACTGTTGACCAGCATTGACTTTTTTTTTTCTATATTTTTTCAGCTTTTGAAATCAGGTGCACTCATTCTAATTTTTCATTTTTTACTTATTAAAAATGGAAAAGCGTATGCCAATTGAGATGGTCAAATTTCATACTTTTAGTGGATCTGAATTTAATTCATGGAAGTGAAAGACTCAGTTTGGTTTAAAATATGAAAATATTTTTTACACTGTTTTGAGTACCTTTGTTGACACTACTGAAGAAGTTGATGAATCTCAATAGAACAAGGATGATGACTTCTGCAAAGACTATTTATTGAACTGTCTTTCAGACTGTCTTGCAGAAGTTTATAGCAAGTTTAAGACTGCTAAAGAAATATGAGACAATTTAGATACTCAATTTAAGAAGGAGGAGGAATTGTCAAAAATACATCTTGTTGACAAATTCATTGATTTCAAATTCAAGGAAGATATGGAAATCACTCTTGAAGTAACTAATCTAAAAAATTTGAGATCTAAATTGACCAGTCAAAACATCATTGTTTGTGATCCTTTTCTGGTTGGTGCCATTATTTATAAATTACCATCGGCGTGGCATTCTTTCAAAACCGAGATATACAGGAAGAAAGTACAGGTGGGACTGGATGATCTTAAACGGGTCATTAGAATTGAGGATGAGAATCGAGTTAGGAATAACTTGGAGATGGATAGATAGTAACAATCAGCTGCTAACGCAGTAACAAATCCCAAGAAATTTCCTAAAAAATCCAAATCACCCAAGAGTGAGTCTCAACAATTGAAGGCCAAAAAGCCTATCTTTAAGAAAAAGAAGGGCAAGTGCCACAATTATGGGAAGTGAAGCCACTTTGCAGCAGATTGTAGGCAACCTAAAAATGACAAATCTGACATACCAAAGAAGGAAGCAAATATGCTAGTACAGAAGACTGAGCCTAAACAATTTGTTGCTATGATGGGCAATAATGGAAAAGTCAGTACTTCTTCAGAATAGTGGTTAGATTTTGGGACAACGTGCCATGTCTGCAAAAATAAAAAGTTATTTGATGATATTGTTAAGGCCAGCGAAACTAATGCTGTGGCTAGTGGGGCAGCGGAGACGGTGACTCACACTGGTACTGCAAATATGAGCCTTTCTTCAGGTAACATTTTAACTTTAAAAGATGTTAAAGTAGTTCTTGCTATTCAAAAGAATTTAATTTCTATTAGTTGCTTAGACAATGTTGGCATGAGCATATTTATTTCTGGTGGTAGAATAACTTTATTTGTTAACTGTCATTATTTTGGTTGTGGATTCTTGACTGGTGGTATGTATAGATTGAGTTATGTAAATGAAACGGTCAGCTAAGTTAGTTCAAATTTAATTGATCCTACAACATTGCATACTCGATTAGGACATGTGAACTACAAGAAAACGGCTAGACTAACTAAAACTCATAATATACTTCTAGATACTTCGATCAGATTTAACAGATATGAAGTGTGTGCTCAAACGAAAATTACTAGAAAACCATTTCGTACGGTCTCTAGGAGTACACACCTTCTTAAATTAATACATTCTGACATCTGTGATTTTAAAGGTTTCACAACTACAGGTAGTCGGAAGTATTTGGTCACTTTTATAGATGATTTTTCTAGATATTGTCATATTTATCTGTTAAAATCAAAAGATGAAGTATTTGATAAATTAAAAATTTTCAGGAATCGTGTTGAAAACCAATTGAACTTAAAAATTAAAAGGTTTAGGAGTGACAGAGGAGGAGAATATACATTGACAGGGTTCAAGGAATTTTGTGCTTCAGAGAGTATAATACTTGAAATTACTACTCCTTACTCACCTCAATCCAATGGTATAACTGAACGTAAGAACATGACGTTAACAGAAATGTTAAACTCTATGTTATTGACAACTGGCATACCTTCTTGTTATTGGGGAGAAGTAGTTTTGACTGCTAATTATATCCTGAATAGGTTGTTGCACTCTAAGTTGTCTTCAACTCTGTATGAGATATGGCATAAACATCCTTGTAGATATGATACTCTTAAGACTTGGGGCTGTATCGCTTATGTGAGGATACCAGACCCTAGGAGACCTAAGGTGGGGCCTAGGACAAACACTTGTGTGTACCTAAATAGTGCAGAAAATAGTGCAACTGATCGGTTCTAGGATCTATCAACCAATGTGGTTATAAAAACTAGAGATACAGTTTTCTTTGAAGATAAATTTCTTCGAAATCAAGGTTTGACAGTATCAGGCACTATAGAAATAATTTCAGAATCACCTATAGAAATATTGACATTGATATATATTTATTTTCAGTTATTGTGGTATTGTGCTAAGTTCTTTTGGTAGAATTAGACACGTTAGTTTGTTACACAAATCATTGGATTTACATGAAATTCATATTTGGTAACTTGCAGAAAATGACGGAAATGGAGGAGCTGATTCCAACTGGGATCCTGAAGGGGATGATCTACTTGATGGATAATTCCTCTAGAGCTCTGGATTGTGGGGGACTATTATTTTCTTTTCAGTTGAATAAATAGTTCACTTACATATGAAATTGCCTATTTAGTTTGAATTTAGAGTATATCTAAAACTCTTGTGTTTGAAGTTTCGAAAATTTCTGAAACTTTGATTTGGTTCACTTATGAGTGAGACCTATTGATTGTGTTCGGTTGAGTTTAGATTGTTTCTAAAACTTATAATTGTGTTTAACGAATTTATATTTTTGAGTAATGAATCTTTTTATGCTATGAATGATTCAATATTCTGTTTTGAACATTACATTATCTATCTATTGAATTGTGCTATATGTAGAATATAGGAGGAGATTGTTGGGTATTTAATATAACCCAAATTTATGTTCTAATATAAGCCCAATAGGTAATGCACATTTGTAGTGGGCCTGTATGGGCAAAAGTCCATTAATTGGTTATAACTCTAGTATATCCCTATTTATATGCTAGCTGGAGAAAGCATGCTAGGTATTCCAAATTAGATACTTCGGCCCTTAGGGTGTAATGCTTCAAGTAATTGCATATACTTTGACTTTAAACCCTAAGACTAACACCTGCAAAAGATTTTTGGTATTGAAAAAACCTCCATTCCATTTTTTCCACCGGCCAGTTTCTGATGAGTATATCTCCATATAACAGCTACGATCGTACAGTATCTCGGACTGGCCAATGCAAAGGACTTTGAAGTGGGGTGCGTTTGAAGGTCAAAAGCCAAACAAATGCCAAGAATGGGGGGTCGCTGACTTTGGGCTTTTGCATGAGCCTTCCAGGTGTGGGAAGTCTGATGTTCTTACTTCTTGTGATGTTGGAGACACAATAAACCTTATTGTACTCCCATAAGGGTGAGGTTATGTAGCATAGCATTAACCCATTGCATATGGGAAGGATCCTCATTTTGATGTCTGAGGTGGTGTCGAAGAAATCTAAGGCGGGGGCTCTGAAACTAGCAACGTCATTACTGGTTTCATCATGATCATATACGAATGAGATTAGGATTAGAGATTCCCTTTTGAGCATCAAGAGACTGGTTGACATGGGGTGTCGATTGCTACGAGTATGGTTGATGGCTAAGCAGTGACTGGAGATAATTCTGTTGCATTTCTTTGAGACACATCTGAACCGAAGTAGAGATTTTGCAGGCAAAGAAAAATAATTTGTAAGATTAAATCATAATTGTCAGCAATTTCCTCAGCTGCAGAAGAATAATAAGTCTTAGAACTTGATGATGAAGAACTTGCTTCCCATGAATTCATCATCATGAACATTAAGCTGCATGCAAAGTTTGTGAAAGACAGGGCCATATCGGGGAAACGGAGGAGGATTTTGGCAAGAAAATAAAAGGAAGCCCAGAATACTGGATACTGAACAAGAAGAGGACTTGAGATTTTGCAAATGAGGGGTGAAGGAAAAATGGAGTTCCATGGGTGAAATTTGTACTTGCTTCAACGAGTACTTCCCTAGCTGCAGCTGGCACCCCTATGGTATGCATGATCAAGTTTTGACAAAATGGCTATAAGCATCAAAGGGTGCTTTTAACGTGCAATGTATTTTGAATATATTCTTCCAATCGGTTTAATGTTTTAGCTGTTCTTTTACTTCTTCACTTCAATATTTCAATGCTTCAAACTTTAGATAAGGATTGCAATAATGTCCTTTTAATATTTTCACTTTAGCTTTATGTCTTTTTTATTTAATATGAAAGCTATAAAGACAAACATCTTTGCTTGAGTCCTTTTTCTTTGGTAATTTGTTGATGCTAGCTAAAGATGCATTTTTAAGTAAAAAATTTCTCCAGCGAAAAACTAAAGCTATTACTAAATCTTCTTGTTAAAAATATTATTCACATTCGTCGTACAAGAATTATTAGAGTAGTTTACTTTTACCGGCAAAACTATCGAATCAATATTAGTTTGGATTGGATTGAATTAAATATTTGAACTGCATGTTGCTATACACAATATTCATAGTGGAACCAATCCGATTCGAACTTATGAATTGATTTGAAATTACAACTCATGAAACATTGATTAGTTTAGGTTGGATTGGGTTGGGTCGATTTCTCTATTTGAGCAGCTCTAATTTTTTTTCCCCATATTTTCTATAGATATTTTACTATATTAATTTAATGAAAAGTGTAAAAAAAAAAAAAGCTATTTAATAGTATACTCTATTACTTATTATTGTATTTTTTTGATATCCAATGATCTACAATGAGTAAGTTTTATGCCTTCTTTCACATTTACTTCTTGATTTTGATTATGCTAACTAGTGATAAAAAATGGCCTAAAAAGTGATGTCATAGGACTCTCTACGTGATAATTATCCTTTTTATTTTGGCTCTATTGTACAATTTGTCCCTTCTATTGTTCTTTTTTATTTATTATTATTTTTTAATCAAACATTCACTATCGCGCCTTGGGGCTAATCCTCCTGGACCACCAGTACTTGCCCACCTAATACTGGGAGTCAATGGTCGACGAGGAGATTTGATTCCAACTCACACTGCTTTTGAATGTCAATACTCGCCCACCTAATACTGGGGGTTAACGGCCGACGAGGTGATTTGATCCCACTGGGAGTCAATGGTCGACGAGGAGATTTGATCCCAACTCACACTGCTTTTGAATGTCAATACTCGCCCACCTAATACTGGGGGTTAACGGCCGACGAGGAGATTTGATCCCACCAGTACTCGCCCACATAATACTGGGAATCAACGACCGACGAGGAGATTTGATCCCAACTCACACTGCTTTTGAATGTCAATACTTGCCCACCTATACTGGGGGTCAACGGCCGACGAGGAGATTTGATCCCAACTCACACTGCTTTTGAAGGTTTTATGAGTACAGTACTTGCCATCAAACTAACCCTGGGGCCACACTTCTCTTGTTCATCCTAGGATAAAAACGAAAATATAATAACTTTTGATTTTCAAAGCACACCTCCAAGTTCTAGAAAATTTGTGAACAAGGTGAAAAAAAAAAAAATCACTTCTCTCAAATTAGCTCTTGAGTATAGTAGTAGCTTTAGCATTTCTTTATGATCTCCTCCCTCCCTTTTCCATCTTATTCTTCTAATTCTATATCCTCTCAAGACTACTCCCCACCACTTAATCTTAATGTAGCAAATTGAATTCATGTCCAAATCAAGATGACATTGTTTGGTATATCTTAACATCACAATAACCAACAATTAGTATCCTTTCATGTTTTTTTGTATACTCAATGTGAAATATGTCTAATTTAGGGGAAAAATTTTCTTAGTATTTTAGGCAGATTATCTGAATTAGGAGACAAAAATACAATCAAAAATTAATTTTATTCTATTTTGTGAGCACTAAAAAATTGGTGCAACCTACCCTCAATATAATTTTGTCTCCAAAAGTAGAGGTTGAATAGGTTATAGGTCCTTCAATGATGAAAATCTAGCCAAGTAATAACGGGGAAACAACATTTTACCATACTTTAATTAAAAGAAGTAACCATTTCAAAAAAAAAGAAAAAAAAGAAGAAGAAGTAACAAAGTTTTGGGCCATAATTGGGAAAACGAAAGAAAACAACCCCTAAATTGTAAATGGCGGGCCAAGAGAACTTTTCTATATATGCGGGGGATAAAAACACTATCTGACGTGGGTCATTTTATCTGCTGCCGTCACATTTGGCAAAACAACGGCCTAGATTTTACCGAAGGATATCATCCAATTGGATATCTTCCCAGCATAGAAGGCTGAGAAAGTCCATGGGAAAGCAAAAACGAAAAGGATCCCGGAAAGTTTTACGAATTTCTATCATGACACAATACTTTTAATAACTCTAAAAATACACTTGCTACTTTACAATTTCACTTTTTTTGGCGTAATAGCATTATTAAAATCTCTACACAAAATTGAGAACCATTTTTTTTCTTTTTGGTAAACATCTAGTTGAACTTTGAAAGCAAATTTGATGGATTAATACTTCATCCTATCTATAAAGATTTCACTAGATAAATTATAACTTGAAATATCATTTTGTTTAACTCTTCTTACTCACTACTGTTAGATATTTTAAAATCAATTAATTTTTTTTGTCACCAAGATAGAAGCCAATGTTATAGAAAGAAATTTAACTCATTTATCTCGAGTTATTTCCCTAAATATTGATTCAAAAAAAATTAAATAAATATTGATTTTTTTTTTCTATGGAAATCGATTTTTAAAAAACTGGCATTGAAGTCGGTTTTTCAAAAACCGATTTTCTTACAATTATTTTTAATTAACATTTATTTTGATTAAAACTAGTTAATTAGTTTTTGAACCATATTTTATTTTAACAAATTTGAAAAGAATGTTATCCATAGCTAAATTTTTCATAATCGATATTCTGCATATCCACTTCAATTTAGTATTATTGTTTAAAAGTTTTTGATTAAAACTACTAGTTAATTAGTTTTTTACCATATATTAGTAATTTTTTTTAAAAATAATGTAACTTTGAACAATAATTTTGCAATAATTTATTGTGTATTATTACGAGTTTTGCCCAAAAAATTATATAAAAAATATAAATTAAATTTAACATATTATTGAAAAATTATTTTATTTTTAAAGAAATCACTTTTTGAGATATCGACTTTAAAATCGATATTTGGGATATCAACTTTAAAAATTGCTATTCCAGATAACCACTTTGAAGTCGAAATCCTATATATCGACTTCAGATAATTTATGAAAAAGAAAACTTAGCCCTAAACCCTCTAAACTCTAAACCCTAAAAACTTAACTCTCAACCCTCAACCCTCGACGTTTAACCCTAAACCCTAAAACTTAATCTTTAAACCTAAAAATCCTAACCCAAAACCCTAAACCTACCGTCCCTCCCCCTCCACTGGCATTTAAATCTTCCACTGGTGGATCATTAGGCTCTGTTTTCCCTTATAGCACAGCGTCTGCTTCAATCTCATCTTCACAATCTCTCTTTGGTTCACAACTAGTTTTTGGTAGTTCTGCTCATTCCTTTACATTTGCAGCAGGAAATAATGATAAAGTAAATACAAAAGACAGTATGGCCGAGGATTCCGTCAAGTTATCCATGAAGTTTTTTCCATTGATAATTCCCTAGGGTACATTGGAGGTTTTTCCAAAAGTGAAGAATGGAGTTTTCGAGAAACTGCCGAAATTTTCGCCCAAGTTGTGGAAAGTTTGTGATGGCTGACTCTCAGAATTTAAAGTAGGGCTCATAGCCTCATAGGCTCTAGTGTTTTGACTCTTTCCCATGCTTGTACGGTTTACTATATGAAATGATAAGAAGAATCTTTGCATGGAAAAGAAAAACCAGTCAAAATAGGTAAAAGTATATGGATAGCAGTAGAGTTAATTTGCATAATATTGTTTTTTTAATAAAAAATGAAATAAATATTGATTTATTTTACTTCAAGTCGATATCCATGATAGCAACTGCACTATTTTATGAACGACTCCCAAATTATCAATATTTATTTTTTTTAAATAAACAATATTCAAAAATTTCACTCGTATTAGTACAGATGATTTTATTTATATTTTTTGGAAATGCATAAGAGAATGTTAAATTAAAAATAATATAATTATATCTGTTAAATATAATTTAACTTACAAATGTAACATAAAATTTAAAATATAAAAAACAATTGAACATAAAATTTCACATATAAAATAACATACAAATTTAACAAACAATTTAAACGTAAAATTGAACATACAAATTTAACATAAAATTAAACATATAAAATCTAATTTAACTTACAAATGTAACATCAAATTTAAAATATAAAAAACAATTGAACATAAAATTGAACATATAAAATAACATACAAATTTAACAAACAAATTTAACATAAAATTGAACATACAAATTTAACATAAAATTAAACATTAAATTTAACATACAAATTTAACATATAAAATAAATTTTAACATATAAAATGTAAAATAACATACAAATGTAACACAAAATTTAACATATAAAGCCACATACAAATTTAACATCAAATTTTAACATATAAAACAACATAATAATTTAATATCAAATTTAACATAGAAATTGTAAAAAAATAAATGGTAATTCACCTTCTAACAAAAAAATGGGGCAAGAACTTAAGTGTTGTATTTTTTTTTTCGGTTGGAGGCTCCAAGGAGGGTGGGGAGGCGAAGACCGCTTGGAGAGGGGCTGTCAAACGAGTGGCAAAGGGGGGGATGGGGAGGGAGGGTGCAAAGGGGCTGGATTTGGGATAGGGGAGGGAGGAGAAAGTAGATCTATGAAAACAAAGAAAAAAATTGAGTGCAGAAAGCGGAAGAGGAAGTCTGGCGTCGGAAATGGGAAGAAAAGAAAGAAGAAGGAAGAAAAGAAGGAAGAAAAGAAATGAGAAAGCGGGGCTGGCCGATTTGTACTGAACATAATGAAGAGATTCAGTCCACGCATAATGAAGAGATTCAGTCTGGTAAGGATAATAAATTGGAGAATTTGTATCCCTTCGGAACCCTCTTAGTGACTTCAAAGTCGGTTTTTCAAAAACCGACTTCAGCACAAAAGTAAAAAAGAAAAAAAAACTAATATTTATTTAATTTTTTTTGTGAATCAATATTTGGAGAAATAACTCCAGTTATCTCTAACATACATATAATAAGGAGTGATTTTCTTGTCGTTAAATGCATAAGTAATCAATTATAAAATATATTGTTGGTACATGTTACAATACATAAGGTATGTTTGGATAGGGAGTTTTTATTTACAAATAAGTAAATTCTCAAATAAAAATAAATTATTTAAACATATTTTTATTTCAAAATTTAAAATTTAAATTTTCCCACCCAAATTCCTCTCACATAATTTTAAAAAATTTTCCCTCTTATTTTTCCTCTCAAAATACTTTTTGTATAAAAAAATACCTATTAAAATTTTTACACATTCTAATACAACTTTTTCTAAATACATCACACTCCAAACACACCCATAATATTTTTGATATGCAAGTTTATTAAACAAGTGTAACGCCACATTAATTTAAAAACTTATACTTGTCCCCGTAAGTACCATCAAGGAACTAGAAAATCCAAAAATTAACGCTTGAAAATGCAACAAATGTCAATATAACCAACTAGTTTAGAAACACAGTTATAAATTTATAATGCCTATGCAAAAAAATCTCACATTAAATTAGGGAATTTTTTTTTTCTTTTAGTGAAATACATATAAGATCTATTTTTCACCATTTTAAGTCGTTGCAATCACTCTTTGTATGTACTAAATATCCACGAAAGAGAATTTTAATTATCGTTTGTTGAGAAGCGTCAAATTGGGCATTCAAGTAATATAGCGCGACTAAAAACTTAGGGGGTCAAATATACAATTTTTGCAAAGATTTCGGACAGGTATAGAAGACGGTACAAGTAGACGACCAGTCCACAACTTTTCTGCATAGATCCGCTCGTTAGCGCTCGGTCGCCAGAGTAGACCTCACCCACAACCCCAAGAACACACACTAGTATAATTAACCGAAGTCAACTTTTTCTGTGTTTATTGACAGTAAAAGAACCCTCTATCAGGTCAAATACGCACCCTTTTTAATCTATTTGGGTGTTTTCAGCTCGTGCTATGTGGGAATTAGGGTTTTGGCTGATTGATTAATTTTTGGGGGTTTTCTTGAGTAGGGGAGTGGAATTTAAGGTTTTTCTTGGGGGGATTTGGTTTATCTACAAGATCCATTGGATTTTGTTAATGGGTTATGTTTTTCCTTTTAGCAGGGGTTTGGGGTATTTGTGGAAATGCAAACGAGGAAGAGGATTTTGGATGGTGAGGACGAGCAGCAGCAGCAAGAGCGCAAGAGGCCTGCTTTGGCTAGGTAAAAATTTGTGCTTTTTTGTTGGTTGTTTTTCAATTTTTGTAATTTTGTTGTGTTTCTTTGAATTTATGCTTGTATTAAATAGTAATTTTGTTAAAGTACTGATATTTGGAAAGGCTGTGGGAAGTGGCTAGGAGTAGAGTTTTATATAATTGTTTGAATTCTTTTACATGAGACTGTCTGTGGTGGCATTTTGGAGACTTTTTTGTTGGAAAGATGATGTTGTATTGTTTCAGATATTTTTGCAAAGTAGCGGATTTTAATTTAATTAGACTTGAGACTGGAGAGAGTTTTGCATGGCTTATAAGGGTTCAAGTTAGTTTCTCAATTTTCAGAGCTTCAATGTTCGGCCTTCAAGATTTTTTACATTTTGTAAGTGTTCAGTTTATTTAGATGCTGATATTTTAGAGCATGATGGTGAAATTAGAGTTTGATTATGTTTCGTTGGTGCTATGTGTACTTGGTTAATGTCTCTGGATCTCTAAAGTTTGGTTGACGCAAAAAATCTTAATGGAGGATAGTATTGAGATATAGAGTATGAGTTGAGGAGTGCAAGGGACGTAAGGTCAAACTATCAGTTTATACAAATATTTTGCTGTGCATTGGAATGAAATATATATAGTTACTCATGAATGTGCATTTGTGGTTTAGAGCATTATTTTTGTGGCTATACGTAGAGCAGTGCAGTACCACTTGTGTGTGAAGATTTACTACCATTTTTATTGTTGTTGGCTATGTGATTAAACGAGTCAGAAATGGAGTATTTCTGAAGGATTTTAAAGCTAAAGCATCTGGCATTGATATCCAGTATAATGACTTCCTCCCCCTCTCTCACTCTCTGTGTGTATCCAGCTCTCCCCTTATCTTTTGTCATCCTCCCACCCAACTCTGTTTCTTTCTGTCTCTACTTATTGCAACTGCAATGTGGCACCGATTACAGATTTTATGTTTTTTTTCTCTTCGGTTGGGAAATGTGAGTCCATGATGGGGACTTCAATGCCAACCAAGTGTTCACATGTGTTGTACTGTAAATGATTGCATTACCACCCATTTTCAATCCTTCTCATTTCTTTTGGAAACATTACGGTGACTTTAATGGAAGTGAACCAAAAGCACATGCCTTTGTCTATTTTTCCTAGAAAGTACAAGTAGCCATTATTTTGGGTTTAAGACACACCCAAGAATTGAATATAGGAGTGAGATTAGCAAATAACTTGGACGTGGTTGGTGATTATGATGGTTGGATAGCTGGTTGGAATGCTTTATTTTGTATTTTTGTTTTTGCAGGGTGGGGGGGTGCGGAGGGCTTTTTTGGGAGAGGGTGGTAACTCCATAGTGTCATTTTTCAGTTACTGAGTGTGAAAATTTAATATTAAATCACTGAGGCAGCTGCTATAGTTACTTGAATGTACACATGGTAGCATTGAATTCAGCTGGTGTTGGTGTATAAGTACATCTGGCCTTCTGGATTGCTACTTTGTGTTAATCTTTCCCAATTTATTGTACTTTGACCAAGTTAATTTGTGACTTTGATCAAGATTGGGCTTTCAGAAGAAATTGAGTTGTGCTGAGAATTGCACATATTGAATGACCATTCACTACTTTAGTTCATAACATATGTTATCAAGGATTGACAGTACAGATAGACTGTCTACATAGATTGTAATTTTAATTGATGGAAATTCATATGCCTCAAAATGTGAACAGAAATCTGTGATTTCACTCCTTAGGTAAATGAAATTTATATGACAGTAGAAGATTCAAATAACTTGGGCCACTTTTACCCATTTGGGGCCATACATGTCGCTACCATTTATAAAGGAACTCTAATTTTCTGGGTAAATGGGGTTTTTGTAACCTTGCCATACTAAGAAATCAAGAAAATGGTCTGTGATTGGTTGGTTCCCGGAAAGTTTAGTTTGCATAGTTTTCCTTTGATGCAACTCAACTTTTTATTGGCATCAAGTTGGGGGGAACAAAAGCTTTTTCAAACTTTTTTATTTTCATTGTATCCTCGTTGCATTGATCTCTAATTGGCTTGTAATGTATAGTTTTGCACTGTTTAACCAATTGGATAATCATGCAGTGTCATAGTGGAAGCTTTGAAGGTTGATAGTCTCCAGAAACTTTGCTCATCCTTGGAGCCAATTCTTCGGAGAGTTGTAAGCCTTCTTTACATACTTTACTGATTATCTTGCTGTCTTCTTTGTTGAACTTTTGGTTGGAGTTGGATTACTTGAATAGTTATCGATATAAAGGCTCAACCTTTACAACCTTGATTCTTGTTTGATTGGCCCTGTGGAAGATCCTTTGAAGTTTAGAAATTTTAGTGCTTTTCATGCTATTATTTCTGTCTTGCTTGCATTGTATGCATCAACAGCATTTTCATTGGAATGATTTTTCTGCTATGGTAGGGCATGCGAAGATGGCCTATAAATTATTTATCTCACTTTGGGGGCGATGATAATACTCTTATATACATTATTGGAAAAGAAAAGTCAAGGACAACAAGCTTTGTGAAATTGGACTGTTAGCTTTAACTAAACTACTTCATGTTCTACAAACGCATTTACAACTGCATACTAGGGTGGTTAGATTTTAATGGTTTTTCATGTACTTCCTATCTTTTTTCTTTATAATTGTTAGTGAATGTGTGACCTTGTAATTATGGTAGATTTTCTTTACAAAACTGTATTGACAAAAGAAAGCTTCAAAATTTTTTGCAAATATATTTTTGACACCAACTGTCAAGTGTAGTTTGTTGGCACTCATGAAAACGAGCCTAGGCAAGTAACATCCTGCATGTTACTTTGGCCAACTAAACCAAAATTTGTTGCAATTCACACACAAAACAAATAAAAGAAGTAAATGCTTATAATGCTTTTAGAGGTCCAGGGGAATAGTAGCAAATTTGTGTTGCATTTACTTGAAATAATTTATCAAAATAGCAAGCAAACCATATAGCAAGTCAAAGGGTAAATCCTTAACTTGCTTGGGATGTTATATTTGAGCTTCTTTTTGGCATCTGTTATTTTTTGGATTTGTTTATGAAGCCTTAAATTTCTTTTGGTCTTTACCTAATAAAAAAAGAATATTTTTTGGGCCTAATATGCATGTCCATACTGACAGGTTAGTGAAGAAGTGGAACGTGCCTTAGCAAAGCTAGGTCCTGCCAAACTCACTGGAAGGTTGGTTTCCTTTGGTCTAATAAATTGTTGCCATTTCACGTGCTGTTTGAAATTTTTAATCTTGATCTTTATTTTTGTTGCATGTTGGATGTGGTTATGTACCAGGTTGTCATAAAGTAGTTAGAAATTAGTCTTAAACAAAGTTGGAAGTGTGAAATGCAATTTTTTTGGTTGTCCATCAATGAGGTTATACTATATTTTCACCTTCTATCTTCTTTAACCTTGTCTTTTTCATCAGTGTGTGTACTTGTGGTTGAATCAGAATGAAATTACTGAAAATTAAGGGACAGTCTTTATACTGTCTCTACACATTCACTTCCCAGGTGGTAAATGCTCAGCTACATATAGTTCCTTGGCATATGAGAATATCTCAAATGTCACTGTTTTATTCATTTCCTGCGAAGTTGAAGTATGTCATACCTTGATAGTAGTCAGGAAGCATAGGCTGACCACGTTAACGGGAAGTACTGTTCTTTTCTGCTTTTGTTCTCAGGGAATTTGCTTCTAAATGTTTGGAATTTTTCAGGTCATCATCACCCAAACAAATTGAAGGGCCTGATGGAAGAAACTTGCAGCTACACTTTAAGTCCAGACTTTCTCTACCCCTGTTCACAGGGGGCAAAGTAGAAGGGGAGCAGGGTGCTACAATACATGTCGTTCTGATTGATGCAAATACTGGCCATGTTGTGACTTCTGGACCTGAATCTTCTGTTAAGCTGGATGTTATTGTTCTGGAAGGTGATTTTAACACCGAAGATGATGAAAACTGGACTCAGGAAGAATTTGAAAGCCACGTTGTGAAAGAGCGTGAAGGAAAAAGACCACTTCTGACTGGTGATTTGCAAGTGACACTCAAGGAAGGTGTAGGAACTCTAGGAGAGCTTACCTTTACTGATAATTCAAGTTGGATAAGGAGTAGGAAGTTTAGACTTGGCATGAAGGTTGCATCAGGGTATTGTGAGGGTATACGAGTACGTGAAGCAAAGACAGAGGCTTTCACTGTTAAAGATCACAGAGGGGAATGTATGCTGCTTTATGATGACAATTGGTGTATACCTTATTTGTTTTCTTAATTTCCATGCATTTGTTAAAATCTCTCTATTCCTTTTACAGTGTATAAGAAACATTATCCACCTGCATTAAATGATGAAGTGTGGAGATTGGAGAAGATTGGAAAGGACGGATCATTCCACAAAAGGTTGAATATTGCAGGGATAGTTACCGTTGAAGATTTCCTTCGGCTTGTGGTTAGAGACTCTCAGAAGCTGCGGAATGTAAGTCTATTTATTCTCATTTTTACTTAAGAAACACTTTGGTTGTTATTTGATGTATATTTTTTGGTTTGATCAGATTCTTGGCAGTGGTATGTCAAATAAAATGTGGGAAGCACTCATTGAGCATGCAAAGACGTGTGTCTTGAGCGGGAATCTGTACGTATATTATTCTGATGATTCGAGAAATGTAGGCGTAGTCTTCAACAACATCTATGAACTGAGTGGTCTAATAGCTGGTGAGCAATATTATCCAGCAGATTCACTATCTGACAGCCAGAAGGTTTGTATTTATTGTGGTTGAAGAAATGCACCCCCCCCCACCTCTCTCTCTCTCTCTCTTCCTCTTCCTCTCTAATGGTTTATGGCAAGTTGGCTCACATTTGATGCATCCTTAAATTTGTTTCCGGCTGTGTAAAATTCAAACTTTTCTTTGTATTGCTGCAAAAGTAACCTGGAAACCCAATAATTGCTGCATGTAATTTGGAGTGTCTTATTAAGAAAGTGAAGAATGTGCATTGCAGTTAAACTTTGAAATTTTGTGATTGTAGGTATATGTTGATGGCTTAGTTAAGAAAGCATATGACAATTGGAACCAAGTTATAGAGTATGATGGAAAATCTCTTATGGACTTCAAGAACAATAAGAAGCCATCTACATCCCGGAATGAACTTCCTGTTGGGCCTGTGGACTATCCTAATGCTTTGGAAAATCAGCTTTCTGCTTCCCGATTACCTGTACCAGTTCCATCTGAGCAATCTCCAATGGATCCAAACATGCTGCTTGCAGGTATAAATGTAGCCTTCTAAAGTCCCCTTCCCCACCACATTCCTCATGGTTAAATTGGGAATAAACAGATGAAAATGAACGCATCCCTGTTTTGGTGTGTATAGTATACTCTTCATTACTTGTTTGTTTAGAAATATGGGATGCATATGCTCATATGGTATCTTTCATTCCCTTGAATTCTGTTTGAAAATCAAGTACCTACTAAGATATTTAATTAGAAGATTGTCATCTTCTCAAGGGATGGAACAATGTTAGTGGGTACCTGGGTAATCCATCAATCTTGTTACAACCGTACAAGTGCTTTTTGCTTCTATTTGAATTGCGATGGTTGTACAACCATACCTAGGTAATGGAACAATGTTTGTTCCGTTCTCATTCTCTATGTTTGTGGCATGTGGATACTTTGTCTTTGTATTTATGCATCCAGTATTGAGATATTTAATACTCTAGGATTGGATAGGTTTTGTTTTCTTTCTTTTACCAGTGATTAATTGTAAGATTGCTTGGTGCCATTTCTCTAATGACAAGGGAAGAGACTTGGGTGGGCATATCAAGAGGAAGTTTATGAAGAAAATTTTGTACTGTAGGCAAGCTATATATTGGGATGGAGACTTATGATTATGTTCTCGGGGGGAAATATTTCTCAATTGTGAGACTTTTCTAGTTGTGATGTTCCATAATTGTAAAGCTTTTATTATCAATACCTGTTTTAATGGATTAACATGTCTGTGTGTCAACAAGATGCAATGTCAAAGCCGAAACAGCTAAATTGTGTGTGTGTGGGTGTGTGTAATCCATTATGGGACTGAATTGGGCCTCTTGGCCAATTTTGTCCAACTTTTTACTGCTTTTGAAACCGTATTTTCCATATTTGTTATGGTATTTTGGGAACTATAATTTTGTGGAGAGTGGTATTGTTCTTAAAGCTGAAAGAACAAAATAGATTTGGAAAAAGGTTGTTTTATTAAATGCTTGAAGCTATTATATATGTTCTTGTATGCCCTTCTAGAGTTTTGGGTTTAAGAAAATATCTATACCTACCTACATTGTGAGTGAATGCCACATTTGTCACAGTTGCCAAGTCATTATGTCTATCATTCATTTCTCTTTAGGTTTATATATATTTTGGATTAGCTAGTCGGTTTATGGGGTCAAAATTCACTTGCTCGTACAAATTGTCCATCTTTTCATCTCACTTTTATATTTGTGTTATGCTGTGCAATGTTGATATTTGTTGTACATCCAAGTCAACTTATGTTTGCTCCTTGATTCCAGGTTCAGGATATAATGATAACATGGCTACCAGATATGCTAACCAGTCCCAAATTCTGAATTCGAGTTCCCGCAGTCAATTCGGTACCACTTCATTTGGCGTGTCTGACCAAATCAACAATTCTCATCAGATTCAGCATGCAAGGTATGATGATAGGGCAGGATTGGCCCTTGCTCCTCCACAGCAGTCAGCATTCCAGACAGTTGGGTCTTCAGTTCAACAGCCCAACATTAATCCTTTTGATGATTGGTCCCAAAATCGTGACAAGGGTGTTGAGGACTTCTTGTCAGAGGATGAAATTCGTCTGAGAAGCCATGAAATGCTTGAGAATGAAGATATGCAGCACTTGCTTCGACTTTTCAGCATGGGAGGCCACGGGGCTGTAAATGTGCCCGATGATGGTTATGGTTTTCCAAATTATATGCCATCGCCGTCTGCAAATTTCACTTATGATGAGGATCGTACACGATCTGGGAAAGCTGTTGTTGGTTGGCTGAAAATTAAGGCTGCAATGAGATGGGGATTTTTCATTAGGAAGAAAGCGGCTGAGAGGCGGGCACAAATTGAGGAATTGGAAGATGAATAGAATTGCTTTGAACATCGACAATTGCCTGTATAAAGTTGCTGATACTGGGCAATTCAGGAGATGCATTAGGATTCGACTGTGCAAAAGTAGATTCTCTCAGGGATCTTAAAGACCATTTATGTTTCTATAACAAACAGCACTGATGTATATTCTCTTGTACAGTAATAAGTTTTGTTTCGACTCCTAATTGACTTGATTGTTACTGACTCTTTGCTTTGAGTTTGTAAGGACTACTGTTTGACAGTTATTTTTTTGTGGTTTTTCATTCTGTGACCTTTCTGACGTTGACATTTGATTCTCAATGTAATATTAGCAATCACTTCTTCTGTAAGATTCAGTCATCTTACCTTGAAGCATTTCAATATTTGTAGAATGGCTGGTTAGTAGTCTTGGATTCGAAGCTGCAGCTTAAATGTGCTCGGCATAACATTCCGTTATATTTTCCAGTTACAGTTCGAGTGTGACTGAGTTGGTGTTGACTCAGATGTTAGAGTGGCAGAAAACGTTTACTTGCAAAGACGGCTGCTGAAAGCACTCTTTTAAAAGAGTACATGATTGACCGTCTACTTTCCGGAATGGAATTGTGTCAATCATACAATTATTTGGAGAAAGCTTACAGCTTTGGCAACATTGCCGTTTGCAGTCGTCCTTAACAATATTTTGGAAGTTCAATAACTTAGCCGAGTGGCATTGTGTCATGAGTCGGGCTCTTGTTAGCAAGATAGATTCTTTGTGTCTAAATGTCCACCCACAACCTGTTGGTGAAAGATTTGCATGTACATTTTTGCTTATGCTCACCATCGGGTTAAATTATGTATTATTGTTGTTTACTTGTACTGGAAGCACGTATGCATGCCCATTTATTTATGCTTTGCCCGCCTGTACTTTAAACCGTGTGCGTACTAATTTGCCACGTGTATGTCCGTATGCGTGTGTGCTTTTCGTGCTAATCCTGCCCTTATCATTGCTTAAGAAAACGTCCAAACAGTCCCTTTGGGGTGACCGAATTGGTGTGGCAGAGAGCGTATGATTGTAAAATCATGAGTTCAAATCTCTTTATCAATACCTTCTCGGTTAAGCTCGTCGCACAGGACTTGTTCAGTGCAATTTACATCTGCTATGTGGTTTGCGAATTATTACATAGGAGTAAGATTTACTTAGTGCGTACTTTTGTTAGTGGCTGCAGGTTTTTTGATCAACAAAAGAATACGTCCAAATATGCACATTTAATAGGTTTTATACGTTCATGTAATTAGTGAGTGAGCATTGCGCTTATCATTGCCCAAAAGCATGCTTAAACGTACACAATTAATAGGTTTTACAATATATATGCAACCGTCGCACATGATTTGTCCAATGCGGTTTACATCTCCTGTGTGGTTTGCGGGCTATTACATAGGAGCGAGATTTATTTAGTGCGCACCTTTGTTAGCGACTGCAAGTTTTTTAGTGAACAAAAAAATATGTCCAAACATGCACATTTAATAGGTTTTATACGCTCATGTAATTAGCGCGTGAGCATTGCACTTATCATTGCCCAAAAGCATGCTTAAATGTACACAATTAATAGGTTTTACAATATATATGCAATTCGTGATAGCCCTTATGGCTCATTCCTTGCATGTATACTCACACGGTACAGTACTCATTTTCCAAAAGGTCACTCATCCTTGCAATTGAATGCACTTAACTTTTAAATAAATGAGAATTCCTAATTGAAGCACAGTGGACCCATGGCCACACCATATGGACTATTTTATTCGGTGACATCCCCCCTTACACCCCTGGTTAAATAGTTGTTCGGCGAGTTCAGCTGGCCACCCCGCATTAGGGGTGGCAATTTCGGGTTCGCGGGTTACAAATTACTCTTTAAATGGGTTAAGTAGGTCGACCCGAACTCGACCTTTTTATTTTTCGAGTTAATTATATCCGACCTGATTTCAACCCGAACTTGTTAATTTAGCATTTTCGTGTCGTGTCAATTTCGTGTTAGGTTCGTGTCGTGTTATCGTGTCGTGTCAGCCATTGCCGCCCCTACCCCGCATGGTACCAACCTGAGATGAAGACGGTAGTTCCAAAAGTTTACCGATGTAATCGACAAGAGTTAGTTCATCTTTGGCACTATAAATATATAAAGATCATAGTTTTTGTATAAAAATAGGCTTTGTTTGGATTGGATTTATTTGAGAATTTTTGTATTAGAATGTGGAAAAATTTTGGAGGGTATTTTTTTTATATAAAAAAAGTATTTTGGAATAAAAAATAAGAGGAAATTTTTTTTAAAATTATGTGAAAGGGATTTGAGTGGGAAAATTTAAAATTTAAAATTTAAAATTTAAAATAAAAATGTGTTTGGATGTTTTATTTTTGTTTGAGAAAAGTTAATTTTTTGTAAATGAAAACCATGTCCAAACATAGCCTATTTTTTTTGTAGGTTAGAATAATGTTAGTAAAAATTTGCAATTTTTTTTAGAGAAACCGCTGTCTTGTCATTAGATGTAGAAAGATTACTCTAAAACTATCATTTATGATTTTTAGACCACGCAATTAGTAATAAAGTAGAGCTGTATTCTATGCAAGGCTAAATTATTCCGTCATGGCTCACGGTGTGCTTGTTAGCCATATATATTTGCTTTTGTGTTAATAGATAACGAGTTTTGCTCTTTTTATTTATTGTGTTTTGTTTCATTTTACCTTACCTTTAAACTTTTACTATTTATATAGAGACTTGTTAGAAAGGGGTTGCGATACATTGTAGGTTGGAATTGGCAAAAGCAGAGTTAGAGAACATTACATGTTTTACAGGTACATTTTTGTGAGTTCCACTAGCGTGACCCATAGCACATTGGAAGGACTTATTTTGGACATCCGAATTTCCTGATATTCCCTCTTGTCCCTGGGCTTTTATGTACTATTATTGACTCATCTTGTAGAATCAAGGCAATTCGTGTTCCAACAAGGATTTTGGATGCCATTGTCTGTTGGAGTGTTTATGTATTTCAAAAGAATTTGACATCCCATATTGAAAGTATACAAAGTTTTGAAACACTTTATATTGAGTTTACTTTAAATGAACTTGTGAGCAAGAGAAATAATGATGGGGTTGCGCCCATGAGAAGGGGCCAAATTAGGGCTAATTCAGTTCAAAATGGTGAATTTGCTCTCTTTTTGCATGGATTAAACTCGATCCAGCTTAGTTTTGCCTATTTTTGGGCTTACTAAAATAACTCAATTTTATGGTCCTTACTTTTTACTTGTTTTTACCATTTTTATAATTACCCTATCTGACTAGGTCAACTATAACTCAATTTTATGGTCTTTATTTTTTACTTGTCTTACCCGTGGATTTGGTCTTTTACCCTATCTGACTAAGTAATTTTATGGTCCTTATTTTTTACTTATTTTTACCATTTTTATAATTACCCTATCTGACTAAGTTAACTATAACTCAATTTTATGATCTTTATTTTTTACTTGTCTTACCCGTGAATTTGGTCTTTTACCCTATCTGACTAAGTTTTGGTTGACCACGTACCAAGTCATTCAGTCTTATCAACATTGTATTGACCACGTACCAAGTCTTCCAAGCTTATCAACATGATATTCTACATGATTCTAACTCTTCTTTTGTCTATTTTCTTTTGTCTACAGCCTTAACTCTTCTTCCTACAGTTTTTTTTTTCATCTAGACTCCTGCTGGATTTGTATTTATTTTATCGCTTTGTTGTTCCTGCTCTCTCTATATGAGGAATGCTTATTTAATCCTGAGAGGATATTTCTGTTTACCCAAAAATAATCCTTTAAGACAGTGTAGAAATTTTGCATGACTCAAATTATTTATTTGCTTTTATTGAAAATATATTCAGCACAAACTCAAATTCTCTATTTGGTTTGGCTTTACTAAAAAATAATGTTTTCACTAAAGCTACTAATTGTTTTAGTTTATTTTTTTTTCCTGAAAATTTACTTCACTTAAACTACTAGCTGTTTTAGTTTATTTTTTTTTCCTGAAAATTTACTTCACTTAAACTACTAGCTGTTTTAGTTTATTTTTCTTCTGAATGTTTATTTCACTAAAACTACTAATTGTTTTAATTCATTTTTTCTTCCGGTTGTTTATTTTGCTTACTTTACTAGTTGTTTTAGTTATAATTTTTACCAATACCAACAATCTAAAGCATTATTTGGTTTTCCACCCTTCTCATATTTATGCTTTGTCTGGTTGTTGCACTATTACACTTTAAACCCATAGAATTTTTATGTGCTTTCATTATGCTGTAAGCTTAGAGACATGCCGCTCATGTCAAGCTGTTTGTTGCATTTAAGCTGCCCTTCCTACTGACAAACTACAAAAGTTGGTACCAAACTAACTCCCACAAATTTTTAAATTCCAACTTTAGTCTAAATAAATATTTTCATGTTTGCTATGCTATTCTATTATGTTATGCACCTTATTTTTGGGAAAATGAGAAATAACAAGATGAATCCTCCTAAAGCTAGTTTTGTTGAAGGAGATGAAATTGTTATTGTTGTTATTTCTCAATTGAATATTGCAGCTAATGTAAAGGAATGGCTGGTAGATTTTGGGGCTACTCAGCACATATGTGCAAATTGAGAAGCATTATCTTACTACACTTTTTATATATATATATATATATATATATATATATATATATATATATATATATATAAAGAAAATGTTATCTTATGAATGTTATCATGAAAATGTTTCTTTTTCTACTTATATGATTGAGTCATTTTCTTTGTGGAATGCTAGATTTTGGCTATATAAAGAAAATGTAATTACTTTCTGGTCTGAGGTGATTAATATTGATAAATGTGAAATATGTGATTTGATGATGCCTTTGATGCCTTTATTTCTTATAAAACTAAAGCAGAAAGACAACCTAATAGAAAAAAAATTAAAAGAGTTAGATCGAATAGAGGGGAGAATGTTAAATGATTAATTCATAAAATAATTCCACCTTATTCACCCGAATCTAATGGTATAGTTGAAAGGATAAATAGAATTCCACATAAAAGAACTTATGAGTTGTGGAAGGGCTATACACCTAATTTAAAATATTTAAAAGTGTGTGAGTGCTTAACTAAAGTTATAATGCTTGAATCAAAGAAAAGAAAATTAGGTACAAAAACTTCTAATTGCATGGATATGCTACAAATAGTGTTGAATATAGATTTCTTGTGATGTGCTTGATTGTATTACAATCATTGAAACATAGAATGCCAAGTTCTTTGAACATATTTTTCCACTTTCTTGAGAAATTTCTCTTGTACCTATTGAAAATAGTGGGAAAATCAATTCTGATAAAGAATTGAGAAGGAGCAAAGGCCTGGAAAAGAATTTTCATTTGAAAAACATTTATACTTAATCTTATTGGCAATGATTCGTTTCTTCTTCTGATGCACGATTTTGGAAAAAAGCTATTAATTTAATTTTGAAAAAATAAACTTAAATTTTGGTTGATTTACCTCCCGGTGCAAAACCTATTGAATACAAAAGGATTTTCCAAAAAAAAAAAAAGAAGAAGAAGTTATTTTGATAGTTTTGTACCAGTAACTAAGATTTCATCTATTACAATTTTAGCTTCTATTCATAAATTTTTGTTCATCTAATGAATGTTAAAACTACATTTTTGAATAAGAAATTTATAGATTACAACCAGAGGGTTGTATTGTTTCTAAACAGGAAAACAAAAAATTTAAATTAATTAAATCATATTATGGCCTAAACCAAGCTCTTAAATAGTGGTATAAGAAATTTGATCAAATTCTACTAAGTGATGGTTTTTCATCTATAGAAGTGGACAAATGTGTACATACAAAAAGTGTAAAAAATGATTATGTGATCATTTTCTTTGTATGTAGATGAGATACTTATTTTTGGCACTAATTTGGATATTATAAAAAGTACTAAACATTTTTTTTTTTTGAATTTTGACATGAAAGATCTAGGTGAAATCAATGTTATATTGGATGTTAAAATCATAAGGAGAAGTGATTAAATTATGTTGCCACAAAATCACTATATCGAGAAACTTTTTAGAAAGTTTGAAAATTATGATGTGACACCAACGAACACTTCTTATGATGCTAACTCTCAATTAAAAAAGAATTGTGGTGACCTAGTTGCTCAGTCTAAATATGCCCAGATTATTGAGAGTCTGATACATTTAATGAATTTTACAAGGTTTGACGTAGCCTAAACTGTGTGTAGATTGAGTAGATATATTCATAATTTCAATAATGAGCATTGGTCTATTTTAGTTAAACTAATGAAATATTTGAGAGGAAACTATTGATTATGGTATCCTATATAGTAGATTTCTAATTGTATTAAAAGGGTATAGTGACCCTAACTAGATCTCTTATTTAGAAGAGATTGAATTCACTAGTCACTATGTATTCACACTTGGTGATGGTGCAATAGTATAGAAATAAGACAAACGATTATTGCTAGATCGACTATGGATTCAAAGTTTGTAGTTTTGGAATTGGCTGGTTCTGAGGATGATTGGTTAAGGAATTTTTTAGCTTGTATTCCTACAATGAAGGGATTAGAGCCTCCAGTCTCTATGCACTGTGATTGCCAAGCAGCAATCGCTATTGCAAAAAATAAATCATATAATTGCAAAAATTGATATATGAAATTGAGACATAATATCATAAAATAACTGCTAAGAGATGGAATAATTTTTATTAATTATGTGAAATCAGAAGTGAATTTGGCCGATCCTCTGATTAAACCTTTGGGAAGAAAATTAGTTCTTCAAACATAGAGGGAAATGGGACTAAAGCAAATAAATTGTCAATAGAGATGATAATCCAACCTATTCGATTGGAGATCCCATGAAATAGGTTCATATGGATAATAAAAAATCAACATTGACACTGAAGTACTTAAATTTAAGTGTCTTCTATGGTGTATGCATTGACTACTACTAATTGTGAGGTTGAATTTCAAGCTCTTAATGAATTCATATTCTTCATGGATGGTGTATTTAAAGCAATATACACTTGACAAATTCACCTATATGAGAGTGGAGTGATGCCGCTCTTATAAAATTTTGGCTAAAATCTTTAGAGACCTCATGAAAAACCAAGCATGCACATGGCTTATTCGTGCAAAACCACGTTGAACAGCAAAATATGTGGGGTTGCATTACAATTGATAAAATCTATATCTTACATAAATGATTTATTGGTTCATAAAAATTTTATATTTCACTAATAAATAAGTAATTTATATTTTATCAATCTAAGTTTGGTTCATAATTCAAAAGACACCAAACTAAATGCACTTACACCCATACAAATCCAGCAAAAATATTTCACATTTTCTTCAATTCTTTTGAAATATTTGGGGGGATTGTTGGAGTGTTTATGTATTTCAAAAGAATTTGACATCCCACATTGAAAGTATATAAAGTTTTGAAACACTTTATATTGAGTTTCCTTTGAATGGGTGGATTCGTATGCATAGGGCCAAATTAGGGCTAATCTAGTTCCAAGCAGTGAATTTGCCTTGCCTTTCTTCATGCATGGATTAAACTCAGTCCAACTCAGTTTATAGTGCTCATTTATACATTCCAAATAAGTGTTATTTTCTTGTGTCCTTAATTCTTCATCCTATACTTTCTTTTCATCTAGACTCTTGCTGGATTGTATTTATTTTATCGATTTGTTGTTCTTGCTCCCTCTATGTTGAGGAAGGCTAACTCAGTCCAACTCAGTTTATAGTGCTCATTTATACATTCCAAATAAGTGTTATTTTCTTTTGTCCTTAACTCTTCATCCTATACTTTCTTTTCATCTAGACTCCTGCTGGCTTGTATTTATTTTATCAGTTTGTTGTTCTTGCTCCCTCTATATTGAGGAAGGCTTGTTTGATTATGGGAGGATATTTCTGTTTATCAAAAAATAATCCTTTAGGACAATGTACAAATTCTGCATAACTCAAGCTATTTACTTGCTTTTACTGAAAATATATTCAGTACAAACTCAGGCTTTTTATTTGGTTTGGTTTTACTGAAAAAAAATGTTTTGACTAAAATTACTAGCTGTTTTAATTCATTTTCCTTCCGGAAATTTACTTCACTTAAATTACTAGTTGTTTTAGTTCATTTTTCTTCTAGGTGTTTATTTTACTAAAACTACTAGCTGTTTTAGTTCATTTTTTCTTCCAATTGTATATTTCACTTACTTTACTAGTTGTTTTACTTATAATTTTTACCAACACCAACATTGTCATGTTGAACAAGAATTTGGACTCTACTATTTCACATCATTTCCACAAAATAAGCACTATGGCATATTCCAATTTTGTCTTGGATGCCTTGCAGATGACAAAGTTTTGATGGATGCTACATGTAGACCTCGAAACCGTCCAAATTTTCCATGCCTCTCCTCAAGAAACTCTGGACTTGATCAGCGTTTATGGTGCTTCTCTCTCACATAATTTTTCTTTTTCTCTGTCAGTTAAGATTATGATTTAGAAAATGTAACTTTCGATGACTTCATTTTATAGTATTTGGCTAAATTATCAAATAAAGAGCTTCACATGAAAATTCCACATAAGCTTTATTTTATTCAGACGTCTGGTTCAAATACAAACAAGAAAGAATCAAAGAATTCTAAAACGCACAGTCACACAGTACAAAAGACATGAAATGCAAATATCATGTGTAAATACAAAAAAAACTTCTGGAACCCTTTTGACTCTGCAGTATTTCCCTGACGATGATTTCTTAATTTATAGCACATTCAGGAGGATAGCCTTGGGGAAAACGCTTGGCGTCGGTGCAGTTGTTGTATATCATGCAATTATTTTGAGCCCATTTCAGCCTTTCTTGACTTGTGGCATCCAACTGTTCGTTCAGCCATGCGTTATTGTTAGAAGTAGCAGAATTTGAGTTGCATGAAGACTTACCTGAAGACCAAACACATGCATTGGCATCGAAGTTTCTGAAGAAGGCAGTGAAGGGAGCTTGAGACCAGTCTGTCTTGATCAATCCACCCCTTGTAGCCCAATCATCAGCGTTCCACAAGCTAGAGTATATCCTCATTGGTTGGTTCTTTGGGTAGGCAACTCCCACAGATTCGGCATTTTTGAACTCCCTGATCGGTGTTCCATGAAGAAAAGAGTTTTTCTGTTTCATCTTCTTCTGAAAATAGAGACATGATACATATACACGTTTGGACCTAAAAACCTTACCTAAACTTTCTTCTACAGAATATGGTAACTGAATATACAAATCTCTTACAATTATGGTAGCATGATTTTATCTAAATTTGGTAATGTTAATCTAGCTGATTTGTAGGCTAATTTATATGTACATGACAACACTCCCCCTCAAGTGGGTGAAAAGATATCTTTGATACCCAACTTGAAAAGCGAGATCTTGAAGTCCCTCCCAGATATAGCTTTAGTTAGCATGTCTGCTAGTTGATCACACGATTGGATAAATGGAATTTGAATGACTCCTTCTTCAATCTTTTCCTTTATGAAATTACGATCAATTTCCACATGTTTAGTTCTGTCATGTTGGACGGGATTTTCAGAGATACTTATGGCTGCCTTATTATCACAAAAGAGTTTCATTCCTGTCTTTGGAGAGTAACCCAATTCAGTCATCAACCTTTTTAACCAAAGCAGCTTGCATACCCCTTTTGCAACTCCTCTGAATTCAGCTTCTGCGCTAGAAAGAGACGCTACTTTTTTGCTTCTTGCTTCTCCATGTAACAAGATTTCCTCCAACCATTGTAAGATAACCAGAAGTTGAACGCCGATCGGTAACATTACCTGCCCAATCTGCATCTGTATACCCTTCCACATCTAGATGACCATGCTTTCCGAAAAATAGACCTTTCCCTGCAGCAGACTTTAAATATTGGAGAATTTGGACAACTACATCCATGTGATCCTTCTTGAAAGCATGCATGAATTGGCTTACCACACTTACAGCGTATAAAATGTCAGGCCTGGTATGAGATAGATAGATTAGTCTTCCTACAAGTCGTTGGTACCGGTCTCGATCGGCAGGAGGCTGATATGGACTTTCATGAAACTTATGGTTCTGTATTATTGGAGTATCTACTAGCTTACACTCCAGCATTCCAACTTCAGCAAGAAGATCTAATACATATTTCCGTTGAGACAAAAAAATTCCCTCTTTTGATCTCGCAACTTCAATACCCAGAAAATACTTTAACTCTCCCAGATGCTTCATATCAAAGTCACCATTCAATTTAGACATGAGTCTTGCACTCTCCGCATGATCATTGCCTGTGATAATAATGTCATCAACATATATAATAAGAAGAGTTATCTTCTCATTGCACCTCTTCAGCAACAAGGTAAAACCAGCCGTGCACTGCTCATATCCATACTGCTTCATAGCATAACTAAATCTCCCAAACCATGCACGGGGAGATTGTTTCAATCCATAGAGAGATCGGTCCAATTTGCAGACAGCGTTGGGGTTGCCATCACACTTGTAACCAGGTGGGATTTTCATGTAAATTTCTTCGTTCATATTTCCGTGAAGAAATGCATTCTTCACGTTGAGTTGATGTAAGGGCCAGTCTAGATTTGTTGCTAGTGATAACAGAACTCTCACGGTGTTCAATTTTGCCAATGGAGAAAATGTTTCCCTGTAGTCAACCCCATAGGTCTGTGTATACCCCTTTGCCACTAGCCTTGCCTTGTATCGTTCAATAGACCCATCCGACTTATACTTGATTGTGAAAACCCACTTACAATCCACTGCCTTTTTCCCTCGTGGAAGAGTAACTAGCCTCCAAGTCCCATTCTTCTCTAAGGCTTCCATCTCCTCTTTCATGGCTGCTCTCCATTCAGGATCCTTCATAGCCACCTCCACCCTCTCTGGAATAGGCTTAGCTGAGACATTTGCGATAAATGCTTGGTATGTGGCTGACAATCTTTTTGTTGACACATAATTTGCAATAGGATACTTTGATGTTCGGTGTTTTATTTCAGAAGAGTATTTGTCAGGTGCCTTGCCCCTATTATGCCTGTCAGGAAGAACATATGTTTTGCAACTACGCAATTTGTCACAAGGTGGAGAAGAAGTGTTTACCTCAGGAGCATTCGCAGGAGCTTGGATGGATACTAAAGAGGGAGATTGATGGATAAGACTTTGTTGGTCTTCGCAGAAATCCTGAAGTTCAGCTTCCCGAAGCTCGGCTGGAATATCATCACTGTTGGATTCAGTTTGTTCCTTACTGCTGGATTCAGTTTGTTCCTTGTCGACAGGGTGTACAACTTCCATCATAGGCTGGATCATAGTTGCTGGGACTGCAGGTTGCTTTGGTAGACTGTTTTCCACCATGGGCGTTACCGTAGGCAAATGTGTATTCGGAATATCCCACCAATTTGTATCCAGCTCTTCTTCTGTGGGACGAATACTTGGTTGTGATGATGGATAAAAAAATTCAGATTCGATGAAAGTAAAATCAAGTGTGACATGGAACTTCTTGATACTTGGGTTATAGCATTTGTAACCTTTTTGATGTGATCCGTATCCAATAAACATATACCTTTCGGCACATGGATCTAGCTTGGTCTGTTGATTTTTATGCAAATGCACAAGGGCCACACATCCAAATACTTTTGGAGATAAAGTCAAAACACCAGGAAGTTCCACATGATCAGCAAGGCATTGTAATGGAGTTCGAAGACTTAAAACTCGTGAGGGCATTCGGTTCATGAGATATACTGAAGTTATTACAGCAGCATCCCAAAACCTTTTAGGAACATGGCCACCTATGAGAATAGCTCTTGCGGTTTCAAGAATATGTCGGTTCTTTCTCTCAGCCACTTCATTCTGTTGTGGTGTTTGAGCACAAGATGTCTCATGAGTAATACCATGCCGATGAAAGTAGGTGCTAAGTTTGGTGTTCACATATTCCCCTCCATTATCTGTTCGAAGTACCTAAATCTTGACACCAAATTATGTTTTAACCATTTCATAAAAAGTTTCAAATATAGCAGCAACTTCATCCTTGTTTTTCATTAGATATAGCCAAGTCATACGGGTGCAATCATCCACGAAAATAACAAACCATATAAAACCAGAAATTGTAGAGATTGGAGATGGCCCGCATACATCAGAATGGATTAAAGCAAATGGTTTCTTTCTTTTATTGATACTGGGAGGAAAACTAACACGGTGACTCTTTGCCCGAATACAAGTTTCACATGTGAAACGAGACTCTGGAAAATTACGAAATAATTCAGGAAATAAAACTTTCAAGTATCCAAAAGAAGGGTGTCCAAGCCGACGATGCCATAACCAAACTAAGCCTTTTTCCTTGTCAAGATGACCCTAAGTGTGTAATCTATAACCACTTGGCTTGAAATCGTCTAGGAAATATAATCCATCCCTCTTAGTACCACGTCCAATAATCTCCTTTGTGCGAATGTCCTGAAAGATACAAAAATCAGGATGCATTAAAGCAAAACATTGTAAATCACTGGTGATCTGTCCTACCGACAATAGCTTATTTGATAAATAAGGTACTAATAACGTATTTGGAAGAGAGATAGATTGAGAAAGAAGAACATCTCCTGCTCCAGCTACGCTGGAACTTTGACCATTTGCATTTGTAATCTGGTCAATCTTTGGAGAAGTTGTTGTGGCAAGATCTTGGGAGTCAAAAGTCATGTGATTTGTGGCTTCGGAGTCAATAATCCATTTATCATTCTTGCCCATGTGAGAGACAGAATAAGCACAGCTTGAGTTACCTTTGGTTTCTTCACCTGTACTCTGATCGGGAACTAATGATAATTCAGCCCCTCCAGAAACTAAAGCTGCCTGAGCACTTCCTTTCCCAGCTGCCTTCCCTGCCTTCTTCTTTTTCTAGAGTTCGTCCCACCACTCAGGATAACCATGCAGTTTAAAGCACTTATCCTTTGTATGTCTTGAATTCCCACAGTGAGAACACCCTCTTGTGGTTAGTGCTCCCCCTGTCGTTAACTGTGGTCGGGAGTCAGCCCCTTCACGTCGGGAGATCATAGCTCTACCCGAGACTCCATGTTCTCCAGATGAAAGCATAACCGTTTGCCGAAGATCTTCTCGTCTTACCCTGGCATATGCCTGTTCCACAGTAGGAAATAGTTGGATCTGTAGCACATCAGCTCGTACCTTATCCAGGCGATCATCAAGCCCATCAAGAAAGAGATATACTCGATCTTCTTGAATTGCTAAGTTATATCTTGTAATATCCTCAGTGCACATCAAGGAGCCTGAAGGTTATTGTAGTAGGTTTCAATTGTTCCTCCATTTTGTTTTAAACGCGGCACTTGCCGCTTCAAATCATATACTTGGGACGTATCAGTCCCATCAAAGTAGGTTGTAGCTACTGAATCCCAAACAGCTTTTGCAGTTGGGAATCGTATAAAATTTCCGATTAGTGCTGATTCCATTGAATTTATAAGCCATCCTTTTACGGTGGCGTCTTCAGTACTCCACTTCTGAAAACCAAGATCGGTTATGGCTGGTTGTGGAACAGCACCCGTCAGATATCCCAACTTATCGTTACCAGAGACATACATCTCGATGACATGAGACCACAAGCCATAGTTGGAACCATTGAACCTAATAGCGATTGCAGGGGCAGAAGGTTCTGTCACTGATGGTGGATTCTGTTGTGATAAAAGCTGCTTCATCACAATTGTAAAGTTTTCAAGGATCGTTGTGGCTGTTGATCCTTCACTTGATGGTGGTGTTGTTGGTTTTTTCCTGTCTCTCCATGACTTATGACAGGCCCTAAACCGCTCTAATACCATGAAGAAAAGAGTTTTTCTATTTCATCTTCTTCTGAAAATAGAGACATGATACATATATAGGTTTGGACCTAAAAAACTTACCTAAACTTTCTTCTACAGAATATGGTAACTGAATATACAAATCTCTTACAATTATGGTAGCATAATTTTATCTAAACTTGGTAATGTTAATCTAGCTGATTTGTAGGCTAATTTATATGTACATGCCAACATTCCATCCACAGAAAAGCTGAAAACAGAGCCAAAAAGTTTGCAATCAGAACAAGTTTTTTTCCGGGGGAAATTCAAAGAATTTGTCAAGTTTTTGTTGTTAACTTACATGATGCGTTGTGGGTTCCAAAGAATGGAGTAAGTGTGAAAATCTGCAGTTGGATCAAACCAAAGGTAGAACTGTTGCTCCCTGCCGCCCTTGCCCTGGCTGAACACATTAGTATGAAGAATGTAAGGATCACCACTGAGATTCCCCAAGAATTCAAAGTCTATTTCGTCAAGGGATGGTCCCTGTGATGACAAATAATAGGCAGTGACAGTGCCAGCAGAATTTCCAGCGGCAAGTTTGAGTTGCATATCAATTTTCCCAAACAAATACTCGTTCCTGGACTGAAAACCCGAGCCAGAGACTCTATCAAGGGTGAGGGTCAGCAGATTCCCGTTGTTGAGAATTTTTGCCCGACCATCGCCCCATGTGATATCGGAAGGTATTTTTAGTGAAGCAAATGATGGGTGGTATAAGAAACAACCACAAGAGGTTGGTTCCAACCAATGAATTTGTTGTGGGGTGCACAAAATTTCTGAAAGATACGACGAAAGTGAGGAGAGCTTGAGCTGGACACAGATGGCTCTTTGGCAAAGTTGTTATACCAGTTCTCGGTGCATGTCCTTTCGAGTAATCAGTGACCAACCTGGGAAGCAATATCCCAAGTCCAAGAAGGCTCCTCCTGCGACGACAAAAGCGATTGAACTCGGTTAAGGTAAGTTGCATGGTTTGCTGGTGATGATGCGAGCTTTTTTGACCTTGATATGATTCCTTTGTTGGCCATTTGGTTCTTTGTAACCAATCCCATCTAATTGTCGTTTTGAGTTTCGATCACCAAACCATTATTATTGGAGAAATGGTCCAAGAAAACTACTCTGAAGTGTTATGCTGCATGAAAAATCAATGTTTGCTGTCCAGATTTTTTGGTTTCTGTGACCTGTTCAATGTTTTAAAGAGGCTCAAAATCTTTAAAAATTTCCACAACAAGGTACTGTTTGAAAATAAATTCCCACCCTAGGGTCTCTTTCAAATTTTGTTGCGAAAAATCAATACTTCAAATTTCAAATATTCTAGAAAATATTTTGCCAGCTTAGTCCTTTATCAAATTAGTCTAGTTTTAGAAACAGTATTTATGAGTTTTTTTTGGAGGGGCAAGTAAATGAAAGATGCATGAGACTGCAAGGAAAGTTCCTAGGGAAATTTGCAAAAATAGCACCTTTTCACAAGCTTTAATGAAATATAGCCGCTCTAAAAAATTCTTTGCCAAAATAACAGGTCAACATAGTTTGACCAAATAAAAAAACCAAAATGTCCTTCTATTTACAAAATATGAGAAATATCGCACAAAGCAGCATTCAAAACTTCTTCACTTCATTCTTCTTCATCCTCCCACCTCTTCGAATTTCCTTGTCTATTTTTCTTCATATTTTATCGATTCAACATTCTCATCTCACCTATTCCATTAGGAGGACTGATGATAATGCCTTGAATAGCAGTTGGACCAAATATACGATTGAATTTAAAAACTCTTCTTTCATCTTTTTGTGGTTTTAATGGGTCTACAACAACCAAAAACCCATATTCTCCAATAAAATCTATGACATTTTTTGTTTCAACTCCAAAAAGAGGTCTAATTCTGCAGTAAATACAAATATTTCTTACAAAATCTAAGAGAAATACGATAAATTAGAGTTTTGTCGAGCACATGTCGAACACCACCATATCGAGCACCATGTCATCTATGACATTTTTTGTTTCAACTCTAAAAGAGGTCTGATTTTCCAGTAAACACAAATATTTCCTACAAAATCTGAGATAAATACGATAAATTAGAATTTTGTCGAGCACCATGTCGACATGGTCTACATAGTGCTCGATATGGTGCTCTACATGGTGTTCAACATGTGCTTGACATGGTGCTCTATATGTTGAGCACCATGTCGACATGGTTCTCTACATGTGCTGGAAAAAATTTTAACTTATCGTATTTCTCTCAGGTTTTGTAGGAAATATTAGTGTTTACTGTAGAATCAGGCATCTTTTTAGAGTTGAAACAAAAGATGTCATAGATTTTATTCGATAAGATGGATCTTTGTTATTGCAGACCCATTAAAACTACAAAAAGATGGAAGAAGAGTTTTTAAATTCAATCGTGTATTTGGTCCAACTGCTATTCAAAGCATTATCATTAGTCCTCCTAATGGAATAGGTGAAATGGGAATGTTGAACTGATGAAGGATGAAAAAGAATGGATAAGGAAATTCGAAGAGACGGGCAATGTTGTTAAACTCTCGATTTTACTAGTACGTTTTTACGATTTTACGATCCAAAATCAAGTGTCCGATTCAGTTTATAGGTAAAAACTAAAATAGGTAAAATCGGGTAAACTCTCGATTTTACTAGTACGTTTTTACGATTTTACGATCCAAAACCCAGTGTCCGATTCAGTTTATAGGTAAAAACTAAAATAGGAAAAATCGGGTAAACTCGCGAGTTTGACACTTAGAATCATAAAATCGGCCAACGATCTGTTTCTACAAAAACGCAAAACAAACAGCGTTTTAACTGAACTTTTGAATTCCATTTTATTTGGGGTTTTTTCCCGTCTTCTTCAATTTCTGTCTGCCTCAGCTCTGCCTCCACAGTCCACCGTCCGCAACTTTCCATCTCCGCCGACCGGCCGAAGTCTCTTCTCATTCTCTTTCTTCTCCTATCCTTCCTTCCTTCCTTCATGGCCCTCGTTTTCTCCAGGTATTTTTTGTTCTCATCCCTCACCAAAAGCATCATCAACTTCCTCCTCACTCCGCCTTTCACCGATCTTCTTCATTGCCATTAGCTTAAACTTCAATGATTAAGGACTTATGATTTGTTATGTATGGTTGTTAATGAATTATGATTATTATTAATTTTTGTGTGTGATTGATAATATTTTTTTTGAAATTTGTGTATTTTTTATAAGTTTGAACAGGTTTGTAATTTATAAATTAAACATATATTATATATAATATATTTATTATATTATTTTTCATAATTTGTAAACTCTTACGATTTTACGATCCGATTTTATGGACCCTCTACCGATTTTACGTAAAAACTCGAGTTTAACAACCTTGGAGACGGGAAGAGGAGGAAGAATGAAGTAAAGAAGATTTGAACGATATTTTGTGTGCAATGTTTCTCATATTTTATAAATAGAAGGGTATTTAGATCCTTTTATTTTGTCAAACTACGTTAACATATTATTTTGATAAAGAATATTTTGGAACTACTATATTTTATTAAAGCTTGTGAAAAGGTAATGTTTTTGCAAATTTCCCAAGTTCCCACTAATCAAACCTTGCACTGGGAAGAAAGAGTGGGTTGGTCGGGTGTACTGAATAGTGAATTAGAATGGCCTACAACGTCAAAATCAAACTTATGAACGAGTTTAATTTTTGAGGCTTTGAGAGCTGGATACAGATGGGCAATCTTCTAATCAAATTATGTGAATCCAATCTATGAGCATACTATTTACTACTATATGCACTCTATTCTATTTGGGAATGTGACGTTTTGATGCAGGCGGTACTGTTAATTTATCGATAAATTATTAAACTATCGTTGCGGGATTTTTTGGTTTTACCAATTCTGGATAAGTACGAGCAGACATACATGCCAATTAGTGGATGCATATGTGTTGAAGATATTTTATTAACTTTAGTTTAGCTGGATGCAGATTGCAGAGTAGAGACGTTAAACAAATAGACATCTAAATCCCACAGCAGACAAGAGTCCACTCTCCACAAAAAAAAATCTCAGTAGTTAAAGTTTTGAAACTAAAGAAAGTTTATTTTCCTTATTATATACTGTTAACGATGTAGTAATTAGAATCTTCGTACAACTAAAAAAATGTTGTTCTTAAGGGGAAAAAATAGAAGAAGACAGCAACAAAGAATGGTGGGTAAATTGCGTGACGAGGTGTTTAAGGAGTTGGATTTTGGACAGATTTGGTTAACCGCGTATCCTAAACAGTAATATAGTACTGCATTAAGGATAATGGTGCTGGGAATTTCAGTCAACTACTTTTTTTTCTCAACAAGAGGTATTTCCACATTCATTATTTTTCACATGGTACATAGTTTCTTATCAAACTCTTTTATCGCATGAGTCATTAGGCCCCACATACTCCAGCTAGTCCTTCTGGGCCACAACACTTGCCCCAAATGATGGGTGAGATTTTTTTTTTTTTTTGCTGAGTTGCAATAAGTGGCACACATTACAAATAAGTATAAATTTTCTGTTCCAACTCATTTGTAATAATCCTACCCCGTTAATAAAACGATATGATTTTATTAATAAATATTGATTTCTAACATAAAATGCAATTATGACGTTGTAATAAAATTATGTTGTTTTATTAATGGTATATTATTAGTATACATGAGTCAGGACAAAAGTTATATTATCACTGCAATTAGACCAAAAGACATAACATGTATAATTCAGTTACTCATTTTGTCTCATAATTCGAGTTCTAGTTCCTTGAAATAATGTGTGCATTAATATATTTCCTTTGTCTTACAAAATTAATTTCAAATTTAGTATAATTTCTTTAATTATAAAATATAACACATTTTATACATTACTAAATTTATAATTTTCTATTATGTATATTTTAATTTTAAATCATACATAGGCATTATCAATAAAAGTAATATAAAACTTTTATGGAAATGTAATCTTTTTTTGAGATAAATTTTTTTTAAAAGTAAATCTTTTAAGGGGATAAAAATCACACATAGACATTATTAGCAAATGGTGATTATATATAAATTTATAATACAACTCTCAAATTTAAAATGACTTTTCATATTTTATAAATCTATTCATATTAGTCAAAATATTAATTTTCAAATAGGGAGTAAGAAATATGAAATTACCTGTTAAGTTTGAAATATGATTGTTTTTTATATAATAAAAAAGTAATAAGTGGACAATGATAATGCAGCAAAAAAAATTAACTTTATTTGTTCTAAAAAAAAGAGTTCAGTTTTTAAACTTTTATTTGTCCCCAATGAAAGAGTTTATTTTTTGTATGAAATTCTTCTAATACATTTAGCAATAGTGACAATGTATAATCCAAATGAAAAACAAATATAAAAATGTAAAACTATTTTTTTAATAGTGCATTAAATGTGTTGTATCTTACAACTAAAAAAAATTGTATCAAATCAAAAGTGAATTCTTTTTATAGGAAGGAGGAGTGTATATTGTTTGACTTCCTTCTATCTCATTGAAAAGATTTGCTGGTAAATCTAGCTCCACTGATTACACATTTTAAGATGAAACTTCAATAATTTTTTTTTTCAAACTCATGTAAAGAGTTAATTTTATAAAGAGTATTAATAATATTTTTGAAATAAAATTTATTGAGGTTCAATCACTTCTTTCGTGAATACGCTCATAGTCTTTTTATTATTTTTATAAAATTATTCGAGTATAAATTATGTGCCTCATTTCTTATCGTAATTTAATTATTTAAAACTATTCGATATTAATTACGTGTCTCACCTTTAATTATGTGTGTCTTAATTTTGATAGTCATAATGAGATAATATACAAATTTATAATCCTCAACTACCCTTTTACTAGGTCTATTCTAACCTTTTACTAGTTCAATCCCTCTCTATCACTAAATCTTGCACCAAAACACACAACACAAAAAATAAATAAATAATAATAAAAAAAAACCAATTTACTAGCAATGGGCAATAAATACCATTACTACCATTTATTCACAACGCAACCTTAATATAAAAATGTGAAGATTAAGGGCATGCAATTCTATAGCATCCCTTGTACACAAACAAGATTCAGCAGCTTTTACGCACTGCTGCTGGTTGCTTTCAAGAACTTGATTGGATATAAAAGTTCTGTTTTGGTCTAAATGAGCTGTTTTGGCCTTAGGCAATGTTCTCAACGTGCAATAAAAGTTCACTACAAGCGTAGTTTTTGATTAATCCTATATTAATGCGTTTTGTTCTTAATTAGAGAAGAATTTTTTTATTTGATTGAATTATATATATATATATATATATATATATATATATATTCGTATAATTTCAAGTTATTGAGAATTTTTATAAAATTCATGCCAATATATGCAATCCAAACAGAACAACATTTGCAAATTGCAACAAAATCCGTTAATTTTATTGCCCTCGTCAATGCTTGGATAAAGAATATAAGAATAAAAAAAATATATCACCAACTACAAAGTGCTACACTCTTTTTTTTTGGGAGGCTTATATGATCACCGATCAGGCACTATTGAGTGCACATTCAGGGGGGAATCCTTGAGGAAATCGCTTTGAATCAGTGCAATAATTGTAAATCAAGTAATTCTGTTGCACCCATTTGAGCCTCTGTTGTCTTGCGGTATCCAACTCTTCGTTCTGCCATGCCCGACTGCTGCTTGAGCTGCTGCATGAAGATGAGCCAGAGGACCAAACACAAGCGTTATCGGCGTTGAAATTTCTGTACGAAGCAGTGAATGGGGCTTTGCTCCAATCCGTCTTGACAAGCCCACCTCTTGTCGCCCACTCTTCAGCATCCCACAAGCTTGAATATATCCTCATCGGTTGGTTTTTGGGATATGCCACCCCGACAGACTCTGCATTCTTAAATTCTCTTATTGGTGTCCCATCGACGGAGAAGATGATGCGCTGTGGGTTCCAGAGAATGGAATAAGTGTGGAAATCTGCAGTTGGGTCGAACCATAGGTAGAATTGTTGCTCCCTGCCACCTTTCCCCTGGCTGAACACATTAGTATGAAGAATATAAGGATCGCCACTGAGATTTCCCAAGAATTCGAAATCTATTTCGTCGTGGGTTGGTCCTTGGGATGACAAATAATAGGCAGTGACAGTGCCAGCAGAATTTCCAGGGACAAGTTTGAGTTGCATGTCAATTTTCCCAAACAAATACTCATTCCTGGACTGAAAACCCGAGCCAGAGACTCTATCAAGGGTGAGGGTCAGCAGATTCCCATTGTTGAGGATCTTAGCACGACCATCACCCCATGTGATATCGAAATCTTGATTAAAGTTGCTAGCTGCTGCAAGTAAAACACAGCTTCGAAAGGCTGACACTATGAGCAATATACTAACTAGATTTGAATTCAAAAAGGAAGCCATTGAATGTAAAATGAGCTTGAAGAAACAGAGATATTAAGTTTGGAAAGGTATGAGAAAATGAATTTTTGGTTGTCGGATGACACGAAAATGGAAAGAACGGTTGGGAATTTATAGGGAGGCGTCAGGGCGATTGGAAGAGCTGAGGAAGCTTCTCCAGTGCTGGATGGCAGGATGCAACTTGTGGTGGTGGGGTAAAAAGTGGGTGATTTGATCCGATGATTTGGTCTTGCTGGACACAGATAGATTTGGGTATAAAGACAGGCGGCGGTGAATATATATGGCTGGCAACTGAACGATCTATTTATTTATTTTTACTGCAGTATTGTACTTGTGTCCCAAAAGAAATCCATTTCGGATTGTGATAAATTTTACTTCAACCGTGTTTAACTAAACTATCAGTGGTCAAGTTGAGTTTTGCAAGAAAGAAACACCCAGGGAGTATCCGAGTAAAGGTTTCCAATGCTTAGATCGGTATTTGTGATAATAAAATAAGTGTGATAAATGTTCTTCTATTTACTTTCAGGATAAATTTGTAAGGGTCTAGTTATGTATATTTTGAGTAGTATTTTAATTAATGTCGATGTTATTTAACCTTAACACTATAATTTGTAATTTGTAATGGGGGGCCTATATTGTTATAAGTGGCCTTACAGAGTATCATATATGAGTTGGTTTAAAAGAATTATACATGTATAATTCTTAATCGGAGTATATAGTGCCTAATGACTTTGGAATATGTAAGATCTAATAACTCGTGTGTGACGAACGAATTTAGAATTTAGTGAGAAATTATATACCGTTAAAAAAAAAAAAAAAAAACAACAACAACAACCTTCCTGAATGCTGAGCAAAAAGCGACAAAATTTATGTGGAGGAGCCAAACCCACAGAAAAAAGGAAGAGCAGGACAGGAGTCCGCCTCTGGATTTGCCAGTTGTCAGTCACACGAAATAAAGAGCTGAGTTGAGTTTGCTTAACTTGTGGTTTTGCTTTAATTGTTTATGTGATTCGATTAATATTTTTTAGTTTTTTTTTGTGAAAATTAAGATGTTTTCTTATTAGTAAGCAAATTTATATATGTATTGTTTTTATTGTCAATATATATATATCATTTTTTGGAAAAAAAAGAAAGAAAAGAGAGTAGCGATGGCAAAATTAGATCTAACCTATTAAATTAATCTAACTTATATAATATTTTAATTTAACAAGTTAGATTATTTGTGTTTTGAGTCATTAATTAATTAGGTTATATAATGACCCATAGATTTTTAGTCGGGTTGGGTTAGGTAAGGGTGACTCGTTAGGTTAAATGTTTTTTTTATTAATTTTTTTCTAAAATACTATGGAAGCTATCTAATAAATAAAAATGACATAATTTTTTGTAATTTCTAAAATGACAAAGTAATTTGTCTTTTAGACACAACTTTACTATTTAATATAATTTTTTTTAACTTAGGTTTAATTAAATATATAATTTTAAAAGGTAAAATATGAAATTAAATTATAATAGTTTCTTAATATCAATACAAAAAAAAAGAAAACAGTTTTAAATAAATAATTACAAAATTAAACATTTTATTCAAAATTTTAAATTTAATTTTTTTTCCTTTTTTTATGAACCTAAATGTTATGTAATAAAAAAAATATCAAAATAGTTACATAATTACAAATTACTAAAAATAATTTACTATTTTGATATTTTATTTTTAACTTTTGGTGAAATTTAATACTAAATAATATTGAAATTCTCAAAAAAAAAATATTTATATAAATTTTCTATTTTTTTATAACATTTTGAATATTCTAATTTCCAATTTCCATCTTCAAAAAATTTGAATTTTGATAGCCAATAAATCTTTATTTTTATATGGAAGATTTGTTTTTAAAACTAGATATTTGGTTATATTTAAAGGTGCAAAAAACTTTCATTTAAAAGAATAAAATTCTATTTAGAAAGTAAAATATATTTATTCTTATTAGAAATTAAAATGAAATTATGCTCTCTTTATTAATTTAATAACTTGTACAACCCTTCTTAAAAATTTTCCTTTTTTTTTTGTTTTTAAGGCAATCAAGCAAATACGTAATGCATTATTATTCAAATAGCAACTGGAACGGAGTGTTTGTGATGTATTGCATATAAATCTCACCACATTTAAGAAGTTTCTCAAGAAACTCACTTTCATATATTTTCTTAAACTCACTAAAGATTTTCACAATGATTGCCTCATTCGTTTTAATGCCTTTGACAATGTCTATAAAATTTAGTTGAAAAAAAAGGAAATAGACAGTGACCATTAAGAAACTGATACATGCTAATAGAGAAATTAACTAAATAAGATTAGGTATATCTTTTGGTTTTGGTGAAAATATAAGAATAGTTTATTTATAAAAAAAAGTAAATAAGAATGGTTTTTTTAAAAAGTACTCAAAAAATATGAAAAATATAATTTTAATTTCATTAACTAAATAGTAAAAAGTAAAAAACTTCATTGAATTGATCCGTTATATTGATTGAATTTAACCTAACCCAAATATGACCCGTAATTAAATGGGTTGAATTGGGGTATGACCCATTAACTTATAACCCATCAATGACCCAACCCATGAAGGACAAATTGCCCAAATGTGTTGCAAAAAAAAAAAAAAGAAGGAGTTCTATGGCTAGTGGTTGCCAAGTTATACAACAAATGTATCGGTATTAATATATTAGATGTGTTGATTGTAGGAATACTAGCAATTATTGTTTGTTATTGATGAAGTTGATATAGAACTTCTCAATGATTATTTGACGTTAGTATTGCTATTGGTGTTAATAGAGAAATTAAAAAATATTAGTTTATTTTTAGTTATGGTGAAAACTATAAAAATAATTTTAAAAAAAAGATTAATTTAAAAAGAAACTAAATAAAATTAATTTTAAAAAAGAACTAATGTTAATAGAGAAATTAAATAAGATAGTTTATTTTTTAGTTATAGTGAAAAACCTAAAAATCGTCTATTTTTTTTAAAAAAAGATTATTTAAAAAAGTTAAATAAGAATAGTTGTTAAAAAGGTATTTAAAAAAGATAGAAAATATAATTTTAATTTGCTTAATTAAAATGAGAAAGGAAAAAAATTGGTTAAATTGACCCATTGGGTCAATTGGGTTTGACTCAAATCAAAAGTGGCAGAATCTGAAACTGACCCATAATTAAATGAGTTAGATCAGGTCATGACTCGTATAATGTTAACTCATTAATGACCCAACTCATGAGTGAAACAACCTGCTCGTGTGCCACCCATAAGTGAGAGGACCCAACAGGCCATCCCAACAACATTAGATCCAAAGAAAAAGAATAATACGGTTTTTTCAAAACACATATCTCAAAACACATTTTTTTCACTTTATAATATACTTTTTTATTTTTAATACATTTCTTATCTCATAATTACTATGTCAAAAAATGCGAAAAATCATTTTAAAATGCTGTTCATACCAGTTTTAAATATTTTATGCACATAATCATAAGCATATAAAATTGCAAACATTGTATTTCACATTTTGCATTTAACCCGTTTTTCATATTTTGAAATGAATTTATTATTTCCTCATAATTGATATATTAATTTCTTTTACCCCTTGACTACTTTTTATAATGAATTTTGTTAAAAGTTATCACATGTCCATCACGTAAAGTTAATTTTTAAAGGAAAAAAATCATCATAATAATATATTAACCGTATTTGATTTAATTTTGGAGCGATCTACTTTTTGAAAAATATGAGTTCAAATAATAACAAAAATATTTTAATGGAATATTTTTTACAATTTTTGAAGAGATAGTTTACTAATAAATCAAGAAATAAGTAATCGATTCGTTTACATTCAAATCATGAATGTTTAGAATGCATATTATGCAAAAGGATTCAATTATTGAGTGAAAAATCTAGATTATCAAAAGTTCACACATGATCAAACATTCATCACAAAGTTTTTTTTTTTTTTTTTTTTGGAAATGATAGTATAGATATTGCATTGGCAAATATTTACATAAGATAATCTAAAAAAGGTAACTTGCTTTTTGTGGTAGTGATCTACAGAGAATCAACATCACAAAAGAAATTATGCTATGAAATAAAAGATTAATATTTTCGGCTAGCACACCAAACACTAATAGTAATCCTATTTAAAAACTTAATAAAAAAACTCAACTTGTTATTTAGTCCTAGAGCATCTCGAAACTGTTGCTGTAGAAACTTGTCAGTTTGTTTCCTGCCCATGCCTAATGGGATACTGTCGAGGTCTGATTCTCAAGTGAGTAACACCCACCTCCACGAGAATGACAAAACTCTCACAAGGGAGAAAAGTCCTAAAGAAGAGGGGGGGTGGGGGGGGGGGGGGGGGAACGCTTTTCGCTCTTTGGTCGCATCAAATATTGCCCACAGTGCCCCCAGGGGCTGGCTCAGATGGTAACGCGGAAGGCTTGCCTTGCGTGGGATCCTGGGTTCGAACCTGACTATCGTCACTGGGTGGAGTTTGGGGCGAATTCCACTTGATCTTGGAGGATTAGTCCCACGCCTGCCTTGTGGGTTCCGTAGACCCCATGATCTCTAGGTCCGCAACAATCGCGCCAAGGGACATTGAGGAAGGGTAGTTCAGGGCATGCTTGTCGGTGAATGTGGGGATAACTCCAAGTGAAAAAAAAAATATATATATTGCCCACAGTAACTATCAAATCGGCTGCCCCTGCTTTTTGGGGATCAGCTTGTCTTCTAATCCCAAACATTCATCACGGTGTTGCTGTAATGACTTTGTTATTACAGAAAATAACTTCACATGATAAACATGTGTTGGCTTTTAATAAGACCCATGATGAAATTAGATATGGGGCAAAAGAGTTAATATATATGAAATCTATTTCCAAATGTAAAGGACAACAAAAATTAAGCATCTAAAGGTATGAACTATTTCTGTAATTCGATTCATAAAATGGTATATTTTTGATAATTTAAAGGTAGTATTTTCATTTATTAGTATATATGAGTCAGGACAAAAGATATATTATCACTGCAATTAAGCCAAGAGAAACAACATGTATAATTCAGTTACTCATTTTGTCTCATAATTCGAGTTCTAGTTCCTTGAAATAATGTGTACATTAATATATTCCTTTTGTCTTAAAAAAATTAATTTTGAATTTAGTATAATTTTTTGAATTATAAAGTATAACACAATTTATACATTATTAAATTTATAATTTTCTATTATATATATTTTAATTTTAAATCATACATAGGCATTATCAATAAAGGTAATATAAAACTCTTATACAAAAGTAATCTTTTTTTTTTTTTGGATAAAAAAATTTTAGAAGTAAATTTTTTGGGGGGATAAAAATCACACATAGACATTATCAACAAATGGTGATTACATATAAATTTATAATATAACTCTCAAATTTAAAATGATTTTTCATATATTATAAATCTATTCATATTAGTCAAAATATTAATTTTCAAATAGGGAGTAAGAAATATGAAATTACCTATTAAGTTTGAAATATGATTGTTTTTTATATAATGGAAAAGTAACAAGTGGACAATGATAATGCAACAAAAAAAATATATTTTATTCGTTCTAAAAAAAAGTTCATTTTTTAAACTTTTACTTGCCCTCAATGAAAGAGTTTACTTTTGGTATGAAAATTTTGTAATACCTTTACCAATAATGATAATATATAATCCAAATGAAAAATAAAGATAAAACTATAAAAGTATATTTTTAATGGTGCATTAAATGTGTTGTATCTTCCAATTAAAAAAAGTTATATCAAATCAAAAGTAAATTCTTTTTTAAGGAGGGGGAATGTATATTGTTTGACTTCCTTCTATCTCATAGAAAAGATTTGCTGGTAAATCTAGCTCCACTGATTACACATTTTAAGATGAAACTTCAATAATTTTTTTTTTCAAACTCATGTAAAGAGTTAATTTTATAATGATTATTAATAATATTTTTAAAATAAAAGTTATTGAGGTTTAATCACTTCTTTCGCGAATATGCTCATAGTCTTTTTATTATTTTTATAAAATTATTCGAGTATAAATTATGTGTCTCATTTTTTATCATATTTTAATTTTTTAAAAACTATTTGATATTAATTACGTGGCTCACCTTTAATTATGGGTGTCTTCATTTTGATAGTCATAGTGAGATAATATACAAATTTATAATCCAAGAAGGCTCCTTCTGCGACGACAAAAAACGATTGGACGCGGTTAAGGTAAGTTGCATGGTTGGCTGGAGATGATGCGAGCTTTTTTGACCTTGATATGATTCATTTGGTTCTTTGTCACCGACCCCATCTAATTGTCGTTTTGAGTTTCGATCACCAAACCATTATTACTGGAGAAATGGTCCAAGAAAACTACTCTGAAGTGTTATGCTGCATGAAAAATCAATGTTTGCTGTCCAGATTTTTGGGTTTCTGTGAGCTGTTCAATGTTTTAAAGAGGCTCAAAGTCTTTAAAAATTTCCACAACAAGGTTCTGTTTGAAAATAAATTCCCTCCCCGGGGATTCTTTCAAATTTTGTTGCCATCTTAGTCCTTTATCAAATTAGTCTAGTTTTAGAAACAGTTTTTATGATTTTTTAGGAGGGGCAAGTAAATGAAAGATGCATGAGCCTGCAAGGAAAGTTCCCACTAATCAAACCTTGCACTGGGAAGAAAGGGTGGTTTGGTGGGGTGTTCTGAATACTGAATTAGAGTGGTCAAAATCAAACTTATGAATGAGTGTAATTTTTGAGGCTTTGAGAGCTGGATACAGATGGCCAATCTTCTAATTAAATTATGTGAATCCAATCAATGAGTTTGCGTGCTTCAGGACTACATGCACTCTATTCTATTTGGGGATGTGACGTTTTTTTTTTCCTAGAAAAAAATTATGTATTAATTTTTATAAAAAAAATTAAAAAATACATAAATAGTCTATTTAAAAACTTGTCCTAACACATCAAACCTAAATTCGGTAGGTTTTGGTTAAGACATTCCAACTCCACTTAAATGGGACCGAGACTTCCTAACTAATCTACTTAAAAGAAACAAAATTCCTAATTTGTTGACTTTTATTTGCATAGCGTAATTTGTATCCCTGTCCATGAGCGATTTGACAATGTTTTTTATCGTACTTGACTCTTCTCCCAAATTAGAATACAAAATCTCCCTGATGAAGGACAAAATTGGATGAAAGTAAAAGTGAAATGCGACTAACTCCAAACCCATAAGCTAAAAAAAAAAAAAAAATGTTGGGTCGAACCATAGGTAGAATTGTTGCTCCCTGCCACCTTTTCCCTGGCTGAACACATTAGTATGAAGAATATAGGTATCGCCACTGAGATTTCCCAAGAAAATTCGAAGTCTATTTCGTCGTGGGTTGGTCCTTGGGATGACAAATAATAGGCAGTGACAGTGCCAGCAGAATTTCCAGCGACAAGTTTGAGTTGCATATCAATTTTCGCAAACAAATACTCATTCCTGTACTGAAAACCCGAACCAGAGACTCTATCAAGGGTGAGGGTCAGCAGATTCCCGTTGTTGAGATCTTAGCACGGCCATCATCCCATGTTGGGACTAAAAAGAATTTTAACTCAAATATTGAAGATGAAATTTGCGATTTAATCTAAAATTTTTATACAAAAGTAATCTTTTTTTTTTTTTTGATAAAAAAAAGTTTAGAAGTAAATGTTTTGGGGGATAAAAATCACACATAGACATTATCAACAAATGGTGATTACATATAAATTTATAGTATAACTCTCAAATTTAAAATGATTTTTCATATTTTATAAATCTATTCATATTAGTCAAAATATTAATTTTCAAATAGGGAGTAAGAAATATGAAATTACCTGTTAAGTTTGAAATATGATTGTTTTTCATATAATGAAAAAGTAACAAGTGGACAATGATAATGCAACAAAAAAAAATATACTTTATTCGTTTTAAAAAAAAAGTTCAGTTTTCAAACTTTTATTTGTCTTCAATGAAAGAGTTTACTTTTTGTTTGAAATTCTTGTAATACCTTTACCAGTAATGACAATATATAATTCAAATGAAAAGTAAAAATAAAAATGTGAAAGTATATTTTTAATGGTACATTAAATGTATTGTGTCTTACAACTAATAAAAGTTATATCAAATCAAAAGTAAATTCTTTTTCAGGAATGGAGAGTGTTTATTGTTTAACTTCCTTCTATCTCATAGAAAAGATTTGCTGGTAAATCTAGCTCCACTGCTTACGCATTTTAAGATGAAACTTCAATAATTTTTTTTTCAAACTCATGTAAAGAGTTAATTTTATAACTATTAATAATAATATTTTTAAAATAAAAGTTATTGGGGTTCAATCATTTCTTTTGTGAATACGCTCATAGTGTTTTTATTATTTTTATAAAATTATTTGAGTATAAATTATGTGTCTCATTCTTTTATCGTATTTTAAATTTTTTTTAAAACTATTCGATATTAATTACGTGTCTCACCTTTAATTATGTGTGTCTTAATTTTAACAGTCATAGTGAGATAATATACAAATTTATAACCCAAGAAGGCTCCTCCTGCGACGACAAAAGCCGAAAAGCGATTGGACGCGGTTAAGGTAAGTTGCATGGTTGGCTGGAGATGATGCGAGCTTTTTTGACCTTGACATGATTCATTTGGTTCTTTGTCACTGACCCCATCTAATTGTCGTTTTGAGTTTCGATCACCAAACCATTATTATTGGAGAAATGGTCCAAGAAAACTACTCTGAAGTGTTATGCTGCATGAAAAATCAATGTTTGCAGTCCAGATTTTTGGGTTTCTGTGAGCTGTTCAATGTTTTAAAGAGGCTCAAAGTCTTTAAAAATTTCCACAACAAGGTTCTGTTTGAAAATAGAACCCCTCCCCAGGGACTCCTTCAAATTTTGTTGTAAAAATCAATACTTCAAAATTCAAATATTCTAGAAAATATTTTGCCATCTTAGTCCTTTATCAAATTAGTCTAGTTTTAGAAACAGTATTTATGATTTTTTAGGAGGGGCAAGTAAATGAAAGATGCATCAGACAGCAAGGAAAGTTCCCACTAATCAAACCTTGCACTTGGAAGAGAGTGGGTTGGTCGTGTGTACTGAATAGTGAATTAGAATGACCTGCCACGTCAAAATCAAACTTATGAATGAGTGTAATTTTTGAGGCTTTGAGAGCTGGCTGGATACAGATGGGCAATCTTCTAATTAAATTATGTTAATCCAATCAATGAGTTTGCGTGCTTCAGGACAATACTATTTACTACTACATGCACTCTATTCTATTTGGGGATGTGACGATTCGAATTTCATCTGATATGCAAAGATGGATAACTCTTTGTTTTTCAAGGATAATGGATTTCCATAACAAGATGATTCCTGAGCCACAACTTTTAAGATTAAAGGATTGATTGTTGGAAAGAGAATAAGAACTTGACTTCTTCATTTCATAGCTTTCTAAACAGTTTCTTTCTTCGAAAGTTTTTGAAGAGTTCTGATAAATCTGTTTAAGATATATATTCTATTAAAACATAAAATATACTCTGTATTTGTCTCATATGAGGATCTTGTATATCAAAAACATGTTGCTTGGTTAATCAATTTGCTACGGTCCTTACTGTTAGTCTGAGCCGATAAATCTTAATGATTGTCATCTTGTCCAAGAGGGACTTCTAGACATATTTAAATTTATCTGTTCATTCTAATATTGTAAGGCTCCCAAGGTATTTGTGGTATTAGAACAAGGGTGAGGATTCTTTTTCCCAAGGGGGAGGATTCTTCTTAAGTAATTTTGATAGCTGGCTAGTATATCTTGAACACTGAGGGAGAAAATTGGCGGTTAAATTATTGAAAATATCGTCACCCAATTTTTTAAATAAATCTCATAAAACCCTTTTTCTTATAAGAAAGTTTCATGCGAGTAAGAGTATATTTAGATTATATTTTAAAATATTTTATAAAATGTTTATATTTTTGAAAATATATTTTATTTCACTAATTTTACATAAAAAAAAGCTTTAGGACATCTTGTTATACAACTCCCACAATGTTAGAAATAATTTTGGAAATATTATAGTGATTTTTTTTTAATTTTTGGGTTTACCAACTCTGGATAAGTACGAGCAGCCGTACATGCAAATAATAGTGGATGCTATGTGTTGAAAATATTTTATTAACGTTGGCTTAGCTGGAGGCAGATTGCAGAGTACAGATGTTCAACAAATAAACAAATAAATCCCACAGCAGTTGACTGAAATTCCCAATACCATTATCCTTAATACAGTACTATAATACTGTTTAGGAACAACATTGTTTTTTTTTCCCATCGGCTAGTTCAACGGCAAGTCTAGGTTAATTTTACAGAGTTGGTGAGAGATCGAACCTGACTAATAATAGTCAAGGTTTAGTGCATGTTTTGGTTATCTTGGAGAATTTAGTACCATGTCTAATTGTGTGGATCACTTAGTCCTACTGAAGAGTTGGAATTTTCCCTGTCTACGGGTCCACATGTTACTGTTTAAAATATAGTTTGAAACCCACATAACCGTGAATGTGGAAATACCTCTAAGAGAAAAAAAAATGCTACATCATTAACAGTATATGATAAAGAAAATAAACTTTCTTTAGTTTCAAGACTTTAACCACTGAGATTTTTTTTTTTTTGTTAAGTTGCAATAAGTGGCACACATTATAAATGAATATAATTTTTTTGTTGCAACTAATTTGTAATAATCGTATCCCTCTAATAAAATAATATAATTTTATTTATAAATATTGACCTCTAATATAAAATGCAACTATAACGATGTAATAAAACTACGTTGTTTTATTAATGGTACAAGATTAGTATACATGAATCAGGACAAAAGATATATTATCACTGCAATTAGACCAAGAGACATAACATATATAATTCAGTTACTCATTTTGTCTCATAATTCGAGTCCTAGTTCCTTGAAACAATGTGTACATTAATATATTTCTTTTGTCTTATTAATTTCAAATTTAATATAATTTTTTAATTATAAAGTATAACACATTTTATATGTTACCCAATTTATAATTTCTATTATGTATATTTTAATTTTAATTTTAAATCATATATAGGTATTATCAATAAAGGTAATATAAAATTTTTATGCAAAAGTAATCTTTTTGTTTGGATAAAAAAATTTTAAAAGCAAATTTTTTAGGAGGATAAAAATCACACATAGACATTATCAACAAATGGTGATTACATATAAATTTATAATATAACTCTCAAACTTAAAATGATTATTCATATTTTATAAATCTATTCATATTAGTCAAAATATTATTTTTCAAATAGGGAGTAAGAAATATGAAATTACCTGTTAAGTTTGAAATATGATTGTTTTTAATATAATGAAAAAGTAACAAGTGGACAATGATAATGCAACCAAAAAATAAATAAATAACTTTATTTGTTCTAAAAAAATAGTTCAGTTTTCAAACTTTTATTTATCCCCAATGAAAGAGTTTATTTCTCGTATGAAATTCTTGTGATACCTTTACCAATAATGACAATGTATGACTCAAATAAAAAATAAAGATAAAAATGTAAAAATATATTTTTAATAGTGCATTAAATGTATTGTATTTTACAACTCAAAAAAATTATATCAAATAAAAAATGAACTCTTTTTTAGGGAGGGGGAGTTATATTGTTTGACTTACTTCTATCTCATAGAAAAGATTTGATGGTAAATCTAGCTCCCCGGATTACAAATTTTAAGATGAAACTTCAATAATTTTTTTTTTCAAACTCATGTAAAGGGTTAATTTTATAAATATTATTAATAATATTTTTCAAATAAAGGTTAAAGAGGTTCAATCACTTATTTCATGAATACGCTAATAGTTTTTTTTTTATTAATTTTATAAAATAATTCGAGTATAAATTATGAGTCTCATATTTTATGTTACTATAAGTTTTTTAAAACTATTCGATATTAATTACGTGTCTCACCTTCAATTATGTGTCTTACCTTTTGAGTTTTGATAGTCATAGTGAGATAATATACAAATTTATAATCCTCAACTACCCTTTTACTATTTGCCCAAAACATCCAACACCAAAAAATAAAAATAAAAATAAAAAAACCAATTTACTAGCAATGGGCAATAAATACTACTACTACCATTTATTCACAAACGCAATCTTAATATAAAAATGTGAAGATTAAGAGCATGCAATTCTATAGCATCCCTTGTACACAAACAAGATTCTTCAGCTTGTACGCACTGCTGCTTGTTGCTTTCAAGAACTTGATTGGATATAAAAGTTCTGTTTTGGACTAAATGAGCTGTTTTGGTCTTAGGCAATGTTCTCAACGTGCAATAAAAGTTCACTACAAGCGTAGTTTTTTATTAATCCTATATTAATGCGTTTTGTTCTTAATTAGCGAAGAATTTTTTTATTTGATTGAATTATATATATATATATATATATATATATTTTTCGTATAATTTCAAGTTATTGAGAATATTTATAAAATTGAAACTAAAATTCATGCCAATATATCCAATCCAAACAGAACAACATTTGCAAATTGCAACAAAATCCGTTAATTTTATTGCCCTCGTCAATGCTTGGATAAAGAATATAAGAATCGAAAAAATCACAAACTACAAAGTACTACACTCTTTTTTTTTTCGGGGGCTTATATGATCACCGATCAGGCACTGTTGAGTGCACATTCAGGGGGGAATCCGTGAGGAAATCGCTTTGAATCAGTGCAATAATTGTAAACCAAGTAATTCTGTTGCACCCATTTGAGCCTTTGCTGTCTTGCGGCGTCCAACTCTTCGTTCTGCCATGCCTGGCTACCGCTTGAGCTGCTGCATGAAGATGAGCCAGAGGACCAAACACAAGCGTTATCGGCGTTGAAATTTCTGTACGATGCAGTGAATGGGGCTTTGCTCCAATCCGTCTTGACAAGCCCACCTCTTGTCGCCCACTCTTCAGCATCCCACAAGCTTGAATATATCCTCATCGGTTGGTTTTTGGGATATGCCACCCCGACAGACTCTGCATTCTTAAATTCTCTTATTGGTGTCCCATCGACGGAGAAGATGATGCGCTGTGGGTTCCAGAGAATGGAATAAGTGTGGAAATCTGCAGTTGGGTCGAACCATAGGTAGAATTGTTGCTCCCTGCCACCTTTCCCCTGGCTGAACACATTAGTATGAAGAATATAAGGATCGCCACTGAGATTTCCCAAGAATTCGAAGTCTATTTCGTCGTGGGTTGGTCCTTGGGATGACAAATAATAGGCAGTGACAGTGCCAGCAGAATTTCCAGCGACAAGTTTGAGTTGCATATCAATTTTCCCAAACAAATACTCATTCCTGGACTGAAAACCCGAGCCAGAGACTCTATCAAGGGTGAGGGTCAGCAGATTCCCGTTGTTGAGGATCTTAGCACGACCATCACCCCATGTGACATCGAAATCTTGATTAAAGTTGCTAGCTGCTGCAAGTAAAACACAGCTTTCAAAGGCTGACACTATAAGCAATATACTAACTAGATTTGAATTCATTGAATGTAAAATGAGCTTGAAGAAACAGAGATGTTAAGTTTGGAAAGGTATGAGAAAATGAATTTTTGGTTGTGGGATGACACGAAAATGGAAAGAATGGTTGGGAATTTATAGGGAGGCGTCAGGGCAAATGGAAGAGCTGAGGAAGCTTCTCCAGTGCTGGATGGCTGGCTGCAAGTTGTGGTGGTGGGGTAAAGAGTGGGTGATTTGATCCGATGATTTGGTCTGGCTGGACACAGATAGATGTGGGTATAAAAACAAGGGGCGGTGAAAATATATGGCTGGCAACAGCACTATTCATTTATTTATTTTTACTGCAGTATATTACTTCTGTCCCAAAAGATATCCATTTTGGATTGTGATAAATTTTACTTCAACCGTGTTTACTGTTTAAACTATCAGTGGTCAAGTCGAGTCTTGCAAGAAAGAAACACCCAGGGAGTATCCGAGTAAAGGTTTCCAATGCTTAGATCAGTATTTGTGATAATAAAATAAATGTGATAAATGTTCTTCTATTTACTTTCGGGATAAATTTGTAAGGGTCTATTTATATATATTTTGAGTAGTATTTTAATTAATGTCGATGTTATTTAACCATAACACTATAATTTGTAATTTGTAATGGGGGGCCTATATTGTCATAAGTGGCCTTACAGAGTATCACATATGAGTTGGTTTAAAAGAATTATACATGTTTCAAGTGTTTTTGTGGTGATTTCAAAGTATTTTAGATTTTGTAAATTTTTTTTAATTAGTACAATATATTTAATCAATTATTAGATAACTCACCTACATGATGAGGTGCCACAATAAAAATTAGACATTGGCTATGGCATTATGAGGTCTTTATAGCCTCCAAACCCAACTCTGGGGCTCCAAACCCTTGGAGGTAGGTTATCTCTCTCTTGCTCTCACAGTGCAGTGAATTATTATTTTTATTTTTTAATAATGATTATTTATATATAATTATTATTAATAGAGATATTTTTTAATTACAGTTATTCATATATAATAATAAAGTTACTTTAAAAGTTTTATTCTTAAAATAGATCTTTTTATGTAAAAAAAATTATTTTGAAAGTTAAAATTTTTAAATACTGTGGAATTGGAAAAAAAAACATGAAAAGACGCCGTTGGGTTTCATCTGGGTTCTGATTTTCCACATCACGCGGAGCCAATTATAGTTCTTGAGGATAACAACTTCCTAACCTTCCGAATGAATAACGTCGATACAATCATTTTTGTAGCGGGAAGGCTTTTGCTCCAAAATGAACACCGTAGCTGCGGCGATATTAGGTGCGATTTAAGTGTGACCATTGCACTGTAGCTACTGTAGCTAAAGTGCAATAATCATAAATTGAATTTTTTTTTCGGTGTCTGTTATGACTTTGGTTGCGTATCTTCTTTCTAGCAAGCAGCAGTAATTTAGATCCAACTATTCAATGTCTCACCGCGGTAGTAGTTTTGGGTTCAAATTATTCAACTACTGCAATTTTTTGGAAGCTACACAAACGGCATGGAATGAAAGTTAGGGACGCTGACATTCAGTTTCATTCATCTAGTGCAGTTTAGTGGTTTCCATTTGATGTGTGCGCAGGGGGTTGGGGATGATGTGTGCGCAGGGGTTTATGGGGCCATCCCACATCGGTTCCTGAGGGGTTCCTGGGCTGGTTTATAAGGTTGGGTCAGTCCTCACTTGGCAACCATGGTTTTCAGGTTGAGTTAGGGTTCACCTTATCAGTTGGTATCAGAGCCAATCCTCAGTGGGTCGGTTGGGCACGTGCACCCGGGTCCCTGGCCGCATGTACAAAGGTTCTCTGGGCCGCATGTACAAAGGTTCTCTGCACGAGGACGTGCAGTCTAAAGGGGTCGGGAATGATGTGTGCACCCGGGTCCCTGGCCGCATGTACAAAGGTTCTCTGGGCCGCATGTACAAAGGTTCTCTGCACGAGGACGTGCAGTCTAAAGGGGTCGGGAATGATGTGTGCGCAGGGGGTTGGGGATGATGTGTGCGCAGGGGTTTATGGGGCCATCCCACATCGGTTCCTGAGGGGTTCCTGGGCTGGTTTATAAGGTTGGGTCAGTCCTCACTTGGCAACCATGGTTTTCAGGTTGAGTTAGGGTTCACCTCATCAGTGAAACTTAAGAAAATTACAAACCTGAGAGCCTTACGTGCTTTTTCTTCCAGTTCTAAGAAAGAACTTGTTTTTGGGGTATTGCTCGCGGGGTTATAGAGGGCTATAGGCAGGGTTCAACCCACAGGTTAGGGTTGGGTGTTGCCTCAAAGAAAGCAGTCCAACAAGAAGGACGGTTCGGGAACCTACAACTCTGGTAAGATTTGGGTTTTACTCCTATTGGGGTAAGGTTCGTATCACCATTGAAGACAATACTTTAGTTTCATAGTCTGTTGTACTTTTGGTTGATCCTAGATCGTCTAGTTTCAACAAGTGTGCCGCTAATCGGCCTTTCTCTCGCTAGTCGGGTTTTTTTGCCCTTTGTGGGCCTTTGTATTCGTGAGTTATAGCGCTGTATCGAGTAACAACACTACAAAACGCATTTAGCTTTTGTGAATATGTACTTTAGCCATTGTGTCACTTTGTGAATATACTATCATTTTTAGTTAAAAAAAAGAATAACAACTTCCTGAATGCTGAGCAAAAAGAGACAAAATTTATGTGGAAGAGCCAAACCCACAGAAAAAAGGAAGAGCAGGACAGGAGTCCACCTCTGAATTTGTCAGTTGTTAGGTTTTGCTCTAATCCATTATGTGATTAAGTTATTATTCTTTATTCTCTTTGTGAGAATTAAAACATTTTTTTACTATTAGACAAACTTGTATATGTGCCATTTTTATTATCAATATATATATATATTATTTTTTTAGAAAAAAAAGAGAGTAGCAATAGCAAAATTAGATTTAACCTATTAAATTAATCTAACTTATATAATATTTTAATTCAACAAGTTAGATTATTTGAGTTTTGAGTCATTAATTAATTGGGTTATATAATGACCATTAGTTTTTGTGTTGGGTTAGGTTGGGTAAGGATGATTCGTTGAGTTAAGTGTTTTTTTATTTTATTTTTCTAAAATACTATGGAAGCTATCTAATAAATAAAAATGACATAATTTTTTGTCATTTCTAAAATAATAACCAAGTAAAATTTTCTTTTAGACACAACTTTACTTTTTTAGATAATTTTTTTTTAAACTTACGCTTAATTAAATATATAATTTTAAAAAGAAAAATATGAAATTAAATTATAATAGTTTCTTACTATCAACACCAAAAAAAAGAATTTTTTTTTAAATAAATAATTACAAAATTAAACATTTTATTCAAAATTTTAAATTTAATTTTTTTCTTTTTTTTATGAACATGAATGTTATGTAATAAAAAAATATCAAAATAGTTACATAATTACAATTACTAAAAATAATTTACTATTTTGATATTTTATTTTTAACTTTTTGTGAAATTTAATGTTAAATAATATTGAAATTCTTGAAAAAAAAATCTTTATATAAATTTTCTATTTTTTGATAACATTTTGAATATTCTAACTTCCAATTTCCATCTTCAAAATTTTTGAATTTTGATAGCCAATAAATCTTTATTTTTATATGGAAGATTTGTTTTTAAAACTAGATATTTGGTTATATTTAAAGGTGCAAAAAAAATTCATTTAAAAGAATAAAATTCTATTTAGAAAGTAAAATATATTTATTCTTATTAGAAATTAAAATGAAATTATGCACTCTTTATTAATTTAATAAATTGTACCACCCTTCTCAAAATTTTTTTTTTTTTTTGTTTTTAAGGTAATCAGGCAAATACGTAATGCGTTGTTATTTCAAATAGCAACTGGAACTAAGTGTTTGTGATGCATTGAATATAAATCTCGCCACATTTAAGAAGTTTCTCAAGAAACTCACTTTCACATATTTTCTTAAACCCACTAATAATTTTCACTATGATTGCCTCACTCGTTTTAGTGTCTTTGACAATGTCTATAAAGTTTAGTTGAAAAATGTAAATAGACAGTGACCATTAAGAAACTCATACATGTTAATAGAGAAACTAAATAAGATTAGTTTATTTTCTAGTTTTGGTGACAATATAAGAATAGTTTTTTATTAAAAAATTAAATAAGATTAGTTTTACAAAAAGTACTCAAAAAATATGAAAAATATAAGTTTAATTTCCTTTATTAAATAGAAAAAAGTAAAAAGAATTATTGAATTGATCTGTTGGGTTGATTAGATTTAACCCAGCTCAAATATGACCCATAACTAAATGGGTTGAATTAGGTTATGACACATTAAATCATAACACATCAATGACCCAACCCATGAGTGACCCAAACCACCCAAATGTGTCACAAAAAAATGGAGTTCTATGGCTAGTAGTTGCCAGGTTGTACATCAAATGTATTGGTATTAATATAATAGATGTGTTGATTGTAGGAATACTAGTAATTGTTGTTTGTTATTGATGAAGTTGATATAGAACTTCTCGATGATTATTTGATATTAGTATTGCTATTGGTGTTAATAGAGAAATTAAAAAATATTAGTTTATTTTTAGTTATGGTGAAAAACATAAAAATAATTTTAAAAAAAGATTAATTAAAAAGAAACTGAATAAAATTAATTTAAAAAATGAACATATGTTAATAGAGAAACTAAATAAGATTAGTTTATTTTTTAGTTATAGGAAAAAACATAACAATAGTCTTTTTAAAAAAAAACAAGAGCAATTAAAAAAGTTAAATAAGATTAGTTGTTAAAAAGGCATTTTAAAAAATATAAAATATAAGTTTAATTTGCTTAATTAAAAAGAGAAAGGAAAAAAAATGGTCAAATTGACCTATTGGGTCAATTGGGTTTGACTCAAATCAAGAGTTGCAGAACTTGAAACTGACCCGTAACTAAATGGGTTAGATTTGGTCATGATTAATAAAATGTTAACTCATTAATGACCCAACTCATGAGTGACACAACCTGCTTATGTGCCACCTATAAGTGAGAGAGAGGATCCAACAAGCCAACCCAACAGCATTAGATCCAAAGAAAAAGAATGATACGCTTTTTTCAAAATACATTTTTTCACTTTATAATACGCTTTTTCAATTTTTAATACATTTTTTATATCATAATTACTATATTAAAAAAAATGTGAAAATCATTTTAAAACGTTGTCTACACAAGTTTTAAATATTTTATGCATATAATCATAAGCATATCAAATTGCAAACATTGTATTTCACATTTTGCTACTTAACCCTTTTTTCATATTTTGAAATGAATTTTTTATTTCCTCATAATTGATATATTAATTTTTTTTACCCCTTGACTACTTTTTATAATGAATTTTGTTAAAAGTTATCACATGTCCATCACGTAAAGTTAATTTTTAAAGGAAAAAATCATCATAATAATATATTAACCGGTATTTGATTTAATTTTGAAACGATCTACTTTTTGAAAAATATGAGTTCAAATAATAACAAAAATATTTTTAATGGAATATTTTTTACAATTTTTGAAGAAAATGTTCACTAATAAATCGAGAAATAAGTAATTCGATTCATTTATATTTAAATCATGAATGTTTAGAATGCATATTATGTAAAAGGATTCAATTATTGAGTGAAAAATCTAGATTATCAAAAGTTCACACATGATCAAACATTCATCATGATTTTTTTTAATTTTTTTTTTCACGAAACGATAGTATATATAGGGCATTAGCAAATATTTATATAAGATAAATTAAAAAAGGCTATTTGCTTTTTGTGGTAGTGATCCACAGAGGATCGACACCACAAAAGAAAATACGTTAGGAAATAAAGGATTACTATTTTCGGTTAACTCGCCAGACACTAATAGCAATCCTATTTAAAAACTTAATAAAAAAAAACTCAGCTTGTTATCTAGTCCTAGAGCATCTCAAAATTGCTGCTACAGAAACTTGTCAGTTTGTCTCCTACACATGCCTAAAGGGATACTGTCGAAACCCGACTCCCAAGTGAGTAATACCCACATCCACTAGAGGAAGACAAAACCCTCACAACATGGGAGAAAAGCCCTAAAGAAGAGAGCCAAAAAAAAAAAAAAAAAAGTTTCGCACCTTGATTGCACCAAGTATCGATCACAATAACTATCAACTCGGCTAGGTGGCCTCTGCTTTTTGGGGATCGGCTTGTCTTTTTAGGCTAATCCCAAACATTCATCACGTTGTTGCTGTAATGACTTTGTTATTACAGAAAATAACTTCACATGATAAACATGTGTTGGCTTTTAATAAGATCCATGATGAAATTAGATATGGGGCAAAAGAGTTAATATATATGAAATCTATTTCAAAATGTAAAGGACAAAAAAAATTAAGCATCAAAAGGTATGAACTATTTCTGTAATTCGATTCATAAAATGGTATATTTTTGATAATTTAAAGGTAGTATTTTCATTTATTAGTATATATGAGTCAGGACAAAAGATATATTATCACTACAATTAAGCCAAGAGACACAATATGTATAATTCAGTTACCTCATTTTGTCTCATAATTCGAGTTCTAGTTCCTTGAAATAATGTGTACATTAATATATTCCTTTTGTCTTAAAAAATTAATTTCGAGTTTAGTATAATTTTTTGAATTATAAAGTATAACACAATTTATACATTATTAAATTTATAATTTTCTATTATATATATTTTAATTTTAAATCATACATAGGCATTATCAATAAAGGTAATATAAAACTTTTATACAAAAGTAATCTTCTTTTTTTTTGGATAAAAATTTTTTTTTTAGGGGGATAAAAATCACACATAGACATTATCAACAAATGGTGATTACATATAAATTTATAATATAACTCTCAAATTTAAAATGATTTTTTATATTTTATAAATCTATTCATATTAGTCAAAATATTAATTTTCAAATAAGGAGTAAGAAATATGAAATTACCTGTTAAGTTTGAAATATGATTGTTTTTTATATATTGAAAAAATAACAAGTGGACAATGATAATGCAACAAAAAAATATATACTTTATTCATTCTAAAAAAAGAGTTCAGTTTTCAAATTTTTATTTGTCCCCTATGAAAGAGTTTACTTTTGGTATGAAATTTTTGTAATACCTTTACCAGTAATGATAATATATAACTCAAATGAAAAATATAAATATAAATATAAAAGTATGTTTTTAATGGTGCATTAAATATTTGTATCTTATAACTAAAAAAAGTTATATCAAATCAAAAGTATTTTTTTTTTTAAAGAGGGGGAGTGTGTATTGTTTGACTTCCGTCTATCTCATAGAAAAGATTTGCTGGTAAATCTAGCTCCACTTATTACACATTTTAAGATGAAACTGCAATAATTTTTTTTTTTTTGCAAACTCATATAAAGAGTTAATTTTATAACAATTATTAATAATATTTTTAAAAATAAAAGTTATTGAGGTTCAATCACTTCTTTTGTGAACACGCTTATAGTGTTTTTATCATTTTTATAAAATTATTTGAGTATAAATTATGTGTCTCATTTTTTATCATATTTTAATTTTTTTAAACTATTCGATATTAATTACGTGTCTCACCTTTAATTATGTGTCTCTTAATTTTGATAGTCATAGTGAGATAATATACAAATTTATAATCCAAGAAGGCTCCTCCTGCGACGACAAAAGCGATTGGACGCGGTTGAGGTAAGTTGCATGGTTTGCTGGTGATGATGCGAGCTTTTTTGACTTTGATATGATTCCTTTGTTGGCCATTGTTTCTTTGTCACTGACCCCATCTAATTGTCGTTTTGAGTTTCGATCACCAAACCATTATTATTGGAGAAATGGTCCAAGAAAACTACTCTGAAGTGTTATGCTGCATGAAAAATCAATGTTTGCTGTCCAGATTTTTTGGTTTCTGTGACCTGTTCAATGTTTTAAAGTGGCTCAAAGTCTTTAAAAATTTCCACAAGAAGGTTCTGTTTGAAAATAAAATCCCTCCCCAGGGACTCCTTCAAATTTTGTTGCAAAAATCAATACATCAAAATTCAAATATTCTAGAAAATATTTTGCCATCTTAGTCCTTTATCAAATTAGTCTAGTTTTAGAAACAATATTTATGATTTTTTAGGAGGGGCAAAGTAAATGAAACATGAGACAGCAAGGAAAGTTCCCACTAATCAAACCTTGAACTTGGAAGAGAGTGGGTTGGTCGGGTGTACTGAGTACTGAATTAGAATGGCCTACTACGTCAAAATCAAACTTATGAATGAGTTTAATTTTTGAGGCTTTGAGAGCTGGATACAGATGGGCAATCTTCTAATTAAATTATGTGAATCCAATCAATGAGCATGCTTGCTTCAGGACAATACAATCTAATTATGTGACTTTTTGTTGCAGGCGGCATTGTTAACCTGTCGATAAATTATTAAAAATATCGTCACTCAATTTTTTAATTAAATCCCATAAAACCCTTTTTCTTTAAAAGGAAGTTTCATGTAAATAAAAATATATTAAGATTGTATTTTAAAATATATTTTTATGTTTTTTAAAATTTTTAAATTTTTTAGTATATATTTTATTTAACGATCATTATATATATATAAAAAAAAAGCTTTAGGATATCCTGTTATACAACTCTCACAATGTTAGAAATAATTTGGAAATATTATAGTGAATTTTTTTGTTTTTTATTTTTTGTTTGTGTTTACCAACTCTGGATAAGTACGAGCAGCCGTACATGCAAATAATTAGCGCATGCATATGTGTTGAAGATATTTTAGCTTAGCTGGATGCAGATTGCAGAGTACAGATGTTAAAACAAATAAATCCCACTGCCGACAAGAGTCCACTCCTCCACAGCAGTTGGACTGAAATTCCCAGTACCATTATCCTTGATACAGTACTATATTACTGTTTAGGATACGCTGTTAACCAAATCTGTCCAAAATCCAACTCCTTAAACCCCTCGTGACGCAGTTACCCACCATTCTTGGTCGCTGTCTTCTTCTATTTTTTCCCCTTAAGAACAACATTTTTTTAGTTGTACTAAGATTCTAATTACTACATCGTTAAGAGTATATAATAAGGAAAATAAACTTTCTTGATACTTTCTTTAGTTTCAAGACTTTAACCACGGATTACACATTTTAAGATGAAACTTCAATAATTTGTTTTCAAATTCATGTAAAGAGTTAATTTTATAAAGATTATTAATAATATTTTTGAAATAAAGGTTATTGAGGTTGAATCACTTCTTTCATGAATATGCTTATAGTGTTTTTATTTTATCATTTTTATAAAATTATTTTAGTATAAATTATGTGCTTCATTTTTTATCTTTTTTTTAAAACTATTCGATATTAATTACATGTCTTGCCTTTTGATAATATTCAAATTTATAGTCCCGAACTAGCCTTTTACTAGGTCTATTCTAACCTTTTACCAGGTCTATCCCTCTTTATCAGTGCAATATTATTTTATTATATGCCCAAACTTTCACGCTGAATCTTGCTCCAAAACACCCAACACACCAAAAAAAAAAAAAAAAAACAACAACATTTTACTAGCAATGGGCAATAAATAGTACCACTACCACCATTTATTCACAAACGCAATCTTAATCTAAAAATGTGAAGATTAAGAGCATGCAATTCTATAGCATCCCTTGTGCACAAACAAGATTCAGCAGCTTTTACGCACTGCTGCTGGTTGCTCTTAGGGTTGTAAACGAACCGAACGATCTCCAACGGACATTGTTCAAGATCTGTTTATTTATTTTAAACGAACACGAGCCGATCTCAAACACAAATATAAAAAATTTAAATGAACATAAGTCGATCTCGAACATATTTATTAATATTCGTTAATGTTCGAGAATATGTTTACGAACACTTAACGAACATGTTCACGAACATTTAAACGAGCATGTTTGCAAACATTTAAACGAACATGTTTGCAAGTACTTAAATAAACAAAAATTTAAAATAATATAATATATAAATATTACATATATATTTATACATGTTTACTGAAAGATCTGTTCGCTTACACAATTAGAGCTTCTAGTGTACAATTTTATACTAAAAATAAGTTACTTGCAGAAAGAATAAAACAACGACTATAAAACTTTGAAATCTCAGCACATCCTGTTTCAACAAGAAAAAAAAGAAAAGAAAAGAAAAGAGAATAACAATAGAAAATTAACTCCAAATGCAAAGTTTATAAAGTATATATATTTACCTAAAAAAAGTTAAACAACAAATACCCTTTAAATTCAAACAAATACCCTTTAAGTCCTAAGTTGATAATTAACCCTAATAGTCAAAACGACATAGATTTGACAAAATTGTATATATTATTAATATTATTAATATTATTAATATTATTAGTATTATTATATATATATATATTATTTTAAACGAACATTAATCGAATATGTTCACGAACATTAAACGAGTTTGTTTGCAAACATAAACGAACTGAACACATGTCTATTCATGTTCATGTTCGTTTATTAAAAAAATACTAAAATCTGTTCGTTTATTCTTCATTTAACTTAACGGACGAACATAAACGAACGTAATCGAGCTTGTTCACGCTTACACCCCTATTTGCTCTTCAAAAACCTGATGGGATCTAAATGAGCTGTTTTGGTCTTAGGCAATGTTCTCAACGTGCAACAAAAGTTTACTACAACTGTAGTTTTTGATTAATCCTATATTAATGCGTTTTGTTCTTAATTAGAAAATAAATTTTTATTTGATTGAATTATATTTTATATGTATATATATATATATATATATATATATATATATATATATTCGTATAATTTCAAGTTATTGAGAATTTTTGTAAAATTGAAACTAAAATTCATGCCAAATATATCCAATCCAAACAGAACAACATTTGCAAATTGCAACAAAGTCCGTTAATTTATTGTCCTCGTCAATGCTTCGATAAAGAATATAAGAATCAAAAAAATCACAAACTACAAAGTACTAGTCTTTTTTTGTGGGGGCTTACATGATCACTGATCAGGCACTATTGAGTGCACATTCAGGGGGAATCCTTGAGGAAAGGGCTTTGAATAAGTGCAATAATTGTAAACCATGTAATTCTGATGCACCCATTTGAGCCTCAGTTGACCTGCGGTATCCAACTCTTCGTTCTGCCATGCCTGGCTACTGCTTGAGCTGCTGCATGAAGATGAGCCAGAGGACCAAACACAAGCGTTATCGGCGTTGAAATTTCTGTACGATGCAGTGAATGGGGCTTTGCTCCAATCCGTCTTGACAAGCCCACCTCTTGTCGCCCACTCTTCAGCATCCCACAAGCTTGAATATATCCTCATCGGTTGGTTTTTGGGATATGCCACCCCGACAGACTCTGCATTCTTAAATTCTCTTATTGGTGTCCCATCGACGGAGAAGATGATGCGCTGTGGGTTCCAGAGAATGGAATAAGTGTGGAAATCTGCAGTTGGGTCGAACCATAGGTAGAATTGTTGCTCCCTGCCACCCTTCCCCTGGCTGAACACATTAGTATGAAGAATATAAGGATCGCCACTGAGATTTCCCAAGAATTCGAAGTCTATTTCGTCGTGGGTTGGTCCTTGGGATGACAAATAATAGGCAGTGACAGTGCCAGCAGAATTTCCAGCGACAAGTTTGAGTTGCATATCAATTTTCCCAAACAAATACTCATTCCTGGACTGAAAACCCGAGCCAGAGACTCTATCAAGGGTGAGGGTCAGCAGATTCCCGTTGTTGAGGATCTTAGCACGACCATCACCCCATGTGATATCGAAATCTTGATTAAAGTTGCAAACTGCTGCAAGTAAAACACATCGTTAGCTGCTGCAAGTTCGACCTAATGCTCGACCTAAAACTCGATCTAGTACTAGGACGAGTGAATTTTTTTATAAAAAATAAAAAAATTCACTCGTCCTAGTACTATATTGAGTTTTAGGTCGAGCATTAGGTCAAGGTCGACATAAATTTGACCTACTCGACCTAAAACTCGACCAAATTTGGTGCTCGATCTAAAATTTGACCTAGCACCGTTGATTTAACCTTGTGCTCGACCTAAAACTTACATAGGGCTCAACCATTTTCTCCTTCAAATTCACAAACCCAATTCAATTATTGTAAATTTCAAGTAACATCAAATTTATGCGATTTCTTCTCTACGATTGCGGTCTTCTTGCTTGCAAATGATAGTTCAATACGGTGTACGAACAGTGAGGTGTGCAAACAATGGGGTGTGAGAACAAATTTTGTTGAATCTATGAAAAGAAAAAATAAAAAAAGATGGGGTGAAGTACTATGTTTCTACGTTTTATAATAGAAGAGAGAGGTGTTGTAATCTTTTTTTGGATAGAAGTACTATAACAGAAAACAAAAAAAAAGGAAGATATTATTTTTGTAAAGTCAATTGTCAAATGTGCTATATTTGTAAATTTCCCAGTAGAGTTCGTTAATATAGTTAGGTGGTTCTGCTCTAATTATTTTTGTGATTCAATTAGCATTCTTTAGTCTCTATGTGAGAATTAAAGTGTTTTCTTATTATTGGACAAACTTGTATATGTATCGTTTTTAATATCAATATATATATCGTTTTCTTGGAAAAAAAAAAAAGAAGAAAAGAGTAGCGATGGCAAAATTAGATCTAACCTATTAAATTAATCTAACTTACATAATATTTTAATTCAACGAGTTAGATTATTTGAGTTTTGAGTTATTAATTAATTGGATTATATAATGATCCATAGTTTTTGAGTTGAGTTGGATTAGGTAAGGGTGACTTGTTGGGTTAAGTGTTTTTTTATTATTTTTTTTGTCTAAAATACTATGGAAGCTATTTAATAAATAAAAATGACATAATTTTTTTTAATTTCTGAAATGACAAAGTAAATTTGTCTTTTAGACATAACTTTACTTTTTTAGACGAATTTTTTTTTAACTTACGCTTAATTAAATATATATATTTAAAAGGAAAAATATAAAATTAAATTATAATAGTTTCTTAATATCAATACCAAAAAAAATTTTAACTAAATAATTACAAAATTAAACATTTTATTCAAAATTTTAAATTTAATTTTTTTCCTTTTTTATGAACCTAATGTTATGTAATAAAAAAAATCAAAATAGTTACATAATTACAAATTACTACAAATAATTTACTATTTTGATATTTTATATTTAACTTTTTGTGAAATTTAATGTTAAATAATATTGAAATTCTCAAAAAAAAAATCTTTATATAAATTTTCTATTTTTTTTAATAACATTTTGAATATTCTAACTTCCAATTTCCATCTTCAAAAATTTTGAGTTTTGATAGCCAATAAATCTTTATTTTTATATGGAAGATTTGTTTTTAAAACTAGATATTTGGTTATATTTAAAGGTGCAAAAAAAAATTCATTTAAAAGAATAAAATTCTATTTAGAAAGTAAAATATATTTATTCTTATTGGAAATTAAAATGAAATTATGCTCTCTTTATTATTTTAATAACTTGTACCGCCCTTCTTAAAAATTTTCCTTTTTTTTTGTTTTTGTTTTTAAGGCAATCAGTCAAATAAGTAATGCATTGTTATTTCAAATAGCAATTGAAACTAAGTGTTCGTGATGCATTGAATATAAATCTCACCACATTTAAGAAGTTTTTCAAGAAACTCACTTTCACATATTTTGTTAAACCCACTAAAGATTCTCACAGTGATTGCCTTATTCGTTTTAGTGCTTTTGACAATGTCTATAAAATTTAGTTGAAAAATGAAAATAGACAGTGACCATTAAAAAACTGATACATGTTAATAGAGAAACTAAATAAGATTAGCTTATTTTTCGATTTTCGTGAAAATATAAGAATAGTTTTTTTATAAAAAAAAATTGAATAAGATTAGTTTTTAAAAAGTACTCAAAATATGAAAAATATAAGTTTAATTTCCTTAATTAAATTGTAAAAAGTAAAAACAATAATTGAATTGATCCGTTTGGTTGATTGGATTTAACCCAATCCAAATATGACCCGTAATTAAATGGGTTGAATTGGATTATGACTCATTAAATCATAACCCATCAATGGCCTAACCCATGAGTGATCCAAACCGTCCAAATGTGTTGCAAAAAAAAAAAAAAAAAGGAGTTCTATGGCTAGTGGTTGCCAAGTTATATAGCAAATGTATTGGGATTAATATATTAGATGTGTTGATTATAGGAATACTAGCAATTGTCGTTTGTTATTGATGAAGTTGATATAGAACTTCTCGATGATTATTTGACATTTGTATTACTATTGTTGTTAATAGAGAAATTAAAAAATATTAGTTTATTTTTAGTTATGGTGAAAAATATAAAAATAATTTTAAAAAAAGACTAATTAAAAAAGAAACTAAATAAAATTAATTTAAAAAAAGAACTGATGTTAATAGACAAACTAAATAAGATTAGTTTATTTTTTAGTTATAGTGAAAAATATAACAGAAAAAAGGATTAATTAAAAAAGTTAAATAAGATTAGTTGTTAAAAAGGTATTTAAAAAAGATAGAAAATATAAATTTAATTTGCTTAATTAAAATGAGAAAGGAAAAAAATTGGTTAAATTGACTCGTTGGGTCGATTGGGTTTAACTCAAATCAAGAGTAGCAGAACCTGAAATTGACCGGTAGCTAAATAGGTTAGATTGAGTTATGACTCGTAAAATGTTAACTCATTAATGACCCAAGTCATGAGTGACACAACCTACTCATGTGCCACCCATAAGTGAGAGGACCCAACAAGCCAACCCAAAAACAGTAGATCCAAAGAAAAAGAATAATACTCTTTTTTCAAAACACATCTCTCAAAACATATTTTTTTCACTTTATAATATACTTTTTTATTTTTCAATACATTTCTTATCTCATAATTACTATATTATAAAATGTGAAAAATCATTTTAAAATGCTGTTCATACCAGTTTTAAATATTTTATGCATATAATCATATGCATATAAAATTGCAAACATTGCATTTCACATTTTGCATTTAACCCTTTTCTCATATTTTTAAATGAATTTTTTATTTCCTCATAATTGATATATTATTTTTTTTTACCCCTTGACTACTTTTTATAATGAATTTTGTTAAAAGTTATCACATGTCCATCACGTAAAGTTAATTTTTAAAGGAAAAAATCATCATAATAATATATTAACCGGTATTTGATTTAATTTTGAAGCGATCTACTTTTTGAAAAATATGAGTTCAAATAATAACAAAAACATTTTTAATGGAATATTTTTTACAATTTTTGAAGAGATAGTTCACTAATAAATCGAGAAATAAGTAATTCGATTCGTCTACATTTAAATCATGAATGTTTAGAATGCATATTATGCAAAGGATTCGAGTATTGAGTGAAAAATCTAGATTATCGAAAGTTCACACATGATCAAACATTCATCACGATGTCTTTTTTTTTCCTGAAACGATAGTATATATATTGCATTGGTAAATATTTACATAAGATAATCTAAAAAATGCTACTTTTTTTTTTGTGGTAGTGATCCACAGAGCATTGACACCACAAAAGAAAGTATGCTAGGAAATAAAAAATTGATATTTTTGGCTAGTGCACCAAATACCAATAGCAATTCTATTTAAAAACCTAATAAAAAAACTCAACTTGTCATCTAGTCCTAGAGCATCTTGATACTGCCATTATAGAAACTTGTCAGTTTGTCTCCTGCCCATACCTAACGGGATACTGTCGAGACCCGGCTCCCAAGTGAGTAACACCTAACTCCAATAGAGGAGGACAAAACTCTCACACCAAGGGAAAAAAGACCTAAAGAAGAGGGAAAAAAAAAAAAGAAGAAGCATTTTGCACTTTTGTCGAACCAAGTATCGCCCACAGTAATTGTCAAATTGGCCAAGCTGCCCTGCTTTTTGGGGATCAGCTTGTCTTTTTAGGCTTTGCAGCTATTCCCAAACATTCATCTCGGTGTTGCGGTAATGAGTTTGTTATTACAGAAAATAACTTCACATGATGAACATGTGTTGGCTTTTAATAAGATCCATGATGAAATTAGATATGGGGCAAAAGAGTTAATATATATGAAATCTATTTCAAAATGTAAAGGACAAAAAAAACTAAGCATCAAAAGGTATGAACTATTTCTGTAATTCGATTCATAAAATGGTATATTTTTTATAATTTAAAGGTAGTATTTTCATTTATTAGTATATATGAGTCAGGACAAAAGAAATATTATCACTGCAATTAAGCCAAGAGACACAACATGTATAATTCAGTTACTCATTTTGTCTCATAATTCGAGTTCTAGTTCCTTGAAATAATGTGTATATTAATATATTCCTTTTGTCTTAAAAAAATTAAATTTCGAATTTAGCAAATTTTTTTAATTATAAAGTATAACACAATTTATACGTTATTAAATTTATAATTTCCTATTATATATATTTTAATTTTAAATCATACATAGGCATTATCAATAAAGGTAATATAAAACTTTTATACAAAAGTAATCTCTCTTTTTTTGGATAAAAGAAATTTAGAAGTAAATTTTTTAGGGGGATAAAAATCACAGATAGACATTATCAACAAATGGTGATTACATATAAATTTATAATATAACTCTCAAATTTAAAATGATTTTTCATATTTTATAAATCTATTCATATTCGTCAAAATATGAATTTTCAAATAGGGAGTAAGAAATATGAAATTACCTGTTAAGTTTGAAATATGATTTTTTTTATATAATGAAAAAGAAACAAGTGGACAATGATAATGCAATAAAAAAAATTCTAAAAAAAATTCAGTTTTCAAACTTTTATTTGTCCCCAATGAAAGATTTTACTTTTGGTATGAAATATTTGTCATACCGTTACCAATAATGATAACATATAACCCAAATAAAAAATAAATATAAAAATATAAAAATGTATTTTTAATTGTGCATTAAATGTGTTGTATCTTACAACTAAAAAAAGTTATATCAAATGAAAAGTAAATTCTTTTTTAGGAAGGGGGCGTGTATATTGTTTGACTTCCTTGTATCTCATAGAAAAGATTTGTTGGTAAATCTAGCTCTACTGATTACACATTTTAAGATGAAACTTCAAAAAAAAAAAATTTCTAACTCATGTAAAGAGTTAATTTTATAACGATTATTAATAATATTTTTAAAATAAAAGTTATTGAGGTTCAATCACTTCTTTCCTGAATACGATCAAAGTGTTTTTATCATTGTTATAAAATTATTCGAGTATAAATTATGTGTCTCATTTTTTTATCATATTTTAATTTTTTGAAAACTATTTGATATTAATTACGTGTCTCGCCTTTAATTATGTGTGTCTTAATTTTAATAGTCATAGTGAGATAATATACAAATTTATAATCCAAGACGGCTCCTCCTGCGACGACAAAAGCGATTGGACGCGGTTAAGGTAAAGTTGCATGGTTGGTTGGAGATGATGCGAGCTTTTTTGACCTTGATATGATTCATTTGGTTCTTTGTCACCGACCCCATCTAATTGTCATTTTGAGTTACGATCACCAAACCATTATTATTGGAGAAATGGTCCAAGAAAACTACTCTGAAGTGTTATGCTGCATGAAAAGTCAATGTTTGTTGTCCAGATTTCTGGGTTTCTGTGAGCTGTTCAATGTTTGAAAGGGGCTCAAAGTCTTTAAAAATTTCCACAACAAGGTTCTGTTTGAAAATAAAATCCCTCCCCAGGGACTCCTTCAAATTTTGTTGCAAAAATCAATACTTCAAAATTCAAATATTCTAGAAAATATTTTGCCATCTTAGTCCTTTATCAAATTAGTCTAGTTTTTTTTTCTCCAAAAACGATAAAATTGTATTAAATTTTCAATAACAAAAGAGATACAAGACTTAGCCAAAAAAACTAAATGATTCTTATAGTTTGATAGTAGACATGAAGGAAAGTGCATAAGAAAATACGATTAATAAAAAAAATTACACAAAATAATTAATACAATTAATATACGAATTACATCCATTATAATCAAGACTCTTATATAAATTAATTAAGTAATATTTATTTAAAAATTATTAAAATATACAAAACCAAACGAAATTGAACTTCAATTGGAGCCACGAGCCGCGTCAAATTAGTCTAGTTTTAGAAACAGTATTTATGATATGCATCAGACAGCAAGGAAAGTTCCCACTAATCAAACCTTGCACTTGGAAGAGAGTGGGTTGGTCGGGGAGTATGTGTGCTTCAGGACAATATTCTATTTGGGGATGTGACGTTTTGATGCAGGCAGTTAAATTATTGAAAATATAGTCACCCAATTTTTAAATAAATCCCATAAAACCCTTTTTTGCTTAAAAGAAAGTTTCATGCGAGTAAGAGTATATTTAGAATATTTAGATTATATTTTAAAATATTTTATGAAATTTTTATATTTTTCAAAATATATTTTATTTCACGAATATTATATAAAATAAGGCTTTAGGACATCTTGTTATACAACTCCCACAATGTTAGAAATAATTTTGGAAATATTATAGTGATTTTTTATTTTTTTTTTGGGTTTACCAACTGTGGATAAGTACGAGCAGCCGTACATGCAATTATGCAAACAATAGTGGATGCATATGTGTTGAAGATATTTTATTAACCTTAGCTTAGCTGGAGGCAGATTGCAGAGTACAGATGTTCAATAAATAAACAAATAAATCCCACAGCAGTTGACTGAAATTCCCAGTACCATTATCCTTAATACAGTACTATATTACTGTTTAGGAGACGCGGTTAACCAAATCTGTCCAAAATCCAACTCCATAAACCCCTCGTCACGCATTTACCCACCCTTCTTTGTTGATGTCTTCTTCTATTTTTTCCCCTTAAGGACAACGTTTTTTTTTTCCTCAGGGGCTGGTTCAACGGCAAGTCTTAGTTAATTCATAGAGTTGGTGAGAGATCGAACCTGACTAATGGCAGTTAGAATTTAAGGCGTGTTTTGGTTATTTTGGAGAATTTAGTTTCATGCTTGATTTTGTGGGTTACTTAGCCATACTGAAGAGTTGGGATATTCCCCATCTATGAGTCCACATGTCACTGTTTAGAATAGAGTTTGGAACATATATAACCAGTGAATGTGGGAATACCTCTAAAACAAAAAAAAAAAAATTAGTTGTACTAAGATTCTAATTACTACATCGTTAACAGTATATAATAAGGAAAATAAACTTTCTTTAGTTTCAAGACTTTAACCACTGAGATTTTTTTTTTTTTTTGGTTAAGTTGCAATAAGTGGCACACATTATAAATGAATATAATTTTTTTGTTCCAACTAATTTGTAATAATTTTATTTATAAATATTGACCTCTAATATAAAATGCAACTATAACGATGTAATAAAACTAAGTTGTTTTATTAATGGTACAAGATTAGTATACATGAATCAGGACAAAAGATATATTATCACTGCAATTAGACCAAGAGAAATAACATATATAATTCAGTTACTCATTTTGTCTCATAATTCGAGTTCTAGTTCCTTGAAATAATGTGTACATTAATATATTTCTTTTGTCTTAAAAAAAATAATTTCGAATTTAGTATAATTTTTTAATTATAAAGTATAACACATTTTATATGTTACTAAATTTATAATTTCTATTATGTATATTTTAATTTTAAACCATATATAGGTATTATCAATAAAGGTAATATAAAATTTTTATGCAAAACTAATCTTTTTTGTTAGGATAAAAAAATTTTAAAAGTAAATTTTTTAGGAGGATAAAAATCACACATAGACATTATCAACAAATGGTGATTACATATAAATTTATAATATAACTCTCAAATTTAAAATGATTATTCATATTTTATAAATCTATTCATATTAGTCAAAATATTATTTTTCAAATAAGGAGTAAGAAATATGAAATTACCTGTTAAGTTTGACATATGATTGTTTTTTATATAATGAAAAAGTAACAAGTGGACAATGATAATGCAACAAAAACAAAATCAACTTTATTTGTTCTAAAAAAAGGGTTCCGTTTTCAAACTTTTATTTATCCCCAATGAAAGAGTTTATTTTTGGTATGGAAATTCTTGTGATACCTTTACCAATAATAACAATGTATGACTTAAATGAAAAACAAAGATAAAAATGTAAAAGTATATTTTTTAATAGTGCATTAAATGTATTGTATTTTACAACTCAAAAATATTAAATCAAATAAAAAATGAACTCTTTTTTAGGGAGGGAAAGTGTATATTGTTTGACTTACTTCTATCTCATAGAAAAGATTTGATGGTAAATCTAGCTCCACGGATTACAAATTTTAAGATGAAACTTCAATAAAAAAAATTTTCAAACTCATGTAAAGGGTTAATTTAATAAAGATTATTAATAATATTTTTCAAATAAAGGTTAAAGAGGTTCAATCACTTATTTCATGAATACGCTAATAGTGTTTTTTTATTAATTTTATAAAATTATTCGAGTATAAATTATGAGTCTAATTTTTTATGTTATTATAAGTTTTTTAAAACTATTCGATATTAATTACGTGTCTCACCTTCAATTATGTGTCTTACCTTTTGATAGTCATAGTGAGATAATATACAAATTTATAATCCTCAACTACCCTTTTAGTATATGCCCAAAACACCCAACACCAAAAAATAAAAATAAAAAAACCAATTTAATAGCAATGGGCAATAAATACTACTACTACCATTTATTCACAAACGCAATCTTAATATAAAAATGTGAAGATTAAGGGCATGCAATTCTATAGCATCCCTTGTACACAAACAAGATTCAGCAGCTTTTACGCACTGCTGCTGGTTGCTTTCAAGAACTTGATTGGATATAAAAGTTCTGTTTTGGTCTTAGGCAATGTTCTCAGCGTGCAATAAAAGTTCAAATCTGCCTACTGATACCTTCTTGGTTGAGTCCATTGCACAGGGCTTGTCTAGTGCGATTTACATCTTCTTTGTGATTTACAGGCTATTACATAGGGACGAGATTTACTTAGTACGCTGCAGATTCCTTAGTAAAGAAAAAATAAAAGTTCACTACAAGCGTAGTTTTTGATTAATCCTATATTAATGTGTTTTGTTCTTAATTAGAGAAGAATTTTTTTATTTGATTGAATTATATATATATATTTTCGTATAATTTCAAGTTATTGAGAATTTTTATAAAATTGAAACTAAAATTCATGCCAATATATCCAATCCAAACAGAACAACATTTGCAAATTGCAACAAAATCCGCTAATTTTATTGCCCTCGTCAATGCTTGGATAAAGAATATAAGAATCAAAAAAATCACAAACTACAAAGTACTAGAGTCTTTTTTTTGTGGGGGCTTATATGATCACTGATCAGGCACTATTGAGTGCACATTCAGGGGGGAATCCTTGAGGAAAGCGCTTTGAATCAGTGCAATAATTGTAAACCATGTAATTCTGATGCACCCATTTGAGCTTCTGTTGACCTGCGGTATCCAACTCTTCGTTCTGCCATGCCTGGCTACTGCTTGAGCTGCTGCATGAAGATGAGCCAGAGGACCAAACACAAGCGTTATCGGCGTTGAAATTTCTGTACGATGCAGTGAATGGGGCTTTGCTCCAATCCGTCTTGACAAGCCCACCTCTTGTCGCCCACTCTTCAGCATCCCACAAGCTTGAATATATCCTCATCGGTTGGTTTTTGGGATATGCCACCCCGACAGACTCTGCATTCTTAAATTCTCTTATTGGTGTCCCATCGACGGAGAAGATGATGCGCTGTGGGTTCCAGAGAATGGAATAAGTGTGGAAATCTGCAGTTGGGTCGAACCATAGGTAGAATTGTTGCTCCCTGCCACCTTTCCCCTGGCTGAACACATTAGTATGAAGAATATAAGGATCGCCACTGAGATTTCCCAAGAATTCGAAGTCTATTTCGTCGTGGGTTGGTCCTTGGGATGACAAATAATAGGCAGTGACAGTGCCAGCAGAATTTCCAGCGACAAGTTTGAGTTGCATATCAATTTTCCCAAACAAATACTCATTCCTGGACTGAAAACCCGAGCCAGAGACTCTATCAAGGGTGAGGGTCAGCAGGTTCCCGTTGTTGAGGATCTTAGCACGACCATCACCCCATGTGATATCGAAATCTTGATTAAAGTTGCGAGCTGCTGCAAGTAAAACACAGCTTCCAAAGGCTGACACTATAAGCAATATACTAACTAGATTTGAATTCAAAAAGGAAGCCATTGAATGTAAAATGAGCTTGAAGAAACAGAGATATTAATATTAAGTTTGGAAAGGTATGAGAAAATGAATTTTTGGTTGTGGGATGACACGAAAATGGAAAGGATGGTTGGGAATTTATAGGGAGGCGTCAGGGCAAATGGAAGAGCTGAGGAAGCTTCTCCAGTGCTGGATGGCTGGCTGCAAGTGGTGGTGGTGGGGAAAAAAGTGGGTGATTTGATCCGATGATTTGGTCTGGCTGGACACAGATAGATGTGGGTATAAAGACCTGGCGGTGAATATATATGGCTGGCAACTGAACGATCCATTTATTTATTTTTACTGCAGTATTGTACTTGTGTCCCAAAAGAAATCCATTTTGGATTGTGATAAATTTTACTTCACCGTGTTTAACTAAACTATCAGTGGTCAAGTTGAGTTTTGCAAGAAAGAAACACCCAGGGAGCATCCGAGTAAAGGTTTCCAATGCTTAGATCGGTATTTGTGATAATAAAATAAGTGTGATAAATGTTCTTCTATTTACTTTCAGGATAAATTTGTAAGGGTCTATTTATGTATATTTTGGGTAGTATTTTAATTAATGTCGATGTTATTTAACCATAACACTATAATTTGTAATTTGTAATGGGGGGCCTATTATGTCATTAGTGGCCTTACAGAGTATCAAGTGTTTTTGTGGTTATTTCAAGGTATTTTAGATTTTGTAAATTTTTTTTAATTAATACAATATATTTAATGAATTATTAAATAACTCACCTATCATGATGAGGTGCCACACTAAAAATTAAACATTGACTATGTCATTTGAGGTCTTTCTAGCCTCCAAACCTACCTCCGGGGCTCCAAACCCCTGGAGGTAGGTTCTCTCCCTCTAACTCTCACAGTTAAGTGAATTATTATTATTATTTTTTAATTATGATTATTTGTATATAATTATTAATAATAAAAATATTTTTTTTAATTACAGTTATTCATATATAATAATAATGTTACTTTAAAAGTTTTATTCTAAAAATAAATTTTTTTATGTAAAAAAAATTTTGAAAGTTAAAATTTTTAAATATCGTGGAAATGGGAAAAATACATGAAAAGACGCCAGTGGGTTTCATCCGGTTCTGGTTTTCCGAATCACGCGGAGCCAAATTATTGTTCTTGAGAATAACAACTTCCTGAATGCTGAGCCAAAATAGGCAAAATTTATGTGGAAGAGCCAAACCCACAGATAAAAGGAAGAGCAGGACAGGAGTCCACCACTGGATTTGCCAGTTGTCAGTCACACGAAATAAAGAGCTGAGTTGAGTTCGCTTAGGCGGTTTTGCATTTGGTTAGCATTTTTTATTCAATATATGAGAATGAAGGCGATCTTTATTTCAAATAATACTCAATTCACCCTGAGTTACAATTGAAGAGGAAGAAAAGCATAGAAAGTCATGAATATAAGAAAACATTCAAACTTTATTCCAAATAATACTTAATTCATTCTGAGTTACAATTGAAGAGGAAGATCCCTTTTATAGAGAAACTTTCGGACTTATCATATAAACTATGCATAATGAAAGACAAGAGATTCCCACTAGTAAAAATAAAGTAACTACTTTTACAATATGGCAAACACAAGTGGGGACAAATCACTGGTGGACAAACTTATATATATGTATTGTTTTTATTGTCAATATAAATATCGTTTTCTTGGAAAAAAAAAAGTTTTCTTACTAGGGGACAAACTTATATATGTATTGTTTTTATTGTCAATATATATATCGTTTTCGTGGGAAAAAAAAAAGAGTAGTGATGGCAAGATTAGATCTGACCGATTAAATTAATCTAACTTATATAATATTTTAATTCAACGAGTTAGATTATTTGTGTTTTGAGTCATTAATTAATTGGGTTGTATAATAACCCATAGTTTTTGAATTAGGTTGGGTTGGGTTAGGTAAGGGTGACTCGTAAAGTTAAGTGTTTTTTTATTAATTTTTTCTAAAATACTATGGAAGCTATCTAATAAATAAAAATGACATAATTTTTCGTAATTTCTAAAATGACAAAGTAAATTTGTCTTTTAGACACATCTTTATTTTTTTAGATGAATTTGTTTACACTTATGCTTAATTAAATATATAATTTTAAAAGGAAAAATATGAAATTAAATTATAATAGTTTCTTAATATCAATACCAAAAAAAAAGAAAAAAGTTTTAAATAAATAATTACAAAATTAAACATTTTATTAAAAAATTTAAAATTAAATTTCTTTTCCTTTTTTTATACACCTAAATGTTTTGTAATAAAAAAAAATCAAAATAGTTAAATAATTACAAATTATTAAAAATAATTTACTATTTTGATATTTTATTTTTAAATTTTTGTGAAATTTAATGTTAAATAATATTGAAATTCTCAAAAAAAAATTAAAAAATCTTTATATAAATTTTCTATTTTTTAATAACATTTTGAATATTCTAACTTCCAATTTCCATCGTCAAAAATTTTGAATTTTGATAGCCAATAAATCTTTATTTTTATATGGAAGATTTGTTTTTAAAACTAGATATTTGGTTATATTTAAATGTGCAAAAAATTTTCATTTAAAAGAATAAAATTCTATTTAGAAAGTAAAATATATTTATTCTATTTAGAAATTAAAATGAAATTATGCTCTCTTTATTAATTTAATAACTTGTACTGCCCTTCTAAAAATTTTCCCCTTTTTTTTTTGTTTTTTGTTTTTAAGGCAAGCAGTCAATACATAATGCATTGTTATTTCAAATAGCAACCGGAACTACATGTTCGTAATGTATTGAATATAAATTTCGCCACATTTAAGAAGTTTATCAAGAAACTTACTTTCACATATTTCCTTAAACCTACTAAAGACTTTCACAATGATTACCTCATTCATTTTAGTGTATTTGACAATGTCTATAAAATTTAGTTGAAAAATGGAAATAGACAGTGACCATTAAGAAACTAATACAAGTTAATAGAGAAACTAAATAAAATTAGTTTATTTTCTGGTTTTGGTGAAAATATAAGAATAGTTTTTTATAAAAAAAGTTAAATAAGATTAGTTTCTAAAAAAGTACTCAAAAAATATGAAAAATATAAGTTTAATTTCCTTAATTAAATTGTAAAAAGTAAAAAAAAATTATTGAATTGATCCGTTTGGTTGATTGGATTTAACCTAACCCAAATATGACCCGTAACTAAATGGGTTGAATTGAGTTATGACTCATTAAATCATAACCCATCAATGACCCAACATAGGAGTGACCAAAACCGCCCAAATGTCTTGCAAAAAAAAGAGAGGAGATCTATGGCTAGTGGTTGTCAGGTTATACAGCAAATGAATTGGTATTAATATATTAGATGTGTTGATTGTAGGAATACTAGCAATTGTTGTTTGTTATTGATTAAGTTGATATAGAACTTCTCGATGATTCTTTGACGTTAGTATTGCTATTGGTGTTAATAGAGAAATTTAAAAATATTAGTTTATTTTTAGTTATGGTGAAAAATATAAAAATAATTTTAAAAAAAGATTAATTAAAAAAGAAACTAAATAAAATTAATTTAAAAAAAGGATTGATGTTAATAGAGAAACTAAATAAGATTAGTTTATTTTTTAGTTATAGTGAAAAACATAACAATCATCTTTTTTTAAAAAAAAAGATTAATTAAAAAAGTTAAATAAGATTAGTTGTTAAAAATGTATTTAAAAAAGATAGAAAATATAAGTTTAATTTGCTTAATTAAAATGAGAAAGGAAAAAATTGATTAAATTGACCCGTTGGGTCGAGTGGGTTTGACTCAAATCAAGAGTGGCAGAACTTGAAGCTGACCTGTAAGTAAATGGGTTAAATTGAGTCATAAATTGTAAACCCATTAATGATCCAACTCATGAGTGACACATCCTGCTCATGTGCCGCCCATGAGTGAGAGGATCCAACAAGCCAACCCAACAACATTAGATCCAAAGAAAAAGAATAATACGGTTTTTTCAAAACACATCTCTCAAAACACATTTTTTTCACTTTATAATATACTTTTTTATTTTTTAATAAATTTCTTATCTCATAATTATTATATCAGAAAATGCGAAAAATCATTTTAAAACACTGTTCATACCAGTTTTAAATATTTTATGCTTATAATCATAAGCATATAAAATTGCAAACATTGTATTTCACATTTTGCATTTAACCCTTTTTTCATATTTTGAAATGAATTTTTATTTCCTCATAATTGATGTATTAATTCTTTTTACCCCTTGACTACTTTTTATAATGAATTTTGTGAAAAGTTATCACATGTCCATCACGTAAAGTTAATTTTCAAAGGAAAAAATCATCATAATAATATATTAACCGGTATTTGACTTAATTTTGGAGCGATCTACTTTTTGAAAAATATGAGTTCAAATAATAACAAAAATATTTTTAATGGAATATTCTTTTCAATTTTTGAAGAGATAGTTCACTAATAAATCGAGAAATAAGTAATTCGATTCGTTTACATTCAAATCATGAATGTTTAGAATGTATATTATGCAAAAGGATTCAATTATTGAGTGAAAAATCTAGATTACCAAAAGTTTACACATGATCAAACATTCATTACGGTGTTTTTTTTTCTTTTTTTCGAAACGATAGTATATATGTTGTATTGGTAAATATTTACATAAGTTAACCTAAAAAAGACTACTTGCATTTTGTGGTAGTGATCTATAGAGAATCGACGCCACAAATTAAAGAAAGTAGGTTAAAAAATAAAAGATTGATATTTTCAGTTATCGCACCAGACACTAATATCAATCATATTTAAAAACCTAATAAAAAAACTCAGCTTGTCAGCTAGTCCTAGAGCAACTTGAGACTGCCGCTACAGAAACTTATCAGTTTGTCTCCTGTCCATGCTTAACGGGATACTGTCAAAGCCTGACTCCCAAGTAAGTAACATCCACCTCCACTAAGGGAGGACAAAACTCACACAACAATGGAGAAAAGCCCTAAAGAAGAGGGCAAAAAAAAAAAAAGCGTTGCCCTGATAGAGTGTATAATTGCATATTTATTAGGTCAATTTCCTTGTATTTTAGTTGATTAAAAAGCTTATTATTAAGTATATTAATTATTTTTATGATTAATGGTTAGGGTAGAGTATTTTTAGAAAAAAGTGAACAAATAAAGAGAGTATTTAGATAGGTGAAATTTTTATGCTACAAGTGTCTTAAATCTTTTAGAATTTTATATTATTTCCTTATACTTAAGATAGGAGCCCATTTTTATTATTGATTTTTCCTAAAGACTGCAGCCGCACAAGAGCAAAGAAAAAAGGAAACAAGAAAGATACAAGTGCGGCAAAATAAAGACAAAAGAAAAGCAAAGAAAAAAAGAAAACGGAAGGCCAAAACAAAACAAACACAATTGAAGAAATAGCGGCCCACGTTTTCTTTTCCTAGGGATTGTTGGGTGCCCTTTAAATTTATTCGTTCCTGGAAGCAACAGGGAGGGAGCCGCAGCCTTTATATTCATTCTTTGCTGGAGACAAACAAGCAGAGCCGCAATTCTTTCTTTCCTGGAGTGGTCAACGGCCGAAGGAGACGAAAGCCACACGGGATAGAAAACAAAGCATCAGCTGCTCCTTGTATTTTTTCATGCTTTCTTCTATTATGTCTAACTAAATTCTTATTTTTTCAATTAAGATTAATTGAGGTTTGATTCCAACAATTGTGAGATTTCAGTAATTTTATTATTTCTTTTATTCTTGAGTATTTATATATTTTCTGTATTTCATTATATTATTGGATTGAATTGTTAGACAAGAGGCCTATTGTTTAATAGTTGAATTCAATAGATAGTCATTTAGAATAATTAATCTTTGGTTGATTGTTCTAATTCAAGTGACAAATAACAACGTCGAAAGGTAATCAACGCCTTAGATTGTATGTTATGAAAATATATAATCTAGCTTAAATAAACACGGCGTTTCTGGGTTTACTGGTTAGTAATTGGATTTTTTTGAATTAACTCATAGGACAGATCCGAAGGTTGTGTTTGTTAATTAGAGAAATAACTCATAGGACAAATCCGAAGGTTATCGAAAAAGTAAGAAAAGATTGGTTGTTAGAGGACGGATCTTCAACAACTATAACCAATTTATTCAAGATAAAAGAACTTATCTTTTAAATCAATGATCAATTCAAGGAATCAATACCAAAATTAATTCTTGATTGGAAGCTTCTTCATATTAATTTTTCCTCATATTTTTAGTTGGTTATTTAATTTGTTTAGTTGTTTTAATTAATTCTTGCTTAGTTTTATAATACAAAAACCCCCAATTTATTATTTTATTTTGTTTAAAGAATAAATCTAACCAATCTCTGTGGATTCGACCTTCTCACTACTTTCTACAGAACTTAGCCAGAGAAGGATTAATTTTGATGGTTTCGACACCCATCATGCCCACTTTGGTCGCACCAAATATCGCCCACAATAACTGCAAATCGGCCATGTTGCCCCTGCTTTTTGGGGATCAGCTTGTCTTTTTAGGCTTTGCAGCTAATCCCAAACATTCATCACGGTGTTGCTGTAATGACTTTGTTATTACAGAAAATAACTTCCCATGATAAACATGTATTGGCTTTTAATAAGATCCATGATGAAATTAGATATGGGGCAAAAGAGTTAATATATATGAAATCTATTTCAAAATGTAAAGGACAAAAAAAATTAAGCATCTAAAGGTATGAACTATTTCTGTAATTCGATTCATAAATGGTATATTTTTGATAATTTAAAGGTAGTATTTTCATTTATTAGTATATATGAGTCAGGACAAAAGATATATTATCACTGCAATTAAGCAAAGAGACACAACATGTATAATGCAGTTACTCATTTTGTCTCATAATTCGAGTTCTAGTTCCTTGATATAATGTGTACATTAATATATTCCTTTTGTCTTAAAAAAATTAATTTCTAATTTAGTATAATTTTTTGAATTATAAAGTATAACACAATTTATACATTATTAAATTTATAATTTTCTATTATATGTATTTTAATTTTAAATTATACATAGGCATTATCAATAAAGGTAATATAAAACTTTTGTACAAAAGTAATCTTTTTTCTTGGGTAAAAAAATTTTAGAAGTAAATTTTTTAGGGGGATAAAAATCACACATAGACATTATCAACAAATGGTGATTACATATAAATTTATAATATAACTCTCAAATTTAAAATGATTTTTCATATTTTATAAATCTATTCATATTAGTCAAAATATTAATTTTCAAATAGGGAGTAAGAAATATGAAATTACTTGTTAAGTTTGAAATATGATTGTTTTTTTATATAATGAAAAAGTAACAAGTGGACAATGATAATGCAATTAAAAAAAATACTTTAGTCATTCTAAAAAAAAGAGTTTAGTTTTCAAACTTTTATTTGTCCCCAATGAAAGAGTTTACTTTCGGTATAAAATTTTTGTAATAATTTACCAATAATGATAATATATAACCCAAATGAAAAATAAAGATAAAAATATAAAAGTATATTTTTAATAGTGCATTAAATGTATTGTATCTTACTACTAAAAAAAGTTGTGTCAAATCAAAAGTAAATTTTTTTTAGGAAGGGGGAGTGTATATTGTTTGACTTACTTCTATTTCATAGAAAAGGTTTGCTGGTAAATCTAACTCCACATTGATTACACATTTTAAGATGAAATTTCAATTATTGTTTTTTCAAACTCATGTAAAGAGTTAATTTTATAACGATTATTAATAATATTTTTAAAATAAAAGTTATTGAGGTTCAATCATTTCTTTCGTGAATACAATCAAAGTGTTTTTATCATTTTTATAAAATTATTCGAGTATAAATTATGTGTCTCATTTTTTTATTGTATTTTAATTTTTTTAAAACTATTCGATATTAATTACGTGTCTCACCTTTAATTATGTGTCTCTTAATTTTGATAGTCATAGTGAGATAATATACAAATTTATAATCCAAGAAGGCTCCTCCTGCGAGGACAAAAAGCGATAGGACGCGGTTGAGGTAAGTTGCATGGTTTGCTGGTGATGATGCGAGCTTTTTGGACTTTGATATGATTCCTTTGTTGGCCATTGGTTCTTTGTCACCGACCCCAACTAATTGTCGTTCTGAGTTTCGATCACCAAACCATTATTATTGGAGAAATGGTCCAAGAAAACTACTCTGAAGTGTTATGCTGCATGAAAAATCAATGTTTGCTGTCCAGATTTTTTGGTTTCTGTGAACTGTTCAATGTTTTAAAGAGGCTCAAAGTCTTTAAAAAATTCCACAAGAAGGTTCTGTTTGAAAATAAATTCCCTCCCCAGGGACTCTTTCAAATTTTGTTGCAAAAATCAATACATCAAAATTCAAATATTCTATAAAATATGTTGCCATCTTAGTCCTTTATCAAATTAGTCTAGTTTTAGAAACAGTATTTATGATTTTTCAGGAGGGGCAAAGTAAATGAAAGATACATGAGACTGCAAGGAAAGTTCCCACTAATCAAACCTTGTACTGGGAAGAGAGTGGGTTGGTTGGGTGTACTGAATACTGAATTAGAATGGCCTACCACGTCAAAATCAAACTTATGAATGAGTTTGATTTTTGAGGCTTTGAGAGCTGGATACAGATGGGCAATCTTCTAATAAAATTATGCGAATCCAATCAATAAGCATGCTTGTTTCAGGACAATACAATCTAATTATGTGACGTTTTGATGCCGGCGGTATTGTTAATCGGTCGATAAATTATTCAAAATATTGTTACCCAATTTTTTAAATGAATCCCATAAAACCCTTTTTCTTTAAAAGGAAGTTTCATGCAAGTCAGAATATTTTTAAAATATATTTTTTAAAATTTTAAAATTTCTTAATATATATTTTATTTCACGATCATTATATAAACAAACGCTTCAGGATATCTTGTTATACAACTCCCACAATGCTAGAAATAATTATGGAAATATTATAGTGATTTTTTTAAAATTTTATTTTTATTTATTTTTTCTGTGTTTACCAACTCTGGATAAGTACGAGCAGCCGTACAATAATGCATGCATATGTGTTGAAGATATTTTATTAATTTTGGCATAGCTGGATGCAGATTGCAGAGTAGAGATGTTAAACAAATAAATCTCACAGTCGACAAGAGTCCATTCTCCACAGCTATTGACTGCGATTCCCAGTACCATTATCCTTAATACAGTACTATAATACTGTTTAGGATACGCGGTTAACCAAATCTGTCCAAAATCCAACTCCTTAAACCCCTCGTCACGCATTTACCAACCATTCTTTGTCGCTGTCTTCTTCTATTTTTTCCCCTTAAGAACAACATTCTTTTAGTTGTACTAAGATTCTAATTACTACATCGTTAACAGTATATAATAAGGAAAATAAACTTTCTTTAGTTTCAAGATTTTAACCACTGATTACACATTTTTAAGATGAAATTTTAATAATTTATTTTCAAATTCATGTAAAGAGTTAATTTTATAAAAATTATTAATAATATTTTTGAAATAAAGATTATTGAGGTTGAATCATTTCTTTCGTGAATATGCTCATAGTGTTTTTATTTTATCATTTTTATAAAATTATTCTAGTATAAATTATGTGCTTCATTTTTTTATCATATTTTAATTTTTTTTAAAACTATTCGATATTAATTACATGTCTTACCTTTAATTATGTGTGTCATACCTTTTGATAATATACAAATTTATAATCCTGGACCAGCCTTTTACTAGGTCTATTCTAACCTTTTACTGGGTCTATCCCTCTTTATCAGTGCAATATTATTTTATTATATGCCCAAACTTTCACGTTGAATCTTGCCCCAAAACACCCAACACACCCAAAAAAAAAATAATAATAATAATAAAATAAAATTATTAGCAATGGGCAATAAATACTACTACTACCATTTATTCACAAACGCAATCTTAATATAAAAATGTGAAGATTAAGAGCATGCAATTCTATAGCATCCCTTGTACACAAACAAGATTTAGCAGCTTTTACGCACTGCTGCTGGTTGCTCTTCAAGAACCTGATTGGATCTAGATGAGCTGTTTTGGTCTTAGGCAATGTTCTCAACATGCAACAAAAGTTTACTAAAACTGTAGTTTTTGATTAATCCTTTATTAATGCGTTTTGTTCTTAATTAGAGAAGAAAATTTTTATTTGATTGAATTATATATATATATATATATATTTTTTTTTTCATATAATTTCAAGTTATTGAGAATTTTTATAAAATTGAAATTAAGGATCCATTTGAACAGGAGTTTTTATTTGTAAATAAGTAAATTCTCAAATAAAAATAAATTATCTAAATATATTTTTATTTCAAAATTTAAAATTTAAATTTTTTCAACCAAATTCCTTTCACATAATTTTAAAAAAATTTCCCTTTTATTTTTCCCTCTAAAATACTTTTTTTTATCAAAAATATACCCACCAAAATTTTCACAATTTTAATATAACTTTTTTCAAATACATCATTGTCCAAACAGACCCTAAAATTCATGCCAAATATATCCAATCCAAACAGAACAACATTTGCAAATTGCAACAAAATCCGTTAATTTTATTGTCCTCGTCAAAGCTTCGCTAAAGAATATAAGAATAAAAAAAATCACAAACTACAAAGTACTAGAGTCTTTTTTTTGTGGGGGCTTATATGATCACTGATCAGGCACTATTGAGTGCACATTCAGGGGGGAATCCTTGAGGAAAGCGCTTTGAATCAATGCAATAATTGTAAACCATGTAATTCTGATGAACCCATTTGAGCCTCTGTTGACCTGCGGTATCCAACTCTTCGTTCTGCCATGCCTGGCTACTGCTTGAGCTGCTGCATGAAGATGAGCCAGAGGACCAAACACAAGCGTTATCGGCGTTGAAATTTCTGTACGAAGCAGTGAATGGGGCTTTGCTCCAATCCGTCTTGACAAGCCCACCTCTTGTCGCCCACTCTTCAGCATCCCACAAGCTTGAATATATCCTCATCGGTTGGTTTTTGGGATATGCCACCCCGACAGACTCTGCATTCTTAAATTCTCTTATTGGTGTCCCATCGACGGAGAAGATGATGCGCTGTGGGTTCCAGAGAATGGAATAAGTGTGGAAATCTGCAGTTGGGTCGAACCATAGGTAGAATTGTTGCTCCCTGCCACCCTTCCCCTGGCTGAACACATTAGTATGAAGAATATAAGGATCACCACTGAGATTTCCCAAGAATTCGAAGTCTATTTCGTCGTGGGTTGGTCCCTGGGATGACAAATAATAGGCAGTGACAGTGCCAGCAGAATTTCCAGCGACAAGTTTGAGTTGCATATCAATTTTCCCAAACAAATACTCATTCCTGGACTGAAAACCCGAGCCAGAGACTCTATCAAGGGTGAGGGTCAGCAGATTCCCGTTGTTGAGGATCTTAGCACGACCATCACCCCATGTGATATCGAAATCTTGATTAAAGTTGCGAGCTGCTGCAAGTACAACACAGCTTCCAAAGGCTGACACTATAAGCAATATACTAACTAGATTTGAATTCAAAAAGGAAGCCATTGAATGTAAAATGAGCTTGAAGAAACAGAGATATTAAGTTTTGAAAGGTATGAGAAAATGAATTTTTGGTTGTGGGATGACACGAAAATGGAAAGAATGGTTGGGAATTTATAGGGAGGCGTCAGGGCAAATGGAAGAGCTGAGGAAACTTCTCCAGTGCTGGATGGCTGGCTGCAAGTTGTGGTGGTGGGGTAAAAAGTGGGTGATTTGATCCGATGATTTGGTCTGGCTGGACACAGATAGCTGTGGGTATAAAGACAGGGGGCGGTGAAAATATATGGCTGGCAACAGCACGATTCATTTATTTATTTTTACTGCAGTATATTCCTTCTGTCCCAAAAGAAATCCATTTTGGATTGTGATAAATTTTACTTCAACCGTGTTTAACTAAACTATCAGTGGTCAAGTTGAGTCTTGCAAGAAAGAAACAACCAGGGAGTATCCGAGTAAAGGTTTCCAATGCTTAGATCAGTATTTGTGATAGTAAAAGAAGTTTGATAAAAGTTCTTCTATTTAATTTCAGGATAGATTTATAGGCGTCTATTTATATATATTTTGAGTGGTATTTTAATTAATGTCGATGTTATTTAACCGTAACACTATAGTTTGTAATCGGGGGCCTATATTGTCATTGGTGGCCTTACAGAGTATCACATATGAGTTGGTTTAAAAGAATTATACATGATTCAAGTGTTTTTGTGGTTATTTCAAAGTATTTTAGATGGAGTAAAAAAATTTTTAATTAATACAATATATTTAATGAATTATTGGACAACTCATCCAAGATGGTGGAGGTGCCACACTAAAAATTAAACATTGACTATGGCATTAAGATAGTCCTGGCCACGGTTCGGTTTCGAACCGAATCAGTCGGCCGAACCGGTCAAGCGGCGAATTCTGATTACGGAAGAATCAACGAAACCGGCTATCAATGGCCGGTTTCGGTTCATGATTTTTGGAACCGGAACGAAAACCGAATCGAACTGGTCAAGCGGTTATCAACGGCTATTTTGATTCATTTTGGAACCGGAACCGAAACCGGCGGTTTGGAACCGGCCAAGCAAATATGCAAAATTTTGTCCATAGTAAGGTTTGAACCCATGACCTCCTTCAACTAACATCACCGTCTTAACCATTTGGGCTAACCTTCTACTTAGTAAAATTGCTCTAAAAAATATATATATTATATAATCTTGCAGCATTTCTGATTTCCAAAAAACCAACGGCTATCTATGTTGCCAACGGCTATTAACATTATTTTTTCTCTTTTTTTTCTCCCTCTTTTTCTTCTATAAATACCATTCACTTTCATTTCATTTTTCACACCAAATTCAATCAATCTCTCTCATTCTCTCTATATTACAAAAATAATTTCTTGTACTAGAGCCTTAGTAGTAAATGTATATGAAGAATTTTGTAAGACTTATAATGGCACTCTCCCATCCTCTCAATCTAATAGTAGACAAAATGAGAATTTAGGCATTAAAATGAATAAAGGATTAGAGATTATCATGCATAGGCATAAAAAATATAAGGCGGGATTAGGAAGTAACTCTGAAATAGATAATTATCTAATAACACATTTTGAGTTTGATGATAGTGTAGAATTCAAAATACTAGATTGGTGGAAGGGGCATTCGAGCCAATACCCAATTCTTTCTATAATTGCAAAAAATGTTTTAACAACTCCATGTTCAACAGTTGCCGTAGAACAAGCATTTAGCGCCAGAGGGCATATTTTAGATGAAAGGCGTTCAAGTATTAGTCCTGAATCATTAGAGGCTCAAGTTTGCGTTGATGATTGGACAAAAGCACATTATCGACAACAAGAGATAGATCGTGCAGAATTAGAGTTATTTGATGCAATGGATGACGGAGACACCACCAGCACAGGAACAACAGAAAACAGTGATTGAGGTAAGTAGGGGATTACTATAAGGTAAGAGAACTACATGGGCTTTGATTCCTCTACCCCGGAGGATATGTAGGCGCTTAATTCGTTAAGTTCAAGCCCATTTTTTCCTTCTTTTTTTTTTTTCAAAATATATTAATTTTAGATTTTTGATAATTTCTGTTTCGAATCGTATAAAATTGTTTTGAACCATATTAAAATTGGAACTGAAACCGTTTTGAACCGTATTAAAACCGGAACCGTCCCGGAACCGTCGGTTTTGGAACCGTCCCAGAACCGTCTCTTAAAGGTTCGGTTTCGGTTCATGATTTTTTTCAAACCGGAACCGTCGGTTCCTGAACCGTGGCCAGGACTACATTAAGAGGTCCATCTAGCCTCCAAACCTACCTCTGGGCTCCAAAGCCCTCCGGGTAGATTCTCTCTCTCCGAGTTACATGGTTCAGTTGGATTTTTATCATTATTTTTTAATAAGTAATAATATTTATAGTGATTTTTTTATAATAATTTTTTAATAATTAATAAAATAAATATAAAAAAATAAAATTATTTATTATTATTTTATATTTTTTTAAAAAAATAATAATAAATTTTATTTTTTAATATTTGTTATATCAATTATTATAAAAATCGTTGTAAAAAATTACTAAAAATATATATATTTTTAATTATAATTATTTATATATAATCATTATTAATAAAGTTACTTTAAAGGTTTTATTCCAAAAATATATTTTTTTTAAGGAAAAAATGTTTTGAAAATGATTTTTTTAAAAATACTGTGGAATTGGAAAAAGACGCCGCTGGGTTTCTTCTGCGTTTTTGTTTTCCACATCACGCGGAGCCAAATTATTGTTCTTGAGAATAAAAAACTTCCTGAATGTTGAGCAAAAAGAGGCAAAATTTATGTGGAAGAGCCAAACCCACAGAAAAAAGGACGACCTGGACAGGAGTCCACCTCTGGATTTGTCATTTGTCAGTTGTCAGTCACACGAAATATAGAGCTCAGTTGAGAGGAGGGGGGACAAAATTAAACCCAATTTCTTAAATTAACTCAACACATCTAATATTTTAAGTTAACGAGTTAGGTTATTTGAGTAATGAATCGTTAATTAATTGGGTTATATAATAACTTATAGTTCTTGGATTGAGTTAGATTGGGTAAAGATGACTGGTTAGGTTCAATGTTTTTTTAAAATATTTTTCTATAATGCTATGGAAATTATCTAACAAATAAAAATGATATAATTTTTTTTTAATTCTAAAATGACAAAGTAATTTTGCCTTTAAGACATAGTTTTACTTTTTCAGATGATTTTTTTAAACTTACACTTAATTAAATATATAATTTTAAAAAGAAAAATATGAAATTAAATGATAATAGTTTATTAATATCAATACCAAAAAAAATATAAAAATTTTTAAATAAAAAATTACAAAATTAAACGTTTTATTCAAAATTTCAAATTTAATTTTTTTTTATGAACCTGAATGTTATGTAATAAAAAAAATCAAATTAGTTACATAATTACAAATTTCTAAAAATAATTTACTATTTTGATATTTTACTTTTAACTTTTTGTGAAAGTTAATATTAAATAATACTCAAATTCTCAAAAAAAATTTCCCTCTCATTTTTTCCTCCAAAATAATTTTTCTATTAAAAAATACCCACCAAAATTTTCACACATTCTAATACAACTTTTTTTCCAAATACATCACACTCCAAACAAACTCCTAAAAAATTTTATATAAATTTTCTATCTTTTTGATAACTTTTTGAATATTCTAACTCCCAATTTCCATCTTCAAAAATTTTGAGTTTTGATAGCCAATAAATCTTTATTTTCATATGGAAGATTTGTTTTTAAAACTAGATATTTGGTTATATTTAAAGATGCAGAAATTTTTCATTTAAAAGAATAAAATTCTATTCAAAAAATAAAATATATTTATTCTTATTAGAAATTAAAATAAAATTATGCTCTCTTTATTAATTTAATAACTTCTACAACCCTTTTTAAAAATTTCACCCCCCCTCCCTTTTTTTTGTTTTTGTTTTTAAGGTAATCAGACAAATACAAAATCCATTGTTATTGCAAATAGCAAGTGGAACTAAGTGTTAGTGATGCATTGAATATAAATCTCAACACATTTAAGAAACCTCTTAAGAAGTTCACTTTCACATATTTTTTAAAATTTACTAATAATTTTTACAATGATTGCTTCATTCATTCTAATGCCTTTGACAATGTCTATAAAATTTAGTTGAAAAATAAAAATGGATAGTGGCCATTATGAAATTGGTACATGTTAATAGAGAAATTAAATAAAATTAGTTTATTTTCTAGTTTTAGTAAAAACATAAGAATAATCTTTTTATAAAAATATTAAATAAGATTAGTTTTAAAAAAGTACTCAAAAAAGATGAAAAATATAAGTTTAATTTCCTTAATTAAATAGAAAAAAGTAAAAAAAAATTATTGAATTGACCCGTTAGGTTGATTAGGTTTAACTCAACCCAAATATGACTAGTAATTAAATGGGTTGAATGATCATTACTCGTTAAATCATAACTCATTAATGATCTAGCCCATGAGTGATCCAACCTGCCCAAATGTGTTGCAAAAAAAAAAATGGAGTTCTATGGCTAATAGTTGCAAGGTTGTACAACAAATGTTTTGATATTAATATAGTAAATCTGATGATTGTAGGAATAGTAGCAATTGTTGCCTGTTATTGATGAAGTTGCTATAGAACTTCTCAATGATTATTTGATGTTAGTATTGGTATTAGTGTTAATAGAGAAATTAAAAAACATTAGTTTATTTTTAGTTATGGTGAAAAACATAAAAATAATTTTTTAAAAAAAGATTAATTAAAAAGAAACTAAATAAAATTAATTTTAAAAAAAGAACTAATGTCGATAGAGAAATTAAATAAGATTAATTTATTTTTCAGTTATAATGAAAAACATAAAAATCGTCTTTCAAAACAAAAGATTAATTAAAAAAGCTGAATAAGATTAGTTGTTAAAAAGTTATTTAAAAAAGATAAAAAATGTAAGTTTAAATTACTTAATTAAATATAGAAAGGAGAAAAATTGGTTAAATTGACCCATTGGGTCCATTGGGTTTAAACCAACCCAAGAGTGATCCAACCCAAAACTGACACGTAACTAAATGGATTAGTTTGGTTCATGATACATAAAATTTTAACTAATTAATGGCCAACTCATGAATAATCCAATGCGTTCATATGCTACCCCTAGGTCAACCCAACAACATTAGATCCAAAGTAAAAGAATAATACACTTTTTTCAAAACACATCTCTCAAAACACATTTTTCACTTCATAATATACTTTTTCAATTTTCAATACATTTCTTATCTCATAATTACTATATTAGAAAATGCGAAAAATCATTTTAAAACGCTATACATACAAGTTTTAAATATTTTATGCATATAATCATAAGCATATCAAATTGCAAACATTGTATTTCACATTTTGCTCTTTAACCCTTTTTTCATATTTTGAAATGAATTTTTTATTTCCTCATAATTGATATATTAATTTTTTTTTACCTATTGACTACTCTTTATAATGAATTTTGTTAACAGTTATCACATGTCCATCACGTATAGTTAATTTTAAAGGGAAAAAAATCATCATAATAATATATTAACTGGTATTTGATTTAATTTTGGAGTGATCTACATTTTGAAAAATATAACTTCAAATAATAACAAAAATATTTTTAATGGAATATTTTTTACAATTTTTGAAGAGATAGTTCACTAATAAATCAAGAAATAAGTAATTCAATTCATATACAGTCAAATGATGAATGTTTAGAATCCATATTATGCAAAAGGATTGAATTATTGACTGAAAAATCTAGATTATCAAAAGTCCACACATGATCAAACATTCATCACGGTGTTGCTGTAATGACTTTGTTATCACAGAAAATAACTTTACATGATAAATATGTGTTGGCTTTTAATAAGATCCATGATGAAATTAGATATGGGGCAAAAGAGTTTACATTTTGACATTTGATTTCATATATATTAAGGACAAAAAAATTAAGCATCTAAAGGTATGAACTATTTCTGTAATTCGATTCGTAAAATGGTATATTTTTGATGATTTAAAGGTAGTATTTTCATTTATTAGTAAAAGTTAGCACAAAATTAATAGGGAGTCAAATGTTTCACTTTTTTTAATTGGCTTGCTGGAAAAAAAAAATAAATATTGCAGTGAGTATTTAGTGCTAAGATATAAAATATCACTTGTATGAAATGAGGTCGTAACAAGTGGTTAATTAATATTTTAGTCCATATTATGTGGTGTTTATCAAATTGCTCCCTCAAGTTTTCACCAATGCTAATAGCTTGTCTATTACTTTTCATTTTAGTAATTTTATCAACATACATTTGTTTTTTAAATTTGGAAACACTAGCACGTTTTTTTTTCTTTACGTATGCAAAAATTATACATTGGGATGAACTAATATTATTTTAATAGAGAGGATAATTAAAAGGTATTTAATAATATTAGTCAATGAGACTTATTGGGACTAATCTATTGGATGACATTATAAATGATTGATACTCCTTTAGTCTAAAAAAAAGTTTACTTTCAAATTTTTTTTTCTTAAATTTACTTTTGGAATGAAAATTTTCTAATACCTTTACTAATAATTATGTATGACCATAATAAAAAAAAAAGAATAAAAGTGTAAAATTTTGTATTTAGAAATGTATAAAATGCATTATACTTAGTAACTGAAAAAAGAAGAAGTTATAACTAGCACAAAGGATTTTTTTTTTTTTTTGGGATAGAGAGAGTATTACCTTTCTTTTTAATGTGGCCCTAATAAATATATTGTGATTAAATATGAAAACTAAAACATATAAATACAGACTGCATCAATTATTCAATACAGTCATTGAGTCATATTTACAAATGAAATTCTTTATTTATGCTTATAATATGACTTCATTTAATCGTTTAGTGTCACCAATCTATTCAAAGTTTTAGAAATTGAGGTGTATCAAATCAAAGACATGCCATCATCATTTCTAGCATTTGGCATGGTAAGTCAATGCATATTACAACCACAAATAATTGGGTGAATATGCAACAGACATGGAAAGTGGATGGAGCAAGAGGCAAGAACAATTCCCAAAATAGCAAACTTACTCAAAACTAAATGAATTGGGTAAATATCACTAGTAATAAACTGAAGGCCAAATTAATGGAGGAGAACGACAAATATGGTCATGCAAAGATGATGAAGCTACACATTTTCATTAGTAAAACCAAAATGCAATGGCAGTGCCATCGAGAAACCATCCTAACCAAACTAGGTCAAGGTCATCTTCTGTTCATTATCTATTACTTCTTGCCTTTGCTGCTGTTCTTGTCTTCAAGGTATATATATACATATATATATCCCTCTCAAAATTGATCTTCAAGAACATTTTGACGTTAAATACTAGAATATATGTTTGTTCATATGTTTTATCTTAATTCTAAGGTCGGAATATATGTGAGCAGGTGGACATTTTTATCTCCCAATCCATCTTTTCTGCTCGACGGAGAGTAAGTACCCCAAGACATTTCGTAAAACCAACCTATCACGGGTCATCCAGGTACATCAACCTTCAACCTGGCCTGACTTTCAATTTTTCTGTATGCCCTTTTCCTTAAGCTATTGATTTCTTTTAATCATTTTCCAATTTCTTTGAATTTATTTTGTATTCATGATATTTTCTTAGTTCTAATGAAATAGGTTTTTAATGTAGGGGAGGTAAAACTCTGCCCCGGTCATTGGTTTAAGGGTTTTTATTCAGTATTTTTAAACCAAGGGTTCATTTCTCACATTTTCTATCTCAGTTTACTTCTTTATAAAAATAGACTTGTGACTCTAATTTAAAGAACTAATAAAAAATTTTTGCTCAAAATTAATTGAAATAGTGTAGGTGAATTAATTTGTAAGTAATACTAATAAACATCATTCATGACCTCTGGACATGCAGCACCATAACTGGGTTCACAAATGGTACCTTCAACCGTAACTTCATCCTCTCATGGGGTGAAGAACGTGCTAAGATACACGAAAGAGGTGAACTTCTTACGTTGTCGCTGGATAGAAGGTCAGGATCAGGGTTTGAATCAAAGAAGGAGTATCTATTTGGGAAGATTGATATGAAAATAAAGCTTGTCCCAGGAAATTCTGCTGGCACAGTCACTACCTACTATGTAAGCCAATTAATTAATTAAGCCTAAACAAAGATATGTTTTAGGATGTGTATGATTGTAATTTTAAAATATATTTTTATACTTTTTAAAACGGTTTTTTTTTTTTTTTGACTAATGTAATGCATGCCCTTATGCCTCGTGTCTTATGTTAGTATATTTTTACATGGCACAGTTGTCATCAGAAGGGTCAACCCATGATGAAATTGACTTTGAGTTTCTGGGGAATTCAACTGGCAATCCCTACACTCTTCATACCAATGTTTTTGCCCAAGGCAAAGGTAATAGGGAACAACAGTTTTTCCTGTGGTTTGATCCAACTGAAGATTTCCACACATATTCCTTCCTCTGGAATCCCAAATGCATTGTGTAAGTTTAATTAATTAATCCACTTCCTTTAGTTAAGTTATGTGCCTCTCCATTTTTCTCACATGAATAATGATCTAACTTCAAAATTTAAAGCAACAAAATTTTTTGAGATACAAATTTTTGGAGCAAGTCAAAAAACTAAAACAAATTATAAGTGTGGCGGTGTTTGGTAGAAGTAATTAATGATCCCTTTTTATTTTAAAAAAAAAAGTTACTAACACTATTGATTGTGGATCAATATAATCCAAACAAACTTAGAAAATTACCAACAATTTCCAGAGTAAAATCAAGAGAGAAGAAGAATTTATAAAAATATTTCCCAATGAAAGACAATTTTGCTAAGCAAATGGGAGAATCTTTCAATAATAATCAATAAATTAATTATAGAAATCAAGACTATCTTTAATTAAGAGGTAAATAAGAAATAAAAGAAAAGAATTTTGGAAATAATTTTTGTACATTTTCAGTTAAAAATAAATCCAAGACCATACCATGAAACACTAACTTATTAAATGCAAAGTTATGGAAAGGAGCAACAAATATTGAAATGAACTCCATAACATTTGAACAATGTGATTAATTGATAATAAGTTGAAAAGGATATTGCGTGCAACTATTGTACCAAAAAAGAATGAATAACATGTATAATTTCATGACAAAAATATAAATTTGGTAGGATAAAATATGCACAATTTAGAGGGTCAAGATTATTATTCTCCTTGTTAATTAATTTATTGCACTAAAATTAAAAATGCAATAATTGTACTCAATATTTAGTGGAAAATTTGATTTTTTCTCCTTTTTTTGCCCTTTTTTGGTCATGGTAGGCTTTCCGTGGACGGCATACCTATTAGAGAGTTCAAAAACATGGAATCAATTGGAGTTCCATTCCCTAAAGACCAACCCATGAGAATATACTCAAGTCTATGGAATGCAGATGACTGGGCTACACAGCACGGACTAGTTAAAACTGATTGGAGCTTAGCTCCCTTCACAGCTTCCTACAGAAATTTCAGTGCTCAAGCTTGCATTTGGTCCCAAAAAACTCACACCTCTTCCTGCGATTCCACTCATCCAAATTCTGCAAACAACAATTCTTGGCTCTCCGAAGGACTTGATTCCGAGAGCAGGGAAAAAATGAAAGAGTTGCAAAAGAAGCACATGGTCTATAATTATTGCGAAGATAGGTGGAGATTCCCGGAGGGGCTCGCTCCAGAATGCACGATTGACAATGGTGACAAGAATAAAAGAAACAGTAATAGCATTAACAATCGCATCGTTAATAATAACAACAACAGAAACAACATTGTTCCTCGGAAACCACGACGTTCTAGACGTCGTTCGAGATCGAGGAGGGGGAATAATAAAAATAAAGTCACGGATTCCACTGAGATTAATTAAAAAATATATAGTTAAAATTAATTGTAATTCATTTGACAATGTATGCAAAGTTTTGTAATTTGATGTGTACTAAGTTGTTGGCGGCTGAACATATGTTTGACTAAAGTGACGTTTAGAATTAAAATCTGCTATGTCAATGTCGTTTTAATCTACATCTCATGTCCAGCTTTGATGGTTTGATGTGGCGTTGCGTATCCAACCTTCATGTATAATAAGCCTTTCCCAGTTGCGTAACGTAACTCTTTTTATTTTTCATGAGTTTGGAACTCGTCAACATTAAAGTTTATAATGTGACCCTTATACTATAAAGAATGAGACTGTTGAGTCTTTTCCATGTTGCATAACTCAAAATTTTTTTTCAACGTTAACAAATTATTTTATTAGATCTTATCAATGTTACGATACGTTTTGTCCAAAATATTCCACACATTTTTTTACAGTTTTAGCAGTGGATATTTTGCCAAATACAAATACATCAACTTGCCTGGTAAATTTGAGAAAACGACAAATTGTCGTTTTGTTTAGTTTTTTATTAGCATTTGCTATTAAATTTTGTTAAACGTAATCTAACAAATCAAACACATTTAGATGCGTTTCTATTTAAATCTTTCAATAATTGTAATTTTGTTTATTTTTTAATTTAGATACAGAACAAGTAATATTCCATTTCATCATAACTATCAGTTATCAATTTAGCTCTAATACCAAATGTTGGACTTAAAGTAACTAAATCCAAATGACACAAAAATAGATGAAAATCAAGCGAAAAATTCTCAAAAGGCCGTACGAGTTTTGAAGCTAATTTCGGCCAATTGGTGGATCAATTCCCATGCCCAAGATTCCCCACAAGAAGACCAGAACTGATTTTGGCCGAATAAGAAAGCTTCGGCTAAACAACAAAACAAGGAGGCAAAATTGATCAAAATTTAGGAAAACCACGTGAGGCTTTTGAAGGATGCCGGCTGATTTTTTCCTTTGTTTTTTTACAATAAAATTTTGAGTAATATGTCTTATTTAAAAAATTTAATAAAATTCTAAACTTATTAGATTTAATAACTATTAAATTTAAAAATTAATATAACTAATAATTATAAATGCAATAAAATTACTAAATCACAAACATAAAAAAAAAATTTAATTTAATTCTATCACGTTATTGGTAGAAGATCATTTGCTCCCAATGTTTGTCCCAAGGAAAGCTTTTTCCATTTGCTTTTCACTTAGTACAATAACATGACACATGTACAAAGCGCAATTTTACTCTTTTTAAAATAAAATATTATGAAATAAAAATTATATTATAAATATAAACAATTATTTTGAAAAATAAAAAAATTGAGTTTTAGAATATTATTTAAATACACAATTTTCAATGACAATTTTGGAATTTTTAATCTCTCTTTTGTTTTAAAATATTCTTTAAACATACACGTAAAATTTTTCTATGAACATCTCTTTTGTCAGAAATAAAATAATTTGGAGCCGATAATGAGTTTGTCCATTGACTTCTAGCAGCCAATAGAAGTTTCAAGATGAGGTAATTCCACATTTAGTGTTTCAGATCCTCCAATCTTTCGATCAAAACGAGCAAAACTAATTAATTCAAACCCTTAATTATTTTTGATCCACATTAACTACTACTAATTTTGTTTTCTTGATGGTGTGTTGAGGTAATGATGATTATGATAACGTAGTAGACTCAAAATCCCACTTGGAAGGGTTCCAAATTCGGCCACATCAGACAATGGTGACCTCCAATACTGATAATGGACTTTGGTCATTTGCCAGCTGTTACATATTAATCCGCCCTGTTTCTATATTCTCGCCAACTCCATTCACAGGCTCTATCCATGAACTTTCCTTAGCGTCCAAAGCCACGCCTATATATAAACTCCAAATATGGATGGACATTTCATCTTCAACATATTGTCAAACTCCAACAAGAACATAAGACCCACAAATTATAATGGCTTTTGATTCATTTACTTCCTCCAAATCAACAACGTTTCCGTTGTTGTTGATATGTGTGTGTGTGTTGAATTCTTTGGTAAAGCCTGGATTGGCTGGGAACTTCAATCAAGAGTTTGATGTCAGCTGGGGCGATGGACGTGCCAAAATACTCAACAATGGACAACTTCTGACTCTTTCTCTCGACAAAGCCTCGGGTTCAGGGGTGCAATCCAAGCAAGAATACCTATTTGGGAGGATTGACATGCAGCTCAAACTTGTCCCTGGCAACTCTGCTGGCACTGTCACAACATATTATGTAATTAAGTTCATTTTTTTAATTTAATTTTATGAATGTATTTAAATTGTATTTTAATTTTTTTTTTATATTTTTAAAAATAATTTTTTTTTATATTATTAGTAAAATTTTTATTTTACAATTACTATCTCAAATATCATAAAAGCACATTTGGAAATGTAATTCATATGCATCCATATCTTTAGCAAAATAATTACTACTGTACTTTATACATGATGCCCAGTACTAAGAGAACATAATTAAATGTTAACATTCCTTTTGTGCATGGTAAAATAATGGTATTCCCATCCCTCTGTTCTAAAGAACTACAAAAAATTCTTTTTGTGATTAATGGGTGAAATTACAACATTTCACCACAAACTTGATGCTTCTTGCCTGTATTAATGCTAGACTTGGTTAATTATGTTTTGTTGATGATGCAGTTATCTTCTCAAGGGACAACCCATGATGAAATAGACTTGGAATTCTTGGGGAACCTTAGTGGTGATCCTTATGTTTTGCACACAAATGTATATACCCAAGGCCAGGGGGGCAGGGAGCAACAATTCTACCTTTGGTTTGATCCCACGGCTGATTTTCATATTTATTCTATTATTTGGAATTCCTTATCAACCATGTAAGTCTTGTCAATCATGTAAGTCTTCCGTGTGTAAATAACATATGTTTTATATTTTTAAAATAATTTTTATCTTATAACTTTTATTTCGCGCTTGGAACGCAAGCCATATTCAAATATTCAGTTTTCACAGCGTTCTATATGTTTATGTATAATTGGCCCAAAAAAATCATCTTTTAAATTTATTTTGCTTTGGGTTTCTGGTTAATTTTCATCACAAGTACCAACCTACCTTTGGTTTTGGTTTTGGTTTTGGTTTTGGTTTTGGTTGTCTAGTTTCTTCGTTGATGGGACCCCGATCAGAGTCTTCAAGAACTTGGCCTCAAAGGGTATTCCATACCCTAACAACCAGCCCATGAGGATCTATGCAAGTCTGTGGGATGCAGAAGGCTGGGCCACAAGAGGGGGCCTTGTCAAGACAGACTGGTCACAAGCTCCCTTCATTGCTTCTTTTAGAAACTTCCAGGCCGACGCTTGTGTATGGACCAATGGGAAATCTTCTTGTGGTTCAAACTCCAACAAGCCATGGTTCTCTCAGCAACTGGATTCCACTGGTAAAGCCAGGCTGCAATGGGTCCAAAAGAATTATATGATCTATAATTATTGCACAGATGCCAAGCGTTTTCCCCAGGGATTTCCTCCGGAATGCACCGCAGGCAATTTCTAAAGACTATGGGTTAAAAATAAATAACCAATGCATACCATCATATTAAGACTCGTATCATTCATACCTCGTCTAATTATCAAAGTTGATTCATTTTGATACTTCACTTGCTGTTAATGTATATAGAATACATGTAATTTTGTGAGATGTTAGAATAAGATGAAAGTAAACTTTGTCTCATAGGTTGAATTTTTCTTTTTTTTTTGTCCCCACAAAGAATATGCATTCAAAAATTTTCCTTTTTAAAAGAAAGTTAATAAAAGAGTTGCGCTTAATGAAAAATAGGCTTATATTAGGAAAAGGGGAAAGAAAATTATTAGTGATATCTTTAGAACAACTTAAAGATCATAATGACCTTCAAATTGGTATCACTTTCAAAAACCTATTGACTTATTCTCCAAATGTTAAAGAAGAAGAACAAGAAGAAATTGAAGGATATGATGAAACTTTTACCAAAAACACAAGCAAGCAGCAGGTGCATGCATGCAGCAAATCAAACTCAAAAATACACTCAAACAACGCATTTATAACACATGCAACTTAGGCACTTGAATAGTGATATATATATATATATATATATATATATATATATATATATATATATATATATATATATATAAAAGATCTTTATAGAAGTGGGCATTTATATTATAATCTTTACATTTTGAGTTAATTCTATACATTGATCTCTACATATGTGGGATTTTTCCATCATGACCTTAATCTTAACATTTCATACATATGTGGAATCTCTACGTTATGACTTTAATTTCGACATTTCATACATCTGAACATCAGAAATTAGGAAGTTTGCTAGATCTCAATTTTCAGATTTGGGGAGAGTATATTGAAACTACTCCAACTATGTGGGATCTCGGACCACGCTAGTAACATGGGAATTTGGCAAGTCTGAACCTATTTATGAATGGATAACTGCATGCGATATTTGTGAAGAACCATGACAACGTGTGACCAACTGTTACAACTATTTTTATGAATTTTGGAGATAAGGTATATATATATTCGGTTGAATTGTTAGGTAGGGGAGGGGGGAGAAAAACCTATTTTCTGGTAGAACATTTTGATTTTATAGATTAAGATCGGGATTTTAACTTAATTATCAAAGTATCTCTCTCAAAAAATCACTCTGGAATTTATTTTACAAGCGAATGATTGATAAGGAGACAACAAACTTGTAGGTCGTAGTTACTGAATTGGGTTGTGAATTAGGCCTTGATCCTGGAAGGACATTTCTTCTTGGAAATTGACAAGTCCAGGTTGAATAAGTAGTTCTCATGTTGTTAACTTGATTTGCTGATAAGTAAATATTGACTTCCAGTAATAGTTCCATTCCCAAAATATGCTTTCAGCCATGTCTTTTTTTCTTTCATATATTCCGGAATTCTCCAATAACAAGCCCTGCACTCTGGATGACTCCATTCTGTGATACATATTGTAATACTGTGCATGCACAAAGCAGAGCAGCTCAGGTTCACAATACACGACACGTACTCCTGAAATGCTGCTGCAAAATGACATGATACCTAGTGAGTTACGGTAATGAATCATGTAGGACGGTAATAAAAATATGATCCAAATTTTACGCAGAAGAAGACACTGAATCTTCTAATTCATAGGCACCCTCTTCATTATTTACTATACGCATCTTGAAATTTCTCTCCATGAGCCAAAAGTTCATTAGTGATACATTTTTTTCTTATTATAAGCTTATGCTCATCTCCACAGCTGTTCACAACTCCGATCTTCTCCAATTTCTAGATTGCATTTTCCCGGAGTTCCAGAGTTGACATTATTTGCTGACCATGCATACTGTGTTATCAATCCCCTTATAAATAGAAACCCTTCATTTGTGTCAATTATGGACATCAAGAATAGACTTCCACTCATTTCTAATGGCTTCATTTTCTGTTTCAAGAGTTCAATTGGTTCTGGCAATATCTTCACTCATAGTTGTTTCCTCTGTAGTTCCCCTGTCTTGCGATAGTAATTTTTATCAAGATTTTGACATAATATGGGGAGATAACAGGGGAAATATTCTCAACAATGGAGAACTTCTTACTTTGTCTTTGGACAACACTTCGGGCGCAGGATTCCAATCCAAAAAGGAATTCTTATTTGGGAAGTTCGATATGCAGATCAAATTAGTCCCTGGAAACTCTGCTGGCACTGCCACTGCTTACTACGTGCGTTTATAACAACCAAATTATGGGTTTTATTTCCTTGGCTGTTGACTCTAAAATTTCTTTAAATGATTCCACTATGATACAACTGAGAATTATGACCTTTATTTCAATTGTAACATTTGTTAATTCCTCTCTTTATACTGTCTACGCAGTTGTCATCCCAAGGACCGTTCCGTGATGAAATAGACTTTGAATTTCTGGGAAATTTGAGTGGGGAGCCTTATATTGCCCATACAAATGTATACACTCAAGGCAAAGGTGAACGGGAACAGCAGTTCTGCTTATGGTTCGACCCTACTGCTGATTTTCACACATATTCTATCCATTGGAATCTATCAACCATTATGTAAGGACTTGTTTCAAAACTCTTACAATTTTCAATCGCTCAATTTTCATGCTCTCCGACTCATTCCCTCTGTTTCAGCTTTGCTGTGGATAATATTCCCATCAGGGAATTCAAGAATCTGAAAAATAAGAGTGTCCCATTCCCCAAAAACCAGACAATGAAGCTGTACTCGAGCATTTGGAATGCAGATGAATGGGCAACAAGAGGTGGGCTAGTGAAGATTGACTGGACTCAAGCTCCATTTATTGCTGCATACAGAGGCTTTTGTGCAACTTCTTGCCGTTCATCAATGCCCCACCATAGCCAGTGGCAGTTAGAGAAGTTAAAATGGGTGCAAGAAAATTATATGATATACAATTATTGCACTGACACAAAGCGTTTTCCTCAGGGATTTCCCCCCGAGTGCCAGGCCATTTCCTGAAAAGAAATGTTCTCACCAATTTGAGAATTTCTCATACTGCTGCCACCACCTCCTTTGCTTTGCATTTTTACACTGTAGGCTTTGTGCTAAGATTTTGGTTTCCTCTACATGCTTTTTGTAAATTGCTGCACCACTAAATCAGAAATGCTAAGATATTATCTGTTGTAGTTTGATGTGAAATTAGTGTTTTTGTATGCCACAGACATGGTATTAATCTAAGTAAATTCGGCCGCTGAGGTCAAGTGCGATTTTCTTGTTCATTGGTGATCGCGATTTGTTTAGACTTTAAAGATATGTTTCGGCATTTTAGAGAACTGGATTTCCCATTTATGCGTTTTCTCTGTGGGCTTGTCGGTGGCAGAGCACTGGTTTGCTCCCATGGAAACAGAATTTTTTTTTTGGCCTCATTAAATCCTCAATAGAAGGAATTATATATATATATATATATATATATATATATATATATATATATATATATATATATATATAAATTTTTTTATCAATTTAGGAACTATTATCAGTGTCTCGTGAATTTTTGCAGGGACGATAACAATGTCTCCCAAAAAGAAAAAGGAAGAACTTCCTACCAGTAAACCAAATACTTCTCAGATATCCAAAATTGAATCTTCGGATTCAACCAAAAGCATACAAACTCCAGTAAACATCCAAACCCCTTCAAATTATGCTCTTACACCAACACAGATTCAAGCTTTTGAATCCCTTGAAAACATCAAACCAATTTTCATCCTAGCGCCCAGAACATGGGCAGACATTGCTGAAGAAGACGAAGTCCACACACAACTGTCGGCTTTATACCAGCTAGCAACCCAATCTGAATTTCAATTGGTGAAATCTCCTTAAACCTTGGTGGCGGCTTCAAACCCCATCCCTTCTCAATCCCAAGTGGCGGCTCTGAGCCCCACTCAATCTTATCCAACAATCATGGCTCAAAAATCACAAAAACAAGTAGTGATCCCGACTATTACCCAGGTAGTAATTCCAACTACCTCTACAAAAGCCCAAGAGCCATACCATAAAAATGATCATCCAGTAAACATTCTGCAAATGGAACCCGATATTTTCCAAAATAACCCAGTGCAAATGGCACAAATCATTTTTCCGAAAGGGTTCCACTACTTTTTACCCTCTGTCTCTAAAACCCCAACATTCTATGAGTTCATCTTTTTGGACTCTGAGTCCGTATCCTTCAAACATTACCAAGACAAAACACAGACCTATATTACCCACTCCACCGCCCAAATTCTCAAAGTCATTAAACCATCCGAATGGGGAAATGATCTAAACAAACCCAGAAATTTTTTCCAGACATTTCAACCCCAGAGATATACTTATTGGGACTATAAAAGTGCTTGGTATAATGTTTTTACCCTTCAAAATGTTCATAATAAGCATTCTTGGTTCTTTTATTTTAAGAGAACTAACAAATATGATTTTCCAGTTTAGTTTATTCAATGGTGGGGCGTTCATGGCCCAAACCAAAAAATTTTGCCAGACATAGTCCACCAAGGATTCCAAATTTTCAACCAAAAATTCCAATCTCCTAGACCTTTTGTACCGAAATTACTAAGCTTCTTTTCTCTGTTTTCTCTTTCATGGATTTATTCATGGAAATACGAATTTGTTAAATCCAATCCAAATTTTCCTCCACTTCTTGTCCGACAAGGGTATTCCAAATGGTGGAAAGAATTCAAAACAAATTCAATCCAACCTCCACAAATTGAAGCTTGGTTCACTTTGAACCCACAATTCTTACCCGCTGCTGATCCGCAAATAACCACATTTTTGCAACAAAAAAGTTTAGCCCAGTCCAAATTAGCAGCACTCACTAATAAGGAAGACTATGTCAAACATTTGGAAAGCCTGCTTTTCCAGTTCAAACAAGAATCCCCGAAGGCCCAACCACAAGTTGCCACAGCCCAAGAGGAATCAACAACACAAACTCAAAAACAAGACCTCCCCGAGAGTTCCGGGGCCAAAGAAGAAGCAGACGAAGATGAAGAAGACCCATTTTATTTGAATGGAGATGATTGTTATGGAATTCTCTAAAAATTCCAAGAAAAATTTTAGCGGTGAGTCACTTTGCTGAAAATACTGTTCACAAGATCAGAAGCATGTAGCAGACACTATTCAAACACAAAGAACTATCGCATTCACTGCTTATAGGCATTGAGAATTATATATATATATATATATATATATATATATATATATATATATATATATATATATATATATATTTATTTATTTATTTATTTATATTTATATTTATATTTATTTAACATTGAGCTAGCACTTTTTCTTACATTATTTTTGCGTAAGAAATAATATTAACATTCTCCTTTTTTATTGATACATTAAGAAAAAAATATTAGCCATATAATTTCGATATAATTTCATACCTTAAGCATCGCATTGGAGTTCCGGCCAAATTAAATCCTTAGTCAACCTCAACGGAAGGAAATCCTTAAAATTTTCTTTTAACATAGGGCTAGTATTTTTTGTTATATTTTTTTTATAAGAAATAATATTGATATTTCATTTTTTGTTATCAACACATAAAAAAGAAAGTATAAGTAATGCAATTTTATACTTAAAACAATATATATAAAGTGCTAATAACAAAAAAAATAAAGTGCTAATTTCATCAGTATTTTTGTCCTATCAAACTTCTTGTTTTATATTGTTCTTCCATTAAACTTACTAATTTTAGAAATTTATTCCTTCAATATTTATAAAAATTTTAAAAAATTTAATAATTTCTATCAAACATTTTTTAATTATATACAGATGAATGTGTTATAATCATTATTTATAAAGTAAGTAAATTACAAAGAATAATTGAGTCAAACATAATTTAATTAACCAATTAATCGATTAGCAATCAAGGGTTAAATGTTGTGTCGCAAAATTTATTTATGTACAAACGATCTCCTCCATGATACAGCCTCGTCATTTATTTTTCTGGCAAAAGCATGGGCAGTTTTAGGTCAACCAACAATGTGATCATGATCAATGTGATGCTCCCATTTAACATTAAATGTCACTTGATAACTACATAAGTCTCACTATAATGGTGTTAAACTAGACTATCAGCAAGACATGGGTCCCGAATTAGGTCCTGCAAGAAAGAAACAGCAAAAGAGCGTTCAGGAAAAAATTCCAAACACTTTTCAATATTTTATTTAGTAAGGAATATTGAGAATTCTTGTACTTATTTTTTTTTCTTGACTAAGGAATCTGCAGCCGCTACCAAGGGTTCGTATTGGGTAAACCCCGCCCTTGTGTAATAGCCTGTAAACCACATAGGAGATGTAAACCGCATTAGGCAAGTCCTGTGTGACGGGCTCAAAAATGTGTCAGTAGGGGGATTTGAATTCGTGACCTTACGTATTTTTGGGTAGGCTTATAAGGGTCTACTTGTATATATATAGTTAGGTGGTATGGTTCTAGTTAAAATCAATACCATTTAATAGTAATGTTATTTAGTTGTAATACCAAATTTTTTGGTCGGTTACTTGCATTGCCATAAATTAATGTACAAGTTGATTTAAAAGGCCCCTAGGCTTGGTTCAATGGTATTATTTCAGGGTAGTGATTCAGTAATTCAGGGATCAAATTTGTGTAACGACGCTACTATAATTTTGAGACAGAACTGCCAAATCTGAAGAGTAGTAAAAAAAAAATGATTTAAAAGAACTCTACGTGTTTGAAACTTTTTCCACGTGTTTTGTGTTATTTCGAAATACATCACCACTCTACGTGTTTTGTTGTTTTGTGTTTTTTTTTTTTTTTGTTTTTAAGGTGCTGCTGGTTCAACATCCGGGCGTCGCTGGACTGTCCGTGTGTAGGTTGGCTTCCGCGTCATGGTATTAGGTGATAGTTAGGGATTAATTTTCAGTTTCTGTCACCAACGGCCATTAGTGGTGGGCCACTTGGGATGAGTAGCATCCCCTTTGTATAGTACTAGTGTCCCGATATAACCGGACTTTTGTATTTTCGGCTGCTTGTCAGCCATGTTCCCGCTTTGTCGGGTGCTTTTGCCCCTTGTGGGCCTTTTCCCGCTTGGTTGGGTGTATTTGCCCTTGTGTGGGCCTTTGTCTTCGTGGGTTATAGCACTGTACACAGTTGCGACATCACGAAACTTTATTAGCCCTTGAGGTTCTGTACATTGGCCATTGTGCCTCTTTTTAATATATTATCGTTTCTGGAAAAAAAAAAAGAAATACATCACCACTAAATTGAATGAGATGAGATGCATTCATGTATCGTGGTTGTAAACCATCATAATCAATCGTTCAAATCCTTATTAATTATCATAGCTTTGAATTATCTCGAAGACTCTTCCATCTTGACGTGTACACTCTAGTAACCAGAAATCTCAATTTTCTTCATAAATGACCTAGTCATGCCCCCAAGCAAGTTGCCTTTATAAATGAGCAAAATGTGCCCTTACCTCTTCTATTATATATGATCTCGTCAACTGAGGCTTCATTGTTTTGATGAAATGGAGTTCAAGAAAAAAGTGGACATTTTTGTGCTGAGGCTCCTTGCGACTTTGCTGTTGGTTCTTACGATTTGTTTGATCGCCTTCGACTCACAAACCAAAGTCCTCTTTTACTCGGTGGTTAGAAAGGCCTCATTTCGAGACCTTAATGTTTTGCCGTGAGTTCTTCTTTCCTCTCTGAGTATATATGTATATTCAATTAATTTACTTATACAAGATATTGTCAGTTAATTCATAATTGTGTCATTGATTTTTGTACGTAAAGTTGGAGTTTGAACTTTATTTTTTCCCAAAGAAATTCAATTATAACATTTCAAGAGTGGTGTCTTAGATTAAAAAAAAAAAGGATAAATAAAGTTTTTGCACGTTGTTTTCCATAAGAATTAAACTTTAGTACTAGGAATTTTACTTTTTTTTTCTTTCCTTCTAGTGTTTTGGTGTACATCAACTCGGCAGCTGCTGCGTACAATGTGCTCCAAATGTTGAGATGCCGCCTCATGCCTAGTCCCAAAGATATGAAAAACCTTTCTTGGCTGTGTTACGTGATGGACCAGGTACATATTACTAGTTTATTATCTATGTTGTGCACCATCTTTTTTCCAAAATAAATATTGTAGTACTGAAGAAAAGAGATAAATTATTGCATATTAAACTAGTTAATAGTTTATAATGACTATAACCGAATCACTCTTGATCTTTCCAAGTTAATCTAAATTACAAGAGATGATTTAGAATTTTTTGAACTACGAACAAAAATTATCAAAAAATATTCATTAATTATAGGGATTATCAAAAAATATTCATTAATTATAGGGATTATAAAAAATTTACCCTAATTAATATCATTACTAGTGAAATTTAAATTTCTTATCTTTGAAATGAATATGACGGGATCACTCCTGATTCTCTGTTTTTTCGTAGCTTTTTATATAACAAACATATATATCAAGATAAAATATGAACAATTTGAGCATGCAACATTGCAAGCTGTAAAAATTGCAAGGTTATATTACAGAAGCAAAGAAAATTTTCCTTTTGCCTGTTAAGAGAATGGTCTACAACGTGCAATTGAAATAATTAATGAACGGTACCATCTTCGACATCAATAATAAATGGATCAAATTTCATTGATTTGTAGTACATGCCACCTATTTATATGTTTGTACAATAATATCTCTAACGCCGACTAGTTTGTTATTTTTTTGGCTTTTATTTATTTTCTTATTTAGGGTTATTTTCTTAATATCTTTTTTTTTTCAAAATGAACTATTAGTAATAAAAGTAATAATATTCAAAGTGAGATCTCTTATTAATTAACGTGATACTTACACGATTGAAAATTATTAAATTATTAAAGTAATTATCAATTAAGAACTTTTGTTATATAGGCCACATAATCACTAAAAAAATTCATTAAAAATTTTAGTTAAATGTTACATATACTTAAATGTCTGTATTTTTTTTTCCAAACTGGCGACTTCTTCGGCACAAATGTTAGATATTAATCATAAATTACTGATCTTGGAATTTGTTAACAGCCCATCTCATTAAAATTATTTTTGTATTTTTAAAAATAAATTTATGGAAGGAAACTACTATTAAATCAAATTTATTACGAACCAATCATTTATTTATCCTAGAGTTCCTTATCCACCCCCCTCCCAAAATAATTGAGGGTAAATTTGCTCCAAAGCCACACACATACATTTGACACCTCCAAAAAGATATAATTATCATTTTCTCCCCAAAATTTATTATTATTTATTTATCTTTTGCCCCCAGGGGCATAGGCGAGTTGGTAAGCCTGAAGTGATGTGGGGAGAAATCCTCCGGTAACGCAGGTTCAAACCTAGGGCAGATTTTTCGCTGAAATATTGTGGGAGTCTGTTCTGGGGTTTGGTCTGTTGGCTCTTTCCCTCAGGCCTCTGCTAATTCATGCACATCCCTCGATTTACATCCCACTTGGCTAAGGGACCTCTGGTACAGGTGGGGGAATTTCGCCTTCGCAAGGAGGACTTTTTCCAAATCAAAGAAATTTAAATTTGTATTTTCTCAAGAGAATCAAGATTTCAATTAGGCATATAATGGACACTTGAGAGCTGAGACTACTATTCTGACGGTTTTGTAACGAGGGAACCAGCTCATCCTGCATTAAAATTCTTGTTATACCAAACTTCCACCCCTGGCTGCGGAGGTTGCCTCCTTTTCACGGAGAAAACAATGATATCACATCATTTACAACTAAAATATGGTGCAATAACTCTCTCTTATCAAGTGAGAAAATATTGTTGTCCAATTAATGCCATTAATGTGTTAATACTCATACTTAGGAATTTTTTTTTAACGTTTATGTATTTCATTTTTATTTTGAATTTTTATGTTTACAAAATAAAAGTTATAAGATAAAAGTTGTCTTGATAATATAAAAATTATATTAAAAAAATATTTTTGAAACTCAATTTATATAAAATTAATTTTTCAAGAGGAAGTTGTTTGGAATTTAATGGTAATGTACTTGATCTTTAGTTATAATTCCCTAGTTATGTCTCTAATTGTTTGAATTATTGATGTATGCATTCACAGGCAATGGTATACGTTGTGTTTGCATCAAATTCAGCCGCAATTCAGGGATCCGTTTTTGCCATAACTGGGCAGAATGATTTCCAATGGATGAAGCTATGCAATAGGTTTACCCGGTTCTGCACCCAAATTGGTGGAGCACTTGCATGTAATCTTGCTGCATGCATCGTTTTGGCTGTGATTTCATGCACGTCGGCCTACGATCTGTTTAGACTCTATTCACCAAAACAATTCCTGCAGTTAAAGCACAGATGAAGATGATAGTGCCTCATTTGGGTGTGCCGATTGAAGATACATAAGAGTAAATCAATCAAGTTCAGTATTATTGTGGACATATTTCAGTTAATCTGATATTTTTACTCTTTTTCTAATAATTTTTAACCATTTTTTTGACAGTTGGAAGATCTCAAACATAAGATCTTCTAACTAAAAACCTTTTTACTTTACTTGCTAACGTAACCCTCCTCGCATTTTTGCATTTAATTGTTTTAATTTCTTTCCTTCTTTTGCGAAAACATTAACCAATCCATAAATTACCTATTTAGGATCTCGATTTTCTATTTTTCGTTCCAAAAGAAAGGGGAAAAAATAAAAACTCTACTTCAACTATTATGGCTACTTCAAGATTTCAAATCATTATTAATAGGTTGACGGGCCTTGACAGGAATAGGTCACCCATTGACTTCCGAGAGCTGGTGGGCAAAGTTATACTAAGTGCATGAATACTTGACAACGTTAATTAATAACGCATGCATGCACCATATAGAGTTGCATTTTTACTAAATGTTATCTCTTAAAAAGGATTAGTAGTAGATATAAATAAATGACGGTACAAGTATACCAAGTTGGAGGGCCATACAAACCAAATACAAAAATGACCCTCGGTTATGGTAATTGTCTTCACTAGCCAAATTTTTTAAGTTTTTAACATTGCAACTACATTTCAAAACGTTTTTTTTAAATATAATTTTCAAAATAACTTTTTACATTTTTAATATATTTTTTATCTCATAATTTTTATTTCAAAAAAAATATAAAAATACATTTAAAAATGTAATTCATATACAAATTTCCCCTCCCTTCTTATTAATAAATAAAGCAGGGCATGAATAAAGAAGGAGATTCGAACCTTGTCTAGCCAAACCTAGACCTAGACAATCATCCAGCAAATTAAAAGCCAACCATGATCTTATATTGTAATTCCGTCTTTATATGGTTCATATTGGTTCCTAAAGAAGAACCTACCTAGATTTTGATGAAAACGTAATCCACAACCTGATTCAGCTAATACAATTTGCAGAGTTATAAACATTTCAATTACGAACACTTGCAAAATAAACATACAAAATAAATTATGGAGTGATTTTCCTAGGTAGAAATTAAATTCTGATGCCTAACTTAGAAAGTGTTTTTAGGAAATTCAATGCAAAATAGCAGGATAGTAGAAAAATTAGGTTTCTCCCTCTTACCTGGCAGCTCAATTATGTATATATATCTTATCTCCAAAATCCACAGAACATGTTGAAATTGTTGGCCACATTGTAGCAGTTCTCCTCAAATGTCACATGCCGTTAGCCTCTTATGGATGAATTTGGACTATCAAGTTCCCACATCACTGATTTGGTCTAAGTTCCCACATTGCCAATGTGGTTTTGGTGTGGCCCGAGTTCATACATCACTAGGCCATAAACTGAAATATGATATACATGACAAGAGCTATTGGGTTCTAGGTTGACATCCGATATACATCACAAGCCCCCCAAACCTTGGCGTGACTAGTTAGGCCAAGGTCTCACCTTTGCTAGGGTTTTGGAGGCCAGAAGACAGAGCTTAGGCGCTATGATGAAGTATGTCACATTTGTCGCCCAATAGTCCCACTTCGCATTACAGAGGAGTAAACCTATTCAACTTCCAATGCAAGAACGCCAATCAAATGCAATTTGAAAAGACTCACGGGAAACTACAAGTTCTCTATAAAAGGAAACGAATTGTCATTTTGCAGTTACACTTTGTAGAAACCATTTCTTTGCTCTCTAGTGCTAAAGAAATTGTTCGTCACCACCCTTCCAGCTAGTTTTTTCTACCCAGCGAGTAGTGTTGCAATGCCACTTTCGTCTCTGACTAAGCGTTATTCTCCAGCGAAACTTTCAGTTCAACAGGGATTTTGGCTTCGGCAAAACATAGACACAAGTAAGTATGTCACTTTCTGATTCTTTATCTGGGGAGTCTTTAAGGTAGGATAGATCTACTTCTTTAGTCGACAAGAAGGAAGAATACAGTTTAATGGGTTCGTCCTTTCAAGAAGATAGTGTTATTCAAGAGATTGGACAGTCTAGTGTTAGAACGGTTGGAAAAAGAAAACAAAAAAGGGTGGTGGAGAGTCTAGAAAAAAACCATTATCGGTTAAGAGTAGGTTGAACTCGTCGGCGACGACGACAAGTTGTTTAGGGAATGACAGGGAGGATTTTGTGCTAATGCCCTTAGATGCATATCCTGAGAAATTTACTCCCACTGTCGAGACCTTGACCTCGGTCTTGGGAGAAGCCAAGGTCAGGAACTTTAAGAAGAGGTACTATATTCCTAAGGAGTATAGGCTAGAGCTACGGGATCAAACAGGAGGACTTGTCGAGCCCTAGTAGAATACTACGCAGTATACGAAGAACAATTGAAGGCAAGGTTGAGATTTCCTTTATGTAGGTTGATGACCAAGATCTTAAGGTATTATAGGATATCTTTGGCTTAACTGGCATTCAATTCGGTTAGAACTATAATTGAATTTGAGATTTTATGTTGAAAATGTCAGATTTTGAGTTCGGTCAACTTATTTCGGTATTTTTATTGTATGAAGAAGTCAGCAAATTCAATAGATTATTTTGCCTTTTTCTCGAGGTCTGGGAGCAAAATAGTAAAGCCCATAAATCACCACAATTGGAAGAGAATGTTCTTCTTTGTGAAGTTGGAACCCTATGGGGTAGAGACAGAATGGTTCTATGGGGATACTAATGATATTTATAGGAATCGAAAGAAGCATAGCCCCTAACATAAAAAAATACATTGAGCTTTGAGAAGAAGAAAATTGGAAAATATACTATAGAGTAGTTGATAACATATAGCTCGAGTTCAATAGTAGTAGATGTTGGACCTTAGACCTCGAGGCGTGTTCAAAAAGGAAAAGCAAAGGGAAGGGTTGCTGTGCCTTGTAGTGATTTTTATGCAGCTCACTACCATTCAAAACTAACTAAGATTTCATTTTGCAGTGTAAATTTCGGTGCTTCAATGTCGAGGAAAGGGAACACCTCCTAGAAAGATGTGAAGGGTGTAAAGATTGAGAAGGGGGCTTCCTCATAAGCAAGGCCATCGGTCATTGAGCCCCCCAAAAAGAAGGCTAAAAAAAGAAGTGTTGAGATGAAGGCAGCCACCATAGGCAAAAGGATTAAGGTGGCTAGCACCAAAGGGAAAGCCAGTCAAAAGGCTACTAAGATAAACACCTCGGAAGTAGCTTTCTATTTTAGTTTTCTAGAAAGGTATTCTTCTGAGTTAATAGTCCAACACATGGAAGAACAGCAAAAGAAGATGGAGGACATACCCATCTCGGACTTGAACAATAGCATGGTTGCTACTATTCCTCAAGTTAAGTATTGAAGACATTTGTGTGGCTTGCTTTTGTGTATTAACAGTGAATAGGTCTAATGCAATGTAGGTATATGTGGATTTAACAAGCCATGCTATGACATTAATCGATAGATCACGACCAAGGCTAATCAGGTTTATGCTAAGGCCGTGAAGGGGTTTGATGGATCTTTCTCACTCTTGGATCATCTAGCATCTCAGGACTCTCCAATGACATTAGAAGAGTTGTGAGAATGTCAGGTAGATAAACACATGGACCTCCAGACTCCTGAAGGTGAGAAGATAGGAGAGCAAAGGCTTGGAATTGAGACCTTATCTCGTATAGAGGAACAGCGCAGAGAGGCTAGCTCCTAAGGTTTTGTTGTATTTTGTATTCCTTTTCTCTATCTTTTTTTTTAAAAATTTTGTAAAGACAACCTATATGCTAATGAAAACTTGATTTTGCTTTATTCATGCTATGTCAAAGCCATTTTTTCCCTCGAGATCTAACTCTAACATCGTGGATAAGAAAGTGAAAACCCTCGAGGTCGAGATAAGTAATCTTTGCAACATGGTAAGTAAGCTAAACAATGAAAATAACCAACTTAGTGATCAAGTTACCCACCTAGGAAACCTAACTCGCACTCTCGAGGAAGACAAGGCTAAACAATAAAGTTTGATAAGGAACCTCATCTATTGGGAAAGGTCTACAGCTTCACAAAACAAAGCATACAAAAAGAAGATCAATGAGCTTTCCTCCGATATCCCTTTGCTAAACTTTGAAGTTAAGGGATAACATAAAGTGATCCGTACCTTTACTTAGGAATTAGAAGGAAAATGAAGGGAGATCCAAAGTCTCCAAGAATTGTAAGATCCATACAAAAAACAAATTTACGAGTTGCAGTTCGAGTGCAAAAGTTGAAGGCTGAAGGTTGAGAAAATGTAATCTTTTCTAACTAGGAAGGGTCTGAAAGTAGCTCTCGACAATGAGAACCCTGTTGAGACAATGCTAGCCAAGCTAGAACTACTATCTCAGCAAGGCTAGAAGGAGAATGACCGATATCGAAGAAAAGAAGTCATATTAAACATGTATCTATAGGATAGAGTTAGATATGCAGAACAAAAAGTAAAGTTATAAACTTCTCATGTATGACATTTATTATTGAGGAATAAATTATAATAAGAGTTCTTCACCTCTTGGGGTGTTCGGAATTCTTGGTTTTTTATGTAATAGTGTCTTTACTTTTTCACCCTATAGGATGTTCAAATTTTGTCACCCATTAAAATGTTTGAGAATGCACAACTTGACTTAGCTAAACTGAGGTCACTCGTGATTTTCTCGATTTATAGTTTAACAAGATGACCTGGTCACCTGAACCGAGTTCAGGGCAACTTGTGTCCCTTTGCTCAATTTATAAAAGATTAACATCGTGAAAATGAATATAAGGGAATAAATGTGTTTCATTAAATCATTGCAAATTTAAACATATAATTTTTTTTTCAAATTACTAACATGTCACACTTGGGCAACAAGTTCCCTTCCATAGTTTTTAGCTTATAACTCGCAGTTTTTGAAGCATTGATGACTCTGTAGGGACCCTCCCAATTGGCTTCCAACTTGCTGAGTTTCTGAGCCCTACTAGTTTCATTTTTGTAAAGAACGAGATCCCCAGGCTTAAATTCATTGACTTTAACCCTCTCATTATAATACTGCGCCATAGTCTACTTGTACTGTGCCTTTTTAATAGAGGCTAGATCTCGACTCTCATCCTACAAATCTAGATTCAAGCGTAGCTGCTCATTATTGGCTACTATATTAAAGGCTATGAGCCTAAGACTTGGGATCCCAATTTCTACAGGAATGACCGCTTCATATCCATACACCAGGCTATAAAGGGTCTCTTTTATGACCATCTGAGGTCACAAAGGACATTTGGGAAGTTCTCTATCCAATCTCTTTTGACTTTATCTAGTTAAACTTTAAGTCCTTGTAGCAATATGCAATTTGTGACCTTGACTTGACCATTAGTTTGAGGGTGTGCAATTGAGGTGAAATTTTGTTTGATCATGAGGTCTTCACACTAGGACAAAATGGATCGTTTGCAAACTACTTTCCATTATCTGAGATAATGACATAAGGGATGCCAAATTTGCAGACAATTTTATCCACAAAAACTTCAACACATTCCTTTCTGTGATAGTAGCTAAGGGTTTAGCTTTTACCCATTTGGTAAAGCAGTCAATTACCACTATGAGAAACTTCAAGCGACCAAGCACTTTAGGAAAAGGGCCAAGAGTATCAATACCCCATTGCACAAAGGGCCAAGAATTTGGAATGTTGATCAACTCTATTTAAAGTCGTCTGATTATTGGGGCATGGATCTGACACTTCATGTATTTTTGTACAAACTCATGGGCATCTTGGAACACAGTAGGCTAGTAATACCCTAATTTAATAATCTTTTTAGCCTACATGCAAGGTCTCACATGAGCCCCGCAGAATCCAAGATGAACGTCCTTAAGTATGTAGTCTGCTTGCTGGGGTTCCACACATCTTAGCAATGGTTGGAGGTAAAAACGTTTGTAAAGTACACCTTCTTGTGAGATATACCAAGACGCCTTTAACTTCACATTTCGTGCTTCATTCTTATCCTGTGGTAATTCTTCACTTTGCAAATACCACCATATGGGAATCATCCCGTTATCTCCCCCTTTTCAATAACCATAGTGCCCTTTTCTTTAGTGCTTCAACAAAGGAATACTTTAACCAAGACTTTTGTTATTCAAATGAGAGAATGCGAAGAACACCAATTTACTCAAGGCATTAGCTTTTTTATTTTAGACCTCGGGATTTGCTCGATATCAAAGCTATGAAAATGTTGGCTGAGTTGCCGTATCTTGTCGAGATATTTCTTCATTTGTGATTCTTTTGCTTCATATACACCTCAGATTTGGTTCGTCACTATTTGAGAATCACTGTCTACTTTGACATCATAGGCCTTTATCCTCTTGGCCAACTTGAGCTCTATGATCAATGCCTTATACTCGGACTTATTGTTGGTTGCCTTGAAGTCGAATCACAGGGCGTAGGTGACCTCTTCACCCTTAGGGCTTTAGAGTAATAGGCCAGCTTTGCTACCATTTTCATTAGAGGCTCCATCAACATACAAAGTCCATGCTTTCAAGTTGTCGCCTTTTGTTTGCTTAGATTCGGACATAATGAGGCGGTCGATACCAGATATCTCCTTGGTGGGTATTTCAACTATGAAATTCCCCAAAGCTTGCGCCTTGGTAGCTATACGATATTGATAGTATATATCATGTTCCTTGTAGTTCGATAGCTCATTTCGCCAATCTTCTAAAAGTTTCAAGTTTAGACAATATTTGTTTGATGACCTGATCCTTTACGACACATATAGAGTGAGTTTGGAAATAAAGTCGTAACCTTTTAGAATCATGAACTAGAGCCAATATTAACTTTTCCACTAGAAAGTACCGTGTTTCAACCCCTTGCAAGGCACGACTGGCATAATACACTAGCTTTTGGATGCGGTCCTCATCTCAAACCAGCACTGCACTAACAGCATTGTCTGAGACTACTAGATCTAGTGATAGAATTTCCCCTGGTTTTGGTACTATTATCGCTAATAAACTAGCTAAGTGTGTCTTCAGTTCATCAAAGGTTTGTTGGCACTCCTTAGTTCAAGAATGAGAGATATCTATCCACTGACCAGGAGAGATCCTGTCAACCTCTGAACCTTTTTGATTGTTTGAAGAGGTGTCATCTCGACAATGGCTCTTATCTTTTCGAGGTTAGATTCAATTTCTTGCTTAGAGACTACGTGCCCTAAGAATTTACCCAATCTTACCTCAAAAGTACACTTTTTAGGATTTAAATGCATACCTATCTTTGTTAGGGTTTGCAGGGTCTCTTCTAAACTAGCTAAAGCATCCTTGACCTTTTTGCGCTTTATTACCATGTCATCTACATAGACCTTTATGTTCCTGCCAATTTGTTTAGAGAAAATTTTGTGGATCAATCATTCGTATATAGCTCCAACATTCTTTAACCCAAACAACATCTTTTTGTAGCAAAAAATTCCCATCTTGATGATAAAAGATATCTTCTCAGCGTGTTTTTCATCCATCAGGATCTGGTGGTATCCCTTGTAAGCATCGAGAAACATAAGGATTTCACATCTTGATATGGCCTCGACTTTCTAATCAATCACCGAAAGGGAATAGCAATCTTTGGAGCAACATTTGTTGAGGTTAGTATAGTCGACGCACATTCGTCAACTATCATCAAATTTCTTTACCAACATGGGATTGGACAACCATGTTGGATAAAAGACCTCTCTTTAGTATACCAGATTGCAATAACTTTTTCACCTTTTTATTGATAATTTTGCTCATTTCCTGAGCCAACGTTCTTTTGTTTTGTTAGACAGGCTTTATCCTTGAATCAATGTTCAACTTGTGAGTTATGAGATAGGACGAGATCCCAGGCAAGTTTTCTGGACTCCAACCAAAGATCTCATTGTCTTGGGCCTTGGCGCAAGAGGCTAATGATGTCATGCTTCACTTTAGTAGACAATGATGCCTCGACTTGATGGTCATCAATTAAAACCTATCTGGTTGTTTGTTGTCAATTAAAACCTCTTATACCCCGTCTGTTATTTCAGGTGCTTCAGCCTATGACCATTGTAGAAAACACACCACAAGTGTCGAGGCCACTTATGTGGTGCTACAATCAACAGCATGGGAAGTCTAAGAAGATCCCTATGTATAGATAGGATCTTAGTGTGACTTTTGGTGTGGGGGCTGAGGTTTTTGTCTTAAATCCGAGGTTCCAAACGGCCACGGTTATAATTCAACCTGTCAAAAGTATTTTTCTTGCCACCTTTTCCTTTAGTATTGTCCTGATGTTTTTTCTCATTCTTCTCATTCTTTTTTTTTTCTTTTTGTTGGCCTCTTCCCCTTTTTTGTAACTTTCTACCCTTTGCTATAAAACTTGTGCATCAGTAGGTGTGCCCTAAGCCAACTTAGTGTAGAATAGTTCAGGATTTAAACCATTCATAAAGGCCAAGATTACTAATTGATTAGTGTGATCTGCCATTTGCAAACTCTCGCCATTGAACCTTTTTACATATAACTTTAGGGATTCATCTTTCCCTTATTTGAGATTTATCAAATCGGTAGCAGTTTGTAAAACTTTTTCCTTTGAAAAAGCTAGTGTAGAAGAGTTGTGCTAGCTGCTTGAAGGTCGAGACGCTATCTTGGCGAAGGCTATCTATCTACGCACCGGCTTTGCCACTAAGATTAATAGAAAATGCCTTATATATCACCTCCATTGGAGTGTTTTTGAATTTCATGGCGTACTTGAAACGCAACAAAAAGTCTAAGGGATTTGAGTCACCATCATAGATTGGGATCCCATCACGCAATTTGAAATCTGTAGGCATACGATACTAAACAATATGAGGCATGAAGGGAGATAGGGCATCTTTCTAGTCATTAGACCTTAGCAAATCTTAGATGTCATCTGCTACTCTCTTACTAATCTAGGGAAGTTCGTTAATATGGGATCTTTTCACACCATCTCGGGCTCTAGCCCTAGAACGGTCATCTTGGTAGTTATCATCAGCATGAGAGGTAAAAGGCTCTTTCTAGTCGTCGTTTCTTCTCCGATATGCATGACCAGGATCGTCCTGCCTTTGATCATTTTTTGAAGGTTGTTTATTATGCCTTGCTCTTTGGAACTCTTCAAATAGCACCTGGTTTGCTCTAGAATCATCATCGTCGTACTGCTAATACATTTGCTAGTCATTATGATTTAAAGCATTACAGCGTGAACGTTCACCTTTGCGGCCAGAAGGTCTGTCAGATCTCTCTGGTATGTCCTCTAAATGCGAATTACCATAGCCAACAGTGCTGGAACAGTTATGCCTCTCTTCTTTCTGACTTGCGCTGTTAATTTGCTTACGACTATGAGAACGAGTATCTACCATTTTCGATACTAGAAAATGAGTATGCAGATATACCTTTCGGGAAACAAATTCAAAAAATTTATCACAGACAGCGCCAATTGATGAATGCGTAATCCGCAACCTGATCTAGTGAACACAATTTGTAGAGTTACGAACACTTCAATCACGAATACCTACAAAATAAATCCCAAAGTGGTTTTTCGGGGTAGAAGCTCTGATGCCTAGGTTAGAGAGTGTTTTTGGGAAATTTAGTGTAGAATAGCAAGATAGTAGAAAAGTTAAGGTTCTTCCTTTTGCTTGATGGCTCAATTGTGTGTATATGTCATACCTTCGATATCCATAGAGCATGTGGTAACGATTAGCCACGTTATAGCAGTTCTCCTTAAATGTTGTATGCCGTTAGTCGCTTATGGATAGGTTTGGATTATCGAGTTGCCACATTGCTGATCTGGTCCAAGTTCCCACATTGCTAATGTGGTTTTGGTGTGGCCTGAGTTCATACATCACTAGGCCATAAACTGATGTGTGATATACATGACAAGAGCTATTGGACTCTAAACCGAGGTTCGGTATACACCAGATTTCTTTCATATGGGTAACCTTGAACTCAACATTGAACAAAAAATACCTAGTTAGGTAGCGTTTGAATGCTTATAAATTAAGTTTTATATTAAATATTCTTAATTATTCAATTTAAATAACAATTCTTTTTAAGAGTGTCATGAGATTAAAAAAAAAAATGACTCGGATTGTCTATATTTTTATTTGCAATGAGTGCACTAAGGAGTTTGTTAGAAATATCACGATTGGAAAGGATGTACATGAAGCCATAAAGACAAGAGTATTTCACACAACTCATAATATATATGAATTTTAAAAACTAGTCAAAATTACTACACATTGTAAAAATTATAAAATTAGATGTAATAAAGCACAAAAATTGAACTTTTCTTGGCGTTTTTTTAAAAGTAAATGTTCAAGGTGATTGTTTACAATTTACTCTCCCTCCTCCCTCCGTTACTTTTCATCCACGGTCTACACTAAGTACATAAAAGTCACCTAATTGATGACGCTCTTTGAACACTTTATACTTCTCTAAAAACACTTCGAAATTAATTACACTTACCCATATAATTCAACAATTAATTAGTCACCTTCCATGATCAATTCACGTTTGAGAGTGCTTATAGAATTTCATTTTTCAAAACATGCAAGATCAAAGCCAGTGTTAAACCGGTTGCCATGAACTACATAGCACATGAAACTATGACAAAGACAAAATTTCACAAAGTTTTGTGACAACGCCTTGCTTTCATTCTTCCGCAATAATCATCATCATCTTGATCATAAAAAGTCCCCACGTTACAAATAATTTGGAAGCCCGTCTACACTGGCTGGATAGTCCATCTAAGATTTGATCGAACCAACTAATCTGGTCCAGTCCAGCTAGATATGTCCAGTTTTTATAACTCAAAAGTTGGGCCCAGATGGACGATCTGACCTGCTAATTATAATATGTGCCACGCTGATAAAAATTTGTTATGCCTGCTAGTGATTCAATTGCCAAAATATTTGTCCAATGAGACCAAGCCCATTCGGCAAACAAAACATTTTGAAAATAGAAATTGGATCAAAATTTTATATTATTTTTACTAATAATAATATAAATTTTAACATCAAAATATATGTTTTAATAATGTATAAGAAATGTTATACTTTATAAGGAAAAAAAAATTGTATCCAATAAAAAATAGACTTCTTTTTTGTTACGAAAAGAGTATAGTGGTTCTTAAACTCAAAAGCCTTGGATTTGCAAAATAATAACTTTTGAAACAAAAGATATAAGTGTTATCTAAAAACTATGACAAAGTTTCTCCAAACGTATTTAGTGTTTCTAGATCAACCTTTTTTTGACAGTTAAACTGGAATTACAGAATTCCATTTAATTTAGTTGGAATTTCAAAAAAAAAAAAACCAATTTTATTAATTACAACTTAACCTTATCAGAATTTCTTCGGAAATAAAGAAGTGATGATAGCATAATGCATGATGATGAATAATTATAAATGTTTATTTATACTGAGGACAATGTAAAGAGAGGAGAAGGTACAAAGTAAGGGGGGCCATGTCAGAAATGAAAGAAAATTCATAAATTTTGGTGTGGTGGTGGGAGACAATCAAATCCTTCCAACATTAGAGTCTATAACATTAATCTGTCTATTTATTATGAAAATTGCTTTAGGAATTTTAGATGAACTTCTCCAACTCTAGCCCAATCATATGTGTTCTCAAACACTTTAGCGCTTGTTTTAGGCCCACCACTTTTACATCTTTGAATTTGTGCATTCGGGAAATGCAAGATTTGATGGAAGTATAATCAGGCCATATTCTTTGTTCTTTGATTTGTAAGGAGACATGATAAAAAGGATGGGTTTGTTGCCCTATAAATACTTCTATTTTTAGCTTACTTTATGAGGCTGCAATATATATGTGTGTGCGCGCTTGTTGGAGAGATTTTACACATGGGAAATTCAACTAAAACGGCCCAATAAACAGTAGGAGCACACATGAGCCCAAAAAGCTTAAGTTAGTGGGTCATAGGTCCTTGCCACTTATTAGGTGCTCCAGTTATTTTTAATTTTTCAATGTGGAATAGTACCTATGAACACAACAAACCTCCCATTTCATGAATACACTACCACATTAAAGTCCACTCCCCCACAAGCCCAATCTTTACTCCAGCAAGCCTATCTCTTCACCATTGATCCATTTAGTGCCCATGCAAGTAGTAAATTACAACAAATTTACTTGTCCACGAGTTTTCCACTAAGCCCGATCCAACCAGAAGAGGAACCACTTGCTTCCCCGAGTAGTCTTACATTCTGGCTCTGATACCACTTGTTGGGGGATGTTTAACACATGAGGAGCCCAACTAGAGTGGTCCAATAAGCAGTAGGAGCCCACTTGAACTCAAAAAACTTGTTGGGGAGATTTTACACACGGAGAGCCCAACTAGAGCGGTCCAATAAGCAGTAGGAGCCCACTTAAACCCAAAAAACTTAAGCTAATAGGTTATAGTTCCCTGCCGCTTATTAGGTGCTCCAGTTCTTCTTAATTTTTCAATGTGGGACAGTATCCATGAACACAATAGCGCTCGCGTTTTTGGTTGCTTAATGTACTTTTTGAAGATAGGCTAAGATTAGGGAAGGCAATTCGTGACACAACACGGAAACGTGATACAAATCTAATACATATTTACCATGTATAAGTATATTTTTTCGCGGGTTCAGATAAAAAACAAGTCGAATCCATATAACGCAAAAAATAAATGGATCCAATCAACTCAGCTTGTTGGTCAACCTGTTTAATCTATTTAAAATAATTTAAAAAATTATCTAATAATAATTTTATAAAATTAAAATGCATTGTATTTTAGATATTTTTGGTGTTTTAATTTTTTATAAGTATATAAGTATATATATATTTTTTTGTATTGTGTTACATATGGAATAAATAAATAATTAAGTTTTCATAAATTTTACATGTATATAGATATTTTCGTGTTATTTTCATGTCATGTCGTGTTACCCATGAAATAAATAAGTCGTGTTCAAATTATATTATCTGACACGTATAATTAAATGGATAGTATTAGAGTTCGTGTAAATTTTATAATACCTATGTCTAAATAAGATATATGAACTGGGAATACGCCTTGCTAAGATCTTGTCTTTTGTAAAATATAATGCATGTATGTGGAGCTGGTAATACGTGAAACATCTATCGCTAGGGTAAATGTTGATTAGACAAGATAACAATGACCAGCGCACATCGTTATTAATGATCAATTAAAATTAGGTCTGGGATTTGCTTCAACGTATATATTAGAAGGACGCAAACTCCACATTGTGACTCATTCTTTCTTGAGGAAAATGATGTGGAAGTTGATCTTCAGCATTTTCTTGTTCTTCCTTTTTGGGGCTAAATAAAGATTTAACAAAGAAGCTACACAATAATACAGAATTTCTCATGTGATCTTTAGTTGAGAGTTCTTGATTTATTACAAACTTGTCTTTGTAACATTTTAGTGTTTTTTTTTTGAGGGAGAAAAGAAGGGAGGACAAAAATTGTACACTATTTCTACCATGAAAAACAAACCCTTAACCAATGAAACACATTTAAATATCAACTTCCTAACGTACTAAGAGTTTACATTTTAAGAACAATTTATGTCCAACACAACTGATACTTTTTATGATGTTAAAATTGTTTTGAAAAGATTTACGACGAATCAAATGAATTGGGATCCATAAAAATCATCATATCTGAGGCTAAATTCTTTTGTTTCGGTCATTTTTGGGTCACTTTCAGTGTGAACTTCCCTTATTTTCGCATCTCTTTTTCCAACTTTAGAGTTTTTTGGCCACTTTGAGTTTTTTTTTTTTTTTTTGAAGGCATAGAAGTTTATTAAAAGCTGAAAGCAGTTTACAAAGAGGAAAACCAATTCAAAATGAAGAGGCCCAAATCTCCTAAGACATAATAGAGAATTCACCACAAGGTTAACCTAAGGAAACAAAGAAACATCATGGAATAGACCTTAACTAATCAAAAACCGCAAATAGGTTTTGAGTTCTGGACACTCCCGACTTTACCAATCTATCGGTAACGCAATTCATAATCTGAAGAATGTGGTGACCCTCCAATTTCTTGATTTTTTCCTTCAGTAGCTCTATGTGATTCGAGACATTCTTAAGGTGCCATGGGGTTTTCTCAGGGTTCTTTAGCCAATTTATAGCATTAGTAGAGTCACTTTCAATTTCGAGGATATAAGAGCCCTTCCAATTAGACTCGGAAAACACCAACAAAGCCTCATGAATGGCATAGAGCTCGGCCTGGTTCAATTCAAGAATTCCAACATGCTTAGAAAACACAGCTTTTGTTTTGCCCAGATCGTCTCTAAGTATACCCCCAATCCCTGCCATACCTGGTTTCCCGATTGCTGAACCATCTACATTGAACTTCATTCTACAAGGTTGAGGATGAGTCCAAGTGGCGCTTGCTTTCTTGCTCCCATGTACCTGCTCCACAATCGCACAATTCGACTAGTGAAAAATATCTATGACCGCTGTTGGAGAAACAGGCCATTTTGCCTTAAACCAAGTGGTGAATCTTATGAAAATCAAATCCATTAGATGAATAAGATCAAAGCACTTGTTTTTAAATGTAATATGATTCCTGCACAACTAGATTGACCAAGTAATGACATAAAACAGCAAAATTCAAGGCTGTCTTTCTCTATAATTCGAAAAAGACTACTACCAGCTATTTAAGAAGGTGTAAGGATCTCCAGGGCAGACCCAATTGACACACCAAGTTTTCAAACACCTAGTCCACACAAACCAACTGCACGTACAATTAAAGAACAAATGCTGGACAAATTCGGGCTCGGAATTACAAAGTGGACACATAGCAAGCTCAACTTTGATAATGCCCCTCCTCAACAAACAGGTTCTAATAGGAAGTTTTTGATGAATAAGCTATCAGGCAAAGACTTCCACCTTAGGTGGAGCATAACCTTTCCACACTAAATTCCAGCTTATTCGGCCTTGCCTTTGGGGCATTAACACAGTTTTATTCGGCCTTGCCACTTTGAGTTTTCGTATAACTATCTCAAAAAAGCAGAAAATTCCTTTTTCTTTTTTTTTTCTTTGTTATCTCCCATAGTCAACAATTATCAGTGGTTAATAAATCTCCAATTTACAAGTTAAATATCTATCTATATATATGTGTGTGTAAACGGGAGAATGTTAAGTGGATGCTAATTGTGATAATGCATGGTCATGATCTAGGTGGTAATTAGCTCATTCTTGAACATGAATTTGCCTCAGCTTTTCATAAGAATTACGGCAAGCAATTAAGATTGTACATCAGGAGGGGGGGTCTGTCCACCTCAAAATGTTAATGATACTTTAGCTTTATATAACATCATCAAGAATATTCTTGTCTCACAAGAGAAAAATTAATTGTAATTCGTACAACTCATCTAAAGAAGACAAGACAAGGAACTCTAACATGAAGTGCACTAAACTCCATACGACCGTGATAGATTGATGAAGACCTTTGGTTCATGGACAAAAGTTTCCCATTTCTGAGAGTCTTTAGCAAACATTATTGGATTAAAGCACAGCAAAAAATTGAACTAATGTTATTGGGGTGTTGGCCCCATACATATTAGCTTATGTTGCGTGTTAAATTGTTGCTTGATTTGTTTTGTGTAGTTATAATTAAACCTGGCTTGAGTTTCCTCAGTTTGTATGCTTAAGTTCAACGCATCAATTAAATCACGGGTGGGAGAACCTAGTAATAGTGGGATGTACTGAGAGGGAGACATTATCCTTTGGCAAGTATCAAAGTGACCTGCCTAAATTGGATGTTGATTTAAAGATCACATCAGCTATGTTCATGTCTTATGGGAAAATGATTGATTACAACTATGATGGCAAGTTATATAATTAATTAGTTTACCTAACCTAGGTTTAGCGTTGCATTATTTGTCAAATTTTTGCAAGTTCATCTTCAATAATAACTTTACATAAGCCTACTTAGTTCCATATATCCGTTTGTCATTAATAAATATATATTTGACGCATCAGTTGTACCACGTTAGTTATGTTATGTTTTTTCAATTAATTGAATGCTTAGCCAGATTTACTGTATTGGACTTATTAGAGAAATGGATTAAAAATAATTTGATGAAGAGGGGAGTTAATTTCTAGAAGATTGTCATTTCATGTTAATTCACTTCACTCCTAGAGAAAGGCAGGTAATTTGACATTATATAGCCATTGTCTGAATCCAAATTGGAGTTTCCCGTTTGTGTGAAATATGCGATATACTTACGTTTTTAAAATTGTTATTGTGTAAGAGAGGGAAAACATGAAAATGTTCCAACACACATTCATCACCAGCTTGGCAGTCATATGTAGAAAAACACATGATTACCACCATTCCCAAATGGTAAGAAATAATTTGAGATTTTTCCAAACTAGACAAAGAAGCTAAGGTATATATATGTGTGTGTGCGTGTGTTGATACATCATACATTGTACTGGGGTAGAGAGAAGGAAGCCTGTTGATGGTCTTTTGAAACGTGCTTTTGTAATTTTTAAAATATTTTTTTACTTTTTAATATTTCTCCTATCTCACAATTATTATTTTAAAAAATATATAAATACATTTTAAAATACTATCTATACAAACTCACATCATCCAGATAGAGAATGGACGCTATTATATCGTAGTTAGGCACATGTTAGTATTTTTGAGCATCAAATGGTCATAATTATGCTACTATCATGGTTTGAACTATGGTGTACCAAGGTATAATTTAGTGTAATATAAAATTACTATTAAGGAATGTACTTTGTGAAGGAAAAATATACTCCTTTTGTCTAAAAAAAAAATCACTTTTAGATAGGTATAAGATTTTTTTTAGTTAGAAAATATGATACACATAATATATCATTAAATATAAAATTTTTAATTTTTATTCTTACTTTTTAACTTTATGTCATATATAATCATTATTAGTAAGAATATTATAAAATTTTCATTTAAAAATGGACTTTTTTTGTTAGGCATAAAGAAAATCTTGAAAACTAAAATCTTTTTATGAGAGGGAGAGAGTGTTATACTAAACAAATCAAAAATAAACTGTAGAAAAATTAAACTAAGTATCCCAATATTCTATTGGGTTTATAATTTTGCAATTTAATAATTCTATTAGATTTAGAATTATTAATTATATTGGGTTTTGGTTTAGTAGTTATTAAATCCAATAGGTATAGAATTTAGTTAAATCCTATAAATAAGACATATTATTCATGATTTTAGAACACAGGGAGACATAGAAATATACAAAGAAAAACAGAGAAATAGAGCCTCTGTTCCTTCGAAAAACAGCCCCAAGGCTGGTCTTGCAAAATCAATTTGTTTGTGGCTTCGGTTATCAAATTTTCTTAACACTTGAACTTCGTGGGTCACCCTCATTAATTGTGAAGTTGGAAATTTGGTTCGTCCTTGACAGTAGTCCACCATCAAAATTAAAGGAAATTTGTGTTGCTTCTTCCTTGTGTTCGGCAGACTAATTTTGTGGGATTTATTTATTTTTTATCCCAACATAAACAAATGTCATAAGTTTGGGAAAAATGAGATTGATGGCCAACTATGTATCTTTGAAATGAATTAAATTTTGGAAGCTTGTCAAATTAATTGTAATTTCATAAGTTATGGTTCATTAATTCTTCTGGCCACTTATGATTTTTGGAAAGCTATTGGGAGACCTTTGGCAAAATTAAAATTTCTTGGAGTAACTCCCAACCTGGAGTTCCATCCGAAGAAGCAAAGCTCACGGTAGTTGCCGAGTCTATGTTAGAGTCGAAGCCCAAAAGACAAAATTAGGAATTTTTTTATAGGAGATTCGGACATTTAAAAAGAAAAGTTTCTGCAAATTAATTATTTTGAAAATAAAAATCAACTTTTAATTAGTGATCAAATATCAAGAACTAAGGTGAACCCAAAAAAATTCCATTAAATTTGATTTCTTTTTTTCCAATAAAATACTACATGTTTAAACTAAATTAAGGTATTAAATATACATCTAAGAAATCAGCCTAATTTGCAAACTAAGACAACTCTATTTTTGTCCTGGCAAAATATTCCATTAACGGAAGCAACCATAGAGTACGGGAATCTGCTTTGGCCCCCCAATTTTGTGAGCGCTAGTGTTCAAATTGGTCACTTCTGTCACCAAAACAACTATGAATTGGCTACGGAGCATTGCTGGCATTTATTGGCATACCATCTAACCAATTAATTATCAAAACTCAGAAAATGGGTATTTTAAAAAAAAAATAGAAAGTTATGCAATACATGCTTGGTTCCGAACTTTTATTTGATATTTTTTTCGTTAACGGAACACGATTTGTTAGATTATTTAAAAAGTCTCTTTATTATTTATTGTCAGTATAAAGTTTCAAAAAAATTAGCATGCATCTCTTTAGTATGATAATTGAAATTTAGTTTTTCAAATAATTTAATTAGACTCCATTTTTCATAACATAACTTAAAAAATTAAATATTATCTACTTTTTTTTTAAAAAAAATCCTATAAAATATGGAGGCAAATTGTGAAAGGCCCACAAAATTAAAGCTCGTTCCCTAGACGTATGAACTCAAGGTCACGTCAAAGGACCACAATATACATGATGTTAAAATAACAAATCAATCCCAATCCCAGTACCAAATTAAGTGCCATACGTCAATCCCTTACATTTTCAAGAAATTTTAGCTGGATTTTAAAATTTTTCTTGGACTGTACAAAATAAACCAAATTATTTACCCTTTTTTTTTCTGCTCTAACAATTTTATGATGAAAGCTGTAATTCAACATAGCTTTCAGGAATAAACATTCTACAAAGTTTATTACTCGTGAGGCTAGTCCAAGAAATTGGCCTCACTTGCGCACGAACTAGATTTTTATTATTTTTTTAATTTTATTGACAAGGGATATGTGTGAATTGTGATATTAGGTTGTTGCTTAATTTTGCTGCCGTTGACATTTGAGACTTCATCGTTACTTTTCAGCTAATAACTCAGTTTTTGGTCAAAGTTTCGTTTGTTTGATAACTACAGTTAGATAGGGATATATATCTCGAAGATGTGAAACAAAAATTCGTTCTTATCCAAATTCATTGATCCCATGAAAATATGGATTGATTGTTATGACATAATGATACAATCAAGAAATTAAGATAAATCGAATTATGAAGCAAATGCTAAGAAATAAATAGGGCCCAACAAAAATTCTTGATGAAATGTTTTTGGGACTAGAAAAATGTCGTCAAGCTAACATAGAACGACTGCAATCACCTAGACTGGGAAGTAGCTGTTGATCACACGTTAATTTGGTCCTTCGTGGTTATACTAGGATTTGAGCTAACGAATAATTGTCTTTCCGAAATTTTGTGCAATGATACACGCAAGACGTTCTAATGTACGTGAATTGTTATTTCAAAACACATTTTTTATGTTTTTAAATATAATCTTTATCTTATAATTACAATATTAAAAATGATAAAAATATGTTTTAAAATGCATTCATACACACTCACATTTCAAAATGTGTCTGATTTTTTTATTAGAGTTAGAACTATCTTAAAATTAGACAATTTTTTAAAGTATATTTGGTTAAATTTCATGATTTTTTATTTATTTCAATTCATTCATAATATTTATTTTATAATATTTTTATATTATTAAAATTTTCTATAAAATTTAAAATATATATATAGATATACTAGATTTAATTTTAACCCAATTTCAGTTTTAACTAAAAACCAAACGGACTCTAAAGTTTTAGTGTAAAGTTGACCTCAAGGGACAGAAATACTTGTATGTCCAGCTTGTTGGGAGGCAGTAATGAAAGGCAAGCCGCGTTTAAGTAAAATTGTGGGGGAAACATTGTGGGAGACAAGAATGAACTCTTAATCAATTTACTCATCAGGCAAGGAAGACAAACCTTAAGTGTAGCACATTACTAACATTATCTCACACCATCATAATAGTCATACCATCCGCAACCCATCAAACGTGAACTATTAAATTAAAGTTGATTAGACAATAATTAGGGACTCAAGTTACTTTCATCAAATAGTAACTCCAACACTTGTGTTTTATTTGGAAATTTTGGTATATGAAATCACCATACACAAAATATTAAGATGAATTCTGTGTTTTTATTTGATATTCTAAGGTGCTGTTTATTCCGTCTCAAGGGAACCAAAAAAAAAAATTATTTAAATTTTAATACTCGTACAAAAATAACCAACTCTTTCAATTTTTCCTTCTAATTAACATGCCTAATTCTATATGCCAAATAAATAAAAAGTTGACGGCATACTTTTACAAAAATAAGTAATTGGTCACAATTTCTATTTGCCACATTCTTTTTCTTGGTATCTCGTCAACTCCTTCGTAGCCCCAGATTTTTTTTTTAAGAGAAAATTAGGATGTATATGTATTAAATTTCAAAACGTATTTTTGCACTTTTTGAAGAATTAAAATGTCTTGAAAAACATATTGCATTAAAGTATTTTTTTAAAAAGTAAAAATATATTTTAAAATTATAATAAATACACGCCCTTAAACTTAAACTTAAGTTTGCTTTTTCGTAAGACAAGAAGGAATGAAGGGATCCATGTATACTCACAATATTCTTGGGATTTCTCCAACTTCTTCGCAGAGGATCAAACAGCATCGCACTTCTTCAATGTTTTTAGTACTATAAACCGTACAAGTATCATTTCATAGTGTATCAAAGTTGACATTCACAAAAGGGGGAAAAAAAAATAAAGTGCATATTAATTTTAAGCACTCCTTAAATTATTCGAAATTAAAGTGTCTATAAGATCGACACAAAGGAGCACTTTTACCCATGTAAATGTCAATAGGGACCATTCCAATTCACTGAAAAAAAAAAAATAGATATTAGTCAAGAAAGGGCCATAACGTGCTTGGGCAGGCTAAAGTGCACCATTAATGGCAGTGCTTTTTCTTTTTCTTTTGATTTGAAGGTGCACCAAGAAAGAACAGCACCCTGTAATTTAGCAAATGGTAAGTTTTAAATTCAAAAACTTTGGTGATGAATACCTAAAATCTTTGCATTGCGCCAATGCTAAAATGGCAACGGAATAGTAGGGCAATCGGGAAATCATTGGCCATAAATGTTACTTTTTAATCAACATTTTTGCACGGATTGAACAGTTTTTAGTTTCCAACTTTCTCATTGTTGGCTAGGAAATCCGTGACAATGAACCTAATCTAGCTCATAAATTCAGATACACCAATCTACATGCATTTTCCAGCACTTTCCACATATATAAACCTTGTTTTACAAAATTCAACTAGGTTTAAATCTTCACATCCCAATTTCCGTACTTGAAATCACCATGAATTTCCTCTAGAATGTATTCATCAAATCAATACTCTAGGAACACAAACATTACTAGGATTCAACTACTACATAGTAGAAAAAAAGAAGAAAAATATATATATATATATATACACATCACAGCCTCAGAGACAAATCGATGTGGCTGTAGTCTTCTGGAACATTTTCAGGCTTATATCGTCCCTTATTCCAGTACTGATGGGATTCAATCCTGGAATCATAATCCATCTCCCTTCTTCCATAGCTCATTTCGGTCATAAATCGTCCATATACATGATGATGATCATGCCCAATATTGGACGGCTGGCCATGGCTGGAGATGGACCCGGATCGATGGCTGGGACCCGAATGAGGTCGAACAGCCGAACTTAGCTCTCGGCTTTTTTTGGCTAAGGTTCTCTCGAGTTTGTGGGCGTTTTGGTGCCCTCCTAGAGCTTGTGAACTATAGAACTTCCTTCGACAGTAGTTGCAGGAAAAAACCCGCGGCTCGGATGGATTTAACGGGGGCGAAGAGGGTGAAGATGATCGCTCCAGAATTAGGTCTAAGTTGAGCTCATTGTTGCATAGACTAAGGGTTGTGTTGGGCTCGTAGCTCATCGCCGAAAATTGATTGACAAAGAAGATTAATCCTTGTTTAATTTGTTGATGAAGAAGAAGAATTTGAAGAGGGAATTGATGATGCTTTCATGCAATTGACATTTGGAAGTATAGAGAAGAGAGAACTAGCTAGTAAGGAGATAAGTGAAGAGGTTGGTAAGTGATGTCTGTGCGAGGAGGACGTTAAATAGAAATGTCAAGTGTGTGTGTGCGTGAGAGAGAGAGAGAGAGGGTGGGGTTAAAAGAGATGTACGTATTAGAAATGTGCCGAAAAATCAAAGTACCAATCTATCTCTGTGGAAGAAAGAAAGAGAGCCCACAAAAGTACAAAATGAGTTTAGATTAGATGTGAAGTGCTGAGAAGGGGAAGTATATATCAAGGAGTAGTAAAGTATGTAAACATGCATATTATGAGGTGCTAGGTGCCAAGGTTTTAAGTACTGTTCCTGCAGCCACACAAAAATAATTAGGGAGGAGGGTGATGTTCAAAATGGAGAGATGGGATATCTGCAACATGAGCGTGAGAGAGAAATAGGGACAAATACCTGCAAATATCTCTGAGGGAATCAAAGAGCTGTCGCCTCCATTCATGGCAGCATTCGACTCACTTTGTCGGTCCATGTAAATTTCCAGGCCATTTCTGAAATTCGTTTCCCTATAAACAAAAAAAGATCAAAATGAAAATGATGAAAGCTCAAAAATCATGAAGGATAAAATATGATGATGGATCAACGAACACAAATTGAAGCAGTATTGATTAATTAGTATTTCTTTTTTCTCATTTGTTCTTGTGTTGTCTAATGAATCAATCCATTTTGGCCATCTAATCATGGGTCCAATCATGACCTTGCTTTGGCTTGCCATCCTTTATTACCTAGGACAAAGAGGAGTTGAGATCTTGCTCTCTAATTCTAATTAAAGTACAAGAAAGTGATTAAGATAAGCCATCTTGACTAGTCCAATTGCGCATTAGAATAATGGACCTCATATTTTTGTCCCCAAGTCATTTGTTGTTGCACCATATACCACGTTTAGTTTTGCTACACTCCAGCCTCGAATTGTCCTGCTTGTCCGCAACCATATGATTCTGATATTTAGCTGATTCCTGTTTCAACTTCGTCCAGGAACGTACGAGGATATTGGTGTTGTTGAAGTGTGGCCTTTTTTCATATTTGCTATATTTTGTAGTTCTATCTTGACTACTAACTATTGGCTCATTAGTTTGATGAAAAATATTTGATCTATTTGGCCAAGAAAACTTAAATTTATTTTAGCTGGAGGCATTGTATTTTCTTTCAAGCTAAGAATGAGGATCAAATTTCGGAGAGTCACTTTGAATCGTATCTAATTAGCCTACAACATAAATTTGTTGGGATCAATTCTCACGAAAGACTACCAAGATACAATAGTCTCTATTGGTCATGGGACAATTTCAAACTGGTGGTCTTGAATATTAAAATATCCCAACTTTGAAAAAGAAAAACATATCATCCCAGCTGGGTTCCAGATCCCAATGTTCCACCTTTTTGAATAAGCATGTTCATGGAGTTGGAGTTGCAAATCATGAGTAGGGAACTATGTTCAGCATCATGAATTTCAACAAGTTAAAGGTTTACAATCAACACCATAGTTATTAGAGCATTTCTGTCGTATATATATCCTTTCTCCACTCCACACATTCCATGCATCTTCCAGATCTCAAGCACGAGACTTAAAAATCCTTCCTCCTGTCTTGGAATTTTTATTTTTTTCCTTGTAGTTTAATGAATTAATGACCCGAAAGCAAGAAACAAGAACTTGGAACGAGAACAAAGAACCTAATGGTAATAATCATGTGACAATCAACCCTACATCAAATCTCGAATGATTCTTTGCTGCCCTGAATTTTGACATTTCATTAAACCCACTAGTAGTGATGAAAACTGAGCTAGGCACATGGGGTTGCTGTTTTTCAACCTTATGAATTAAGAATTATATAGAATATGAACTATGAAGAAGAAAAACATCACAGAAATTGCTCCCTAGTCCCGATTAAATAATTGATTCTAAAGAATGGGCTTCCTGCATTAGCATAACGATAACGTTACATTTGTAATTTCAGGATCATAATCTTGGCTGTCGGCTATAATTGCGGTGGCCATTGTCCGTGATTAGCAGACACAACATAATATGAGAGACAACCAATTGTTGGAATATACTTGGTCATGAGATTCCACGGCAGAAACATTAATTCCATGTTAAAACGATATTAATAGTCAACAATTTCATGGTATGTCTGTATGTCACTTCTTGTACTTTCCTTAATCCCCACCGCACATGACTACACATTAGTACACTAGTTAGTCTCTTTTTATGTTCTTTCCTAGCATGGTCCTTTGGGACATCAGTACTAATATTCAAGCTTAAATTTGTGTTAATGAAAAGAATAGATCAACTTTTAAGTGGAGACTGTGGAGCATTTTGTGCCCCACGTCACATAATTGAAGGATCGATATTTAATCCTCTATCTATACGTACTAATAATTTAGTTTAATCATTTTAAAACATTATTATTAAAAGGTTGAACTTCAACTCTGAAGGGTCTCTTATTCGTCACAGTTGGTAAGAGATTTAAATCATGGATGTCTCTAGGAGCAAGTGCGTGAGGCGGTTCGACCACGAGACCTTGAAACTACAACTCAGGACTTACAACACGCCTTTACTATTGGGGCGCTTACGCGGGGACTGAAACATTATTATTGATATTATGTTTAGAAGTTATTTTTCCGCCCCTTAGTGTAAGCATTGCAATCAAGGGTTCTTAGCAGATTCTCATCGATTTTTTTCATCTTCCTCTCGTTGCTTGTTAATTTTCATCCATTCACTAAAAAATTATTGGAAAGGACAAAAAATATATTCAGTTGAACACACTAATAATTTGATTTAATTTAAAACTTGTTTAGTAGTGCTTTAGTGTGAGCATTGCAATTAATTAAGGACCACTGAAATTGGAGAGAAAGAGTGACAAGAAGAAAATAATTAGAAAAAGTAGTCAAAGATCAGTGGAAGAAGAGTGGGAAGACTGTGGTTTCGCAGCAAGAAATAGAATTTTCTATGTTGAAACTAGGAACTAAGGTTGAAATATTGTGGTGGACATGTTTGCGCTTTGTCGGGTTTTAAACTGTTTATGGGGTAGTCCCATGGAAGAACTCTGACTATACTACTCTACTGAGTGCATAACACCCTTGTTTCTCTTCTCTATCTACACGTGGATAATGACTATTACTGTGTTTAAGTCATCAACATGCATTGTTCATCTCCCACTCATCTCTCTTTTATGGATGCAAAGGATGGAGAGAGCTTCAATGGTTGATAACGATACCAAAATCTTAAGAAGATAAAGCCTCATCTCTTGAAGTGCATATTTGTGCTAGTGCAGCTCAACTTTGTATTGTGTCTTGTGTTGTCCCTTTTCTGATGATGCAGTTTTGTTTCCATGAGTTGAAGTACCTAGGGTCCCCCCCCATGAACATATAAACTTTTGGTCGACCATACATTGTTGAACTTTTTTTTCTTTTTCAAAATTTGGATGTATTTTATGATGATGACGGTAGTGTTTGTTTTGGAGGAAAGGGCACATGCATCAAAACAGATCAAAATCAATTCTCTCGTGCTAAAGCTAGCTTTATGGAAGATCTGGAGTCATACATAATAGCCAATTCAAATGGGGGATTTCACCTTTTTAGAGGGTTTGTTGCATTGTTTACATGATTGAAAAAGAAATATAGGAGTTCATGAATTTCATGCACGTATAGATGGTTGTATCATTATCATTAAATAACCAAAAATCAGTATGTGTGGCTGTAATATTGGTCCTCTATGTTCATGGAGAAAAAGAAGCAGAGAATACTCCTTTTTTTAATTGCATCACTCGATAATTGCTACTTTTGTTTCCGTATCAAAAAAAAAATATAGTAGTCATTTTCTGGGGACAATGGGAGTATTAAAATTATTTCATTGTCAAATGTTGGATGTCCATCTTGCCCCTAACAGCTTTAGGCACATGTAATGACTCTCCACATTTAGTCACAGGCAAAATTGTTCTAGTAAAAGTTGTTAGTGAATCTAATATAGCAGTAAATTGTGCTCCAAAAACTTTACTCCCTCCAATCTGAAAAATAAAAGTTCATTTTAATTGAATATAATTCTTTAATTATAAAAAATAATTTTTTAAATTCATTATTAAATATAAATTTTTTTTCTTTACTTTTTAATAGTGAGTCACATATAGTTATTTTTTATAAAACTAATATAAGAATTTTATTTAATTTTATTCAAATTAATTTTTTTTTTGACAATTTTTTTTTTTAAAGTTACCCTATTTTTGGACAAAGGAAATACTGCATTTGCTCAACTTTAGGTGACCTTATTGATATTTGGTCAACATGCTGGTTGAATATCATGACTTTCTTGATTAAATTTGAGGTAATCAACAAAATAGTTTTTTACAAATTGGTGAATAATTTTTTTTTATTTTTTATATTTAAAACTATGAAAAAATGTCTCTAATATTTTATTACTATACTTTTTTAGTTATTCATCATAATTCTATCTAATTTTTCTTTAAATTTTGATTATAGTAACAGTGTTATTTTGACAAAAAATTAAATAAAATTATAACGAATGATTAAAAAAGTACACTAATAAAATGTTAAGAATCTTTTTTCATTATTTTAAATAAGAAAGATAAAAAAATTTATTCATCAATTTGTGAATGACTATTTTATCAGTTACATCATTAAATTTTAGCTATAAAATAAAGGATTATCCCTACAAAAATATTGGCTTATAAAATAAAGGATTATCCCGAAATTTTTATGCTGCCTGGGAGCGCATGAAAATTTTGGAACAGATTACTTCTCCATGTGACACGGGTATGATTAACACCCATTTTTATAATACGAATAGGGGCCTCAAATGATGTCACGGAGCTCCACTGAGCAGTACGTTGATTAGGATGATGATTCGGAAGACAGTGAAGGCCGAATTCTCCTTTGCCCAAAATCACTAGTGGAATGTAGACCGTCTCATATTACAGTCACATCACTCCTATAAATACTTCTATATAAATATTAAAGATTTTATTTTTGTATTTTAACCGTCTAACATTACAATTACATTACCATTATAAATACTTTTATATAAATATTAAAAATATTATTCTAATTTTTACTTTTACTCTTTTTATCTCAATTAATCATAACTTAAACGTCGAAATAAATAATTTTCCAAAATCAAAACCCGAACTTCAACTCATTATTCTTTTGTTACATGTTAGGTGGCGTTTGGTATAAATTGTGGGTTTAAAAATGGAATGGATTTAATCAATGTAGAGGTTTGGAATAGAATGAAATGATAGTAATTATGTTGTTTGGTATTATTTGTAATGGAATGGAATAAATTTTATATTACAATTAAAATTTAATATTAATATTAATAACTTTTATATTAAAATTATAATAAAAATATTATAATTTTACATTATATGATATTTAACAAATTATATCTTGTTCAAAAAATAGTCAAAGTGCATGTCAATTTGTAGAGAAAAATATTTTCTGTAATTTAGTGAAATTTTTTTTTTTAAATAGTCAAAGTGCATGTCAATTTGTAGAGAAAAATATTTTCTGTAATTTAGTGAAATTTTTTTTTTTAAAAAAAAAAAAGTAAAATGGGGGTTGCAAACCTTTGGGGGGTTTGTAACCCCCTTGACATGTGGTGTGCGCCCATTGAGAGCACTTCACATCGGCGCTGACAGGCGCGTCAGCGCTCAAATTTTTTTTTATTAAAAAACGACATCGTTTTGAGACTTTTTAGTTCAAAACGATGTCGTTTTTGAGCCAGTTGAAAACCTTTTTTTATGGGTTTCACCTAAACCCACCCCCAAAGGGTTACGTAAACCCAATACTGATTACCAAACATTCCATTTCAATTCAATGCATTCCAAACTCTTGCCAAACCAACGTAACAAACACCTCCTTAGTATTATCAGTAAGTTTAAACCCATTCCCTAGTCTAGATCATCTCCTACTGGATAGGAATTTATCACCATGCATCAATCACTCCCCAAAAAAAAAAAGAAGAGAAAACTTGGGCGTAACGTATTTAATTACCGTCATGTTTTGGTATTCTTTTGAAATTAGTGGAGTTATGAATGGCAGACATTTAATTGTGCTCTGCGAAGAGCGGATGGACTACATATTTTCTTATTCAAGCATTACCAGAGTAATTGGCATAGTGCTATTTCTATTCAGGCAATGGAACATAGCATGGCATACATTGGCTTCCGTTTAAAAAGATTCTTGACACATCAATAATGGATGTTTTCATGTGATTGTAAAATGTTAAATTCATTGTATGGAAAAATATAAGATAAAATTGTTTTAATAGTCTAACTCTTTTCGGAAATATGTACATGTAAAAGTGTATATGCACTGAACTGCGTTTTATGTGTAGATTTGCATGAATATATATATATATATTATATTTAATGTTTTGTGTCTTTATTTTCTAGTTTCATGTACCACTTTCATCATTGTAAAACGTTTAATCTTTTACATACTGATTTGTCCGAAAAGGTTTGTAAATTGTGCATATATGATCGAAATCAATATTTAGTGAAAAATACTTTAAACGTACTACTACAACCAAAAAAAAAAAAAAAGAATCCATTATGACAATCCAATAAGATAAAGAGCTCAATTAGATCAGTAATAAGACAAGAAACAAATAAATTGCAACAATAATTATTTAATACTTGTATGAAGAACTATTGTATTATTTTGTATTTTTACATTATCGAAATAATATTTTATATTTTTAAAATAATTTTTGTGTCACAATTTTACCTTAAAAACGTAAAATATAAAATGAAATACAGTTTATGAGGGCCCTTAATAAAAATGTACTCCTATTATAGCGAACGGTTGTAGCATTTGGATAGGGAAGAAAAGAATGGAAAGAGAGAAAACATGTGGATACAATTAATCAAATAGGCTTCTCATGTTTCCAAAAAGGATAGATCGTTATTGTTTTTCATAAAAATGTCCGTGTGAGTCGATCTGGACCCATTGGTGGACCGGAATCCAACGTTGGCAGTGGTGAAGTTGGAACTGAATTCCAGAAATGGACAAAAACATGATAGTACGACATAGATGATAGAAGACGACCCTATTCCCTCTCTTATTATTCTTCCAACTCAAGAAATGGACAAAAACATGACATTATGACATAGATGATAGAACACAACCCTCTTCTATTGTATTCTCTTCTCTTCTTCTTCTCCCTAGTTAGGCTTCTTTGGACTTTGGGGAGCAAAACAGTAGAGAGTATGGACTACAAAACTAATAATTCACAGGTGGCAGACAAAAATGCAACACAAGATGACCCCGGCAAGTTGATACGTTGGCTATTGGAAGCTGAAGTGTCGCCAATTGAGTTCTTGTTCCAGTGGGGGTCATGAGAATATTAATGATTTTTATGATGGTGTTGATTTGTGTCTGCTTCCTATCTTCTGTTCAAGAGCCCTTCTGTCCTTTGCCGATGGATGAGATTTGGATCAGATCGAATTCTGAGGTTTCGAGATTATCACCTCATGTAGAAATGATGGGTGATTGAAGTTTGAAAGGTGATGAAAGAAGCAAGGAATGAGTATGTACATTGGAATTTGTTAGGACTGAGGACTGCTCCCTTGCTAAGAATCATCTTGTTTTTGAGCTCCATTATGGAAGGATAAATTATCCATCTTTATAGTAAAGTGGAATATTATCAAATGAAATTCAAACTTTTTGACTCCATTCTTCACGGCTAAGATTTCTTTAATCACCGTGTGATAATGTTTTTTTGACTCCTTGAATTGTCCTAACGTGTACGGGAGTAAATGATATGACTTTTTAATAGTGAAAAGTCAATATGGATTATTTTATAATAAATAAAAAGTTAATATGTATTTTTTTTATAAAATATGATAAATAATTTTATTTTTTAATATATCATATAAATCATTACAATTTTTGTTATAAAATATTATTACTTTATATATAATATGTGTATTAGCTTATAGTAATATGTTTTTTTATTTAGTAGAACAAATTATTATACTTTTTTTCTAAAGTAAAGAGTCAACTTGTTAGTAATACAACTTGATGTAACACACTAAAATGAACATCAATTTTATTTTTTTTTCTTGTGTGCTTTTAATTATATACCATTCATAGTTATTATCTTAAAAATGTATTATAAAATTTTCATTCAAATGTAAATCTTTTTTTAAAAAATTATAAAGGTAAAAAGTGAATACTTTGTTTAGAATTGAGGGAATAAGATAAAACTCTGGAGAGTACGTTCATGCAATTTTCTAATACTTCATAGCCCAAAAAAAACTCTACATTAGATGGGTGTTTTTAGTTATAAAATATAACATATTTAATATATCAATTAAAAGTTTTAACTTTTTTTTCGAAACACAAGGAGTATTACATTAAAAGAAAATAAATTGAAATAAATGTATCTGAGAGTAAATATTTCAATTTTTAGAAAATTTCTTATGCCTTGCTAAATTGAAATAGTCTAATTAGGCTCTCGATTCCGCATTAAATAGGTTATAATTTATGTTAAAATTTTTAAATAAGGAGAAAAAAACAATTAGTATATAAGCAGTGATAATGCCCAATAAAAATAAGAATATAAGCTCCTCCACCTCCTTGTATTATCTTTTCTTTCAAGTTAGTAGTTTAAAAAAAAAAAAAAAAAGAAAGAAGGAAAGGATGAACCAAGCGAATTCTCATTTTATCTAAGAAGTAAAGACAAAGAGCCACTTAGACCATATCAGATTTTCTCTTGGTAATTATTGTTACCTCAATAAATGACTTTGTATCACTTAGTCGCTACAATTCTTCTCTTTAGTCATGCATATTTGTCACTTGACGGTGAATTAATTACAAGGTACTTGGTACTTGTATTTTTTTTTATTTCTTTTAGTACAATTTAAATTAAATTAGAAAAGGAAGTATGGGAGGGAGGTTTCTACTATAAATTTGGGAGAATTCATTTCATAAGTTAACTTATAAAGTAAAAAATTCAAAATTATATAAACGCTATATGAAAATTTCATATTTTCCATATAGAAATCAATTAAATCATGACAATCTACTACATTTCGTATCTTGTGCAAAATTATTGACATTGAATTAGATTGGTTTTGCACTAGATGACACTACATATGTAGTTTTGCATTAGATTTTTCTCTCTAATACTAGACGAATATGGTAATAACGAAGTCACTGTCTAATTCTGAACAAACAGTACAATATTGATGTCACCAATCTAGTTCCGAATGAACTCTATGCGAATGAAATCTTATTGATTGCATCATTCTCTAGACCTCCAGGAAAAGTTAAAAAAAAAAAAAAAAACGGGTCAACTGATACGATCTCTCACCCCAAAATGAAAGGAGTAATCTTGTAGTTCTTGGTCATTATTCACATGGTATGACTCGAAGGGCGGTGATTGTTTCTAATATCATTTGTCATGTATTTTGGTGGAAACTCACATTAAGAACTGACTTATGAAGTGGAAGAATCTAATGTCATAAATTTCACATTAAAATCCCATACTTTTGATGTGAGAACCAAATAGATGATAATAGTTTCAAACCTTTTCCCTCCGGCCCAAGCCCAACAAATGCCTTAAAAGAATTCTTAGGCCTTTGCCCAAAAGTTGAATACTTTGATGTGGTAGTGTCATGGTCCTTGGGGAAATTCATTACAAAAGTTAACTTGTGAAATGAAAGAATTTAAGGCCATATACATCCCTCCTGAAAATATTATACCCTTCAAATGGGAACCAAATAGAATCATTACAATCCACGACGTTTCACGTGCCGCGTTCAAGTAGAATTATTGATTTTGCATTAGATTGGCTTTACATTAGATGATTGTGAGCATTACATTGCTGACATCATCAACCTAGTTGCGAATATTACAATACTTGCATCATCAACCGATTTTGGCACGGCTAAAAAGCGGTGGTTAACTTTGATACTATTTGTTATAGTCTTTAGGAGATCCCACCACAAAATTTAATTTGTGAGAAAGTGTAAAACTCCAAAATTATATAAAAATTTCATACTCTTTACGTAAAAACCAAAGTGAATCATTGCAGGTAGATTGTTTCCACATGAGTAGCATACGAGCTTCAGAAATGGGCTAATAAACCGACTCTTAAAATTGGCATACTTTATCCATATCAAGGGCCTAGAACTCGGGCCCCTTTAAGAAATTGACAGTCGTTAAAATGCTGCGAGCTTAGACCATAACAATTAAGAAGACATTGTCACTTGCCAGCGAGCCATTTCTTCTGGTCTGAGTATTTCGGGGCCTCTATCAATTGCCCTATTGCTAAAATATTCTGGGCTACCATGCAACACATCAATTGCTTCTGTCCATTTGGTCTAGGGCATTACATCAATGGCCTTATGGTCAAGATGTTGTAGTATTGGATCACACCCAACTGAATCTTTAAGGGAGATAAATGAGGTTCGATTGCGATCTCAGGCCACCTCAAGCTTGAACCTTTTACCTTTGTCAGGCTCGTGGGTTATATAAACATCTTATACATTTTTCTACGGGAGAATTTTTATTAGGGTTAGTGGAGCTTTTAAGCCTTTTATAATTAATAAAGAGGGTGTAATTTTTCTATAATGTTTAATATGGGCAGAAGTTTATTTACAAACAATATAAAATTATTATTGTTACTTAATAGACATTAATACCCCCAATACTTTGGACACATGAAGAAAAGTTTGCTGCCATGAATAAAAAGTAATTCAATAAAATATTAGAATGATACCTAGATGCTAAGAATTATGGAAAAGACAATATGGATTGAACTGGAAAGACATACAATTTTTGTTAATATCTAAAAAATTTATATATATATATATATATATTGGCATTAATTGAGAATAATGATTCCTATATTTTACTCTTCACAATAATAAAGTGTAGATTAATCTAACTAACATATGAACATAAATTAGATTATGAGTTTATGACTATAAATACAAATATAAATGTAATCAAACAAAAATATAAACTAATAGTCATTAGAAGAACTCAAAAAAATAAAATAGACCTCAAATGGATGGCCTAATCAGATAAAGTTAGTATGCTTATTTTATTGCCTTAATTACATTTATAATTAGACAGGTGCTTTTGCCATTGGAAAATATTTGACTAAATAACATATCGTGTGATCTTTATTTGATAGAATAAAGTAATATATCAAATATTTGACCAAATAACATATTTAATAAGATAAATGTGATATTTATTTGATTGATTGATGTTTATTAATTTAGATTTAAGAAGATAACTAATCGTCAATCTCAACATTCTTATCCGTGTAAGATTCTAATTTATGCCTATAAATAAATATTATAGTTAGTAAATAACACTTAGTACATTTACTTAATTACCTAAATTAAGTTTAATTATAATTAGATAGAGTTAGTGTGTTTATTTAATTACTAAACTTACGTTTATAATAAGACAGGTGACGTTATTACATTGAATAAAATAGTATACATGTCAAAATCATGTAAAAAGAACAATGTTTTATATATATCTAATAGATTATGAAAATTCCACTATCCCTAATAAAAATTTTCCCATATATAAATTGCAAGCAAAATCTTCTACTTTCCATTGCCTAATAAATCATTTATGAAAACAAATTATCTTTTCAATTCTTTATTTAAAATTTTTTATAATCCTTTTTTAAGAGGGAAATTGTTGCAACTTGCAGTTGGTTTAATATAATCTCTCGACCTCTAAGATTGACCACGAAGGAAGGCCAGCCACATGACAATCCTAAGATCCATTTACATGAGACAAAAACTTCTTGGTTTGAAACACACACATGTACACATTTCTAATTCAACGCCTGTATCCTGCAAATACAGCTTATACTATATAGTGTTCTAGTTACATGCAACCTCGGCTGCAAGCTTTGCTCTAAGGTCCTTTCTCAATATTTTGCCAGATGGAGCTTTAGGAATTGCATTCACGAAAAATACTCGGTGGATTTTCTTATAGTAAATTACCTGCAAAATATAATAACAATTCGTCCCATGTCAAATGAAAGGCCAAAAAAGAACTCATGATCAAGAAGGCAAAGAAAAAAAATCATAATTATAAATGCATAATTAGCTTGCTATTAATTTCCAAGTCAACCCTTTTGTTTTTCTTTGGGGTCGATCCATATAAAAGCAAAATTATAGTGAAAATATTAAGTGCAACTGCTTTAGAGTAATTAAGTGCAACAACTATTTAATACTTAATAATTAAAAGAGTTCAAAACCTATTAACTTAAATTTTTAGCACCAAATTACACTATCGCCATCTTATTAAGTTGCTTTAATAGACTTTTTAACAAATTTAGTCATTAGCATTATTGAACGGGAAAATTCCTGAACACGGAAATTCCTAATTTTTTATATAAAAAAGCAAAATTTATGAGAAAAAACTTATAAAAAAAAAGTATTTCTTTCGTTCCAAAAAAAAAAAAGTTCAATTTTAAAATTTTACTTTGTCCTGAAAAAAGGTTGACTTTTTGTGTCAAAACTATTATATTATCCTTACTAATAATAACAATACACAATCTAAATTAAAAAGTAAAAATAAAAATGTAAAACTATATATTTAATAATGTATTAAATATGTTGTATTTTGCGACTTAAAAAAGATTATATTATATCAAAAATTGACTTCTTTTTTTTTTTTGAAAGGAATGGAGTATTTCATTTTCATTTTTATTATTTTATTTTATTTTTTTGGTGCAATTGACTTGCTATACATGTGCAGATTAACTGTATTGAATAATTTTTTTGTTTTTTCCAGATTACCTGATTGGAAATATATTGTTTAATCTCATCTTCGGAAACCTTGGAACCATTTGATCTCACTACAAAAGCAACAGGGAGTTCTCCAGCAACCTCATCTTTCATGCTGTGGTCAAATGAATTGCCAATATAATGAATAAATTCAATCCCAGTACTGTTTTTATTTTTATTTTTTGGTTTAAATTCCAAAAATGTAAACAAAACCAATGAACTGAGAACCGAAATGCTTACGGGACGACGGCAGCATCAGATAAACAGGGATGAGAAATTAACATGGCTTCCAGCTCTGCAGGGGCCACTTGAAACCCTTTATACTTAATCAGTTCCTTCAATCGGTCGACAATGAAAATTTCATTGCTTTCATCGATGTATCCTATGTCTCCTGTGTGCAACCATCCTTCTTTGTCGATTGTGTTCTTAGTGGCCTCCGGATCATTTAGGTAACCTTATTAAGGAAATAACATTTTGTCAATCATAAGAAATATGTATATAAAGCAATCAAAACAATTCATTTTCAACGCTGAACAGAAAGTTTTACGAGATTTATGTCAATTTATTAGTGTATAATATATAATTGGACATAAAAATCGGAACAAAAAATTTAATACATTTATCACAAAAGATCTTGTGTTATACTTTTTATCTATTATTTTATATTATATACTCTAATGAATTAGCATAAATTTTATAATTTGTATCAATAATTATACAATTGATTTGAATTTTCTTTTTTATAAATTTTAATGTAAAGGGTTCATTTTCTTGTTATTAGATTATATTTATTTTAAATTTTTAGTGTAGAAAAAATTAAAAATATCATAAAATTTTATTAAAATATTATATTGATAAAAAAAAGTAGGAAACTTAATATTATAATTAACCAGGATAAAAGTGGATATTAATAGTATGTATATCAATATAAATGATAACACTCACGCCAACTAATTAGAATGTGTAATATAAAATGAAACACAAAAAGTGTAATAAAAAATTCAATACCCGTAGTTATTTAGTCTATTGCAGAATAAAAATAGAAATTTATGGAGGATTAGAAAACTTTTTTTTTTCTTTTGCAAAAAATATTCTTATGTAGTGCAGTTTAGCGAGTAAAAATTATTGTTATTTAGTATTTTTGAACTTGGATTCGATTTTCACTATTTTTTTTTTCAAACCGATAGTTATATTTCATAGCCAAATTGGCAAAATATATATAACCGAAAAGGCTAAATGCACTTCATGATGTTGGATGAATCCAAACCCATGAAGACAAGCACCTTCGTGAAAGAGGAGTTGGCCCGACTAAATTGGGAAAAAACAAATCATACTAACTAATACTAATAAGAACACCTATTCAAAGGAGGACAAGACAAACCAAACACCCTACCTAATAGGGACAAATTCCTAAAACATATGGACCAAAACTAACTGGATTTTCACTATTTCAAAGTCTCCTTTCCGGTCAAACTTCATACTTCTTCATTAATCCTCAGCTATTGAAAAATCAACAATAATATAATAGAAAAAAAAAAACAGAATATGATGGCGAACCATTGTGTCACTTCCTGAAATAAATGCTGGAGTGAGACTGAGGGCTCTCCCTTATCCCTATCTCTGTCTTGATTAATTTCCTATCATGATTTTTTACATTCCCATTATAAATACTAAAATGCACAGTGAGAAAATCGAGATGCATTAGTACATTAAATAAAAATGGATTGAATTTTCAATAAAATTATCCAATTTGAGTGTTGACTCTCGTCCCTTCTTTATTTTCGCGGATCGTATTAATTTTTTTTAACAAGTCACTCTTGAAAGAAATGAATAAATTTCACAAATTTTAGGTAAATTTTAAAAAGATTTTTTTTCTATACATTCATCGTAAAATATTTCTAAATTTCCTAATACAATCAACGTTAGATAATTGCCAAAAAAGCACAAACTAGAAAATACCATGATAAATTTTTTACTCAAAATATGAATTAAACTAAATCAAAAATCTTTAACCAAATTTGCGTGATGTAAATGCAATTAAGAAAGTGACATAAGTTAACACATATAACCTCTAAAAAAAAGTGGACTAATCTAAATAATCTTACTTACGTATTCAAAAAAATATTTATTTATCTTTTTACCAAATCAAATTACTTAAAAATGTTCGTTAATGAGCCAAATATATTTTCCTTTTTCACTTTTTTTTCTCAATAAATAGATTTGTTTGAGTTTTGTTCAATAAAAATGAAACGGGATATGACCTACCTTTCATGATTTGGTCTCCCCGGATACAAATTTCTCCGTTTTGATTGCGGGGTAGGGAGAGATTGGTCACAGGATCCACAATTTTCATCGCGGCGTTTCTGACAACAGTCCCGCAAGCTCCTGATTTCACCTCAAATGGCTCCTTCGCAAACGCTAAGCACATTGATAACACCGGCCCTGCCTCCGTCATGCCATAGCCCTGACCAATAATTCCAACACAAAAACTTCAACAACCACTCCAAAGAAGAAAATCAACCACGCTTTGATTACGAAACAATTAAGGATCCCACAAACAATTTCGGCGATTATAACACATTTTAATGCAACCACATGGTTCAGTTATGGCAGCAAAACTCAATCATACACATAGGTTTTTCCTATCCAGAGTCCACCGCGTAACCTGATTTTCTCCTACAGATCCAAACACTATATTTGTATGAATTATGTTTTAAAAATATTTTTTGTACTTTTCAATATAGTAATTTTAACGAGTAACAATATTTATAATGACTTTTTATAGTAACTTTTCATAGTGGCTGATATGGCAAGTATAAAAAGACAAATCATTCTTTATTATTTTATATTTTTTAAAAAGGGTGATGAGTGAATTTTATTTTTTTATACTGGTTACATTAGTCACTATATTTAGTCACTAAAAGTATCATTACTTTTTTGATAATATTGACCTCAACTAACTAATTAAGATTTTAAATTTTACCAAACGTAGGAGTATTAATTTAAAGGGATGATTTCACATATTTTCCATAATGAGGAAAAGATGTATAACCACCACAAGATCTTCAGTACTTCAATTTCTGTAAAGATTATAAAGATTTCAAAAATTATTATCACTATAATATTGGCATTGGCTTTGTTAAATTATATATCCTAATTAAAAAGATTTTGAAAGGGGGATGTGCGGCCAGGGGAGTTATTATTTCATACTTCAAGAGTTTTAGAAAAATTTACTTTTAAAATTTTTTTATTCTAAAAAAAGAGTTTATTTTTTAATAAAATTTTTATATTATTCTTATAAATAATGATTTTATATGATTTAAAATTAAAAACTAAAAATAAAAATAAAAAATTATGTATATAATAGCATATTAAATATGTTAAAATATGAAAACTTCTATTGCTTAACTTAAGTTTTAGAGAAACTTTAACAATTATAAGTTATAATATTAACATTTTGGTTTGCAAATACTTTTAGATTTTATGATTTATAAAAGATTACAACTCCCAACCAAAAAAGTATGGATTAATAGTGTAATACTGATATTAACGAGCTAGACTCTACTAAGTTGTTGGTCGCAGTTGACCACCACTTACTGCCTTAACATTGGTCCCACTATGAAGAAAAATATACACGACTGTCCTTTTTGTTCTTTTTCAAATTCTTCCAAATATCCACACCTTATACTAGAATAAACTTTAAAATCAACATTTTAAAATTCAAAAGAAAAGGTTATTTCAATTAATCACCAAAAATAAATAAAAAGGGAGGAAGAACAGGAATGCATTACTATCATATTAATTGATACCTGTCCAAGTGTAGCATTAGGAAGCCTGGCTCTAACGGTGTCTTCCAGCTCCTTCCCCATGGGCGCCCCTCCCGACATGATCATCCTTATTGAAGAAAGATCATACTTATCCACCGCAGGACTCTTGGCAACATCCAAAACCAGAGGCGGAGCAAATGGAGCAATCGTCACTTTGTATTTTTGCACAAGCTCCAACAATGCATTGATCTCATATTTTTGCATAATCAAAATCGTGGCACCAACTCTCACCCCACAAAGCAAGACCGAATTGAGAGAGTATATGTGGAACAAAGGAAGAAGGCACAGAATCACGTCTTCACTGTGAAAGTAAAGATTAGGATTATCACCATCAACCTGTTGTGCCACGCTGGTGACCAGCCCTTTGTGTGTTAGCATCACCCCTTTTGGGAGGCCGGTCGTGCCTGATGAATAAGGCAGAGCAACGACGTCGTTCGGGTTGATCTTCACCGCCGGCATGTCGTTCTCGTCGGCCTGCGTCAGTTCCGAGAAATGCAAACAACCCTCCTGGGGAGAATCGGTGCACATGATTTTGATGTCCTTTTCCTTAGCGAAGTCCCTGATTTTATCAACGTAACATGCCTGTGTGATGATCAGCTTGGCGTTGGATGCTTTTGCTTGCTTTTGGATTTCGGCCGGCTTGTAAAATGGATTGGCGGTCGTGCTCATCGCCCCGCGATAAGATGCACCGAAAAATGCAAACACGAATTCAGGGGAATTTTGGAGCAAAATCATGATAACTTCACCTTGTTGAATCCCAATTTTGTCCAGGCCTGCTGCGACTTTTCGGGCAGTGAGTTCAACCTCGGCATAGGTGTATGTGTCACCAGTGGCGCCATTGATGAGGCATGGACGAGAGCTGAACTGGGATATGTTCTCAAAGCAATATGAATGCAGAGGGAGATGACTGGGGATGTAAATATCGGGAAGTTTTGATCGGAAAATGAATTCTTGATGATCTTGTTTGGCCTCCATTTTTTAGCTAGAGTAAGAAGGTAAGAGAGAAATGGACTAAGGAAAAGTGAACTCAAACGGTGGTTTGAGGGTAACAGAGGCCTTGGTTGGTTGGTTGGTTGGTTGGTTTTGGGCTTGAGATTGGCTATAATATACTACCCATAAAGGGGAGTAGGTGAGGTAGGAGAGGAAGTGGTTAAATTATTTTTGGTGATGGCAAAATTGGAACATGCATTTCTTTGGAAATTAAATAAAAAAATCAATGAATATTTGAAAGGTACATTCATAAGTATGTAGACAATAATAATATTTTTTTTCCTCTCCATCGACAATATTTAATTTACTCACAATTATTTTAGCTAGCTATGATTCTTTTTTTTCTTTTTTTTGGTTAGATTGACAACATTTAATTCACTAGTGGATATCTTAGCTAGAAATAGGAAACGATTAGGCCACCGAACTGAGAATATACACTTTAGGAAGGAAATGTACTTTTAATTATTGTTTTTGATAAAATTTGTTAAACAATCAATTACAGTGCCCTCAGATGATATATACGGAAAGTATTGGGTGTAAATTAATCATTTTAAAAGCAATACACTGTATAATCATTTTAAATGCAATACAGTCAAAGTAGTGCCTAGAGAATATAGCAAAATTTGTGCCTAACTTTACCAGTTTTCGACATTGAGTTTGGTTTATTGAGGTGCCGCTTGGTATAAATGGTGGGTTTAGGAATGGAATGGATTTGTGGAATGGAAAGGTTTGGAATAGAATGGAATGATAATAATTATGTTGTTTGGTATTATTTTGTAATAGAATGAAATAGATTTTATATTAAAATTAAAATTTAATATTAATAATAATAAATTTATAAATAAATTTTATATTAAAATTATAATAAAAATATTAATATTTTACATTATATGATATTTAATAAATTATATCTTGTTCAAAAAATAGTCAAAGTGCATGTCATTTTGTAGAGAAAAATATTTTCTATAATTTAGTAAAAAAAAATTTTAAAATAAAAAAAAAATAAGCAAAATAGAGGTTGCAAACCATAGGGGGTTTGCAACCCCCTTGCCATGTGGCGCGCGCCCATTGGATGCGCGACACATCAGCGATGGCAGGCGCTGCGCGCTGAATTTCTTTTTTTTTTTGTTTTTCCACAATAAAACTACGTCGTTTTTTAACCTTTTCAAAACCCATTTGGATGGGTTTACACAAAAGGAGGGGGAGAGGTGGGTTTTACGTAAACCCCACCCCCAAAGGGTTACAAAAACCCAAAACCATGTACCAAACATTTCATTTGAGTCCAAAGTATTCCAAATCCATGTCAAAACCACATACCAAACACCACCTGAAAGTATATAATCCCCCAATTGAAAGATATCGACTTGAATACATGACATTGAAAGTATATAGTCCCCCAACTGAAAAAATATATATATTTGTTGTATATATATCAAATTAATTACATAATTTATTTATTGATTTTTGTTGTCTGTTATATGTAAATGGATTATTCTTTTTAAATTATCGACTATTTCACCCCTAATTATCTCTGACTGCACTATCTTTTGTTAACAAAGAAATCCGCAGCCACAATCCAAGGGTGTGCACTGAGTAAACCCCTAATTATCTCTGATTGCACTATCTTACATAATACAATGGATGCACAAAATATTTTCTCGCCAAATCAACTAATTATAACTTTCCAAAACTAGTATTAAATTTTGGTTAGTCAATCATTTTCTCTTTAAATTCGGTTTTTTGTTAATGAAGTGAATTGAAAGCACTACTATACATTTTTGTAGTAGTTGTAAAACTAACTACAAGTCTACCTTTCAACGCGGCAGTGTCCTCTTATATATATATATTTGCCTCTTTTTTATCGATAAATTTGAAAAAAGAAACACTGAGGGTAACTCTTATGCTAAAAGATTTTGTACAATAAGTCATTGAAAAGTTAAGAGGGAATTTTAATTGTTACATGGACACCTAATTTTAATTCTCTCTTTTTTTTAAAAAAAAAATTATAACTTTTCATATAATATAATCATAATAGTATAATATTACCTGATACAATAGATCCACAATTTTTTTTTTTTTTGGCATCTAGAAATATCCTCGCTCAATCATTTATGGAATTGTTCAACACATTTAGGTTCTTTTGCGTTACATATGAGAGTATCATTCTTGGTGCAATCTTTTTGCTCTTGTTAGGTCCTTTTGTTGTATAGTTAGGTTAAATAGATATTTTAGTCTTATTTTAGATCCTTTCCAAACCAAATACGATAGTGGTCTTCACCATTATTGTATTCTCCTCCTGGGCTATTATGTGAGCCCAAGAGAGCATTTAGTCTCATGGCTAACGCTTGTAAAGTTCTTATTTATCAATTGAAATGACTATCATGTTGGCAAAAAACGTATACCAACTATAGTCGATTGTGATTGTTGCAGCTGGAAAAAAAAAAACACATTTAGGGGTGGGACTAATCTCCTAGGCTAAGCATATCCACGAAATATGTGTGTAGTTTTTCTGGGAGAATTATGACTTTGAAATAGTAATACACTGATGAATAGAATTTTCTCTTACCTATCGTGAAAATTTTACATGTGTACTAAACAAAATGAAGCAGATATATATATATGTGTGTAGTTTTTCTGGAAGAAAGTCAAATAATAAATGAACTTTGAAATAGTAATACACTGATGAATAGAAATTTCTATTACCTACAGCGAAAATTGTACACGTGTACCAAACAAAATGAAGAAGTATACAAGGTTTTTTTTTTTTTTGAAGTTTTTGGATTATTATTATTTTTAGAGGATTGTATTTTGTAATTGAAAAAAAGTTATCTTTAATTAAAAAAAAAAATTGACAGGGAGTAATTGTTTTTTAAAAAGTTGGTGAATTATTACCATATAATTTGCTTATATGCATGGGATTGTCCATTTTCCCACTAATGAAGGTAAAGATACTTGTTCACCAACCCTCAAAATTGTTTTTTTGTAGGTCGTGGCATGAGATAAGCATGGCATGTGTACAAAAGGTCAAGTCCTAGCCAGTGCATTGCCCAAAAGAAGTGTGGTTGGTGAAAGGCGTCCAATTCACCCATACTGACAAGCAATCATTTGATTTTCTGCAAAAACTTCAAATGCGCAATATCTGCGCCAATTTTTTATATGTTTGGATTGCGTTGTTCTTGCAAATTTGGTATTAAAATACATAAAAGTTTTAGTGAAATTTTTTTATAAAAAAAATAATATAAAAAAATAGATTAGAAGAAACTTTTTATAAAAAAAATAGATTAGAAGAAACTTTTTTTTGAAATAATAGGAGAAAATTTTTGGTAGAATTTTAAATTTTAAAATAAAAAATTATTTAAATATTTTTATTTTTATTTTTATGATAAAAAAATTTTAATTTTTTTGGTAAATAAAAGCACAAGACAAACACAGCCGAGTCCATTGGGTTGTTGTGCGAGGTAGGTCCATTAGTTTCAGGCTACGATTTTGTCAAACTGCATTTTGATTGAGAATTGTGGTCCTCGTGGCTGTAGTCCTCGTTCCAAGTCAAGAGAACCATAGTTTTATTCCGTCCAAAAAAAAATACACTATTAAAAAAATTTTCTAAAAAATTTAGCTTTAATGAATATTATTATATTATTCTTACTAATTATGATTTTATATAACTCATAATTAAAAAATTATTTTAAAAAAATATAAAACACAATTCAGACCCAATAAATTTGGACATTAGCCGTCCTGGTTTTCCGAAGGAGAAAGGTCTCATAGCTTTTTCACTTTCACACCTAAAAAGTAAAGATAGGGGGGATTGTTCTTTTCTGTTTTTTTCCTTTCCTTTTTCGACTTGGCCCTCTTAGGTAGGCTTTCCCTGTTTCCCCGAATATATGATTTGTGCAATGGTACTCAATTGAGCGAGATTTATTTATGAAGAGCACCACGTCCTTACTGGTAGGTATATATTTAGGAGCAATAGTCAAATTACTACAATCTAGAAAGGTAACTCATCCTTAATAAAATCAATATGCTTCCAATACATGAATATTCTGAATTAAAAAGATATAATTAAAATTTCATGTCGACTACCTTATTCAGACGACCCAAAGATTATATGCTTTTTTTCTTCTCACAAAAAATATATATATTATATATAAGTATGTAAGATTATATATATATTTCTCAAAAAAAATAATGAAAAGACCTAAAAAGATTTAGAAAGAACTACTCCTTCTATCCCAAAAAAAGTTAACTATTTTTATTAGGTACAACTCATTTGATATACTATTAAATGTATAATTTTACATTTTTATCCTTATTTTTTAATTTTAAGTATACAAATTATTATTCGTAAAGATATAAGATCTTTTCAAAAAAAGGTTAAGATATTTCTAAGAGTAGGTATGTGAGGGAGTTTGACCACGAGAGCTCGAGATTACAATCCAAGACTGACAACATGCCCGTACGGTTAGAGCACTCACTCGAGGACGTAAGATCTTTTCACCATTAGAGCACTCACTCGAGGACGTAAGATCTTTTCAATATGAGATGTGTATAACATAAAAACCATGCATTTTTTCCACATAAAACGCCGAACAAATTAGGGGAGATGTTACATTTATAAAACTTCACCATTAATGCTAGGTCAAATTTGAGCCACAAAGAATGAAGAATATTCTTAACCAAATAGCATCACCAAACAAAGCATAGAAGTGATTGAGCCATCAAATTTTGTCACGTAAAGTAAAAACCAGAACTAATATTGCATTCTTATTTACACGCTTAAAATGTGAGTTGCCAAGGGGGCTTTTCTTTTGTTGTTGTTTTTCGGAGTATTCTGTGTATGGGGAATGGACAGACAAAGCACTGTCAAAGATGTAGCTAGAATAAAACTTGACCCTCCGTCCGACATAGGAGTGCCATCCTGCAGCATGCTCAAGGATGAGCCCATTTCACCAACCCCAGAATTCCACTAGGATCCGCTTCATGGGAATCTGAGTCTCCAATAATATTTAATCAACCTTCGTGGAAATTGTCGTCATGTTGACCTCACTTTTACATGAATCATGATTGATCGTGGTCTTTTTTTAGTCGTGCATACGAGTTGGAATTTTTCTTTATGGAAATCATTTTAAAATATATTTTTATATTTTTAAAATAATTTTTTATATTTTGAATATAATTTTTATTTTACAAAATACAGAAATATTTTTTAAATACAATTAATATTTAATTTACTTTAATATTTGAGTATAAATTCGCTTATCATAATTTTCTTTTTTTTTTTAAAAGTATAATATATAAAATTTTGCCTCAAATAATATGAGGTGAAACTCTAATAATATTAAGTAGAAAATTCTACAATGTATGAATTTGCCAGCCATAGTTGATGGTGATGATGGGATTGATTTGTTTTTTTTTAACTAGCAATTGAGGATTACTTCACTAGCTAAAGCACTGTGTCTTTTAATACTCAATTTGTACCCATTATTACTTTACTAGCAGGTGTTATTATTATTTTGTTTCCCTTCTAAATACTACTCCTAGTTTGTCCCAGTGTAAGGGAATGGAGGGATGAACAATGTGATACTAGAATATAATATGGAAAATTTGGTGGAAGAATGGGCTGTAATCAAAACAAGAAACTACCTTGGCGAAAAGAAATCTTAATTTGAGTCTTCAACCATTTCAACTACTACTAGAGAGATAGAGACATATTGTGTCTACCACAAAATGGAATGAATGCACATATACAGTTAATTAAATTAAAAGTATCAACGTGTGATAATATTTCATGATTAATGGTCAAAACCAATTCAATGATTGAGAAGTGAAAGCAGCTAACTAATGTAAAATTTTGACTACAGTATAATTCAATTTGCCAGATTGGTGCAATTTACTCATAACCAATTTAACAAGTTCAAGGAAATCCTACTATAGGTAAAGGGACTTAAAAAGAGATAATTGACAATTCTGTTTTTTTTTTTTTACGGTTTAAACTATTTTCATTTGTTATTTATTTCTTTTTAATTAATAAGTTGTTTCACTTCTCCAAATTATTTCTTTCACCTCACACTTTTACAGACTAAAACAATGGAATAAACTTGGTCTCCCAAAGCAAAACAATGATGTTTTAAACTATAGTAGTACATTACAAGTAAAATTTATTAGTAATGTAGTAATAAATCCATGAAAAAAAAGAGAAGAATTAGTGCAAATTCTTGCTCTCAAATCCGAGAAAAATATGATTTCATTAACGTGCAAGAATTAATTTGCAAATATTTTAGGTTTGAAATGTGTGAAAATTTTGATGGGTATTTGTTGATAGAAAAAGTATTTTGGAGAGAAAAAATAAGAGGGAAAATTTTTTAAAATTATGTGAGAGGAATTTGAGTGGGAAAATTTGAATTCTAAATTTTGAAATAAAAATATGTTTGAATAATTTGTTTTTATTTAAGAATTTTCTTATTTGCAAATGAGAATCTTTTGTCCAAACGTAGCCTTAGTTGCTCCATGCATGTTTCTTGATAAATGTATAAAGAATAAAGAATGAATAATATGACACATATTTTTATATTTGGTTATGAATGTTAACTTTTCTTGTTCCTCGAGCGATGAAAAAAATATTATATAGTAGTAATTAAATATTTCTTCACTAGATACAAATTAAAAATATACCAATTAATTACACGATTCTTAGTTAAATATTACGTCACCCATACATCAGAAATGGCACTTCATGACATCCCATCAAAGGTGTCCAATGATAGGATATAGAAAGGCACGCGCTTGACATTGCCTACACCTTAACATCGATTGATGCTGCAAAAAGTTTTTGGCCCTCAACTGCAGCACTTCATCCTGTCACATGAGCGACAAAATTTCTTACGATTTTGCATAAAAAAACATCGTAGCCTTTTACTTTTTTTTTTGGCTTTTTTTTTTCAAAGGTGTTAATATTATTTTTTTTTAAACTTATAAACTCATACATAATAATATTCACGTAATTAATTGTGTTACTTTTGAACTTTAATTTTAATCACACTTGAAATTTTAAAAAAAAATTATATAGCATTTTGTTTCTATGTTACGCAATTAATTATATAAAAAAAGTTTGATACTGCTATAATAATTTTATGAGTGTCTTTGCAACTCTAAAAATACTAAGAGAATTAAAATATGCTGCATAATATTCCATATTAATAGAGTTTATTTGAGTTAGTGGCTGGTCCATTAATGCCCATTTTGTTGGATTAGCTCAACAACTTAATACATTGCATTAATGTAGACAACAACGTGAAAAAATTAGGTAGGTCCTCGTGATTTTGAACGTAGTAGCTTAACGTCCGTATAAATTGTATTTTAAAATGTGTTTTTATACTTTTTTAAATAGTAATTTTAAATTAAAAAAATTAGAAAATATAAAAATATTTTTAAAAATGTAAAAATATATTTTCAAAGTGCAATTTATACACACTTTTAATATATTTGATATAACTTTTCTCTCGAAAATATACAAATGTAAAATGAAATAACAATTCATATAGACTCTTAAAGTCTTAAAATCTTGCTAATTAAGTACTCTAAAAAAAACGCATCCTTATTAAATGGTTTATTGGTTCCTAATTAACATGTCAACTACTTATTAGCAGAATATTGTATATCAATAGAGAATCAAAAAAAAAAAAACTTAATGCCCTTTTTTAATCTATTATAGGTGGTCAAACCAACAAGACAGAATTTTCTGCTTGGCCCTATCATGGATAGATTGATAATTCCATTTTAGTTTGAGCTAATAATAGTATGAGATTCAAGGAAGGAATAATTAAAAGGAATTAATGGACCTTTTTATTTTGATTGAGTAAATTTTATTTTTGAAGGAAATCTGATCATTAACTCTATTAGATCAGCATGGGAGGGCCATCATGTTCCGAGGACGATGAATAGTATTGCTGATAGATTGGCAAAATCAGGAGTGTCCAGAATTCAAAATCTATTGGCGATTATTGTGTAGGCGGATATATTACTACTCTAGTCTCTATTTTATGTCTTTTATTTTCTATTGCCAACCCATCATTTTGCTGCTAGCTAATGTAGCCTGGTGGTGGTTCTTTATTATGTATTTGGAGACTTTCTAATAAAACTCAACAGCTTTTTGCTTGTCAAAAAAAAAAAAAAACTCTATTAGATCAGCACAATGTTATCAACGAATGTAAGTGAAACACTACCCATTTATTCTATGAATTCTATAGAGATCTATAAATATAAATAAATTTATTTTTCACCTGATACTAAAAAACTAATTATATCATTTGTAGCTAGATGGAAAAAAAAAAAATTCCTCATGGTGAATGGAAAATAAAAATAAAACAAAAACTCGCATTTATTCAAAAGATGACTAAACTCTCACTTGATTAAAATAAAATCAAAAGAAAATTAAAAGGTAATGATATTTATAATAAAAAATTTTAGTAAATTTTCACATTAATTAAAGCAACATTTAAGTGGTAAAATAATATTAAATTATTAGAACCATTATTATTTAGTAGCTCTTATAGCATCAATATCGTGTTAGTCAGTAAAAAAATTTTACAATCCTTATTACCAATTTTCAACTATAATTGGTGTTTTTCATTCCAAATTTCACACTAAAATTGACCTAATTGTGTACAATAAATGAAATTGACTAACTATTATTTTTTGAGCTATTTACTTTGAATTATTTAAAAATGATTTAATTTGAGTTATGAATATGAATGATCTCTTTTTTCTTTTTCAATTTCAAGAACGAAAAAAAAAAGATTTAAATTATAGTCTAATTAATTTGATGATTTTATGGATCCTTTTGTCATTTATTATCAATCCAGTACTCTGTAAGCATTTTTGAAAATGATGAAGAATAGAAATTATCAACATTGAATTAAGTAGCGTGAATTAATATAACATCTTATTTAATTTGATCCATTTGGTTATGGGGTAAACATCAAAAGTAATACGTGAGCTGATGGTGTAGAATTGACCTAATTGTCTATATATCAATCCAGTCTTCGACGTAAGACGTCTGGTTTTTCTTTACCACAAGCCAATGGCTCTCAATTAAGCCAAAACAAAAAACAAAAAACAAAAAAAGTTACCAAAACGTCGTAGTCTCACCAACCCTAGCTAAGCTAGCAAGCAACTTCTCAGCATCGAATTTCTGTTTCCCTGAAAGAAAAAGAATCTGGTGATGCTTATTGATCCGGAAGTTAGGGTACTCCCACACGTATGTTTGTGTATATATATATATATAGTTTTAGTAAAATCCGTTAAAGACGTCGTGTCTATGTATCACGAGCTACTAAATAATAATTAATCTAATTATATAGTATTATTTTATCATGTTAAGAGTAAAAATTTAATGAAAATTTTCAAGGTAAATATTACTATTATTATTATCATTATTATTATTACACACACTATGACATGTCATATTAAACAATATCATGTGCAACACTTGCAATCGCTGTTTCGTGCAAGCAAGTTGATCATATAATATAAACATAATAAAAATTTGAATGTTTATATTTTCTTTTCTCAATTTTGGACAATTTACTTAAAAATTTATCTCGGTAGGTAAGTCTTGATATAGAATCTTAGATGGTACAATCACTTACTCAATATTAGACGTTTCTTATTTTCCAAGAAAAGGAATGTGAAATGAAAAGAAAACAAAAAAAGGAAAAAGAAGAAGCTTTCGGATCAATTTCAACCCAAAAAAAAAAAAAGATCAATCATCACAAAATTGGTGAATTAATAAGACATTTCTCCATGCATGATCAATTTGTTTAGGACCATATATCTAAATCACAATAAATGTATGAATTTTATACAACTGGTCGAGCATTGAAGTACAACTTGCAAACGAACACACGACATCAATATCTTTTGGTATCTAATAAAACAAGGGGACCGTAGCCCATTTTTTCCAACTCAAACATTGAAAGAATTTTATTTTCATTCCTTTATTCTTGCTGCGTTAAATTGAGGGGCAGCATAAATTATAAAATATGCATTTTGCAATCGTGGTGATTTCAAATGATTAGGAAGCAATGATATCATCATCAGTTTTTCTTGGATAAGAGTAGCTTATGAGGATTAGGTCCTGCCGAAAAATTAGGAAACCACGACAACTCCAACTATTCATGGTTTTGATATTTGTTGTGTAATCAAACCAGAGTGCTCATGCATCAAGCGATCGAACTTATAGTAAAAAATGGAATGATATTTTTATAATGTAATAAATATAAATTATTTATTCAAATATTAATATTAGTATAAAAATATATTAAAGATAAATTATTTAATTTTTTAGTTTAGTTAATTTTAAATTTACTACAAATTGTATAAAATTTTAAGTGTATGATTAAATAACTTTGTGAAAAAAGAGTATAAGAAGATATTTTAAGTAAAGAATGTCTTAAAGATTGTGAGAATTCTCTTGTGTAAATATTTGACATATTTAATTTTAAAGAATTAAAGATATTATAAGTAAAAAAATTCAAAATATTCATATAAAAAGTAATAAAAATGAGTTTTATAAAAATAAGTTTAATAAAAATATGCAGACAAACTATAGTTTTTAAAAATTGAAATTATTTTCTGTAAAAAAGAAGGTAATGACCCAAACAAATCCGGGGCAACTCCAGTTTTGATAGGTTAAATTATATTTTATAAAACCTGTTTTTGTATAAAATCAAACCGAACTCGTAACTAATTCCTTGTTGAACTAGTTATACCAACCAATCTAATTTTAACAACCTTGGTTTTCATTTGGTAGACACTAAGGATGGGCAATTTTGGTCATCAACTTTTGGTTCACAAATTCCTTTTTCTTTTCCCTTTTTGTCAGAATTTAAATTGAGAACTTAACTGCAAGACCAAATTGGTATACAAGAAAACAAAATAATTATTTGTCCTTTTGCACAAGTATTTGGACTTTCACATGTTTATATAGCTTTAATATCACTTCGAGATACAATTTCACATTTTAAACTATAATAGGAATCTGTAATTTTGAATAAATGATGAGCAATGTCAATTGGATAGCACTTTAATAAGGACCAGGAGGAGAAAGGAAATTGTGTTATGAATCATGCAAATTGTAAATGTCCATCTATATTCCTTCACATTACTCCTTTACTCCATATAACTCTCCACTTGCTCATGATTTACTTGTCTTGAAAACATGTAACTCCCACTATCTTATAACCCATATAACACCCCACCTTGTAACTTATGTAACACCCCTAATTGATATACATTATATAACCTACATTTAGGTTCTTATAACCTACAAGACTTTTATGTGGGAGGATGAACCTTAAACCTATATAAATAGAGGTTTAGTGAAGGTATTGGGTGAAGAGAAAAAGATAGAAAAATTTCACTACAATTTGTGTTCTTTACATTTCTTCTTTACTATTATTCTATTTACTAGTTTACTACATTATAGAATTGAAAAGTAATACTACTTAGTAGTATTTTCATTACATGTTATCAACACGATTCTCTAGCCAATTTCCATTTTTTCGAGTAAGTTAGATGAGATTTATTTTTTATTAGTTATATTTATCACTATGGCTAACCTTGCAAAGGTTGAGTTTGTTGCACTTGATATTACTGGAAATAATTACTTGTCATGGGTGCTAAATGCTGAAATTCATCTAGATGCAAATGGTCTTGGAGAGACTCTTAAAGAATGGAGTAGAGCCACAAGTCAAGAAAAAGCCAAAGTGATAAATTTTCTCCGTCACCACCTTAACGAAGAGTTAAAAAGTGAATATCTGACAATTAAGGATCCCTTCATCTTGTGGAGTGGTTTGAAAGAAATGTATAAACACCAAAAATTGGTCATTCTTCCAAAAGCTCACTATGATTGGATGCACTTGCACTTGCAAGATTTCAAAACTGTAAGTGAGTATAATTCAGCAATTTTTAGAATCAGTTTACAATTGAAATTATGTGGAGAACAAGTTACTAATGAGGATATGTTAGAAAAAACCTTCTCCACTTTTCACACATCTAATGTGCTCCTGCAGTAGTAATATCGTGAAAAAGGTTTAAGAAAATACTCTGAATTGATTTCTCCTCTTCTTCTTGCTGAACAAAACAATGAGTTTTTGTTGAAAAATCATAAAGCCCGCCCAACTAGCCATTTCCTAAAGCAAATGTGATAGCCCTACAATCTAATCGTGAGCTTGGTCGTGGTCGTAATAATTATGGTGGTCATACCAAAAATGCAACTAACCACCAAAAGTGGGAGAGTAATGATGAAAAAGATGGAGACCAAAAAAAAAAGTGGATAATATGTGCTATCGTTGCGGCATGAAAGGCCATTGGTGTTTTACATAATTGTATCCTCATTTGGAATTTTTATTTTTGGTGAAGAAAATGGACATTCCAAAGTTAAATAACAAAAAATTATGTCTTGCAGACAGTGCAACAACACACTCCATTTTTAAGGACAAGAAATATTTTTCTTATCTAATTATGAAAGAAGCCCATATTAGTACTATATGTGGTAGTGCAAAACTAGTTGAAGGCTCCAGAAGAGCAATTATAATTTGCCTAGAGGAACAAAAGTTTGCATTGATGATGCATTATATTCATCAAAGTCTCAAAGGAATTTGTTGAGTTTTAAGATATCTACCGAAATGGATATCATATTGAGACTACAAATGAAGGTAATAATGAATACTTGTATATTACAAGTATTTCTCTTGAAAATAAAGTTGTATTGAAAAAATTACATTCTTATTCGTCTGGGTTGTACTACACATATATTGCTGCGGTTGAAATATATACAACAGTAAATCAAAAGTTTACCAATTATGATGATTTTGTTGTTTGGCGTGACCAATTGGGCTATCGCGGTTCTATAATGATGTGAAAAATAATAGGGAATTCATGTGGTCATTCTTTGAAGAGCCAGAAGATTCTTCAATCCCATGAATTCTTATGTGCTGCTTGTTCTTAAGGCAAGTTAATTATAAGACCATCACCAATGAAAATTAAAACCGAATCTCCGTATTTTTGGAACGCATACATGGAGATATATGTGGACCTATTCAACCACCCTGTGGACCATTTTGATAGTTTATGGTTTTAATTGACGCATCAAAGAGATGGTCACATGTATGTTTATTATAAACTCGCAACTTAGCGTTTACGAGATTGTTGGGAGAATTAATTCGGTTACGTACTTGTTTTCCTAATTATCCCATTAAGACAATACGTCTTGACAATGCTAGTGAATTTACTTCACAAGTTTTTAATGATTATTGCATATCTGTTAGGATAAGTATTGAACATCTTGTAGCTTATGTTCATACACAAAACGGTCTAGTAGAATCGTTTATAAAGCACTTGTAATTAATTGCTCGACCATTGCTTATGAGAACTAATCTTCCAACTTCTACTTGGGGACATGCTATTTTGCATGCAGTAACATTGATTCGCATAAGACCAATGAATTATCATGAAGTCTCCCCATTACAATTGGTTCATGGTCAGGAACCAAATATTTACCATCTAAGAATTTTTGGAAGTGCAGTTTATATTCCTATTGCTCCACCACAATGCACTAAGATAGGATCTCAAAGGAGGTTAGGTATATATGTTGGGTATGAATCTCCATCAATAATTAAATATCTTAAGTCAATGATTGGAGATTTATTTACAACTCAATTTGCTGACTGTCATTTTGATGAGTCACTTTTCCCAACATTAGGGGGAGGCATGGTTCGCAGGATCGGGATCCTACGTAGAATTGTTTTGGGGTAGTAGAATCGGATCGAATCGTAGGATCGTAAGATCGTAAAATCTTATAAAAAATTACCAAAAATCGATCTTACGTAGGATCGTTTTGAAATAGTAAAATTGGATCGGTATGATCGGATCGTAAGATCGTAAGATCCTACAAAAAATTATTAAAATAAAATTAATTATGTATATTTTATCAAAACAAAAGTAATAAAATCTAAAACGATGTCGTTTTGGTTGAAAAAACAATGTTAAAAAAAATTGTAGGATCGCTCAGGATCGGTAGGATCATACGATCCTACCGATCCTGTACGATCCTACCACCGATCCTATTAATGAGCGATCTTGGATCGATTTTGTGTATCAGAATCGTAGGATCGTGCGATCCTACGATCCGGATCTCGATTTTGACATCTATGGGGGGAGGCAAAATAAGGCCGGACAAGAAAATTGGTTAGAATGAATTATCATTGTCTTATTTTGATCATCATACAAAGCAATGTAAACTGGAAGTTCAAAAGATAATTCATTTGCAAATTTTAACAAATCAATTGCCAGACGCTTTTATTGACCTAAAGAGAGTTACTAAATCTTATATTTCGGCTGTAAATGCTCCTATTAGAATTGATGTCCTTGAAGGACAAGTGACCACCGCAAATGAGGTTAAAGCACGCCTGAAGCGTGGTAGACCAATCGGTTCCAAAGATAAAATTCCTCACAAAGAAAATGAACAAATGATTCTGATGGTCAAAGCGAGGAAATTACAACTCCTAAAGAGTTTCCCAACATGGCTAGTAAAAGATTTTCAAAAGAAATTCAGGTACTCGAGAATGTTGATAATCATGAGAATTTAATTAATTATGCCATGGCTAGGGAAATATGGGACCGATAGATAATTAATGTCGATGCTAAATTTGTTTATGCTGTAGCAATTGCTATTATAAATAACAATGAGGATCATGAGCCAAAGTTTGTAGAAGAATGCAGACGTAGAGATGATTGGCCAAAATGAAAAGATGCAATTCAGGTTGAATTGAATTCACTGGTTGAATGTAAAGTTTTTGGACTAGTGATATGCACACCAAAAGATGTGCAACCCATTGGATATAAATTGATTTTTGTGCGCAAGAGGAATGAAAAAAAATGAAATTGTGCAATATAAGGCACGTCTTGTAACCTAAGGTTTTTCACAAAATTTTGGTATTGATTATGATGAGACGTATTCTCCTGTGGTGGATGCAACTACTTTTCGATAATTACTTATTTTGGCATTATGTGAAAATGTTGAAATGCGTCTCATGGATGTCGCTATTGCCTATTTATATGGCTCACTTGATAACAACATTTATATGAAAATCCCTAAAGAATTTAAATTGCCTAAAAGGCATGAACATAGTTCTCGAGATCTTTACTTGATTAAACTATGTAGATCTCTTTATAGTTTGAAATAAGTTGGACATATGTGTTATAACCACTTCAGTGAATATTTGTTGAAAGAAGGCTATAAAAATGATTTGTTATGTCCATACATTTTTATAAAGAGATCTAATTCAAGATTTTTCATTATTGCTGTTTATGTTGATGATTTAAATCTTATTGGGACTCCTGAAGATCTCCAAAAAGCTTCTGATTGTTTAAAGAAAGAATTTGAAATGAAAGATCTTGGAAAAACAAAATTTTGTCTTGGTTTGCAAATTGAACATTTGGAAAATGGTATCTTTCTACATCAGTCAGCTTATATAATTAAAATGCTTAAAATGTTTTATATGAATAAAGCACACTCTTTGAGCACATCTATGGTTGTAAGGTCACTTGATGTGAATAAAGATCCTCTCCAACCTTGTGAAGGTGATGAAGAATTACTTGATTTAGAAGTACTATATCTTAGTGCTATTGGAACATTAATGTATCTTGCTAGTTATACACAACCAGATATATCATTTGCTGTAAATTTACTAGCAAGATATAGTTCTTCACCTACACGAAAGCATTGGAATGGTGTTAAACATATATTTCGTTACCTTCAAGGTATAATTGATATCGGTTTTTATTATCCTAAAGCACTCAAATCTGATTTTATAGGTTATTCAGATGCTATATATCTATCAACTCCCCATAATGCCTGGTCACAAACGGGTTATGTTTTCACATGTGGTGGCACTGCTATTTCTTGCGTTCTATGAAGTAAACTATGACTACCACTTTTTCTAATCATACTGAAATAATGGCCATCCATGAAACAAATAGAGAGTGTTTTTGGTTAAGATCTATGAAACAAATATTCGAGAGTCATGTGGTTTGCATTTGGACAAGGAAGCTCCTACTACTTTATTTGAAGATAATGCTGCATGTATTGCTCAATTGAATGAGGGATATACCAAAGGTGACAGAACAAAACACATATCTCCAAAGTTCTTCTTCACACATGATCTCCAAAAGAATTGTGATATTAATGTTCAACAGATTCATTCAAGTGATAATCTGGCAGATTTATTTACAAAGTCACTACCGACTTCAACATTTGAAAAGCTGGTTCACAAGATTGGGTTACGTCGACTGAAAGATATTCAATGATGTGCTCAAGAGGGGAAGTAATCGTACACTGTACTCTTTTTTTCTTAGCCAAGGTTTTTTCCCACTAAGTTTTTCCTGACAAGGTTTTTAATGAGGTAGTGTCACATTTTTATGTACTCTTTTTTCTTTACTAGGTTTTTATCCCATTGGGTTTTTCCTCGTAAGGTTTTAATGAGACATTTTTCTCAAAGACAAACATCCAAAGAGGAGTGTTATGAATCATACAAATTTTGGATGTCCATCTATATTCCTCTACATTACTATATATAACTCTCCACTTGTCCATGATTTATTTGTTTTGAAGATATGTAACTCCCACTACCTTATAACCCATGTAACATCCCATTTTATAACTCATGTAACACCTCTAATTAATGTACATTATGTAACTTACATTTAGGTTCTTGTAACCTACAAGACTTTTATGTAGGAGGATGAACTCTAAACCTATATAAATAGAGGTTCAGTAAAGGTATGGGATGAAGAGAAAAAGATAGAAAAATTTCACTATAATTTGTGTTCTTTACATTTCTTCTTTACTATTATTCTTCAAATTTCATAAATCGTACTGACTTTTGGTACTATTTATGAAATAATCTTATTCTATTTACTAGTTTACTATATTATAGAATTGAAAAAGTAATACTACTTAGTATTTTCATTACAAATGGCTAGTTTTACACGTTTTTCCTTTTGGGAACTGGCGTTTAACGGTTATGCCACGAAAAATAAGTGGAAAAATCCACATACCATTGAAGCGTCACGTCTTGTTGAAGGACAGGCTTGTGAGGCCTTCGTTTCACTTGTATAGTAGATGGACTAGGCCATAATCTCTGGGCTAGTTTTTTTTCTGTCCCCCGATGTATATGTATACATAATCATACTGGGTCTTGGTATTTGATCTTCATTACTGATGGCAACTGAACGAACTTCGAACAAATAGAGCTTGACCCGCCATCTGCCACCATTTGTTAAACCTCGCCCTCTCACTGCTCTCCTTTCATTCGCCACTGGCCTCCTTTCACTTGCCGCCTGCCTTGCCCTTGACCCTTTTCCTGGGTACCCAATGAGGCATCGTTTTAAATAAAAAATATTTAAAAAATTAAAATTTTAACATTTTAAGTCATAGAATAAGAATAAAATTAATCTAATAACCTCATTAAGAAATTATTAAATTAAAATAAATCATATAATTTTAACAATTAAAAAAATCTAATTAAACACATGAATTTTACATAATCAAATAACATAATCCAAGTGAATAAATAATAATTTACAATTAATAGATAAATAATAGTAAATTAATAGTAAATAGTAACTAATACTGGAATATGATATTTAAAAATTTTATTAGCATAATTGTAATATAAATATAATCTAATAATTAAAAAACATTAATAATAAATTAGTATTCTGATTAATATTGATAACGTAATATATATAATCATATAAATAATATATTTACTAATATACATAAATAATATAATTATTAAAATTTAACTATATATTATATAAAATAAATATAACTAAAAGTTCCCGTTTAAAAGTAATGGAGAAAAACTCTTTCCCGCCACCTAATCCACCTGCCCTGCGAGGGTTAAATAAGGTAGATACCCTTGCTATCCCTAGTTTTCATTATTAGCAAGTTGAAAATTAAACCTTTAGCCAAACATGTTAATATTTACATTAATAACGGTTTTCAAAGATTAAAAAAAAAAACACGATACTATAAAAACAATTGAAAATCCAAGCCTTGTTAGAAAAAGAAAACATTATGGACCCCTATTTTATAAATAGTAAATTTAGTAAAATTACATATGCTTCCAATCTCTCTCTCTCTCTATATAAAAAACAGAGAGAACACTCAAAAGTATACTTCACATTATAGCGAATGATCTTTTTCGTTATTCACTTTTAAAAAGGGAATAAAATGTCTTTCACAATTCAAAAACTGGAATTTTTGGTACTATTTGAGAAATAAACGGGAACTTTTAGTCCTTCAAATTTCATAAGCGGGAACGTTTAGTTCTGAAATTTCCATCAAATTTTGGTCCTTGAAATTTGAAAGACTATTTATTCCCATTTTAAAAGTGGATGATGAAAAAGATTATTCAGTGAAATGTGGAGGACAATTTTGGGTGTTTCTTCTAAAAAACAATACCCAACTCATGCATAATTTTGATTTTATTTTGAATTATGTATGCACTTAATCGCATAGACATAATTTTGAATTGCAAACATAGAAATTGGCTTTTTAATAATTATTTCTACTAATCATTTTATCTTATTTTATTTAAAATTCAAAATTAAAATATAACACTTGTCTATTACCATGTACTAATTCGATATTTACAATTACAACACATGTCCTATTAAAAAGTTGGTAGGTTATTCATTTATCAATTTAGTTTTGTTTGTGTTGAAATTGGCTTATAATGATTATTTCTTCTAATCTTTTTATACTATCTTATTCAAAATTAAATTAAATTATAACACTTATCCAAATATAACAATTATCATATTCATATATATATAATTGTTATTTTTATCTCATTTATCCATTTATTTTTCATTTTATGAGTCAAACAATAGTATTATGCTAATTTTTTTTAATAATTTACTTTATTTTAATTATCACTCAATTTTATTTGCTCTTCGTCTCTTCGTCCTTTAAACCTTCACCTTAGCCAAGTCTCTACATCTTTTAGCTATGCATATATTTATTTCTCTATTTTTTTTAGACGTAAATTATTTATAGAAGGTTCTTTTTTGATATATATATCCATTTAACATACTTTTGACACGTATATAAACTTGGTTATTATAATCAAGCCGCGTGTAGAGTTTTTATTCTTCATATTTATTTACCCTACAATATAAAATTTTAATTTAAATATATGTTTGATTGACATCGATTAATTGTTTTGAGTAAATTTAAATATATCTTAATCACTTTCAAATTAACTTCAAATGTAACTTATAATCCTTATCATTTTATTTGAGTTCAAGTAAAAGTTCTAATTCTTATCGCTTTATTTATATTTATCACAACCAAGGCCACCTCCCCTAAGATTCCCTTAATTTTTTTTTCTTAATTTTTTTATTAATTTATCCCTCATAATTTTATCCCTAAGTGAAAATAAAAGTTAAAAAAATTACATGGTCAAAGGCAAATATAAAGTTGAAGTATCAATAATTTCTTAAAAATTAAAAAAATTATGAAAATTTATAGAACTACAATCACATTTAGGATTTGTAACAAACCCCTAATAGACAGAGAATTTTTACAAGTTAAGTTACCAATATTTTCTTTGTTAGTTTAAAATTAGCAAAAGTAAGAATTAATTTTTGGTCAAAAGTTTTTTATGGTTATAATTGTTTATTTCTTTTTTTGATTTTTCAGTTGGCATGGTTATGTAAATTTTATATCCAAATTTTCATTCTTTACTGATATAGTTGAAAAGTTAAAATTGAATCATTCATCAGTCAGTTATTATCATGATTTATCATTTTTTTTTCAAGAAAGACTTTGATTATATTAACGTAGGAATATCCAAGTTAACACAGTACAAAGAGTGTCCATAAAAAGACTAGCCTTAAATGGATGGACCCTAAGATTGGAGATGATTATATTGCATTAGTTGATGAGAGCCCAGTTGAACATGCATTTCCAACAGATCCTCCTTCTTCAAGTAATCAACAAACCACAGCCAACACACAAAGAAAGAAGCATGTAGTAGCCGAGATAAATTCTAGTTTAGGGAAAAAATCTTGGGTGTGGAGACATTTCATATTCTAGAAGTGTTTCCTAAAGAACAATTGAGGGTTTCATGTTCGTATTGCAATAAAGTTTTACTTTGTCCAAGTAGAAATGATACTACTTGTTTAGCCATTCACCTTATAGGATGTGCTAGCTATCCATATAATATTGAGATGAAAAAGCAGAAAATGGAAATGAATCTTTCACAAGGGAAAGGGGAAAAATGATGAAAACATCTATTTTGATCAAGAGAGGTGTAGTAAAGCTCTTACGAGGATGATATTAACTGAAGAGTTACCTTTTCAAACTTGTGGAAAAAGAGCGATTTCTTGATTTTCATTATGAATTGCAGCCTAGATTTGATGTTCCCTCACACACTACTGTGACTAGAGATTGCTATAAAGTGTTTTTTGAAGTAATTTTTTGAGAAATTATCTTCATCTGTTTGTCTTACTACGAATGCATGGATTTCCATAGAAAATTTGAACTATTTGTGTGTGACGGCACATTATAAAAACATAATTAACTTTTGCCTGATTATCAATCATAGTGGTAATGTGATTGGCTTGACAGTGGAGAGATATTTGTTAGGATGGGGTATTCAAAAGATTCTACAGTTACTATTGATAATGCTAGCTCTAATGATACTAGTGAGTAAATTTTGAAAAGAACTAAATAGTTGAAATGGAACTATTAACATAGGGAATATTTGCATATGAGATGTGCTGCACACATTTTAAGTTTAATTGTGAGGGAAGAGTTAAATATTACAATGATCATATTGCTAGAATTAGGGTTGTTGTTAGGTACGTAAGATCTTCCCTTGCCAGATCTCAAAAGTTCAAGTCTTGTGTTGATGTAGCAAGAATTGAAAGTAAAAGCATGCTTTGTTTGGATGTTGAAAATAGATGGAATTCCACTTATTTGATGTTAGTTATAGCTTTGAAATTTCAAAAAGCTTTTGAATTGATGGAGTCTATGGATAAAAACTATGTGGCTGAGTTGTCTCTACAAAGATTACCTACTGATAATGATTGGAATTTTGCTTCTAATTTGTTCCCTTTCTCAAGATACTCTATGATGCAACTATTTTGATGTCTGGCTCACTTTATGTTACTCGAAATGAATATCTACGCTAGATTATTAATATATGTGCTTTTATTTCCAAAATGAATGAAAGTGAAGATAGTGGTATATGTGATGTAGCTTGCAATATGGAAAAAAAAGTATGACAAATATTACTTGAATGTTGAGAACTTGAATATCTTATTTTTTATTGCTGTTGTTCTTGATCCGAGATTTAAATTGAGTGATGTCTATCGAATTATGGATGAGACGTATGCTGTGAAGAATGCTACATTGTTGAAAAATAAGGTCATAACAACTCTACATTCTATGTTTGAGGCTTATAGTCCAACAGTACAACGGAAGGAGACAAGTACTCAATCTGAGGGTTTAGTATGATAGAGGTTGATAATAATGTTGAGGTTGCTTTATTTATGAATTATTTGTATTTTGATGATGAGGGTGATATTAATATTGTTGCTAACAAAATAGAATTGGATATCTACTTGCCTGAGATGAAGTTTGATAAGAAAGATAAAACATTTAACATTCTTCATTGGTAGAAATCAAATGCTTCTTGATACCCGACACTTGCTTTAATGGCTAGAGATTTATTGGCTATTTCGGTATCAACTGTGGCTTAAGAGTCGACATTTAGTACAAGAGGTCGTGTTCTTTATTCTTTTAGATATTTTTTTATCTCCAATAATAGTAGAAGCTATTATTTGTGCACGAGACTGGTTGTAGAAAGATCATAAAAGTATTAATTTGGAGGAGAGTATAGAGGAGCTTGAGGTGATTGAATCAAGTAATGAAATTTGTAGCTCGACTTTTTTTATCACTTAACGCATTAAATTAGGTTAATATAATTGTATTATATTATTAATACAATTAATAATATAGTACAATTGTTTAATATTCATGTACAATTTTGATGTACTTGTGTTTAACCTCTCTTTTTTTCAGTTGATATTTTAAAGACACCGGGGATAAATGAAGAACGTCGTATCATTGATGTTGAAGTTTGAACAGTTGATGTGCGATATGGGAAGAATTTAAAAGTATTTGCTTTAATACATTGATTGTCTTGCTAAAATAGTAAAATTGGTTGAAATATTTAATGACGTGTTGTAAACATTTGGATTTAGTTTCCTTGTTTCTTGTAAAGAATTTCTCTCTCTCTCTTTTTCTTTTTTAAGGAAACGTTTTAATTTTCTTGAAGTATTTGTTATTAGTATTTGTAGTATTGGATTTTAAGAAATAAAAAATTAAAAGGAGAAAAAAATTAAACCCTTTATTAAATTAATCAGAATCAATTTGAACGTAATTTCTTATACTATTTGTTACTAGTATTTATACTATTGAATTTTAAGAAATGAAAAATTAAAAGGAGGAAAAATAAATTAAACCCTTTATTAAAAAATATAATTAATTTAATCATAATTTGTTGTAATATTTGTAGTATTGAATTTTAAGAAATGAAAATTTAAAAAGGAAAAAATTAAACCCTTTATTAAAAAAATCGAAATCATTCATAATTTTTTGCAGCATTTGTTACTAGAATTTATAGTATTAGATTTTAAGAAATGAAAAAAATAAAGCCTTTTGTTTCTTTAAAAAAAAAAAAGATCGAACCAAATTAATTAGACCCAATTTAGAATATAGCCGACCTGATTTGCTCCGATCAAAGTCTGTACGCACCGTGCGAATCAAACCGGATCCGATCCGGTGTGATTTTCCATTTTGTGCAGCCCTAGGATTTGACCTAATCAATGGTCAAATTCTCTCTCGTTTTAATAACAACTAAGGCTTTGTTTCGATTGCAATTTATTTGAGAAAAGTTGTATTAGAATGTGTGAAAATTTTGGTGGATATTTTTTGATAGAAAAGTATTTTGGAGGAAAAAATAAGAGAGAGAATTTTTTAAAATTATGTGATAGGAATTTGAGTGGTAAAATTTAAATTTTAAATTTTAAATTTTGAAATAAAAATATGTTTAATTTTTTTTAAAGAAAAGTTAAGTTTTTATAAATAAAAACATGTCCAAATGAAGCCTAATATTTTGGTTGAAAGTAAAAAAAATTATTAAATTTTTTTTTTTTTTGGGTTTTACGTGGGATTTTGCTTGTATTGTAGTTGATAGATGACAACTCAAACACAAAGGTAAGTTGAAGCACACAGCTCATGACAACGTCTTCCACAATTGTGGGCGATTTTGGTGCGATACTATGTGCGGTTCACTTTAAAAAAAAATTTGGTGTTTTTTTCCCCCTCTTTCTTAGCGATTTTCTCCCTTTTTGTGAGGATTTTGTCCTCTCTTTGTGGAGGTGGGTGTTATTGTTTGGATGCCGGGCTTCGACAGTATTCCGTTAGGCATGAGCAGGAGACAAATTGACAAACTTCTGCAGCAGTAGTTTCGAGATACTCCAAGACTAGATGTCAAGCTGGTTTTTATCCTTTCATAGGTTTTTAAATAGGATTGCTATTGGTGTAAAGGTTATTGTGTGCTAGTTGAAAATAGCAATCCTTTGTTTTCTATCGCACTTTCTTTTGTGGTACTGATCCTCTGTGGATCACTACCACAAAAAGTAATTATCTTTTTTTAGGTTACCTTATGTAAATATTTGCAAATGCAACAATATCTACTAGCGTTTTGTGTAAAAAAGAAGATGACAACTCTAACACAATTATTTTGGAATTCAAGATACAATGGTGAGATAGTACAATTAACATAAATAAATACTTTAATTTTTTTCTTTTTTTATTTAGATTGGAAAAACTCATAATCAAAAACCCATGTATAACTACTTTACCTACTAAATCACTCCTATTAATATTTAAATATATTTAATGATAACTTAAATAAATGTAAAATAACTTCACTGATTTGTGTAATCCCAAATTAGACTTGGTGCTTAGAGATTTTATAAGGGAAAAAATACAAAGACTTGGAGGAAGATCTCTTAATGATAGCATCCACTATACCGCATCTGAATGTTGTTATATGTGATAAAAAAAACTTAGAAAAAGAGTTCAGTTTAAAAAAAAAAATTTATCTCAAAGAAAAATTCAATTTCAAACAAAATTTCTAAAATATTATTAGTAATAATAATTGTGTATACTTATAATTAAAAAATAAAAATAAAAATAAAAATATGAAATCATATATTTAATTAATGTATTAAATGTATTATACCTAATAACTAATAAAACATTGTACTTAATCTAAAGTGGACTCTTATTTTTGGGACAAATGGAGTATAAATTTATGTAATGTTAACTTAGAATTAGGATATTTTACTTGCCTTCAAAAAAGATTGACACTATTAGTAAAGAATAGTAGCAGCATTTTTATGGATTTGTTAGGCCTTCAGCAAACCCATTAGAACAAACAACCAAAGAATGACATTTGAGTTTATAGTTGTCATTGGCTATGTTTGGATTGTGTTTTATTTACAAGAGATTAACTTTTTTCAAACAAAAATAAAATATTCAAACACCTTTTTATTTCAAATTTTAAAATTATAATTTTCCTCCCAAATTCTCCCCACATAATTTTTTAAAAAATTTTCTTTTATTTCCCTACAAAAATTTTTTTATATATATTTAGAAGTGTTAAGAGAGAAATGAGATTGAGGGTATTAATGTAGGTAAAATTATATTAATAGATTTTTTTATTTGTAAATAAAATAATGCCCTTCAGACAAATTGACAAAAAGTTACACTCTCTTAATTATCTAGTATTCTACCCATGCAACTGCACACATCTTCTTGTTGTTAAAAAAAATATAATTATAATTTAAAATTTTAAAGTTGTAATCTCTTATTTTTCATCTAAAAGTATTATTATTTTTGTAATAAATTTAAATAATATAGATAATAATAAATTGTTTTAGAATATTTATATTTGAAGACAAATACATACAAACACAAAAAGACAAAATATATTAAAAAAACACATATAAATAAAGATAAAAGCACAAATAAACTTTTTTGTATCTAACATATAAAAACAAAGATAAAACCCAAAAAGATTTAAAATAATACAAATGAAAGAAAAAATATTAAATAAATTCATGTAAACTTTAAAATATCTCTTATAAAATATGAATATAAGAGTTCATCAAATTATTTAAATTTGTAGCATAATTTCATTAGATTAGATTTTTTTATGATAATTTAAACTCTCTCATTAATGCCCTAATAAGGGTAATGATTGTTAATGGCAGAAAAGAAAATACAAAATTTTAAAAATAAAATAAGGGTAAAATTAATAAATAAGCAGTGGCTTAAAAGGGAAAATTTTGTGAAATATTTGGTAAATCATATAATTAAATAACAATAGAAAAATTTAGTGATAAATGTTATGTTTTGATTGAAGTTTTAAAGAAAATTAGATAAGAAAAGTATAATAAAGCAAATTATTTTATTATCCGATCTTGAAATTGAGTCATAAGAGTTATAAGTAAATTCAAAATAAAAAGATTAAGAGATTATATAATCATAATCCAATTCTAGCAACACACAAAAAAATAATATTGAAAAGAAAAAATTTAGGAAGCAACAATGATATCATTAAAATTATAAATAGGTGTCAATATTATAAACTATTGAATTACACATGTGACAAAATTATATTTAATGTGGGCATTAGACATTATTTTATATATATAATAGATAATAGATAAGATAATGTTAATCCCCAACATTCTTATCCGTGTAATGTTTAAAAAGCTTAGCTAATCAAGTTTTGCAAGTGTCCTTAATTTGCTCAACTTTATTTTCTTTAATTACTTCAAGATACGCGTCTTCCAATCCATACTATAGTGAGAAAATATGGATTGAAATGGAAACACATACAATTCTTGTTAATATCTAAAAACTTTATACACACACATATATAATAATAGATAAGGAAATCATAATTCTGGCATTAATTGAGAATAATGATTCCTATATTTTACTCTTCAGACTAATAAAGTTTAGATTAATCTAACTAACATATGAATATAAATTAGATTATGAATATAACTACAAATATAAATGTAATAAAAAAAATAATGAACTAATAGTCATTAGAAGAACTCAAAAAAAATAAATAAACCTCAAATGAATGGCCTAATCAGATAAAGTCATTATATTATTTCATTGCATAAATTACGTTTATAATCAGAGAGGTGCTTCTGCCATTGGAAATTATTTGACTAAATAATAGATGGTGTGATCTTTATTGATGGAATAAAAGAATATATCAAATGTTTGACTAAATAACATATTTAATAAGATAATTGTGATATTTATTTGATTGTCCCAACATTCTTATCCGTGTAAGATTCTAATTTATGCATATGAATAAATATTATAGTTAGTAAATAACAGTTAGTATATTTACTTAATTACCTAAATTAAATTTAACTATAATCAGATAGAGTTAGTATATTTATTTGATTACCAAACTTACGTTCATAATCAGATAGGTGGTGTTATTATGTTAAATAAAATAGTATGCGTGTCAAAACCATATGAAAGGGATATTGTTTTATATATACATAATAGATTATGAAAACTCCACTACCCCTAATAAAAATTTTCCCATATATAAATTGCAAGAAAAATCTTCTACTTTCCATTGCCTAATAAATCATTTATGAAAACAAATTATCTTTTCAATTCTTTGTATAAAATTTTTTATAATCCCTTTTTAAGAGGGAAATTGTTGCAACTTGCAGTTGGTTTAATTTAATATCTCGACCTCTAAGATGGATGTTTAAAGCGTAACCAGTGCATCATTATTCGTTTTAGAAAAAAAAAAAGAAGCATGCATTCTTTTATCCGTTTGATTCTCGAGTTCAATTAACTTAGTAAATTCTCATATAGTTTTCTAAATACAGTGATAAGTATATTCTATCGCGGTTATTCAAATTCAAAACTTAAAAAAAAAAAAATCTAATAACACAAACATTGAATGAACGATTTGAGTCATCTGACCACGAAGGAAGGCCAGCCACATGACAATCCTAATATCCATTTACATGAGACAAACTTCTTGGTTTGAAACACACACATGGACACATTTCTATTTCAACATCAGTATCCTCCAAATACAGCTTATACTATATAGTGTTCTAGTTACATGCAACCTCGGATGCAAGCTTTGCTCTAAGGTCCTTTCTCAATATTTTGCCAGATGGGGCTTTAGGAATTGCATTCACGAAAAATACTAGGTGGATTTTCTTATAGTAAATTACCTGCAAAATATAATAACAATTCGTCCCATGTCAAATTAAAGGCCAAAAAAGAGTTCATGATCAAGAAGGCAAAGAAAAAAATCACAATTATAAATGCATATTTAGCTTGCTAATAATTTCCAAGTCAACCCTTTTTGTTTTTTTTGGGGTCGATCCATATAAAAGAAAATTTATAGTGAAAATATTAAGTGCAATGGCTTTATAGTAATTAAGTGCAACAACTATATAATACTTATATAATACTTAATAATTGAAAGAGTTCAAAACCTATTAATTTAAATTTTTAGCACCAAATTAGACTATCGCCATCTTATTAAGTTGCTTTAATAGACTTTTTAACAAATTTAGTCATTAACATCATTGAACGGGAAAATTCCTGACCACGGAAATTCCTAATTCTTTATATAAAAAAGCCAAATTTACAAGCAAAAAACTTATAAAAAAATAGTATTTCTTATGTTCAAAAAAAAAAAAGTTCAATTTCAAAATTTTACTTTGTCTTAAAAAGAGGTCTATTTTTTGTGTGAAACTATTATATTATCCTTAGTAATAATAACAATACACAATCTAAATTAAAAAGTAAAGATAAAAATATAAAATTATATATTTAATAATGCATTAAATATGTTGTACCTTGCAACTTAAAAAAAAATTGTATAAAAATGGACTCTTTATTTTTTGAAAGGAATGGAGTATTTCTTTCGTTTTTTTGTTTTTTTTTTTTTGGGTGCAATTGACTTGCTATACATGTGCAGATTAACTGTACTTAATAATTTTTTTTCCAAATTACCTGATTGGAAATATATTGTTTAATCTCATCCTCGGAAACCTTGGAACCATTTGAGCTCACTACAAAAGCGACAGGGAGTTCTCCAGCAACCTCATCTTTGATGCTGTGGTCAAATGAATTGCCAATATAATGAATAAATTCAATCACAGTACGTACCGTTTTTTTTTTTTTTTTAAATTCCAAAAATGTAAACAAAACCAATGAACTGAGAACTGAAATGCTTACGGGACCACGGCAGCATCAGATATACAGGGATGAGAAATTAACAAGGCTTCCAGCTCTGCAGGGGCTACTTGAAACCCTTTATACTTAATCAGTTCTTTCAATCGGTCGACAATGAAAACTTCATCGTTTTCATCGATGTATCCTATGTCTCCTGTGTGCAACCATCCTTCTTTGTCGATTGTGTTCTCAGTGGCCTCCGGATCATTTAGGTAACCTTATTAAGGAAATAACATTTTGTCAATCATAAGAAATATGTATATAAAGCAATCAAAATAATTCTTTTGCAACGCTGAATATAAAGTGTTATGAGATTTATGTCAACTTATTAGTGTGTAACAGATAATTAGGTACAAAAAGCGTAATAGAAAATTCAATGCATTTATCACAAAAGATCTCGTGTTACACTTTTTGTTTATCATTTTTTATTATATATTCTAATGAGTTAGTATAACTCTTATAATTTGTGTTAATATTTATACAATTGATTTTAATTTTCTTTCTTATAAATTTTAATGTTAAGGGGTTCATTTTCTTGTTGTTAGATTATATTTATGTTAAATTTTTAATGAGAAAAATAAATAAAAAATACCATAAAATTTTATTAAAATCTTATATTGATACAAAAAGTAGGAAACTTAATATTATAATTAACCAGGATAAGAGTAGATATTAACAATATGTATATTAGTATAAATGATAACACTCATGCCAACTAATTAAAATGTGTAACATAGAGTGGAACATGAAAAGCGTAATAGAAAATTTAACACCTGTAGTTATTTAGTCTATTGCAGAATAAAAATAGAAATTTATGGAGGATTAGAAAACTTTTTTTTCCTTTTGCAAAAAATATACTTATCTAATGCAGTTTAGCGAGTAAAAATTATTGTTATTTAGTATTTTTTAACTAGAATTCGATTTTCACTATTTCAAAGTCTCCTTTTCCGGACAAACTTCTTACTTCTTAATTAATCCTCTCCTATTGAAAAATCAACAATAATATAATAGAAAAAAGAAACAGAATGTGATGGTCAACCATTGTGTCACTATGCCAAGTTTTGCTAACCCTGAAATAAATGCTAGTGCGAGACTGAGGGCTCTCCCTTATGTCTGTGTCTTATTTAATTTCCTATCCTGATTTTCTACATTCCCATTTTATATACTAAAATGCACAGTGAGAAAATGGAGATGAAATAGTACATTAAAATAAAAATGGATTGAATTTTCAATAAAATTATCCAAATTTGAGTGTTGACTCTCGTCCCTTCTTTAGTTTCGCGAATCGTATTAATCTTTTTTTAACAAGTCACTCTTGAAAGAAATAAATAAATTTTAAAAAGATTTTTTCTATACCTTCATCGTAAAATATTTCTAAATTTTCCAATACAATCACCGTTAGACAATTGCCAAAAAAGCACAAACTAGAAAATACCATGATAAAGTTTTTGCTCAAAATATCAATCAAACTAAATAAAAAATCTTTAACCAAATTTGCGTGATGTAAATGCAATTAAGAAAGTGACACAAGTTAATCCATATAACTTATAATAGAAAGTGGGCTAATCTAAATAATCTTACTTACGTAGTGAAAAAAACATTTATTAATCTTTCTACCAAATCAAATTAGTTAAAAATGTTCGTTAATGAGCCAAATATATTTTCATTTTTCGATTTTTTTCTCAATAAATAGATTTGTTTGAGTTTTGTTCAAAAAAAATGAAATGGGATATGATCTACCTTTCATGATTTGGTCTCCACGGATACAAATTTCTCCCTTTTGATTGCGGGGTAGGGAGAGATTGGTATCAGGATCCACAATTTTCATCTCAGCGTTTCTGACAACAGTCCCGCAGGCTCCTGATTTCACCTCAAATGGCTCCTTCGCAAACGCTAAGCACATTGATAACGCCCCTGCCTCCGTCATGCCATAGCCCTGATCAATAGTTCCAACACAAAAACTTCAACAACCACTCCAAAGAAGAAAATCAACCACGCTTTGATTACGAAACAATTAAAGACCCACAAACAATTTCGGCGATTATAACACATTTTAATGCAACCACATGGTTCAGTTATGGCTGCAAAACTCAATGATACACATAGGTTTTTCCTATTCAAAGTCCACCACGTAACCTGATTTTCTCCCAGAGATTCAAACACTATACGTGTATGTGTTACGTTTCAAAACTATTTTTTTATTTTTTTTAATATAGTAATTTTAACATAAATAATATTTTAAAAATTAAAAAATATATATGTTTTGAACTCCAAATATTTACCCTCTCGTAGTATTGGTCTCAACTAACTAATTAAGATTTTAAATTTTACCAAACGTAGGAGTATTAATTTAAAGGGATGATTTCACATATTTTCCTAATAAGGAAAAGATGTATAAAGACTACAAGATCTTCAGTACTTCAAATTTTGAAAAGATTATAAAGATTACAAAAATTATTATAACTATAATATTGACATTGGCTTTGTTAAATTATATATCCTAATTAAAAAGATTTTAAAGGGGGATGTGGGGCCAGGTGAGTTATTATTTCATACTTCAAGAGTTTTAGAAAAACTTACTTTTAAATTTTTTTTATTCTAAACAAAGAGTCTACTTTTTAAAAAAAAAATTATTTTATTTTATAAATAATGATTTTATATGGCTTAAAATTAAAAATAAAAAATTATGTATATAATAATGCATCAAATATGTTAAAATATGAAAACTTCTATTGCTTAATTTAACTTTTAGAGAAACTTTAACAACTATAAGTTATAATATAAACATTTTTGTTTGCAACTACTTTTAGATTTTTATAATTTATAAAAGATTACAACTAATCAAGTGGATTTTTTTCCCAATAAAAAAAAAGTATGGATTAATAGTGTAATACTGATATTAACGAGCTAGACTCTACTAAGTTGTAGGTGGGAGTTGACCAGTGACCACGCTCCTGCCTTAACACTGGTCCCACTATGAAGAAAAATATTCACAAATGTCCTCTTTTTTTTTCTTCTTTTTTTTTTTGTCTCAAATTCTTCCAAACATCCATATAATTGTGTTTTATTTTGTATTTTTACTTTTACAAAATAAAAATTATAAAATAAAAGATATAATTTTATTTTTTAAATATTTTTTTTGTATTTTTATGTTTATCATATAAAAATTATGAGGAAAAAATTATTCGAAAATATAAAAAATATATTTAATCCACGTACACTTTATACTAGAATAAACTTTAAAATCAACATTTTAAAATTCAAAAGAAAAGGTTATTTCAATTAATCACCAAAAATAAATAAAAAGGAAGGAAGAACAGGAATGCATTACTATCATATTAATTGATACCTGTCCAAGTGTAGCATTAGGAAGCCTGGCTCTAACGGTGTCTTCCAGCTCCTTCCCCATGGACGCCCCTCCCGACATGATCATCCTTATTGAAGAAAGATCATACTTATCCACCGCAGGACTCTTGGCAACATCCAAAACCAGCGGCGGAGCAAATGGAGCAATCGTCACTTTGTATTTTTGCACAAGCTCCAACAATGCATTGATCTCATATTTTTGCATAATCAAAATCGCGGCACCAACTCTCACCCCACAAAGCAAGACCGAATTGAGAGAGTATATGTGGAACAAAGGGAGAAGGCACAGAATCACGTCTTCACTGTGAAAGTAAAGATTAGGATTATCACCATCAACCTGTTGTGCCACGCTGGTGACCAACCCTTTGTGTGTTAGCATCACCCCTTTTGGGAGGCCGCTCGTGCCTGATGAATAAGGCAGAGCAACGACGTCGTTCGGGTTGATCTTCACCGCCGGCATGTCGTTCTCGTCGGCCTGCGTCAGTTCCGAGAAATGCAAACAACCCTCCTGCGGAGAATCGGTGCACATGATTTGGACGTCGTTTTTCTTAGCGAAGTCCCTGATTTTATCAACGTAACATGCCTGTGTGATGATCAGCTTGGCGTTGGATGCTTTTGCTTGCTTTTGGATTTCGGCCGGCTTGTAAAATGGATTGGCAGTCGTGCTCATCGCCCCGCGAAAAAATGCACCGAAAAATGCAAACACGAATTCAGGGGAATTTTGGAGCAAAATCATGATAACTTCACCTTGTTGAATCCCAATTTTGTCCAGGCCTGCTGCGACTTTTCGGGCAGTGAGTTCAACCTCGGCATAGGTGTATGTGTCACCAGTGGCGCCATTGATGAGGCATGGACGAGAGCTGAACTGGGATATGTTCTCAAAGCAATATGAATGCAGAGGGAGATGACTAGGGATGTAAATATTGGGAAGTTTTGATCGGAAAATGAATTCTTGCTGATCTTGTTTGGCCTCCATTTTTTGGCTAGAGTAAGAAGGCAAGAGAGAAATGTAATGACTAAGGAAAAGTGAACTCAAACGATGGTATGACAGGCCTTGGTTGGTTGTTGGGTAGAGGTGGAAATCAGATCATGTTTTGGGTTTATGTGTCATGTTTATACATAAGTATTATAAGTTTAATACAATTCCAAACACAACCTATTTAATTATATGTGGCAAGTAACATGACTTGAACATAACTTATTTATTACACGAAAACGACAAGAAAATACTTGTTACTTGTGAAATTTATGAAAATTTAATTATTTATTCATTTCATTGTTAACAAAATAAAAAAATATGTATTTATATACTTATGAAAGATTAAAACACCAAAAATACCTCAAAGTATATTTTAAAAAAAATTCTAAAAAAATTATTTTTAATGAATATTTTTATATTATTTTTATTAATTATGACTATATATAATTTATAATTAAAAAATAATGATAAAAAAATAAAAATTTTGTATAATATAGATTATGTTTTAAAACGTATTTTCATACTTTTTAAAATAAAATTATTAAATAAAAATGTATACATAATGTAAAGAATTATTGTACTTGGACATTAGCGGGTCCTGGTTTTCCGAAGAAAAGTTATTTCTCAAGAACTAATGAACGAATGGAAGTGGATGGAGAGGACTTAACTAATGTAATTATTATTGTTACAGTTTCAAAGAAAAGTTATTTTTCAATAACTAATGAACAGGTGGAAGTGGATGGAGAGAACTTAGTTAATGTAATTATTATTGTTACTGGAGGGGGTAACAAAGAAAAGTTATTGGAAGTGGATGGATAGGGGAGGGGGAACAAAGCAGGCTAATGTAATTCAAATTTACAAGTAGCTGTTTGTTAATCAAATTGCCAATCTAATGAACTGATTTAATAACTTTTGAACTTTTTAACTTCATTAGTCTAAAATATTTAAACTAAATTATTAAAATTTATTAGATAAGATCTTTTTAATGTGAGACAGGGTATTGCATAAATACCATGCATTTTTTCCACATAAAACTCCAAACAAATTAGGGGAGATGTTACATTTGTAAAACTTCATCATTAATGCTAGGTCAAATTTGAACCACAAGAAGGAAGACTATTTGCAAAGCATAGAAGTGATTGAGCCATCAATTTTGTCACCTACAGGACAAACCAGTACCATATCGCATTCTTATTACACACTTAAAATGTGAGTTTCCATGGGGGATTTTCTTTTGTTGTTGTTTTTTTGGAGTATTCTGTGTATGGGGAATGGACAGACCAACCACTGTTAAGGATGAACCTAGAATAAAACTTGACCCTCCGTCCGACATGGGTGTGCCATCGTGCAGCATGTTCAAAGAGGACCCATTTTACCTACTCCAGAATTCCACTAGAATCAGCTTCATGGGACTTTGAGTCTCCAATAATATTTAATCAAACTTCGTGGAAATTGTCGTCATGTTGACCTCACTTTTACATGAATCATGATTTTTTTTTTTATTTTTTATCACCGGGAGATATCTCCATATTTAATATTTTTTACATGGTACATAGTCACTCACCAAACTCTCTCATATTAGGCTAAGGATCATTGAACACACACTACGCGTTACCTAGACGCAGGACTAATTCTCTTGGGCTATTTGATCAACCATACTCAGATTAATTTGATGCCAACCCGCATTACTTTTGGATACTTTATGGGCACAGTACTTGATCGTGGTCTTTTTTAGTAGATACTATTTTAAAATATATTGTTACATTTTTAAAATAATTTTTTATATTTTGAATATAATTTTATTTTACAATTTTATTTTGTAAAATATAAAAATATTTTTTAAAATACAATTCATACGTAATTTATGTTAATATTTGAGTATAAATCGCTTATCACAATTTTCTTTTTTTCAAAGTATAATATATAAAATTTTGCCTCATATAAATATAAGGTGAAACTCTGATAATACTAAGTAGAAAAACTTTACAATGTATGAATTCGCCAGCCACAGTTGACGGTGTTGATGCGCTTTATTTATTTATTTTTTTTAACTAGCAATTAAGGATTACTTTACTAGTTAAGGCACTGTCTCTTTCAATACTCAATTTGTACCCAGTATTACTTCACTAGCTAGCAGGTGTTATTATTATTATTTATTTCCTTCTAAATACTACTCCTACTTTGTCCCAGTGTAAGGGAATGGAGGGATGAATAATGTGATACTAGAATATAATATGGAAAATTTGGTGGAAGAATGGGTTGTAGTCAAAACAAGAAACTACCTTAGCGAAAAGATATCTTAATTTGAGTCTTCAACCATTTCAACTACTACTAGAGAGTTAGCGACATATTGTGTCTATCACAAAATGGAATGAATTAAATTAAATTAAATTAAAAGTATCAAGGTGTGATAATATTTAATGATTAATGGTCAAACCCAATTCAATGATTGAGAATTTGATTTTCACTAGCAGCTAACTAATGTAAAATTTTAATCATTCTTTCAGTAGAATTCAATTTGCCAGATTGGTGTAATTTACTCAACCAATTTAACAAGTTCAAGGAAATCCTACTATAGGTAAAGGGAATTAAAAAAACATAATTGACAATTCTTTTTTTTTTTTACTGTTTAAACTGTTTTCATTTTGTCGGTTATTATTACGAAAATTACTTCTATTTATTTCTTTTTAGTTAATAAGATGTTTCAATTCTCCAGATTATTTCTTGCACCTCACACTTTTACAGACTAAAACAATGTAATAAACTTGGTCTCCCAAACCAAAACAATGATGTAAACTATAGTAGCACAGTAAAATTTACTAGTAATGTAGTAATAAATCCATGAAAAAAAAAGAAAAGAATTAGTGCAAATTCTTGCTCTCAAATCCGAGAAAAATATGATTTCCTTAACGTGCAAGAATTAATTTGCAAATATTTTAGTTGCTCCGTGCATGTTTCTTCATAAATGTATCAACTATAAAGAATGAATAATAACTACATATTTTTTATATTTAGTTATGGATGTTAACTTTTCTTGTTACTCGAGCGATGAAAAAAATATTATATAGTAGTAATTAAATTTTTCTTCCCTAGATACAAATTAAAAATTTACCAATTAATTCCACTGATCTTGGTTAAATATTACGTCACCCATACATCATAAATGCTCCTTCATGACATCCCATCAAAGGTGTCCAAAGATGGGATATAAAAAGGCACGCACTGGATCGATGCTGCAAAAAGCTTGAGACCCTCAATTGCGGCACTTCATCCTGTCACATTAGCGACAAAATTTCTTACAATTTTGCATCAATAAATCGTAGCCTTTTACCTTTTTTTTTTCCTTTTTTTTTAAAAGGTGTTAATAATTTTTTTAACTTATAAACTCATACATGATAATATTCATGTAATTAATTGTGTTACTTTTGAACTTTAATTTTAATCACACTTGAATTTTTTTTAAAAAAATTATAATAGCATTTTTTTCTATGTTACGCAATTAATTATAAAAAAAAGTTTTATACTGCTATAATAATTTTATGGGAAATTTACAAATATAATACCTTTGACCGTTACCTTTACAAAAATAACACCCTCCTTTTTTTATATTATTATATATAACACTAAAAAAAAAAAACACAAACACCCCTCTGAAACAAAGCACTTCACTCCATCTTCTTTTTCTCAAAACTCATTTGATCGATAAAGAACAATCGTAGAGAAGAATGCCGCAATCGTAGAGAAGAAATCGCATAAATTTGATGTTAGTTGAAATTTTTTACGTCAATTTAAAGGAGCGAATGGTCGAGCTCTAGGTCAAGTTTTAGGTCGAGCACAAGGTTAGGTCAATGTTGCTAGGTCAACTTTTAGGTCGAGCACTAAATTTGGTCGAGTTTTAAGTCGAGTAGGTCAAATTTAGGTCGAGCTCGACCTAAAACTCGACCTACTACTAGGTCGAGTTAAATTTAAAAAAAAAAGAAAAAAAAATTGATTTTTTTTTTAAAAAACAAGTTTTAGGGTCAAGTTCGACCTAATGCTCAACTTAATGCTCGACCAAAATTTTTTTAAAAAAAAAAACTTTATTTTTTAAAAAAAAAACTTAAATTTTTTTTTTTAAAAAAATTTGGTCGAGTATTAGGTCGAACATAAAGTCGAGCTTGACCTTAAAACTTGTTTTTTAAAAAAAAAAAGAAAAAAATTTGAATTTTTTTTAAAAAAATAAGTTTTAGGGTCAAGCTCGACCTAATACTTGACCTAAATTTTTTTTTTTAAATTAAGTTTTTTTTTATATATATAAATTTTGGTCGAGTATTAGGTCGAACTTGACCCTAAAACTTGTTTTTTTTAGAAAAAATCAAATTTTTTTCTTTTTTTTTTTAAATTTAACTCGACCTAGTACTAAAGTTAGTCTAGCAACATTGACCTAACCTTATGCTTGACCTAAAACTTGAAGCCGGTTCAACTACTGCAAATTTCAACTAACATTAAATTTATGCGATTTCTTCTCTACGATTGCGGCCTTCTTCTCTACGATTGTTCTTTATCGATCAAATGGGTTTTGAGAAAAAAGAAGAAGACGGAGTGAAGTGCTTTGTTTCTGCTAGAGGGGTGTTGTAGTCTTTTTTCGGATGGAAGTGTTATAACAAAGAACAAAAAAAGGTGGGTGTTATTTTTGTAAAGTCAACGGTCAAAGGTGTTATATTTGTAAATTTCCCTAATTTTATGAATGTCTTGCAACTCTAAAAATACTAAGAGAATGAAAATATGCTGCATAATATTCCATATTAATAGAGTTTGTTTGAGTTAGTGGCTGGTCCATTAATGCCCCCATTTTGTTGGATTAGCTCAACAACTTAATACATTGCATTAATGTAGACAAGAACGGGGAACAAAATAGTTAGGTCCTCGTGATTTTGCAACTTAATAGCATAACGTGTGTATAAATTATGTTTTAAAATGTGTTATATATTTTTTAAAATATAAGTTTTAAAATAAAAAAATATATTAAAAAATATAAAAATAATTTTAAAATTTATAAAAATACATTTTTAAAGTGTAATTTATACACACTTTTAATATATTTTATATAACTTTTGTCTCAAAAATATGCAAATGTAAAATGAAATAACAATTCATATAGACTCTTAAAGTCTTAAAATCTTGCTAATTAAGTACTCTAACAAAACGCATCCTTATTAAATGGTTTATTGGTGCCTAATTAACATGTCAACTACTTATTAGCAGAATATTGTATATCGATAGAGAATCAAAAATAAAAAATAAAAAATCATTGACTTAATGCCCTTTTTTTTAATCTATTATAGGTGGTCAAACCAACAGGACAGAATTTTCTGCTTGGACCTATCATGGATAGATTGATAATTCCATTTTAGTTTGGCCTAATAATAGTATGAGATTCAAGGAAGGAATTAATGGACCTTTTTATTTTGATTGAGTAAATTTTATTTGTGAAGGAAATCTGATCATTAACTCTATTAAATCTGCACAATGTTATCAACGAATGTAAGTGAAACATTACCCATTTATTCTATGAAATCTATAGAGATCCATAAAATATAAATAAATTTATTTTTGACGTGATACCAAAAAACTAGTTATATCATGTGTAGCTAGTTCCAAACCGACAAAAAAAATCCCTCATGGTGAATGAAAAATAAAAATAAAACAAAAACTCTCAGTTATTCAAAAGATGACTAAACTCTCACTTGGTTAAAATAAAATCAAAAGAACTTTTAATAAAAGGTAATGATATTTATAATAAAAGTTTTTAGTAAATTTTCACATTAACTAACGCAACATTTAAGTGGCAAAATAATATTAAATTATCAAAACCATTATTATTTAGTAGCTCTTACAGCATCAATATCACATTAGTCACTAAAATTTTTTTACTATCCATATTATCATTCTTCAACTCTAAGTGGTGTTCTTCATTCGAAATCTCACACTAACTTGACCTAATTATGTACAATAAGTGAAATTGTCTAATTATTATTTTTTGAACTATTTATTTTGAGCCATTTAAAAATTATTTAATTTGAGTTATGAGTACGAATGATCTCTTTTTTCTTTCTCATTTTTAAGGACGAAGAAAAAAAATTAAATAATAGTTTAATTGATTTGATGATTTTATAGATTCTTTTATCGTTTATTATCAATCCAGTAGTCGGTCAGCATTTTTGAAATTGATGAAGAATAGATATGATCAACATTGAATTATGTAACGTGGATTAATATAACATCTTATTTAATTTGTTCCATTTGGTTATGGGGTATACATCAAAAGTAATAAGTGAGGTTATGGTGTTGAATTGACCTAATTGTCGATGTATCAATCCAGTCTTCGGCGTAAGACGTCTGGTTTGTCTTTAGCACAACCCTATGGCTCTCAATTAAACCCAAAAAAAAGGTTACCCAAAAGTCGTCGTCTCACCAACCCTAGCTAAGCTAGAAAGCAACTTTTTATCTACTATCGTTTGCCATAAACTCTTCTAGCGCGTGCCACTCTATCAATATATCTACTATCGTTTTCGGAAAAAAAAAAAAAAAAAAAGCTCCGTTTGGACAAGTATTTTTATTTACAAAAATTAACTTTTTTTAATTATAAAAATAAAATATCTAAATAACTTTTTATTTTAAAATTAAAAATTTTAAATTCCTTCAAAATTCTTTTCACATTATTTCAAAAAAAAAAATCCCTCAAATCTACTTTTTCATATCATTTTTTTCTTACAAAAAATTCTCACAAAAACTTTCACACATTTCAATACAAAATTATCAAATACAACACAATTCAAATAAAGCCAAACTGTTACCCTGAAAGAAAAAGAATCTGGTGATGCTTATTGATCTGGAAATTAAGGTACTCTCAAAACTTTCACATATTTCAATCCAAAATTCTCAAATATATATATATAATTAAAATCCGTTAATGACACCATGTCTATGTATTACGAACTACTAATTAATAACCAATCTAATTATACATTATTATTTTATCATGTTAATAGTAAAAATTTAATTAATGAAAATTTTCACTTTAAATATTACTATTATTATCGTTATTATTATTATTACACACACTTTGACATGTCAAATTAAACAATATTATGTGCAACACTTGCACTCGCTGTTTCGTGCAAGCAAGTTGATCATATAATATAAACATAATAAAAAATTGAATGTTTATATTTTCTTTTCTTAATTTTGGACAGTTTACTTGAAAATTTATCTTGGTAGGTAAGTCTTGATATACAATCTTAGATGGTGTAATCACTTACTCAATATTAAAAGTTTCTTGTTTTCCAAGAAAAGGTATGCGAAATGAAAAGAAAACAAAAAAAAGAAGAAGAAGAAGCTTTCGGATCAATTTATAGGAATCGAGTCATGATCAATACTGAATCATTCAACCAAATAAATAAATAAATAAATAATCGATCAATCATCACAAAATTGGTGAATTAAATGAGTTGAAAGAATTTTATTTTCATTCCTTTATTCTTTTTTTTTTTAAAATTCTTCAATATATTAACTTGGCAAATAACACAAGCTAACTGATACAACAATGGTTCTAATCCTTAGAACCCTCCTTGACTCCATAAGTTGGCCAAGACTTAGCACTATTCCTGAAACTACTTTATCTATAGCTTTACTTTTTTAACAAATCTATCTAAATAAATAGTAGCTATTGTAACCCTTCTAGATAGAACAAGGTTACCTCAGCCACTATATTGCTTTGACAGATAACATTCTCTATTCTACCGTAACCACTGACCAAACAATATATGCGGTCCTAGTTACAACTCCTCTCCATTTGCTTTACTTTGGCGAATTCAAACCATTCTTCCATAACTATATCTATGATTGCCTTCTCCTCAATCCATTCTCCCGTAAATAACCACACATTTCTTGACTTCCATAGCATCCACAGCAAATAAATAGTTAATTGACTTCTTTCCTGCCCAAGATACTGCTTTGTGCTACTGCCGACTTGTTCCCACCAGCCTTGGAAGTTCAGCACATCTATATCGGTGTTATGCCATTGTAAAGGAGCAAGTTTTCACACTGTTTTTGCTCTAGAGCAGTTAAAGAAAACGTGTTCAATGCTCTCGGTTCCTTCACCACACATATGGCATGTTGTGTCTATTATCATTTTCCGCCTTTGAAGTGCTTGCTTTGTTGGTAAGATGTTGTGGCAGCACCTCCACGCGAAGTGTTTCAGTTTGTTTTTGATATCTAGTCTCCAAACGGACTGCCACATTGTTGTTCTTGATCTTGCACTACTGCTGGATTCAGCTTTGTCCCACTTTTGTAGTTGCTCTTTTATTATGTGTTGGTAGGCTGATTTTATAGTAAAGGCTCTTGAAGAGCTTAGTTGCCATATTAACTGATCTCTGCTGCTTGATGTGCCATGTGGTAACCTCAGAATTGTGGTGGTTTCTTGGTGATCGAACAATTGTGAAACTAGCTCTTTGTTCCAGCCGTGTCCCTCCTTCAGCATGAGTTCATTTACCCACATTACCTTGTCTTTGTTTGGATTATTTGGCTTTGGTTTGAAGTCTTTTTGATCTGGAATCCAAAGGGAGTCCCAAATTTGTATTGACTTTCCATTTCCCACCTTGTATTTTGTTCCTTTTTCCAGCAAGTACCAAGCTCCTAGCCATTCTCTCCAAAGCCATGAACTGTTCTTCTTCGGGTTCATCTTCATTAAGCCTCCATTTGGGAAATATTTTGCTTTGATCACCTGGCTCATGAGGAGTTGTGGTTGAGTCATCACCCTCCATAATTGTTTTGCCAATAGTGAGTCATTAAATCTTTGTATGTCCTGAAATCCCAACCCTTCTTGGCATTTTGGATCTGTAAGATTTGTCCAGGCTCTCCAGTGCATTTTTTGCTTGCCTTCTTCATTGGCTCCCCACCAAAACTTGGCTGTAACAGTACCTATCTCTTTGGATACTGCCACAGGAAGCTTAAAACATCCCATAACATAAACTGGTAATGCATTTAGTACGGATTTGATTAGAATTTCCTTACCTGCTAGGCTGAGAAACCGTGTCTTCCAACCTTTGATTCTTTGTGTCACTCTCTCCACCACATAGTTGAACACTTCTCTCTTTGACCTCCCTATCAGCATTGGTAAGCCTAGATATTTGGCCTTCCTTAGTTCCTTCACTCCCCCAAGGTTGTTGCAGATCATATTCTTCATATTTGCTGGCACATTTCGGCTAAAGAATATAGATGATTTCTCCATGTTGACAGTTTGCCCCGAGTGTTGACTACTCTAGCAATGCTTTCAACTTGTGTACCTGTTCCATGTTAGCTTCACAGAAAAGCAAAGAATCGTCTGCAAAAAATAGATGTGTGATCTGTGGACCATTTTTGCTCACTCTCATTCCATTATAATCCCTTCTTAGACTTGCTTGTTTGATTAGATTTGATAAAGCCTCAGATACTATTAAAAAAAGATAGCCATAGTCACTGTGCTCACACATTGCATTATCCACTCAATGAAGGTCCTTGCAAAACCCATATGCCTCATTACTTTTTTTAGAAAATCCCATTTTACACGATCATATACTTTAGCTATATCAATTTTTAGTGCCATGTAGCCCTTCTTCCCTTTTCTCGTTGAATGAAGAGTATGAATACATTCATGTGCAACTACAACATTGTCATAAATTTGTCTCCCGGGAAAGAAAGCCGATTGATTAGGACTAATGCATGTTTGTAGGCATATCTTTAGTCTCTCAGCTAGGATTTTTGAAATAATTTTATACACCACGTTACAAAGACTAATTGCCCTATATTGGGATATCAATGTAGGATTTTGCATATTGGGATATCATTCCTTTATTCTCGCTGCATTAAATTGAGGGGCAGCATAAATTATAAAATATGCATTTTGCAATCGTGGTGATTTCAAATGATTAGGAAGCAATGATATCTCATCATCAGTTTTTCTTGGATAAGAGTAGCTTATGAGGATTTCTTGGATAATGGTCCTCCCGAAAAATTAGGAAACCACCACTCCAACTATTCATGGTTTTGATCTTTGTTGTGTAATTAAACCAGAGTGCGAATCGATCAACATAAAGAGTCACGCATCCAGCGATTGAATTTATAGTAAAAAATGGAATGATATTTTTATAATATAATAAATTTAAATTGTTTATATTAATATTAGTATAAAAATATATTAAAAATAAATTATTTAATTTTTTAGTATAGTTAATTTTAAATTTATTATAAATTGTATGAAATTTTAAGTGTATGATTAAATAATTTTGTGAAAAATAAAGTATAAGAACATATTTTAAGTAAAGAATGTCTTAAAAATTGTGAGAATTCTCTCGTGTAAATATTTGACATATTTAATATTAAATAATTAAAGACATTATAAGTAAAAAAAATTCAAAATATTCATATAAAAAGTAATAAAAATGAGTTTTATACAAATATGGAGACAAACTATCGTTTTTAAAAATTGAAATTATTTTATGTAAAAAAGAAGGTAATGACCCAGACAAATCCGGGATAACTCTAGTTTTGATATGTTAAATTAGATTTTATAAAACCTGTTTTTTGTATAAAATCATACCGAACTCATGACCAATTTTCTTATCAAACTAATTACACCAACCAGTCCGATCCGATTTTAATAACCTTGGTTTTCATTTGGGAGGCACTAAGGAGGAGCAATTTTGGTCATCAACTTTTGTTGCACAAATTCTTCTTTTTTTTCACTTTTTTTTATAGAATTTAAATTGAGAACTTAACTGCAAGACCAAATTGGGATACAACAAAACAAAATATTTATTTGTCCTTTTTTTCACATATTTATATAGCTTTAATATCACTTCGAGATACAATTTCACATGTTAAACTATAATAGGGATCTGTATTTTTGAGTAAACAATGAGCAATGTCAATTGGATGGCACTTTAATGAGGACCGGAGGAAAAAAGAAATTGCAAGTTTTACACGTTTTTCCTTTTGGGAACTGGCTTTTACGGTTATGCCACGAAAAATCAGTGGAAAAATCCACATCTTATTGAAGTGTCACATCTTGTTGAAGGAAAGGCCTGCGAGGCCTTTGTTTCACTTGTATAGTAAATGGATTGGGCCATATGTATATGTGTACAAATTGATACTGGGCCTTGATATCTGGTCTTAATTAGCGATGGCAACCACACGGGTTTGAAACGGATGGAACTCGACCTGCCACTTGCCACCGTTTGTCAATTCTCACCCTGTCACTTCCCTCCTTTCACTCGTCACCCGACCCCTTTCACCTGCCACCAAGGCACCAACTTCGCCCCTGGCCCTTTTCCTTAAACAAATTTTTCTCTCCTCTACCTTTTTTTACACTATTTATTTAATATATTTAATACTTCTTATTCAAATTAATAATTCTAAAATATTATTTATTTTTCATTTATAAAATTCAATAGATATTAATAATACAACTTATAATTTTAATTCGTTAATACAATTAATGGAAAATAATTTTCATTATATTGAAATTAAATTTTAATAATACATTTAAAATATGAAAATCAATACTCCCAATTAAATATGAAATACTTAAAACAATTAATAGAAAATAAATTTACATTGTATTAAAATTGAAATTTAATAATATATTTGAAACATTCGAATAAATACGATAAATTAAACATTACGTTAAAATTAAAATTTCTTAATACACTTAAAACATAAAAGCAAATACTCGTAATTAAACATAAAATACTTAAACATTAAACATTCAACTCTAAAACATAATAAACATCAGCTTAAATTAATACACTTGAAACATAAAACGTAGGATATGACAATTACTACTACATTTAGCATGATTTTTAATTTGAACTCAAATTTTACTATATTTAATAGTTAATATAATAAAAAATAAATTGTTTCTTTAATTCTAACATAAAATTCAAAATTATAAATTTAGCATTATTTATCAATTAATTACAAAAAATTATTTTTCATTTAGACAAACCTGATTATTTCTTTAATTTTGTAATTATTTATGTTGTTTAACTATGAATACATATAATTTTTAATAATCACGTTCAATAATTTTATACAATATTATAGTCAAATTAATTGTTTTAAAATTTTTGTAATTATTAAATATGTATAAATAATTTTACATAATATTAAAATAAAAATTTAATATTATTAAACTTAAACTTAAAATTAATAGAAATATTAATAATTTTATATTAAAATTTATAAAATATTAATAAGTATATAATGATTTTTAATTATATTATATTTAATAAAATCATATATTGCACCAAAAATAGTCAAAGTGCATGTCATTTTGTAGAGAAAAATATTTTCTACACGTTGGTAATTTTTTTAAAAAAAAAAAAAAAAAGAGGCCAAAAGGGGCGTTTGGCGTCAAATGGCGTTTTGTTTCAATAAATCTTTACTATTGGACAACCATCATCAAAACCTTTACTATTCACGCAACAAATTTCTCTCTCCTCTACCTTCTTTTACACCATTTATTTAATATATTTAATACTTTTTATTTAAATTAATAATTCTAAAATATTATTTATTTTTTATTTATAAAATTCAATATATATAATTCTAAAATATTATTTATTTTTCATTTATAAAATTCAATATATATTAAAATACAACTTATAATTTTAATTCGTTAATACAATTAATACTTAAACAATTAATGAAAAATAATTTTCATTACATTGAAATTAAATTTTGAGCATACATTTAAAATATGAAAATCAATACTCTCAATTAAATATGAAATACTTAAAACAATTAATAGAAAATAAATTTACATTATATTAAAATTAAAATTTAATAATATACTTAAAACATTTGAATAATTCAAATTTTACCTAGATATTTGAACTCAAATTTTACTATATTTAATAATTAACATAATAAAAAAATAAATTGTTTCTTTAATTCTTATATAATATTCAAAATTATAAATTTAGCATTATTTATCAATTAATTACAAAAAATTCTTTTTCATTTAGACAAACTTGATTATTTTTTTAATTTTGTAATTATTTATGTTGTTTAACTATGAATACATATAATTTTTAATAATCACATTCAATAATTTTATACAATATTATAGTCAAATTAATTGTTTTAAAATTTTTGTAATTATTAAATATATATAAATAATTTTACATAATATTAAAATAAAAATTTAATATTATTAAACTTAAACTTAAAATTAATAGAAATATTAATAATTTTATATTAAAATTTATAAAATATTAATAAGTATATTATAATTTTTAATTATATTATATTTAAGAAAATCATATATTGCACCAAAAATAGTCAAAGTTTTTTGTAGAAAAATATTTTTACACGTTGGTAATTTTAAAAAAATAAAAAAAGGCCAAAAGGGGTTAATTAATCAATTGCCAAACGACGTCGTTTGACAATTGAATTCATGGGCTAGAGCATGCACACCATACCCAAAATTGGGCGGGTCATTTATGTGAAGGCCGCTACATTAGTAAAAAATATTAATGTGACAGACTTGCATGAACAAATGGTCATCTGACCGTTTATTCCATGAAACCCAGCTATGATTGTTTGTTTTTTTTTCCCGCTTTTTCCTTCTCAAAACAACATAGTATAGTGTCAAATTGACGCCAAACGACATTAGTTTTGCTAAAAAAAATTTTTAAAAAATTGCCACTAACAGGTGCTAACGCACCTATCAGCTGCAGAAGTGACCGTGCGCCACATTTTGAGGCTGTTATAAACCCAACATTGGTTTACAATGGTCATTTCACCTAATTTTTTTTTAAAAACAAATTTTACCGACGAGTGGAAAATATTTTTCTCTACAAATTGACATGCGCTTCGTCTATTTTTGATGCAAGATTTGATTTATTTAAATGTAATATAATGTTAAATTATAATATACTTATTATAATATTAAATTTTAATATTAAATCTATTATATATCTATTACTATTAAATTTAAATCTATTAATATTATGTTTAAATCTATTAATATTAAATTTTAATTGTAATATAATGTAAAATTATTGGAAACTTATTTTATAATTATAAAAAATTTGGTAATTTTTTAAAAATATAATTTTGTATGAAATTATTGCATATGATGATTAAAATTTATATCTATTCATAGTTAAAAAATATAAATAATTTTGTATCCAAATCAATTACAAAATTAAAGAAATAATCACGTTTGTCTAAATGAAAAATAATTTTTTATAATTAATTGATAAAGAATGCTAAATTTATTAAATGATTTTAAAATAAAAATAATTTTGAATTTTATAAAAGAATTAAAGAAATAATAAATTATGTTTAATATTAAATATAGTAATGTTTGAGTTCAAATTAAACATCCTAAATCATTTTAAAAAATCAGTACAAATAATTCAAGTATCGTCAACATCATGCTCAATTATTGATATTCTCAATATAAATAATTCAAGTAATGTCAACATCATGCTCAATTATCAAGAAAATTGGTACAAATAATTCATGTGTTGTCAAATCATGCTCCATTATCAAAAAAAATCGATACAAATAATTCACGTATTGTCAAATCAATATCTATAATCGAAAAAGGCGGTACAAATAATTTAGTGTTGTCAAATCAAGCTCCATAATAAAAAAAGACAGTACAAATAATTCAAGTGTTGTCAAATCAAGCTCCATAATTGAAAAAGTTAGTACAAAAAGTTCAAGTGTTGTCAAATCATGTTCCATTGTCCCCAAATGTGAAAATGTGTATATAAACCATATAGTTTTCGTTGTTTTTGCATCATATCTTAAACTCTCTCTTCTCTTCCACTAAAATGGATCCATCAAGAAATATTAGAAATAACCCTCCAAATTCGTATGATTATCCACAATTTGAAACCCAAATTTCCCAAAGTTCATCTCAATCACCATATCATTTTGGTCAATTTTCTCTTAATGCGCAAAATTTTACCCAATTTTTGCAAAATCCAACCCAATTTTCATCAAATTTTCCCAACAATCCTGCAATGTTTGCATCTCCAGGGGTTCAACAATACATGATGTCAAATGTCATGCCTCAACAAAATTGTGAAAATGCTACAAATATTGATAATTTCCATTATCAAGGTCAAAGTTTCAATGAAGACGCCTACAGAGACGGAAAGAAAGTCGCCTGGTCAATTATTGAAGACACTGCTCTGATTTCTGCATACATTAACACCATTACCAATCCAGTCATAGGTATATCTCAAAAGAGCTCTATGATGTGGAAGGATATACTTTCACAATATAGATCCGCTCGGGAAGACAATGCCAACATGAATCACAGAAATTTAGATCAGATTAGAACTCGGTGGAGAAGAATTGCTGCAGTTGTGTCAAAATGGGTTGACTTTCTATCAGAGGCAGAGAGGCAAAAAAGAAACAGAATGAACGATGAAGACGTGATCCGGATCGCATCAACCATATGGGAGCATTCAAATAAGGGTCATAAGTTCCACTTTATGGAGTATTGGAAGTTATTGAGGGCTTTTCCCAAGTGGGAATCCATCGTTGGGTGTGCCGTGCCTACTTCGAATCTACCATGTGATGATTCAAATACCCCAGAAACATCAAACGCCGCTAGTAACAGGAAGAGATCATGCACAAACGATGATTTCGTGAACTTATAAGATGTTCAAATTCATGTAGAAGACACTGCTACGACTCATGTAAAATGCCCAATGGAAGAGAAAACGGCTAAAAGTAAGAGAAAACAGCTAAAAGTAAGAGAAAACAAAAGGTCGACCAACAATCATTTTCCCCACATCCTGGAATTGAGAATTTGAGCATTGCCTATCAAGAGAAGAACGTGATCGAAAGGGAAAAGATTGCTTTAGAAAGGCTAAGATTAGAGGAAGATAGAATCACTTGAGAAGAAAAAAACAAATTGGAAAGAATTGCACGTGAAGAAAAGAAACATGATCAAATGTTTCAAACTTGGCTTACTTTTGCAAACCGTAGAGAAGAAAATTTATCAGACGCTGAAATAAAAATGTTTCATAAGTTTAGCGAATTTTTAGGAATATAGTAGTAATTTATTTATCACATTGTCATACCCTATGTTTTATGTTTCAAGTGTATTAATTGAAGTTATGTTGATTATATTTTAGTGTTGAATGTTTAATTTTTAAGTATTTTATGTTTAATTACGAGTATTTATTTTCATATTTTAAGTGTATTATTAAATTTTAATTTTAATGTAATGAAAAAATATTTTTCATTAATTGTTGTTAAGTAGTTAATGTATGATAATTAAATTATAAATTGTATTCTTAATATAAAAAATTTTGATAGTGGCTCTGTGAATAATAAAGACCAAGTCATTTCAAGGCCTGACCTTCACTATTCATACAGCCATCGTAAAAAATTACCTATGATAGTAAAAAAATTATGTTTAATTTTTCGTATTTATGTAAATGTTTCAAGTATATTATTAAATTTTAATTTTAATGTAATTTAAAATAATTTTCCATTAAATGTTTTAAGTATTACATATTTAATTTACACTATTTATTTTCATGTTTTAAATGTATTATTAAAATTTAATTTTAATGTAATGAAAATTATTTTCCATTAATTGTTTAAGTATTAAATGTATGATAATTACAATTATAAGTTGTATTATTAATATGTATTGAATTTGATAAATGAACAATAGATAATATTTTAAAATTATTAATTTAAATAAGAAGTATTAAATATATTAAATAAATGGTGAAAAGGAAAGTAAATGAGAAATAAATTTGTTGTGTGAATAGTAGAGGCCGTTCATTAGCATGGATAATTTTTTTTATGATGGTTGTATAAATAATAAAGGCCGTTCGTATGCTGATGTGGCATGGCCTTAACTTGGCTGATGTTGGGGCTACTATGGCATCTACAGCAGCCCCAACATCAGCCAAGCTAAGGCCATGCCACATCATCATACGAACGGCTTTTACTATTCATACAACCATCATAAAAAAATTATCCATGCTAATGAACGGCCTCTACTATTCATGCAACAAATTTATCTCTCATTTACCTTCTTTTTCACCATTTATTTAATATATTTAATAATTCTTATTTAAATTAATAAATTTAAAATATTATCTATTTTTCTATTAATAGAGTTTACATATTAATAATACAACTTATAATTGTAATTATCATGCATTAAATAATTAAAAAATTAATGAAAATTTATTTTACATTACATTAAAATTAAAATTTAATAATACACATGATTATTTCTCTAATTTTGTGATCCATTTTGCAACAAAGTTATTTGATATAATTTTTAATCATCACATCTTAATATTTTTCATACAAAAATATATTTTAAAAAAATCACCAATTTTTTTGTAATTATTAAATAAGTATAAATAATTTTACATTATATTAAAATTAGAATTTAATATTATATTTAAGAATATCAAATTTTGCACAAAAAATAGGCAAATGACATGTCAATTTGTAGACAAAAATATTTTCTATTCGTTGGTGAATTTTAAAAAAAAAAGGTGAAATGGTCTGGTTTGCAACGGCTGTTTGACGTGGCACACGTCACATCTGTCAGCTGACTAATTTTTTTCCTTTTTAGATAGGACTTCAAAACGACGCCATTTGACGTCATTTTGACGCCAAATGACATCTTTTTAAAAGGCCACAAAAGGGGAAAAAAAAAAAACAAAGCCGTTGGTGAGCAGGTTTTGTAGAGACGGCCTTTCGCTTTGAACGGCCACATCACATCAGCATTTTTGCTGATGTGGATTGGCCTTGCAGGAACGACCATGAAAAATAATGGTTAGTGTGGATGCTCTTAGAACACCCAATGAGGTCACGTTCTAAAAATATATATATTTTAATATTTTAAATTATACAATAAGAAAATTATTACTCTAATAACCTCATTAAAAAAATTATTGAATTAAATAAATTATATAATGTTAACAATTAAATAATCTAATTAAACGCATGAATTTTACATAACCTAACATAATCCAAATGTAAAAATGAAAAAGATAGGAGTGAATAAATAATAATTTATAATTAATAGTAAATTAATAGTAAGTAGTAACTAATATTGGAATATGATAATTAAAAATTTTATTAGCATAATTTTAATATAAATATAATCTAATAATTAAGAAACATTAATAATAAATTAGTATTCTAATTAATATTAATAACATAATATATATAATCATATAAATAATATATTTACTAATATGCATAAATAATATAATCATTAAAATTTAAATATATATTATATAAAATAAATATAAACGGGTAAACGTTCATGTTTAAAAGCAAGTGAGAAAAACTCTTCCCCGCCACCTACTCCCCATGCCCTTGCGGGGGATTACATCGAGTAGGTACCCTTGCCATCCCTAGTCTTCATTAGTAGCAAGTTGAAAATTAAACCTTCAGCCAAACATGTTAATATTTACATTAATAACGGTTTTCTCAAATTTAAAAAAAAAAAGATACTATAAAAACAATTGAAAATCCACGTGCTTATTTGAAAAAGAAAAATTTATGGACCCCTATTTTATAAATAGTAACTTTAATAAAATTAATATGCTTCCAATCTATTTATCTATCTATTATATATATAGAACAATACCCAACTCATGCATAATTTTGATTTTATTTTGAATTATACATGCACTTAATCACATAGACATAATTTTGAGCTGCAGACAGAGAGATTGGCTTTTTAATAATTATTTCTACTAATCATTTTATCTTATTTTATTTAAAATTCAAAATTAAAATATAACACTTGTCTATTACCATGTGCAAATTCGATATTTACAATTACAACATGTCCTATTAAAAAGTTGGTAGGTTATTTATTTATCCATTTAGTTTTGTTTGTGTTGAAATTGGCTTATAATGATTATTTCTTCTAATCTTTTTATACTATCTTAGTCGAAATTAAATTAAATTAAATTATAACACTTATCCAAATATAACAATTATCATATTCATATATATAAATTGTTATTTTTATCTCATTTATCCATTTATTTTTCATTATATGAGTCAAACAATAGTATTATACTAATTTTTTAATAATTTACTTTATTTTAATTATCACTCAATTTTATTTACTCTTCGTCTCTTCGTCCCTTAAACCTTCACCTTAGCCAAGCCTCTACATCTTTTAGCTATGCATATATTTATTTCTCTATTTTTTTGAGACAAATTATTTATAGAAGTTTCTTTTTTGATATCTGTTATATATATATATTTGATTATTATAATCAAGTCACGTGTGGAGTTTTTAATCTTCATCCTTATTTACCCTACGATATAAAATTTTAATTTAAATATATGTTTGATTGACATCCATTAATCATTTTGAGTAAATTTAAATATATCTTAATTGCTTTCAAATTAAGTTCAAATGGAACTCATAATCCTCATCATTTTATTTGAGCTCAAGTGAAAGTTCTAATTCTTATCATTTTATTTATATTTATCACAACCAAGGCCACCTCCTCTAAGATTCCCTTAATTTTTTTTTCATAATTTTATCTTTTTTTATTAATTTATCTCTTATAATTTTATCCCTAAGTGAAAATAAAAGGTTAATAAAATTATATCGTCAAAGGCAGTTACAAAGTTGAAGTACCAATATTTTCTTAAAAATTAAAAAAATTATGAAAATTTATAAAAATACAATTACCTTTAGAATTTTTAACAAGCCCCTAATACACATAGAATTTTTACACGTTAAGTGACCAATATTTTCTTTATTAGATTAAAATTAGCAAAAGTAAGAATTAAATTTCTGTCAAAAGTTTTTTATGGTTATGATTGTTTATTTCTTTTTAGATTATTCAATCGGCATGGTTATATAAATTTTATATCCAAATTTTCATTCTTTACTGATATGATTGAAAAGTTTAAAATTGATTCATTTATCAATCGGTTATTATCACAATTTATCATTGATCAAATAATTAATTTAAATAGTTAATCACCTCATCTTATTAAACCATATTACCTTAAATTTTCTCTTAAAATTATTGAAGTTATCTTCCAGATAAAGTAAAAAAATTATAAAATTTCATGTCATTCTTATCATTATCTTATAATATCTATTATAATTGTTATGATTACCTGGAATTTAATTTTTCACCTTCTTATTAATATAAAATACACTATTCTTATTATTTCACCTCACCTTTATTTTTTCTCTCACATTTTGAGTTTCATAGCCAAGTTTATGGAAAGAAAAATTCATAAAACTAAGAATTTGTTAGTGGTATGTGTAAGTTGTTTTACTAATGAATTTTACTTTTATTGCACAAAAATAATGATAATTATTTTTTTTAAAAAAAACTTCGATGATGAACGTAAGGGTGAAAGTGGAGTTTGTGTATGCTAGAAGGGTGTAGTATTTAGACCATAAAATTTCATAATTCTATGTTTTTATTTTTTATTCTTCATGTTCTTTGTTATTAGTGGATTAAAAATTAACAAAATTAGACATAAATGGCTTCTTGAAAAAAATTGCTTTGTAGAGAATTTGCTGCATTGTTGTATATGAAAGATTTTATTTTATTTTCTTAATTGCATTTTAATATAAATATATATTTATTTATCTTCAATGATATTCAGTCATATATTTATTTTATTTGTTGCAAATAATAAAATGATTTTTTTTTTTGAATATATCAAGTATTCTAAAAAAATATTTATTTTGTTGTCAAGAATTTTTTTTATTGGTGTTGAGATTTATTTTTATTTTTAAATAAGCATTTATTATTTAATTCAATAATATTTTATTGCTTGCAATAATAATAATTCTATTACATGTATATCAATATTCTTTAGTATTTATTATTAAAATTATTTTTACTTTTATTTAAAAATAAAATAAATAACTATATTATTTAAATAAGAATCTCATGTGGATTCCAACGCTCAAACACTAGTTAGTATATAAAACACAATGATTTGTAGGGCGATTCAAAATTTATCTATAAAACTAAATCATCTGACAATCCGATCCAATTTGACCAAAAAAATCGTACCATATTTTATTTGATATAATTACCACTCATTTGGCACGCGGTCGGATCGGTTTAAAATTAAACCACGGGTATCAGCCGTTTTCTTCCTCAGCTATTTTCTTCTTCTTCTTTTTTTTTATTTTAAACAAACGTTAGTATATTTCATTGCATCTACCAAATTTACATAACATAACCTCAAAAAGCTAATTGCTTTTTGTGTTATTAGATCTGTATTTTGATTGTAACCACAAAAGAAAGTACGACAACAAATAGAAGATTGTTTTTTTTGGCTAACGCATAATATTCTTTACATCAATAGCAATCCTAACTAAAAAACCTACCTTGTCGACCGCTCTTGGAGTATCTCAAAACTACAAACTGCAAACGAAACTGAACACAGATCCTGGTCCGTAACTCCTGCCCCTGCCTAATGTGATGTAGTTTAGTCCCGACTTCCAAGCTATGAACAACCACCAAGACAATGTTAAACAGAGAGTTTTCAAGAGAAAATACTTCTCCTCTCACGTTTTTTATTTTTATTTTTTCCTTCTATTTACTTTTACAAGAGATGAGTACATATATACAATTTTCCTTACAACTTCGGCTGACTAACCAACCCTATACGAATATAACTCCAAATATAGCTCACGCCAACACTCCCCCTCAAGTTGGTGCATAGATGTCACTAATGGCCAACTTGTCAATTGAGCTATGGAACACTTTACTTGAGACTGCCTTCGTTAGTATAACAGCTAATTGATCCTCAGACTTCACAAAAGGAAATTTAACAACCTTTGTATCCAAATTCTGTTTGATGAAGTGTCGATCAACCTCAATGTGTTTAGTTACGTCTTTGTGCGGATGATTATGTGATATGTCAATTGCCGCTTTGTTGTCACAAAAGAGTTGCATTTCGGCCCTTGGAGAATACCCCAACTCCCACATCAGTTTTTTCAACCATAACAGTTCACAAAGACCTTTTGCTATTCCCCTAAATTCGGCTTCAACACTAGGTAATGCAACAACTTTTTGCTTTTTACTCCTCCATGTCACCAAATTTCCCCCCACAAATGTAAAATATCCTGAGGTTGACCTTCTATCATGCAAATTACCAGCCCAATCCGCATCAGTATATCCTGCAATTTCCAAATTTGGTCCTTTTCGAAACCAAAGTCCTCACCCGGGTGCACCTTTTAGATAACGAAAAATTCTCTCAACTGCACTCATATGATCTTCACTAAATGCGTGCATAAACTGACTAACAACGCTAACTGCGTATGCAAGATCAGGTCGTGTATGCGATAAATAAATCAGCTTTCCAACCACCCTTTGATAGCGCTCCTTGTTCGTTGGTATTTGATCAGGATATTCAGCCAACCTGTGATTTTGAACAATAGGAGTTTCTGCTGTTTTACAATCCAACATTCCTACTTCAGCAAGCAAATCCAGAACATACTTTCTTTGGGACAGAAAAATCCTTTTCTTGGATCTTGCAACTTCTATTCCCAAGAAATATTTCAAGTTCCCTAGATTTTTCATCTCAAACGTTGTAGACAATTTATCTTGAAGTAAAGCAATCTCATTTAAATCATTCCCAGTAATAATCATATCATCAACATAAATGATTAAGGCCGTTACCTTCCCCTCCTGTCGACGAAGGAACAAGGTGTGGTCGGACTCACTTTGCAAATAACCATACTTCTTCATTGCCGCACTGAACCGGCCAAATCATGCCCTTGGTGACTGTTTCAATCCATAAAGAGAACGCTCAAGTCGGCATACCATACCGGGGTTGGACAGAGAACTGTACCCAGGCGGAACATCCATATATATTTCCTCCTCCAGATCGCCATGTAAGAAGGCATTCTTCACATCAAATTGTTGTAATGGCCAACCTAAGTTAGCTACAAGTGATAAGAGGACACGAACCGTGTTCAGTTTTGCAACAGGAGAGAAGGTCTCTTGGTAGTCTATCCCATATGTCTGGGTATATCCTTTCGCCACTAGTCTCGCCTTGTATCTCTCAACGGATCCATCCGATTTGTATTTGATAGAGAACACCCATTTGCAACCTACTGTCTTCTTTCCGTCAGGTAATGGCACCAACCTCCATGTTTTATTTTTCTGCAAGGCTCTCATCTCTTCCTCCATCGCCTTCACCCACCTAGGATCCTCCATTGCCTCCTGTACTCCATTTGGAATATGAATAGAAGACACATTCATCACAAAGCTCTTTAGGGATTCAGACAACTGCTTGGTACATACATAATTTGCGATGGGGTATTTTGATTTTTTTCCTTCAGCACCAGGGGAATATCTATTGGGTGGCTTTTTGCTATTAATCCTGTCAGGCAACTTATAACATGTAGACATATTAGAATCATGTGAGTCATAATTGCTTACCTTAGGAATATCCTCAGACATTGGGATAGGTACTTGGGAAGAGATGGACTGTACAGTACCAACTGGAGTCACAATTGGATCAAGGCTTTCAGCACCAACTGAAATCTCAGCATCCCTTCTTTCAGCAACATCACGCCCATCATGTCCATCATCCCCAACATCGTGCTCATCAGTATCTTTTCCACCGTCTAAACCATCATCACAACTTTTTTCAACATCATGCTCATCCGGGGCACTGGCCGAACCACCTCCACCTCCACCTCCACCTCCATTCAACAATTGACTCTCATCGCCACTTCCATTTCCATCAGCAGTACCATTAGCACTAACAGTCACTTTATCCCACCAATTTACCCTTTCACTATGCGTCTCCCCCTGAAAGGTAGAATTGGTAGATGGGTAGAAGCTTTCTCCCTCGATAAAAGTGACATCCATAGTCACGTACGTACGCCGGGTGGTAGCATCGTAACATCGATAGCCTTTCTGGTGCATGCCATGGCCGACGAACATGCACCGAAGAGCACATGGGTCCAGTTTAGAACGTTGAGTCTTGTGAATATGCACGAATGCAACACATCCAAAGACCCGTGGGGAAATAGTCAGCACCGAGGGAAGAGGAACAAACCGAGAAAGTGCTTCCAAAGGTGTTGCAAAATTCAAAACTTTGGAAGGCATCCGATTTATGAGGTGAACTGCAGTAACCACCGCAGTGTCCCAAAAACGAGAAGGGACATGCCGTTCAAAGAGAAGAGCTCGAGCTGTTTCCAGAATGTGCCGGTTCTTCCGCTCGGCGACTCCATTTTGCTGGGGTGTTTGTGTACAAGAAGACTCATGAATAAGACCATGCTGATAAAAATATTCAGAGAGATATTGATTCATATATTCACCACCATTATCACTGCGGAGAACCTGAAGCTTGGCATTAAATTGAGTCTGAATCATGTTGTGAAATCCCTTAAACACATTAACCACTTCACTCTTGTTTTTCAGCAAATATAACCATGTCATCCTAGTGCAATCATCCACAAAAAGCACAAACCATCGACTCCCAGAAATACCACTAATGGGTGAAGCACCCCAGACATCAGAGTGAATCAAGGAAAAAGGTAAGGCATTTTTATTAAAACTAATAAGAAAAGGCACCCTATGGCTCTTGGCCAAGATGCAAGTCTTCCAACTAAAATTAGAATCCTTCAATCCAACAAATAAATTCGGAAGTAATTTATGCAAATACACAAAGGACGGATGTCCTAAACGTCTATGCCAAAGCCAAATTTCCTTTTCTTTATGACTAATAGTGCCGCGAACCTGATGAACTCTGCCCAAAGTGAAGTCGTCAAGGTAATACAGTCCCCTCTTCTTAGTACCACGCCCAATTACCGTCTTGGTGAGGATATCCTGAAACAAACAAAAATGGGGATACATTAGTGTGACACAATTCAATTCTTCAGCTAATTGCCCAACAGATATCAATTTTGTGGACAGTGAAGGAACAAGAAGTGTATTATGCAAAGTCAATGTTGGTGACACCACGACAATACCAGCTCCGGTCACAGAGGACGACACCCCATTGGCATTAGCAATACTATCTCGTTGCGGTTTAGTGGCACAAACAATATCATCTGAGTCATACGTCATATGCTCGGTTGCCCCAGAATCAATCACCCATTTATCGCATGTATTATCCCTTGGATCAGCCAATGCATAACTAGAGGTACCGTGGGGATTACCTGTACCAGGAGTTTCAGGCTGAATAGAAAGATCACTCTTGGGTATTAAGGAGAACGTAGGGTCAGTGGAGTCCGCACTAGCAAGCGCCTTACCCGTCCCCACCTCATTCATCGCCACTAGCCTTTTTCCGTGCTTGGAAATCCTTCCACCAATCCGGGTAACCATGGAGCTTAAAGCATGTCTCCTTGGTATGCCGGGTATTCCCACAATGTGAACAGCCCCCGGAGACTTCCTTAGGTCGAGAAGGAGCATTGGATCGACCTCCACCCTACTTAGTCATTTGCAAAACGGATTGTGACCCACCTTGTTTACGTCTTTGGACAATCATTGCACCTGAACCTTGGGAAAGCTCAGACTGATTGAGCATCACAGCTTGTCGGGTGGCTTCGCGTCGAACCCGTGCATAGGCTTGTTCAATCATGGGAAAAGGCTGTATAGAAAGCACTTCTGCACGGACGTGATCGAGGCGATCATCCAATCCATCCAGAAATATGTATACCCTGTCCTCCTGAAGAGCTTGGTTGTACTTCGCAATATCGGTATGGCATGTCATTGGGTTAGGTCTCCGAAAATCTATCTCCCTCCATAATCCTTGGAGATTATTGTAATAGGTTGCAAGAGTTCCTCCACCCTGCTTCATTCGGGTCACCTGTTTTTTTAAGTTGTAAACTTGGGAGGTGTCTGAACCATCAAAATATGTTGTGGTCACGGCATCCCACACCATCTTGACTAATGGATACCGAATAAAATTACCAATTAACTCAGAAATCATAGAATTAATCAACCACCCCTTAACCATACAGTCCTCCGTCTTCCACTTGCGGTATTGGGGTTCACTTGTCGGGGGTTGAGGCAATTCACCATTGATATATCCTGCCTTATCTTTCCCTAAGATAAACATCTCAGCTACTTGTGACCATAATCCATAATTGGAGCCATCTAATTTGATGGCAATCTGACCCGTAGAAGACTCATATGTAGAAGCCGAACTGTGAGTGGGTGGTTGGGTCAAGATTTCTGTAAGTTTTGTGGTGAGGTTCTCAAGAAGAGAGGCTGTATTCGAATTCTCTCCTTGTTCTTGGTGTGGAATCACTGCAATTGGGTCTGTCATGGTGGAATCACAAACAAAGCCAAAGACGTAAGACAACCGCGTAACCACAAATCAATTCAAAGAATTGATTCGGTGAGGATGGTCCACAAACAAACAAAGCCAATAAAGCCAAACACGTGAATGCCGAAAAACAATTCAAAGAAAAGCAAAGCAATTCAAAGGAATTGATTTGATGATGACGGTTCACAAACAAACAAAACCAACAAAGCCAGACACGGTTTGAATGCCGCAAATCAATTCAAAGAAAAGCAAGTCAATGCAAGGAAATTGATTATGTCTGCACAAACAAACAAAAACAAGGAATTGGGAGTACTTCACTTCCACCAACGAAGCAAACAACAACGGATCGGCTCACGTGCAAACAACGACAATACCTTGCAGCGGCGATCAAGATAAAAAAGGAAAAATTGAGCAAAATTGATGGCAGCGTTGATGGTTGACCCAGGTAAGGTTAGGGTTCCCGCTCTGATACCATGTTAAACAGAGAGTTTTCAAGAGAAAATACTTCTCCTCTCACGTTTTTTATTTTTATTTTTTCCTTCTATTTACTTTTACAAGAGATGAGTACATATATACAATTTTCCCTACAACTTCGGCTGACTAACCAACCCTATACGAATATAACTCCAAATATAGCTCACGCCAACAGACAAAACCCTATTCAGAGGGACAGAAGCCCTAATGAATAAGGACTTACCGAAAAAGCTCAAATCACACTACAAGGTGGGTGCAATCCCTTAATTCTTTAAAAAAAAAAACAAAATACTACCTAAAAGATAAGAAACATGAATTGCACTTAAAGGTGGGTGCAATCTCTCAATTCTTCAAATTAAAAAAAAAAAATCGTTATGCACCTTAGTCGCACCAAAGATTGCCCATAGTAGGAGAAAATCAGAGATTTTGAAATTTTTCTTTAGCCATGTTCTGCCTTGCTTATGGACAAACTGCTTATTCTTCTTTCATGTTATCAAATTCAATCCTACCATGTTCTGTTAGAAAAGTACTAGCTCACTGGAATTCACTATTTGATAGATTATAGATGGGATGTCGTGGTCTGTGTTTTCTGCTAAAGCCTATTAGCTTTAGTTATTTACAAAGTTTGACTTTTAAAAGGCTGGGGGATGGCTGCAATGGCATAGAACTTTGCCTGACATGGTTTATTATATTCTGTGGTTTGGGATGTTCCATAAATTGCAGTTTTATCTCAAACTCAGAGTTGGACGGGAAAAGTCTTCTTCTGGAACATTCAAAACCTACTGATCTAGGCTGTATTGAAACATAGCCTTTCTTGTTCAGTGCTGGTGCATTTAGTTGCTTAATAAACTTAGGACCATCAGTGCTGTTATAGCATATTTTGCGTGGAAAATATAGTTACCGTTCTTCTGTATAATTTGAAAGTTAACTTTTGTGCATTCTGTTTGGGATCTGCATCTTGTTAGAACATAAATATTGCTTTCAAACTAAAAACTAATCAGCTATTCTTGTCCCTAGTTCCTGCTGTGGTCTGCAACATTGTTGCACTGAGAGGAAAATGACCAAAGTTGCTTGGCTCTTTCTTTGTCCTGCTTATACATTTTCTGCTCGCACTATCTGTAATTTGTTGACTGAATTTTTGTTGGAAATGTTTTTGAAATATCATATTCTTTTTTCCATTATAGGGATTGTTTTGAGAATTTCTAGTTCAATTTTCAACTTTAAGTTCCTGCTTCATTGATGGAATTAAGTTCCAACTTCATATTCTTACATGTTTTAAAGATTACTTATAAATCAACCTAACTAAATATGTTGTGCAAATCTTATTTTGGATGTCAAACATTGGAGATGATTATGATGAAAGCGCAGTTGAACATGCATTTCCAGCAGATCCTTCTTCTTCAAGTAATCAACAAACCATGGCCAACACACAAAGCAAGAAGCATGTAGTAGCCAAGATAAATTCTAGTTTAGGGGAAAAATCTTGGGTGTGGAGTCATTTTCATATTCTAGAATGGTTTCCTAAAGAACAATGGAGGATTTCATGTTTGTATTGCAATAAGGTTTTATTTTGTCCAGGTAGAAATGGCACTACTTGTTTAGCCAATCACCTTATAGGATGTGCTAGATATCCATATAATATTCAGATGAAAAAGCAAAAAATGCTAGATATCCATTTAATATTGAGATGAAAATGCAGAAAATAGAAATGAATCCTTCACAAGGGAAGGGGAAAAATGATGACAACATCTATTTTGATCAAGAGAGGTGTAGTAAAGCTCTTGTTAGGATGATATTAAAGGATGAGTAACCTTTCAAATTTGTGGAAAAAGAGGGATTTCTTGATTTTCGTTATGAATTGCAGCCTAGATTTGATGTTCCCTAACACACTACTGTGACTAGAAATTACTATAAAGTATTTTTGGAAGAGAGAAAAACACTGAAGCAATTTTTTGAGAAATTATCTTCATCTGTTTGTCTTACTACGAATGCATGGACTTCTATCCAAAATTTGAACTATTTGTGTGTGACAGCACATTTTATTGATGATGATTGGACACTGCATAAAAACATAATTAACTTTTGTCTGATTATCAATCATAGTGGTAGTGTGATTGGTTTGACAGTGGAGAGATATTTGTTAGGATGGGATATTCAAAAGATTCTTACAGTTACTGTTGATAATGTTAGCTCTAATGATACTAGTGAGTAAATTTTGAAAAAAAGACTAAATAGTTGAAATGAAACTATTAAACACGGAATATTTGCATATGAGATGTGTTGCACACATTTTAAGTTTAATTGTGAGGGAAGAGTTAAAAGATTACAATGATCATATTGCTAGAATTAGGGCTACTATTAGGTACATAAGATCCTCCCCTGCCAAATCTCAAAAGTTCAAGTTTTGTGTTGATGTAGCAAGAATTGAAAGTAAAAGCATGCTTTGTTTGGATGTTGAAACTAGATGGAATTCCATTATTTGATGTTAGTTGCAGCTTTGAAATTTCAAAAAGTTTTTGAATTGATGGAGTCTATGGATAAAAACTATGTGGCTAAGTTGACTCTACAAAGAGTATCTACTGATAATGATTGGAATTTTGCTTCTAATTTGTTGCTTTTCTCAAGATACTCTATGATACAAGTATTTTGATATCTGGCTCACTTTATGTTATTGGGAATGAATATCTATGCCAGATTATTAATATATGTGCTTTTATTTCCAAAATGAATGAGAGTGAAGATAGTAGTATATGTGATATAGCTTGCAATATGGAAAAAAAGTATGACAAATATTAGTCGAATGTTGAGAACTTGAATATCTTCTTTTTTATTGCTGTTGTTCTTGATCCGAGATTTAAATTGAGTGATGTCTATTGAATTATGGACAAGACATATGATGTGAAGAATGCTACATTGTTCAAAAATAAGGTCATAATAACTCTACTTTTTGTGTTTGAGGCTTATAGTCCAACAGTACAACAGAAGGAGACAAGTACTCAATCTGAGGGGTTTAGTATGATAGAGGTTGATAATAGTGTTGAGGCTGCTTCATTTATGAATTTTTTGTACTTTGATGATGAGGATGATATGAATAATGTTGCTAACAAAACAGAATTGGATATCTACTTGCTTGAGATGAAGTCTGATAAGAAAGATAAAACATTTAACATTCTTCATTGGTGGAAATCAAATGCTTCTAGATACTCGACACTTGCTTTAATGGCTAAAGATTTATTGGTTATATGGGTATCAACTGTGGTTTCAAAGTCGGCATTTAATACAGGAGGTTGTGTTCTTTATTCTTTTGCATATTCTTTATCTCCAATAATGGTAGAAGCTATTATTTGTGCACACGACTGGTTGCAAAAAGATCATAAAATTATTAATTTGGATGAGAGTTTAAAGGAGCTTGAGGTGATTGAATCAGGTAATAAAATTTGTATCTTGTCTTTTTTTATCACTTAACACATTGAATCAAGTTAAAATAATTGTATTATATTATTAATACAATTAATAATATAATACAATTGTTTATTATATTCATGTAGGATTTTGATGTAATTGTGTTTAACCTCTTTCTTTTTTCTTTTTTTTTTGGTTGATATTTTAAAGACATTGGGGATAAATGAAGAACATCGTATCATTGATGTTGAAGTTTGAGCAATTGATTTGCAATATGGGAAGAATTTAAAATTATTTGCTTTAATACATTGATTATATAGCTAAAATCGTAAAGGGGAAATTTCATCTACTACCCTTGTGGTTTGTAAAAACTACCAATTAAATCTCAAGATTTGATTTATTACCAATACCCCCTTAAATTTGATAAATTCATAACATTTAGCCCCTTTAATCAACTAAATTAATAACATTTAGCCCCCTTAAGGGGTATTGTTAATTTTACCAAATCTCAGGGTTCGATTGGTAATGTACAAGAACCACAAGGGTAGTAGATGTAATTTACCCAATAGTAAAATTGGTTGAAATATTTAGGAGAAATTACATTTACTACCCCTATGGTTCGTGTAAATTACAAATCGAACTCCGAGATTTGGTAAAACTACCAATATCCCATTAAGGGGGTTAAATATTATGAATTTATCAAATTTAAAGGGGTATTGGTAATTTTCCAAATCTTGGGGTTTGATTGGTAATTTTTACAAACCACAAGAGTAGTAGATGTAATTTACCCAAATATTTGAGGGGAATTTACAAAAATAGAACCACTGACCTTTGATCGTTGACTTTGCGAAAATAGCACATCTCTTTTTTTCTTTACTGTTATAGCACTTCAAATTGCATAAAGACCAAAATACCCCTCATATTCTCTTCTAAACACAAAGACATAACACTTCACCCTCATCGTCTTTTTTTTTGGTGAATTACATCTACTATCCCTGTGGTTCGTATAAATTACCAATCGAACCTCGAGATTTGGTAAAACTATCAATACCCCCTTAAATTTGATAAATTCATAATATTTAGCCCCTTTTATCAACTAAATTCATAATATTTAGCCCCCTTAAATTCATAACATTTAGCCCCCTTAAGGGGGTATTGGTAGTTTTGCCAAATCTAGATGTTCGATTGGTAATTTGCACGAACCACAGGGGTAGTAGATGTAATTCACCCTTTTCTTTTCTTAAAACTCGTTTCATCGATTCAACAAAATTTGTTCTTATACCCTATTGTTTGCACACCTCACTATTCATATACCCTATTGGACTATCATCTTCAAGATATCGCATCAACAAGATGTTAGTTGAAATTTACACTAGTTGAACTGGGTTTGTGAATTTGAAAGAGAGAATGGTCGAGCCTTATGTCAAGTTTTAGGTCGAGTACAAGGTTAAATTGAGTTTTAGGCCAAATTTTAAGTCGAGCACTAAGTTTGGTCGAGTTTTAGGTCGAGTAGGTCGAATTTAGGTCGAGCAGGTTGAGCTCGACCTAAAACTTGACCCAGTACTAGGTCGAGTTTTTTTTTTTGAAAAAAAAATTCACTTGACCTAGTACTAAGTTGAGTGAATTTTTTTTTTTAAAAAAATAATAATAACTTGACCTAGTACTAGATCGAGTTTTAAGTCGAGTATTAGATCGAGTTCAACCTAAATTCAACTTACTCGACCAAATTTAGTGCTTGATTTAAAACTCGATTTAACTTTGTGCTCGACCTAAAACTTGACCTAGGGCTCGACCATTCTCTCCTTCAAATTCACAAACCCAGTTCAACTAGTGCAAATTTCAACTAACATTTCGCTGATGCGATTTCTTCTCTACGATTGTGGCTTTCTTGCTTGAAGATGATAGTCCAATAGAGTTTACGAACAGTGAGGTGTGCACTACACCCATCCCTAAGCTGCTAGCGTCTATTTCAATCACCAATTTTTTTGTAAAGTCAGGCATTCTCAGCACTGGTGCTTGGTTTAATGCAGCCTTGAGTTGTTCAAAAGCAGTGGTAGCTTCCTCATTCCATCCAAAACAGTCTTTTTTGAGTAGGTTAGTTAAAGGCTTGCTGATCACCCCATAATTTTTAATGAATCTTCTATAGTATCCTGACAACCCCCAAAACCCCCTTAACTCCTTCACGGATTTAGGAATTTCCCATGTCTGAATGCATTTTATTTTTTTAGGGTCCACACTAACACCTTCCACTGAAATGATATGCCCCAAATAGTCCACACCGTTTTTAGCAAAAATACACTTGGAAAGCTTAACATACAACTAATGTTCCTTCAACACTTTTAACACAGACTCTAGGTGTCTCACATGACTCTTTAAGTCTGGCCTGTTGGTGAGCGGAATCGGTGTGTGCAAAAGTGCGTCAAATTATAGCTCAAACTCACACAAATTACACCTAAACCTCACTTAATCAATTGTAGTAAAGCATAGGAATCATTTTCCACAGGGAAGGGGACAAAACCAAAATTTAAGTGCAACTAATTATTTGCTATCTATGTGTCTTAAAGCAATGATTTATAAAGTGATATTTAAATAACTAAAACAACACCATTGAAACAAAGAGAAAAACACACAAATGATGAAGGAGGGTGATCCTTGGGTTCAATGCAAAGGTCGGCTATTTTGACTCCTAAAGGCAACCGAGTGTAGGGCATCTTAACTAAGTGACTACATCCATTCACTTCGAATCTCCTTTCGGTCTCATCGAAATTATAGAATGAGGAATCTCCTTTCGGTCTCATCCCCACCTAGAGCACATTAGCGCCTATGGCTTCCACACAACTCTAATGCACAATTCTTGCTCTAGATGTTTTAGCCAACTACTTTACACTCCCTAGTTCAAGTGTTTAATCTAAGAAAACCACCTATTTTTCACTCCACATCTCCTTTCGGTCTCAATGGAATTAAAGACTAGAAGATCTCCTTTCGGTCTCACTTCTACCTTTGCACACTAAAACCTATGGCTTCCACACAATTTTAGTGCACAATTAAATTCATATGGTAGTTGTTTCTTGTCTCAAACACCTAAATCTAGAGAATGCTAGGTAGTTCTTCCTACTTTTGGTCTAAATTCATGTATATTCTAAAACACACACAAACACCAAGAACACACACTAAATGTGGCCACCATTCAATGCATGTCAATTCATTAAATACAAGTAGGAAAACTTCAATTAATGCAAGCCCATTACTCTACAACCAACAAGAAATCAAAATAAACCTAACCCATACATCAAACACCAAGAATCACCCAAGATAATTTAGCCTCTCATGGCTTCAAACAAACAACAATCACAAGGAGATATAGCCATTAAAAGCACAAGGAATTGAAAGAAAATACTTCCCTTAATCAAAAGAGTGATGATTCCAACAAAATCCAAACACCTTACAAGCCAAAACAACACCAAAGATTGAAGTTTGCATGAGCCACAAGGGCCAAATGACACTCACGGGTGTGAGTTGGGGAACAAATGCAAATATCTAAAAACTAACCCTAACCTACTCTACTTCGTCCTACTACTTCCTCCTTGTGTTTTTCTGCAGAAAATGGGATATTAATACAGCTAGGGGCGTTGGGGAGAAAATGTAAAGCTTCCAAAACATTAGGGACGAAATTTGCAAATTTCAGGATTCAGGCGTCGTACTGATTTCGTCCCATTTTGGTCCATTTTCGTCCGGAATTTGACAAAACTCTCTGCATAAAAGTTTTTCCTCTCTTTTTCAGCTTTCCATAGCATCTTGAATCATCTCATTTTGACGTCTGAATCAAGAGTTATGGCCTCCGGAAGATGGCTGATTTTTCTCCCTGTTTTCCTCTTCTTCGGTTCTGCCTTGTTCTGCTTTTGCCCAGTTTTGGTCCATTTGCTTTCGGAATTTGAGAAACCTTTGTTCATAAAAGTTTTCTATCTCTTTCTCATCTTTCCATAGCATCTTCAGTTATCTCATTTGGACATTTGCATCAAAAGTTATGAACTTTAGAAGATAAGTGGTTTTTATCCCTTTTTCCTACAAAACACATAAAATATGAGAATCACAAATATAATGTGATTTATCTAATAAACATGGCATATCTCAATGAAATCTATGCTAAAGCATGAAAAACACATATCTAAGTTTATGAATATTTGATTCTCATCAAATACCCCCAAACTTAAACCATTGCTTGTCCCCAAGCAATTTTCTACGTATAGCAACAATATGTGGAATGTATTCATTGAGACATGCATATTCAGATTCTCATCTACATTTTTTTTTTATATATATATATATATATATATATATATATTTTTTGATAATGGCAAGTACTAGCTTAATTAGGCAACCACTCGTCGCCCCATTCTACCGAACAATGCATATTGAGAGTTTTAAGAAATGAAAACATTTTCACGTCTCGGAGTTGGACAATTTCGGCACGTACTAATGCAATGCATGACCCTCTTCTTTCTTGTTTTTCTGTACTAATCTTCACACATTAAATGATGTGTGTGTGTGTGTGATGGAGGTAAATGTTCATGAACAATGCAATGCAAGAACTGAGTAGAGGTCACAAAATCATGCCACTAGTGTGCCCTACAGTTGCATAGAAAAATTTCACTTCCTTGAAATCCTTAAGGCTTTTTATTCCCTCTTTCCCCTAAGTTGTCATGCTACCATCTAGGCAATTTTCATCACATTTAAGCAACCATCATGACATTATACTTAGGGTACTTCCTCACTCATTTACAAATTTATTTTTTTTCGTTTTTTTTTTTTTTTTTTTTTTTTTTGCCAAGAGTTTTTTTCGGCTTTTTATACTTCTACCACTCATACGAGTTCACTTAAGGGACATCCCCTAAGAGCATTCTCATAGCGGAGTGGCAATTATTCAACAAAACTGTAAATCTCATAAGCAAAACTAATAACAAGCCTAAGTCATTTTCCAAGTTTGTGAAGTGAAATGCTATAACTTTAGGGTGGACTAGGGACACTACATTTACTCGCAACCGCATCATAATCAATACACTACATCTCACAAACACTCCTCTTTGACGTGCACTGTAACAACACCATTTAACATGCAAAACTTTCCTCCAAATACAAGGAATCAAAAGACATGCATTACAAATTCCATGCCTATTCAGTCCAACATTTTTCATCATTGACTAATGCTTTCATTTCGTTACTTCGCATGCATTTATTTAGTAAAATGTTTCTTAAGTGGTGCATATTTCAGCCATTACTTGCCAACCATTCAAAAGTTCCAAAAAAAACAAAACAAGCAACATCTTGAATATTTCAATAAAAGCCTCACTTTAAGCCAATTTCACCCATGAAATCTCATGTATTTTCTTCCTATAAACACCCCCAAACTTAGGTTACATCAAAGCTTTAAGCTTCCACCCCCAAACTTAAGATGAGCATTGTCCTCAATGCTTCAAGAATGCATGCATGAAGGGTGGGGCGGGTGGGAAAGAAGAAATACATGTTTTCGGTTGCAAAATTGTGAAATAACTTAAAGCATGTTGCATGATTGCGTATTCACACCTCCCCCAAACTTAAGATATGTTGCATGTTAAGCAGTAAAACTAGGAGTGCAAGTGTGTGATAGGCATAATTTACCAAAACTAATTAAAGAAAATAAATTAACAAAATGCGAAAAATAAACTTTAAACCTAAATGCAATAACATAAAATAGAAAAGAGAATATTTACAAACTTCACGTCGTCAAACTCAACTCAAGTGTCAAAACATCTAAACTAAGGATTGCACTTAAGAAGATAATGCCACATGAGAAAATTGCACACAATGGTTTAGGCATTGACATTTGATTACTCAATGTGTGCATGATGCTAGGCTTCAAAACTCATCAAGTTTTTTTTTTTCACTTAAAACTCAGTTTTATATGCAACATCATGTTAAGATTCATCAATGAATTTCTAGGATTTCAAATGATTACAAAAAAGTTGACAATTCATCCAAAATAACTCATTGAGGCATTTTGTCAAACACATGATGTGCATGGTGAAAAACTTGAAATTTCACAAAATTAGCAAGCACCCTAGCCTAAAAATTTAACAAACAGCCCAAACAATCCCAATTACACAATATTTCATCAAATATCATCCATAGAAATCATATTAAAAGAAATTCAAAATCATCATTGTAATGAAATTTGAAAGGTTCAACCATACATACCTTGGATTCTTGGATGAATTTGATGGTGGAAATGTGTTTACAAAGGTGTTTGGATCACTTAAGATGGATTGGACTTGAAGAAGAATGTAAAATGCAAAATGAGGATGGAAATGGTTGAGAGAAATGGAGTGAAATTGAAAGAGAAACAAGGGATATGCAAGCTAGCCTACGGGTTTAGAGTGAAATTGAAAAGAGAAACAAGGGATATGCAAGCTAGCCTACGGGTTATAAACCCGTGAGCTTGAGACTTCTTGTGATCGTTTGAGACCGCCGTGGCGGTCTTACATTTGTGCCTTAACACATGGCGGTTGTTTTAACTGGCTTGGTTAAAAGTTTCGGGTCTATGACCCCTTTTTTTTTTTTTTTTTTTTTAAGAAAAAAATTTTAAAAAAAATATGTAAATTGTGTGAATTAATTTCTACATTCACATGAACATATAACACTCAATTAATGCATAACATAAAGCAAAATAAAATTAAACTAAAGAAAACCAAACAAACAAAGCCAAAACCAAAACCAAAATAAAACAAACAAAATAAATCAAGACACAATGGACTAAAATAAAACAAGCAAAGCAATTCAAAATACAATAGACTATAATAAAACAAAAGGATACGCTTGGTTGCCTCCCAAGAAGCGCTTGGTTTTAACGTCATGGCTCGACTCAATCCATTTCATCCTATTCCTTGCTTTAGTCTTTTCCTTGCATGTTTAACTTCCTCTTCCAACAACATTTTTTTCAAACAAGTTGATGGCCTAATACCCTTAATATCCTCAAGGGTACACCCAATGGCCTCTTTAAGAATGCTTAACCCCAAAAGCTTTCCTTCTTGTTTAGATTCCATATAAGATGATATCTCCACTGGCAACATTTCATGCTCTCCCAAGAATGTATATTCCAATTGAGGAAGTAAAGGCTTCAACTCAAGCTTGGGCGGCTCATCGACGGACGGTTTTAGCTTATCTTCACCACTGGCCACCGGCAACATTTGGTCGATTTCAACCAATTCAAATTCTTCCCCTGTTATCTCATAAATGGACTCACCTAGAAAACAATTTTCAACCATCTCACTAAGTTGTCCATCTATTCTTTTATCTTCTTCATCAAACTCAAGGGGAACGTTGGAGGGAATATTTGTCTCCATTGTTTGAATATTATTAGCTAGCTGCCCCAGCTTCACCTCAATATTTTTCATCATGGTTTCATGCAAGTTCAACCTCATGGAATGGTCTTCTAAAAGCTTTTCTGTCTTATTTGTGGAACTTTCCATCTTAAGCTGCATTTCATCCATCTTTTTCATCAAGAGTTCTTCAAAATTTGGGTTTCTGTCCACGGGATTATTCATTTGATTCCCAAATCCTGAAGTTTGCCATGATGTGTTAGAAAACGATGGCCCCAAATTGTCCCAACTTTGATTGCTTTGATTATTCCAATTTTGACCACCTCCTTGGTTGTTCCAACCTTGATTTTCTGCTTGGTAGCTTCCATTGTTGCCCCAGTTTTGGTTGAAATTTTCTTGCTGCCCAAAATGATTCATGAAGTTGAGGGGTTGATCCTGCCCATCACATTGATCCGTATGGTGGTTTCCTTGGCAAAGTCCACATATTAAGACCGATTCCGTTCATCCTCCTCCCATGAATTAATCCTATCGGTTAATGCAGCCAATTGAGCCCCAATGTTTGGGCCGATATCAATCTCTAGGAATCCCTCTTGTTGAAATTGGTAGCTCTCAGCTTCAACCGGGTAAGCACTTATACGGTTGTTGAACCATGGCTCTAATGCAAAAGCATTGAAATTAGACTCTAAGAATTCCCCAAACAACCGTTCTCTTTGTTTTCCCTGTTCGGCCATTGAAAGTTAAAAATGAAAATATATACAACACAAACAACTCTTTCTAAATATATACAAAAACATAAAACTAACAAACAATTAGAACACTTAAAAAAACAACTAGTTTCGTTGCCCTTCCCCGGCAACGGCGCCAAAATTTGGTGAGCGGAATCGGTGTGTGCAAAAGTGCGTCAAATTATAGCTCAAACTCACACAAATTACACCTAAACCTCACTTAATCAATTGTAGTAAAGCATAGGAATCATTTTCCACAGGGAAGGGGACAAAACCAAAATTTAAGTGCAACTAATTATTTGCTATCTATGTGTCTTAAAGCAATGATTTAGAAAGTGAAATTTAAATAACTAAAACAACACCATTGAAACAAAGAGAAAAACACACAAATGATGAAGGAGGGTGATCCTTGGGTTCAATGCAAAGGTCGGCTATTTTGACTCCTAAAGGCAACCGAGTGTAGGGCATCTTAACTAAGTGACTACATCCATTCACTTCGAATCTCCTTTCGGTCTCATCGAAATTATAGAATGAGGAATCTCCTTTCGGTCTCATCCCCACCTAAAGCACATTAGCGCCTATGGCTTCCACACAACTCTAATGCACAATTCTTGCTCTAGATGTTTTAGCCAACTACTTTACACTCCCTAGTTCAAGTGTTTAATCTAAGAAAACCACCTATTTTTCACTCCACATCTCCTTTCGGTCTCAATGGAATTAAAGACTAGAAGATCTCCTTTCGGTCTCACTTCTACCTTTGCACACTAAAACCTATGGCTTCCACACAATTTTAGTGCACAATTAAATTCATATGGTAGTTGTTTCTTGTCTCAAACACCTAAATCTAGAGAATGCTAGGTAGTTCTTCCTACTTTTGGTCTAAATTCATGTATATTCTAAAACACACACAAACACCAAGAACACACACTAAATGTGGCCACCATTCAATGCATGCAAACTTCAATCTTTGGTGTTGTTTTGGCTTGTAAGGTGTTTGGATTTTGTTGGAATCATCACTCTTTTGATTAAGGGAAGTATTTTCTTTCAATTCCTTGTGCTTTTAATGGCTATATCTCCTTGTGATTGTTGTTTGTTTGAAGCCATGAGAGGCTAAATTATCTTGGGTGATTCTTGGTGTTTGATGTATGGGTTAGGTTTATTTTGATTTCTTGTTGGTTGTAGAGTAATGGGCTTGCATTAATTGATTTTCAATTGTAGTAAAGCATAGGGATCATTTTCCACAGGGAAGGGGACAAAACCAAAATTTAAGTGCAAATAATTATTTGCAATCTATGTGTCTTAAAGCAATGATTTATAAAGTGATATTTAAATAACTAAAACAACACCATTGAAACAAAGAGAAAAACACACAAATGATGAAGGAGGGTGATCCTTGGGTTCAATGCAAAGGTCGGCTATTTTGACTCCTAAAGGCAACCGAGTGTAGGGCATCTTAACTAAGTGACTACATCCATTCACTCCGAATCTCCTTTCGGTCTCATCGAAATTATAGAATGAGGAATCTCCTTTCGGTCTCATCCCCACCTAGAGCACATTAGCGCCTATGGCTTCCACACAACTCTAATGCACAATTCTTGCCCTAGATGTTTTAGCCAACTACTTTACACTCCCTAGTTCAAGTGTTTAATCTAAGAAAACCACCTATTTTTCACTCCACATCTCCTTTCGGTCTCAATGGAATTAAAGACTAGAAGATCTCCTTTCGGTCTCACTTCTACCTTTGCACACTAAAACCTATGGCTTCCACACAATTTTAGTGCACAATTAAATTCATATGGTAGTTGTTTCTTGTCTCAAACACCTAAATCTAGAGAATGCTAGGTAGTTCTTCCTACTTTTGGTCTAAATTCATGTATATTCTAAAACACACACAAACACCAAGAACACACACTAAATGTGGCCACCATTCAATGCATGTCAATTCATTAAATACAAGTAGGAAAACTTCAATTAATGCAAGCCCATTACTCTACAACCAACAAGAAATCAAAATAAACCTAACCCATACATCAAACACCAAGAATCACCCAAGATAGTTTAGCCTCTCATGGCTTCAAACAACCAACAATCACAAGGAAATATAGCCATTAAAAGCACAAGGAATTGAAAGAAAATACTCCCCTTAATCAAAAGAGTGATGATTCCAACCAAATCCAAACACCTTACAAGCCAAAACAACTCCAAGGATTCCAGTTTTCAAGCCACAAAAAGAACCAAACCCTAGCCTCCAATGAAACTCACGGGTGTGAGTTGGGGAACAAATGCAAATATGTAAAAACTAACCCTAACCTACTCTAACTTGTCCTACTACTTCCTACTTGTGTTTTTCTGCAGAAAATGGGATATTAATACAGCTAGGGGCGTTGGGGAGAAAATGTAAAGCTTCCAAAACATTAGGGACGAAATTTGCAAATTTCAGGATTCAGGCGTCGTACTGATTTCGTCCCATTTTGGTCCATTTTCGTCCGGAATTTGACAAAACTCTCTGCATAAAAGTTTTTCCTCTCTTTTTCAGCTTTCCATAGCATCTTGAATCATCTCATTTTGACGTCTGAATCAAGAGTTATGGCCTCCGGAAGATGGCTGATTTTTCTCCCTGTTTTCCTCTTCTTCGGTTCTGCCTTGTTCTGCTTTTGCCCAGTTTTGGTCCATTTGCTTTCGGAATTTGAGAAACCTTTGTTCATAAAAGTTTTCTATCTCTTTCTCATCTTTCCATAGCATCTTCAGTTATCTCATTTGGACATTTGCATCAAAAGTTATGAACTTTAGAAGATAAGTGGTTTTTATCCCTTTTTCCTACAAAACACATAAAATATGAGAATCACAAATATAATGTGATTTATCTAATAAACATGGCATATCTCAATGAAATCTATGCTAAAGCATGAAAAACACATATCTAAGTTTATGAATATTTGATTCTCATCACCTGTACACAAGAATATCATCAAAAAACATCAATACAAACTTCCTTAAGAAGGGTTGGAAAATGTGGTTCATAAGGGATTAAAAGGTGGCCAGAGCATTGGTTAAGCCAAAAGGCATAACCACAAATTCAAAATGGCCATGGTGTGTTCGGAATGCGGTTTTTGGAATGTCTTGCACCTTCACACGAATTTGATGGTAACCAGACCTCAAATCTAGCTTAGAGAAGAATTTTGAACCATGAAGCTCATCTAATAGTTCACCTATGTTTGGAATAGGAAACCTATCTTTAATGGTTAGTTTGTTCAAATGTCTATAGTCTACACAGAATCTCCAAGAATGATCTTTTTTCTTGACCAACAAAATGGGTGAAGCATATGGACTGTTACTTGTTTTTATGATTCCAATTTTCAGCATTTCTGATACTTGTTGTTCTATTTCAATTTTTTGTGAGTGGGGGTATCCATAAGGTCTGAGCTTAAAGAGTTGGGAATTAGGATATAAAGGTATTTGATGATCAACATTTCATGGGAGAGGCAGAATAGTAGAAGTATTAAAACACTAGAGTACTGTGTTAAAAGTGTAGAAATTACCTCAGGTGCATATGTAGTTATTCCTTCCATGCAACATAATGAATCCTCCCATTTGCTACCTTTGTCTGTCTCTAACTGAGCCTTCATCTGCTCATTCTTAATTAGTTCCAAGTGTTGTCTCAGTGCTTTGCCCCTTACCAACTGCACCTCTGGTTGATGAACATGGCTATACAGTGTGCACTTCTCCCCGTTTCTCTCCAATTGGATATTCAGTTCTTTGAAATCGAATGTGATGGGGCTATACTGTGTCATCCAATCCACCCCCAAGATCATATCCCAACCTCCAAACTCCATAACCCTTAGATCATATTTAAACTGATAGTCTTGCATTTTTCACTTCACATGAAGACTGACTGAAAAACTAAATACTCTCCTACCATTTGCAATGATTATTGAAAAAGCTTCTACTGTTTGGACTAGTAATTTCAGAACTTCCCTTAATTTCTGGCTAATGTAGCTACTGGTGCTTCCTGTATCCACTAAAACTTGCACACTCTGGTCATTGATTACCCCTAGTAGTATAATGGTCTTCCTCTGTAAGCTTTCTGATAGGGCGTTAAGTGATAATTCCTCTATATCTTCTGAAGCCTCTTTCTTCAATTCTTGGTCTGTCAACTGCTGGTCTGAACTCTCCACTTCTTCTAAAATCATGAAGTTGTATTGTTTCAGTTTACACTGATGGCCTGCCCAGAATTTCTCCCCACATCTGAAGCATAAGTTGTTGTTCCTCCTGTATTGCAATTTTTGGGTGAAATCCTTTTGATTGAATCTTCAGCTTTCGGATTGTTCAACAAAGGCACCTTGTAAGCCTTTCTAACTGCCATATTCTAATTTTTGTTCACCCCCACACTACTGTTTGGAGCATTTTTCAAAAACGTTCTACCCTTCTTAACAACCAAATCAACTGTTTGTTCCTGTAGCCTAGCTATCTCAAAAGCTTCCAACAAGGTCTTTGGTTTCATAATCCTAACCATAGGTTTTAATTCCTCCTTCAATCCACTAACAAAACTGGCTATGAAATATTGTTCTGAGAATCCAGGACTTTTACACAACATTAATGCTCTCAACTCCTCAAAATTCTCCTGATATTCCAATACTGAACCTGATTATTGCAGTTTGTTAAATTCTTCTATTTCACTCGTACCTCTAATCTGTCCAAAGCGTTTCATCACTGCTTCCGCAAAGTCTGCCCATTTAACTGTTCCTTGAACTCTTTTAAAGCTCTGGAACCACGTATCCGCCTTCCCATCCAAATACAGTTCCACCATATCCATTTTAAGGGATTCCGAAATCTAATAGAGATTGAAAAACTTGTCACACTTCCGTAACCATTCCCTAGGATTATCCCCTTCGAACATACTCAATTCAATCTTTGGGTAGTTGTGAAAGGATGCTCGACAGACCTCGGTCTTTTCTTGAGTGAACGGAGCCTGATCTGTACCCGCATTGATTTTAAAACAAGGATTTGAGGTTAGTAGGAGAGGTGTCGATAGCAGTGGCGTCCTCTCTATGGATGTTTCTCCTTCTCTGGCCAGGTTTTTCTCCTTGGCTAGGAGCTTATATATTCCAGCTATTTTGGCCTCCATGTTTGAGGTATAAGCCTCAAGTTTGGCGTCCATATGTGCCCCCCATTTTTCCAGCTTGCAATCAAAACGAGAGTCTATTACCTTCATGGCCTTTTCGATCTGCACTCTCGTTTCAATAGATATCTCCTGGAACCTAGTTTCATGCTTCTTCACCTAATCCTCCAACGCTTTAGATCTCGTCCCATTCGCCATTTTTTAACACCCACAAGCAGAGGAACTCCTCTTTGATACCAATTTGTAACAAATATCCAGGATACTGATATAACAAAAGAATGAGAGTGTAGAATAAGAGAGTCGAAGGAAGAGTAGATTCAGATTAGAAAGGAATAGGCAGTACAGATGAGGACAGATATAGCTAGGAGAGAGAGAATAACTAAGGAAAAGAAATCAGTCACATCAAAAACTACTCCTATGTTCTGATTACTGCCAATTTATACATGCATGGTACAAAAGGAAACTTCCCAGCAATTCACCAATAATGGCTTCGTGGTTCTATCTTTCTCTGCAAGTAATATAACTAAGACGACACCGTTGTATGCTTCTATTGTGACACCAGAGTACCTTTTTGGCCCAAATTTGGCCTAACTCACGACGCATGACACATCAGTTGAATACTTTACTTTCACTATTTATATAGTTATTATTAAAAAATTACTCACATTAATAACATGATATTTTCATTCACATCATTAATTTCTTCCTCATCTATCTACTTTTTTACTATTTATTTAATGTATTTAATACTTTTATTTAAATTAATAATTATTAAAATATTATCTATTTTTTATTTATCAAATTTTATATATATTTTGAGAGAGTTTAGGAGATAAAAATATCATATTTTACATAAAAAATAAGCAAAATATATGTCAATTTATAGAGAAAAATATTTCTTACTTGTTCATAATTTTTGTTTTCTTTTTTTTTTTTAAAAAAGGAAAATAACCATTGCAAACCATTACAAACCAGTGTTTGGTTTGCAACTATCAATCAACGTGGCATGCGTGTGATAGGATTTAATTTGTTACCATATAATAAGAGCAAAACTATGATGTTAATACTTTATTTGGTATGAAAATGGCTAAATTGAGGTGTTTTTGTACTAGGGAGTGAAGTTGATGGACTAAGGCAAAAAGATGGAATTTAATGAAGATTTAGATGATTTTTGGAGAAGGACTTTTGGAGCCAAAACAGAAGACTATTTTGGATAAAACTTGCCCACGCCTTAAAGGATAAAGTCTTGGAGGTGAAAGTCAAGAAAATGTGCGTGACCACGTCTTGAGCTGAAATAAGGAGCTGATAACTTGAATTTCAAGATTTGAATTTGTCTTTTGATTTCAACTTTTGTAATTCAAGTTAGAATGGATTTGAAGACAATTGATAGGATTAGATAGGATAGAATGGTTGGTTAGGAATTTAAGGTTTAAAGACTTAGATTTGTTGGACAGATTTTAGGAAGTCTTTAGGAGGTTGTTAGAGAAGAAGGCTATAAATATGAGGGTTAGTGAACTTGGAAGATATAAGTTTTTCCTTCAATTTTCTGCAGAATTTTTCCTTTCTTTTGTACTTTTCTTTCCTTTTATAATAAAGTTAAAATAGTTTTGCTACCATGAGTGGCTAAATTACTTTCATTCCGTTCCAAGGGGTGTTAATGCCAATATATTTGGTGAGGTTTTGTTCATAGTTTCATAATCTTTTGCATTCAAGTAATCATTAGTTCTTGCATTTTATTTTTATGGATTTTGAATGATAAATAAATTGACAACTTTTTTCATTTTTCTTCCTATAGCTATCTATTTGTTCTTGATCTGTAATTGTCCGGAACAATTAGTATAAGTAGCACTTAAATCTTTTTGCGATTGTAAAGTGATAGTAATCATGCATTTATGATTTAAAGGGAATTAATGATACAAAGATTTTCAATTGTAGCTATCTCAATTGTTGGTTTTTGTTTTAACTGTTTTCAAGGTTTTTAGTGCTACTATCAAATGATATGGAACGCTATCGCCCCCAGTCGTTTGTTAGTAAGGTTTGTTGTGAATGCTAGGTTCAAACAAATAGAATAGGAAAACTCAAAAATTTGTCATGGCTATCCTGCGAAATTTTCGGTTAAATGCTTGAATGAAAAAAGTGTCTTCAGAATTCTACGATCTAGATATATTTGGTATAACTACATTTCCTTGGATCGGAGCCTGGTAAGACTGAAGTATTTCTTTTACATATTTCTAGTAATTTCTTTTATAATTTTTCTTTATTACTATTAGAGTGGCTATTAAACTTCTTCTTTTATTTTTAATTTTTTTTTCATCTCAAGTGCTAAGAAACCCCCTCAACACATAGCTCCTTATGGGATTCGAACTGGTCCACTACTACTACAAATCAATTGTAGCTGGTTTGAAGATCTGAATTAATTTTAGGGGCTTCGACAACCTGACCAACGTGACAACTAATAGGCACTGATGCATCTATCAGTTATCTTAAAAAAATAATTAAAAAAAACTGCGCCGTTTGACGTCATTTTGACGCCAAATGGTGTCGTTTTGTTTGCATCCCAAAAAAAAAGGTACTCTGATAGCTAACAGGCACTCACACCCCTGTCAGCTGTCAGACCAAAGTAAAAAAAAAAAAAAGGTAACACAACGTCGTTTGGCGTCGGAGTCATTTTGCAGCCCAAAAAAAAAAAAAGAAGGAAGGCGCCGCTTCCCATAGCAATGCAAGTCCAAGGCCATGCTTATTAGCTATTCAATTTGCTTTTTCATATCACTTTTTCTTATAAAAAATTCTCATCAAAATTTTCACACATTTCAATACAAAATTCTCAAATACAACACAATTCAAATGGAGCCAAACTGTTACCCTGAAAGAAAAAGAATCTAGTGATGCTTATTGATTCGGAAGTTAGGGTACTCCCACACGTATGTCTATATATATTAGTAAAATCCATTAATGACGCCATGTCTATGTATTACGAGCTACTAATTAATAACTAATCTAATTATACATTATTATTTTATCATGTTAATAGTAAAAATTTAATGAAAATTTTTATTATAAATATTACTATTATTATCATTGTTATTATTATTACACACCCTATGACGTGTCATATTAAACAATATTATGTGCAACACTTGCACTCACTCTATTTTTATATTTTCTTTTCTTAATTTTGGACAATTTACTTACTCAATATTAGACGTTTCTTATTTTCCAAGAAAAGTTATGTGAAATGAAAAGAAAACAAAAAAGGAAAAAGAAGAAGCTTTCGGATCAATTTATAGGAACCCAGTCATGATCAATAATGAATCATTCAACCAAAAAAAAAAAAAATCGATCAATCATCACAAAATTGGTGAATTATTAAGCCATTTCTCCATGCATGATCAATTTGTTTAGGACCATATATCTAAATCACAATAAATGTATGAATTTTATACAACTGGTCAAGCATTGAAGCACAACTTGCAAACGAACACACGACATCAATATCTTTTGGTATCTAATAAAAAAAAGGGACCATAGCCCTTTTTTTCCAACTCAAACGTTGAAAGAATTTTATTTTCATTCCTTTATTCTCGCTGCATTAAATTGAGGGGCAGCATAAATTATAAAATATGCATTTTGCAATCGTGGAGATTAAATAAAGTATTTAATTTTTTAGGATAGTTAATTTTAAATTTATTACAAATTGTACGAAATTTTAAGTGTATGATTAAATAATTTTATGAAAAATAGAGTATAAGAAGATATTTTAAGTAAAGAATGTCTTAAAATTTGTGAGAATTCTCTTGTGTAAATATTTTACATATTTAATTTTAAAGAATTAAAGACATTATAAGTAAAAAAATTCAAAATATTCATATAAAAAGTAATAAAAATGAGTTTTATACAAATATGGAGACAAACTATCGTTTTTAAAAATTGAAATTATTTTATGTAAAAAAGAAGGTAATGCCCCAGACAAATCCGGGGCAACTACAAATTTGATAGGTTAAATTAAATTTTATAAAACCTGTTTTTGTATAACATCATACTGAACTCATAACTAATTCCTTGTCGAACTAGTTATACCAACCAGTCTAATCTGATTTTAACAACCTTGGTTAAGGTTTTCATTTGGTAGGCACTAAGGATGAGCAATTTGGGTCATCAACTTTTGCACTACAAGAAAAGGCTTAATTTCCGACGGAACCTTCCGACGGACATTAATCCGTCGAAAATTTCCGACGGGCTTCCATCGGAAAAAGCGAACTGGAGTCCGGCAGCAAAATCTCCGACAGACATCCGTCGGAAAAAATATTTCCGACGAAAATCCGCCGGAAATCCGTAGGAACAAATTGGCGCCACGCGGCGCCAATATATTCCGACGGATGTTCCGTCGGAAAAACTTTAAAAAAATTTATTTTTCAAACTTTTCCGACGGAGTATCCGTCGGAATAGTTAACAAAATAATATAAAAAAGAAAATTATATTTCCGACTGATTTCCGTCGGAAATAGTTTTTAAAAAAATAAAAAATTTAAAAAGTTCCGACGAAAAATCCGTCGGAATTTAAAAAAATATTTAAAAAAATTTAATTCCGACGGGTCGACATTTTCCGACGGATGTCCGTCGAAAAATTTTGAATTCCTACGGTCCGATATTTTCCGACGGATTTCCGTCGGAAATTTCGGCAATATCAACCCAAGCTTCGACAGTATTCTCTTCTTTGTAGCTCTTCTTTCTGCCACTCTTCTTTGTAGCTCTTCTTTGTACCGCCGTTGATCAGCTTATCTCTTCCACCTAAGGAGTCCAACCTGCAAATCTAACAACATTTGAAAGGCCTCCTCTTAGGAGTTTTTCATCGATCAGCTTTGCTCTCCCATCTATGGAGTCCAACATCTAAATCTAACAAAATCACTGTAAGGCCTTATCTTCTTCTCCATTATTTTCTTCTTCTTTTCCATTCAACCAAAATAACTCATTTATTTTTCATTTTCATCCAAGGCTTTATTCTTCTAGATAAATAACTGTACGTAAAGAACACAAATCTAACATTTTAACAAGGTACGTAGTTAATTTTTTATTACTATAATATTTAATTTTATATGTGTAGATGGATTGTATTTGGTACCGTAGTTGTTTATATATCGTGGTCATGCTATATTAATTTTATGTCGTGACATAAATTATGCTTTATATTAATGTTATATTTTTATTACTGTGATATTTATTTTTATATATGTGTAGATGGATTTCATTGAACACTGTAGTTGTTTATATATCGTGGTAATGTTATATTAATTTTATGTCTTGACATAAATTATACATTATATTAATGTTATATATTTATTACTGTGATATTTATTTTTATATATGTGTAGATGATTTCATTCGACACCGTAGTTGTTTATATATCGTGGTCATGCTATATTATTTTCATGTCGTGACATAAATTATGCATTATATTAATGTTATATTTTTATTACTGTGATATTTATTTTTATATATGTGTAGATGGATTTTATTCGACAGCGTAGTTGTTTATATATCGTGGTCATGCTATATTAATTTTATGTCGTGACATAAATTATGCTTTATATTAATGTTATATTTTTATTACTGTGATATTTATTTTTATATATGTGTAGATGGATTTCATTCGACACCATAGTTGGATGTATAACAGAATAAATCCTAACAGAAGAGGTTTAACCGATGAATTTATGAGTGGGGTAAATGAATTCGTGCAACATGCTTGTACTCTTCTTAAATATCAGAATGAAGGAGTCATTCGGTGTTCCTGCAGAAAGTGTAAGTCTGGTAAAACATTTGGTTCAGAAGATGTGGTTGTTCATTTATATAAGAATGGTTTTAAACCTAAATATTGGTGGTGGATTGACCATGGTGAGGTAGAGCCTCCGAATTTTGACTCTATATATGCTACATATATGCATGAGTAGAGGAATATCGCGAGAACAGATAATGCAGAAAGTAGTCGATATCATGATATGATAAGAGATGCAGCAAATTCTCATTTTATGGGTAGTGGTGAACATGAATTTGTGCAAAATCTTGACGACCTCCTAATGAAGAAGCTCAAAAATTTTATGATTTGTTAGAGGCTGCTAGTCGTCCGTTGTGGGAAGGTTCGACTCATTCTGAATTATCCACAGCTGTTAGACTAATGAGCATCAAGTCAGATTGGAACGTATCACACGACTGCATGAATGCCATGATTGAATTGATGAGAGAGGTTAACCCCCAACAAGAAATAGACATTCCAAAAAGTTATTATCACACGAAAAAGTTGGTGTCTAAATTAGGAATATCTGTCCAGAAGATTGATTGTTGTCCAACTGGTTGTATGTTGTACTACAACGAGAACGATCACTTAGAGGAGTGTAAATTTTGTGAACACCTCGTTATAAAAGTGAATCGACTAGCAAAGGAAACCGAGTGCCACTTAAGTCGATGCATTACCTTCCTCTAATACCCAGGCTTAAGAGATTGTATGCCTCCATGAGTTCTGCACCGCATATGAGGTGACATTATGTGAACAAAAGGCCAGATGGTGTATTGTGTCATCCATCCGATGGGTTAGCATGGCAACATTTTGATGAAAAATATCCAAATTTTGCTGCGGAACCGCGGAACATCAGGTTAGGTTTGTGTGCGGATGGTTTTACACCCTTTAGTATATTATCTACTCCTTATTCATGTTGGCCAATTTTTGTGACTCCGTATAATCTTCCACCTGAGATGTGCATGACAACTTCATATCTATTTTTGAGTTGCGTCATTCCAGGCCCGCATAATCCAAAGAATTCAATTGATGTCTACTTGCAACCCTTAATAGATGAATTGAAATTGTTGTGGCATGTTGGAGTCTTGACATATGATATTTTCACAAAAGAAAATTTCAATATGCGTGCTGCACTTATGTGGACAATTAATGATTTTCCTACGTATGAAATGTTATCTGGGTGGAGTACAGCTAGGATATTGGCTTGTCCGATTTGCATGGAGGATACGAAAGCATTCTATTTAAAAGAAGGCAGGAAAAATTCGTGGTTTGATTGTCATCGACGATGGTTAGGACCTGATCACACAATCAGGACGAATGTGTCCGGATTCATTAAAAATCGTGTTGAAATTGATGATTCACCACGAAGGTTGTCTGGGGAAGAGATTTGGGATCGAATTTCATCTATTCCTAAGGTATATGAGGCAGGAAGTTTTAGACTTCACGGATATGGCATTCAGCATAACTAGACAAAACAAAGCACATTTTGGGAATTGCCCTACTGGAAAGATAACTTGCTTCGCCACAATTTAGATGTCATGCATATTGAGAAAAATTTCTTTGATAATTTGTTCAACACTGTTATGGATGTAAAGGACAAGAGCAAAGATAATGTGAAGGCAAGATTGGATCTGATGAAGCATTGTAGGCGGAGTGAATTGCACCTACAAAAACAGGCCAACGGTAAGTATTCCAAACCGAAGGCAAATACACATTCACATTGGATGAAAGACGCAATATTTGTGAATGGATAAAGAATTTGAAGATGCCAGATGGGTATGCATCAAATTTGCGTAGGTGTGTCCAACTGAAAGAAGGAAAATTAACGGGGTTAAAAACCCACGATTGTCATGTCTTAATGGAGAATTTGCTTCCCGTTGCATTCAATTACTTCCTGAAAAAATTTGGAAAGTAATAACAGAGATCTGTCAATTCTTCAAGCAATTGTGTTCGAGCACTTTGAGAGATACAGATTTAGACAGAATGCAAGATAATATCCCTGTTATACTGTGCAAGTTGGAGAAAATCTTTCCACCTGGCTTTTTTGATATAATGGAGCATCTTTCTATTCACTTAGTAGAAGAAGCCAGACTTGGAGGGCCGGTTCAATATAGGTGGATGTATCCTTTTGAAAGGTAATTAAACCTATTTTTTCCTAATTACGTATATATAATTTTTTTTTAGTTTCCTAACATGTTGTTTAACGAATTTCAATTGTAGGAACATTGGAAAGTGTAAACGGTCAGTGAAACAAAAGGCTAGAGTCGAGGGTTCGATTTGCGAAGCATACCTTGCCAGGAAAACTTCACATTTTTGTTCATTCTATTTTGAGAAGCATATCCCGAGTTTAAGAAACAGAGTGAATCGGCATGATGATGGAGGTCCTAGTACGAACCCTCCATCTTTGTCAATATTTGATCTTACGGGCAGAGCATTAGGAAAACCAACTATTCGGTGGTTAGACGATAATGAGCTCTGTTGCAAAGCGATGCTCGCTTAATTGTGAGGAGATCCAACCAACTCGAGGTACGATGTTGATTATGTTTCTTTTACCATTTTTCTTATGTAATCTAATCGCGACATTAATGATTGAAATATATTTCAGAGATTTCAGAAATTATTACGGGAATGAAGCTGTTCGTGAATATTTTAGTATATGGTTCAAAGATTATGTAAGTGGTCATTAGCCTGCAAATATCTATTACACAATAGATGTAAATTCATTGTAACTTAAATGTTGAAGTTTTTTTTAATTCAATCGCAGGTACAAAATGTTTCCAACGGAGTGACCAACCCAAATCTACATGCTCTATCATGGGGACCAAGTCGAAAGGTGAAATCATACCAGACGTACTTTGAAAATGGATACAAATTTCACACAGCCACCTGGTCCGAAAAAAGAAAGACGATAAACAGTGGTGTATGGGTCAGAGGTGATGGCAGTGAAGCTGGCGAGGTCGACTATTACGGAGTTCTTCAAGACATTGTGGAACTGGAATACTCATCAGGAGATCTCGTCAAAACAGTAACATTATTTTACTGTACCTGGTTCGACACACGGAGACCATCAGGAACAAAGGTACATCCACAATATAAATTAGTTGATGTGAGATATACAAGACAATACGGTACATTTGACCCATTTGTGATTGCACAAAATGCTAGACAAGTGTATTATGTTCCTTATCCTTTGAGACCTGATAAGTCTGAATGGTGGGCCGTGATTAACACAAAACCAGTGGGTAGGGTCGAAGTGGAGGATTCAATAGACATAGCATTCCAAACTGACACATCAAACGTGGAATACACTGTGAGCGATCATTTAGAAGATAGTCTCCGAGATTTTCAAAGGCAATAATGATGAAGATGTTGATGTAGAAATGAACAGGCATGAGGATGATGAGGATGATGAGGATGCTGAAGAAGAACACGTGAGCAATGATTTAGATGAAGAGACAGAATTTGTAGACAGCGAAGAAACGAGTCCCGAAAAAGAATTCGATGATATATATTCAGACTAAATAATATGTTTTTTTACAGAATTTTAGGATATATATGTTGTATTATTTTACTAATTGATTCTTATGCATAATATTTTGAATTAAATAGAGGTTTTAAGAAATAGTGAGTGGATGAATGATTTAAATAACCTTAATATTTGAAAATAATTTAATTCACTAATTACAACGTGTAAAAATAATTATTTTTCATTTATGAAATATTTTAAAATTTGAATAAAATATTTTCATTTTTTTTATACATTTGAAACTTGATTAATTTAATATTTTTTTAAATTTTCGACGGATATTTGTCGGAATATTAAAATAAAAAATAAAATTTCTGTCGGATATTTTGTTATTTATTTACTTAACATAATAAACCAATTAGAAGTATTCAAAGTTTAAATGGGATAAAACTCTTTCTTTTCAATAACAGAGTATATATTTTTTTAAAATACTTAAATAAATAACAAACAGAGATAGATAAAAATATATCATTTTCTATATATATTTTTTGAATAGTTAAAGAAATAACAATTATGATAAAAAGGAGGTAAATAATATCAATAAAAATACTTAAAAAATGAGTTGGCGGAAATATTCAAAAAAAATAAAAAAAATTAAGAAAAATATTCAAAATAAAATATAAAAAAAAATCCGACGGAAAATTCGTCGAAAGTTCTTGCCAAAAATTAAAAAAATGTAAAAATTTCCGACGGACAAACCGTCGGAATTTGAAGAAAAATAAAAAAATATTTAACTTTCCGACGGATTTCCGTCAGAAATATTTAAAATAAAAATTTAAAAAAGTTCCGACGGATAATCCGTCGGAAGTTCTTCCGAAAAGTAAAAAAAATTACTTTTTCCGACGGATATCCGCCGGAAATGTGACACTACATAAACCCCTTTTCCTCCCGCCCGCCTCCCACCTCCCAAAATTTTTCTTACCTCTTTCCCCCCCTCTTTCCTCTTTCCTCTTTCCCGCCCCTCCCGCCTCCCCCTTTTCCCCCAAATTTGTCTTCATTTCTTGTCTCTTCCGCCGCCTGCCCGATTCATTTCTTCACAGTCCAGTTGGCCGCTCTTCAATCTCCACTGCCTCTGTCCATCGCGGATTTAGTTGGTTGTGGTCGGAACGTAGACGGAACCGTTCCTTGTGGCCGAATTTCGAAAATTTTCCACCGTCGCAGTTGTTTACCTTTTAAGGGTACTCCTATTCTTTCTTTATCTCGTTGATATATTCATTCTTTCTTGATTTGGTTTTTGGAATTAAAATTTGTGAATTAGTGATTGAAAATTTGGTGAAATTTCAAATTTATTTGAAGAACTTGTCATACTTGTGGCCAGTCTGAATTCAATTGGTTCGTTTTACTATTTTTTAAGGTTTACTATTGTTGAGTGAATCGTTGTACCTTCTTTTGTTTTCTGGCTGGAACCTAGAAGAAAATCTCGCAATTCTACGCTATGCTTGCCTGGATACATCTGTTTTTCACCAAGTTGAGAAAAAAAAATGTTGCTACTTTCTTTTGCTTATGCTACTTTGATGCTATGCTTGGGTGACAACTTTGATATCGATGGTTGCTTTTGTTGACGTCTTCATTATTTTTTTCTGATAAGTTGCAAATCAAGTGTACATGTTAATGTGAATGGATAGTGTCTTTTTCTGATTTTTGGCTGAACTGTAGTGAAGTATCATGCCAATAAATTTTGGGTTTTTAGTTTGTTTTGAATATGGTGAAGTCCACTGAGCCCGAATTGGTTGTTTCTAGTTTTTTCTGGTTTTTTCAGTCTTTTTTCTGGTTTTTTTGGTTGAACTGGACTGATGTATAATGCCACTCATTTTTTGGTATTTTCTGGATTAGTATTAGTAGTAGCGGAACAAACCTTGAAATCCATATAAGCTTGTCAATAACTTTAGATATATGGAAACTTCTCAGTTTTGAAGAAGAAGTAACTTTTAGATTCATAGAAACTTTTGGATTATGTGTAATGACTACAAAAAAAGGAGAATGAGCCATAGATTTGAGGGGTTCTGATTTTTTCGAGCTTTTGGTCTTCTTTTCCTTAGTAGCTTCTTTGCAAAATTTTCATTTTCTTAGCTTTCATCTGAGGTAGCTATCTTGATTGGGAAAAGAATTCTGATTTAGATGGTGCACTAATTATAAAATCATTATATAGTATCTATATTATGCTTTAATTTCTTTTGAATAGAATGTCATTTAACTAGTTTCATTGGAGAACTTATATCAATTGTTAAATTTAATTCTTGAACCATGCTTTCTGGTTCAATTTTATTTCTCAAAAGTTGAATTTTTTACTCAAATTCAGAAGAATTTATTGGGTTCTGATTAGTTTTTGAAGTAATATTAACTGTCATTGTATATAAATTTGGAAAAAGAGATAAATTTAAACTGATGTTTTTGGGGATTTTCGTTAAAAATAATAAAACTGAAAACTTTAATTCCATTCAAGTTTCATACAAAGAACATTACAAGAATAGAAGAAAAAGCAGCAGAGTAAAAAAATTTGGACAGTTCCTAGGTTGTCCAAATCCTCAACCATTCCCGTCTTGTGCGGGGTTTAATGCGGTTGAACTTAGGTCGTCTAGGTTGTCATCCCTTCCCGTCTAGTGCGGGTTTAGCTTCCCGTCTCGTGCGGGTTTACTTTATTTTGTTTTTTCTTGCCCCTCGTGGGCTTTTTGCCCCTTTGCGGGTCTTTGTTTTCGTGGGTTATAGCGCTGTTTTCAGTTGCGACGCCACGAAACTCTAAGCCCTTGTGGCTCTGTACATTGGCCTTTGTGCCTCTTTATTAATCTACTATCGTTTCGAAAAAAAAAATAAAAATAAAAATTTCTAGATTCTTTCTTTTCTACCAAAAAAAGTCAAAATCGGGAATTGTTCATGTTGACAAATTTGCCCTTAAATGTAGTAATGTGCAAAATACATGAGTCCAATTCTATCAGAGTTAACTAATTTATAAAATGAAATGATTTTAATTAAACGTTTTTAAAAAATATAGTGACCTCAATTGACAAAAAATAAAATAAAATAACATATAATGACTAAAATCAAAAACTTTAGAATGGTATAATAACCCAAAAAAAAATCTTAAACTCTTCATTTATTACTAATTATTTTATTGATAATTTGTAAAATATATATTGTTAAAAGTTTAGAAAAAATAATATACTAATTATATTGATCATAATTTAGAATTTTAATTATATTCTAATTACTAAATATTAATATTAATATTAATATTATAGGCTAATAAAAAAATAATTTAATTCTTAATATTTATAAAAATTACATTGAAATTGGTTTTGAAGTCTAGATATTTATGAGTAGGATCTACCTGATATAGTCGCAAAAAGAATAATCATGCTTGAGATTTATATAATTCAACTATATTCATCTAAACCAAACATAAAATTTTAGAGAAAAATAGTAATTATGGTGATAAATAAGATGGAATGCTTTCCTTAAAAAAATTGTATTGTTTGTCATTCTTGTCCTAATTATGTTTTGGTTGCAAAAGTCATTAGTGGTTAATTTATATTTAAAAAAAGATAAATATTATCTTGCACTAATATTTCTTTAATGAGTAATTTTTTTTTCTTTTAAAAACTTAGCAAGAAAAGTTTTAATTCCTTTTAAAAGGAATTAAAATGGCACAAACTACTATAAAATTTAATTCCTTTGGGAGGGATTAATAAATAATAGTACGAAATGTGTTTGAGCTATTCTGCTAACAAAATACAAATTCTAATGTCAATCACATTTCGTTATATTTTGTTAGATATTGTAGGATTTTAATTAAATGGATAAAAATTAGAGTAGAGGTAGCCGTGCTAGTCGCGGCAGAGGTCGTGCTAGTTCGCGCTCGTCGGAGCATACACCATTGCGTCCCCTTCCGTCAGGGATGACTTTCAGTCGTCCACTCTTAGCCGGCTCAGCACAGAGCGCTGGAGATGGATCGGGTCCATCTTCATCACCACCGTGCATCACACATACTGGAGATGGATCTAGACCATCATCATCACCACCGCATTCGGAGCATCGTGATGATGGCGAAGCCGAGATCGAGCCTCCATTAGATCATGTACGGGAGGAGGATGGTGCAAGATATATCATACCAGACGAGACTTCTACCTGGTAAAATTTTTAGCATTTATTTTTAATAATACTCGTATTCAATTAAAATTTTAATATTGATTTCTTCTTTTGTTTATATTTTTAAATTCATTCCGAGTCATACTGCTGCGGGTGCAATTTACGATGCAATCAAAGCCCACTTTGAAAAACCTTGGGTAGTATGGCGCGAAATTCCACTAGAGGTTCGCGATAGGATGTTTTCGGAGTTTAAGGTAATTTTTTACTGTTATATTATTATTTATATTGATTTATATAAATTATAAGTTATATAATTACTAATGTCGTCATTTATGTTTGTAGCGCAAGGTTTATTGGTTGCCAAGAAATGATGAAAACATCCGCCGAGCGTTCGAAGTACGAGGGGCAAAGCGCTTTGCGGATATTTTTCATCAAATCATACGAAAGACAAGACCGCAATGGATAGGCGACCACGTCTGAGAATGCCTTCAAAAACATTGGGCGTCTGAAGCATTCAAAAAAAGGCAAATTCAGGCAAAGGAGGCTCGTGCTTCAGAGAAAGGCGGGTCTCTCAATACTTGCGGCTCAATATCACTTGCTACACATGCAGCGAGAATTGTAAGAATATTTATATATTTTTTTGTTTCAATGTCATTTATGTATAATTTAATTCAATTTGTTAATCTAATATTTATATAATATGTAGGAAAAAACTATGGGCAAAAGGCCATCAAAGATTGACCTTTTCTTAATTGGCCACAAGAAAAAAAATCTCGAGACTGGAGAGCGGGATCAGTGGGTTGATTCCCGTGCCGAGGCTACATATGTGAGTTTTTTAGTAAAAATACTTTTTTTTTACAAAATCTATTTAGTTTATTAATAATAAATAAAAATGTGTAATATATTTTTTTCCTTGATAGAACGCTTTTCAATCTCTTGCGGCTGAAGAAAGACTCAATCAGACAGAAACGACAGATGATAGTACTGCGCGGACGCAAAATCCCCCACGCAGTGATGAAGAATTATTTACTCAGGCTGCCGGTGGAGTCTACAAGGGTAGAGTTTATGGGATGGGGAATCAGCCTTCTACCAGTCGCTCTGTATATTCAGCATCATCTTCGACGTTCGTGTCGCAAGCTGAGTATGATCTGATGCATCATAGAGTAGCCAAACTAACTGAGGAGGTCAATACTAAGCAACAAAAAATGACGGAGCTGATTCAGAGTCTACAAGCAAAGATAGAGAAAATGGAAAAGCGCAGAAAGAATAAAAGAAAAACGAACAACAATGAAGAAACTGACTCGAGCACGGATACGGACAACGATTAGGATAGTATTACTTTTTGTCAAATTTATGTGTATAAAATAATTTTTAGTTTTTTGTTAAAATGGAATTTATTTTTTTAAAAAAAAATTATTAAATTTCCGACGGAATTCCGTCGGAAATTATTTATTTCTTTTTAAAATTTTATTTAATTACCGACGGATATCCGTCGGAAAATATTTATTTTTTAAAAAAATTTAAATAATTTTCGACAGCCATCCATCGGAAATTACTTATTTTCCAAAAAAATATTATTTAATTTCCGACGGATTTCTGTCAGAAATTATTTATTTCTTTTTAAAATTTTATTTAATTACCAACGGATATCCGTCGGAAATTATTTATTTTTTAAAAAAATTTAAATAATTTCCAACGGCCATCCGTCGGCAATTACTTATTTTTTAAAAAAAATGTTATTTAATTTCCGACGGAAATCCGTCGGAAATTATTTATTTTTTTTAATTTCTTCTCATAATTTTCGACGGCAATCCATCGGAAAAATATAATTTTTTATTATCCTGCTGCCGTCGCAAAATCCGTCGGAAATCCGTTCGATTTCCGACGGTTGACCGCCGGAAAAGTTTTTGCGACGAACGTTATTCTGACGGATTGTTTCCGACGGAAAACCGTCAGAAATCTTAAATTTTCCGACGGAACTGTGGATTTGCCGTCGGAAAATGCCAATTTTCTTGTAGTGAGAGGAGGATAAATTTATGTAACGTTAACTTAGAATTAGGATATTTTACTTTCCTCCAAATAAATGATAAAAATCCAAATTAAAAAAGTTTTGATAATGAATCAACCTTCAAAAAAGATTGACATTATTAGTAAAGAATAGTAGCAGCATTTTTAAAGATTGACATTATTAGTAAAGAATAGTAGCAGCATTTTTATGGATTTGTTAGGCCTTCAGCAAACCCATTTGAACAAACAACCAAAGAATGACATTTGAGTTTATAGTTATAATTTGGATTGTGTTTTATTTACAAGAGTTTAACTTTTTTCAAACAAAAATAAAATATTCAAATACTTTTTATTTTAAAATTTAAAATTTTCCTCCTAAATTTCCACATAATTTTTAAAAAATTCCCTTTTTATTTTCCCTAAAAAAATACTTTTTCCATCTAAAAATTCCTACCAAAATTCTCACACATTCCAATATAAATTTTTTTAAATAAATCACAATCCAAACATAGATATTTTGTTGCAAGATATCCGGTTTTTGTGAGCTGAAAACAAATGTAACATGTCTAAAAGATATCCTTTACCAGAAACCATAGTTCATACTTACCGAAAAACAAAAAATAGTAATATAATCATTACAAACCCAAAACTCAATTTGTTCTTCTCTTCCTTTTCTTTTTTGAACTACACAAACCAGTCGAACATGGATGAATTCAATAATGACAGGAACAAAAAGCAAACCAAAACAGACTTATTAAATGTACAAAATGTTCAGTACAACTCTACACCAAAAAAATAACCAAAAAATCAAGATCCAATGACCAAAATTTTGAGAAGAATGAGCTAGATTTTGTACTTCTTTTTTAAGACTTCATTGAATTCCTTGCAATGGAGATCCTTTCAATAAAAATCAAGACTCCATGGAAAAAGAAACCGACCTTGTAGTTTGCATCCACCAATGATCAAACAACAACTCTGCAATGATTCTCCATTTCCCACTGCTTGTGTTTGAAGATCAACAGAATCCGCTATAGCCCATTTACGGAAAAAAAACAGAAAAAAACAGAACAATGTTTCTCCTCTTCAGCAACCGACCATGTAATGATCAAAATCCAGAATAACAATATTCACGGAGATGGTGAATCGAAGCTGTTATTCCTAGCATAACGAAGGTCCAAAGAAATCTGTCTTTCCATCCTAAGCTGCTTGTAAAAGTTGGCAATAAACATATCAGCTCTCTTATCAATATCTTCTTGATCAGATGGGCAACTTAAGGTCCTCTGCAGTCCCCTGCCAGAACCCGAATCATTAGAATCAGAATCCTCCACGCATGCCCTCAATCCCGGCCGATCATTGAAGCTCAACCGCCTCTGACCCGATGAAGCACCGCCGATCAAAGAAGCAATCTTCCATTTTTTAAGGTCGAAATTCAGCAACACTCTGATTTTCTTCACTGCCCTCTTCAGGCGGCCTAACATTGACCAATTCTTGTCCTTGTCCTTGTCCATGTTCGATAACCACTAAAGATACTATAAAAATTGGATGCGGCACAACTTGAGTAGATTTTTATGTGGAAAAAAAAAGAACTGAACCTTTCTTGATTAAAACCTTTCAACTTCTATGCAGAGTGATTTGTTTTTCCAAGAATTAGTGTGGGGTCTAAAAGTATTTATAGAGGGGGAATGAAATGTGGAATAGTGAATTGTAGGGGGAAGATGAAATTGCTTGGCAAGTTAGGTTTAGATGAAGAAGCGTAGAGAAAAGGAAAACCGTGTCGGGCTAAAGATTATTAGCGAGTAGGAGAAAGACGGCTGGCCGCAGCTCTGGTCATAGACTCATAGGTTGGATCAATTCTATAAATTATTAGTTGATTAAAAAAAGTTTGACAAGCATCACTTGAAAGTATATAATATATAGATAGCATTTCGAAACTCGCAGTTGTATGATTTATGTCGTTTAGATATTTCATCCGTTTAAAAAAAAAAGAAGTTTATTTTATATTAATTATATTTTTTTTAATTATTAAATTTAACATTTTAATGTTTCATCAAATATAAATAAAGGTATTATACAAAATTTATTTTAAAAATGAACTCCTTTGTTTTGAAGAAAAAAAAATTGAGAGTGAACTTTTTTTCGAGATCAAAGAAATATTTTGGTTTTTATTATTTGATTAAAAAAATCTTATTTGCTTTTGTGGTTTAATTTCATAATTAATTAAAGATACCATTTTAAGAAATTATCATAAAGGCTACTAATATTAGCACCTTACATGTTATCATTGATATTTCTCAATTGTTGTTGAATACATAACGTTTTGTCACTAATTATACATTTTAAAACAAGAAAAATAGTATCAGTAACAATTTGGAAGTGTCAACGCCATCGTTGTGTACAGTGGCCAGTGACGCTGGCCTTGATGGGTAAATGGGATTTCATAACCTCTAATACGTACTAATATTAAGGATAAATGAGTAGGATTTGTTAAATGACTTGGTCTGGTCAAGTCAAATAAAAATATTGAGAGTTTTCTCATTGCTTTTATCCTCAAAATTGATTGGCGGCCACGAGCCAAGTAGCTGGCATCACCAGGGCTTTTTTTCCTTCTTCTTCTTTTTTTGTAATTTCTTGCATACTTTTTTTTAGAGTCATCCAATGATAAAATCTGGAATAGACCAAGTCATGATCACACGCTAATGACAGTTTGACATGCATGCATTAACCTTGATTTCTAGTACGTTGTTTCCCAGTCTCTCTGTTTTTTTTTTTTTTTCCCCTTCCCCTAACACTTTTTCTAGAATAATTCGTAAATCTAAATTGACTAATTGTTTTCGAATAGCCATCGCACCAATAGATATTTTTTGATTGCGAAATATATAAAAACCCTTGATAGTAAAAAAGAAAATAAATGAGATATTGAATTTCTAAGAAGGATCTCCTACCATTTTTATTTACTAAACAGTGCAATATACAAATAATCTTGAAATGAAATCAATAACGTGTAAAAATAAATTTCTTCTTGATGTCGGTCCTCGTTAAAGATACCAAGGATCTATTGACTTTTTTAAAAAAAAGAGAGATTCTTTAGTTCTTCCTTTTGAAAAAAGAGGTGAAAAAAGGGGATTTCTTCTTCTTGTAAAAAGCAACATTGTGCTAAAAAGATGAAGCTTTAAGGTCTAAAAGGGCTAAGGGAAAGGAACAACAATTTCTCTTCGGGTTAGGCCCTCCTACACCAACACCAACCCCACCACCCCATCATTCATATCCCTCTTCAATTCTTCCTATGAATAAAGTAATGACTTGTGTAAGTGGTTGGTTTTTCACTTCCTTTTGGCCCAAGAGAAAAAAAAAAAAAAAAAAAAAGGAAGAAGGAGAAGAAGAAAGAGCAAGTTTAACAAATTTCCGCACACGTTACTTTTAACGTGAGTGATGACATTACCATTTTATTTTTATATTATTAATACTTTATTTTTGTCATAAAAAGTGTAATTAGTGACATAATGTTATGATTTTTAGCCACAAATAAAGAGTGTCAATAATAAAAAATTAATGGACAATATCATCAATCTTACTTCTAAGTACAAAAAACATCAAAAGTCATGAATGTGTTTTTATTCCTTAACGCTTCAAGTTTAGATATAACTTTGTAAGTAAGGAACTAATTGTTCTAAAATAATACTCCAGTCCAGTCGAATCATTTGATTGTTCAAGTAAATTGTCTTGGTCAAATTAAATCTGTTGTCTATTTCTAGAAGGACATGATACTTTTTTTCTTTTTTCTTTTTTTTTTTGTTTTGAAGATCCTACACTATTACAAAGAAGAAGGAGAATATTTTGTGACAATGTCAATGGTAAAAATTGAACATACGTTCTCTCGCTAGCTTGAGAAGGACATGATACTAAATAATATTACATATGTTTTTTTAACCGAGTCATTAATACTAGTTCGTGAGCTTGCTAAAGGAATCATTTGCACAATTACTTAAATTTAACAAATTCAAAAATTATTTATTAATTTGATACATGTAACAATGCAAAAAATGTAAAGAGATATTGAATTAATCGTCACACAAAGATCACCTTAAAGATTATTACTCTTTTAAATTTATTGTGTACTAATTTATATACTGTTTTGAGTAAAAAATATTTGTAGCATTTACGTAATAAAATAATATTAAATAATTAAAATGATTATTTAATTATTAACTCATGTTACATATAAATGTTACATTAATTATTTTCAAAATTTTCATTATATTTTCAATAAAAATATTCTCAATGACAGGAATTGATGTGAATGTTTTTGTTCATGTGCATCGTCAAGTCAATGGGCAGGGTCTGGTCATGCGCGATACGTGGAAGAAGAAGGCCACATGGAAAACCATTTCAACCGGGAACTATTGAACTAGGAAGGCATCAACTGACAGAAGCGAATCAGTCAACAAATTTTTTATCGATTGAACAGCCGCCACGTGTTTCGTTCTTTCTTTTTCTTTTTTTTACAGATTTGATTTGATGAGGAAATACATGGCCTCCAAGTTTTGGTGCCACCTCCACATCATATAGAAAAACCAAAGTTTAATTTAAAAAAAAAAAATTTAACCAAATTTTTATTTTTGAATAAATTTTATATATTATATTTACTAATGATAATTATGTATGATTCACGATTAAAAAATAAGACTATGTTTGGATAATAATTCTTAAATGCAAAAGTTACCTTTTCTCAAATAAAAACAAAAGTAAAACATTCAAATATATTTTTATTTCAAAATTTAAAAGTTATATTTTATTATAATCAAATATTCAGTAAAACTAATACTTTGACCATTCCAAAAAAAGTTTGATTTCAATTTTTTTTATCCTAAAAAAGAGTCCACTTTTAAACCAAATTCTTAAATTATCTTACTAATAATAATCATATATGCTCACAAATAAAAAGTAATAATCAAGATGAAAAATTATATAATTAATGGGGTATTAAGTGTATTATATTTAATAATAATAATAAAAAGATGCAGAACTCATAGTGAACTCTTTTTTTAGAATGGAGAAAGTATAATATTTGTATGACCATAGTGTAGGGAGTAATTTTGTCAGATAAGTTACCCAAAAAATATGGTTAAATGAAAACTTTTTTTTGTTTTTTTAAAGTTGCTGTACCTAAAAATCACTATGGGTTTGTTTGAAGTGTAATGTATCTGGAAATAGTTATATTGAAATGTGTGAATATTTTAATAGATTTTTTTTATAGAAAAAGTATTTTTGAGGGAAAAATAAGAGAGAAATTTTTTTTAAATTATGTGAGAGGGAGAAATTTGAGTGAAAAATTTTGAATTTTAAATTTTAAAATAAAAATATATTTAAATAATTTATTTTTATTTACAAATAAAAATTCCTTGTCCAGACATACCCTGTATAAACATCACCGGGAGACTGCAGTTACAGTATTTTGCTGAGTTCCTCGCAGGCTTCGTTCTTTAAGAGAGTTGAAATTGGGCTTGTTACAGGCTTCGATAGATTGGTTTAACTTAAAAAAAAAAAAAAAGCAAAAGCCCACTCCATCTAAGGAAGTCGCCCAATCCTGGTCTTCTCGGCTTCTACACTGGTTTTGGACCCTTTTCGGGTTTTTTACCCCCAACCTTTTTTGGTTATTGCACTCCAAAGTCTGGAAGTAATATTTTCATTGCTTAACTAATGTATGGTTAGCAATTGGTCGCATTTGGTTATCATGGGGTGGGTCAAATTTGGATTTTGATCAAACCCACTCAACTCCCAGTAGGATGGTTAATAAGAAGTAAAGATGCCCTTATTGAAGAATTGTATCAATTGCCATATGTCTTCTACTCTGTTTTAGTGCTGTTTTTTTTAAAATTTCTTTCTTGTCATGGGAGTTGATTTTCGTGCAGTTGATTTGGATAGATAAACTTGGCACAAAATTGTACAGCATTACTTAAAACTAGCAACTGGAGGAAAATGGCGTGCAGATTGGGAATAAATGGCCTATTGAATACTGGATGTTGGCTCATGATGCAAGGTCCATTAAACTCATGATTAGTTTGTAATGGCATTGACAGTGATGTTAATGTTTATATGGAATTTAATAACTTTTGAATTTCGAAACATGTTCTTATAATACTGAATGTCATATATAAATACATTTCTTCAAATGGAGAATCCTATCTTGCTATAAATTCTATTTCTAATTTGATTTTCGAAATATTTATTTTGGAATTAATCTTGGAGTTTTGTAAAAGTACAATCATAAAATTGTGTAACATATTTTCATTTTGAATTAAATGACAGATATCGATTTCATTATAACCTATTTTAGAACCACATCTTGACTGGTGTTCTAGTTAAACTTTTCAAACATGTAAACTACATATATATCATGGGTTAGGGCTCCAAAAACCATAATGTTAATAAACACTAGCCTTTCTTCCAAAATTGTATTTTGATCGTTTCGATAAAGAACCAGACAGGAACTTTTTGATGCTCTAACTCATCAAGAGTATAAATTATTTTGAGAGTGGTTTAAGGGCTTAGGGTCACCAAGGTTTTGCTTAGTTTTCCCAGCCATATCCATTATAATATATATATATATATATATATATATACATATATTTAACAATATTTTATACTATTGCAATTGTGTTTTTCTTTACTCTATTACAAGATTATTCATATACTATATGCATCACCGTCATCAAGGGTATAAATTATTTTGAGAATGGTTTAAGGGCTTAGGGTCACCAAGGTTTTGCTTAACTTTCCCAGCCATATCCATTATAAAATATATTTTTTTGACAATATCTTATAATATTATAATTGTGTTTTTCTTCATTTTGTTACAAAACAAGAGTATTCCTATATTATGCCTATTATTACAAGATAAGAGTGTTCCTATACTATATGCCTCTATCTGTTACAAGACAATAGTGTTCCTATACTATATCTATTGTTACAAGACAAAAGTGTTTCTACACTATATGCCTATTATTACAAGAGTGTTCCTATTATGTTTTTTTATACTCTACAATAGTGTTTTTATACTATTCTCTATTATGTTACAAGAGTGTTTATATACTATAAGTATTTTTATACTATATGCCCTGTTATAAGAAGAAAGACGAAGGAAGAGGATGTGAGAGGCAGAGTTCGAACTTTTACCTTTTTGAGCCTCACAAAGTTGGGTGGCCGTTGAGTCAAAGAGAAGCATACGCACGTGCATGTGAGACTACTATACATGTCTTGGATCAGTGCAAAAGTGTTTGATTTTCTCAAGTCAATGGCTTTGAACATAAGCATCATGGTTAACAGTTTATGTAAATGGAACTGTGCCATGTTAATTGATGATTATTCTAAATGTCCTACAGGTTCATGCCAAAATACCTAATTACAAAATGTTGACCAAATGAATCGATAGAGTGGAGTTGAAGTTAGGCTATACTCCACCTGTTTTTTTCCCTATGTATTCTCCCTTCGTGCATTGAATTTATAACCAATTCATTATTTGACCAGCTTCTTGTATCATATATAGGTGGGCAACTGAAACTGGAAGTTGTGCTCGAAAGACCATAAACCCCTCAAACCAAGAAAATTAGTGGGAGTTGTAAAAATTAATGTGTCCAAGAACATGCTTATTTATTGCAATTTTTATAGGTTAACAATCTTCACTAAAATATGTGTCATGTCAATCTTGAGATCAAAGCAGTTAAAATGAAATTTTTTTCGTATGCATGGTGAGCATGACAAACTATTCAAAGGTAATAAATCAATTTATCAACGCTCTAATTATAAGAGTGTCATTTTCCATCTTGTTAAGAATTCATTGTAATATAAAGGATGGAAATAATGATGTGGGCTTATTTGTATTTTCACTCATTTTCATGCACTTTCATACACCTTTCTTCAAGGATGGAAAGTCTAATAGTTAACTGAATGGCACGACATTGCATGCCAAACCAAAGCTTTAGATTGAAGAAATTGAGCTCTCCCAGATCACACTCTTCACATTCTTTTTTCTCAAATGGTCACTAGTTCTGCACATTCAGCTCTTCATCACCTCCTCTCCATCTCCAAAATTGATTTTGATATGATGAATCAGCCAAATAGATCATCAAATGGCCGGCGTTTCATCATTTCTTGTTTCTTCTTCATTGGCTTCCTCTGCATTCTAGCATCCGTAAACGAAGTTCGATTCGATAGTTTTTTAAGATTTGGTAGATGTGCATTTTCACGAGCACCCTTTAATTTATCAGCACAAAATTTCCTCGTAGCAAATTCATCTTCTTCTTCCTCCCAATCCAATTCATCATCCATGGATGAAATCCGAATACTCATCGGAATCCCAACTCTTCCTGATCACTACCATAAACGACACTTCCTGCGGCTCATCTACGGCACGCAATTTCCAAACAACGCGAAAGTTGATGTGAAATTCGTCTTCTGTAACCTCACGAAAGAAGATCAAAAGGTTCTTGTGGCTCTAGAAATTATGCGGTACGACGACATCATCATCCTCAATTGTAGAGAGAATATGAACAAGGGTAAGACTTATACTTACTTCTCCAGCTTACCAGAGATGTTAAATGACACAAATAATGGACCATTTCCACCATATCATTATGTGATGAAAGCCGATGATGATTCATATTTTAGGCTTGACAATCTGGTGCAATCTCTGAGGCCATTGCCTAGGGATGATTTGTACTATGGCTATGTTATACCATGCCCAAGTATGGACCCTTTTGTGCATTACATGTCCGGAATGGGGTACTTAGTTTCTTGGGATATTGTAGAGTGGATTAGGGAATCTGATATTCCATTGAATCATTTAGAAGGGCCAGAAGATAAAGTGTTTGGAGAATGGCTAAGAGACGGTCATCGAGGCAAAAATAGGTACAATGCTAAATGGTCTATGTACAACTTTCCAGAGCCGCCCACAAGATGCACTCATGAGCTATGGCCTGATACTACTGCAGTTCACCTTCTTAAGACTCAAGAGAAATGGATTCAAACATTGAATTATTTCAATGTCACAAAGAATCTAAAACCTTCTAAATTGTATCATATTCCTTAGCCAACATTTGGATGATTATTGTTTTGTTTATTCTTTTTGAAGGGAGGATCATTTATATCGTTACATAAAGGTCAGTTTTGGATATCGTTCTTAAAAAGACATTTCTGGATGTATGTGCTTTGAATTACACTGTAAAAGAGTACTGCCTAGTTTCTGAAAGTATTTTATTTAAATTAATTTAACACAATTGGATAAGATGATTGAGCAATTGTAGTTCGAGTTGATGAAATACTTTGCAAAATAGATACACGTTAAATGATCAATGATAGTTTTTGGTTGTGGAATTTATATTGCTATTACTTGATGTAAATGCAAGTTGAAAACTTTTTCATTATTCTTGACCCAAATTCGTAATTCATGGAAACAAAATGTACCTAAGTTTGTAGCATGTTAAGAAATAAAAGTCAACATATTCGTAGTGAAAACTTGTATTCTTCTATCAAGACGTTTACATAATAAATACACTTTAATTAAAATTTACTCCCTTTGTCTTAAAAAAAATGTTAATTTTTAATTTGATATAATTTTTTTTTAAATTACAATGTACAATACATTTAATTCACAATTAAATATATAATTTTACATTTTTATCCTTACTTTTTAATTTGGGTTGTATGTAACACAAAAATTTCACCCAAAAGTAGACTTTTTTTTGAAACAATTTTTTTTTCAAATTAAACTCTTTTTTTGGGACAAATGGAGTATTACTTAGAAATCATGTTAAAATCCTACTAATTATTGAAAAATCATTAATATTCACCATATATATGATTACTAAAGAAACAATGAGCCACCAATTAGGGACGGTAAATTAGTGGATGGATATATAGCAGATAAGTTGAGTTATAGATAGAATGGAATTTTAGGAGTCATGCTCAAATTTAACTCACTTAATGATAGATCATATTTGGTTGGATTGAATATCATGCAACCCATTTATTAAAGTTATTAATTTTAAAAAATTAAATAATTAACTAGCCACTACCACTGCGCCACCAGCCATCCATTGGCTAAATTCTAGCCAAATTGCTAGAAATTGGTCTAAATTCAGGCTCGTAACAGTAGGCAGGGTAAATTACCAACAAACTGTCTATTTTATTTTTTAAAATTAATAATTTGAGTTCATGAGTTAAATAAGCTAAAACTTATTTCAACTCGTAAAACTATAGATTATTATTCAATCCGTTATTCATATATTTTAATCTAACCAGTTAAAATAATAGATGAATTGGGGTTGAACTTGCTTCTGGCGGCCGTAGCCATCATTATTAGACTTTTTCGTGCTTGTCAACTACCAAGACAAAGCCATACATAAATATTCAAACAAAAATGCGAGATCCACCTCAATTCTCATCTAATCATTTAGTTCGAACTCCTCTATCTTCTATATGAAATGGATGATAATTCCTAATAGAGTCACTTATTGTAAAAATAAATAAATTAATTAAAATTAATGAGTTGGTTTGGCCAATAAAATTGAAATGATCAAAGTTAATAAGAGTTTTCATTAGTGCAATTTGCATCACATAATTTTTTCGGATTAATTTCATTATCTCTTCATAAAATGTGCATTTCAAGTTAGCAGGCTAGTATGGGTGGCAGTGTTGAGGTGTATTATGGACGCTCGTTTGCTGAACTTCGAAGTCAGTGGCAATTTCATGTGGTTTTTGGTAAGGCTTTCCTCTCATCAAGGGTTTTGGAGTTCTAGCTTCGAAGGATGAGCATTCACGATGATCCACAGTGTAAGGCCTTGATTTGAGGGACCAACTAATGCTGTGCACACAAAGGTCACTAAGTTAAAGTTATGTTTTCTTAACTTTTTAATTAGAAAAGGTTATTACGTCTATAGTAGGTGAATGGGTTACGTCCATTGTAAGTAGATGGGTTTCTTTTGACGCTAGAAATCAGTTAAGTCTTAGTCGAATTTTGAATTAAGAAGAGTCATTTTTGAGATATTTGCCTGTATAATTTAACTGTTAACAGTAAATAATATTATCGATATTTTGATTTTAAAAAAAAAAAAGTTAGCGGGCTAGGCCTCAATTGTCGAATGTGGTCGGTTCGGTGCCACTGTACAAAAAGCCCAAAAACGTTTTATTATGGTAAATTCCAGCCGTGAATAAAAAGAAAAAATAGTCAAAATCTGACGTCATCCACTTCAAAAATCCCTAAAACCTACGGACGTAGTTCTCTCTTTTTATCAGCTGCCCTCCGGCGCCGCTGGCTTTTGAACGCTGTTGTTTCAACTGTTACACTTCCCTGTGATTGTCGTCTCTGCCGATAACTTTTACCGTGAGTTATATTTCTCTCTTTTTTGTTTTTTTAGTTTCAGTTAACAGAAGTATCCAAAGAACCGTACTTTAAGTATAGGAAGAAAAATTCCAGCTAATTGATTATTATGTGGTTGTTGTTATTGTTGTGTAATTGAATTTCGATTGGAAGCTTAGGGTTTTGAAGAAATGGAAAGTAGTCCAGCCCCATTTTCGGAGATTGGACGGCGTGCTAGAGGTACTATTGTTTTCTAGTCTATAGATCGGAAAGTAGTAATTGTTAAATGCTGCTGTAGTATGATACTAATGCATCTGATGATCGAGTTAATCAGCATTATTAAGATTTAAACGTTAAAATCTGAAGTTTGACTCACTGAACAACTAGCATTAGATTTTCTTGGGTTCTGTTTGTTATTGTTAATATGAGAGTGGACATTGTTGATGTATTAACTTGACTATATACTTCATTTTCATTTTCAATATGTAATTTTTTGTTGTAAAATTCAAACAAGTAGGAAATGTAGTTTTGGAGAAGAAAAAATGTTAACAGTAGAAAAATGTAGTTTCGGAGAAGAAAATGTTACCAGTAGGAAAATATATTTTCGGAGAAGAAAATGTTACCATTAGTTATGGGTGCTCTTCATTTTCTCTGGTTAAGGTCTGCCGTATTCATTGTAGGATGGGTAATTTGATTTAATCAATTGGAAAATTTAGTTATAAGGGTGAATATGATTGCCCCAAAAATGCACATTTATTATGAGGCTTGATGAAGGTTTTTTTTTACTACGAGACAAGTTTAAGAATCACATTTAACTGTCAAAGTGTGGACAATAATTTCGTTTCCACTTCTTTCCTTAATATAACGACATGGTGATGCAGGACAGAATACGGTCAAAGGAAAATAAAAATAGGAAATTGTATAGCTAGGAAAGTTATAGTTATTTTAGAAGTTTTTTGTCTTTTAGTAGTTTCCAAATTGTAATTGAATTTAGAATAGGAAATTAAAAATGCTAGTGTATAAGGCAGAATGTACGTAGGTTTTTGTGATGTTTTAATAAATCTGGTTAAATTCAGAGTGGGTTCTCTGTTTTTTCCTATACCCTAGAGTTGGGTCTGGTTCCTTCTCCATTCTGTAGTCCTCAATCCTTGTTCCATCAATTTTGGTATCAGATACTTAGGTTTTAATGGTGCGTCAAGTGAGAGCCAACTCTTTACTGAACTTTAATCAGTAGCAAGACCAAATAGATGAACTACAACAGGTAGTTGAGCAATTTATGCAACAGGTGCGGAACCTAGAGCTTAATCACCGTACATAACCATGAAGAGGGATGCTGGAAGGTGCCCTAGACCCTTTACACCAGCCGGAAGGTTGTGTCAAGGATGAAATTGACCCTTTAAATGTTACCACTAGTTATGGGTGATCTTCAGGTAAAAGAGTTGCATTTTCTCTGGTTAAGGTCTGGCATTTTCGTTGTAGGAAGGCTAATTTGATTTAACCAATTGGAAAATTTAGTTGTAAAGGTAAATATGATTACCCAAAAATGCACATTTATTTTGAGGTGATGAACGTTTTTTTTTTTGGGGGGGAGGGGGATACAAGCTTAAGAATCTTATTTAGCTGTTGAGAGTGTTGGCAATAATTTCTTTTCCAATTCTTTTCTTGTTACAATGATGTGATGCCTAAAAGATATGTTTTTGGATTTAATATGTACATACAAAGATAGTTATCTGCAAAAGAAATGTCTTTAGAATAGGCACATGATGTTGTGATACCGAATATTTGACTACCTCTCTTTGGTTAGAAACTTACGAAACATATAGGATGCAAAAGTCTTGCTACCCTATGCAGAAGCTAGGAATGGGTTTCTGAAACAATATATTAAGAAGGAAGATTATGTATTAAGAACATATGTAATGATCCTATTTATTGTATACTCTGTTCAAGAATTAAACCGAAAACTATTTGTTTGTTCATTTGTAGTGCCTCATACATGCAATGGCAGTTTCTTTGTTTTGTCTTTTCTTCTTAAGAATTATTCTGTCAAAACATTGTTCAGCATTGCTTCTTGGTTAGGAAATTCACTAAGTTTGAACTATGTGTTCTGAGGCTATTGAGATATCTTTTGTTTATCTTGGGTTTTAAGGATATCTGTTAGTTTTTCTCATAATAAGCTTTAGATTTTCCTCCGGGTGCTAGCTGTTTAGGCAATGTTGATTAGAGATGGAAAATATTATATCTGCGGTGGCTTCTTGTAATTTTCCCCATATTTTCAGATAAGGACCTCGTAAAGTTTTTACTTTTGCTAATGCTATTATCCTTTCTGGATAATATCTTGGATAATATCTGAATAGTTTGTTCTCATCAACCTCTAATGCTCTTTTGCAGATCTTTTGAATAAGGATTACAACTATGATCAGAAGATCTCTATATCTATTCCAAGTGCTAGTGGATTGGTATTCTCCACCTTTATTTCTCTTCATTGATTGATTTTTTAAAATGTTAACCGATCCATGAGCATTAAATATTTGAAATTTTTATTTTTATTCCTGGCTAATTGAGTCAACCAAAAGTTTGTTCTGTAAAATGAATCATGATATATGGACCAGTATTTGTAACACATTTGACTATAAGAAAACTAATAAAAATCTTCATATAGCTTTTTTGCAGTGATGGGGGTATGTACTTGCTACCTCTTCATTTGCTCATTGAGGCGAGGAATTTTTAATGATCATTTTATGGCTAAACTGCTACATTGATTTTCCTTTGGCATGCACCCTGGTTGTGTTTCTTTAGAAGTTCTGATTTTGACAAATGTAAGCTTTCCAGAATTTTTCATGACTTTAAATAGGTTTGAATTCATTTGCAGGGACTTACAGCCTGTGGTGTGAAGAGGGATGAAATTTTTGTTGGTGACATAAGTACCCAACATAAGTCTGGAAATACTACAGTGGATATAAAAGTCGATACCTATTCAAATGTAGGATTTATATTCTGCCCTTCTCTTAATATTATTTGCTTTATCTTTTTTCCCCAACTTCCTCCCACTCCCTGATGAAACACATAAATGGTTTCCTATGTCTTGCCTCTTATGTTATGCTGCACATTGCAATAGTTACTTAAAACACTATTTATTTGCAGGTCACAACAAAGGTAACTTTGCATGAAGTTTTTTCATCCACAAAAGCAGCATTTAGTTTCAACATACCAGATCACAAATCTGGGAAGGTAATTGTCTCTGTCTGTTGTGAACATCCAAACAATTATATCATGTTTAAAAATTTCTTTTCGTCTTGACATTTATTAGAATAAAGCTAAATCTACTTTCCAGTAAAGTAAATAATGGAAGTTTTGTTTGTGATATCACAGAGCTGTCTCTTCCATGTTTTTCTTTGAAAGATTCTGTTTAGCGCAATTTAGAAAGAGATGTTGAAGTGTTAAGTATCGTAAAAAGAGAATTTTTCATAGAATAGAGCAGCACATTTTAATCAATCACATGTTTGGCATGATAAAAGGATTCTGCTATCTCTGTGTGGAATGTCATACAATTTTTTTGAGGTCTAATCATGAAGCCTGTTTTGGCTTATGTCATTCATTGCTGGTATGATAATTTGTACAGTGATGGTAATGATTATTGTAAAAGTAAAAATATATATGCTACTAGTGGTATAAAAAACACAAGAATTGTCTTAATCTGTTCAGTCATGTCATGTGGGCTTATTGGTGTTTCAGTTTAGCTTCCTCTCTTTGCATGTGTACATTATGACCTGTTTAATTTGTATTTATTGTCTACTATTTTTAACTGTAAATTGTTTTCCTGAAGAACCATTATAGAAAAATGTATAGTTTGAGTTCTATATTGTGGATTTCATGACACATTTCTGTAGTAGTTGTATTTGGTTGTCCAGTATTGAGTAGCAATTGGGCCACTTACTGCTACTAAATTATCTATAAGATTTGATACCTCTCTAATGCATATTGTTGTTTCTAGCTTCTTTTCATTGAATTTACACTTTACCTTCTGTTTGTGCTTCAACATTAGTTCATGTTCTACCATATTATATAGTTTGGTTTTAAGAATAGTAGTTGTATTTGGTTGTCCAGTATTGAGTTGTAATTGGGCTACTTACTGCTACTAAATTATCTGTAAGATTTGATACCTCTCTAGTGCATATTGTTGTTTCTAGCTTCATTTCATTGAACTTACACTTTGCCTCGTGTTTGTGCTTCAGCATTAGTTCATGTTCTACCATATTATATAGTTTGGTCTTAAGAATAGTAAGTATAATAGGTTTTTTATGGGACGCTGTCTACCTTTGGATGGAAATTTCATTTCAATAGTATTGATCAGATTCAGCTATGGTCTTTCTATCTTTATTTTTTGTCTTGCCTTCTTTCACTTACAAATTTCTATAGCTCCTGCAACTTGTATTTGGCAAGATACTATGGTGAACTTTTGTTTACACAAATACTGACCGAAATATCTGGTTCTTGTACATTTTCAGCTTGAAGTACAGTATGTTCATCCTCATGCAGCTATCAATTCTAGTATTGGCTTGAATCCATCCCCGCTTTTGGATGTTACTGCTGCAATTGGCACAAAGGATTTAGCTCTTGGTGGTGCAGTTGGATTTGATACTGCTTCTTCTTCTTTCACTAAGTACGATGCTGGAATCAGTCTAAACAAGGCAGACTTTTGTGCAGCACTCATACTGTATGTATCAGAGAGTGTATTTTTTTAATGTTTGATTTTGTGATTCACTTCCTATTTGTTCTGTCTTTCTTTGGACTTAAGGTTAAGAATTCTGTAAGATGCATCCAGTTTTGTCTTTGGATCTGGTTGTTACTGGTTCCTTCTATAAAATTATTTTGCATGCCTGTATGTCTGAATTCAATTCGAAAGCAACTGACATCATGCACTTGGTTACATGCTTTTGTATGAGAGTTAGAATTTAGGACTACTGAACTTGAATAATTGTGATTTGACAATGATATTAGGTTGTATAGCATCTGCTTCTTTTCATGTCTACATGTAAGGGTATTCTGTGGTATATATTGCCTGATAAATGGTTCTTTTCCTCGTAGGACGGATAAGGGACAAACTCTGAAGGCATCCTATGTTCACGCAATAAATACTTTGAGTAGAAACGAAGTTGGTGTTGAGATGATTCACAGATTATCTACATATGAGAACAGTTTTAGCATCGGAAGTAGTCACAAGATTGATCCTCTCACAGTGGTAAAAGCAAAATTTTTTGACCACGGTAAGTTTGCAATGCTGTGCCAACGTGAATGGAGGCCCAAATCTTTTGTAACTGTATCAGCCGAGTACGACTCGAAGTCCATGAACGCATCACCGAAGTTGGGTCTTGCCTTAGCTCTCAAGCCCTGAACCATTTCGATTCTTGCAGGTCCAGTTCATTTTGTTTAGCATCCTGATCTTAAATTTATCACAACAATATGGTTATTTACATTTTACGGGTCGAAGAATTAGCATATTCATGGAATTGTTAGCATCATCTCTGGGAGTGAAGCCAATTTTGATGATATTAATATCATGATCCTGACAGTATGAAACAAATTTGTTATAAACGAGCAAGAAATTTATTTGTGTTGTACTCTTTATTCTTTTGAACGTTTCAGCTTAATCGCTCTTCATGAGCTTTGTGTTGTCCTTAATGATAACTAACATTTCTGTAACAAAGGAAATTTACGCGCAGGAGAATAAGCAGCAGTTCTTATTCATTTGTCTTGGAATTTGGGAACCCCTGATAACTAATGTTGGTTACAAGAAAGCCAAATTCTCATGACTTTGGGGCGCTCATTTTTTTATTCTCTCAGTGCAGGTATTGTGCCCTTTCAAATGCAAAGGGAAGTGCTCATTCAAATATTTCTATTATCCTTGATGCTATTCGATACACATAACCCTTGGATTCCTTTGTTGTGTTTTTATTTATTTTTTTTTTTATCAAACAGAGATATATACGGATTTAACATATCACATTAGTTACTACTCCCTCCATATCACAAAAGATGGTCACTTTTAATTAGGTATAAATTTTTTGTTCATTTATAAGGTATAAAAAATTTATTGGACAATTAAATGTATAATTTTACATTTTTATTCTTGTGTTTTAATTTAGATTATACGTTATCATTATTAATAAAGGTAATATAAAAATATTACATTAAAAGTGAATTTTTTTTTTTTAAAGATAAAATAAAATTAAAACTAATTTTTTGCGCTTTTGAGACAGAGGTAGAGTAACTTTATTATCTACTAAAATTATCATTCCTCAATATATCATAATAGGATTTTAATGACAAATTGGTGTAAATTGAGGGTTGGCTTAATTGAAACACTCGATACAAATGGTATGATAGAAATTGGTACGTCGTCAATGCAAGCCCGATCGCCGGTTGTACAGGCTTACACAAATGGATAATGGACTACCCACCAAAAAGGGCCCATATCAAATTTCTAACTTCCTATTTAAGGAACATTTTTATTGAAAAAAAACAAAATGTGAAAACCCCAAAAATATTCCCCGATCACCGTCACTGTACTTCAATATTCCATGTCCTCCTCCTCCCCTAAATCCGATCCTTCGAATTTCCCACGAAATAATTCATTAAATCACTGAAATCTCAACTTCAAATCTTCAAATATTTGCAGGGAAGGGCGAAAATGTCGAATAATCAATACAGTGACACCATACCTCTACACTCCACCTCTCAATCCGACATTGACGAGATTGAGAACCTCATCAATTCCCAGCCCTATCCTTCAGCAGTCCTCCCCGCCCGTCCTCAATCTCCACCGCGGGCTTCAATTCCCATTTCATCTTCACCACTTCCGCCGCCAGCTCCCCCAGTCTCGTCTAACCCTAAGCCCATCCCGGTTCCCCCCGCCGCCACCGCTGCCGTCAAATTACCTCCATTGCCTGTGTCTTCTGCCCACCCTAATGGTACTGGTGGTGGTGGGCCGTCCAGTATTGCTTCTTCTGGTTTTGGGCCTTCTCCGAATACGTTGACGGAGCCCGTTTGGGATACGGTGAAGAGGGATCTGTCGAGGATCGTGAGTAACTTGAAATTGGTGGTTTTCCCCAATCCGTTTAGGGAGGATCCCGGTAAGGCTTTGAGGGATTGGGATCTCTGGGGTCCCTTTTTCTTCATTGTCTTTTTGGGGCTCACTCTCTCTTGGTCTGCATCTGTTAAAAAGGTAACTGTTTTATTTCGTGATTTTATTTTTTTTTTGTAAACATTTGATCTGTTACTTACTAGTTTTCTTTCTTTTTCATGTTATTTTTGTTGAAATTGCAATTGTGTTCCTGTAATTTTGTTTGGAATTTAGCCCCAGAATGACTATTTATTACTTGGAATTTACTGCTTGCCTTGTTTTGGCTTATTGACTATTGAATTTATACTGTATTTGTGAATTTTGGGCTTAGACTGATTTAGATGTATAACATGATATTACTGATTTGTGTGTATATGTATAGAGCACTAACGGCATTGGTAATGCATAAGGTTTTTACTAAGTTTTTGGAGATGGGAGAATTGAGATAACTGATTGAGACCTGTTGATTGGGTTTATAAATTGTCTCATGGAGTAATATGGGACAAATTCTTGTAATTTTCAGCATAGTTATTAAAGGCTCAAGGCGCACCTAGGCGCATAGGGGTCCTGGAGCCTAGGCGCAAGGCGTAGGCGCGTGCCTGAGCGACATCAGGCGCACTATGAAAAAAAAAAATTAAAATAATATTTTAGGCATTCATACTTATACTTCCTAAAAGAAACTACTTAAAAGTCTCAATATAACTATATAAGCCAACTAAGTAGCATAATCTCCAAAACTTAAAATTCTAAAAACTTTCTCATAAATTCAACTAAGTAGCATAAATTCCACCTTTTGTTACTTTCTCACAGAAATCACAAACTATATCATTTTTGTTATTTGGATTTTGCAAAAGAACATACTTCCAACAAGGATCCTTTCTAGAACTATCACAACTAGTACTTTCCATACTTAAGAAAATAAAAAGAAGAGGGCGCCGGCTGCAGAAAAGAAGAAAAAGCAAAGGAAAAAAAAAGAAGAAGAGGAGCAGGACTGGTCTGCAGAAAAGGAGAAAAAGCAAAGGAAAAAAAACAGAAAAAAAAACAGAAGAAAAGGAGCAGGACTGGTCTGCAGAAAAGGAGAAAGAAAACAGAAAAAAACCAGAAGAAAAGGAGCAGGACTGTCTGCAGAAAAGGAGAAAAAAAACAGGAAAAAAACAGAAGAAAAGGAAAGTACGGGGAGAGAAGAAAAGAAAGAGCGGGGAGATATGAGCTTATCTGGTTGGCGCCCAATTTTCTGTCTGCAGCCTTCTTCTTTTCTTTTTTTTTCCCAGAACCCTAATGTCTTGAAGGCGCTCCAGGCGCGCGCCTGGAGCCTGAGTGAAGGCGCGCGCCTTTTCTGAGAGGTGCGCGCCTGAGCGACATCACCCGCTTTTTGATCTGCAAGGTGCAAGAGACTGCGCCCTGCTAGAGGCGCGCCTCAGAAGCACGCCTTTAATAACTATGATTTTCAGGTTATAGAATTCATTGTAGAAAATGTGTCTCTGAACAGAAGAGGGACAAGTCACGATCCTTGTTCTTTATTTAGTCTACCACATTGAGTCAAGTGTATGACTGGACATTCATGACTTCTTTGGTCCATCTAGTTTCACTTTGAATTCATGTTTTCTTGCTAGTGAGAAAATTGATAGAAAATTTTTCTTTCTAAATTACGGGAACAGATTCAAGTTTCTAGTTGCTGGTATGGAGATAATACTTTTTATGAAGCATATTTTAGGATGCAGTGTTTCTTTTTTTGTATAACAAAAACAGGGTAAGCTTATACTATATTTTGAATGATGAAGTCTGCCTAGCTTTCTAATGTATGTTTGATCTAGCAGAAGCAAAAGTAGGTTTAGTTTAAATTCCATTAGTTCTTAGGCACACCAGGAGAAACTTTCGAAACTGAGGGACAGCAAGATAGTTTTTGCTATTTGAATGTTATTATCCAACATTCATTGATGATCAATGAAACTTTACGCAACAAAAGGTTCAATTACTATAACTTTCTATCAACAAGCTACTCAGGCTGCTAACAAGAAAACACAGCACTGTGCACTCAAGCAACTACAGTTCATCAATCTCAATCCTGAAGATAGTCATTATGGTGACGTGAAACATGATGAAACAAAGCCTACAACACAATAGTGGTAGCAGTGAAAGTCTAGGCACATACTTAAGTTGGGGCCAGCATGGTTACATTGTGAGTAGGATATGCTGTTATGTTTATGCTTAGAGATACCAGGAATGCAGATTATCATTATGTTGCTTGGATCTGAGGGACTTGATGTGAATTAATTTTGAATCTTTTATTATCGCAATTTGTTTGTGTGAATGGCAAAAAATTTGAGTGCTGGTAAGCAATATTGAGATTTCTTTGTGTCACTTTGTTGCAGTGATGAGTAAATGGCCTCTACATTGAGGATTGAGTTTGGTTTTATGGAATTGGTGATTCCTATTTCAATACAATGTTCACTTTTTCACTTGTACTTGTGCATGAATGCTGGTAGGTTGCTCGATTACAATCTGAATAAACAGTTTGTTACCTCTTGAATATTTGTCTTCCCAATTTTGAATCTCTTCTTTTCTTTGCTCTGTACATGTAAAATTGTTTGGAGTGTAATCAAGCCAAAAATGTATTCAAATTTTTTGGGCAAAAATCTGAAGTTTTTTTTTTGACTCCTTGCAGTCTGAGGTTTTTGCTGTTGCTTTTGCCCTGCTGGCAGCTGGAGCTGTGATTTTGACATTGAACGTATTGCTGCTGGTAATCACCTCTCCTGCTCTACTTGCATGCCCAACAAAAGTTCACTTTTGCATACGCTAAATTTATTAGTCTGGTTTATGCTTTAGATATTACATTTCCTTGCTTTGTCTTGTGGCTTCAGTTTTGGGTGCTGATAGTGTGACAATACTGTTTAGCATCTAGAAAAATTGATCTTGCATTTGATTCAATTGAAAGATAGGTTCATTTTTTGGATTTGAATGGTGTAACTCTTACTGTTCATTGTTTCAGGGCGGTCATATAATCTTCTTTCAGAGCCTTAGCCTTCTTGGTTACTGTCTATTCCCTCTAGATGTTGGTGCCCTAATCTGCTTGTTGCAGGACAATGTGATATTGAAGGTGATTGTGGTCTCTGTTACATTAGCCTGGAGCTCGTGGGCTGCTTATCCATTCATGAGTACAGCTGTGAATCCTAGGAGGAAAGCTCTAGCACTGTACCCTGTCTTGCTTATGTATGTATCTGTCGGTTTTCTTATCATTGCCATAGATTGATGCATGAATGGTGGGTGGGTGCCCTTTATAGCAATTGTATGAGAAGATACAACTCAGATGGCGCTCGAAGGATTTGAAGTGCAGAATGAAAATTTTGTGGATTTTCTGGCTGAATATTTTTCCAAGATACTGAAAATATTGGTATAGTTGTATGTAATTCTTTAACAACCTGTCTTTAAATATCAGTTCTTGGAGTCATGTTGTCTACGTACAATTGGTTGACTAATATAGGTTTTGTCGCTTCAAAGTTGGTCTTTGTAGTTGATTATTTCCTGAAGGGCAATTATAATTAGGAACAATAAGAGGAATACAATTGCAGCCTCAGGAATCATACCCGTTTGATTTAGTCTCATCCCTTGTGTGAACAGGCAAAGGAAATCTTCTGTATCTGAACTCATGTCTACAGTCGGTATTGTAGTGCATTTATGAGCAAATGGACTACTGGACGGAGAGATGTGCTTGAACTGAGCCCTTTAGGCCGGCATCCATTTGAAGAGCCTATCGTTAGTTAAGTAGGAACCGACAGGTAACAAGAAACCATCACCGACCACCAGTCTTATCCGTAGTTTTTTAAATTTTGATTCGGGTCTATTGATTTTATGATTCTATTATATAAATTTATTAAAATAATTTTGATTTTAATTTATTATATAAATAAAATATAATCAAAATTATTTTAAAAATTATATTTAAATAAAATTAAATATTATTATATATATAATTTAATTAATTAATTATATTTTTATTAAATTTTAATAATAAATAAATTAATTAAATATAAATACTTTTCGACTATGATAATAATTAAAATATTTAAAAAATTATATTAAATATCATAAGAAATAAAAATTAAAATAAAATTAATTATAAATTATATATAAATTTTGTAGAGATAACCTCAAAAATAATTTCTCACATATTGATTAATGATTTTTTTAATTTCTCACTTTTGAACAAGAACAAATAGTTTTTCACATTTTATGAATATATCATTTTGGTTTTTCGGCACTATTTCATCACTATTTTGACAGAAAAATAAATAGAATAGTGATGGAAGATCAAAATAATACATTTATAAATTGTGATAAATTATTTGTTCCCGTTTTAAAGATGAGAGACTAAAAAGATCATTGGCTAATATATGATGGACTAATTTGGATTTTTTTTTTGAATTTTTTATATATCTATTCATATGTTGATTAATAATTCTTTTAAAAATAATTTATAAATTATATTTTCTTTTTTTTTAAAATTTTGCGATTTTACGATTCGATCTCATTAATTTGATGCTATTATTATAAATTAATTTTATGTAGAATTTCAATCTTGTAAACTATGGTCCTACAAAAGTTGTCTGTTTTAACTTCTAAGAGAACTTAGAGAATAGGGGAGCACATTCAGTGTTGAACAAAGGTGCGAGCTCATTTTAGCATCCACAAAAAGTGATGGTACGTCATACATCGCTGGGGTTGGAAGAGCTCAGAATTGATTGTTAAATATACCATCATCACAACCACCATAGCAAGCTAAGAGGTAAGAGGTTGTTTGTATATTACTATAGTTTAGTGCTGGGCAAGGACGCCGCCGCGCGCATTAAAAGGTTTTTTTAGGGTAATTAGATTAGTCCTAATTGCAATGAGACTTGAAAGTGACCTTACATAACAACATGACAAGTCATAAAATTTTGAAATAAGTAGTAACCTCCGAAGTGAAAGTGTGGTATGCAGTATGCACTTCCTAGTATGTCATCCCACTTTAAGCATACAAACAACGCTGGTGATTCAGCATATACTCATACTCATCATCCTAAAAGGCTAAAATTGCATTCACCATTGGTCGTTTTTAGGTTTAAACCCCTTTTGGCTTTTCAACTTTTGTGTGAAGACCAGAGAGATAATGTTTAAAAGGGAAAAGCTTTATGGTTATGTCAATAAATGGAAATACAGAATCGGACATTTGTCCTCGTGAAGAATGCCGGCCAATGTATCTTCGGCCGTCTCTTCCAGGCTCCAGCTATTTCTGGCTCATTTTTTTACCTACAACTAAATGGTTTTGCAGCAAAATCAGCTCCAGATGTAAAGGGGTGACAAGCAAAATGAAGCATGTTATTCATGAAGATTTGGAGCATTGTGGTGGAATGGAATGCTGTTTTATCTTGAGTACCAAAATATACCATACAATATCCAGCTGTTTATGGGGTAAACTCCAATGATGTAGTTCCACCTGATTTCAGGAGAAGCGTATTGCAGATTTCGGGATACAAATATTTCGGTGATTAAGCCGATATATCATATATACAAAATACATGGCAAAAATAACCATTTTTATTTTCCAAACTATAACATCTGAACTACTTTTATTTACTCTATTAAAAAAGAGTGCTGATACATGTAGTGAAAATTTTGTAAAAATTTATACGATCAAAATCACAAAATAATTGTCATTCTAAATATTCAATAAATCTTTAATCTTGTATTTATCACATCGATAACTAATTAAGAGACTTTCACGTATAAATTTTTAATTTACTTATTGAAAAAAAAATGTATTCTATCGACAAAAAAAAGAGTGTGTAATATATAATCATTGAGAACTTATTCACCAAAAGTTTTAACTTGTATTTGAATTACATCTCAAATGTATTTTTATATTTTTTAAAATAATTTTTTACCTTTTTAATATATCTTTTATTCTATAATCATTTTGTTAAAAACGAAGTGCCTAGAAAATATCTATTCTGGATTTTGAGTTAATAACGAAAGTCGATTCCAAAATCAATTCTGACAGAGTCTGAGACTGTTACTGTTAACCAATCTAATTATACCTTAACAAAAAGAAAATAGTAATAATATTCATCCTCCCTAAACAGTGTTACCGGAAAAGAAAAGGTCAAAAAAATTTATTGCGCAGGCCTGGGGAGGTGCAGGGAGTCGTCAGAATTTTATGATGTATACAGGGTCTTGTGGGTTTTGCAGGCTTAAGTTTGGACTGCGTTTTATTTATAAAAAATTAATTTTTTTAAATAAAAATAAATTTTTTTATTTTCAATTTTAAAAATTTTCTTTCAAATTCTCTCTATATAATTTTTTAAAAAAAATTCTTTTAATTTTTCCTTTAAAATATTTTTTTTATCAAAATTTTTACATATTTTAACATAAAATTTTTTAAATAAATTACAATCTAAGCATAGACTAACAAAGGCATGAACGTCACCGTTGTTTGTACGAAAACACAAAATAATTTTTGTGGTTCCAAATGACATAGCCTCCTCCCTCCTGCCGGGGTGGATGATGGATGGATGGGAATGGGATGGCGTTGCTTATCCAGAGAGCTTAACTTGCTGGTGTGGCCCTGTTCTTTTCTGTTGCAGACCAATAACATATAATTACAACCTAAAAAAAATTATTGATGGGACAGAGAGTTAAGTTCGTTCATCAGAGTTGAGACAGAGGAAAGACTACAAAAAAATTTCCAAAAAAAAAAAATTCCCTTCATGATTATGTGTGGATAAACTAAGGGCAAAAAGCAAAGGGACAAGTCACATCCCATTAGCCGCAACCGTACAAAAGCAAAACAAATGTACATTGTTCATGGTATTATGTATTATTATTCACACTTCATACATGTGGATCAGTGTCAAAAGAGTTCGATTTTGGTTCTTATCTCCTCCTGCCTACTATTTTACTACTAATATAATGTATTGCTAATTTAACCGAGTAAAAAACCCCAAAACAAAATCAGTACCCACTGCGCAAACAAATGACATGTGTGGCGAAAATGATGGATAGATCCAAATCCAAAGATCGTCGAAACAACAAAAAACATATCCAATCGACGAGATTCATGATTTTATCCTGCCAGTGCCACACACCACACGATTCGATTCCGCGGCGCACACACACACCTTATCCTCTCGCCTTTTTTTGCCAGCCCGTCTATGCCCCAGGGGGCAATGTATTGCTAATTTGCTACCATTGATCCTATCCCACATGAATCCCAACCCCAACCATGAGACTTCTAGGAGGAATATTTTTACCCATTTCTAGATTTCTTTTGCATGTTTTGATGTACTTCATTTCTGGGTTTTTATTCAACTTGTGATATTAAAAATTACAAATTAGTATAAAAGTTTGGAAAGCATCCCACCAAAACAAATTCATATTGAATTATCTCCGATGGTTGTATATCCGATTTGATCTGTGAACAAATATATAAGCATAATTTTCATACTTGTTTAAGTAATAATAATGAAATCTCCCAATAGAAACTTGAGTGAAAAAGTTTAAATTTTAAATTTTAAAATAAAAATATATTTAAACTGTGATGTTTGTATTTGAAAAAAAAAATTATTTTTTCTATTTGTAAATAGAAAAATTTCTTGTCCAAATAGAGACTAAAATTATATTTTAAAAATATAATACATATACATCGTAATAACGTAATTTATATCTACATATATATAAAAAGAGTAACGATATTATTAATGATTTTTTATAATGAATTTTCATAATGACTAATATATTAAACATGAAAAAAATAAAATTCATTCATTATTTTTTAAAAAAAATAAAAAATAATTTAATTTTTTTATACTTAACACATTAGTTATTATAAAAAAATCACTATAAATATTATTATTTATATAAAAAAATATTTACTAAAAGATGATAAGATCATGTATGGTTGATATTTTATAAGGTTTTTAAAAATATTTTTTATTTTATATTTATTCTTTTGAAAATTTAGAAAACGCGCTTTGAAACAATCTTAAGTGATTGCAAAGATTAATAAATCATTAAAAATACCTGCTCCAGTCTACATAAAATTTAATATCCAATTCTTAGCTTCTAATTTCAATGTGCTTGGCTTTGGCACTTGGCAGGTCTTTGTCGGATGCGTATTCATTTTTCAGACCCAAGAAATCTGATCCATCGATTATAAATACTAATAATACTTACTCAATATACATATATTGCAGCTGCGGTCAATGCCACGACTACTACTCTACGCTATCCCTTAATGCCTACATTTAAAGTAAAAAAAACATAATCCATCTGGGAAAAACCACTGTCTACTTGAAAATTAATCAAGAACAGACTGAGTGACTGACATAGAATCATCACTAAATCTACCTTCTTAGGATGGGATATGATTTCGTTTCGGTTTTTTGAACTGAATTTCTTCCCATTCTCTTTTTGAAAAGATTTTTTGCCACTGCAACAAGCAACAAGCACTGGAAAAATATACCGAAACGCATGGGAGGGACTCTGCAAACCACATAATAATTCAACGAGGAAATTGACCAATTCGTGCAAATCTGAAGATTAATTTGCATTGAACATTGCACCCAAGTTTTTTTTTTCCACAGTCACATTTTCTTTTGTCCATTTAATAAGTCTAGCGAATGAATGATTTTCTCCATCTTTTTCTCTTCTAGATGGTTGGCGACATGGAGGGACCAAGGTCGATTAGAGACCACTATTAGTTGTCAAACTACTTTCTCCTTTTTCTCACAATTTTCACATTTTCATATGGCAATTGTCAAGGATAGAGTGTTTGCGAAGTAAACGTGATTTTACATTTTTTTTTAAGTGAAAATTGTAAAATAACAACGTGTATTTACGTTTTTTCATGAGGAAATTGTCAAGGATAGAGTGTCTGCTAAATATATTTTAAAACGTAATTTTATATTTTTTGAAGTGAAATTTGTAAAATAAATTTTTTTTATAAATTTAAAGATAATTTTTTTTTAAAAAGTATAAATAATATTTCAAAATTACAATCTACGTCATTTTCATACGTTGTCGAAACTTCAGACGCTAAATTTTCATTTGTTGGTCCAAATAATGTTTTCGTTTCACACACACACACTCTTCGCAGTCTTCGGTCTACATTCCATATATTTGTTAAGGGCTGAATTTCATTCATCAATCCTTTTCTTACACATATTCAACTAATGTTGCCTTTTAAAGAATACGAGTTTTAAAGAAACTCAAAGTCTTGTTTATGCCGTTTATATTTTACACGTACATCAATTTACTATTGTCTCGCAGAAAGTGACAAGTTTTATTCCTTCAATTACTTATTTTAATTGGCTATATTTGGATTGTGTTTTATTTACATAAAGTTAACTTTTATCAAATAAAATAAAATATTTATACACCTTTTTATTTTAAAATTTCTTTCTAAATTCTCCTTACATAATTTTAAAAAAATTCTTTTTATTTTCTCTTCAAAATAATTTTTCTGTAAAAAAAAATTCATAAAAATTTGCACTCATTTTAATACAAAATTTCTCATATAAATCAAAATCCAAATATAGCATGTCTTTAAATTAGTGCTGCAGTTTGAAGGGCAAAAGAGTAAAAGAAAGTCTAATTAACCGGTTGATTGATATATATGAATGTCATTTTAAACGCTCTTCAATACATTTTTTTTAATTTTTAATATATTTCTTATTTTATAATTACTATCTCAAAAAATATAAAAATATATTTTGAAATGCTATCTATACAAAGGAAGGATAGTAATGTTAGTGATTACATTGAATTTAATAATTAATCTTGATTTTCAAAACTTATTTTTACAATTTTGGATTTTAAATATAAATATACCTATTCTTTTACAGGTTGGGTTAGAGAAAAAAATTAATAATTCTATTCTCTATCGCCTTTATCTTTATAAGTGATTGAGCGTTGGAGAATTTATCCTAAAATAATTTTAAGATTTTTTGTTAACGAATACTCTTATTACTCTTATAATCTTTGAAAGATAAAAATCAATTATATAGTATTTATATCGAAAATTCAAATATTACATAAGTTATTAGTTCCATTGTTTATCAGAACTATTTATAATAATAAACTTGAAAGATACATCTGCTTATCAAAATGCAGTTTCGCATTCTTGACCTTATTTCACATTAATTATTATTTGAATAAATAAAAATTGTCTTGGAATAATTCCAAAAATTTTCTTGTAGGTAAACATTCACAATCATATTATGTCAGTCTGTCATTTCAAATTAAGTAGCGAAACGTAACTTCATAATGATGAACCATTTTTCTTTTCCTTTGGTTATACTTATGATTGAGATTGGTCTCAAATTAGTAGTATCAAGAAAAGACACAACATTGCAAGGCAGTGCAAAAAAACCTCAAAGGAATGAAAAGAAAAAAAAGCACTTAAACAATTAAATAAAAGCAATTATTGTAACAATGTACCAATAAAAGGCACATATTATACTCAAAGCACAAAACCAATTAAGGGTGTGTATAAAATATATTTTTATACTTTTTATAATAATTATTATAAAAATAAAAAATATATTAAAAAATATAAAAATATGTTTTAAAAGTTGAATCCATTGAAGTAGTCTGTTTGACATGTTTTTATTTTTTAAAGAGGGTCAAGAACTATTTGTAGGGTAAGAAGTGATCCACAGGAGTCGTTTTTTTTATATGTTTTTTTTTTTTTTTTTTTGTGTAGAGAGTGAATTGTCAATAAGTATTTGTAGTGTAAGAAGTGATCCACAGGAGTCGTCGGCATTTAAGAGTGCAAGAAAAATCTTTCCAAGAATTAGTTGGTTGATTGACCGGCTCCAAATCTTTCCAAGAAATGCCGTTCCATATCTGATATTGATTGGTCCTTATTCTGACAAAGTCTAAGAGTTATTGGTTTCATAACGTTACTTCCACGGTTACGCCCTTTCCACTCAAAGATGACTGCGGCAGCCGGCTTCTACCACGATTTTTATTTTTGTCACAGGAGTATTTTCACATTTACTTTTGAATAGACGCGAAATTAACCTTATTTTTAAGCGCGGGATTAATTTAACAGTGACGAGGGCATCTCATATTTGACTATTATACTTCATTCTTGAACAGACATAAAATTAATTCTCTCACATCAACTACTATACCTCACTCACATTTGAATAGGCACGGAATTAATTTACAATTACACAAGCCTCTCACATTGACTATCATGTCTCATTTTTTGACAGGTGTGAAATTAATTTTCTCGCATCAATTATCATACCCCACTCTTAAAGAGATGTAAAACTATTCTTTTTGACTACTCAGTTCTACCTCAAAACTACAGCAACATCGTTATTGGATTTTGGTTGTGTTAATTTTAGTTGCATTGGTCATTTATGGTATCTGTATAGGTAAGGAACCGAGAAGTTGCATTGAATTTAGTTACAAGGTCGGCAATACAGTGTGAACTGCGTGGTATCCTCCTCCCTCCCGCTGTCCCTTTCCAAAGGACCTTTTCTTCTGTTTTTTTCTTTTTATTTGAATAATACATTCCATTAACCTAATAAAAAAGGACCTTGACAATTGACATTGTATAACATCTTCCTTCCTTTCACAATCTGCCAGGAGGGATTTGGTTAAATTTTTCCATTTTCTAAGCGACACCAAAAGACATTAATATAGAAACGTTTTCACCCAAAAATTATTATAAAAAAAGAGGAAAAAATTAGAAATGAAAAAGAAACCATGGTCTTTGTGCATCACTAAATTCCAAACCCTGTAACCTTGACTTAGGCCCCATCTCTCTGTTCTCTGATATCTTCTACAACTCAACCATCCAAAAATCCTTTTTGTTTTTTAGCCTTATTTCCTTCTCTCTCACTGCTGTCTTTCTTGTACTTATACGGGGTCTGCATGGACAAAGCTTGAAAACTTATTTTTGTATTTTTTTAAAAAAAATAATTGTAAAAATAAAAAATATTTAAAAAAACAAAAATACCGTCCAAACAAATCCATACTCATCTTCCCAACCCCAACTCAGACTCAGCTCAAACAAAACAAGCTCTCAAAAACTCTTGCCCCAGTTCCCTCTTCCTGCATTCATGATTTTATTAAAAGGTGTTTTTATATAATAGATATAAAATAAAAAATGTATTAAAAATTAAAACAAAAATCTTAAAAAAGGTTTAAAATTGTTGCCCAAACAAGCCCAACTTTTTACTTTTTAGACTCTTTTTTACTTTATTCCCCCCTCGCCCTCAAGTCACCCCGTTTTAACCACAGATTTCTTCAAAGTCCCGAAACCCAAAGGGCAACCAATTACGCTCCTCTATAAATCCACCAAAACCCATCTCGCAAGCTCAATAAAACCTCTTCTTCCCACCCTGCATTGATCAAATCTTGTCCCGTAGAACCAAGTAGAAAGATGAAGGAATTCTGGACAACTTTAGCTTCAGTAATGGGGGTGTGGGCCTTTTTTCAAAGCATTCTCCATACAGTTTTCCCACCTGAGCTCCGTTTCGCATCCCTCAAGCTCTTCCATCGCTTGTTCAATTGGTTCTCGTCCTACTGTTATTACGACATCACTGAAATCGACGGCGTGAATACCAACGAGCTCTACAACGCCGTCCAGTTGTACCTCAGCAGTTCCGCCTCCATAACTGGCAACCGTCTGAGCCTCACTCGGGGGGTGAACTCCAGCGCCATAACCTTTGGGCTCTCCAACAACGACCGCCTCGTTGATTCCTACAAAGGGGTGACGGTTTTGTGGGAGCACATCGTCACACCCCGACAGGCGCAAAACTTTTCTTGGCGGCCTATGCCCGAGGAAAAGAGGGGCTTCACTTTGCGGGTGAAAAAGAAAGATAAAGAGGTGATACTTGGATCCTACTTGGACTTCGTGATGGAAAAGGCTGGAGAAATACGTAGGAACAATCAAGATAGGCTGCTCTACACGAATTCACGTGGGGGCTCACTAGACTCGCGAGGCCATCCTTGGGAGTCCGTACCTTTTAAGCATCCAAGTACTTTTGACACGCTAGCAATGGATCCTGTGAAAAAGGCTGAAATCATGGCTGATCTTAAGGATTTTGCTAGTGGTGAGTCGTTTTATCAGAGGACTGGCCGGGCTTGGAAGAGAGGGTACCTGTTGTACGGACCGCCCGGGACGGGCAAGTCTAGCATGATTGCTGCCATGGCTAATTTTCTTGGTTATGATATCTATGATCTTGAATTGACTGAAGTGCATACTAATTCTGAATTGAGGAAGTTACTTATGAAGACAAATTCAAAGTCCATTATTGTGATAGAGGATATTGATTGTTCCATTAATTTAACTAATAGGAAAAAGAGTAATGGAGGTGGAGGTGCTAATTCGGTTGCTAGGACTAATAATTTTGATGCGGCGCCTCCGATGTCTGGCAATGGTGGGGAGGACGGTGGGAACTCGATTACTCTTTCCGGGTTGCTGAATTTTACTGATGGTTTATGGTCTTGCTGTGGGAGTGAGAGGATATTTGTGTTCACTACTAACCACATTGAGAAGCTTGATCCTGCTTTGCTGAGGAGTGGGAGGATGGACATGCATATTTACATGAGTTACTGTTCTTATCCTTCATTGAAGATTCTGCTGAAGAATTATTTGGGGTATGCCGATGGTGATTTGGAGAAGGATTTGGAGGAAGAGTTTAAAAATGTGATGGATAAGGCTCAAATGACACCTGCTGATATCAGTGAGGTGTTAATCAAGAATAGGCGGGACAAGGAAAGAGCTGTTTGGGAACTATTGGAGGCTTTAAGAACAAAAGCTGATCAGAAATCAAGGGGGATCAATGCTACAGTCGTGGAAGATGAGGAGCAAGAAAAAAGGGCTTTGGAGAGTCCAAAAGAAGAGGAAGAAGATGCATTTAACAAATGTGATCAGAATAATGTTGATCACCATGATGATGATGATAAGAAGATTTAGTAGTTATCACTTTTTGGTGGAATTATTTCTCTTTCCTTTTTTTGGCCTTAACTCCTTGAGATATAATTGAAGAAATGAAGGGATTATGTTCGCTACTGCCTGTAAAATTACATTCAAAAAGGAGTTATCATGTGGGAGAGAATGAAAATCCAATTCAAGGGGTGATAGATCAAAGCTCATTATTTTATCCAGTTTGGTTATCTGTCTTTGCAGTTTAGTGCAAATTAATAATGAAGAATCTAAATACTGTATGTTTCAACTTCCATAGATGTTGAAATGCTTCAGTGTTTGGCTAATTTGGCTTAGATTTGTCTTCCTGCGCTGTGATATTACATTCACCAATCACAAACAATTCACCATTTCATCCACTTCACACACTGAAACTAGAATTATCCTAGTAATGTATACCATATAGATGCATAGGTAGGTCTGTTTTCACATGGTATGAATTTAGTGGTAGATACTCTGAAATCAGAGATCCTCCTGTGATGTTCGCTTTTTGTGTACTTGCACAATTGTTAGCTGGAAGTGATGCAGAGTACACCTGCGGGCACATGGGTTTGGATGTACTGCACTGATTGGCAGATGGCTTTAGGAATATATATTGAATATGTGCCATAGCAATCTGGCCATTAAATTTTTTTGGGTTGGCTAATGGAAATGGCCAAAAGGACATTCTTTTGCCTTGTTCTGTTCCAAACGTGCGGATACATGTTTTCAACTTGCATCAGTAATGATTCCTCCACTGCTTTTGCTACCTTTGGGCTGAACTGCTGTTATGTAAGCAGATAAAGAGTAACAAATTTTGTTTTATCTTTTAATTCTTAAGATTAACAATAATTTACATTCTTCTAACAAATGTACTCCTCCTTGTTTTTTTTCCCTCCTTTCTCTCTGGCTTTAAATAAGAAAGTGAAAAACAAATTACAAAAAGAGTATGTAACGCGATATTGAACCCTTATCCAATAACGAAAAATCTAAAAGTATGTAATGCATTCATATCGAATCCTTATTCTATAAAGAAAAATCTAAAAAGTATGTAATTCGTTAATATCGAATCCTACAACGAGAACAAAGATTCTTTTAACTATTGAGCAATTTCTATTCAATTATCAGTATACATTAGTGTTGCTTATGGGTGGGAAAGGGTGGCAATTAGGTGAGAATTTAATGAAAATGAGTAATTAAATATTCATTAATTTTAAATATTGGGTGGGATTGGTAGGTAATGGGATTATTACCCATTGGAATTCTAATTAAATGCTATTATTGGATATTAATGGGATTTCAATTGATTATTGAATAAATTTTCAATAAAAGTTATTAAATATTTCTAATTAAATCTCATTAAATTAATATTTTTTTATTAAATTATCACTAATAATTTCATTATTTAACATTACTCAATAATTACTTATTTAACCATTCACTTTAAGACTCATAGATATCTTATAACCCACATAATAAATTCTTATCCCCATAATATTTCTCCTATTTATTTTTAATAACTCTTATCTCATTAGATTTTCATTAGAACTATAAAAATATTGTCGGCCTGTACTGTTGCTTGACAGTAAAATCTGAACTAGGAATAGGATTGGAGTCATTGGACAAAAATGGACCTCAAATCCCAACATCCACCACTAGAGAGGGTTTGGAAAGATTGATGATGTAGCTTTTTTAACAACTACTTGCCCACTTAGCTTCATTATCAACATAATTGAGCGCATCCTGAAAATGCAGTGCGCAGTAGACCAGCATTAAGACATTAATATAAGATTTTCCAGAATGTTTCATCGGCTCTTTATGAAAAACTATTCCATACTTTTCCACATTGAAAAGGTCGCACAATTTTGTACGTACTCTGGATAGTTTTGAACTAGTTTTGAACGATGTCTCATATTTACACCAATTTGTTCTCCAATCTCTACACGTTGAATCTTTTGAGATGCACAAAGAGCCACGTTTGAAACTGACAAATTTCCAAACTATTACGTTGCTTGTGACCCTACATTTATTTTTAGCTTCGGATTTGATTACGTATTTAAACGGTGACTCTTTCACAATCCAATTACTGAAGAAAATCGTATAAAAAATGCTAATATTGACTTGAATAATTGAATTACCTCATCTCAATCATTTGTTCATTAGTTTTGTGGGAAACAAATTAAAACACAAGTACAGAAGGAATTGCTCCCTTGCTTCAAATGATACCATTTGTCTTTTATGAACTAATTTTTTGGCCATTAACATTACTGATAGGAATTTGTCCCAAGGAAAAAATATTCAGAAAATCCATAACAATCACTAACCCAAGTTAAACCCAAAAGTTTTAACAATCACTAACCCAAGTTTAAACAGATAAGTTTTACTTATTAAGTGTTTTATACTTCTCTGCAAAACCGATGCAAAATTCTTCATGTTGTTGGGAAAAATAGCACATGGAAACAAACATGATTATTAACGATTTAGAAACCCAACAATTTGATGAAAAATAAACCAAACACAAAACATGAGTAATATAGGGATTTAACGTGATTCGGTTTAATTTTCAAATTTACATCCACTAAGAGAACAGATCTTTATTATGAGAAAAAAAAATATAGAGATAACCACTAAAATGGTCCTTTATATATTGGTCAATGAGTTTTTTAGTCCCTCACTTTTAAAATGGGAAAAAACAGTCTCTCACATTTGATAAATATACTCTTTTGGTCATCCTTCATTATTTTGTCTATTTTTCTGTCACTATTCCGTCTATTTTTCATAAATGCACACGGGCTCATTTGATGGAAAAATAGACAGAATAGTGACGGATGACCAAAGAAGTACATTTATGAAATGTGAATGATTATTTTTTTCCGTTTTAAAAGTGAGGAACTAAAAAACTCATTAGCCAATATATGAATGACAATTTTGGTGGTTATCTCAAAAATCTGTACAAGAATATTCCTTGTGTCCTAATCCAAAACTATGGACTACCTCTCTCAACCCCTGATGAATCAACGATTTACCCTGCCAATCTACGACATCGTGAATAAAACCTATAAAAAAATATCCCTTGTATCCCAATCCAAAAGTCTTGACTACCTCTCTCAACCCCTGTTGAATCAACGATTTGCCCCGCCAATCTCCGATATCGTGAACAACTTTCAAAGGTGGGGATAGTATTCCCGAAAACACTCTGATATTCAAGTTAGTATAAGGTTTTTGAGAATATTTTTTACTATGAAGAGAATTTGTTATTACCTATTACGGTTGCCCAACATGCCTTATATAGATGCTTTGGCAGTAATAGAGTCCTAATAGGCGTTCAAGTCATTTCTTATGATGAGATTAAGTCATAGTTGAAATCTAATTCGTATTTGAGATCAGGAAAGGTAATCTTCGGTTCAAGATCTTCCATAATTCTACTACCTCAAGTCTGAGGTTATTTTTGTTCTCATCTAAGAACTACATCTCTTAATATTCTTCATATTGTTTCTATACAAGACCAACCCCCTATTTATAACAACAAATATTACTTGATTTTCAATCAAATAATAACACTAATAGGAAACAATTTAGTCTATACCCCAAATGAATATCAGATTTGGAAACTACAACAAAAAATACAATTTTACAAAAAAGATAATTCCCTTTTTCCCAAAAAAAAAAATATCAATTTCCTAATAATTACTAGATTAAATCACAAATTTCATCCTTAATATTTGCGCTAAAGTTCTTTTTAGTCCACAATATTTCAAATGGTTATTTTTAGTCTATTACTACATTTCAACATGCAAAAACGGGTTCAAAGCTGCAAATGTTGTGAATGTTAAGGATTAAAAAGAATCGTTTGAAATGTTGTGGACTAAAAAGAACTTTAGCGCAAATGTTGAGGATGAAATTTGTGATTTAATCTAATTACTAATGCAAAACAAAATTCTTTTTTGTTTTTTTTGGGGAAGGTGGGTTTGATGTCTTGTTAGAATTGGAATTTAGCTATAATTGAATATATTCTAAAGTATAATATTTGATTTGATTTTTGCAAAAATATTCAATAATTCTAACAAATGCCCATTAGAACTAACGAGTTAGAATTATATGAGACCAAAAAAATCATAAAGGCCAAACTAAATCAAATAAAAATCAAGCAACTTTAATACCATTCCAAATCCTGTATGAAAATAAAGCACCCAAAGATTTATTTGTCTTAAAAGCTAACCTTTTGTTTGTTTGTTTTTTTTTTTTTTGAATGGACAACTTGTATCCTAAGTTTTTTTTTTTTTGGCCAAATAAGCCAATAGCTGACATTTTTTCAATATTTTTCATAAACTTTTATGAGATAAATAGTCTTTTTTGTATAGTTTTAAATGTGAAGTAAATCTCTGGATCTTATTAGTAAACCAGAATATTTAAAATTTAACATAACCTTTGTTTTCATCTTCAGAAATGAGTGTATTTTTTAACATAAAAATTTTCTCCTTTCTCATCTTACAAATATGTCATGTGAATCAAATAAAATAATTGATTCATAAGGTTCACATAAATTTTTTTATTATAACCACATTTGATTGGATTCGGAAAATAATTTCCTGAATTTAGTTAGATGTTAGTTATTTCTTTTTTTTTTTGGTTCCGGTCAATAAAATTATGAAATATTTCGATTTATATATTTTTAGTGAGAAGGGAAGCCCAATTCAAGTATGAATTAATTAAAAAATAACTTGAGGAAAAAGTATACAATCAAACCCATATAAATTAAAAAAAAAAAGGAAATGAAGGCTAATTAATTTTTTTGAGGCCAGCAATATTCACAAAAAGTAAGTGATGAAGTGATGGGGTGTAGAAGAGAGAACTGTTTGAATGGATAGAGTTTGAGGGGTCTTTAATAATTACTTACAAAAGAAAAAGAAAGAAAGAAAGAGCGTGGGGAGGAAACAAATGAGGAAATTCGAAGATTTCTTGTTGGGTAAAAGAAAGATTTGGAAAGGAAAAGCAGCTCAAAAAGTCCTCTCATTATGATGACAAAAGTTGACACATCTTTTTAATTTGTTGTGATTTTGTTGTTGAGTTGGAAAGGCAGATTGTCATTTCCCGATTTATGTCCGGTAAACAATCGCCAACGTGTTTGACAGCTACTTTTAATTATCAAATCAAATTTAAATGTCTTGTTTTTCCTTTTCTTTTCAGGTTTTTTTTGTATTATTGGCAAAATGGAATTTGTGTAGGGTCGGTTGCATGAGCAAATTGAGCATATGATGCGACCAAAGTTTTCATTTCCAACTTTTCCTTTGATTTTTTGTTCCATGAAATTTCAATTTTCTTTTTTTCTTCCAAATCGTCATTAGGTTTGTGACCGCTCGACAGGCAACCTATATCAAAAACCTAGTTACTTTACGTCAAAATGGTTGATAATTCAGAATATGTTTATAGTTTGATGGGAGTTGTTGATTTGATCATGCATTATTAGATTAAAATTGTCATTTCCTTCTTCTATTTCTTAATAGCTGTGTGATACGAAACTTCACGGACGAGATTTTTTTATTCAAATCAAGGATGGATCAATTACGTGGAGGAAAAGACTAAAGAAATATTTGACTTTTTGATATATGTTTTACTCGTTTTAGAGGATACAGTTCAATTAGTGGAGTTTTAGTTTTGTAATTGAATCGATTACGGATTGTATATCTAATTCTTCAAGCAATAATAACAATATTTTGTATTTGAGCGGGTAAAAAAGTTAAAAAACTAGTCAAAATTTGCAGGGGCACTTGCCCAGATTTTTACTACTGTGGCCAATTCTTGGTGCGATTAATGTGCGATTAATTTTTTATTTTTTTTTAATATAGGTTCCCATTAAATTGGGTTTAGATCCCTATTTATTAGGATTTTGTTATCCTTTTTAGAGGTGTTAATATCATAACTTGGGAAAAGGGGCAATCGATATTCAAGCCAGTGTAATGAATGGCATGGGCAGAAGTTAAGAACCAGAAGCTGAGTTTAGTGTCTGAGTTCAGTTCCATTTGTTGCATTCAGATTGTGTTGATCAAGTAGAGGCCAACAAGCTAGATTTATGTGCTTTTTGTCTGTCTTAGCTAAATTTTTTTTTTCAGCTATAATGTTATTTTAATCGATTCAGTATGTCGGTTAGAATCATTTAGTTTCAATGTGAGATCTAATACTTTCATCGCCAATGAGCGATGCTATATATGTAATATTGTTTCATATCAATAAAGTGATTATTTATTTGGAGAAAAAAAAAAGAACAAGTAAAAAAATTAAATGAGAAATACTATTTTTTGTTCTAATTCACCCCCTCCCCCCTCTAATAGTTACTTTTCTTTTTATTATTCCCTCCAACTAAAAAAAAAAAAATCCACTTTTACATCAAATTTCTAAAATATCTTTAATAATAATTATTATATGTACTCAAAATAAAAATTTAAGAATAAAAATATAAAATTATACAATTAGTGGTGCATTAAAAGAATTGTATCTAATAATTAATAAAAAAATTATATTTTAACCTAAGTAAACTCTTTTTTTGGGACTTCATAAGTACTTTGTAAGTAACTAATTCAAATTAGCAGCTAAATTTGTCCCAACGGTCACCCAAAAAGTTTGGAACCAAGATTTGAAGGTTTTGATCCCCCACTTTACCATTTCCCCTCTTCTCTCACCCTGCATTGTGTGAGATACATACACACAATTATAATTATAATGATGAACACACATTGTAATAGAATAAGGAAATTGAAAAAAAAAACTAGTTCAAATTAAGTCTATTTAAATTTTTGATATTTTTTTATATACTAATTAATATGTGGATGCATGAACACCCCATTATAGAGTTCTTTTTAGTTAATTTAATACTAATTTATATAATTATATTGTTAGTTAAAGTATCATGTAACATGTTTTTCTATTTTCTTAAAAAAAATTATATTAAAAGCATATAAAAATTTGTTTAGTATGTGTAATAAATAGTAAATATAAAGTTAATTTGATTAATTATTTAATTAATACCTACGTATTGAAATTAAAACATATTACAACTTTCAATATATATAACTATTTATTTATTATTATGATATAAATTAATTTATATAAAAGCATATTTAGTTAATTTAATAAGTAGAAATGGTTAAAGGTAATTGTTATAAAATGTTTAAGTAAGGATATGTAAATGTAGAGTATGGATTTTTTTTTATGGATAAATATGCCAATTATTTGTAATTATAGTGTTCATAATTTATTTAAATAACTATACATCGTACTAATTTTAAATAATATTTTAAATTAGTATTGATATTTTTTTAGTCAAAATATTCAAAATAATAAATGGGGATCAAGTTAAATTAATTTAAATATTTATTTCTATGATTTTTTAATATGAAAATAAAATATTTAAAAAATATATATATATAATAAACATGTAAGTGAAAAAGAGTTACAAAATTTATACGGTAATAAAAATTGAAAAATTCCATGTATAATAACAATTTTTATTAATTTTAAATTACAACTAATTGTACTTGAAAATAAAATTTAAATTAATAATAAAAAATATAATAAAAAACTTTAGGGTAAATTATTATATTATTACTATACTAAAAGTATACAAAAATGATAACAAAATATCATAAAATTACATTTCTATCAAAATAAAACCTATAACTGGAGAGAAATCTATTAACAAAAGATTATCTATTCCTCTCCCTTTTATATATATAGATTATCAAAGCTTTCTCTTTCTCACTTGTCATGCCTATCCTGAGCAAAATCGAAATCTCTTAATTACAATTTCTCCCCTCCATTCCTCCGTATATTCTTATTGAATTGTGTGATAAAACAATCTTTTCCTCTTATTTTGTTTATTTATTTTTCAAACGCCGAGCTTTGTGGTATTTAATTTTCTTGAAGAAAAATTAAATAATTTATTATCCTTCCCTTAAAATTCAAATTTAAAATTTTCACCAAAATTCTCATCATATTATTTTAAATGACTAAAATATCTTGAAAGGTTGTACATGGATTCCGAGGCAATTAACACACATTTACTTATTTATAGGACAAAAGGGAATTTATTTGGATTTTCGAGTACAGTACTCAAGAATTGAGTATATACATTAATATTAACAATCTCACTCAGTGTTTGGTCATGCCATTGGAATTGAATTTTCAATGGAATCACTATTACTATGAATTTTTTTTTGGCCCGTGGTGGGGGGGGGGGGGGGGGGGGGGCTATTTCTAACCAAAATCATCAATTTAATTGGACATAATATTTTATAAATTTTATATCTTTCAATCAAAATAAAAATTATCATGACTTGTCCAAGTCTAACCAAATGCCTTATTTAATTAGGAGGGAATGAATGGAAGCATGCATGGATGGACTGTGTCAGAGGGATGAAATTGCGGTGCATGCATCGAGGAGAAAGTGCCAGATGTTTGATGTGGTCTGCACTTGGTTGGCCACACCAACAACCATATGTGAACCCATGTGTCCACAACCAGACATACGTCACGCCGTCCCCCTCCAAAACGGCCAATTTGTCGACAACGTCGCACTAGCAAAAAGAAAATAGTTTTCGGTACAAAAGCACTGTAATAGTGAAAAATCATAGCACTGATTCTATATAGATAAAATTATTTATCGCTTTTTTTAAAAAAAAATAAAAAATAAATTTATTTTTTTATATTTATTACTTCAATTATTATAATTTTTTATTATAAAAAAAATCACTAAAAACATAATTTCTTTCATAATAATAATAATTACCTAATTTTAGATAGGCACATGCCATATCATGCTTGGCTAAAGAACTTAGTTCTTTCACTATAAATATCATTGCCTTTATAATAATTTTATCTAGCACAAAATTAAGTTGTGCAAAACTATGTGATCAATACTAAGGGTGTGTATGGATTGAATTGCACTCACAAAATATATTTTTGTATTTTTAATACACGTTTATATAGAGGTGTTCATTTTGATATGTAGATTGGATTGAATCGATGCTTGATCCGATCCAATTCATTTTGATCTAAATTAAAAAAAAATTATAACTTTTTCTTTAAAAAATAGCTAATATTAGTTATAAAACATAAATTAGTATTTTTTGATAATTCAAATAATTTTTTAATTAAAATTAGTTAATTTGTGACAAAATAATTTAAAATATTTATATGAAAATACAAAAATTAATTTACATGAAAAATATATAAATTAAAATATTTAAATGAAATTTATTTATTATCTTTATATAAAAATAGATAATTTTTTAACATAAAACTATTATTTTCAAATCTAAGTTAAATCACCTAACGTTATATATTAAAAAAATAATAATACCAAAAAAAAAGAGAGGATCAAATTGGATAAAAAATTGATCTGATCCAAATTTAATCCAGTCAAATGAGAGTCGGTCGGATCGAATCAGGTTTGGATTGGATCATTAATTTTAAGCACACATACTTTTACACTTTTCAATATAGTATTTTTTTTATTTCAAAATCACCACTTTAAACAATACGAAAACACATTTTAAAATGCAATTTATACAAACTCTAAGTTTATTTTTATAGGAAATGAGAGTTAAAATAATTATGCGTGGAATCAGAATTAAATAAGTTTTTAATTTATAAAGAATGAACTCACTCCATTTATTGCATGCTCTTTTTAAAGACAAACTCAAAAATCTAGAATCGCTCTAATTATCTTATACTTTCTTGCCGAGTGAATACCAATTCAGTTAATGTGAGAATTCACTGAGAATTTTCACGACAAATATTATTATTATTTTTTTTCAATATAGACTATCAACTTTGATTATATGCTTTCCATTAATAATCCCTATTTTCGTCCTTTGGTACGGTATTAATAGTTTCCAGTCAAAAGAGTTGGGAATAATTCCAGCTTCAATGGAGCCCATTCCACCAGGACAACCATGCTCTCGGTGTAAAGGATGAGAATTAGTGCTAAAAATCCTATTTGATACAAAATTGTCCCTATTTAGAATCTTAGACTGGACTAAAAAAGGCTTTTCCATATTTAAATTCTAGCCATTGAATTGCAAAAACTTGGTTCTCCAATAAACCAAAAGATCCATACAGAAGGTTCTCAGAGCAAAAAGTTTTTCCATTCCCATAAAGCTGGAATTAAAAATAACAATAATTCACCATTGACAATCTTGGTTCAAACGATTCAAACACAAAACATAAAAAAATAAAAATGTATTTCGCCAAACAATAGGAAAAGCAATGCATCATGCATCAATTCTTTAAGTATATATTGAATGGTTATTAACCATTTTGATGTGATGAATAAGCTATATCAGTTAAGAATTGACATTGCATTATAGTTCCTTACATTTTTTTTTTTGCCCTTTTTTGTCACGAATGCCATTGCATGACAATGAATTTCATTCACTTGGTGTTAGTACAAATCACATTGGATGTCTTTGTCACACTTTATTGTGTCATTTTGTGTTGCATATTTTAATAAATTGACACAAATTTTGTAATTTGTACTAATATATATATTATTAATATCAACTTCCGTTTAGTTAACTTTAATCTTAAGTTTTCTATTTTTCGTATTAACTTAATATTTTAATAAAATTTTAAAGTATTTTTTAATTTTTCTAAACTGAAAATTCAAACTAAATATAACCTAATAAAAAAACCCTTATCATTAAACTTTATTATAATGAAAGTGAATATCAATGTTATAAATATTAACACGAATCACAATATTTACATTAACTTATCAAAATGTGTAATATAAAAAGACACACAAAAAGTATAATAAAAAATCTTTTATGAGAACAAACGATGAGATGTTCTTCAAAAGGTTATATTAATACAATTTGTGCAAAGACGAAAGAATATTGTCCCTTTGAACGAATAGTCAAAACTCAGAAGACCAATTCCTTGTTCTTGGTACTTCTGGAAAGTCTCACAAAAACAAAATATCTTTGTATTTGATTTTTGATGGATCAATTCTTGCTCTTAATTTTCTCCTTCCGGTCATTTTATGCTTAAAGGTTGAAGAAGAATAAATTCTGGCCAAATGCACTCCAACCAATAAAAAATGTGAATCTTGGCCTGGGATTGTCCATTTTTATACACGTGATCACCAGAAATAATTACTTCTGTGGTAGGTCAAGCTATCATGGGCTAAAACAAACACACAAAGCGTCCTTCTCATAAAAAGTAAACATAAGTAAGTCTCCCATTAAATATTTTATTGGCTGCTTTGATGTGTTTATCAGCCACGCTTTTACATCCATGGCCATCCTAAAGAAATTTTAACTAATTACTCTTGTACATGAATCATGTGATGGTTTAACTTACAGTTGTTCAAATGAAGAAATCGGATTTGAATCGGATTGAACTGAATCGATTCAGGCTGTGTGGATTGTGATTCAAAATCTATTAGTATTACATTAAATAAGTTTTAAATATTTATAAACAATACATGGATTGAATATCCAATTCAAATTTATCCGATTTTGATTTGATTCGAAATTTTCAAATTGAATTGAATTACATTTTAGAATATAACAATTTTGTAAAAAAAAAAATTAAAAAAATAACAGCCATACAACTTGAGACAATTCCTCCCCCCCGGCCCCCCTCTCCCCTTTTTAATTTAATAGAATAATATTCTCTAAAGGAAAAAAGGTACCAATAATTTTAAGCTATCGATCCATGGCCTTTTGAAATGGAATTTATTGTGTTCTTAGTTGAAGACAAGTATAGTTGACCAAAAACAGAAGAAAATGCTTAATTAGTTGAATCAGTCGACAAATGCATGGATTCCCCGTAAAGACAGGCTTTTCAAAGATACCTGCATCACATGGACAATCTACTGTTAATTCTTTGACTAATTAAAAGAGAAAATCTTTGACTGTGCCTAAATCCCAGTTTGTTGCTCAATTAAAGGTCTCTCCTTGTTCAAAGGCTTTTTAGACTCAGAATCATATGTTTAGTCAAAAAGATTCTGCGTATTCACAGTAATGAAGGAGATGCATACTGAAAATCATGTTTAGTTAGCTGCCAAATGTATGTGTTTTTTGACTCAGTAATACAAACTAACGATATAGTTATTTTTTTTAATAATTTTTTTTTTATTTATCTCAAAAAAAGAGTCCACTTTAGTTAAAATATAACTTTTTATTAGTTATTAAATACAACTCATTTAATGCACTACTAAAAGTATAATTTTATATTTTTATTCTTACTTTTTAATTTTGAATGTACATCATTATTATTAATAATATTTTAAAATTTTAATTTACAAATAAACTCTTTTTTTGGGAACAGAAGGAGTATTAATAAAGGAGATGGATCCAAAACTATAAAGGCCTTGTAAAATATCCCAATGACAAAGATACTTGTCATGGTTTTTGGGAAACTCACCTCAAAAGTTAACTTGTGAACTTGTGAGCTAAAAAAATTCAATACCATAAAAATTCCTTATAAAAATATTATATTTTTTTATGTAAGAACCAAATAATAAAACAATACTCTTAAAATTAGATTTTAGAGAAGCCCACTTTGTTATTGGGCTAAATTTCAATAGTCTGTTCTAAATTAGTTGTGTTGCATTCTTTCTTTGAATGTATTTTGTGGCCTAACATAGGCCTGCATCATTTTTGGTTCTCGTCATCATCAACAGCAAAATTAGGCCACTCAATACATGTTCATCGATAACTTTTCTTAATTAGTATTTCAACTCCTAGATTGGGAAGGTGCCATCGATTCCAGTAGTGGGATTCAACAAAATTTTCTAATCTCAACTGCAAGAAGGAAATTCGCTGGTTATATGAACTAGAAGGTTTGTGAATTTCTAAACTGTATGGTTTATGTTTATTCATTCAACGTACCATCAAAATTTCATGTGTTAGGTCGTGTAATTTTTTTTTTCTTAAATGGACGATCCAACTAGTGAAAAAGGAATAGATTTTGAGAAGTATTCAATCGGAGAATAGTTGGTTTGAGTGAGCTTAATGAGCAATTATCTGAATTAAATAACTATCTGTTGAGGCATAAGAATGAATTGAGGGAAAAAAGTGGCATATCTAATAGACCATAAAAACGAAGGGGTGAAGAAGTTGTCGATAGAGGCCGAAGATAGGAACTGATTGTTGTGGCAAAAATTAAGCATAGCAAAGGGAAGGGAGAGTTTGCTACCACATGAGAAAAACTTAATACTCTCATATTTTTTCTACTTGAAAAAAAAATAAAGGTTTACTGTCAAAACTTTTATGGTAACGTGAATGCGTTTTTACGTTTTTTTAAGTTGTTATTATTAAATAGAAGATATATTCTTTTAATATAAAAAATTATTTTAAAAAATATAAAAATACGTGTTAAAATACAATCGAAATATAACTTTATTCATTTTAAAAAAGAGTTATTTTTTGAATAAAATTTTATAATATTTTTATTAATAAATATGAACAATCATAATTAAAAATTAAAAATATACATATAAAATTATACATTAATAATATATTATGCATTAGAGGGCATTTTGTTACGATAACAAATTGTTTGATACTCCTAATCTTTTGCAACTTAATAAAGAAACAAGAACAAATATTGACGAAAACAAAAGGAAAAAAAAAATTCCATAAAATCTCTTCTTTTTTTTAATAAAAAATGACTGATAGAATTTCATAACCACTCCTCCGTCTTTGAACTTGGGTAAATAGTATTAATAATAATTTTAACAAAATGAAAAACTAATATTATACTCAAAAATATTTGAAAAATCTTGATTAAAGGGCACCCTCCAAGTTTTGTAAATTATTATTTTCGAGAATATTAAGAAGGCAACACTATCATTGGATGTATTTTTTCCTTATTGGAAAAAAGAGAGAGTTTATACAAAAATATTATTTATCCAAAATAAGAACATCTGAAGTGGGAAAGAATAAGACGGCGTTAGAAATTTTTGAAAGCGCTGGCGACGTTGCGACGGCGCTCGATCCTCCAGGTGACAAATCACACAACATTATTTGTAATAGTTTAAGGTCTCCACTTTTAGACTTGTAATAGTGTAGGCCCTCAATGCAACAATTATTCCTTAAAAAAAAAAATCTAAAGGGCAATGCAACAATTATTCCTTCAAAAAAAAAATCTAAAGTGCCCTTAAAATGTTCAGCATCAGTTCATGTGGGCCGCCTGGTCAATTCTCACTGTAGGCCTTTTTTTTTTTTTGGTTAAATGTAGGGTTTGTCCCGATTTAATCGGGTTTGGTCCTCACTAGAGTATTCACGTTGGCCCTTTTTGGGGCTAATTATTTTTGCAAGGCCATGCCACATGAGCAGAAATGTTGATGGGGGAAGTAGAAACTTACTTTTCAATTCTGTTTTGATCATTGAAGGAGTGTATGGCGCTGAATACTGTGGAGACTAATGATGACATCCTGTTTCTTCCTGAGCTTTCTGAAGATGACCCTTTGTTTGAAAAAAAGAAGGTTAGGCAGTTTGTAGCACATTTCCTACTCTTCCATCCTTCTCTCACTTGCTGTCTTTCTAACATACTAAGAGATACCACATTAATTTGTTTCTGTTGACTTTTTTTGTCCACTCTTTTTTTTTTTTAATTTTTTAATTTTTTTATAACTATTTTTATTCTGTCAGAAATTACTTGAAGATCTATCTTTGATACGAAGGAAATTGTGTCCTTGAAAAGCTCCTCCAATCCTTGTCAGATGAAGTATGTACTGGACATAATGCTCAAAAAAGCAAGGATCATAAACTTAAATGAGGTAATTGTTTTTTGTTTTTACCTTGAAGTAGTAGGTTGCAATTCACAGCATGTATTTATTGATAAAGTTATGGCTGTTCCAATGGCTTTAGGTTCCAGAAGTTGACAAGTGTGATGGTGACTTATGAACTATCCACTTGTCAGTTAGAAAATTTTCATTTTGCACTTTCAAGGAGATTGTGATTTGTAATAATAACAAGACTATCCCTCCCTCTTCAGAAAAATTAATTGTATAAGCAGCTGCTGGTTGTTAGATTTTTTTTTTCCCCCATTTCATTTAGGAGCAAGCATATAATGAATTTGCTTCATTTCCATGCCAGAACATAATAGTAAACTTTTAATTTTATATGACAAGATCATTTTGGAGCTTCAATAACCACTCTTTTCGTATTCTTGTTAATGGTCTAACTTTGCCTTTGATAATACCATACCTTATGTAATTCTGGTGGATTTTCTGAATGCAAGCAATTGACACTCATCATCGAATGCATTATAGTGCAGATTGAATTATATTTTGCGGAAGCTGATGTTTCTAATCTGGTGGAGTCTGTTAGTCCAAGGAATGAGCTGGAAGCCCTTCATGCAGTAATTAGACTCATTGATTGTACAATTGCCAGCGGTAAACACAATGCAGTGGCATTGATGCGCGATGCAGCAGTTGATTTGATACATCAGCTTGGGATAAAATTTGGAGAGAAAACTACAGTTGTTAGAGAATCTAGTTGTGAGAAGGAGAATTGTTTACTGCAGTGGGGCAAAAGCAATGGTGTCAACACAAAACTGGAGATAGCTTGTAAGGTTCTATCATAATTGGTTATTTTTGACATAACTGAATCTTCTTGAGGACAGTATACTTCATAGTTAATAACTGAATGTTCCCTATACCTGATATAATTTCTTTAAGATAAGATGTGCCGAAACTAAATGTGATCAATTACATCTTTTTACATTCTGCTAAAAATCTACTGGACAGATGTTGAAGGAGCAGGAAGAGGAGCTATTGCAAGAGAAAATTTGAAAATTGGGGATATCGCTTTAGAGATCCCTGTGTCTTTGATCATTTCTGAAAAGGATGTCCTTGAATCTGACATGGTATACACCTCTAAACCCCATGTTTGGTGTAAGTTCTAGCATTTCTTTTTTCTTTTTGTTACATTTTCAGTTCTTGAAATGTATCCTCTCTTAGCTTATAGACTTCTTTTTGTACTTATATTTTTGTTTGACTTACCAAATGCATCATTTGTCATAAAAGTAGCTCTAACCTTGGACTGCAAGATTGGAAGTGACTATAAAATTTATAGCGAACTGTCATACTAAATGAATCAACTGGTTATCTAATGGCTACACTGTGATTCTGCCAAATTCATGGTTCTCTATGGTCCTGCATAGATTTTAGAGGCACCTTACCTTCTAGTAGTCAAAATATAGGCTTCAAATTTTCTGAACTGTATTACTCACCTTTTCCCTTACCACTGAAATCTAGGACATTCTGCATTCTTTGCTATTTCTTCAAGTTCATATTTCACTTCACATATCATTCATTAAGCTTTTCATAGCAATAGCTGGTCAAATTGACTCTTTTTGCCTGTTAAGAAGAATACTACTCTTGTGTGCAAGGTCTCTTTTACAAAGCTGTTAGCTTGTTCATAAAGAAATTGTGGTCAGAATAACATTGATCATTTCTACATGTAAGGCAGTTTCCTATACTGGAGAAAATTGAGGGGATCTCATCAGAGACAATGTTGTTATTATGGAGCATGAAGGAGAAGCACAACTCCAATTCCAAATATAAGTTATATTTTGATTCATTGCCTGCAGCATTTAATACAGGTTTATTTTTCAAATTATGCCTTCTTCAATTCTTATCTATTTCATTGAATAAATGCTTGAGGAGTGCTCAATATAATTTTGATCTCAAGCATGCATAAAGTTCCTGTGTCTGTCTGGCTAATATGTTGTCATAATCTATGTAATTAAATGGCAGGCTTGAGCTTTGGGGTCAGTGCTGTCATGGCTCTGGATGGAACTATATTGTTAGAAGAGATAGTACAAGCAAAAGAGGTGATTTTGCCTTGCTATCTATTTTCGCAAACCACATTGATCACAATTAGCTGAATTTCTGGATTAATTAACTCTTTGGCTTCATGCATATTGGTTGAAAAGCAGAATCATGTATACAAATTTGTAGTAATGCAGAAGAGGCATGCAGCTTTAAATTTTCATGGTGTTTTCTTCATAGTTGTTTCCCTGTTGCAAAGAACAAGCCCAGTCCAAACTCCAAATTACTTCATCTGCAGTTCATATTATAGAAGGATCTTTTATCAAGCACTTGATATTCTTGGCTCAACTTGGACAGCAAAAGTTGTCGAACTTGGGTTCTGCCAAAGGTTGAGTGAATGTAAACATTTGTTACCGTGCTTGTGTTCTAAATCTAATATGACCTGTTGAACTCATATTGATTATTTTTACTGAAAAAAGCTCTACACTTGTATAAGACATTTAATAGCCTATTGACTTAATAAATTAGTAAACCTAACTGGAAGTGTTTCATGAGATTTTAAAGTGAGAATTAACATGTTTTTTCTATGTTGTTGCAGCACCTGCATACCCAGTATGAACAGTTATTTCCTGCCTTATATGAGAATCATTCTGATGCATTTCCGGCTGAGCTTTACACGTGGGAGCAGTTTCTATGGGCTTGTGAGCTCTGGTATTCTAATAGCATGAAAATCATGTTTGATGATGGAAAGCTTAGGACATGCCTAGTTCCCATTGCTGGTTTTCTCAACCACTCGGTCTGTTAGTTCTTAACTTCCCTGCTTTTTTCCTCCAGTTTTTTATTTAGTTAACATTGTTCACAAAACTTATGGGTGATCCATTGTGTAATTTTTTATCATTACAATAATGATGCCATCAAAAGACAGACTTTAAAATCCATTTGTGGTACCATAATAGCAAAGCTATGACTGGTCTACTTCTAATTTTTTGGATTGGCCCACTATCAGTTTTCTTTCCTCCTCTTTGCGTAGCCTGCTCAAATCCTTTCCCTTCTTGGTGTTGGTATCAATTGTTTTATGGTGCTAAGGATTGAATAATTTAAAATTCTGAGGATGCTCTTCATCAGAATTTTCATTTTCCTGGCCATCTTGTTTGCTCATGCTGGTTTTCCATTCTTTGGCAGACATGCCCGCACATATTGCACTATGGCAAAATGGATCCCATATCAAAATCCATAAAATTTCCTTTGTCAAGACCATGCAATGCAGGAGAACAATGCTTTCTTAGCTATGGCAATTTCTCCAGCGCACATCTACTTACATTCTATGGCTTCATGCCTCAACAAGAAAATCCTTGTGATGTTATTCCACTTGGTAAGATCAATGATTTATTTTAGTTGTGAAAATGTTTCTTACATTTCAGAAAACTTATAAGGACATCAGTCTTTGCTGTTTGTGCTGAGTATAGTTAAAATCAATCTCATAATTCAATTTTTCGTTACTTAGCACTTTTACATTGTTATCCAGTAGGTATTGATGTTGCCACTGATGAAGATTGTGTGGATGGAGGGCCTAGCGAATGGGACACTCATAGGGTGCGGGGTACCTATTTCTCAAAGAACAATGGGTTATTTCATTATGGTTTGCCACCTCCATTACTAGATCATCTGCGTAGAGCTCGAGGTTCTCTGTTACAAACAAAGACCCGGGTAATGATTTATACTAAATTATGTTCCACATCCCATCATCATTTTCCTTTGATTTGCGTCAATAATTTTGTTAACAGGGCCATTTTCTCTGGTACTTTGTGTAACTCTCCACTATGCAAGCCTGATTCTGAACTCTGCACATTCTTACCATCTCTACATGCAGGATAACCTGGAAATTGAACTTGAAATCCTCGATGACCTTCGTTCTACATTTGAAGGCATGATGGAGACCTTAGGTGACGCAGAGTTTGATGACAGGTAAACAGCAGCCACCATTGAGTGTATTATGGTTGGAACAACAAAGAATTTTACATTTCTGAGGGTCCATCATCTCTCAGGGACAGCAGTGACTGGGATGTGAAGCTTGCAATAGATTTCAAAGATTTACAGAGGAGAATAATTACCTCCATCGTAACGTCATGCAATGCTGGTCGTGAGCTGTTGGACTATGAACTGAGTATATGCACAGATTGAAGGATTCTTCTTGCAGGAAGGAGCAATGAGTGAGTATGATGATCTAAAGGGTCCTACTAAGACAATGCTTGAAGAAAACTCATTTGGTGATGTATTTGTAAAGACTTCAGTAGCCTCTTACTTGCCCTTGGTATCAAGTTCTGTTTCATAAAAAATGTACTAGGGAAATGGCCCAGAATTGTTGCCAAATATTTGGTTTAAACCAGTTGTGTCACGCTAATTCTTTTGCATTATCTGCATTACAAGTATGTCCACCACCCTGTTTTAAAGCCATTTTCTTTGACACTCTGCAATAATCTGTATACAAAATGTTAAAGCGTTGCTGCAAAGGGGGACACACAAAAAGGCATAATTATTTCACTTTTGTATTGTTTTTGAGGGAAGAATGTGCACCACCAAGAAAATTGTAGGGAGAGGAAGGCATTTGTTTACCATGTAAGCAACTTTAACATACATTAACATGAAGCACTATAATAAAATGTTAGTGGTAACAAGTGACCAAACACATTGTATCACTGTGCCAACGAAACTACAACTGAAGAAAACTACACATGATCAGCCTCTGGAAAAATGTGGGAAGAAAAGAATATCTACCCCTGAATGAATGTCTTTTCTGTGTCATAAATCTCCAAGTGCTGTGTAGTGTGTACCAACCGATTTGGAGCGTCGGTTTCAGGACTACAACGTCTCACCTAAGTTCATCCCCTCCTCAATTTGATATGTTTAGGGTCATATACATATTATTCCACCTAAGGGTTTTTTTTTTCCTTTTAATATATTTGAAAAGATATTTTATTCGATGACTGGACGTTCTTCTTATGTCAAAACATACACAAAATAGAGAAGTCGAAATTCTATTTTCTAATTCGATTAATTTATTGTAAGAAAAAATTGAATACACAAATGTCATGACAAATACTCCTATATAAAATTACTAGAAATATGCATGCACTTCTTTAATTTGATGTGTTTATAAGTCTTCAATCCTTTTAATAATTCAGTGAGACTTTCTATTTTTCCTTTACTATAAAAAAATTAGCTTAAATATAATCCATTAGAAAAAAAAAAAACATTTTGAGAGTCTGGACTACAAGTTGACTAGATACACCTTTTCCAAACAAAAACATTTTTCAGTAGTATATAACACTACTCAAGATTATTAGGTACACTAATTACAGTTTTATTTAAGAACACAGGTTTGAACCTCATATTGGGCAAATTTTTCGCTAAAATATTATGAAGGTCTGTCATGGGGTTTTAGCCTTTTGGCTCTCTCCCTCATGTCTCTGCTAACTCGTACACATCTCTCGATTTACATCCCATCTGGATAAAGGGTCTTTAGTACAGGTGGAAGAGTTTTGCCTTCCCAAGGAAACTTTTCTCCTAAACAAAGTTAAAGTAAAATGTTTTTGATTGCATGGGGAGAACAGTTGCATGAAGCAAGAGGACAGGACATGACTTGTGCTTCCTTCCGAGTTGTGCCTAGAATGGTGCATATTTGGTTATGACCTGTGACTTGGATTGCCTGACTGGCAAAGTTGTTCTTTTATGATTGTCAGATTCGTTGTCCAACGTTAAACACTTGTGATGTTTTTCATTCAACCACCATTGAATTCGATCACATGAAGGGTCTTTTGTCAATTTGCTCTCTCCTCCAGCATAAAATGTTGGTCAACAAATTAATGCAACATAGTCTTGCTAAACGATTCTTAATTAACAATTGTACCATGTGTGCACGATGGCAAAGTTGTTTTTTTTTTTTTTTTTTTTCCCAAAATGATAGTTATATTGCAAAACCAAATTAGTAAAATGTATATAACCTAAAAGGTTAAAAGAGCTTCATAGTGTTGGTTGAAACTAACTCATGAGACAAGCACCTCTGCGAAGAAGGAAGACGTTCGATGAAATCGGAAAAAATAACAATACTAACTAAAATGAAAAATAACACCTCCAAAGGAGAACAAAAGCCTCCAAAGAAGACATTACACCCTACAACGTAGAGACAATACTAATCTAATTTAATGCTATCGACTAAGTTGTTGGACAATAAACATTAGGACAATCACTTTACGTGTCCATGAATTACTACGTTTTAAAATGTATTTTTATATTTTTTGAAATAATATTTATAAAATAGAAAATATAATAAAAAACATAATAATATTTAAAAAAATATAAAAAATGTTTCAAAATGTATTTTTATATTTTTTGAAATAATAGTTATAAAATAAAAAATATATTAAAAAAATACATAAAAAATGCATTTTAGAGTTACAATCTATATACACCACATTTTCGTCTTGAAAAAAAAAATATATAAAAACGTAGTTGTTGACCAAATATAGGACTCAATTTCATAGGAACAAATGTACCCTTTTAGAACTCATATACCAAGAAATGGATGGTTATCAAAACAGGACATTTGAAATGCTTATTATTGTGAGCACTGTATTATTGAGAGGTTCTGTTATTGGTCAGGAAAAATGGAATAATTGAAGAGATAGTTCATTGTAAGGTTTGTAAGTAGTATTTTCAAAAAAATGTTTGTAAGTAGCGGTTATAAAAGTTGTAAACATATCATTAAGTTTCCGTATGAAAAGCCTAACGATTTAAACCACATTGAATCTCCTATTATGATGAGTACTATTTTATATTATATACTTTAATAATTTAATTTAAATCTTGTAATTTGTATTAATATTTGTACTATTGATCTTCACTTTCATTAATATAAATTTCAGTTCAAGGGGTTCATTTTTTGTGATTAAATTATATTTCTTTTAAATTTTAAATATAAAAAATAAAAAATATATATTATAAAATTTTATTAAATATTAGGTCAATACAAAAATAAAAAATTTAATATTAAAATTAATTAAGATAAAGTGAATATTAATAATATATATTAATTCATATAAATCAATATGCAATTATAGGGTGGGACTTACTTATATAAGCTCTGAATAATTGAAACTAACCATAGAAAGGGCTTATATAAGTAAGTCCCACCCTATAAAATACACACTCTAATTTAAGTGCGCATGAATAATTGAAGCTCGTGGATGCTAAGTCCCATTTGGGTTCATAGCGTTTGTTGACCTAAAAAGTCTAAAAAGAACGCTAATGATATACCTCGTGGTAAACATTTTCAGTACCAAATACATTGCGTTTTAAAACACAAGACAAATTTTTGTATTTTTAAAGTTAACTTTTATTTTATAATTTTTATTTGAAAAAGTATAAAATACTTTCTAAAATATAATTCATGTAAAAGTTTAGAGTGTGTATTACTATAAAAGGTGTAAATATATATTTTGAAATATAATTTATATATACAATGTGTATGAATTCCGTTTTAAAATATATATTTATTTTTGAATTGTTGATTAACCGTTCAGAAATAACCTATAACCAATAGTCCATTATGTAATGTATTACTCTATCCGTTAGTTATTAGTATTTATCAAAATCTGTCCTTATCAAACGAAATGGATCAAATGACAAAATTATTGTTGAGAAAATGATGTCTTTTTTCATGTGAAATGAAGTTTTCGAAATAGTGATGGTGATATAAAAATATATTAAAAATATAAAATATAAAATTTTAGTTTCCATATTTGTTGGTGGCATGGAATTATGAAAACCACTATACGTGCTTCCCTACGCTGAATCCACATATGATAGAACTGCATTTGTTTAGGGAAGTGGGGGCAATTTGGGGGCATCTCAGCGATTCGCCACCACCGCTAAATCAATTCCCAACTCACCATGTTTTGTCGTTTTCCCATCCCCAACCGCCGACGCCTTTTTACGTTTTAGGACCCGACCTTCCACGCCTCCTATTATTTAACTACAAATTATTCCCATCATCAGATCAGAATTTAATTATCGACGCTTTAAGGAGGGTTTTATCAGGTAAGGAACATGCACCATACCCACTTTCATTTGGCCCAGTACTGACTCACCACGTCAAACTCTCAACCTTTTGGTTAAAAATAGATAATTTCACATCCTTCATTTCTTTTTTAATAATTATGATTGACTTCTCCTCTATTAAGTTCTGAGATTAAAATAAATAAATAAAATTACAGACATAGTCTGTCAAAATCACATAAGTCAGCTACAAAGAATATATATATATGTTGATAATTTTTATTTTTTGGGGGTAAGAAAATACCCTTTTCAAATCTTTGTGCCTTGAATAATATTGAATTAAATATGTACCTATTAAAAGAATTCATGTTCAAATTAAAAAATAATAGTCAGTTTCATCACTAATACTAAATGTGATAACACAAGAGTGACACTTCATATTGAGATATGTTTAAAAATGACAAAAGAAAAAAAAAGGTAAAGTAGATCGAAATAAACTGAACCATATGAATCATTGATTTTAAAATGAAAATTATTAATATTAAAAAGGCAGTACTACTTCTTAATAAGACAGAGAAATATGCTTACAAACTTAACATTTCAAAGTAAGAAAAAGTATATTTGAATTCTATGTGTAAGGTCAAGTTTAGTGTGTTTTGAGCTTAGCATTCTTTTTTCTTCTGAAAAAATGCAATTAAATTTATATATTTTCTTTGAAACCTTTATTTCTTTCTAAATTTCTATTAGATTTCCCAATTTTGAATCATAAACTTTACGAGAAAAAAGAAATTATGATTTAAAATGAGAAAATGCTACAAAATACAAATGCAAAAGGAAAAAAAGAAAATTCTAAAAGAGTGATATGATTAAGAGTTAAGTAAAAAAAAAAAATTCATTTAATTTCTTGACATTCTTAACACTAAAAACAAATTATAAATTTAACATAACAAATATCATGGAATAAGGCCTTAAATTATTATTTTTAATTAATTCATAATATCAAACTTATTTTCACCCATAATAACCAATTGATAAAAGAGTTAATTTTTTTCTCACTTGACAAAAGTGAATTTTTTGATTATTAACCTTTTAAGTAGGTCGCTGCCTCACGTTTGGAGCCATACTCCCGAAACACCGGATAATAACCCAAAAGTGCTGCCCACCGAACAGAAAACTGGGAAAATCTATGATTGGGAAAGGGAACTGAAAATTGAAAAACCAAAGAAAGAAAAGAATTTAAGAAACAGAGGAAAGGCCTTGAAGCAGACCCAATTTTTTTTTTTTTTTTTTTCAGAAATTGAAACTAACCATAGAAAGGGAGAGCAGGAAGAGATTTGCTCATACGTCTCTCTCCCTTTCTTTCTCTTGCGTTACTTTTTCTCTCTTCCTTCTTTGCTTACCCTTTGCAAAGAAGAGAAGAGAGATAACTCATTCATAACATGTATGTCTTAGTTTCTGAATAAATTTTAGCAGAAAAGGATATATATAGAAGAACCCATTTGTGATTGAAGCTACTGATAGCATTTATTCGGTGGAAAAGAAAAGAATTTGAGAGAAAAATGTTGGTGGCCAACAGTTTTGATCTGTGGCAAAGGGACACCTTTTTTTCTGCAGCTGAGGAAGTTCAACAATCTGCTGATATGTATGTTCAGCAATCGAATTTACCCTTTTCTATTTGTTGATTTATCTACTTTTCTTGTTATTTTTCTGGGCTAGAATTACTTTTTCTGTTCCTTTTCTTTATTTTATGTAAAGTTCTCCCCCTCCACCTCTTCCTTCTCTCATTCCTAGTAGCTTTGGTTTCCTCTGTTGTTTTTTGTGGCTGATGGTTTAAGGGTTCTGTTAATTATTATAAGTGTGTTAAAGGGTCTTTTATTGTTCTTGAAAGTTGAACTGGGTTTGGTTGCTTTGATGAAGGGTTGATGCATAAATGCATTAAAAATGCAAAGATTTAGTTTAGTGAGAGGTTGAATTGCGATATGTGCCTGTAGTCCCTGTGTAAAATGTCAGAGCTTCCATTTTTTTTTGGGAATTTGATGGAAATTAATTGTTTGGACATGCATTTACACACTTTAGCTGCCTGCCCCGTTCTTCAGTTCTTCTAACATTCTCTCAAGAATGCATTTTTTTTGCTCTTTGTAAATTTTCATTCTTGCTTTTGCCTTTTCCCAGAATGGAATCAGCATATAGGGCATGGTTGCGGGAGAGGAAAGAAGGAATGAGACGTCAGTTTTGGGATGACCTATCCAGGGAACTTCAGATGGCTTTGGGCACTGCAAAATGGCAGGTTGGTTTTGTTACATAAAAGAAAAATGCTGATTCTTTTCTATTAGTGAACCATATCTGGGGATGTAAATTTAGTTCGAAATGCATTGTTTTTACAGTTTCTTGGTTATTTATATGGATTCTATTTTTATGCTTGATTTGCTATTTTTCCTGTTCTTCTGACTTTATATATGTATTTTTACTTTTAGTTGGGTTTGATATCTATCAGTAATTTTATGTTGTGGTACTGTTGTTCCCTGGTTAGTTGGAGGAGTTTGAAAAGGCTGTTGGGTTGAGCTACAGAAGAAATGCTGATGAAGTTACTATGATTAGGCACAAGCAATTTGTTTCCGCCATCCAAGAACAAATTTCCCGTGTTGAAGAATCATTGAGGGAATCATTTGATGCCGATGGTAAGCAGCCCCTTCAATGGGTAAACTTAGATGAAAATGAACGTGATGACTTAGCCTTGTTTCTTTCGGGAAGTCTTGAGAGCACTCAAAGCATGAAACATGGAGTTGACAGCCTTGGATCAACTAAAAGTGGATCTCCCCTCAAAAGGACAAGCAAGCATTTAAACGGAAATACTGACATTGGTGCAGAAGAACAAAACCAAAAGCTGGCCTGTTTTGGAGGTAGCATTGCTGGTTTCGTTGATGAGGTAGATGTGAAAAGAAGTCCTGGAATGAGGGATAATGATAGTTGTCAGCAAGATATTCATGTACAGAAAGCAAGGAGTTCACTAGATTTGGGAGCGCTAGAAATTGTAATTGATGACAGGGAAGGACCAGGGGAAACATTACTGCCGAACATTGAGGCCACACCAAAAGAGAAAGGGTTTAAACCTGGTTTTTGGAGACTGAAGTGTGAAGATCTTGCTCAAGTGAAACGAGGAACATTTGGCTTCACTCAATGGCAAAGGATCCATTGGATGAATCAGGTTAGTTTATACTTTCACGGGGTAATATTCAGCTGTAACCAATTAAATACTCTGCTCTGCTGTTATTCCACTACTCACACAAGCACACATATATTGTTATCTCATTCCTTATCAGCACTAATGTTTAGCCTGTTTGAACCAAGCATTTATTTATTTTCTTTAATTTTTTTATTCTTAAATATGTGGATATTTTGGGTTGACTTAGTTTGTGTAATAGTCAATCATCTAAAATTACATGGTTTGTAGCTTTTCGGACGAGTGGCTAGGAGTCAGAGACAAGCACAAACTCTTCAAACACCACTGAATTGTTCAATACGATTCACTCTAGTTTTCATGCTAGCAATTTTTCTAGTTGGTAAGCTCATATTCTGATCCATCTTTTACTTGTAATCGATTATCTACCATGTGCGCAGGTGAATGCTGATTATGTTATTTCATTGTTTATTAACTAAGATTGAGTCCAGCTCTTTGGCTCTCTTATTTATGGGTAATATAATGAATCAGCTCTAATGAGCTCCATGAAAAGTGAAAAAAAATTTAAACTCTGATTTTAGGTAAAAGGAAGAATCTTTTGAGATGGTGTCAGCTATTTGTATTCAGTAGCTGGTAGGAGGATTATTTTTTATTTCTTTAAAGTGAATTGATTCTGCACCAGCTTAATAGCACTATAGCAGGATTTAGTACCGATCTTGTAGAATGATATAGATCAGGTTGGTGAAAGGAACACTTCATTTTTCCTTGTTTGTTCTTAGAACAGGAATTTATTTTTTTTTTTTAGTTATTTGGATTTGAACAGATATATGACAAGGAAATTATGAGATGATTTCTATTGGCTGCTGATGATCTAGTATTTGTTCATAGAATGTGAGGTGCTTGTCACTGTCAAGTGAACTTATAAAAGAAAACAGTCCACCATAGTGGCAATTTGGCACTGATCTTGTAAACTAACTAGAGGGATAAAAGAAGTGGAGAAAAATACAGGTATGAAAGCAGTTAATGTTTTCCACATTTGTTTGTAAAATAGGAAATCAAGTTAGTTAATATGTATTTTGATTGAATTCTTTATGAGGAAATAATCATGATGTTCGACCTGGTCTCTTAGTTGCTAGAGATAACAATTCACTGGTAATATATAGAAAGTAAGATGCTTAACTTGTGGGTGCACTTTTGTCCTTTTGAGATATTTGGAATTCAAATTGCTTAGGGTCATAAACTTTGGATGTACAAAGTTGTAGTATAGTAATTGTTGATTCCTTTTTTGGGAATCTCACTTATTTACTTAAATATGAAGTAAGAATTTTGTTATTCAATCAGTTTGTAGCCTTTTTAGTGATTGCATGTTAATTTTGATGAATAATGAAATAGTGTACTGTGTGCTGATATTGCTAAATGCCTCTTGAATAGAGTCTTCTATCTGGCAACATAGTTGAGGTTCTAAGGACTTTGACAGTTGGAACCTTAACTGTCTGGAGTTTATACTTCTAATATTTGTAGATTGTAATATTGAAAACAATCATAGTTGGAAAAGATCTAGACGCCGTACTCCTCCAGTTACCCTACTGTTGTTATAGTTGTAGTAATGCCTGGACACGTAGATTGGCATGTTTGAGTTTGTATCCTCATAATGGATACAGGTAAAATCGCTTAAATTGTGTTGGTTCGTCGCACTTGAGCACTTTCAAGTAATGCCTTCAATTTGTCCTTAACCTTGTGGGAGGGAAACTTCCTGCAATAGGATGTTACTTTCTACACAATCTGTATTGTGCAAGTAAATGTAGACATATTGGATGGTGGTGGTATTACTCATTGACTTTGAGAAGTATTTGACCATCCTGCTTGATGATCCACCCATTTATAGCATCTTGTGGGTTTTACAATCTTTTGAAAAAAAAGAAAAGAAAAAAGAAAATAGTTATAGTGACAGTATATTGTGCTGATATGATGTGTTTCCTTGCAACCTAATGCTAAATGCTTAATTTGTGTTTCTGCAGTGCCTTTTCTACTTTATTCAAATTAAGAGGAAGTTGAATTTAAATGATCGTGAGAAGACAAACAGGTGATTCTAGGATTTTTAAGATGTATGGTATTTGCATTCTTTTATGTTGATACTTACTGGGGAAAGCGTTCTGTCTTTCTCCCACTTCCCTCCCCTGTTACCCCTTCCAATGTGAAAAATAACATATAACCATGCAGATAACGAGAACGAGTCTGCAACTATTCTTCCTCTTTCTTTCATCTTCTCCTTTGTTCTTCTTGTTAGAGTTATATATGCCCTACATTCGTCATAGATCTTGAGTAACTTGGCTATGTTCGTCAAAGAGAGTAAATGTCTTTGTTTTGCTGCCGAGTAATGCATCTTATTTTTGGCACTTTGTTTCTAATTCTTGAAACCGAACCATATTGAATCAAGCTTTGAAAGCAAAGAAAACACTGCAAATGTTCTCCTGTTCTCGTCAGCATCATTACGATCCCTGCTTTTGGCATAAATTTGGCGCCTTTATTTTCTTGTATTGATCTCGTGAGGAGAAATCTTTAACATGACCTGTTAGTTACGTAATGCAGGTACAACTTGAAGATCACTAGAGAAGGTTCCACTCGTTTCGAAGTGTTTCCCGTTTAAAGAGGACCACCAACTTTGCGCACCGAAAACATGCTTGCTTCAATTACCAATTTCTGGAACTTTCTTTGTATCAGACTATAGATTTGGGACTAAAATACAGTATCCAAAAGTATTGAGTTGTGAGGACAAGGGACAGCCATCGACTGTACTTCAATTATGTACGATAAAGCCTTATAAATGAAGTCTTTTGGTTGTTTGGTTCAGATTATTGAGGTTACTGCATGTTATGACACAATTGTTCATCAAGATGTTTCCCTATTCTTTGAGCTTGCTTCCGTTATTCTAAGGTCCAAAACACCGCCAGAACTTGTCATCATTGAACAATGATAAATGAATCCAAAATAACCAGTAAGGATCTTATAGAATTACCAGGAAAGTCAAGAGTTTTAATTAAAACATAGTTCATTTCCACGGTAAGAATCGGTAGCATATTGAATGGTTTGTAATGTCCTTGCAATAAAGTTCCTTGGTGGTATGGTTGCCAATTCATAGCTGTCCTGCCACAAGACTTGTCCTGGAAAGAAGTTGATTACTAGAAAGAAAAGTAACAAAAAACCAATAAATTATCGAATATGAGGGAAAGAGTAGTGAAAGAAGAGTCCTCGAAACAGTATTTTCCTACATGAAACTGCGAGTGAGTGAAGACTCGAGAGTTCATCCAATGATTTTGAATACAGCAAATAAATAAATATTTTAACGTGTACTGCAGGTCATTTGGCAAGCAAATCTATGGTAGCCTACGTTCTCAAACTGAAGTCTTTGATGTTTGATAAACAAAAACAGGCAATTTATAGTTGCTTAGCTTACCGCTGCATTACTCTTTCATTCTGCAAACAGCTACACCAATGTCACACAAGTTTCAAAGAAAAAGGGTGTGCGGATGGTAATCAGTGCATCATTAACTTCAAAGCTATGCAGGTTCAACTCCTTAATTGTTGTCAGATAAATGAAAGTACAAGACTGGTTATCTACAAAATTAGAAAGAATCTTTTGTGTCAAATTTGACTCTTTTCGGAAAGGAAGGCATGCAGCACAATATGTTAACAAGAAACTCTGTGTTTACAAGATTGGAGGTGTAGTGAATCTTGACTTGCTCGTTTAGCAGAGTTAGTATCCCATGAAACAAAAATAACTACACAACTTTATCACTGTAACTTCTGCGTACTTGGGGTGGCAGGCTGCAGAAAGAATTACTTAACAAACATCATAAAGCAAGTAAAATATAACAGTATAAAAGAAACGAATTACAGAAGAGTAGAGAGAGAAAAACATTCACTATTTCTCAGTGATACACAGATCACAGACTTACCCAATTCAGCAAGAGATTGTTGCGAATCTCTACACTCTAAACCTTCATATGCCTTCATTTATCTCAGACTCTACGAAAAAAAATGCTTTTGTACACTTTTTTGAATATCTAATCATAAGATCCCATAATAATTTATCATAGCCTTTTTAAAAGCTTAGAATCAGAGAAAGGCTATTTTGATTTTTTTACATATTGTACAAATCCAACGAACAATGGGAACAAAATTACCTCCTCTTCCAGACACTATCAATAAAATTGCCTTATTGGCAGCTGCTTGGAAAATTGCCTCGGATTCAGTATCCTTATATCACTACAACCCAGCGTGCTGTGGAAGTACTGCATTCCATCTATCAACTCCAAAGACGCCTTCTCTCAAAACCACGAACTCACAAGTGGAATCGGGTAAATGAGGTGCAAATACAACACTAATAACCCTCCTTGTTCTTGTCGATTCGATATCACCATCATCCCCACCAACTTTTTCCTCATTCCTTGATAAGAAAAGCCTGGTATTCACACAATTAGACCATGCTAACCCCAGAGCAGCACAAACCCTCCTACCAGATGAATATAAACATCTGGAATTCCCGATCCTCAACCCATCTGAAGAATCTACATTATCCGTGACCTGATTAGTAACCACAACAGCCAGTCCAAACCGCCTGGCCTGCGCTTTCAACTTGCTCGAAATCTTGAAAAACAAGGTCGATCGCCTTTTCAAATCACTCGGGTTATTATCAAACTCAGAACGGAACAAAGCAGCAATGGAATCAATAACAATAAGTTTAACTGGAAAACGGGTTTGAGGGGGTGGGCTAACAAGGACGGGATCTATGCGGGACAATAAGTCGAGCAGGTGGTCAGCAGAATGTAAAGGATGGATAAGAATATTATCCAAGGGATTACTAAGAGTCGGGTGGGAGATGGCGAGCTGGTGGAGGCGGCGGAAGGGGAAAGGGAACTCGGAATGAAGGTAAAGAGAGGAGGCGGAAAGGCCGCCAAGGGAGGGTGGGAGTTGGGCAGTGAGGAGGAGCTGGAGGGACAGTTGGGTTTTGCCGGAGCCACTTTCGGCAACGATTTCTGTAATAGAGTTACAAGGGATGCCGCCGTGGAGGAAACGGTCAAGGATTGGGCAACCGATGGTGCATTTCTTTGTGTGAGTTGGGAGAGGGTGTTGCAGGAGGGATTCAGGATTCATCGCATTTCAAGTGTTTGAAGTCTAGCCGCCAAATTCAAAAACATAAATATGTTACATCCTGCACCCCCGCCCCGCGGCTGAACGAGTTTGCCAGTTTGACATTTCATGTCCTAATGTTTTTACATTTTTTTAATATATATTTTTTATTTTGTTATTACTATTTGCAAAAATATTTTTTAAAATATAATTTATACACGCTCTCAAATTTTAAAACTTTTTAACCATGGTTGTAGGTAAACAAACACACACAATTGTTCTCGTTTATGCATCACATGTGGAATTTTGATAAATTTCTTTTTATTGGTCTTTTTATTGGCGAAATTTAAATACTTACTACTAAACACTGCTTAGGAGAAATTGTGGTTCTTGTCATACTAACATGTTAAAAGATCAATCCCTTAGAATAACTACAGCATTAGACAAAAAAGCATTTTTGTTTCATGATAAGTATGATATGAAAAATCTTTTATCTATGCATACATAGTAAGATATACTGGCATACCCCTTATGTCTAAATAGGTAACACATTAAGTAATCTTGCCTTAAAATTATTTTTCATATTCAAAGAAAAAAAAATAGTTAAAATCCTTTTTTATTTTCTTCAATTATGAGCTAAGATGCTACCTTTTTTAAAAAAAAAAAAAAAAAAAAAACCTTGTTGTATTTACTATTTAGTCCACATTCCAGCCCAGCTCATGTCAGCTAGGCCCAGCCTTTTATTAGGTCCGCATACCCGAGTCCACTATCTCTGTTCTTCTCTTCCTCCTCACACAGCTCCGATCTCTGCAACAGACACCATCAAAGGAAGCTCCAAAAATCGCAATTTTGCACAGCTCAATCTCCTTGTCCAAGTAAGTGCAGACTTCTTCTGCTCTATCTTTACCTTCATTTTGCTTTATACAAAATATATAAGAGGAATCGACCAGAACCACCCCCTTCCCTTGAGATCTGATCCTATTCAGCCTATACAATCAGATACAGTAGGTAATTTCCCATGTCTTGTTTAGCTATAGCACTGCAACCCACCAATGGGCCCAACGTTTTGCTCCAAACCCGTGAATGGTTCCCCCCATCCCGTGCCCTCGTGGCCCTTTCCGCCTTCCGCCAGACCCGCTTAGCATTTTCCTCCAAACAGCATCCTGCCGCTAATTCCGACGACTCCTCCGCCGACCCTTCTTCCCTCGGCGACGATCCACTCGCTGCCTCAAGCGGCCAAGTGATCGTTGGTGTGGAAAGTCGGTACCGGGTTGTTTACCGTTTAGTTAATTCTATTTATGTTTTGGGTGTGACTACTGTTGATGAGACGAATAATAATGTGTTTGAATGTATTAGCATTGTTAATCAAGCTGTAAGTGTTGTTGTGACGGCTTGCCGGGGTGTGGATGTCACCCCGGAAAAGCTTGGTAAGAAATATGCGGAAATTTACATGGCTTTGGATATAGTTTTGAGGGGTGTGAGTAGTATTAGGCTGGCGGCAATGCTTGCCACGATGCACGGTGATAGCATTGCTAAAATGGTGCATTCTGCCATCCAGACGGAGAATAAGATCCGTGGTGCTGATAATTGGGCCAATTTGGAGGGACATTACATTGAATATGAGGGTGGTGTGGAGGCATTCTCAAAGACTGTGTTTGAATTGCCTCCAGAGACTTTGGAGGCTGGCGATGAGGTTGCCCAAACTATGGCATTTAGTGGCGGCGGTCAAGGTGAGGGAAAGGATGAAAGTGAGTTGGAGGAGAAGGAAGAAGAGAAGGACCCATTTGCTGCCAGTGAGATGATTAATAAGCCTGATTCCCTTGTGGAAGGGTTTAAGAAGGATAAGGATCAAAGTTCAGATTTGACTAAGGCCTTGGCCGGGCTTGAGGTCACTACGTTGCCACCTGCTGCAGCTACTGAGTCCACTCATATAGGTGTCGAAGGGTTTGAAGGAAATTATGGTGGGATCGAGTTTAGTCACGAGGGATCAACATTACGAGAAGACTTTGAAGGGATTAATGATGCTTGGGGTGGGGGATTGGACGCCTCAGAATATGTGGAGTCAAAGAAGGTCAGGAAACAAGAAGGACTTGGTGGGCTTGAATTGCTGGAAACTAGTGAGCCACCAGGTAAGACTACAGCAGCAGCTGCTGATGGTGCTGGTAAAAGTCTTGAGGATATGCTGGTTAAGAAAACTGAAATGAAGGGGCCAGAAATGTATATTGCAGAAGAGATTAGTGCAGAGTTCAGGGAATCATTGCTTGCTAGAGTTGGATTGGTAGGTGTGGTTTATTTGAGAACATTGCCTCCAAAACCTTCTGATGACAGAGAGACTGAGTTTTCATTTAAAATTGAGGGTACAAGCAGTGTTAAGAGGTTTGTAATGCAAAGCTCCCGGGTGAGTAGCCTTGGGAATGGTATGTTTCATGTAAGGACAGCTCCATCAGATCAGCCTATTCCACTTATTAAGTACAGTTTGCTACCCCGTTTGACTCCTGTTCCTCTGAGGGTTCGACTTACCAAACGTCTCAGTGGGACTTTACTTTCTATTATGATACAATACGTATCAAATTCAGATTTACCGGCTCCTCTAAATGACGTGACATTTGTTCTGAAATTGCCAGTGGACCCGACCCTGTTGCAGGTTTCACCAAAAGCAGTCTTCAATAGGTCTGAGAAAGAGTTAAAATGGGATGTTGATGAGATTCCACTTAAGGGAAACCCTGGTAAATTGAGGGTCAGGATGCCTGTGGATATTGGTGATGAGGATGGTGATGTAGATCTTGAGGTTGTTTGTCATGTTAAGTTTTCATCACAAGGAAGTAGGTCTTTGTCTGGAATTTCTCTGCGACCTGCTTCTGAAGGGAAGACAGATTTTTATGAGGTGGACGACAGGTATGCCAGTGGGATTTATATATGCAATTAAGCATGATACATGCGATTTTTTCCCCCCCAAAATCAAACAGTTGTATTTTTTTTTTTCCTGTATGTTTGATGAAATATGTACTTTAAGTAGATTCACTTGGTAGCATTTTTTAGTATTTTCCCTTATCCTTGGTTCCGCATCCTCACAAGGAAATTTTCTGTAAAACATTGTCTAATCACTTGCTTTGTGTAATTGAAAGTAAATTTGTAGTTCCATTTGTTGTTATTGGTCCAAGTAGATGTTGTGCAAATTTCAATGCCTGCACTCTCTGAGTACAAGAAACATAAAAATTTCATGAAGTTATTGTATGTGTATGCAAACTTATTGTCATATTGGTGGACTTGGAATTGTAATTGCTGTCTCATTATCACAATGTTTATTATTGCATGTCTGGCTTACTGTGTTCCCTATGTGATTGTTGTCTAGATACTTAAGGGTGTGGTTTTTTCTTTTAAGAACTTTGCTAACTAGCTTCATGTGAGAGAATGAAATTATTACTTTGAAAAGCATTAGGTAGAAACTTCTGACTAGTGATTGTTATGCCACAAGGGGTCAGGTCAGATGGTGTGGAACTGATGAGAAAATATGCAAAATGAATTCTTATGAAAGTGGATAGAAAATGTGGAGATCTATTTGCTTATTGTAAATGATTTTCCTTCTAATGATTACTTTGAAGTTGTTATCCCATATGAAGATATATTGTGTTAATGAACAGTGTTCTTGTGATTTTTGTTCATTCTTACTCATTGAAATAATTTTTACCACAGTATTGGTTCTTTGGGTCAGTTGCGGTTGTTCCTTAATCTATTTTGTTGCTAATGTCAGCATTTGTTGCCATGCAACAATTAAGTCTTTGTCCCACTGTGGCGTTGACTATCATCATCATCATCATCACCTTTATCCCAACCGGCGGTCGATGAATCCAAAGACATAAATTCATAAAATAAAAAAAATATAATAAAATAAATGAATATATAATAAATAAATAAATAAATAAATAAAAATAAATAAATAAAAATGTTAAAACTATAAAGAGCAGTCGGGACCACTAGAGTTTTGTTCTTCCACTACACTAATAGTTTTTCTCCCCTCTATTCTACTACAAGCAAGCCTCGAATCTATTTCCAACTCCATTAAATCTTGTTTTACTACTTTTTCCCACGTAACTTTCGGCTGACCTCTCCATTTCTTCCCATCATACTCCTTATAATAAATTTCTATTCTTACTGGTGTATCTATAGGTCGCCGAAGAATATGCCCAAATTATCTCAATCTATGTTCTCTCATCTTTTATGCCACCGGTGCTACTCTAACTTTTCGTCGAATATCCTCGTTTCTCATCTTATCCATTATTGGCGTTGACTATATAGACTATAAATTGCCAGCGCTTGCTTTCTATTAAAACATGTATTTTGGCTTAAATTTAAATAATTCAAGTCTTTTTTAATAGTTTATTTCTAAGTCTTTTTAGGTTTTTCCCTTCCTCTTTTAGTTTGAGTTAATAATTAGTTTTTAGACGTCGCGGTGATGCATCTAATGGTCTCCTACGCACATGAAAGGAAAAAATTTGGGAGTAGTACTTTAACTTGATTTCTCTTGTAATCTGGGAACTAGAGAACGTGTTTTGTCTTCCAAGCTGTTGAATTCTTTGTATATAGTATTTGTGTACAGTTTGCTCTTTTGTTGAATATCTGCAGCTATTTAATCTTGTATGATTTGAGGGTATACTAACTGGGGTGGTAGATTTTTTATTACTTGCCTGAGCCATGGATTGAGATCTTTTTGCATCTGTTATAATGGGGATGGCTTTCCTTGTCCAGCATGTTGAGTAATGATGATAGAATGGGTTACTATCATAGTAGCTTAGCATGCCTGGTTCACATGATGACTGACAATTATAGAATGGCTGCCAAAACTTGTTGCATGAGTGAGTCTTTGATTTGGCATACGGGTTGTATATGTGTTATATGAGAAGAAATTTGCTCAAGTCTTGCAGCCAATACAACCCCAAGCCTCCCTCTATTGGTTTTGAAGCTTACTTCAACTCATTAAAATCAGAGTTTCGATGAGCCAACAAATACATTGGAGTGGCATTTTCATAGGTCAATTTCAAGTTGGTTTGGACAAGTTCTTTTTATTTGCAAATAAGAAAATTTTCAAACAAAAACAAATTATTTGAACACATTTTTATTTTAAAATTTAAAATTCAAATTTTTCTAATCAGATTCATCTCATATAATTTTAAAAAAAATTTCCTCTTATTGTTTCCTCCAAAATACTTTTTTTATTAAAAAAAATCGACTAAAATTTTTACACATTCCAATATAATTTTTTCTATTTGCAAATAGAAATGCCTTTTTCCATTTTCACACATTCCCACTCAATTTTTTCCATTTAAAAAATTTTCCCTCTTATTTTTCTCTTCATTCGATTTTAATTGCATTTGAAATGTGAGGCACAGACAGCGGAAGTGCATGTATTTCATCTGATCATTTAATTACAAAAATCATCCAATGCTTTCGTAAACTTAATTTAATAGAAATTCTCTTTGCAACTTTTGGGTTAAATTACAAAAGTTTCAATTCAAGTATTCTCTTGGTCTAAAATACGAATATTTACTATATCACCAGTATTTATGCCACTCATTTCTCATCATTACACGTGTTTACTTCTTCCTCAAACTTTTCCTTTCTTGCCAAATTATGGTCTAAGCGTGGTATATATTATAGCATCAAAAAGGAAAAATTATTATAAGCATCATTAGTGCATGAAAAAAAATCATAAAAATATAATTTTCTTTTTTTTTTGGTATTTTGACATTCCTAATTGGATAACTTACAACCAAAAAAAAAATTATTAAAAAAAATTTAAAGAAAGAGTTGTACGCGAACCATTGTAATTGTACCCCGTAAATTTTTCTTTTTAAAATTGTAATCTAACCTACAAAGTTTATAAATTTTAAAATTCTTCTCATAATTGCCCCCGTTAGATTTTGTTAAATTTGTTTTCCCATAATACTGCCCCCTCTATATATATTTTTAAATGTCTTTCTCTTCATACATTGTCTAAAGAATAAAGAATTATATGCAGTCATTTCTCATAAGAAAAAATGTTAAACTATTAAAAGTAAAATCTAAATTCAACTAAATAAATAAAAACTATAACGGTGAGTTTAAAAGTAAGCATTTTTGTAAAATTTTGTATAAGAACAATTTTCTTTTGAGAAAAAAATGCAACTAAATAATCTGCACAAAATTTTCCTTATACAATAAACTAAGGAAAACAATAGCTACTATAAGGTGTAAACTCTTTTGATCCATAAATTTTATTTTACAATCTTCATATCTAACATGTCAAGATGTAAACTTTAACTTAAATTAATAATGATAATGTATAATTTAAATTAAAAAATAAGAATAAAAATGTAAAAGTAAATGGGTTGTACCTTCTAATTTTAAAAAATTAAACGATATCAAATGTGAATTTTTTTTTTTTGAGACAGAAAAGTAACTTTTAACATCATATTCCTTTTATCTATATTTTTATTTTAAAACCCGCATATTAACTCGACTAGAGAAAGTCAAGAATTATTTATTTCACTTAGATTTTTTTTTTTTTTTTTTACAAATAAAAACCAAAACTCAAATGTGAAAGTCCGCATTAAAGTAATTAGAATTTCCTCAACAAGAATGAAGAACTAAATTAAGTACACCATACATGAACCTACACACTTCTTTTATCGTGTCTCGATCATCTCCTATTCTATTCACCCTTTTATTGATAAAAGAAGTTTTGTGGAGAATTTCCCATCCCCCACTATTCAGGCCATTGTGTTCTTAAAATGCGCCGTGTCTCATCTTCTTACACAAACTTCTTCCTTTTATTGATAAAAGAAGTTTTGTGTAATTAATTAGAATTGAGGTGGTGAAACATTAAGTTTTGGGATAAAATTGATAGCCAAACGACACCTCATATTCATCTAAAATTGGTCTAACCCTCCACGTGCTTACTTTTAGGGACATTCGTAATTAACATCTATTATTAATTGTGGGATTAGAAAGTGATAGAGCAAAATTCAACCTTTTTAAAATTGGTCTAAAATATTTCATGTGAACGGGACCCTTTTAACCAATGATCCATTTCTATATAAAGTCCACAACGTACGGAACATTTTCTGCTATGGTTTTGGAAGATAAAAGAAAAACTATCCGTATGTCTTATTCTTCTTCATCCTCTCCACCCATCCATCACCTAACTTATTGTTTCTGGAAGACATTGACGTTAATCTAAAGAAGCATTTATGATACTTGAATGAAGAATTTTATAAAATAAGACTCAGTCTAACTTCATTTTTATTTTCAACTTTTCACATCATACTTCCTAAATACATTTGGTATCAATTGGCCACTCGCTCCATCCAAAAAAAAAAAAGTTTATAACTTTTTATTAGATATTAGATATCATATAATTAACATATCACTAAATATATAATTTTATAATTTTATTTTATTATTTTTTAATTGAATGATATCAAGAATATTTTTGTGGGATGGATGGGGGAGTATTATACTAGAACATGAAATCGATCACCTTTGTAACCATTCCATAATTTGCATGCATATCCCCCAACTGTCTCCATGGATTCTCTCCTAAAACGACATGCGAAAAGAATACCATTTCCCAATATTAAATGAACTTTTTGACATTTTTTTTTTCCTTTTGTAGATCAAAAACCATTCTTGATAGCATCTTCATCTTGGCTCTAGAAGCATGTTCCAACATTAAATGAACTTTTTGACATTTTTTTTTTCTTTTGTACATCAAAAACCATTCTTGATATCATCATCATCTCTAGAAGCATGTGGTGTGGCATTTTCCATTGCCCTTTCCGACCTTGGTCCTAATGGCATGAAGCGTACGCAAATTAAATATACATCTTCCAATATGCTACAATAAAATAATCTTATCCCGAAAATTAAAGCCTTTCATTTTTCATTTCCAAAATTTGGGACGTAACACTGATTATATACGTCATTCATCTCCCTCGCCACATTAATCTTCCCTTGTCCAAAATGGACGATAACGAGAGTGTCACTCCTACTGAGAACAACGAAACTAACAATCTTCAAATTCAAGATGAACAAAGAGCCACAATTACAACAGAAGAAGCAACTCCGGATCATCAAGATCAAGATGAAGAAGCCCTTTCCCTGAGAGGGCTTATATTAAACTCCGATGACGTCGAGTTCCAAGATCGACGCAGGTCATCCTCGGCCGATCTCTCCGAGCTTTTCGAGTTCTTCAGCGATCGAAATTCCGAGATGTCCCACGCGGAAGACATGATTTTCTGCGGTAAACTCATCCCTTATAAAGAACGTCACTCTCACCCTAATAACCACCCTCGTCGACATTGCCCTTCAAAAAATCACCATTTTCTCAAGCATCCCACCAGAGATGAGAGCTTCCATCGTCGACGATCCGAATCCTTAGATGACCTAACGACAAGCCAGACCAACAGTGCTGGGCACCATCATCAGTTCATGAGGAACAGCCGCTCTCTAGATTATCAGAAGTTGTATGGTAATTACTCTTCCAGGTGGACGGAGAAATTGGAGATCGAGAGAAGTACATCTAGTAAGAGTACAGGAGCAAGAGTTGACGCCACCACGGGGTCCAAGGAAAAAATACCCAGGCCAAGGTGGTACATGATGTTTGGACTAGTAAAATTTCCTCTAGGGATGGATTTCCAAGATATGAAGAGCCGGCAAGTCCGCCGGACTCCAAGTACCTTGTTTACGCCGGTGGATGCCGACGGAAAGACTCTCGTGAACCGGGTTCATCAGCGGCGGTGCTCAAGCTCGTGGGATCTTCTTAGGGTGCTAAGTTGCAAGGGCCATGCAAGTGTTGCTGTAACGACGCCGTTTAGTTGCCTACAGCAAATTTGACCAAGTCTCCGTATTTGACTACCAGTTGCTTTGACATAACCGTCCTCGTAGAATTTGGCTGGAGATGCTTGACGGAGGCCAAGTCAGTGAAGGGTAAACTCGGGTTTCTACTCCACTTGAGAGACTTCACTTGGAAGAGAAGATAATTGTTGATGATGATGTCTGTATTTAGTATATTAATTATGTTCATGGTGAGTCAAAATCAAAATAGGGTTTCCACTCTAAATAATTGTGTTCAATTTGAGTGACAAATTCAAAATTGTTGATGATGATGGTGTGTAGGTATAGTGTTAATTATTTGGGATGAAGGATTTGTCTTGCGGTGTTGAAATGGGGCCATTCAAAATTTAATGGAGATCACGAGGGTCCCGAGATGATGAAATTAATGAATTCCATATATATTTATGTTGTTTGTTGAGCAATTTTAAATTTCTAACTCTAGTTTAATGCACTTTTTTCTTTTCATGTATTTGGCAGTTTGTTTGGGGTATAATTCCTCTTCGTCCAGTCGGCTATCCATTTATTCTCCATATGCCATCCATTTATTCCACTCTAACAGACTCTGACTGATTAATACGTGCATGCATTTTCTAGAGGATCAATTGAAAATATTTACACTCGCAATTTGAATGTAATTTTTTTAAAAAAATACTAATTTATATACAAATGTTCTATAAATATATTAAAAAATGACAAGTAAATATCATATCATGAATACTAAATTACCAGTAATAGTAACTGAATGGTTGTCAACTTGTCATATAGTAATTGTTTCCTTCCGATAATGCATGGTTTACTTGATTTAATTTAACATGAAAAGGGTGGCCAATGTACTAGTTAATGCTTAAATTATACTACTACTTTCAAAGAGGACAACTTTGGCGAATTGTTTTAATGATGCGAGTGCTTTATAAATTATTGCTAAACAGCAATATATGTTGAGAGTCTGGTCAGATTTTGAAGATAACCATACATACTTTTGATTTAAGAGTCAAAGTTTTAGTGCCGTCCACAAGGCAGCAAATAAAATGAAATGAAAAAAAAAACAAGGAAAAAAAATGTAAAAGGCATATCAAAGATATGAAGCTTACAACAGTTAAAAAAATATTTTATATATTCGTAATACTTTTATTTTTAGTGTAATAATTTAATTATATAAGGTAAAAATATATATTTTTTTAAAAAAATTCACCCATAAATGTAGATAAGATAGTTTTTCTTTAAACTATAGATTATTTTTCTTTAATTATCTCTAGTTACACAATCATATTTTGTGCAGTAAATGTGTAAAAAATTATTGCGAGAAATCAGGTTAAATCAATAAAAATACAACCACACTGATAAGTCAAAAAATCTCCCCAATTTGTTAGAACATGTTGGGAGCATTAAAAGTAGTCAGCAAGTGAAGAAAAATCAAACCACAAAACACCAAAAAAAAAAAAAAAAAAAAAACCAAACACAAAGGAACATAAGATTTTTTAGTGGAAAACCTCTCCAATGTGAAGAAGAAAAACTATGAAACTCGTAAGTCCACCATCAAAACCTCACTATCAATCAATGAAATATCAAGTATAATTTCCAATAAGTACACAAGTGAGATTTGACCTCAAATAATCAACAAAAACAACCAAATCTCGAACAAAGAGCAAAATGTGAAAAACTTCATCAGAAAATTGCAATAATCCTACGAAATTTATATCTCAATTTTGAACCATTGAAATCCGATCTCCACCATACAAAACGTATAATAAGACGTTTTATACCACCAGTAAAAAATTCAGCTCGATCAAATCAGGTTAGCCCTCTGATTATCAATTTGACGAAAACTGCACAAACTAGAAACTTGCTGAAAATTGTCGTAGAAATTCTGTCTGAATTTTTCTCTTTGTCAATCACGATTTACAGTTCTTTAAAAGCTATAAGTACTAGGTTTAAACTCTTTAATTGGCCAAATAATTAAACTAATAACTTTGGACCTTTTCCACATAAGTTGGGAGCCCAAAAATTCAAAAAATCTCCCTCTCCCGGCAAGAGAGCAACATATTTCAAACTTCTATCTTGGAAATGACTTTGTCAACATATCAGCACTATTTTCATTCGTATAAACTTTTTCAAGTTCAACCAACTTCTTATCTAACATATCATGTATCCAGTGATATCTCACATCCATATGTTTCGATCCAGGATGAAAAGATAGATGCTTTTTGAGATGAATTGCACTTTGACTGTCACAAAGCAATACATACCTTTCTTGAGAGTAGCCAAGTTTCTTCAGAACTCTTTTACCTTTAGTAACTTTACCAGTTCATATGTATCATACAAAGTTTTCATCTCATCCTCCATAGCATGAACTTACTGATGCCTATCTACACATTTCATAGCTTCTTCATAGCATTCAGGTTCTCCTACATCAATCAAAAGCACATATTCATCAAGAGAATAATTAGAAAAAGATCGTCTATCTCTTATAGATCTTCTTAGTGAAACTGCATGTGGATCTGTTGTAGGACCATCCGGTTGACTTCTATTAATGTCATGCATGGAATTATGTAAATCATCATCATGCTGGCCATTTTCAACATCATCTTTGCTTCATGTCAGTTTTAACTCCCCCTTTAATTCTATCAGGCAATTGCAATATATGATTTGGATCAAACTTAGTGAAGTCATGCTACACATAAGAATTAGTCTTTTCTGCCTTTTCAATATTATCAATAGTTTGGTTTTCGTAAAATACCACATCTCGACTTCTCACAAGTTTTTTCTCTAGTGGATTATAAAATCTGTAACCATACTCATTTTGGGCATAACCAATGAAAATGCATTGTTTAGTCTTTACATCCAATGTTGACTTCTTATCTTTCAAAACATAGACAAAAACTTTGCAACCAAACACCCTCAAATAATCATAAGAGGTATGCTTGCCATTTCAAATATTTTTTGAAACATCACCTTACAAAGTAATAGTAGGAATTAGATTAATAACATGAGTAACAGCATATAAAGTTTCACCCTAAAAAGATTGTGGTAGCTTCGACTCAGTTAGCAAACATCTAACTCTCTCAATCAATGTTCTATTCATTCTTTCAGCCAAATCGTTCAATTAAGATGTTTTTGGAGGAATTTTCTGATGTCTAATACCCTGTTACCTACAATAATCTTCAAATGGCCCGCAGTACTCACCACCATTATTAGTCCGAATACATTTCAATTTTTTTCAATTCGCCTTTCAACCAAAGTTTGAAACTCCTTAATTTTATCAAACACTTGATCCTTTGTCTTCAAGGCATAAACCCATAATTTTTTAGAATGATCATCAATAAAGGTAACAAAATAAGTTGCACCACCAATTGACTGTACCTTCAATAGACCACAAATATCTGAATGTACCAAATCCAACACGTTTGGCATTCTATAAGGATGATTGGTTTTGAAAGACACTCGATTCTACTTTTCTTCAAAACAATGAGTGCATTTCTCCAAACTTGCACTCTTCACCTCTGGAAGAACATTTTTCTTCACCAAATTTTCAAATCCTTTTACATTAATAGGACTCAACTTCTTGTGCTATAACTCTGGTGAGTGATCATTCTCAACCACATTTACAGTGCTATTCGAAATAGAGGCTTGCATCAGGTACAAGTTTGCCTTCAACTTCATACCTTAGGCTACAACGATAGAGCTTTTGTTGAATTTCCATTTTCCATCTCCAAAACTGTTGTAAAAGCCATCATCGTCAAGTTTTCCAAAGGAAATCAAATTTAAACGAACATCTGGAGCATGCCTAACATCCTTAAGCAACAATTTTAATTCAGTATTAGTCTTTAGACAAACATCACTCGTGCTGACTACTTTTGACACACCATTATTTCTCATTCGTAATGAATTGAAATCATCTGCAGTGTAGGTAGTGAAAAAGTCCTTCCTAGCAGTAACATGAAGTGCAGCACTCGTATTAACCACCTAGTTATAATCGCAAGAAACAAGATTGATATCACTATCATAAAAAATAGTGACAAGTTCTCCATTATTGGTGATGGTCGCAACATGATCAACATTGTCGTCTTCTTTCTTTTCAAACTGTGTATTGTTGTTCCCACTCTCTTTCTTCAACTTGTAACAATACTTTTTGATATGCCCCTTATTGTAACAATAATGGCATTCAACATCTTTGAACCTCAACTTGGACTTATTTCTATTTTTGCCTTGATCATTTTGATTTATATTTTTTTTCCTCCCTCTATGCTCAACAGTTAGAATCTCATTATGTAAAGATGAACCTTCTCACCTCCTCATTGAGAATTCCACTTTTTGCATAATCCAACTATATGATATCATCAGGAGCAAAATTAGTGCGTGAAGCCCAAAAAATTTCCTAAGAATCATGCAAAGTATTTAGCAACCATAACCCAAGAATCTCATCATCAAATTTTATTCCAACATTAGACAGTTGATCCAAAACTCTTTGAAACTCATTCACATGGTTAGAAATAGGAGTACCTTCCTTGTACCTTAATTGTATCAACTGTTTAAATAAAAGCAATTTGTTGTTCTCACTCCCATTTTTATCTGACTTGGAAGCAGGCTTCTGACTCACAAATACAAGTAAGTGCATACTCTTCACAAATAACAAATCTTTCATTTTGTCTTTCCATTTATGATAATTCAAACCATTCAAACAAATTATCTTACTTGTATTAACCTCCATAATTCTAACAAATTAAAAACACACTTTGATACCAATCTGTTGGGAGAAATCAGGTTAAATCAATTAAACACAATCACACCAACAAGTCAAAAAATATCTCCAATTTGTTAGAACTCGTTAGGAGCGTTAAAAGTAGTAAGCAAGTAAAGATAAATCAAACCCCAAAACACCAAAAAAACCAAACACAAAGGAACACAATATTTTTTACGTGGAAAACCTCTCCAATGTGAAGAAGAAAAAATACACAAGTGAGATATGGCTTCAAACAATCAACAGAAACAACCAAATCAAACAAAGAGTAAAGTGTTAAAACTTCACCAAAAAACTGCAACAATTTGATGCAATTTATCAATTTTGAACCGTTGAAATCCAATTTCCACCGTTAAAAACGTAGAATAAAATATCCTCTACTACCAGTAAAAATTTCAACTCGACTAGATCAGATTTGTCCATCTGATCATCAATTTGATGAAAACTACGTAGATCGTAAATTTATTAAAAATTGTCGTAGAAATTCTGCTTGAATTTTTTTCTCTCTCAATCACAATTTACAACACTTTAAAAGCTATAAATACTTGGATTACACTTCTTTATTTGCAAAATAATTTCAGACTTTTTTTACATAAGTTGGAAGCTCAAAAACCGAACAAAATTTTTGTCGTATAATACTTTGCATGACAGATAAATCCCCAAAGCGAGATTTAAAGGCATTATATATACTTAATTACAATCCACGTTGTTTACTTTTGGTGATCATGATTTTTTTAAAATAATTAATTTGTTACTTTAAATGTTTATGGGGTTAGTTGAACGATGACAATATATATGTTCAAACATTGCAAATATTAATTAGGAAAAGCATAAATTAGTTAGAGGTCGCTTTAAGATTAATTAATTTCATTAATCTGGTTTGGTGAAAAGTAACCTCATCATCTTAATGTAATATCCCAAATTAAAAACCCTGTTCTTAACCTTTATCATAAACTTTATTTTTCTTAACATCAAATGAATGTAAGTTTTAATAGGTTATAAGTTTAGGTTTTGTGAAATTGAGTCCCATGGTTAAAAATCTTGTGTTTCTGACCACTATTTATATACCGTAATAAGGAACATTACATATAATTATGAATTGATTTAATAAAATAAATTAATTTTTAACCTGGGTATGATAAAATTATTTCAAACAAGAATGACTATCGATATAAACTATTTAAATATAATTTGGCTTGACAACATAATGCGAAAATGTGAAGCTCGAAGCTCTTTTGTCCGTGCACATGTATTGATGATATTTGCTAAGCCATTAGTTGGCCTCAACCAAGCTTAATGTAAATTTATTTCAAATTTGGCATAGAAAGAAAAAATAATACTGAAATGAGAATATGATTGCCCTTTCACATCTTTTCCGGTTTTGCCTTTTCCCATGTATTCATATTTTATGGTACTGCATAGACAGTGTATAAATGGTATTTTAAAATATATTTTTATATTTTTATTTATTTTTTAAATTTTTTTATACATTTTTTATCTCACAAGTACTAATTTAAAAAATATAAAAAAATATTTTAAAATAATATCCATATAATCATTTCATAGAGGATAAAACACTCAAAGTAAAGGGAAATAGTAGAGCGGGACATTTGTTTCCTGCCACTTTTTTTGAAAATTATAATTTTGTCTGTGACATTTTGTAATTTTTTTCTAAACATTAATTATAATTTAACATAGAAAATTCTGTAATTTTTAAAATTTATGTGTAATTTTGAATTTATTTTATCTTACCATTGACCATTATATTTTAATCTCTTTTCCTTTAAAATTGTCCTTTGATCTTTAGAAAATTATAATTTAACCTATAAAAGTTTATAATTTTTAAAATTTTCCACTAAATCTACCCGATAAAACATATATATATATATATATATATACCTCTCCGCGGACCCCAGTCCGCGGGCCTTCTCATTTCCTCTTACGTTACCACTAAAATAAAGAATTCTGTATAATTTATTTCTATTATATCTTTAAAATATTATTATTTATTTTTTATCTAAAAAATCCAATAAAGGCGTAAACTATCATAGCAAGATTTTAAAATAAAATTCAAATGGATTACATAAATTATTAACAATTTTGATTAAAATATTAAAAAGTTAATTTCACAATGGTTTTAAAATGAAAATGTGAGGACCGAGGACCGAATTAGATAAAAATTATCACAACTACATCTACATACACACGTGTATATACGATTTGTGCAAAGTAATAAGTTTGGCTTCTAAATTATGTATAATTTATTTCACTAAACTTATATTTTTACTGTAAATTTATACATACTATCCGGACTGCTAAGAGGTCAACAGTTGGTGCAAAGGCAACAGAACGCTATTGAATCAAATGACAAAGACATTGTTGAGAAAAAGATGATTTTTCTCCAATGAAATGAAAATTATTGGATTCATGTAACGGGATACAGATTTTTCATTCCTTAGCCGGAAAGATATGTGGGCATAAAAAGTGGATTAAGTGAAACAGAATTGACTGAACGGTAGAGTTGTGGAGAAATCATTTTTTATTTTGTGCCGAACCCATTTATAAAGTGCAGGCTGAAACAGGTGAAATCAAAGGCCATTACTTGAATTTTACTGCAAATAAGTTTTAAAATTTCTTTGGAAAAAAATTCAGTAAAAGTGGTAGCGCATCTCTGATCAACACGGGATTCTTAAAGAGTAATTTACAATGAATCTTTACAGTAACAAATATAGTATATAAATAATAAATAATATTAAATTATTAAAATAATTATTATTGAATCTTTAATTTCGTATAAATATTATAAGATTTTTATGAAAATTTTTCATTATCCGTATTATCACTCATTTTTAAATGGCGCGGAGTTTTGCTGTGGTTCGGAGACTTCCATCTTGGGGTGGTGGAGGACAACGAAAAAATGGGGTTGGCATCTATTATAAATACATCCTACTGGTTAGACAAGTTGGCCATAACCCACAACCAATAGAACCCAAGATGACCCACTTATGTTCAATCCAATCCATCAACGAGTGTTTGATTTGCGTTGTTATTTTTTCCTTTTTACATTTCTAAAATAATTTTTTTTTACATTTTCAAAATAGTTTCTATATGAAAATTTTTATTTTATAAATGTAAAAGCACCAAAAAAAAATGTAATACATAATAACCCCTAATTCTTCTCATATTGTCGAAGTAATGACATGAAATTCTTAGACATTTGATGTGAATTTTTTGTATTATTCTTACTAATAATGACAATTTATAATTTATATAAATTTAATGGTGTATTAAATGTGTTATATTTTCTAATATAAAAAGTTAAACCAAATAAAAATGGATTTTTTTTTAGGATCAAGGAAGTAGTTAATAATCTTTTTAATATATTATTAGTATTTTTTAATTTGATTTTTTTTTGGTGGAAACATAAAAGTAGTACTAAATTAGCACACTTTCATTAAAAAAAAAAAACAGAGAGTTTCTTTCAAAATTTCTTAGTTAAAAAAATCATTTTAAAACTTTTTTCTGTATTACTTTTATTAATAATAATAATGTATGAGCTAAAATTAACATGTAAAGATTGAGTTAAAATATATATTTAATGACACACTAGAAAAGAAATATATAATTAGCGTTTAAAAAGTGTTTTGAAAGACTTCATCGAGACTCAAACGATCACATCTATAAAAGGGCGAGTTATGTTTTACAACTAGGGATGTTTAAAATCAATGATCTGATTTGATCTACATTTAAGCGCATCGTGATCTGATCGGATTACATTTGGATCGGATCGGTTTTGATTTGATTTAATCCATTTTGGATTTTTTTTTCTTTTCATATACAATGTTAGGTAATTTAACTTAAATTTAAAATTAATAGTTTCATGTTAAAATTTTTTTTTATATAAAGATAATAAATAAATTTCTTGTAAATATTTTAATTTGTGTATTTTTCATATAAATTAATTTGTGTATTTGCATGTAAATATTTTAATTTATTTTGTCACAAATTGACTAAGTTTAATTAAATAATGATTTAAATTATCAAAAAAATACTAATTTATATTTTATAACTAATGTTTGCCATTTTTGGAAGAAAATTTGGATCAAAACGGATCAGATCGGATCAGATCGATATAATATAAATTAATTTGTATATTTTTATGTAAATATTTTAATTTATTTTGTCATAAATTGAATAATTTTAATTAAAAAATTATTTGAATTATAAAAAATAATACTAATTTATATTTTATAACTAACGTTTGCCATATTTGAAAAAAAAATTATGATTTTTTTTTCCATTTGAATCATACAGATAAGATCGGATCAATATAATCAAATTTGATCCATTTTTATCTTATCTGAAACTTCGAATCGAATTAGATCAAATCGACAAGTTGATCGATCCGATTCGCAGATCAAAATGAACAACTCTATTTATAACTACAAAAAAGTTGTAGGCAAAACAATAAACTTTATTCCGAGATGGAAAGGGTCCCTAAAAGCAAATATCCCATCTGGCCAATGTGCTAGCTTGGGTTTATTTATTATTAACTCATTATTGGAAATATCCATCTTCCAAATTCTCCACCCTCCCCCACCTACCTTTAGCCAACCATATTTCCCAACGCCATTACTCAGTGCCATATTCACAATCAACTTTCAAAAATTAGTTTCCAAATTCACGACATTTGGAATTAGGACATTACTCTTTGGCAAAGTATTTATTTTTTCTTCTCCCAACATCAAACTTTTTACTTTACAAACCATTTGAGAAAGGATAGCCCGAGCAGTGAACTAAAACCTACTGGTAAAACTTACACGGCCATGGAAGAGTTCCCAGATTCGAGTCTCATGGGGTGGGGGAGAGTTAATATTCTATCTGTTTAAAAAAATATATATTTATTTTTATATTATTCTTATTAATAATAATAATATATAATTTAAATTGAAAATAAAAAATTATATATTTAATAATATATTAAATTTGTTATACCAAACCAAAAATGGATTCCTTAAAAAGAAAAGAGTAATAAAATTGTTATAAGATCCACAAATATTACAAATTCTCTGTTTCCATCCTCTATCCCACTTGTATATTACTATTAAAATGACTTAGTTTTAAATCCAATTTTAATTAAGCAATTGATCGATTTCAAACCACATCATATCGTATACAAAAGACTCTGAAATTCACCCAAAATGTTAATTTGGGCACAGAGGTTTAAGAGACACCCAAATCAAAGACTATTTAATAGGATTTGTATTTTTCAAAGAGAGGCAGAGGATGAATAGGATTAAAGAGAGATTGCAATAGTGGAAGCTTTAGGGTTGAAGAAAATCACGTATTATTTTATGGGTTCTCTTCTAGAACCTACTAAGAAAACCATTAACAAGATCCAAGAAAACTATTGACAAGTAAGGTAAAAAAAATGGATGAAGGAAATTCCAATTGCAATTGCAATTTGTGGTTGCATGCTTGTGAAACTTCTCTGTTGATAATCTCAACACCGTCTTTGGATTTTCTCTTTCTGATCTTTTTGAAAAGGCAATGGGTTTGGGGGGAAAAAAAATATGAATCTTCGGATTTTCTCTTTTTGATCTTTTTGAAAAGGCGATGGGTTCGTGAGGGAAAAGAAAAATGATAGTAGGACATGAAGAGAAAAAGAGAGAAAAACAAAAAGGAAAAAAAAATCAGTTTATTAAAGTTGACTTAAAACCCACCGATTATTAAAAGTTAACTTGAAATTTACTAATTATTGAAAGTTGGCTTGAAGTCGACTGATTATTTAATTAAATTAGATTTAAAATAATATTATTTTAATTATGACATATAAGTGGGATAAAGAGTTAGAAATAGAAAATTAGTAATTAGATTCAAAATAATGTTGTTTTAACTGTGATATACAAGTAGAATAAAAAATTAAGAAGAGAATATTTGTTCTATGATAGATAGGTATTAGGAAAAAACAATAAAAATGAAATGATAGCCCCCGAATGGCCTATTCTATGGCTGCTGAAATATATGATTTTCTTAAATATAATATAATTAAAAGTAATTAATTGATAAATAATGCTAAATTTATAATTTGTTGTATTTATTAATATATATTGAATTTGATAAATATAAAATAAATAAATTTAAAATATTATTAAATTTCAATTTTAATGTAATGTAAATTTATTTTCTATTAATTATTTTAATTATTTCATATTTAATTAGAGTATTGATTTTCATATTTTAAAATGTATATTAAAATTTAATTTCAATGTAATGAAAATTATTTTTCATTAATTGTTTAATATTAATTAAAATTATAAGTTTTATTATTAATATATATTGAATTTTATAAATGAAAAATAAATAATATTTTAGAATTATTAATTTAAATAGAAGTAAAATGGAGAAGTTGAGTCCCATCCCACCCGTACAAGTCTATCTTCACCGGCTGTGATGTGAAATTGATATCTTGGTATTAGATTGATTTGATTTAAATATTCATACAATAATATACGAATTAGATATATAATTTAAGTTAAAATACTAGTTATATTAGAAGTTATTGATTTGATTCGATTTGATTCGTCGAATCAATTTTATAAATATATTAATTTTACGAGTAAAAATAAACCATTATAATTTAGAATAATGAAAGAGATAGTGACAAATTATAATAATTCCATATAATATAATAACTGATGTGATAATTATGAAAAGATAAAATCATCTATTCATTCTCGTTATAAAACACAAATAATAAGAGATAATTTTGTCTTTTTACTACGTCAGTGACCATACAAAATTATTATAATTTGTTATTATATTAATTATTACTTTATAATTTATTGAGTTAGAACAAGATTTTAACTCGAGTGGCATAGCTTGAATAGGCCATGCAACTATTCAAGTCTCTTTGCAGCCAGTGTGGTCAATTTAATGCTTCTTTCTTAATCAAAGAGAAAAGAAAAACCAGTAAACGGCTTGCAGCCCAACATAAAATGGACAAATGCCGTTTGATTCATGACAAGTCATTAGTGAGTAAGTATTTCACAAAACTGGGAATAAAAGTCCACATTGTGCTGCTCATCATGACATTAAACATTGGTTAGTTTAACCAACTTCAACTTGTCATTTGGGCAGAAGTAAGGTCAGTAAAATTAAACGTACTTATGACCAAAAAAGTGACCACAACTCAGCATCAAAGCACAGAAAATGCAGGTGAACCCACGTACCAAATTGAGGATATTCATGTAATTTGCTGAGGCTGAGATGATGTGTAGCTCCGCACACGTGGCAAAAACCCAGTAGTTTAATGCATATTATTATTCCCCTTCAAACGTAAGAAAATTTGGGTGTAGATGTGAATATATCGTGACAATGATCAAATCTCGAGAATGGAGATTGCTGTTCATGAGTGAGTCTCCGGGTTAAAATAAGACCCATCCCATTTTTAAAAGACAGAGACAGCGGTGGTGCTGATAATATTCCTGGTGCTTGCTTTTTGCGTTGCTGTAGATGTATCCTGCATTGCATGTGTTTGTGTAAATGTCTGAAGGAGAGGAATTTTTGGTATTACCTTGAAGTTTTCTCCAATTTGGGATTGCTATAATCGCCCCCGCACCCCACATAGTTTCGCAAATCGCAATAATTCAGTTTCGGACACTCCTAGGAGACTTCTATGTAAACAGCCTCGTTTAGTTGTCTCCGTCTTCTTTGTAAATTCAGATTGAAATTCATTCATTTCTCTGATTATTTCTTTTTCAAGAATCCCAATAATTGTAGGAATCCCTCACTTATCTCATGAGCTCTTTATTATCGTCTATTGTTTTTACATCATTCAGCTAAAGATCTCAACTTTATTCCTAATCCCTTCTTTATTGTATTAAGTTCTTCGAATAAATTAAATGGCAATTGCATTGGGGTTGTTTACTCCTGTAGTGCCTAGTGGAGTTAGGAGGAGATTTTCTGTATCGTTAGGCATTTATCGATCTGGGTTTTGGTTTTCTGAGGGAGTCTCCACAAAGAGGATCCTCTGTTCCAGCACCGTTGAAGGGGCTCAGAACGTTTCGCGTGCTCAATCTCGAGTGCCCAGGTAATGTATTCTCTTAAATTTCAATTTTTGGTTTATCTTGGCTTCCGTTCTGCTGTAGCTTCAAGTGGAATGGGCACAGTAACGGGGAGGAACCTATTCTTTGTCCCTTTTTAGTTCAAGGTTATTGCCTGATGATTTCTTGATGCAATTTGCTTGAAATGAGTAGCTTGCGTCTTGCTAGAATGAAGCCTATGTAGGATTGTCTTCATTTATTCTTCAAATCTTCATCAGTTGAGCGCCTTTTGCTAGTAAGTTTTAGCTAATTACTTTTTGTTATTTTTTGTGTGGGAGACAAGAGATGGTTCTTCGGAAATTGCATGTCTGGTTGGGTCAATTCTGATTCGACTGAATAGGTTACTCTTGAGTTTTCAAATCAGTATACTTGACAATTTATTCATGGAGCTTGGATTAATGTGGTAATTTAGTATATTTAAGGGGATAATTACAAATCAAGAAGCTATAAATTTTGTGTGAGATTAGATTGGAGGTTGATGAACTGATATTTTGCTCTTATCTTAGTAAATTATCAGCAAGCCACTAAAATCTGAGCCACCACAGAATATAAATGGCAGTGATTACATGCGTAATGACATGAAACAGATAGGAAAGGATCTAAAGTGTGCTGGGGCAATTGAAAGTTATATTGAATGGGTATCAGAAAGATTATAATCATCCATGGACTTAAAATTTAGGGCAGAATTGCTTTCATATTGCTGTTTTGCATGTTTAATATGTGATGAGCATTGTAAATCGATATACCCTTTATGGCAGATTTCTGCTCAAGTCTTCTTTTTCAATCTCTGTAATTAGTGTTTTGTTGTTTCTATGTAGAGGAGATCTTGATGCATGAAAAGATGAGAAACACATATGGACATAGTTTGGTAGGAATGGTTGATTCCTGCAGAATAAGTAATTATTATTATTTTCTAAGCAATCATTTCAGGATACTGATTGTCATGTAGATGATAACAACAACTAAATTTTTGGAAGCAGTAACAATGTTACTCTTTATTTCAGATGAGAGTAACAATGGGGAAATAAGAGATTTTATCTCAGAAATTATCAATGTCTAATTGAATGAGAACTAGCTACCAAGACATTTTAAAATTTTCTCACATTTTCAATGTTTGATCAGAAGAGAATTAGCTGTATTTGATACAATTCCAATGCCAAAGTAGTTTGCAAATTGTCCAGGTGAAGTTTCATGTTTATTCAGGAATTGATAGTCCGGAAACTTCCATTGTTCTTGAGATTTTTGTCTATTTGTTGCTTGCGCATGTGTTTAACTAACTTGCATACAAATTACTTTTTTATTTTTATGCATCTAATTTTTCCTTTACATTTCTAAACATCATCTAAAAAACACACAATCAAAAGGAAATCATTGTATGTTGTTCTAGACTAGTGTAGGTTTTCATTCATTACCTTCTTTTTGGGGATTTTTTTTCCAGTTTGGATTAGTTTTTCATTTGAGTGAACTTGTTTGCTATGGATATACATTAAAATGTCCTGGTTGCATTATTTTTTCCCCCCATTTCCCATTGCATTCTTAATACAAGATTGTTCTCAGGCTTGCTACCAGAGGCTGCAAACTTGTTGGATGTGGGTCTGCTGTACCAAGTCTCCAAATTTCGAATGATGATCTTGCAAAAATTGTTGATACTTCAGATGAATGGATATCTGTTCGAACTGGCATTCGTAACCGAAGAGTTCTTTCTGGTAAAATCTTTTTTCCCCTAAATGAATTTATATTTTGACATTCGCATTAACAGTTGCTCTGACACTTTTTAGTGGATTAGATAAGACACTCTGAATCTTATGGTTGGGATATTTGAGTATCATGGTACTCCAGCTGGCAGATTTATTGAAGTGGATACATTCTTCAGACCTGAAGCCATTTAGTTCTGAAAGTCCAAACTCACCTGCTTTTGAGCATTTTTAAGCCCACACAGCTTGCATTAAGCAAAATTTTTCTTGATGTGTTCAATTCATTGCACTACCTTATGGATTTGTGGTTCACTTCACTTGCATTCATAATCGAAACTTTCAAATTTCTTGCTGTTTGAACACTTGATTTTGTTTTCAGCATAGTCCTGATTTTCTTGAAGTCGGTTGTCCAAGTTCTTATGGTTTTTACTTTGAGTTCCACATTATGTGAACATGTTTCCTGGTATCTAAATAATCATCATTGGTCCTGTGTATTTGGACTTAATCATCATTGTCTTGCATCATGTCTTAGAATAAAATTTTCTTCAACCTTAATTGTCTTTCATTTGTTTGGTTTAAGCATTGTGGACTGTGATTTGTTTTGACCAGCGATTGTGATCTTGTAAATCAATTGTTCGTTTGTGAATTTTCTTTTCAGGTACAGATAGTTTGACAGCTCTGGCTGTAGATGCAGCCAAAAATGCTCTTGAGATGGCCAAGATTGATCCTAGTGAGGTGGACCTTCTCTTGCTTTGTACTTCCACTCCAGAGGACCTATTTGGCAGTGCTCCACAGGTATAAATCTTCAGATAGCCGAACTAAAGTATTTTGTAGTCAATCGTATCTGTAAAATCATGTTTAGATTTAGCCATTGGGACACTTACAGTAATTTCCAGGTGGATACTTTTAGTTTTCTAGTTTCATGCATGGGAAATTGATGTGGTTGTAGCTCGTTGGACTTGTGTATAGCTTATATGTCTTGACAACTGGGCTCTGCATACAACATGGCAAACTCATCAAATGCCTTGAGAGCTGGGTAGGAAAGCAAAAATTAAGCATGAAAAATAATACATATTACAACGTTTTAAAAGAGAGCCATAAAAAATATCTTTATTTTAATGCTCTCAGATTAAGTAAACATGAAATGTTGAAAAAGCAAATTTGAGGAGCACCTTCACATGACATGAATAAAGGAATGGAATACTACACCTTACCTGCTGTATCTAGTTTTGTGTTATATTTGGACCAGTTACATGCAGCACTTTTGTTCCATTTAGCTTCCTTTTACTGGTCCAAACATAACGATGAAGATATTGATCTTTGACCAGAATAAATTCTTCTCATCCTGCCTGCAAAATATCTGCGAAGTGAAAATTTGGAGTTTAAGAGACTGCTTCCTCAAATTTGCTGTTTTCTTTCAAGTTCTGTTAATGACTTATGCTGAATGATTAGAATCATGCTTGATAACCATCCGATGGTCTCCTTTATGCATCAGATCCAAAAAGCTCTTGGTTGTAAAAACAATCCACTAGCTTATGATATCACTGCTGCATGTAGTGGGTTTGTGTTGGGCCTTGTTTCTGCTGCTTGCTATATTAGAGGTAAATGCTCACTTATGTTCTTAAAAGTTAGAATCTACAAGAGTTGCATTAGAAGTTGACACTGCTCTGCTGTGTTATAGGTGGAGGCTTTAATAATGTTCTCGTGATTGGAGCTGATTGTCTTTCTCGCTATGTTGATTGGACTGACAGAGGAACTTGTATTCTCTTTGGTGATGCTGCTGGTGCTGTGTTAGTACAGGTAGTGTTCTATTTTTTGGGTTCCATTTGTGGATCTTAAGCATTTCACAAAAAGAAAATGGAAGTAGTGTCCAATATATTCCTTTGGATGTGTTTTTATCTCAGCATCAAAAGGAATGCCTTGACCCTCAAGTGATAAATTTTCTTGAATATAACCTTTCTTTTTGTAATTATAAGTTGCAGTGAATACATCCTTGTTAGCAGTCACATGTTGCATCAACATGCATGGTCAGAAAGCGAATAAATACATGTTTCTTGCTTCCTGTTTAATGTTAAGCTAATCTGCTTGCTTACAAACCAAATTAATGTTCATAATGTACTGTTACAGTAATTCTGTAAGTTCTACTTATGAACAACAATAAGGCTTCTCAAAATGTTTGCTTTGTTTGACATTTTTGTTCTGTTTACTCCCTTTTCGCCTATCTTTCATTGTCTTTCTCACTTTGGCTAATGCCATTTGGAAACTAACTGCAAGACACAGCAACCAAACTCAGAAAAAAACAAAGGCTCTTATCTCGGACTCTAGTGTAGTAAACAGTAGTAAACACTGATTTAGTGTTCTTTAAACTAAGAGAATGTGTTTTTCCTGAATAATTAAGATTGCCATGTGACATAAAATGGTGAACCATGAAGTATTATAACTGAACCTGCCTAATCTTACACTTAGTTATTGATTATTTCTATCTCAGTGGAAGGCAAACAGAACTGACTTTTCTAGATTCAGGCACAGATTATCCAACAGAGGTATTCCGGAGATAATTTGATCTAAACAATGTTCTTAAAGTTCTCAAACTCTTTCTTTATCACGATCAATAGAGATTAGTCTCATTTTGAAGTTAATTGTGGTTACATAATTTTTTGTAGGCTCATCTTTATAAACTCAAAACACAGATAATTTGATGCTTATAACTGAGAAGATAAGACATGGGTCCTTTGAATCTTGATAAAGAGATCTTACCAAAGTAAACTCACCATAAATCAAAGAACCCCTTCAAGTTTCTCTTAGATTTCTGCTGGTCCTGTTTATGTTTTGCTCATTTTCCTTTTTTCTTCATATTGAAAGTTGCTTGGCTTATTATTCTGATTACTGCTTGTTTTTCACGTTCCTTTTGTTTATATGGAATCCACAATGACTGTGTAACTGTTATCTTTTGCGTGTTGCCAGCCCTCTAAGACATATTCATCCTGGAGACAATTTTTATTCTCAAATAAGTTTTCCACCTTTTCATGAAAATTTGAGATTGAGGTTGCTCTCTTAGATACTTTAGCCCTATCAGTGATTTTATTGCTGTATTTTGTTAGGAAATTCAGTTGTTAAAGGTAATGAATGTTCCTTATGTAGTACCGAGGCTTCTAGCTTGTGGAAGCTATCTACCTTGCTTCTCTTGTTGTACTCTATCTGAGTTTCTGTTATAAGAAGTATCATGCAGTTTACTACTCACATGAACTTCTTCATTCATATTAATATCTGCACATGTATGTAGGCCTGTGATGGTGAAGAAGATGGTTTATTTGCATTTGACATGCATAGTGATGGTGATGGTCAGAGGTAGGTAGATTCCTTTTTGGGGAATTTGTCATATTTTTCTAATAAATAATGAGCAACAAATAGGATTTGTCTTTTGCAGGCACTTAAATGCTACCATCAAAGGAAATGAGTCCGACGATCATGGATTGGGTTCAAATGGTTCAGTCCTTGGATTTCCTACCAAAAGTTCTGCTTATTCCTGTATCCAAATGAATGGCAAAGAAGTCTTTCGTTTTGCTGTTCGTGTTGTGCCACAGTCGATAGAATCCGCTTTAGAGAAAGCTGGCCTTCCAGCATCCTGCATTGACTGGTTGCTCCTTCATCAGGTATGCAATATGAGGCTTGAAAATGTCATTATGGCGGATACCCATTTCTTTTTTGCATTTTTTGCTTGAAATTTTTGTCATTTCTAGTAGCATTATTGTGACTCCAGTGGAAATCTTAGTACAAGTTCAATGTTTGCTTAAAAGTGCGAGCATATTCTCCAGTTCTCTCTCATGGTTGATAACGTTTTTAACTCTTGGATTACTTACGTGCAGGCAAACCAAAGGATAATTGATGCAGTTGCGACACGCTTATACATTCCATCAGAACGAGTCATATCCAACTTGGCAAATTATGGTAACACAAGTGCTGCATCCATTCCATTGGCATTAGATGAAGCAGTTAGGGGTGGTAAGGTGCAGCCAGGGCATACTATTGCAGCTGCTGGCTTCGGGGCTGGCCTTACATGGGGTTCTGCTATTCTTAGATGGGGTTGACAAAAAATTCTACTCAAACAACGAAATAGTAAAAGCTGAAAAAAGAGTAGAGAATATGCTTCATACTGCCATTCTGGAGTCGTTGCTTCCAAATTTTGTTACAGTGCCGTTAATGGGAGGTGCAATAGCATAGTTTTTCTCAGCTCTTTTATGTTTGTCCTTTTTTCCCCTTCCCCCTTTTTTAGTATTAATTTTCCAGTACAGATACATCAATAAATTTTGATTCTTTTTCTTTCTTTACCCAGTGTTCTTGTTTTCAAAATTTCTGTACCATTGGCGTATTAAAAAATGTGTTTTTTTTGGAAAGCTTTAGTGTCTGAAGTGGTGTAAACTGTGAAGCACATAGGAAATGCGCAGTCAATTTGGATTGGATACAAATTCCATTTGGAGTGCTTTGGTTGTTGACATTTAAGTGTAACTCCCTTTTCGTGTTTTTGGTTCCTTCATTTTGGAACTTCTCCCATTCTATTTATCAAACCAAACTTAAATTTCCCTACTTATGAAAGGAAAATGAAATAAAATGTTGTGGGAATAACAATGGATGGGAGACTCGTCCCTTTAACGCCCATTACTTTTTGTTTCAATGTTCAGACAAAATTCATAACCTTTGACAAACAAATCAAATGTAGTTGTGTAAAAAGTTTTTCATATTTTCCTGTTGTGATAACATTGAAAATTAAGAATTTGATCATCCAATTTATAATTCATGTACCTTTCTGTCTAGATTGTACTTTTTCTTTGGTTTTTTCGTGGCTGTTGAATGAGCAGAAAAAATGGTTTTGGTTGGCACTAAATTAAAGGGCTAAAAAGCAGCATAGGCATGGAAAAATACAACTATAGTATTGAACAAGAGGACTGACGGGCATAGAAAAATAAATGTCTGCCCTCCTCTAATCTCTATATATTAAGCTCTATCATGGATTCATAATACTGTTGACAGCTGGGCAAGATTGGTCATTTTTTTGGCACGCAAAATGTGGCTATGTTTGGAATTTTTTTTTCTGAAAAATAAACTGATTATATAAACGTTGAAATACTCAAGTTAACACATTATATAAAGAATTCATAGAATGGCTAGTTTTAAATGGGCGGGTCCTAACACAATTAACCTAACCTAGTAAGGGTTGGTTAAAACAAAACTCCGATCAAACGGGACTAGCATAACCTCAATATAGGGAGACCGGTATAACAAAAATAACAAAAATCTTAACTTATCGGCCTCTGTTTGCAAAACTCCCCCAACATGATCAGAAGAAACGAAACGCAAAAATCCGTGTAGTGTAGCTCTGTATTAGTCGATCCCTCTTATCTTTGCACGGCCTTACGTTTCATATCACCATGCTTGACCCTCCTCCTAAGTTAGGACATCAAAATCCTACCACAAGGAAATCTCGCGGATAGTACCAAGAAACGCCGCTAGCTTCAAAATTCAGCACTAAAGAAACGGCCCCGATACGTCTCCACTCGTCTTCCCATACGAGGGACCCAAAATCCAACTAATGTCAGTACCCAAAAAAACTATATATATATAGTACCCAAAAAAACTATATATATACACACTGTAACTATATTAAAATACTATAACTACAAAATTGCACCCTTTTCGCACTTTTTTCCCATGCAACTACAGTAACTTGCTTTTGAAAAAATGGCCATTGGCCGCAAATCTAAAATAACTATTTGCTATGTTTGGATTGTGTTTTATTTAGTTAATTTTTTTAAATAAAAATAAAAATAAAATATTTAAACATCTTTTTATTTCAAAATTTTCTTTTCAAATTCTCTTCTTATAATTTTTTAAAAAATTCTTTTTATTTTCACTTCAAAATATTTTTTCTGTAAAAAAACAATTCAAATTTTTTTACAGATTTCAATATAAAATCTCAAATAAATCACAATCCAAAAATGGCCTATTGCCGACATTCGTGGTTCGTGGTTAGTACTGCCCGACCGCGCTTGACCACTACGGCCGAACTTACTTAATGGGAGATGCACCATTGCAAACTCTGCTTGTATGGAAATGAGTACCTAAAACTAAAATCAATTCCTTGTTTCGTTTGTGTTTTTATTTGTAAAAAGTTACATTTTTTTAATCACAAAAAAAAAAACATTCAAACAATTTTTAATTTCAAATTCAAAATTTAAATTCCCACCAAAATTCTTCTCACATTATTTTTTTAAAAAATTCCTTTAATCTACTTTTTCATATTGTTTTTTCTTACAAAAAAATTTTCGCCGAAACTTTCACATATTTCAATACAAAATTCTCAAAAACAACAAAATCCAAACATATAAAATTTTCAAATGACTGAATTGGAGAAGTGACAAACATTACTTATTTAATGTTAATTGTGTGATGTACATGACAATTCTCTATACAGGGATGATATTGACACTCTACTTTTTTTATTAATGATATTCTATTTTTGTTGCAAAAAACTAATATTACCAAGCTTGGTCTTGCATAAATAGTGTTTCAAAATTCATTTTTTATATTTTTTGATATGGTAATTATGATATAAGATATGTATTAGAAATGATAGAAGTGTTTTGCAAAGCGCAAAATGTGTTTTGAGAGACTATCCATACAAGCCATATACTTTTAGCAATATATGTATATACTAGTTTTTTGTGACCCACACGAGACTTGGGCGCCCTAGTATATATAAAACATAATGGATTATTTTCTTATTTAAAATTTTATATATAAATAAAGAAATCAAATAAATCACTAAAACCTAATAAGTTTCATCCTTTTGAAAAATTAAATTCTGATTTAATATAATTCAAAAATATTAACAAAAGTTTTTTTTTTAATCTTTTAATACGTTGTGATATTCCAAATTTTGGTATGAAATGGTTTTATATGAAATAATAACAAGTAATAATACATATTGAGTATAATAATATGTTATTGTAATAATACCTTTTGAAATATTGACTTATTTTGTGAAAAGATGTGTGGATTTTACATTAAAATTTTGGGGTCTTTTTTTTTGTGAAAATTGTGAATAAAATTTGGATTAAAAAATTACATGGTTGATCCAATTGAGCATAAATAAATAAAAACTTACACAACTAAAGTGGGAGTAAGAAAACAAAAATGGAAAAGTGAAAACTATATTGAAGTTGCAGAAATCAAAATAGAAGGAATGAATAACTATATTAAAAAATTTTAATTTTTTAGTCTAAATTTAAATCAATTGTCTTCAATTTATTTTTTTAAATAAAAGAGATAAAAAAAAATTCGAGTTTATTCAAAATATTCACAAGACCAAATGGAAGCTACAAGTAAAACACAATTATAGTTTGTTTTGAGCATTGAAAAACATAAGAAAATTTATCAAAAATTATAGTAGGGTATTAAGATTCCTTTCTCAAGCCAAGAGTTGATTTTATTAGCTAGACCTACTAAAGACTTTTACACAATTAATATTCCTACCAATTAAATTTATTGATTAATTTTGGAACTTAGAGTAAAAATTGATAAAATAATTAATATTTCCCTTTCACTAAAACAGATTAGAAGGCCTATATGCCTAATTTGTGTAAATTGAGTGTTTTATTATTTCTAATACATCGATCAGGCAGGTTTGGATACATTAAATACAGCCTATATAGTATACATGTATCATAAATCTTTATTGAAAATGACATTGAATATATCCATTTTGAATGTCATAAAATGTATGTTGATTGTTACCTTAAAAATTAGAAAATTAAAGATTTCTAAATAAATAGAATTCTAATAAATTTTTGAAAAATATAACACTATTAAAAAAAGTAATTGTTGAAGGTACCTAACAATTTCTTATTGCCACATTTGTTTTCCCATATTTGCTGCTAATCAAGTTTCTTTTTGTCATTAATAAATATTTTGGGTGATAGTGTGAGGAAATAGAAAAAAAAGAATTTTAATAGACAAAAAACGTATGCACTAAAAGTCATACTTGTAATGTGAATTTTTTATCATGTAAAGTTTTTTGTTTTCAAACTTTTTAAATTCTGTACTTTTTTGGTTATATAATTATTGAGAATAAAAATTAAAATTAAAAGTGAAATCGTTAAAATATATAAATTATAATTATAATTATAATTAATTATTAAAAGCTAAGTCAATTTAATTATTAGAATATATTAAAATATCTATAACATGAAAAATCAAATCAAATTTGCCAGTACCCAAAAAGAAATCTGATAAAGTCATTAATATTTTATGACAATAAAGTTTTAGAACATAATAAGATTCTAAGTTAATAGTAATTACTCATTAAATTTCTCTATTTAGTTAAGTAAACACAAAAAAAAAAAAAGTTCATCGAGGTTAATTAAACTCTAATATTTTGAAACCATATCATTCAATTTACTATGATGACACAATTTAGAAAATCAAATTGTGATGTGAGAAAATTTGATTCTTGTAAGATAAAGATATCATTCAAAATAAAATCAAATTTTTACTAAGATGATATATAAAACTCTATTAGAACTCTAGTTTTATAATCACTCATCTAATTTGGTTTTAATGAATGTTAGGATTTCTTAAAAGTTACAAAATTACTGAGCTACTGAAAAACAATTTAAATAAATTACTAAAAAAAATTGAAATCACGTTAATCATTATAATTACATTGAAACCGACTGACAAACTTTTTCTTTTATATAAGAGTGATATATATATATATAGTGTCAATAATTGAAAAATAAAATACTAATATTATCAACCTTTTTTATAATACAAACCCAGTTAAGTCTTTAGGTGGATATATAATGTTTCCTTTACCACATTTGTATGTTAACTCTTAGACTAAATCGCATATTTGGTCTTTTACAAATTGCCTTATAACTTTTTTAGTCTCTCAAATTTAAATACAATTTTTTTTTTATTCTTTATATTTTTTATGTAACTTTTTTAATTTCTCATTGGATTTCTGTAATGAAATTTATCAATAAATCTTACAAATACTCTGTCATTTTTTATGCAAACGTAAAAAAATCTCAAAACATTTTAGTATCAAAATCATCTCCAAATTAACTCTAATCAAACCAATTGCACCATTTTCAGTTGAGCCATTTTGTGCATTATCTGGAAAAACAATGTGCATTTTCCACACTTGTCCCTTCAACATCTTTTGGTATATATTCCTTCCCTACTTGGTCATCCCCTCCCTCGTTATTTTCTTCTTTCCTACTGATGATCCATCACCCTCTCCTAATTCAAGTTTTTTGGCAACTTCTTTTTCACTTTACTACCTAACCTGCTCTATAGTTTCTCTATCTTTTGAGGGAAATGATGTCAATTTGACATAAGTGTGCCTTGTTTTTTCTTGCAGTCATCTTAATCCCTGTTGGTGATTTTTCCACCTTCTACACACCAATTAATGAGGTTTGAGTACCTTCACTAGTTTTAATTTCTGAAGCTGTCCCTAAGTGCTAGTGAACAAGAAATTAGGGGTGCACAAATTAGGTTTCAATTACGGTTGATTTTGGGATGATTTTGATATTAAAATATTGTGAGATATTTTTACCCTTCATAGAATGCTATAAGGGACATGTGTAAGACTTATTGATGGATTCTTCACTGAAATCAGATGAGAGACAAATAAGTTACTTTGTAAATGTGAGGGACGAAAAATATTATTTTTTAATTTGTGAAACTAAAAAAGTTGTAGGACAATTTGTAAAAAACCAAATATATAATTTAGTCTTCGCCCTTGAATTAAAATTAGGATAAATGGTGCTCTTAATACATACATACATACTATATATATATAAATGTAAACAGTCACCACTTTCTGATCTTAATTTTAACTTAGAAAATGCAAATAAATGTAAAATTGTTTGTTTTTCACACTAATTCACACTAGATAATCTAAACATGCAAATATTAAACAATTTTCTTAAACCTAAAATGAAATTTTGCTTAGTCTTATCACCCAAAAAGTGGGGGAAAAAAAAGGGAAATGCAAAACCTAATTAGTGGTCCAATGAGGACATTACATTAATAGAGCAGTCAGCTACAATTCGTTGCACGTTCTTGTAGGTTATTATAAAGGCATCAGTCATTGCTACACGCACGAAGGCACCATCAATTGAGCATGGAAAGCCATGATCATTGATCATGCACAGCGCTTCAATAAAAACCATGGATTATTGCTTTGCAAGTTGTTCGAATTCATGCATATCCTCTCTAAGAGGGTTGTAGATAGATCATTTACAATGCATGAGTAGTGAGACAAATAATTCAAAAATAATTAGTACTTAGAACATGGGGCTACTTATTTATGCCAATAATTAATTAAGTTTTGTTATCATGGTGTGGTCCATGCCAAAAAACAAAAAACAAAAAAATTAGAAAAAATGCATATGTTCTTTGGTTGAAAATAATTAATCTTAACTTTTTTTTGGGACTCTCACAAGTTTAACTGTTTAAGCATCAAATGACTTCAAGACACTACTATTTGGTATATCTATTCAAACTCCAATTAAATAACTTGAGGATTAGGCCAAAATTTTTGAAACTCGATAAATGGTGATTGTAATTGTAACGGGTTTAAAATAGTGAAACTTCTTACCAAGTGAATTTTAACCCGCATGAAAAGTATAACAATTTTCATATTGTTTAGAAGAAAAATTCGGTGGAATAGTTATGTTTGTAATGATGCAAACTACCCAAGTTTTTTTAAAAAATTAAATATGAGAAAAAACTATTAGTCACTGAGTTTATATTTGATTCTAAAATAATAAATTTGTGACATTTTTTATTAATTCAATTTGAAATTTTTAATATAGAACCAACTATCTACAATATATAGTTAAATATTGAAATTAATAAATAGAATAAATGCAAAAAAATGTAGAAGTAACTAAATGAATTTAATGATCATCTTTCGACACATTTTTTATTCTACTATCATGTCTTCTTAGTCATTAATTGAATTGAATAGAAAGCTGAAGCAATAGCATCAAATGAAAAACAAACTTTAAAGGCAAAAAAAAGGGAAAGCTGCATGGAAATTGTGGACTTTCTTCACGTAAAAGCAATTTAGGACAAGGGCTATCTTATTCAACAACTAGGTACTAAACTACGTACATAAACTGTGTTCTGAGACTTCCGTAGAGGAATAAATAGAGAATGGAATCTTTCTATTTCTTCCAAAATTAAAACGCTTTTAAGACCGAAATCAACAGCAAATTAATTCCTTAAGAAGCAGCAAAAATGCTAATTCTCTACCCTTCCCTTCCTCGAATTTGTCTTTGCAGGAATTATTCTGATTCTCTTTGCCACTCGTACGAAATCACTGCGTAGAAAACAGGAAAAAATAAATAAATTAAGCACTCTCTTATTTACACCTTAGAGAGCTAAATTTAAATTTCGATTAAACATAATAATAATAATAAAGTGTTAGATCTTAAGCATGCATATATAACAAATTAATTAACTTCTTCCAATAATTAAGATAAATTGCCTAAGTTTTTCTTTTTTGAAAAAAAAAAAAGAAAGAAAAGAAATTAGCTGGGAAGGGGTGGGAAATAAGAAGAGGAATATGTAGAAGACAGTAAAAATCGAACCTCATTTAAAGATCAGATACACATTTTCAATTCTCTAATTATTTTAAGATCATTTTATTCACAAATTATAATTTTGTATTTGGGATTGAGTTGTAACCATACTTACTTCCACTTGAGGTCACCAACAAGAAGTAGATCATTTTCCATGTCTTCATAAGCAACGAGATGACCAGGAATAGCATTTGAAAGATCAAGTTCACCCTCTGATGTGACTCCATTACCATCATCATCCACAAACATTTGTCTAAGGGCCTTGGCTAGGCTTTGGTAACTTGTATGCTTGTCAAGGCTAATCCGCTGGCAAATCGACCGGCCTTCCAACACCACCGTGATTGGTGGCACCACCGTTGATACAACGAGGTCATCATCAAATCCACCTGGAAATATTTGGATCTTTTTAGGGTTCACCATGAATGGCTGCAGTGATGGAGTACTTGAACCACTGAGTAATTTGCTGTACAAGTTTGCTGAGGCCATTGAATTTTTCTGGCTCTCTTCTATTGCTAAGAGTCTCCTCTCTTGCCACCTCAGTTTCAACGACTCTTGTTGTCTTTGCTGAGAATCAAGATTGCTCATTTGTTTTTTTTTTTTTTGAATTTCTAGCTTGGAAGATCGAAAGATGAAAAGGGTTTTGCCTACAACTAGAAATTTAACTTTCAAGAGCGAGATCCAGTGTGTTTTTGTTGCAGTTGTTTGTGAGCCATCAATGTGTATGTGCGTGTGTTTGATGTGTGTGAATATATAGAGGATTGAGAGCACAAATGTCGGGTTACGGTCACTAAAGTGTCTGAAACCGCCCTAATCTCTAGCTATGCATTTCAACCCCCGATGCTGTTTCCATTAATTGGCTGTGAATAAAAATATTATCAAATTCTTGATACACTACGTACGTACATTTAATTATAAAGTATGTGGGCAACTCAATCTGTGAACCACGAAGCATCAAATCCTTTTTCAGTCCCTGATTTGATTGGATCTGTAAAAGATTTCAGGCAAACATTTATATGTACGACGTAGTTACTTGTTTGTTTGTCCAAATTAATAGTTTTCTTTTCGGGTAGATAAGAGTCATAAATTGCAACAGTTGGCAGCTTATAGGATACGGGGAGAACGATTCAAAAGAATCATTAGTTCGGACATGTTCTCATCTAACATTTAATTTCCTTTCTTTTCCTTATTAATGTATAGCGAAGAAAAAAAAATGTCACAATTCCCATCATTTGGTTGAGCAGATGCCTTTTGTCATATTCATATATTATTGAACTTGACATAACAATTTTAGTGAGAGATTTGCATGATAAATTATTAGATTTATGGTAAGACTTACACGACAAACTATTATGTCAAAGATAGAAGACGTTTCTAATAATTATGTCGTTGTGTCTGTGTTAATATAAATTTTTTGTTCATTTTTGTGTATATATATTATATTTTGGTTGTATGCTAATATGCTTATAAACACATAAAGACATAATGCATTGGATACATTGAAGCAGTAACATTTTAAACTAATATTCATTGGGATTACGATATAATGCTTCAAGAAAAAGCAAGTGAACATATACGAAACCTAATTTAACTTATCAAAAATTTAATTAGTATATAATTAAAATTGTTTGTTAGAAGTATATATAAATAGGGAGAAAGTCTTGTAAATTGGAGCTGCATGGGCTTTGGAGACGACCGCGCTGCAGCCGGCGAAGGGTTCGGCAGTTTGACTCGTTGACGGTCGGGAGTTGGGCAATCCTCCGTCTCCTCGTATTTGGTTATGGCCCTAAACCAATTTCTTACAAGAAAGAAGTCACACAATTACTTCATCTAATGTCATGCATATCGAACTTGGGATTTTCTTTTCGTACTATAAAAACCCAAATTCATATTTCACAATTAGGGATATAATAATTTTTATAGTAATGGTGTCCTTATATATTGATTTAATTGTGCTGGACAATATCGACCCTCCACTTAGATTATGCAGCCACAATCAGATTTAGGATTCAAATCTAATGAAAATCAAATAAAACTAAATTTATATTTTCAAACAATGTGTGAATTATAATTATTGGATATAAAATATGATTTTTAAAATAAAAATATATATAGAAACAAATATTAGAATATAATAAAACTCTAACTTAATTCGTGATTACATAAATTGAACGAAACATTTAAATTAATAATTTTAAAAACTAAAATTTCCCTGTATATGTACCATTAAAAAAAAATTCAACTATAGTATCCAAAACTCATAATTAAAGATTTTATACAGCTAAAAAGAAAAATGTTAATGAATTAGAGTCCTTATAGGATTAAAAATTAATTAAAGATCTAATTAAATAGATAAAAGGCAAAAGATTAAATCCTTGAAAAAAAAAATGGAATTGAGGACTTTAAAGTTTTGAAGTAAATAAGAATCAACATTACTTAGACACGAAATTTAGAAAAAAAAATTGAAATTTAATAATATATATTATTTTTTAGTTCTTACAGGGTGGTGGATCACATCTTTTCTTTTTAACTTTTGACGAAGTATGAGGACACAAAATAATTTTTTTAAAAAAAAAAAAATTACATGTATAATGATAGGATTTGGTTAGGGATAGCGGGGGAGGTGCCCCCAGTCCCCACCCTAAATCCATCCGTAGTCACAATAGATTATGTAGAAAATCGTTAATTTTGATAAACTGATCTCAAATTATAGATCCGAGTAATCAATTAATCACCATGGTGCTAGTAAATTAAATGCGTTGCTTTGTGGTTGAAAAATTGTTCCCTCCCCCCCCCCCCCCCCCCAAAAAAAAAACATATATACTTTCAAAATTCTTTTTAATTTTAACAAAAGAGTCTACTTTAAAATACATCTGAATAAAATTTCTATATTATTTTTATTAACAATTATAAAGTAAGGCTCAAAATTAAAGTATGATAAAAAAAAATTTGTACATTTAACTATTTTCTCTAAATATAATGTATCTTACAAATAAAAAATATATATATTAACTTTTTTTCAAAAACTAAAGAAAAAAGTAGCAGGATGGATGCACTAACACAATTAGATTTGGACAAAGTTTTAATTAATTTCTCCTAATCTCTAAACTTGATGACTTAGCTTACACTCTACTAGCTAATAAAGGAGATTGGTAGCATGTTGTACTGCAGTACGTACTTAATCACAAACTCTAACAACTCATTAAATATGATTTGGCAGGTAATTAATTAATTAACCACGTTATGCGGCCGTATTAGCGTTTGCAAAACTTTTCAGAGGCTCTATCCATCATGCCTAATTTAACTGAATTTGCATACCTAACAAACATTGTACGTACCGATTAATTTCGTATTATATTTAATTGATGTAGTTTCTTTGAATATCATTAGTTGAGTAAAAGTTTATCGTATAGTTTATTTTTTGTTCTATTTCAATAGAATAACAAAACAAAAGTTTTTTTTTTATTTTGTACAAAAGGTTTGTGATTCGAAATTTTGAATATAGACTCTTTAGAATGATGACAAGGTAGTTGTTCATTTAATTTAATAGATATAGATATGAAAACAACTCTTTTTCCTATTTTTTGTTGTATCGAGTTTATTATTCAATTAATATTAATAACTAATATTACAATATGAAAAAGGAGATTTATTCTTATCTTTTTCTATGATGATCAAATATGACCCTTACTGTTTTCTTCAAATAATGATAGATGTTGCATAATAAATGATGAAGAGAAAGTGGATTTAGTTTACATTTTCTTCACTTTAATCTCTTCGTTTTTCAGATTACAAGTAATGATATTAGCTCTCAATTTTTTGTTATTATTATTTGATGATAGTTAAAAATATAAAATACTGATATTAATCACTATCTGCATCCCAAAAAAAGAATTCAATTTCAAAAAAAAAATTATTCTACTTTTAGTGTGAAATTCTTAAATTACTCTTGCTAATAATTATAATGTATAACTCAAATTAAAAAGTAAGACACGTTAAATTATGCATTAAGTGTGTTGTATTTTATAATTTAAAAAAGTTATATTAAATTAAAAGTGAACTTTTTTTTTTTAAACAGATGGAGTATATTTTTAATAATTTATCAAAAAATATTAATAAACCTTATGTTGGGGAGTTATTTAAGGTTTTTATAATAAGCTATTGGGATAAAATTTTCTGCAATAGAATTAATAGTTGTAAAACCTTGTCTAGTTACACGTTAGTAATACTTGTTAATGTTGTCAAATTAATATATCCACTGGAATACAATGTTTTTTTTATTCCTAAGAAAGACAAGTGTTCTGTTCAATCATTTGTCGCATGCACAATTTTGCATAGCTGATCAGCTCACTTTTTAGTTAAATTTTTTAGGCCACAAAATTTCGGATCATCTTTTTCCTCTCCGATTAAAAATATACATGCAACAAAAATCTATTGCATTACTCAAAGGTAAAAATAAATTCACCTTAAGGTTTATCTTGGAAATAAATATAATAGATAACTAGATATATATTATGCAGAAACACTACAATTTTTGTTCTCTCCTAATTCGTGGTCTTAATTAGGTCGATCAATTGCACATAAATGTACTTTTTCTATTTTAAAAAAGAGTTCATTTTGAATGCATCCATCCCTTAAAAGAAAACACTATTTTTGAAACAAACTTTTATATTATCTTTTTTAATAATAATTATATATAGTCAATAGGATAAAAGAAGAAAATTATATATTTAATTCTATATTAATTGTGTTGTATTTTATAATTAAAAAAATTATATTCTAACCAAAGTGAACTCGTTGTTTGAGACAGTTGTTTGAGACAGGAGAACTTAGTAGTGAAAATTTTAAGCTAAATCTAACTTAATTCTGTGCAAACGTAAACTTGTGATAAAAATGAGATGACATTTTAAGTGCCAGGTTGGTTTGAGGATGAAATCAAAAATCAATTTCAGCTTCTTCTTTTTTTCGAAACGATAGTAGATTAAAAGGTACAATGGCAAATGTACAAGCCACGAGGGCGTAGAGGGTTTCGTGGTGTCACTACTGAAGACAGCACTATAACCCACAAAAACAGAAACCCACAAAAATCAATTTCAGTTGAAGTAAAGAACTTAAGAAAAAAAAAACAAAAAGAATGAATCTTAGGATTCATTGTTCAATTTTGCTAATTTTCCCGTATTGTCGGCTTGCTAGCTAGTTGTAGCCATTTTTTGACTTTTTGTTTCTTCTTGAAATTGTATTTTTGTTGACTTTATTTTTTGAATTGCATGATCATTACATTTTAATCAAGTTACTCTATTTCACTTTTAAAAAAAAAAAAAAACTTAATCGTAATTTTTAATAACACGATGATACATTTATACAAGATTTCTAACTTGAATACACGTAATAAAAATGTAAACAATTAAGTAAAAAGGAAAACAATTCTTTCAAAATCTTTTTTTTTAAATTCACTTTTAAAGTAAAATTCTTTTAATGCACTTACTAATAATAATTATGTATGATTGTAATTAAAAAATGAAAATGTAAATTATATATTTAATGATACACTAAAAATATTATGCCTAATAATTAAAAATATATATACTTACTATTTTTTCAGGAAGGAGTATTAATTAAATTTGGAAAGTAGGTTAAATTACATATGAAAACTTAAAAGTGGTCAAGATCGTGAAACAAAAATTATCTTAAAAATAAATAATAAAAATTAAGAGACGAAAATTATCTTAAACTTGCAGATCTCCCGGCAACCACCACCAATTTCCGTCAGATTCTTATTTTTAATTCTTGTTTTTCAGACCAAAATGCTAAAAGAGTGGTGCAATCTTTGTCAACGGAGAAATGATAATTTATAGTGTATTATTCTAGCTTCTTCCCCCCCTTTTTTTTTCAATCTTTGAATTATATTTGTCAAAATCAAGGAATAAATGTATGCAATCTTTGTTTTTGGTTTCTTTCCTTTTCATTTCGGTTACTGTACTCTCTTTTTCAGGTCGTTTTCAAGTGAATAATTTGTCACAAAGAATACTTAAATTTATTTTTTTTCTTTCTTTTATTTTTTTAATTTCAAATTTTCTTCTTGTTTCTTTGAGGAAAATAAAAGAAGGGCTATTTTCTCATGTTTTATTGAGCAAATCACACCAATATTTCTTCCTTTTTGAGTGTGTGTGTGTGTGTTTTGACTAAAAGAAATAGAAATTATGTTACTTTTCATTTTGCCAACCGTTACAAATCAACTATGCAATCTCTTACAAAGTACCTACATAATACAAACCGCTGGAACGGTGGTGGTTCTCACCTATAACAATAATGAGCTGATGCCATGGCTGAGGGTTGCTTTTCTTGCCTGTTGTTTTCCTTACCTACTCCACCATTTTGTTGGCCTCCAAAACCCCACTACATCTTTACTCCTATAATACATTGATAATTATTGGTCCCAACCAATACCTTGAGCAATAATTCCTGTCCAAAGACAGTGCAGAGAGTGCAGACATTGCGTTTTGAAGTTGCATTCTTACATTTTTTTTGAAGTAAAGATCATCACATTGTGTTTCTAAACATATTTTCACACTTCTTCAAGATAAAAATTATATTTCAAAACATATTTTTATTTCACGGAACCATTATTTTTCCATGGTCAGGGTTAACTGAGAAAAGGAGATTAAAGACACCGTGAAAGGACAGAAAAATAGGTCCTCAAAAGGCTGAATGGTGAAGAAACTGTCGAGTCACAGAGTGGTATATTAAACTACACAAATCAGCGATGAATTTACATACGATGACTTGATGGTTTGGAAAAATAGAACAACGTTGTATACAGTAGTAATTGAGTTTAACATCAGTTCAATACTGTCAGAACCACCTTGCTCAAAACTCATTGGGAGCTATAATAATACAGACTTCCTAATCCCCACCATCTATTTCCCTAACCGTTTTTACTACCATTATTTGTATATCAATATTACATTTACTATTACATGAAATATAAATTACATGTACCAAAAAATCATCCAAAACCAAGAAGAAAGAATTTTCATAAGATCCCACAACTGCTATACGATGACACAACAGGGGAAGGATACTTCCATTTTCAGGCTGGCAGAGGACGGCGGTAATCTTTGCACATTGCCTCCCAAAAACCAACAAGCTTCTTGTTTGCTTTTATTTTTCCCAGTCTTACTGGGGATATCCTCACCACACGTCACGAAGATACCTTCCATTCATTTGCAGATTCTTCACGAAGCTCTCGGTCTTGGAGCTGTCCATGGATCCCTGCAACGAAAATAAGCAAAGACTTGTTAATGTAAGTTTCTATCCTCTGCCAGGCTTTGATTCTGGTAATGTTGTCAACAAGATAATACTTTGTGTTGCTAATTCTATTTTCATTAATTTTGTGGGGAAAGGAGGACCAACTTGGACGGCCGTGCACTTTTTTCAGAAAATGATAATAGATTCTGGTCCTTTTCACATTTGGAGGTGGCCAACTGACAACATTAAAACATAGACACCAAAAGAGAATTTGTGGACATGCAAGGGACAAGTCGTGAATCTGTGGGGCTAAATTTTGAAGCTGTGAGTGGTTTTACACCAACCAAATATATTAAGGTTGGTTGCATCAGCGTAACATCAAGAGGTAGGTAGAAAAAAATATCAAAAGAATGCACCAACCAAAAAAAAGAAAAAAACCCCACTAGTAATGAACATACCTGCTCTTGCACAATGGTGTGGAGAGTTCGGTGGACATCCTTGGCCATGCCTTTGGCATCACCGCAGACGTACAAATAGGCACCCTGAGAAATTAAGCTCCAGATATCTGAAGCCTAGATACAATGAAAAATGTATGATTAATATTCAAGAACAGCATGTCCGTCTAAACCTGAAAAAAAAAAACCTCAAAATTAAAAGTATTTAGGATGCAAAACTCGTTCTGTGTCAGTACCTTCTCAGCCATTTTATGTTGTACATACTGCTTAGTGGGTCCCTCACGTGAGAAAGCAACGATTAACTCAGAAAGTGCACCAGTTTCCACAAAGTGGCTTATCTCCTCTTGGTAAATGTAGTCCTGAGAGATCGATAATTAGATTAGGAGACTCAAAACTGAAATACGCATGAAGTCAGTCATAAACACTGGTTCTTAGATACTGCTATAATTTGCAACTAACCATTTGACGATTCCTGCATCCAAAAAATAAGACTGCAGGACCAAGTTCAGCTCCTTCTTCCTTCAGAGCTAATCTTTCCTGGAAGATTTAAGGGATGCATCAGAACTACACCAGACATTACAACAGATAACAAGCCAAGTTAAATCTAACATCAGAGACTTTGATACAAACCTGAAGGAAACCTCTAAAGGGAGCCAGTCCAGTACCAGGACCAATCATTATGACCGGTACTTTAGGATCAGAAGGGAGTCTAAAGTTAGATGTCCTGACAAAAATTGGAGCCCAGCTGCAGTCACGACTTTCCTCCAAAGGAATGGCATTCTGGCCAAAAACAAACAGGGCATTTGAGAATTAGAAAATTTAATGGATTGCAGAAGCTACAATTACCGGAGAGCACCAGCCAATGGTAAAATTACATTTTACTGAAACGGATGGTTTCATCTATTTCAAATGCCACTAAATCACATTCGTACCACAGCACATGCATTATACTCTCAAATGGGTATAAATACTTAACCAATTACCTTCATCCATGTTGAACAAACACCCTTGTGAATTCTTCCTGTTGGTGTTTTCTCGTAGACAATTGCACATGTAACATGAATTCTGTTAGGAGCCATCCTGCATAACAAGAATCATAGAAGATGAGATGGTATAGTCATAATTGAAAAATTAATACAACAAAAACACATTGGGAAAAACTTTCTTCATTTTCAACTAAAATTGAGAAGAATTTCCAAGTTACAATGGATCTAAAATAAAATCTCAATGACAATTAAAAAAGATGCATTAACAGCCACCATCTTAAGCAGCTAGATGGATAATAAAGTGCTGAGCGACAGTTGACAAAATCCACAAGGATCAATCAAGCATTTATTGGCAAATATCTCTAAGCTCTTAACTTAAAATGCTAGTCCAGCATATAAACTTCTCCCTGACAGTCTTGCTAATGTGCATTGAATGGTACAAATTCAGAACATCTAAAACAAGCTTAATATGAAAAGTCAATTTACCTTGGTGAGGATGAAATCGAATAGAATCTAGGAGGCAAGCGTGGGGCAACTGAAGCAAAGAAAACTCCAAGTGGAGGCTTTGCTGAAGGAAATTCAGCCATTACCTCAAGGAGGCTTCTCTGACTCGCAACTACCCACTGAGCATATTCATCCTGTAAAAAAAGTATATAATTACATTAGGACAGTGATTTAGACCAAGTACAACACAAAAATTAAGTCGAAGCTGGTCCAAACCTTTCCAGCTGGGGAAGCAAGATGTCTTAAGCGATCAGCCTCACCAGGATCAGATGCACAAGCAGCTAGAGCTAGTAAAGCAGACTGCAAAATACCCAAAATGAGATAAATACTTCATAGGCAGAATGTGACCTTCTGAAGCTCAAAATGTTGATCAGATAAATAACCTACCTTCTTTGGAGAACTTAAAAGATCAGCATACTTGGCCAGGGCAGTTCTTAGAGTACAAGGAGGGAAGGGAGGTGGCATTCCGCTAAGTGGTGTACCATCTTCTTTATCAGTGTGAATGGAGAAGTATGTATCTGGGGGTAAGTTTAATAACCTTTCAGCATCCTCCACAGTTTCACTCAGATTTTCGCAGTATATACCAACATGATCTCCAGTTTCATACCTGAGTACCAACATGGAGAGATTAGTTAAAAAAGACCAACTTTTTAATAAAGTAATAAAATTGATTTTGTCCCCTTGTTTAAGTGACTCTGTATGCGTTCAGAACAAGAAATTAGAGGCATTAAAAGAAATACCAAAATACCTAAGTCCAGTGCCAGAAATGTCAAACTCTAGATGAGTGCAAGAACGATCAGAGGCAGGAGTATGAAGCTCCCTCTTCACAGCCACATCAGATCTTCAATTAGGAAATGAAGATATATTAAATTGCAACCATAAAAACATGCTCCTGGGATATCATTTATTTTAAAAATCTAAGATGCTCTGTTGGTACCTGCAAGGATGCTGGGAATCATAAACAGCATGACCATTGGCATGTCCATTTGCTCTATCCAAGCTATCTTCCAAGACTGAATCTGATCTGTCATGGAAAACAACCCGATATTCCAAAATAGCCGCAGTGTATGGAGTGGCAACAGTTGCACCATCCTCATCCCGAAGCAATTTATCCAACTCAGGCCATAAACTTTCACGCCTATATCAGCAAATCAAAATCAAGGAATACAGTTTTAAATTTCTATATCTTTGGAAACTGAGATGGAAGATAGTTGTGCTAAAATAAATAAATAAACAAATATAGAACTCGCAGGTAGGGAAAAAAAGATTCTCATTCATTAGGACTATCAATAGTCATACCATGTAGAAAAGTCATCCTCAATGCACTGATCATCATCTCCAAGACCCACAGGAACAAGACGCTTCGCACCTGAGAAGATGGAAAGAGAGTGAGCAGAGAAGAATTGGAGGTGACAACTTATCGATGCGATATAACATTAGGAGAATTAGAGAATGAAATCTAAGGTTAATCATATCAAAAACTGCAAAGGGCAATAACTAAAAATGTGATCTATAAACTGATTCTTATCTTTTTCCACTACATTTACAAATCCCAGACAATTTTCTGAAGACTATGACATGCTACAGGTTCAAATGCTAATTTTACCACAGCATTTGAATAAATATAGTGACCCCATGGAAGAATGACATAGGCATGACTATGCTCAAGACCAGTAGATTAAGGACAAATATTTCTCTTTTGTACTATATGAAGTTCAAAGAAGAAGACTTCCAGAAAAAACGAATGCTAAATGCTCCTATATGAGAAACATTGCAATCGAAAAATGAAACAGATTCAATGCTGGTGGAAGCACACATGATGAACGGTCAGGATTTTAATCAGACAGTCATACCGTAGGAAGGCAATTAAGCTCTAAGAAAATCATTGAGATTACTAATCCCTCTTAAAATGCACTACCATCCAGTGCAAACTAAAATCAATAGCTTAAAATTCTTCCTATTCAAGGATCATGACAGCAGTCCAAGCATTCCCAATTCAATAATTTGCAGTGCCTTAAGTATGGAATAAGTCCAAGAATATGCCATACCTTGCTCGGAACAAAGATCATCCACTACTTTAGCAATCTGTTAGCCAAGAAAGATGAACAGTTTAGTACAACATAAAAAATCCCCCAAAAGAAAAATCTTTCTCAGACAGTAATGAGAGGAATCAATTCTAGACCTTGTTGAAATGCTCATATTGCCTGTTGCCAAGGCCAAATACTCCATAGTGAAGGTTCTTAAGCCAGTCCCCCCTTTCTTTTCCCTGGGCACAACCACAAAAATTTTAAAGATTATCCTCATAACAAACAACACATAATCCAAGATGGCAACAAAATCAAAATTATGAAAAACTAATAGTTGTACATGTCAATTTCTTTTTCTATTTTCTTACCTCAGTAAACCATTTATGGAATCTTGCTGCATTATCAGTTGGCTCCCCATCTCCATATCTAAAATCAACCAACCATTGGCCGAATTCACTTAGTCGAACAACTAATTTTCTACTCTACTGAGACAAGTAAAATACCACATCCTACAAACATATACACACACACACACACACAAAAAAAAACAAAAAAAAAAGGAAGAGGAAGAAGAAGAAAGATGTCTTCTAGCAGTAAAAGACAGTTGGAGTTGGAGGTAAGAACTATGAAGTATAACTCACGTGGCCAAGAAGAAAAATGCCAAAGTCTCCTTTTTCAGCTTATTCTCGTATTCCTCATCATCCGCAGCATAGTCATCCTATCAGTTATCAATGATGCATTCATTAACACAAAAATACTCAATTTCACAAAACTCCAATATCATGTGAAACCCACGAGCATACTACAACCATACAAAAACTCATGATGCAAGGAAAAAAAAAGATTTTTCCCCGAAAACAAAAAGGAACAGAACTCACCAGATCAATGACTTTGAAAACGGCCTTTTCATATCGAGCTTTCGCTTCCTCAGCAAGTGCCTAAACAACAATTAACAATTCAGTCCCCCAATTAAGAGAAAACCAAGGAAAGCAGCAAAATCGTCATAGCTACTTTTTTCAAACGCAAAAATGTCTTAACTACCAGTCATCATGCATAACTTGCCACATAAATTTGGTCCTTCCCACCATTTTTGACTTGTTCAAGCATAACAATTTAGTCATTCCGATGGCATGTGCAGAACTCAAAATGATTGGAATTACTTTTCCAGTAATTGATGAATAACTTTTGAATCTTTTTTCTCACATGTTTTGAATATTTTAATGAATCAAATCAAATTCAGGAAAAAATAAATTTAAAAAAGTGGACTTTTGACAACACACCTTGGCAAAGCCTTCAGCTGTACCAGTCTGGGTTCCAAAAAAGATGGTAACTTTAGTGCTTCCATCATCAACTTCCTCCGGCTCGACCACCACCTTCGGCAGTATTGGCTTCAGTGGAGCCGCGACTTTTTTGGTCGATCCCGACGACCGTCGCCATACCAATGCAACAACACATCCGATCAACACCGCCACAGACGTAGTCAAGATCATCATCAACTCCTTGTTCTCCATCAACATAGCCACCACCGGTGGCACCGGCCCGCCGGACTCCGAAACATTGGAACCATCAAATTTACCTCCATTAAAGATCGCAGCCATCAAATCAAAGGGTGACAACTTCTCTGAGCCAGAATCCATCTCCTCTCAACTGGGTCGAACCTAAAACAAACTAAACTTCACAGGGAAAAAATATATATCTATATATCCCGACTTCTTCTCCGGAGAGCCAAAAACCCCGCACCAAAAAATGCTCTGAGAATTAAAAAGAAAACCCGTCTTTCCCTCACTCAAAATCGGATTTTTGCAAGTGGGTCGGAGTTATTTCGCCGAATTAATGAAGTTCTTGAGGGGCTTTCAGCTTCGCCGGCGAGAAAAAAGAGGGAGAGTTAAGTTTCTTTGCTAATGCGGTTGTGTGTCTCTTTGAGTTGGTGTTTGGTGTATTTTTTGGTGAGGTTCGGCAAGACTCCCAACTCTCAGAATATATGCAGAAAAGCAAAAGAGCGAGGGAATTTATATGGAAAAACTCCCAAAAAAACATAAAAATAAAAATAATTATTATTAATAAAAATAAAAAAATAGCAAAATACAGCCTACCAAACCAGACTGGTCAAACCCACCTAACACTGCTTAACCACGGTTGAAGAAAATTGAGAGGCTTTTTAATAATGTGTTTGGGGTTTGGGAGCTGGGATCACCATGGGAATCCTCATTATTTTTGTCTGATTGACTCGTTATTATTTTTGTCTGCTTGACAAAACCATGTTTTTTTAAAAAAATAATTTTCTGGATTTTACTATAACGGAATAATATATGTTTTTATGTTTTTTGGTTTTATGCTATTGTTGTCAAGTGAATATGTTAAAATGCCCTCTTGTGTCTTTTTGTAGTAAAGAATAATTTGTTGAAAAATACCCTCGTGCGTCTCGCTTGCGTGGATGATTTGTGGTGGTGCGTAACGCGTTGGTGGTGTACGGGTTATTCATTCTGCAACACGTGGTTTCAAAAGTGAATCTGCAATTAAACAATGAATAATAATAGTTACTTTGGAAAAAAAAAATGAAATTGCTGTGATTAGTATGAAATTTGAAACTATGATTAAACCATGAACGACGATACTCACGATAGTGCAAAAGTTTCTGAGTTATCCAAAAAAAAAAAAAATTTCACAGTGCGCCTGACCGAAATAAAGGTGTCAAAAGCCAATATTTTTTTTTATATTTTTTAAAATAGTAATAATAAAATAAAAAAATATATTAAAAACATTCTAAAATAAAATTTATACATGATCGTCTTAAAAATCTTTTTAGAGTCTATCATACATTAATATAAGATTATTATTAGCAATAAATTAAAATACAGTTAATACATCATTAAATATACTTTATCCGTTTTAAAAAAGAGTTTACTTTTGATTTAATACAACTTTTTTTTAAAATTACAAGATTAAACACACTTGACTTAATACATAATTAAATGTATAATTTTACATTTTTATTCTTATTTTTTAGTTTGACTTATACATTGTTATCATTAGTAGAGATAATACAATAATTTCATTCTAAAAGTTGACTCTCTTTTTTTTAGACAAAGAAAAATTTTAAAATTGGATTTTTTTTTTTTTTGGACGAATGAAGTATAATTTTACATCTTGAATTTTATATTTTAACATTATGTTATACATTTTTATTATTAATAAAAAATAATATAAGTTTTTTATTTAAAAATAAACTCCATTTTATGATGAAGGAAAATGTTCAAAAGTAAATATTTTTTAAGGACAGGAGAAATACTCCTTTCGTCTAAAAGAAATAGTCCACTTTCAAAAATTTTCTTTTTTTAAAAAAAAAATAATTAACTTTTGAATTAAAATTATAAAATATCTCTATTAATAATAATTATATATATCTACAATGAAAAATAAAATTATGTATTTAATAGTGTAGCAAGTGTGTCGTTCTAATAATACTAAAAAATTATATTTAATTCAAAGTGGACTTTTTTTGGAAAGTATTAATTTTCTTGTCCTTACAATTCAACATGATGCCTCTCTTTTTGTTCAAGATTATTAGGAGAACATAATTTTGAATCAGGATTGTGATTGAGTAAACCACATTGAGTGGGTGTGATGAGTGATTATCTTCCACATAAATACATTGGGCCAACATCAGAATGAATCAAGAAGCATATTCCAGGAGTTTAATAAGCAAGATTGATTAGTTGAGTCAAATTTTGAGAGTGGAGAAGTAGTGAAAAAGAAAAGTATTGCATGTGGTGGTAATCTTTCGGCAAAAATGCGATTTTGTTAGAGTATTTTGGGCTTTAAATTTCATCCCAAACTAATTTAATCCTTCAAGTACTAAAATTTGTTGCACTAAATTGGGGGTAAAAAAAAAAGAGTACAACAAGCTGACTGGAATGGAAACTGAACATGTGCAGGGTGGCATTATTTATGAAACTTAAATGAAAGGGGTAATGAATGGAGTAGGAAATACATAATTATATTAATTGCTAATTACAATTATTAATCATAATAATATCAAATTTTGAATTAAATACACTACTTGACATATAAATAAATATTTCAATGGAGAATTCAAATTTAAAAATAAAATTGCAGCATTTTATATATATATATATATATAACTAGCTTTTAACCCATGTATGGGATGGGAATATTTTATTTATCTTTGCTTGAATTATTGTGAAAGCTTGCATAGTACAAAGTGAATTTATTGTATTTTAAGATGATATTCTAATCAATAACATTGAATGGAAATTTAAATGGTATTAAATGGTATTACGTATTTAAATGGTACTGCAAATTTGAATATTGAGCTAGAGAACAAACAATTTATGATTTAAATGGTTTTACATTTTTAATTAAGAAAGTGAATCAATTATTTAATCCTAGCATTTGATTACTTTTGTAAAAATTAAGCATTAGTGCTGGCATGTAGTCAGCGACAATTTTGGATAGGGAGGCAAAAGAGAGCCTCTTAACTTGATTGCTAATAAATGTATTAGCTAATTTTTTTTCTTTCATTTTCCACATTCTGAAAATTCCAAAAATTATTTGCAATTTTACATTATTATAAAAAAGGGATAATTTAATTTGGAAATATCTTCACCAAAAAAAAAAAGAAAAAAAAAGTGTATGAGGAGTGGGTTTCTTTTCTTTTTTTTGGCATTTCCTGTTAATTTCATCTCATAATCATTAATTATCTCTTTCAAAACCAACTTTTCTTAAATGAAAAAACAGTTGGAAATTTGGTGCAAAAAATATTGCATGTGTTTCCTCTTTAAGTTATGTTTTGCGTCCAAAAATGTTCAATGTCTTCATTATGCCACTAGGAATTGTTGATAACCACACGTATCAACTTGGCAAAAAATTTGGGAATGTGGAATTTCTTTAGCCACAAAACAAAACCATTTTGATTTGGAACTTTTTCGACCATATTCAATATCTAAACATGCATACATACATAAAGAGACAAAGGATTGTGAAGCATCCAATTTTCTCATTCATGCTTAATTGGCTCCCATGACAAAAGCGCTTCATTCGATTGGCATAGGCCATTTTTTTGACTTTAATGATAAAACTTTTTTCTTTAGTAATATATGAATCCATCGTAATAGGTTTCCAAAATCAAAACGAAACCAGAGTCGTAAGATCTTGATATAAATGTTAAATTTTTATGTATAATTTATAATTAAATATTTTTATTCAAATTTTTATGCTGTACAACACTTTATATAATTTTATTAATATTTGAGTTGTTGTTATCTATTTGAAAGTGATTATATTTGATTTATTTATTATAGTATTATAAACTAATAAAATATGACTAAATTATTTAAATTATTTATAGAATGGTAATTTTTAATTTCTCAAAAATATAGAATTTTTAAAATATTTATTATTAACATCACAAAAAGTAAAATTTCATTTATTTGAATAAATTTAAATTACAAAATCATAGAATCAATTGGAACAAATCAGAATGTAACAACTATTGTACGTACTTTCAAAAAAAATTTCTATTTATTATTGGGGCCCCCGGGGGTTGACATTGAACAACCCCTATTATATTTTCTCCAAAATAAGTATCCTTTGCTTAGAAAGTATAGCAAGAATAGAAACTTGAGGTGGAAATTAATTTATATCAAAATATCTATCAAGGCTAGAAACATCTGCGAAAGAAAAAAACAAAAAATCTACTCATGTGGCGTTCATATTCAGAAAACCAACTAGGGAAAAAAAACGAGGTAGCAAAAGACTCTATAATGGAATATATAAGAGAAATACATGAACATAATCAATGCAAATGCGTGCATGTATGGTGTATCATCGCTCTTATTGCACTAGTATTCTATAAATGCTGATATCATGTTAATTTTAAAGTTTTCTTTTTTGGGGCAATTTAAAGTTGGGGCATGAACTTGTGAAACAAATAAGAATGGAAGCATATAAAGATGCTTGTAGATTGCGTTTAAAAATGTATTTTTATGTTTTTAGAAGTAATTCACAACATGAATTTTTAATATCACTTTGAACATTAACAATACTTTACTTTTGCAGGTGGAGATCATTAATGTGTATTAACCATATCTCATTAATAAAAATGACATAATTTTAATAAAATTAGAATTTATTCATTTTATTTTAGGCTTTAGTATTTGTTAATAAAGTAATATTGTTTCATTAATAGACATGATTAGTACATATTAATTAAAACAGAAGATATCACTTCTAAATGAATATTGTACACATGTGTTGTACTTTTATTTTTAGTATAATGATTCAATCACAGAAGGTAAAAATAATTGTTTATTTTTTGACCCTTTACATGTAAATAAGTATCTTTCTAAATTACAAGTTATTTTCTAATTATTTATGATTGTATAGCACCATTCTGCACAATGCAACTAGTGTATGCATTTATTATGGACTCCTCTTATAATAATTTGGGTGTTATAAATATATAATGTCCTTCTCATTTTTTATCGCTAAATGGGGTTTGCACTTGGACAGCATATAACATATGCAAGGAAAAAACTTTACCCTCTTTCCAACCCCTAAAGTCTTCTTGAAGAAAAGTGTTAATTGTTAAAGCGACGCACACACATATAAACACTTAAAGCTATTGACCACTTTTAAAGTCAAATATATGAGCTATTTTTTAAAAAGAAATTGTAACACGTTGAATGGTCAGGTGAGACTAAAATCAAATACACATCAATTTCTCGTTTTCAAGTTTCAAGCTTGATAAGTCAATTTATTAATTTTGTTGGGAAAAGGGAAAACTCAATTAATTTTCTTGATCACGAAGGAGTCGAAAAAATTGACTATCTCTTAATCGTTGTCAGTTTGCTTTGGTAAACATCCAATTGGGGACGTATTTATTACTGCCCACTAGAGTTGAATAATTGAGTCTTGAATGTTGTACTGTTTCGTTACAACATATTCTTACTTGCCAACGCCAATATACTTTGCATTGATTCTGAATTTCCAACTAATATGGATAGTTGTCTAAGTAGTACTACTGGCAGTATGTATGCAGATTTCCAAGGACGCGGTCACGCGGATACTTGGGATGTTGACTTCCTCCATTGTGACATAAATTTTTGGTGAAGTCCCCCTTCTTTATTTTCTTATTCCCTCCTTTCTTAAAAAAAAAAGGAAGAAAAATTTGACTATCTGATTATCCAATTATACATTGAAGTGCAACTATATATCAAGGTTTTAGTTGTCTGTCTCAAAGATAGAAAATGTCCCACTACAAATTCAATGACTATAATTGAAAACATTTTTTTTACTCATTCCGTCATAAAAAAAAGAGTTCGCTTTAGTTTAGTTGCAACTTTTTTTTTAATTGTTAGATACAATACAGTTAATGTATTAACTAAATATATAATTTTACATCTTTATTCTTACTTTTTAATTACAAAAATACACAATCATAATTAGTAAAGGTACTTTAAAAATTTTGTTTGAAATTGAACCTCTTTATTTTTTACAAGAAGTTTTTTTTGAAAGTGGACTTCTTTGTTTTTTTTTTAGAACAAAGGGAGTACTTGTTTTGAAGTTTGAAAATTATATTTTTTATTTGGGACATGGAAAACACAATAGAATCAGTGCTAGATTAGTTACTTTTGCTGTTAAAAATAAAACTTCTAAAGCTTTGGAAAGGTTTTTTTTTTTTTTTACTGGAATGGTTAATGTAAACACAATAGAACTAGGGTTAGATTAGCTTCCTCTGTTGTTGAAAATAGAACTTCCAAAGCTATGGAAAGGTTTTTTTCCTAGAATGGTTAATTTATGTAGTCCATCAGTTGGCCTAATCTAAATATTTTGTTGATAATGGAATATAAGCCTGATTTTTGGGGGAAAAACAGTTATGAGTGACTAATGTAAGTTACGTTATTCCGTAAATGATTAATGTAGTACTACTTCCACCACAAAAAAAAAAAAAAAACGTTTAGTTTTAAAAGTTTTATTTGTCTACTTTTAGTATTTACTAATAATAATAATAATAATGTATAATTCAAATTAAAAAGTAATGATAAAAATATAAATTTTAATTATGTATTAATTGTGTTATAACTTATAATTTAAAAAAAAAGTAATTTTTTTTAGATGGAAGGAGTATTTACTTATAATATTATTAGTCATTTAGAAAATTTATTAAATCAAAATCGCTGTATATAGAATTACTCTTACTGTAATTAACGTATTCTATCTATCATGAATGTTCTATTACAACATTTTAATGTTTAAATGTGCGTTTTACAGAACAGAAGAAAAGGAATGGTAACTGATTGAATAGTAATGCTAAGAATTAATAACAACAAGAATGTGACATAAATAAAATAAAATAAAATGATCTGTTTCAATAAAAGTAGGAAAAAGAGAGACTTCCAAAAAAAATATATAATACTTTCAATCTTCAAGTAAACTAAGAATTGAGTCATGGGTTAGGTTGTTTAAATGCTTTCATTAAGTCATACAAACATTGATTGACAGACACTTTAAAGATTAAAATACTTCACCAAAAACACTTGAGAACAAATTTAGGACTTTACATTAACAAATATAATATAGTCCTCCCCTAGCGAGTGAGCAGAAATAGGACTGTAAACGAACCGAACATAAATGAACGGGCCTTGTTCATTTATTGTTCGTTTATATTTTAGACTATTTATGTTCGTTTATGTTCATTTATGTTTGTGAAATATGTGTTCGTGTTCGTTTATGTTCGTTTATTAGTGTTCACAAACAGTTCACGAACACTTATCAAACACGTTAACGTTCGCGAACACTTAAACGAACACGTTCGCGAACAAATAAACAAACACATTTACGAACGCTTAAACGAACACGTTCGCGAACAAATAAACAAACACATTTACGAACGCTTAAACGAACACGTTCGCGAACAAATAAACAAACACATTTATAAATTGGAAAAACAAATGTCATTATTGAAAATTGAACCTTGGTCTCTAATGTAGGGAGCATAGCTACTTATCACTACACCACAACAAATTTGTTTATGAATGATCAATAAACATTATTATTATATATATTATTATATTATATTTATATTATTATTTTAATATAAACGAACAATAAACGAGTTTTAAACGAACATTAACCGAACTTGTTCATGAACACTAAACGAGCTTGTTCACGAACATAAATAAACGAACGTATACTTGTTCGTGTTCGTGTTCGTTTATTGTTCGTTTAACTTAACAAACGAACATAAACGAACGTAACCGATCTTGTTCACGAATTGTTCACCGAACGTACTAGTTCATTTACACCCCTAAGCAGAAATACAATTTAACCTATAAAACTTGCAAAATGTGTTTTTACATTTTTTCAAAACAACTTTTTACATTATTGATATTACTTCTATCCTACAATTATTACATCAAAAAATTCAAAAACATCTTTCGTAACGTAATTCATAAAAAAAGATTTTATACATTTTTATATTTAGTACAACAAGTCAATTATATGATTTTTTTTTTTATCATTCTTGTTATATAAATATGTTATCCCTCGAAAATTATAAGTTATCCTATTTAATTATCTATAATTGCATAATTTTTTGTGGTGCAAATGATGGATAAAATATTTTCTTGCAATTCATATGCATCGTTGTTTGGAATTGTAAGAGCACTTGGATCGGCACAAAAGAACCATATTTCGTGCACTAATTTAATTAAAAACGTAATCTTTTATTTAAATTTTTTTAAACTTATTTAAAGTTTGTAAAATTATCAATAATTATTCACGCCAAACAATTCAATGTGGCATCTATTCTTTTTGAGAATAAAGTTTAGCCTCTTTTTCTTTTAATCTTTTTTTAGCTATTCAATTCCTTATTACTGCCATTTGCATAAATCATTCTTTTTAGTATACTAAATATTACTCGAACCTCACTAAAATACAGCATAATTCATTTTTGTTTCCCCAATAAGAAATAGTACATGCCAAAAAAAAAAAAATCCCATAGAGATTAATTGAGAACGGATCTACAGTGAAGTCATGGAGATCAACGTGACATTGGTAGGAATAGGGCAACTTAGTTAAGTGAATTGGGTTTTTTAATCAGCTGATTGTTAATTTGATCGTTTCTTGTCTTAAACTCTAATCTTAATTTCTCACAAACTCGAAACTTTATAAATTCATACTGGTTCTTATTTATTACCAATATATAAAAAATAATGCGGAAATATTCATAAAGCATTTTTTCAGGCCAAAAAAAAATTTGTAAGCAATTGCGTGTGGATTATATCTCAAAACACATTTTTGTATCTTTTAAGGTAAATATTGTAAACTAAAAAGTGTATTAGAATATATAAAATATTATTTTAAAAAAAATTATACTTTAAAATGCAATTCAATTATAAAACGAAATTTAAAATTATTTTCTACAATTATACAAAGAATAATGTACTTTTTAAAAAAAATTTACTTTGAGATATTTTCACTCAACCAGCTAAGGACTATTGACCTCTATTTTAGGTATGAAACTAATCTTCTAAGGTTAAGCAAGCAGTGCAAATGGAACTAATCTTCTAAAGTTAAGCAAACAGTGTCCTTGTACCCACCTAATAATGATAATCGTGGGAATCGATCCTTAAATCTCATGTCATATTTTCCAAAATTTAATCTAATCTCCACAAGAGAACTAATTGAACCAAGCTGGGGCAAAGAATAATGTACTTTCAGTGATAATGAATATCCCTTTTTTCTGTTTGGACAAAAAGATCATTATGTTGAGTTTCAAACGTAAATTTATGAATCTTGCTAATTAATTAAATCTCTAGTACACTAAAAGTCTAACACTGTTGATGATGCCAACGTTGGAGTAAATAACTAAACCAACCACATGTATGTATAATTGAGATGTACTTATGACTGAAAACGAAATAAAACAATTCGTAACAGAAAATAAAAACAAAAATACCACCCATTTCAAACGAAAAGCCAATACATTAGGCAGATTCCATAAAAAATACACAGAAAGAAGAATTTTGGGCCTAAACTGAAGCATAGTCATAAGAGCTGCTTTAAAAAATGCCACAGGTCAAATTACGTTGTTTGCCTTCCGTTTTGTTTTGACTTGGCTGCCAAAAGATCATAGATGGCGGCGGCTGTTGCTCCGCGGCTTCCTTGCTCCAACGTTAATTCCTGCTCCTACGTACCCCACAGCCCGCCATGAAAAATTTGCGATTTTTAAGCTTCGCAAGTTGCTGCTCATCGTTGACGTCCTCAAATACACAAACACATATCAGGAAAGGTTGAGGAGTCCTCCGTTTGGCAATGTCAAGATGGATGTCTGATTTGGTCTACTATCTCGGCTTGTTAATATGAGATTGTTAGTGAAAAATCATACAACATAATAAAAAGAGAAACTGATAAAATGGTTCCTTACAAATTAATGAATAAATTTTTTTTTATATCTCACATTTAAAGTAATGAAAATTTATTTTTCACATTTTATTAATTTACTTTTTTAGTCATTCATTAGATTTGTATTCATTTTTCCTTTTAAATGTCTCACGTACTTATCACATGATCATTAACCTAAGGGAAAAAGTGAAAATCCACTCTCAACCCTCATCCCTGTTCCAATCCATCAAGTCGTGCCGATGATGTTTGTGGCGATGGAGGTGGTGGCTTCTTGGAGGAGGAAGAATACCAATAACTTAGGGCATTTTAGAAAAAGACAGTTTGTAATAATGAAGTTCCCAATGTGTGGTAGTAAGTTTTCTTACATAAACAGAAGAAATTTGAAAAGAACCGACTTCAAATATGCTATCTTTTCCACCTTCACCTTCAAAGCAGCCACCACCTCTACTATTACCACTATGATAATAGTGATAAATATTACTACTATCCCCAAAAGGTGGGTTGTGTTGAAATTCTTGTTTTGATTGCAATTACAGCTATAGTCTCCAAAAAGGTACAATTAAAGTGGTGTGTCGTCCTCTGTTCCCTACCCTTTTCAATATTTTCCCAAATTTTCTTGGTTCTTCCGTTACTCCTTTATCCATGTTTTTTCTCTCATTTTCATCTCTCTCTGCGCATCAAAGTTTCCTTATTTCTTTATATATATTGTTTTCTTGGAATTAGCGGTTGAGAGGGTGGAATGGTTGAATTTGGGTTTTATCAATTTTATTTTTGACTATCAAATTTAGATGTTTTATTCTAGTTTTGAGACTGCCCGTTGATTTTATTTTATATTGCTTTGCTTTTTGGCTCATTTAATTGCAATTCTGTTGACATTCAATGGATTGGAGGATTCTCATATTGGGGTTTGCTAGGTTTCACAATTTTGCAAATTCCTTGAATGATTTTCTTCCTGAAGCTTTGCTGCAAATTTTTTGAATTTTTGGGCTTGACTTTACTACAAATTTTCTAAATCTTTTGATTTTTTGAATTTTTGGTCAATGCAGAAATTAACACTTCTCACCACTAAAAAAATGCACACACACATACATATATATGCTTCATTTTTTATTTTTTATTTTTGTAGAAAATCACCAGCTACAATATACATTTTCATTAAGGAGAAATATTGTAGCTTGTCATTTTCTACAAAGAATTTGAAGGGTCTGGTGGTAAAAAAAAAATAGAAGGTAGAGAGAAAATCCTTGATCATACATTATGAAGAATATACAAAATAAAAATATAAACCCAATAATAAAAACACAACTACTCTTCTGGCTATATTCCAACATAATACAATGAAGACACAAAGTGTCACTTTCTAGGGATCCCTGTAATGTCTATTCTTGTGGTAATACTAAAACAAAATTAATTTTGCCGTCCGATATAGCTCTAGTGTCTGGCTTGCTAGTTGCCATTGAAATGGTGTAGTTTTGCCGTCCGTGTATGTTTTTTTTTTTGTACGTAAACTTATAATAACAATAACAAAAGTAAAGTTTGAAATATTTTGATACTTTATTTTATGCAAATTTTAATCAACAAAATTACAAACCTAATATTTCATCTGTTTTCAAAAAAAAAAAAGAGTTTATTTTAAATTTGGTATAACCTTTTTTTTTTATTTAGAAGATAAAACACATTTAACATACTACTAAATATATAATTTTACATTTACAAGAAAATATTCTATACATCTATTTCACCACATAAGATTGTGCAGTCAGATACAATTAGGGGGGACAACCTATAAATTAGGGGAGACAACTCATATAACTAATAGGAGGCAAAAAAAAAGAAAAAGAAATTATATGATTGGTTTGTTACACTAAAAATAAATATACAATAGATATATGTAATATTTTTTTCTACATTTACATATTTATTTTTTTTAATTATGGATCATACATAATACTTATTAATAAGGGTAATATACAAATTTTATTCAAAAGTAAATTCCTTTTTTTTTTGGGACAAAACAAAAGTTTTGAAAATAACTTCTTTTTTTTTCGGAACAGAGATAGTAGTTACTTAGTGTAAAAGAACCATTACATATACTCTCTTCATATTAAAAAAAAATTATATTTTTAAAACTTTTGTTTATAAAAAAAATCATTTTTGTAACAAATTCTTGTATTATTTTATTAATAATAATTATATATGACTCACATTTAAAAGTAAAAATAAAAAAAAAATTCTGCGTTGAATGATGAATTAAATATGTTATAACTAAAAAAATATTAAGCTTCATCTAAAGTCATTTGATTGATTTTTATGATTTCATGGATGGCGTATGAAAATGGAAACTCAGAAAATGACTGCTCCAAACATAATGCCACTGGAGGCCCACTATCTAGTGGTTCACAAATCAGAAGCCCACGCTGTAACATAACGATTCTTATGATCTGGCTTGGCTGGGCCCTTCTCAAATTACCATCCTTAAACTAATATATGGTCCTCCCCTCGGTTCTCATGCACCAATAGTTTATTGTTGTCTTACTTTAGAGGTAAATAATGTAGTTTCCTTTCGTGTCGGTCACGTGAAGTTGAAGTTTTTTTGTCTTTGATTAGTAATTTAAAATCAAGAATACGAGTTCAAATTCCCTTATCAACATCTTCTTGGTCGAACTCGTCGCATAGGACTTACCCAATATAATTTATATTTTCTGTATAATTTGCAAGTTATTACACAAAGATGGGATTTATCCAGTGCGTGCCCTCGATAGAAATTACAGGTTCCTTAGTTAACAAAATAATAAATTTTCTAGTTCTAGTTATCTAGTGGTCTAGACAATAGAGAATCATTTGTTTAGCACATATATGTCCAAGTAAAATGTTTTTTTGTTAGAATAAGAAAAAAAAATTAATTACAACACTGAAATCAGATCACAGTTAAATATTTATAACTAGATGATTAAAGCATTCAACTGATTATTAGCAAATTTGTACGTTCAATTCCTACTAAATGTACATAAATGAAACTCTCCAATAAATCTATTAAAATTGGTTCTATATTAATTGGATCTCATCGTCTATATATAACGAATGTCACAACTTACCAAGATATATTACTAATAATTTAGTATATCGGATTTCATTTTGCACTTCCTATTAATATTAGGGGGATGTGGAGAAAAATCATGCACACCCAATCCTCGTTTGATTGTGAAATACTTATTTGATTGTTCTTAGGTTTCGTTTGATGTTTTGGAATTAGAATTGAATTAGAATTATAATTGTATAGAATTGAATTTTATGATATTAGAATTCTAAATTTTTTAAATTCTTCTATTTGGTAAATTACTTGAATAACATAGAATTCATTTATAATTCCAAATTCTTTGTTTAGATATTGATAAATTACATATAAATTGAAATTTCAAATACAACTAAAATTTACTAATCATGCATGTATAATAAATAACAAGATAAAGAATCTTGCAATGTAAATCTGCAATGCTTCATAGTTTATATTGTAAGGACTTTATATTAAATGGTTCAAACAACAAGTCTTGATTTTAATACAAGAAAGATTATAACATGGTATGGTGGTCCCAAAAATCAAAATTACAAATGCAATTGTTAACGTGGAAAAGGTGAACTCTTCAAAGCAAAAAGTTTTGAGGGACCAAAATGGATGGACAAGCTTGTTGAACTGTCCCCAAAAGACCTTAAATCAACTGGTCTAACCAATGCTCTAGAGGCACAAAGGACAAGTTCTTTCTCTTTCAAACTTGCAAACCGCGACCCCCCAATTGGTTAGGAAAGTGTTAATAAAGATCATAATCACTAACATAGAGTTCAAAGTAACTGCCAACTTTTATATGTAAGCGAAAGACATAAAAAACTTCTGGGGAACCAACACAAAAATGCAATAAATAATTTGGTTAATAACTTTCAGCCCACACAAAATTTCACATTGTTCCTTCTTGACAGGAAATGCCACCTCTAGTGTTGGCTAATATAGAAAGATTTCAACATAGAATGGCTCAAAAGAGCAATATTTGCCACATTTTACTGTGTGAAGAATAGGCTCAGGCTTTTTCTTTTAACTTTTCAAAACTGTGAAACAACCCATTTTAAGCACCAGAACCTCTTACAGCCTATCCAGGTTTTTTTATCTGTTCCATCCAAATGAAGGAATAAAATATGATTAGAAACGGAAACCTTCCAAATGGTTCATTTATGTGAAACTGTCAATGACTGGCACATGCATAAAATATGTTGCCTAATGGGATAAGAAAGCACACAAAAGCGAAAGAAATAGAGAGGTGCACCATTATTTACTTTGGAATAGAAGTGAGGAATATATTGGGAAAAAAGAAAAAAAAAAAGCAATCTTGAGGACAATCCCACGACTGCATTTTCAGATTCAAAAACATCCTATGGTATCCTACCCAACGAAATTGTAGCAAGTATAGCATTGAATTGCAACAAAAATTGCGACGGCTGACTTTGTGAAGAAAAATCCACATATGCAATCCAGTATGATTTAGCAGCACTTATAGCTGTGTAAAACATATCCCAATTCACATGTGCAATCCAAATATTCCAAGTCAAAAATTTCTGCAGGGAGGCAGGCGGGCATTACTTTCCCTATGCTGCTACTGCTACTATAGTTGTAAAATAAAATGGAGTTGAAAGTTGAGAGTAATACAATAACAACAACTAAGCCTTCATCCCTTGATATGGAGTCAAACGGACTTTGGTAATTTAGATCATCTAGTTCAAATGGCGCAGAATTTTTAAGAAGAAACAAAAGCAAAGTACTTGCCTTTAGCCATTTTTCTTTCAAGCATGGATAGTTGACGGAGTATCCTTTTATTTTGGTCCCCGAACTTAGAACAACACAACAGAATGCCAATCTCGAATAAAAAATTCTTAACATTCTACTACCAAAAGGAACAAAGATTCTAAATCAATGAAACAAGAAAATGACCTTGCTTATTAGAGCAAGCATGTAACAATTCTTTGCCTTAGATAAATCGCCCTTCTTCCATATACAGTTGCCTAAACTCAGCCACACATCTCCAAGAGATGGATTCAACATAACCTTTACCAAAAAAAAAAATAATAATAATTAACAAACTTTAATAAGACCTAGAATTAACAAAAACCCAATATTCCAAAACAAGTAAAAATCGCAGTAGAATGAAACAAATCAACAACGGTCAGTTCACTAAATTCAGAAAAGACATAAAACAAAAGAAACCCATTTGATAAAAATGAATTCTTTATCACTCACAGCTTTTGAGAGATGATCCTTTGCATCCTTTCTATAATCAGAGAAGACATCCAACACTTTCCCTCTTAAGTACTCATACATTGCTTGTTCCATTGGTGATTTCCTCTTTTCTGCTCATTGAGAACAAAAAATACCTTGGTCATGGAGAAGCTGAGGCAACTTGCGCTGAGAGAAGATGCCAAAGCGAGTTTCTTTAGCATCGAGTTCCATCTCGGCAGCCTTCTGGTCAGCCATGATCTAATCCAAATCCCTCTCGTCCCCCATCGAATCATCTAGGCCCAAAGATTTGTATTGGTCCTGCTCTTCCATTCTCCTGTAATCGTCTATGAAGTTATCATTGAAAAGGTCCTCTCCTTCCTCCTCCTCCGAGTAGTTCTGGCTCATGTTCCAAGGAAGCTAATCTGTGTTAAACCCCACCGAAGTCGACGAATTCAGCATCGACGAGGTTGGATTCATGTTTCCATCATCAGACTGGGAAAATTTTGTTATGACAACGTCCGAGAGAAAGAAGGAAGATGGGTAGTTTTGGGTTAATTTGACCCATTTTGTTATGACCTGAAATTATTGCATTTATTTGCGTGTTTGGATATTGGAATTGGAAATTTTAACTTTGGACAAAAAATTCAATTTGTAGAATTGGAAAGAAATAAAATTGAAATAGATTTGTAATTCTTAAATTTTTTTTGTTACAACTAACACAAGAATTGGAATTGGAGCTTTCAATTCCAATTCTAATCCCCAATTCCATGCAATCAAACAGAGCCTTAAAGCTTTTCAAATGCTAATCTAGAAGATACACCCCAACAATTTCAGCAGAGTTTTGAAACGAAAAAATGCGCAAAAATTTGTTTTTAAAAAATGTGTTAGGTGTTTGATATAATGTTATAAAAATATTTATTTATTTTATAAAATATAAAAATACGTTTTAAAATACAATTTATATGTCCTATTTTATTCACAAAATGTATATAAAATGAGATCCGAAATCTGAAGCCCAAAGGGGGGCAAATAAAAGCCTTCCAAAAAAACAAAAAAAAAAAAGGCTTTTAAAAGCCTACCAAATCATAAGTCCAATTGATTGGATTCACATGTGGACTGTGGCCCAAATCAACGGGAATCTGGCATTCTAGGGCCCCACAATACTTTTTATCTTGCTTGCTAATTGAGAATTTTACATTAAGGATAAGAGGTTAAAGGTAGAGATTGAATTGGAAAACTGATTTGATGTGTTGGCATCGATTGTTTGTGGATGTCTATGATTCCATAATCTATAGCACGAAAAGGTTCAAATGAATTATAAGAGATTAGAGGCAAGAAATTAATTCGTAAACTAATTCGACACATTACATTTACTAGATTTAATAGGCATTTAATCTTGTAAAGGCCAATGATTTTATAACCAATATCTAATCACCAATAATTAGCACTTAATCTTAAAAGAAGATTTTGTTCTAATGTTTTATTTTCTATTGTAGTTGATTCAGAACAAACTCCACTTTTAATAGGTCTAAAAATTCTTTCACAAAATATTCCACTTTTTTGGGTTTATTAATTTTGTAATGAAAAATATAGGGTTTTGTCACCTCTCCAACCGTCTCTCCATTAATTAGGAAGTATTTTAGTGGTCCAAACACTTATTTGTTGAGGAGAAACTGATCCAATTTAAAGTTTTTGATATTTATACTTATCAATCGTAGAAGAAAAATACTAATTCATTATTAAATTTCCTTTTTATGAATTTGGAAGTTTTTTTTCATATAGAAGAAAATGATTCAATTACAAAGCTAAAAAGTCATAGTTTTTGAACGAGAAATCAAAAAGATTTTGTAGTACTTTTGAAAATAGATATTGTTTCTCTAATCATTATGGTACCAAGTACTTTTTATGAGCTCTAATATTATTAGATTTATAAGTATGCATTTGATATAAGTTATCCATTGGCTACCATTAACATTATTAGTTGGTCTCGATTCGATATTAGCATTATTCACCACTACAATTAACATTATTCAAATAAGTAGGAGACTGTGAATTGAGACAAATATGAAAACTTTGATAGGTAATAATCCTCTCATATTCTTTTAACTCTTTCCTTTCTTACTAAATAGTGGAGTAATTGTCAATTATTGACAGCCCATCCTACAAATCCCTCTTACATCCCCATCTTTTGCTCCCTCCTAGACTCAACCACAATGCTTGTACTAACATTTTGCCCATCTTTTAAAGCCTACGTTTGCTCCCTCTGACCTTTTGTTGGAAGTGTTTTGGTCCTACGTTTGCCTTCTTGGATTTGTTTCCACCCAAACACACAGCATAAAAACTAACGATTTTGCAAGTATGACTGATTGGTCGGTCAACTGTGCAAGTTTGAAAAGCTTTGAACTCGTCAGACCATCCACGACTCACCACGCCGGTCAATGAAAAAGTCGCATTATAAACTGCCAAGTTTCAAACCGGAAAACCTTTTCCTTTATCCAACCGAAAATCTTAAAACGTACCGCCATCATCATTTCATTTCTCTTTAGTAAGTACTGCTTTTCTTCTCCTCCTTCGATTTCAAATTCTTCCACCATCCTCACTCAGATCTACTTCCAAATCCTTCCATTTCTTTCTCTCTCACGCACTCACACACTTGAGATAAAAGGGATTTCTTTGGTGGGTAGTCAGGAAGCTTTGGTCACGAAAATGCGTCCCACAGACTCGGAACTCGATCTTCGAGTAAGTTCATTTCATGACTCAATGCTGTTACTACTGCTCTTACATTTTTTTTTTTAAGTCCCTTTATCTTTGAATGTTTTCTAATTTTACTCTTGGATTTTTTGTTTTCTTGGGGCCCTTCTACATTTTACAGCGGCCGTCTATTCCGCCTGGAACTTTAGGGATCAGGTAAACTTCTTTGAAGAAATAAGAGAGAAAGAGTACTTTTTGCTTCTGAAGTTCCTTTTCTGTACAATGTGGATGATTTTAGGGTGAAAAATTTGTTTGGCCGGCTGTGATTTGATTTTTCAGTGAGGCGTTTGCGGATGTTAACAACCTCGAGCACTGTGCCAAGTACCTGAATCAAACCCTAGTCACATTCGGGTTTCCGGCCTCGCTTGATCTCTTCGCCAATGATCCAGTACACCCTTTACATTTTCTTTTTTTTCTCGTGTATTTTGTTTTTGTGGAAAGAGTTGATTTTCATTATTGGGTTCTGAATGGGCTCGGATTAGGTTTCAATAGCGAGGACTTGCAACTGCGTGTATGCATTGTTACAGCAGAGGCAAAGGGATATTGACTTTAGGGAGTCTGCTAATGAGCAGAGGCAAAGGTTTGTTTTCTTTCATTGTTTCCTTTTTGGTTTTTAGGCAAAGGTTAACAATAATGGTCTGTTAGGCTGCTTTTCGAGACAAAGAAGACCCAATTTTTTATTACGTTTCTCAAATGTGAATGATAGGCAAAACAGGAGTACGTTGTTTTGTATAGGTTGAGTTCAGGGTTATGAAAATCTAGTGATTTACTTACCCTTACTGTGTTAGATGCATCTCAATATGGAAAATGTGAAAAAAGAAAAGTGCAGTTAAAAAATGAAGCTCATTTTTTGTAAGGCTATACTTGGTTGTTGGACTTAGTAGAAGTTGAATTAATGGGAGGGGAGTTTTCTAGTAACAATATGCATTTATGAGCCTTTCTGAAAGACAGGATGAGGGTTCTGCCTCGAATGTTTCATTATTTCTTACTCTGGTTTTGAATTGTGTTTGTGGGGATGCTTTGGACTAAGCTCTGATTCTTTGTTTTCCTGAAGGCTTTTGTCAGATATATCTAGATTTGAAGCTAAAGTGGAGAGGTTGGAGGCTCTAATAGCAGCCAAGGATAGAGAGATAGCAACAATTACTAGAACGGTTAGAAATCCTTAAAGAAGAATTTTGTCTCTATTTTCTCCACCAATTTTTGCAGTATAACAAGCAATATTTTTTGGTTAGGAAGCTAAAGCTGCTGCAGGTTTTAAGGCGCAAATTGAAAAGTTGCAGCAAGAGCGAGATGAGTTTCAAAGGATGGTCATTGGGAATCAGGTTATGGGACTTTCAATCTTTGTGTTATTTCTTGATTGATTACCTTTTACTGTGTCTGGACACTGTAAAGGCTAATAATCTTTTCTTTTTTTTTATTTTTTTTTATTTTGGGTTTCAATAGCAAGTAAGAACTCAACAAATACATGAGATGAAGAAAAAGGAAAAAGAGTACATTAAGCTCCAGGTATACTGTGGTTTTTATGTTTTGGTTCTCTAAAGTGGATGTGCTACCTGAGAAGGATATTTGTAGCGTTAACTCATTAATACCAGCCAACTATACCAATGTAGAGACTAAGGCAGGTAAAATTATTGATTTTCCACAGGAAAGGTTGAACCAAGTACTAATGGAGAAAAAGAAGGAATCTAGATCAGGCATGGAAATTATGACTTTACTCCAGGTAATTGTGAATTTATAACATGTAAGAGAGTTACCTCGAAAAATCCTGATGGTTTTCATGATTTGTACCAAACAGAAAGAAGGCCGGCAGCGTGGAACATGGAACGGAAAGAAGGCTGACAATGACTTCTATAAGAAGATTGTAAGTAGTCCAGTTTAATTTCTTAAGCTCCCTTCTTTACTTCTATTTTTTAGTTAGTACTCAGTTTGGTACTTCTAGGTGGATGCCTATGAAGCTAAGAATCAAGAGCTAGTGGCTGAGAATGCTGATTTGAGGGCTCTATTACGATCGATGCAGGTAACCGTTACATTGTAGCAACTAGTCTTTCTTCTCATTCAAATCTTTGAAATAATGGCATTCTAATTTGGTCAGATACATGCTTGTTTGCAATATGGACATTAATTGCAGAGTTGTATGATTGTTTGTTTGGATTAAAAATTTGGTGTTCTTAGCATCTTGTATTCAAAGTTACTCCACCAAACATATGCATACTGGAGAAAGGGATGATGTGGACTTTGACAAAGGTGTTAAAAAGTAGGTTGAGGATATAACTAAGAGAAAGATTGTTTAAGAAGGCAAAAGCTCTGCTATTCTTATTGCAAAAAGTTCTTGTGTAAATTCAGCCAATTTGGATGAGATTCAAGATTTTAATTTAGTGTATGTATATATTTATGCGATACAACTATAAGAAGTGTTAAGTTTTAACTCAGATATCCCTTGCAATTGCTCAAGGGACTAGATTGAAGTCATTGAGAGAAACATCCAGTTGAGAGACAGAAATGATAAGACATTGATGAAAGATTATAGGGTCTTAGGTGGCAATTTATTTCTGAAAAGTTGATTAATGTTCTTTTTCATTATACACTGATAAATTGCTAAATCATGGAACTTGACTCTGGCTATTTAATTATCAACATCATGCTTTGGAGGGATCTCTTTGTGGAAAAACTAATGCATCTTTTTTCCAAGTGACCATACCTTTAAAGTTCTTGAGTTGCCTTTGTTTGTTGATATTACTTTAATCGGATATTTAACCTCCAGGTGGACATGCGTGACTTTTTCAATGCACCAAATGGTACATCCAAGCAATCTGGTCCTGTCAATGGAAGGCCAGAAGTGGATCCCTCACAATCTCCATTGGGTGGAAGAACGGTATGGCAGAGTGTAATGAGTGTATATATATTTCTCAAAACATAGGGCTTCAAAATTGAAAATTCTTGATTTCTTAGGATATGTTTGACCTGCCTCTCCACATGGCCAGAGATCAAATAGAAGAAAGTCTACGAACTAAGATGGCCTCAATTAAGGTAGCCTAGATAATGTACTGTTTCTTTAATGTAATACTGTATCACTGAGATTATAGAAGTCATTGTCTTCGTCCTTTGCTCTTAAACTTGAAGGAGCGCATGGTTCAACTACAAGATGCTCAACAGGGTGCCGAAGTCACTTCTGAAGCTACAGAGAGAGAGCTTGAGCTGGAAGCTCAACTTGTTGAGGCAAGGAGTATAATTCAAGAGCAGGTATTAAATGAGATTGAGTTCAATGGCATTTCCCCTATACTCTATCCCTTACCACCCTGCCATCATGTAACTTTTGTGATGTGATGATGTTGGACCAACTACTAATAGAAGACTTTTTTAAATGAACTTTATACAAGGTGAAACTATAAGTAAAATTCATCCATTTAGAACAACTAACGGAATATGTTGAGAATATGGACTTCCCTTGTTTACTTAAAAAAATTGCAATCTAATTAATACCATGCTTGTAATTTGAATTTGCTTGCAAGAAGCCATGAGCTAATTGATTCAAACAGTTTCCTTACGTTCAATTTAAATATAAGTTGATCTTATTCTTTGACCTATATAATTGGCCTGCTAGTATCTTCCCCCAAAATGCTCTGTTTATTTCATGTTGTCAATGATATTAATCCTAGTGTTGGATTTCATTGTAAAAAATAAATTCTCTATGCCATTATTGAAAAAGGAGAAGAAACATTTCTATGCAAGCTAAGTCTGTGGTTCAATTTTGTTTTACCTTCCACAGGAATAGTTTTTAAATGCCTTGCATGCATTTCGTATTTCCCATCTCTAATGAACTGTATTTCAGTTGCAATCCATGAATGGCCCTTCTTAATAAACTTCTTGTCATTCTGCTTGTGTATTGGGTTTACATTTCTCTGTTATGGACTGCTAACCCTCAAAAGGAATCAATATTTGGTATATCACTTTCTAAATTTGCTGCCATTTGTGTGCAGGCCTCCATCATGTCTAAGCATCTCGCTAAGTCTGAAAGACCAAGGTAATTACCGCAAGTTTCTGACCTGAACCCCTTTCCAAAAATTGGCAGCATTTAGGCTTGGAAGCCATGTAATGAGTGCACTTATGCAGGAGATTAAGCGGAAGTTTGAATTCTGACAGGGATTTAATCCTTTCATCACCAGCTGAGGTATGAACCAATTAACAGCTTTCCTTACTTTGGTAGTTGTTTCATATGCTGGAATTATGGAAATGACTTGACATGGCAATCCATTAAGCTGGCATTTAAAGTTGTGAATGAGTTGTATTGTGCACATGAAGCCTGAAATCGTCAAAAGTTCATATGTGATATATTGTTATCTGCTTATTAGACCCTTCGGATTAATGCAATACCGTTTGATGACAAATGCTATATTGAGATGTATGATTTTTGGCAGTGATGGACAACGGAGGCAAGTATTTGATGAAAGGCGTGATACTTACATATGCGGATGTGCTTATCATATTCTGGACTCAATATGTTCACATTCCGTTATGCGAATGATATATAAAGCTGCATGAAGAAAGCTGAAGTTAGTACTAATGTTCTTAGCTTCTACAAAATTCACCGTACATATATGTACGGTGAATGGCAATGAAATTTTCCTCAGTGCCTTGTTCAGATTATTTGACAGAACTTGTGGGGCTTTACTCGAGGAATTTAGTTGTAATGTAATAGCAGGTTGCTTGCTTCAGTGTGAATATGCTTACGAGAAATGCGATTGAACAATCTGTATTATGTTTTCTATTGTATTATCTACGTCTGAATGCTTAATTCATCTGTGACATTTAGAGCCTCTTCTTTTAACCTGGTGTTTCTTATCAAAATCCTTTTAACACCTGTTGCTTCTTTCTGCATGCTGTCTATCCATGTTTGTTTGATGATCGCTTTCCTGCTATGAGTAGAATGACCCTTTATGATAATAGTTGTCTTTGTGCTTAATTTATTGAGCACCAATTATTCCTTTTAGAGTTTTACTTAATGCCTTCCCTCCCTTTCTTTCACATTGGTGGTTGGAGACCTGGGGGCAGGGTGTTAGGTGTTATGGAGGCCCTTTTCTCCCCTCCCTTTGCCCCCTTGTTTTTTTTTCGTGTTTTTTAGCCCGGATGCGGGGTGTTAGGTGGTGTGGAGGTAGGAATGGACGACAATGTCGGCAACTTGCAGGAGCATCTACGTGCTTTAGTCAACCAATAAAACAGATAATCACAGGTTAAGCCTTTAAGGTTTAGAGTTAGAGGTACTTCACTGATAGAGGAGGAAAGTCAGCACATTCGTAACTTTATTTAGGTTCCTTTGCAAGTCATAAAAGCGCACCTGCTAAATGCTAACAGCACGTATTGACCGAGTCATTCCAGATACGGGTTCAAACATTTGCGTTCCTTCCGCACTTCGATTGGAAAAAGTTGGTTTTCTAAGACATTTGGAATTGAGGTTCCTCGAAAATTGGTTTTATGGTACACTGTTAAAATGGTTGTCGTCTTAAGGCTATGGTAATAGCGTGCATTGAACCCCAAACCATGGCCAATATGGCTAACGTAACCTTGAGAGAAAAGGCGTACTCTTTGCTTGTCTACTACAAAAGAGTAGTAATACTCAAAAGAAAGATAGTAACAGAAATAGGCCACCGGGTAGGGTACAAAACATGCAAATCATATAAACAAAACCGTGACTTGAACAATCATTCATCTTCTCGGGGCTCTAAATAATGGATCGGGTGCCCGATTTCCTGCCTTTCGGCTTTGAACAGGGGTGATTCTTCAACAACCTCTATATAAGCTAGATTCCTTAGAAGTCTTCTCAACGATGTGCATGGTCAACGTTTTAACTCAACAACTTCACATTTTGCTCCTAAAATACATCCTTTACAGAGCCATAAATCTGTTCATTTAGAAAGCTGTAAACCTGTTGAAACTTCCTGGTGTTAGAAGAACACATTTCTCCCCATTGTTCATTGCATTTTGAAGCAAAAATGGATGCTGAGCAGAAGCAGCTAATTTCAGTGCTTCAAGGTGATGGCATCTACATCAATCGTATTCTGTCAAGAGAGTCGTCTGCTGGACAATCTTCGAGAATATATTACAGGAAACCTGAGGGAGTTCCGTTTAACTGGGAGATGCAGCCCGGGACTCCCAAGAACAGGCCTGAAGAAGAAGCAATTCCACCCCTGAGTCCTCCTCCACAGGTGCAAAACTTGGGGCTGCCTAAGCCTTGTATAGATCATCTTACCGAAAGACCAGATCACTCCAAGGTCTGGTTCTGGAAAAAAATCAAGACAATCCACAAAGATAAGAAGCTTCAAGCTCAAACATCAGAAGGGGCAGGGACAGGAACAGACGGTGTTGATCACAGGAATGAGGAAATCGTTCAACATAAAGATCAATCTGATGGAGAGTTTTTAGACTCGTCCAACAACTCATTTTCTACGTCTTCCTCGTCATCATCTTCCTCGAACAGTCATGCTGTGGAGTCATCAGGTGATAGTAGGATGCCTCTTGATGGTTCTTTTTGCTGCACTCCATGGAACATCTCAACAATCCTGGTTCGTGCCACGAGAAAGATTTAATTAATTATTATTATTATCATTATTATTAGTTTTTGTGTAGTTCGGATTAAAATGTTTTTGGAAGTTCCAGAAGATCATTTAGACTAGCAATTAATAGGGTAAATAAGGGGGATCATCTTTTAACCTGGTCTCAAGTTTGCATTCCATTTAATTTTTCAAAGAATTAGACATTTTGATTTGATTTGATTTAATTTTGGTCAGAGAAATATTTGATGGATCCTTTTTTTTTGTTTCAAATAAGGTTATTCGTCAATATACTATATTTATATTTATATATTTTTTCGAACTCCTTCTAATGACTTACACATTTTGTTATGATTGTCAAATGCATAATCAATTAATGACTGAGGATTATAATTTTTTGTAATTATCAAATGGATAATCCATTAATCTAATTGGTGGAGAATTATAACTTAAAGCAATTTCTTTAATTTTTATTAGGGATTAGGAATTGACGACTTTTCTATGAAACTTATTTTACTTAATGGGACAAACTAAAATCAAATTATTAGTGAAACTTTTTGAATAAAAGGACCAAATCGAATTATTTTATGACAAAGTTGAAAACTGATCAATATAAATATAATTCGATTCATATCCCATTCCCATTCTCATAATTACTTCTTGCATCATTTTTACCTTCAATTAAACAAAGTAAAATCAGGGTCTATAAACCTACCTGATTATTCTGTAATAAGCATTCAAATGTCAAACTGGAAACTATAATACTTGCACCGTGCGTGCATGTTGACATAAGCTAGATACAGCTTTGCACGTTCATTGATTAAAGTTCCTTTGAATCTGTAAGATTTTAAAATGTTTAGCGCGGAAAACAGCAGTTTACAGTCATCAACAGAACAAAGAAATTATATAGGCCAAAAAACAGGCATCCATATAGTCAAAGGCATTGGAATATAATGTTTTAAACAAAGTTTTAGTTTTGAAGTCTTAATCAACATAATATTACACAAAAATGAAAAGCATGAATTTATTCATCCTCAACATCGACTGTTCATGGATTTTGATTCATTTCTTGGCTTTCTGGTCAAATTAACTGTAGGATGAAGGGAACAGGAAAGTGTATTACTGCCGAGTTCACAAGACAGCCTTTGCAGTTGAAAATGATGGTTCTTTGGTGGGCAAAATTCTTCCAAGAGTTTCATCAGTGGGCCAATCTTGCCGTTCGTTATATCGAAGCTCTGATGGGATTCCCTTTAAATGGGAAATGCAGCCTGGAACACCCAAAGATCCACCAGAAAATGAGCTGATTCCACCCCCTAGTCCTCCACCAGCAATGCAGGGATTAGGACTACCTTTGCCCAAGCCAAACACTGTTGAGGAGACGGAGAAAACTTGGAGCTCAAAGATGTTGAGAATCTGGTTTTGGATCACCAACAAGAAAACGCAGGAAACTGAAAAGGTTGGAGAAATTAACTGCGATAGACTTGATGATGCAACCGAATTTTACTACTCTGATGATCAGAATTCTGCAGGAACTGGTTCAATTTCTCGGTCGTCTTCATCATCCTCCATTTCTGTCTCAAAACCAAATGGTGTGATGAAGTTATCCAAATTTAGAAGGGATTTCTTAGGTGGGCATTTCTGTTTCAAACCATGGAACAAATGAGTATTTGGTTCATTTTCAAGAGGGAAATTATTTTCATTGCCATGCTTGTAACTTTGTAATAAACGATTCAAAACAACATGGAGATTAAGAGTCGCTGCTATGTCATTAGCCTCTTGATTAGGATTGAGGATTGAGGGTGGCCTTCGTTAACTTTGAGTTTGTACATTAAGAAACTTTTTTCTCAATCAATTCTGAAGTTGTCATCATTTGTTCAACTATCATTATGATAGCTATTTTCTTGCTATGATTAATGTAAGTTCTGTTGAATTTATAAAAACAGGAATTAAATTACCTGTGACCACATGGAGATTTTGCTTTATTACCAATTGCTTTTTGAAAATTGAGAATATTGTAGTTTTTCCCTTTAGTATTCAAAATTATTTTTTATTACGGAATTCATGGAATGATTAAAAAATTGGGCAAATATATGAAAAAAAAAAGTGTTTTCAAAGTAAATAAGAAATGAATTAAAAATATTTATTTGAAAAGAATATACTTTAAATATAACTATAAGTAATTATATAATGCAAATTTAATATGAAAAAGACAAATTAAACTCTGTTTTTATTTATTTTTGGGTCATTCCATGGATTCCATACAAAAGAATAACCTTTGAATGGTTAACGGGAGGGTATGATATTTTCAAATTTTAGGAGTTAATAAAGTTAAATCTCAAGGGAGGTAAATGTAATTTTCCCTAAAAACAATATTCATTTATGTTAAACAAATTAATACAGCAGAATATCTCAGCACAATTAAATTACAAAAATATGAAATTCAATAAATTAAGTGATTTTTTAATGTTAACATTAAAACTAAAATGGGAAGCATTAACTAATAGAATTAATACATTATTCTCATCCCACTAATTACTTTGCAATTTATGTTAATCATGCAATAAAATAAAAATTGTTAATACTCCTTCCGTCTTAAAAAAAAAAAGTATACTTTGATTTAGATATAATTTTTTATTAATGTTAAAAAAATTATTAGTTATTAGGTATAATAAATTTAATGCACTAACTAATATATATTTTTATATTTAATTTTAATTGTGAATATATACAAAAATTTAGTTTAAAAGTAAAATTTTTTTTAGAAAGAAATTTTTTTTTAAATGATTATTTTTTTTTTTAAGGACGAAAGAGAGTATAATGGAATTGAATAATTTTCTAAGTAACTTCCATAAATTAGCTTGAAACGGACCCAACGTATGCATTTCCCAAACTAACCCATAGACTGGTGGGCCTGGTGGGAGTCTATTTCTTCATTCATCTCGGCCCCTTTCTTTTTTTCGCGGGAAAACACAAGTGAAAAAATGGCGGGAATCGCACACACAGACACACACAAGAACTGATTGCTTTAGTAGCTTAATGACTGTTCATTACAGACCCATTCAAGCCAAAGATTTGATAAAACAAAAAGGATAGAGAGATGTTCTCCAGCAGCCAGATGGATGCCGCCGGCGGCTTCTCTTCCTCTCAAACCGTCGACGCCTCCCTCTCCTCTGCTAAGGTACTTTCGGGTTCTATATATTTATTGAAAACTAACTGATCCCTTTCAATTCTTGCTTACAGATTGCTTTCCTTCTTTTTATTGAATATTGGAAAAACGAAATTAGAGTCGAGATGCACAGCCCATGGTACCGGTAACAGTGAAACAAATAAGTGATGCAGTTTCTTCAAGCGATGACAAATCAACCTTTGCCATAGACGGTGTTGATGTTAAACATGTGGGTTCTTTTTATTTTTGTTTTAAAGTGTTAATTCTCCGAGATTGAATTTTTAGTTCAAAGGGATTTTGATTTTATTTTGGGTTTTAGGTGATGGTGATGGGAATGACATTTGATAAGTCAGTCAGGGTCACCGATATCTCGTTTGTGATTGATGATGGTACTGGCCGTATTAATTGCCATAGATGGTAAAAGTCTTTCCTTTAGTTTATTTTAATGAAAAAGAGATAGACATATTCAATACCTGCATTCAGAATTTTACAGATTATTTCTTTCAATTAGTGGCAGTTTGATGTGAAAAGCCCTTAAGAGTTTTGGAAATTTACATGTATGGCCTGTTTGCCATTAGAGGAAATATCAATGTTTTCTCTTTTCCTTGTTTGGTGTTATTATTAAACTTACAAAGTAATATCAATGGTTTGATATGCTTTGTAGAAATGTTAGTATACTGGCCAGAATGTTGTGCCTTTTGGAATATTTTATTTACTTCAGATGTAATATCTTTCATAAGGTTGATAATTTCCATTATCCATGCATTGCTTGTTTTAAATCATTGTGAAATGCTGATTGAGCTTTACTTTTGTGACAATGTGGACAATGCCAAGTTATGAGTTCACCAATTTTTGCTTCAAATGAACTTTTGCCAGCCTTACCATTCCTTGAACAAAAGAAAGGAGTTTGAGGTTCATTCTTGGCTCTAAGTCTGTGTTTTGTGTTAAATTTGCTCAGGGTTAATGATACCGTGGATACCAGTGAAGTCGGTGTGATATCGTAAGGCCTCTAGTTTGACGATTTTTTTGTTTATCTGCACTGATTTTTGCAGTTGAATTGAAACTTTTTACTTGTATTCTTGAATATAGGGATGGGTCATATGTTCGGGTTCATGGACTCTTGAAAGGCTTTCAGGGCAAAAAGCAACTAGAAGTGTTTGCCATCAGGTGTGCATTATTTTCCACTTTGATATGAGTTACAGTCGTTCATTTATAGTATGACAAAAATGGTATTTGAGAACCTCAACTATTCATCTAACTGCGTAACATTTTATAGTTTTCTAATGTGTATTGAACAATTTGGAAATGAAGATATGCCTGGACTTTCAAGATTAGTGTTACATGCTCTGTGCTTGCTGAAATGATAAAGGATGAAGCTTTGAGAGAATTTGTTCAATTTGGATTTAGTTTTCCTGTTGAGGAAGCTCCATTTTATGCAGCTATTTCATTTTTCTATTGCTGCTCTGAACCTGTTTAGGTGCTAAACTCTAACTACATCTGCGACGCTCACTTGATAATTTAGAAATGGCAATTTTATTTATTTCTCCATTATTTCAGGCCTGTTACAAACTACGATGAGGTTTCATGCCATTTTCTTGCCTGTATACACTACCATAGTTACAACGCAAGAAAGGTACTAATTTGGCTTTCTTTTGTTGCTTTTTTCAAGAATTTCTGCCCTGTGATTATGCAGATGGTATGCTTCTTCAGTAGTTCATCTACTAGTTTGAGGTGTTAAATCTTTGTCTATTACTGCAACGTACAGAATGGTGTCACTGTATCTCCGGAACCGCATAGTACAATTTCAACGCTTAGCACTCTGAGTGGAAATCAAAATTCATCTTCAAGTCAAGTGAGTTAACATCAATATTCTTTTTACACTTCGTTACTTGATCATTTTATTTAGTGCTGATTGGAGCTTCTTAAATTCTCAGTTCTCTGGACAACTCAGCATGGATGGACTCAAGGGCATTGATCAAATGGTGATACAGTATCTGGAACGACCTTTGTCTCAGTAAGTTGAAATTTATGGAAGTAGTATTTTGACATAATGACGTACAGTTTTGGAGATGGCTCTTCAAGGAAGCTTGAACTTTAGCAGGAGCTAGTAGATGCCATTTTTGTTGGAATAAGTTGTGCTTGCGTGAAAGTTCACATCATGTATCGAGCATCTTAAATGCTGGAGAAAAGGGTGAAAAAAATGTTCGGAATCTACTGATATTATGATATCAACTAGATGAATAGAGTGATTGGTTTCATAATTTCTTTATCTTATTTCGTCTGCAGAAAAAGATTTTCTTCTTGGTAGATGGGACTACTTATCAGTGTTGGCATATCATGTGTTTTACTGCTTGAATCAGTCTTTAGGCAGTTCTTGTTTATTTGGGCTCATATTTTTTTTCTCTGATGCTTACTGAATTATCTACCTATACTACAGGTCCCAGGAAAAGGGAGTACACAAGAATGAAATTGCTAGTCATCTCAAACTGCCAATGGAGAAGATCACGTCTCTCACTCTCTCTGTGTCTGCGCGCGTGTTTTAGTAATAATCATTAGTCAGTGATTTATGTGCTCTTGTTTCTGCAGGGAGGCTATTGAGTCCCTAGAATCAGAAGGGCTGATTTACTCAACAATTGATGAATATCATTACAAGTCCACTTCCTGTGGTTGAACCAAACATCTGTGCCCAAACAAATCTGCCTATTTGACTGGAAGTTCAGGGCCTAATGCTTTTAAATCAGCTGCTCAACATGAAGCTTCTGGGAATCAAGATTCTAGTTTGTTTAGAGTTCCAATGTTAGTATTAACACAGTAAAACCAACAGCAATATGATGGGATCAAAGCGTTCAATTGCATTCAAAAATATTTTGTATGCTCAAAGCTTGCTACTTTTGTTCAGATAATCTGTGCTCTCGGCTGTCTTCTTGTGATGTATTTGAACAAAAATCAGAGTAGCTTCGCTGAATTTAGTACCTTGAAGTGCATGCTTTTTTGAATAGTAAATACAAACATGCAAGCAAGGATTAAAAGACACTTTATGCTTTAATTTAGAATAAACCTTATCTAACTTTCTTCCTCCTTGATCAAATCAAAAGGGTAAATCAATATGTTTCGCTCATTCATTCATACCTTGTTGAGATTTCACGTGTAACCTGAATTGAAGCTGGAGAGAAATCACGTGATTATCACTCCACCGCCCATTTTGTCAGCTCTGCCTGCCAAACCATTAGGTAGGGTAACATTTGTTTAGAGATAGATTGCTGTGTACATAAGCATAATGCATGTGGCGTTACCAGCCCCAGAGCCGTGGTTGTTTGGGGCAATTGGTTCTGATTCTTATTTTAGGTGCAATAAATCAATATGAGAAAAACAAAATTTCTAGCCCTTTGTCTTTAAATATGTGTATGCATATTGTGTCGAAAAATTCTACTTAATGTGTCTGAGCCTGCACAATGAATTATTAGAAATAATACTTTGAGATAGGTGTAAAATTAAACAAATTGCATCTGATCCAAAAATAAAAGGGCTCTCTTATCTCTTCCTTCTCCATACTTAGGTTATGAAAATTCCTTCTTCACGCTTAGGTTATGGAAGAAAGAACCAATAAGAAAGTATCAATAACAACTAATTTTATTATATAGCAGTTTATGATATTCATATTGATCTATTATGCGTTTATGCATCTAATATTAGGTAAATCTCATATTGAATTTCACATCTTCTAATTACAATTTCTCTTAGTTTACTACCTAATTCAATCCAAACCTTCCGATAATAAGCACAATATATTCTTGAATTATGGTTGCTCGACAAGCTACAAACATTTTTGCACTTTTCGATTTGAAGATTGTAAAATAAAAGTTATTTAAAAATATAAAAAATTATTTTTAAAAAATATAAAAATATGTTTTGAATATAATTCATATCTCACGTATAAATTACGCAATAAATGTAATTCTTAGTATGATAGAAATAAAAATAAAGAAATAAAAAGGGAAAGATTTGTCTCCTAAATCTAAATTGAGTACGTGTACAATTTTTAGTAATATACAAATCTACGCAGCATATAAATTATTATTAATGCAACCTTAGTTGTTAGTTAATTAGTAGTGAAAAAAGAAAAAAAGTAGAGGTCATGTGGGGGTGGAAGATTAGATTGAGGAGAATAATAATAAGCGATGATGTAGTAATAATAACGCCAGTCAAAAATATTGGGAGGGACGAACGTGCGGAATGATTAGTTCTCTTTACACCCCAAATTGCTTTGACCGTTGACCAAATATATTGGGCCTCCCATAAATCATGTCAGAGACAGGAGCCATGATTTTTTGTTTTTTTCAATTATCGTACATTTTAAACATTTTAAATTAATTTAATGTTCTGTTTTTTTTTAGCCCAAAAAAATTTCAACGAAAACAAAGTCTGCCTAATTTTCTGCCAATTTGCACTTTTTGGGGTCAGTTTTGGGGCACTTTTTTTTTTTTTTTCTCTTTTTGCTTCATCTTTTGTAATAGGTTAATTTATTAATTAAAATATTTATTTTTAAGATCATTTTATACTAGTAGTTCCTTAGTGGGAGACTGCTAATGCCCTTTTACTAGCTCTACACTTTGTCTTTCTTCATGTTTTCCTTTTTTTTTTTAAAAGAAAAAATTGGATTCACAAAAAGGTAATAATTTCCTTTTGCTAGAGTGAAAAACTAAGCTAATTATTTTGTGAGTTAGAATTAAAAAAAAAACTTTAGGCTACGGATCAATATTTATTCTCAAAGAGTAATAGTTAAAGAGTTATTTAATAAGAAATAAAACGCTATGAAGAGAATTTGTAGTTCTTAAACCATCAAACACAAGGGAAAACAACAAATTTTAGAATAACACAATATTTATGGTGAATATTTTATGTGATGTTTATATATTTTTTGATTAGTGAATATTTAAAGTAATTAACTTTTGTCATATGATGCTATCACAATTATTCAAAGTGATTAATTTTTATATCTTTTATAATATAAAATGAATAAAAAATAAGTTTTAAAATTAAAATATATTAAATTGAAAATAATTACTAACAAAATAATAATATTTTTAGTGATTTTTCATAATAAAAAATTATAGTAACCAATGTAGTATGTTTAAAAAGTGTAATAAATAATTTTATCTTTTTTACGTTTATCACGTCAGTTATTATAATTTTTTACTATAAAAAAAATACTAAGATATTATTACTCTCACGAATAATATAATTTTTAATAAAAATTAAAAAAGTACTTATCTAGAAATATTAAAATGTATTATGATATTAAAAAAAGTGTCATAAAAGATCCAATAACGCTACTCTGTGGTTAATTTGTCATTTGGCATATATATTTCGTTTAATATCTAAATGGAAGTTCATTTAAAAAAAAAAAAAACTCCTGGCAGCTTGTGGAGGACACGTGCAGGAGAAGGGCAAACGCATGGATAAGGGCTGTGGCTGCCATTTTGCGAATCAATCCTCTCTGCATTTCTGCAACCCACCAAAAAAAAAAAAAAAAAAAAACAGCAATAATCCTCCTCAGTCCTCACCCTTTGAGCTTCAGTCCCTCTCTCTCTCTCACATTGATCTTGGATAATCAGATTCAGAACGCACCCCATGCCTGCGCGTGTGCATTAATAAGCTTATAAAAATGTATACCAGCGTAGAGTCTGTGCAGCAGTAGCAGAATCAAGAATGGGCTGGAGAGAGACATGCATGGTGGAGTAATGAGTATTTTTACAAGTACAGGTTGCTTGTACTACGTTCTTCTTTCTTGCCTGCATCATCCCTGCAACCATTTCCACCATATTATTCTCTGCTGCTGCTGCTGCTGTTGTTGGTGGTTGATTCATGCAGGAAATTTTTTCCTTTTTTTCTTTTTTTTGATTTTGTTGGCTGTAATTTTTTTGGGAATTTTTAAGGGAATTTTGGTTAATATTCTGGATATATATTTGACAAAAATTGTTGTGACATCTTGTGTAGACAAAACTGAAACTTGATCAAGTAATGCTGTTTCGAAAGTAAGAGTTCAACAGTTAAAAAAGTCACAGAAAAAAAAAATCAGACAGAAAAAGTAAATAGGAAAAGGGCGTGGACTGCTTTAAAGAGAAAGCAAAAACCGTAAAAGAAAAAAATATATGTAGAGAGAGAGGAGGAAAGATCATGAGCTATGACTTATTGGCAAAAACAAAATGTGTCAAACTTAGGTACATAATTGTGTCCCTCTTGATCAGGTTGTAATAATATTTTTAATATCGATACAAGTTGATTGTGTATTAATCATATGTTATTAATAAAAAAACATAATTTTATTAAATTGCTCTCTTTTTTTTAAAAACATAATTTTTAAAATTTAATATTTATTAATAAAATTGTATTGTTTTATTAATAGTATACAATTGACATACATTCATTAGTACAGAAAATTTATCTTTGTAATGATACGTACACTAAAAGATTTTAGTTATTAACTGCGGTCTTAAATAGCAGAAATTACTAAATAAAAATCACTCTAAATATTCACTAATTAAAAGATATATAAACATCATGTTTCCATTAAAATATTTACTGATATTTTTTATTTTCATTTTTGATGATTACTATTCTAGTCTAGCTAAAAACTACTTGATAGCTAGTTCCACCTTTTTCAGTGAAAAATAGTCATTATTATAATTGATGAAATCGCAATTTGACAATTTTCTTTATGATCTATTGAAAACAAATAAAAATAATTTCTATGATTACTCCCATAATGTAAAATGCATTATTGGGAATTAACAAGCCAATTCACATAGTAGTTTTTTAGTATTTGAATGAGCCATAGATCATTAAATTCTACTAGTACAATATGGAGGGATATGGTAATATACAATAATATGTGCCATACTAGAACAAACAACACAAACAAGAAGAGACCCATATTGGAATATGCTGACTTCGTGGGTACAAAGATGTACTCTATTCATCTTAAAACATAGAGTTTATTTTCAAAATTTTTTAATATATTTTTTAAAAATAATTTATTTTCTTATATTAATATTAATACTAATAAAATAATATATAATTTAAATTAAAAATTAAATATAAAAGTAAAAAATTATGTATTTAATAATAAATTAAGTGCATTATACTTTGTAACTGAATTTTTTTTTTTTTAACAAATTAGAAGTAAACGTTTTTTGAATAAGGAGTAAGCAATTTAAGCAAAAATGATGGAAACCAACCACCCCTTAAAGTGGGATATTGTAAAATAGAGGGCAAGAATCTCTAGCCATGCACATTTTGGAAATCGGTCTAAGAATTCGCTTACAAAATCATTCCATTTTGGCATCGCTTGTCAACTTTAATAAATTAATTGAACAAATATGGAGTAGGGAGAGGGTGCCTGCAAATACGGAATGAGAATGCCACGCGTCACGAATGGGCCCCAAATCAAATTATTTGTGGGGTGCCCTCATGGTCGTCGTGTCCCCTACGTCGCCCTCCTGCTTCCCCCCTCCCTCCAATACGTACACCTTCTCTTCTTTTCAAATTCTACATACACTTCCAAGTAAATTTTATTACAATTAAATAATACCGAAAAAATATTTTGTACATTTGATTTATTTTTATTTTTAATATAATAATTTAATTTATAAATTTTTTATTTTAATTATTTTTAATTACATAATTTTATACAATAAAATAAACACATAAAATATTTTCCAACAATTACGTACTCTTTCTGTTTTAAAAAAATTTACTTTTGATTTGTTATATTTTGAATGTTATAAAATGTAATATATTTAATATATAATTAAATACATATAATTTTTTTTTTTTTATTTTAATTTGAATTATACATTATTGTTATTATCAAGGCTAATATAAGAATTTTTATACAAAAGTAGACTATTTTTTTGTAAAACAAAAAAAAAAAATTTTAAACCAAACCCTTTGTATGACTAAGAAATTAATAAATAGTGTGAATTGAGTAATCATAAATAAATTTCTTTACAACCAAATAAATACTTCCTCTATATTAAAAAAAAAAGTTTACTTTTAATTTAATATAAGTTTTTTTAAATTATAAAATATAATACATTTAATATATCATAAAGTGTATACTTTTACATTTTGATATTTAGTTTTTAATTTGAGTTATGCATTATTATTATTAAGAGTAATACACTTAAAAAAAGTTTATTTTTAATTTAATATAATATTTTTTCAAATTATAAAGTATAATATACTTAATGCATCATAAAGTGTATATTTTTATATTTTGATTTTTAGGTTTTAATTTGAGTTATGTATTATTATTATTATTATTAATAAGAATAATATACAAATTTTACATCAGAGATGGAAATATAGGGGAGGGAAAGTGAAAAGAAAAGAAAAGATTCGAATCACTTCCTTTGGCATGATAAATGTCACCACTGATTATTAGGCAAACTCCAACGATATGGAATAATACTAAATTTTAGTAAATTGTCAACATATATCTTTCTCTTTTCTTTTTCTTTTTCTTTACAGCATTCTTTTTACTAGTGACCTTTATTTCCTTTACTAGGAAAAGTTCATTGTTTGTAACCAACACAAACATCTTTCCAACAATAAGACATCTATCTAAACAATAACAATAGAAAAAGGAAATTTAGTGAATTATTTTTGAAAATTGAAAGATGAACCACTAAAGTAGGATTCTAGATGCTTTTATTAAATTTTTATTATCGATTTAAATTTTGATCTTAAACTAATAAGTTAATAGTTAGAGACTTCTTATAGGCAAATTCTTTATTGGGATTAGAGTTATTAGTTTTTAACTCTTTTCCTTCACTAACCTTGGATATGTACAATACATGAAGTTCAACAATTTATTTAAACAATCTCACAAGCAACAATTCCATTTTGACTCAATGCATCTAAAATAAAGTGCAATTCAATCAAAAAATATCTGAAATTTTGATTCTCAAAGTAACATGAAAAAGATAAAAAGGAGAAAGGAAACCGACTCCAAATGTTCATTACAATGATAGTAGATTCAATTTGAGGGTTAGATAAGTGATTTAGCCAAACTTTAGGGAGACAACTATGATTAACCCTTGTCAATGGGTAGAATAGAACCATCTTGGCAATTATCCCATTAACAAAATATGAACACAGAAAAAAGAGTTTCTATATATTTCTTGAGTGAGGAGAGAAAGACAGAAGAGGCCGCCCAGTCATCCCATGAAATGCTTCCACTTGTTTTGCTCTCTGCAATAAATTTAATCCTATATTTATGCATACACAAATGCATCACAGTAACACACACACACACACAGAGTCACAGGCACAAAGACATACACACACTCTGTGGCACAACATTAATTATTCATGGGAGTAAATTTTCTACGACGTCCATATCCTTTCCTCAGCGACTGTGATATGAATGAATGAGAGTAGCCTCGATCCTCGTGCAACTTCTCCCATTTACCTCTATATTTGTGTCCTCTGCTTCCCTTTCATTAACATTCATTTTTCCTTTATGCGCAGCTAAGCAACAAACAACACCATCTTCGCGTTCATACCACCTTGCTCTCTAGATGTTCCATCTTTACAACAACTCCTACCACTCCTACTATTAGTCAAGTTTCTCTCTCACATAGTCACACACTTGAACACAAACAACTGAACGAGGGCAAGAAGGCGCAGTTTTCCAAAGAGCTCATCTGCCCATAGATCTCTGTTTTCCATACTAGTCGTACTACTGCTATGGATATGGGTTCAGCATCTTCCCAAGAAAACAACTGGCTTGCCTTCTCTCTTTCCAACCATCTCTTTGAACCCTTCAATCCCAATTCCAGTAATGCCCCTCTCCTGTTTTTGTTTTGGAAAAACAAACTACTTTTTTAATATTCAATCCAGTGCACTAATTTTGAGACGATTTTTTTTTTTGTTTTTTAAATGTAGGAAATGATGTAGATAACGGTTCAAGTGGAACAACGACTACAGATTTATCGACAGTGCTCAACTGTGCTACTAGTCCTAAGCTTGAGGATTTTCTTGGTGGCTGTGCTAATGGGTCCTCCCCCGCCGGAGCTAACTCAGCTGATGTTTGTCAGCTCACTGGAGAAACTGCATCAGCTCATCATCATCATCTGGTTAATACTGATATGTACGACTCTGAGCTGAAATCAATAGCAGCTAGCTTCTTACGTGGATATACCACCGACCAGGCTGAATCCCAGAAGCAGTTGGTGGTGGTTTCGCCTCCTGAGCCGCCGGCAAAGAAGGCGGTCGAGACCTTTGGCCAACGAACCTCAATATTTAGAGGTGTCACTAGGTAGGTATACTTTGAAAAACGTTTTTGTACTATTTTATTGATTGTTAGGAAATACTATTTTTTTGGGTTAATAAATCATTTAAATTGCTTTATTTGAACTTTAAGGCATAGGTGGACAGGAAGATATGAAGCCCATTTATGGGATAATACTTGCAGAAGAGAAGGCCAGAGTAGGAAGGGAAGACAAGGTTGGTATTTTATTCATTCATTTAGGGTTTTGATGTTTCGTGTTATACTATTTTTTTTTTTTTTGCAATTTTAGTTTGGAGATCTAAATTAAAAATCATCATTTTTAAAGTATCTGGGCTGGTTTTGGATTTTTTTTCAGTAGTTTTGTTCTAAAGAAAAATAAAGCATACTATTTCTTTTAGCATTTGATTCAAATGATACTATAAAGAACATCATATTCTAATCAATGTCAGTTCCATGCTTCTGCTAATGAATGCTGGTTCTTTTCTTGGCATGTGTACTTGGGGTGGAATGATTATGCCATGGACGATCCAAATCATGGTTCAGTTTATTTGGGTGAGTTATTCTTGATTCCATCATGATGATTTATTTATTTTTCCCGTTCCAAGAATAATTTGATATTACTAAATATATATATCATTCCTTGTGACATCAAAAGAATCTTCTTGCATGGACAGAACAGTATTCCTTTGATCAGGATTAGATTCTCCTTGGATTCTCATTTTTCTGACACTATTCAGTGCGTGCATAACATGTTTGTTGTTTTGTTTTTGTAGGTGGATATGACAAAGAAGAGAAAGCAGCTAGGGCTTATGATCTTGCTGCCCTCAAGTACTGGGGTCCGACCACAACCACAAACTTTCCGGTAAGGTTGCATGCAATTGCTCTTCTTTGACCTTTTTAACGTTTTGATCCTCCACTCAACGTTGGGTTGTTTTATTTAAGGTGTCTAACTATGAGAAGGAATTGGAGGAAATGAAGCACATGACAAGGCAAGAATTTGTTGCTTCTCTTAGAAGGTTAGATTAAATTTTGGACCATTACACCAATATATATATTTTTTTGGTTGCACTACTTCATCCGGGCTAATATATTTTTGATTCTTTTTAATTTCATTGCAGGAAAAGTAGTGGGTTTTCTAGAGGAGCATCCATTTATAGAGGAGTCACAAGGTACTTTACTTTGAAAAGAGTTTTATTTGATATTTTTTTCTAAAGCTAAAGAATGTACATTTTTTAAAGAAACTTTATTTTTGTTTCAAAAGGCATCATCAACATGGTCGTTGGCAAGCAAGAATAGGAAGAGTTGCTGGGAACAAGGATCTCTACCTTGGAACCTTCAGTAAGTTAAAACTATTAATTATTCTTGTCCCCTCCAATAAGTCCGCCATTTATGTATCCTTAGTGTGGCAAAAATTATGCATTAATATCATGATAATCTTTTCTTCTTTTTTTTTTAAATCTAGGCACTCAGGAAGAAGCAGCTGAGGCATATGACATTGCGGCAATCAAATTTAGAGGCCTAAATGCTGTGACAAACTTCGACATCAGCCGATACGATGTAAAAAGCATTGCGAATTCCAATCTTCCCGTTGGAGGCATGACTAACAAATCCAACAAGTCATCATCGGATTCTTTATCCGATAACAAAAGCGCCGATGGAAGCCACCGGTCCAACAACGATCGTGACCATTCTCCTGCCACCTCTGTTGTTTCCTTCCCATCTCATCAGCCTTCATCAACGTCCACTCTGAGCTTTGGCACCTCCGAGTTCTGGTCTAGCCTAGGCTACCACAATACCTCCTCTTTAAACGCTTGTGCCAAAGCCATCCCACTTTTCCAGAACTCCCACCATCCAAATGGTACAGCATTGCAATGCGCCACACCAACCCAGTTCAATTTGGACTTGCCAACCACTAACAGTAACATTAATGGCTACTTTGGTACTAGCAGTGGATACTTTCATATTGGTGATAACATTAATGGTACTACTGCTACTGCTTCGAGCACAACAAGTGGAGTTGTCCCTCTTGGTACCCGCATTGGTTTAAGCAGCAATGGGACAAGCACTAGTAGTCCTTATGATGCTACTGCCAGTTTTGGCAATTGGGTTTCGCCAAGTCTGCATTCATTCCAACCTGCAAAGCCAAATCTATCAGTGTTTCAGACACCAATTTTTGGAATGGAATGAGGTCATCGATCATGCATGATCAAATTAAAGGGCCGGGGTAATGAATTCTGGGGGGGTCAGAGGAAGAGGGCGCCATTGGTGAAACGGTGGTGGGTTGGTCAAAGGACTATGAAAACTTTCGCTTTTTTGCATGGGGTGACATAATGGAGCTGACAATCATTTCGGTTTCACAACAAAGGAAGTTGGCAGAGTACTAACTGAAAAATCTTTTGTTAATGTCTTTTCTTTTCTTTTCTTTGAAATTTTTGTTTTCTCTTCAACTTTTTTTCCCCCTCCCCTCTCGCTTTACTGACATGCATGATTAATCACGGTATAATTCGAAAAAAAACCCTTTTGTAATTAATCTTTTGTCTGGTGGCTAGTCTAGCTAGTTTCCGATCTTCTGACAAAGACCACTAGGGGTACTGTGATAGAGAGTAGTGTTAAATTTTGTGCTTAAATCATGTAATATTGCAGCAAAATTTTGTTGTATGAATATGATGTTGATGTTGATGTTGATGTTGATGTTGATGTTGATGAATATGAAACAAAGTTGGAGACTTATTTGTTCCTGATACATTTTTTACCTGAGCGGATGGTTTTTGTGCTTTCAACATTCAACTTTGATTTTTGCCCATTTTTGGAATGTGTGAAAATTTTAGTGGGTATTTTTTGATAAAAAAAATATTTTGGAGGAAAAAATAAGAAGAAATTTTTTTTAAAATTATGTGAGAGGAATTTAAATGGAAAAATTTGAATTTTAAATTTTGAAATAAAATATATTTGGTTGGTTTGTTTTTGTTTAAAACTTTTATTATTTGCAAATTCAAATTCCCTGTCCAAACAGATCTAGTTTTGCTGGGTCAGGCTATCCATTTTTTCTCTCAAAAAAAATAGTAGGGGTGACGCACGGTGCAGCAACAGCGCACTGTTGTTAGTTTTTTGTTTTTTTGATTTTTTTTAGGTGGTTATTACAATTTTTGTAACATATTTTTTTCTCAGCATGCGGCAGTAGTTTGGTTCAAACTATTCAACGTCTGCCAATTTTCTAAAATCATCACAAAAGGCATGGGACGAGAGATAGGAACGCTAACGTTAAGTTTTTTTTAACACGTGCAGTTTGGGGATTCCATTGAAGACAACATCTTAGTTAGTAGTTTGTTGTAATTTTGACGCCTTAGGTTGTCTAGTGGTCGCCTGTGTTTGCTGTCTTGTGCGGTATTTTTCCCGCTAGTCGAGTTCTTGTTCCTTTGTGGGCCTACCCTAGTGGTTCTTATTTTTGTGAGTTCAATTGCACACCAATACCACGAAACTCAATTAGCCCTTGTGACTATGTATATTGGTCATTGTGCCCCTTGTTAATTTACTATCATTTTTAGGGGAAAAAAATACAATTAAGTTTTAATTTTATTACATTTTATGCTTTTTAAGCTTCTATCGCATTACATTCTTACACGTTTTATGTTTTTTGCGCTTTTACCTTCAATATGGAGATTGAGCATAATCATACGATCTCACGTTTATGTTTTTTAAGCTTTGATCTCATAATTCAACATAAGCTTTGATCTCATTATAGAGATTAACCGTAATTATGCAATCTCACTACTTAAGGATTGATCTTATTATAGGGATTGATCTTATTATAAAGATTGATTGTAATCGTATGACCTCAGTAGGTAAGATTGACCATACAAATCATTTTGTCATAAGCACGTACTAGCAAGGAATGATTATATTGTAATCGTTCAATCTCATTATGTAGGGATTGATCTCACTATAGGAAAGGATTGTAATTGTACAATCTCATTACGTAAAATTGACTATGCGAATCATTTCGTCAAAGCACGGAGTTACAAGGAATGGATATATTATAATCTTACGATTTCACTACGTAGGATTGACCATCTAAATTATTTTGTCCAAAGTACCGAATAATATGGAATGGTTATACAAATCATGTACGAGTCATTTTGTCAAAGTAAGGAGTGACAAGAAATGATTATACAAATCATCATATTTTGTTATAGAAAAATGATAACAAAGAATGACTATGCATATCATATCTAGTTGTATCTTTCTATTGAATCAAAATATTTTGGAATAATATGCAAAATGGTTAATTTTTGCTATGTTCTTCTTGACACAAAATGAATATATCCCGCCGCTTGGGGATAAAATATAGCCGTATGGTGTTAATATTAAAAAAACAATGTCAGATTTGCACACCACGACAATGCACACCTATACAAAAGTTTGAGTTAAATCTAGTATGGCAATTAGGATCAGAAAGAGGTGAAGAAATAATAAAAAATCAACATATGTCTGGTCGAATATCATGTCCATGTGCGTCAACAACGGCTAAAAAACAAACAAAAACCACAACGTAAAATAATACTCCCATAATTTGGTCTTAATCCAGGCACGGTCTACCGCGGGTGTCGGTTCTGGCCCAAGGCCGGGATACGATAATTTATATACCACGCTTTGCAGCTTCTTATGCAAATTATCGTAATTCATACTAGCTCGTAGCTCGTGTATCCTCAACATTGTTGTTTTTACACTAGATTTCTTTTAATAATTTAAGTGTTACCGACTATTACAGTATTGGCGGAGTTTAAGTAACTCAATTAGTTTCGTATGAACACTGTAATATAGTAATATTGAACGAATAATAGTGATTTTCAAAAGATTATAAATATCTTTTGTACCGAATTTTATGAATCTTGAAAGAATTTACCTAAAACACTAGTTAACAAGGTAAGAAAGTTTAAAATTATTTAAACTCCATACCAGATTTTTGTAATTTCAATTGTGGAATACAAGTAACCTTACTACCAAAGCATGACAGGTTTTAATTTAATTTTAACAACAAAAGGGTTTAGCTCTTAGCCTAATCATTTGAATTTTTAGACTGTAAATGGATTACATTTCAAAATACATTTTTAAAGATGTATTTTGAAATGGGTTTTGAAATATTGTTTAAAATGTTATTTAAATTGATAGTTAGAAATATGTTTTGAACTAAAATAGTATATTGATGAAAATGAGGAAGTAAAGATTAAGACTGTGTATGAATAATTATTTTGATTTTGATTTTTGTCACACATACACTTTTCAATGTATAAAATATTGATTATCTAAGGATTTTGATTACTCAATTTCACCCCCTTCTACATAAAGTTTGTGTTGGGGCAAGTTTCATTCGTCATTGTCTAAAATAATGTACTTATGAATATAAACCCTTTTACTAATTAACAAGCTTTATTTATTTAAGATTTCTTTTTTCATTCTATAGTTGTACTACACTAGTACTTTAAATTGCCTAAAAGAAAAAGAAAAAGAAATCTCGTATCATATAATGGAGATTTTTTTTTTTTTTTACCGAAAACGATAGTAGATATATTGATAGAGTGGCACAAAGGCCAATGTACAAAGCCACAAGGGCTTAGAGTTTCGTGGCGTCGCAACTGAAAGCAGCGCTATAACCCACGAAAACAAAGGCCCGCAAAGGGGCAAAAAGCCCACAGGCAAGTAAAAGTAAAATAAAGAAAAATTAAGTAAACCAGCACATGACGGTATGCTAAATCCGCACTAGACGGAAGGAGACAACCTAGACGACCTAAGTTCAATCGCATTGAACCCCGCCTGCACGGAATGGTTGAGGACTTAGATAACTTAGGAACTACCCGAATACAAAAGTCCAGATATATCAGGACATTAGTACTATACAAAATTATATTACACTGAATTGGCCCACTACACATGACCTATGATGAAAGAAACTACAACTTAATGTATATCTCTCACCACGTGCCGTTGCGTGAAAGCCAATCTGCAGACGTTGAATAACAACACCGACGAACTCATGCCGTTGTGTGGAATCCAATCTGCATACGTTGAATAGCGCCGTCATCCAATTACTACCGCAAGCGTTGAATAGTCAGACGATTTTGCTACTACCGTTGCATACGTTGAATAGCGCTGTCACCCACCTACTACCGCAAGCGTTGAATAGTCAGACGATTCTGCTACTACCGTATGAAGAGACTGCAGTACTTTAAAAACAAAAAAACAACAACAATCCAAAAAAAAAAAAAAAAAAAAAAAGGAAAATAAAATTTACTGTTAGCATTGATCTTTTTGGCTGCCGACTTAGAGATTCAATTAACATCCTGTCTTTTCTTGTCTGTTTCCCTCCAATTGTGGAGGCTCCTTTTTATTCCTTTCGGCGCACACTATACAGCCGATTCTAACACCCACGAGGGCCACGACTATGCTTTCAATTTTGACCATTATTTGGATCGCTATCAGACACAATGACTGGCATCACTAGTACAATATTTCAAATGTTAATTTCCCTTATTTGTGCCATTAGATGGTGGAAGATATAAAAATCCGGATAAAATTTTATATTAATACAATAAAATTAACAAATTTTGAAAAAAAGGATCTAACAATAATAATGAATTTTATTTCGAACTCTAACAATCACACCCTTAAAGGCTAATAGCATACTTAGAGAAATTTTCTACACCTCAAACACACGAATAGTAGGTACTTTTTGGAGCCCCATGGCCAATCTAACGCCTACTGTGAGCGATTTTTGGTGGGATAAATGTGCGATTTTTTTTTAATAGTATTATGTCCCTATTAATTAGGGACTCAGTCCTTATTTATTAGAGTTTTGTCATCCATCTTGAAGGTGTTTGTGTCTAAGTTTGGGAGAAAAGACAAAAGATGTACAAGGCAGCGTCAATAATAGCATGGGTAGAAACTAGATTCTAAAGGTTGTAATTAGTATTTGCGTTCAATTCCTTTTGTTGCGTGCAACTTGCGATGCTCAAGTAAATGCCAACAAGTTATAATATAAAGTAATTTTTGCTTCTATTTGAAAGTGTTCTATTTCATGCTCTAGTCTCTAACCACATTTGAGTATAAAGTTGCTTCCATGCAAATTAATGATGGTTAACAATTTTCTTTGAGAACACTTTCTGTGTATATGAAGTTATTTCCATGCATTCATATTGATGCATTGTGCTTCGACAAAAACAAAAATGCAATTTTGATTGCAACAATGCAGCGGCGTGTACCAAGAAACAGGAACCAAATGTATGTATTCCACTTCGAATTGGCTCGTAATATGAGAGGACAGTGAAACTAAACTATTAGGATAAAGACATAATTGCATGCACTTGGTAAAATAGTGAACAAATCCTACTCATGTAAATTAAACACTTATTTATTAATTCCTTTGTCTCCTGTATTAGTTTATGAACCTAGTCTACCTAGCTAACCCTCAAAAGACTGAAATTAACACAATCAAATAGATGGTTTCTTTGTCTAGAGGCAGATTACCTAAACTTTGTTATACTAATTAATCAACTATATTTATGCAAATTTGACCAAGAAATCTCTCTGAAACCAAGAAGTTCTGCAGCTGCACATGCCCAAATCGGCCAAAATCCTGAAAAGGGTAGGTTGAAAACGTGACCAGCATCTTCGTGAAATGAACCCCTTCTTCTAAAGACAATTTTTTTTGCTTCTCTTTACCTCAATCATTCATACAAAGAGACATTTTATTATTGCCAGTTTCCTTTCTTTGGAATTCAACCTCAATCTGTGCTTCCCTTTTTCAATCTTTATAATATTCATGTCGGCTTATCCCATAGGCACAAATAGTACTCTAATCCAAATGATGATGAGATTGTTTTGACTATGGATTTAAGAATGTACTGTCTCAATTAATTAACAACCAAACTATAAGTTTAAGTACATGGTTTGATTTTTTTAATCACGAAGAGATTAGAGTTTGTCCTCTAAACTGCGAACAAAAAGGCTGAATCATCAAAAGCAAAGACCATACTTACCTCTAGGGCAAGTTCTTTACTTTTCTTGGTGCAATTATTAAAATTCTGCTGGGAGGAAGAGCACGTGCTTGAAGCAATGACTCATAAGCTACTCATGTTTATCCTCACAAACTTAACATCAACATTTTCTTTAAAGAGGATCAAGTACCTAACATGGGTTAAAAAAGATGCCTAAGAATGATGGTGCTTTATATGACTAGATGAGCAGTGATGAAGCCGATATCTATCATCTAATTGAGATGAAGCTTCGAAATTATAAAAGCAGGAAGTTAAGAGTTATCAAATCCTACATAAATATTAAATTATTATTAATTCAATCACAGACTCAGCCTAAATCTATAAACCTTACAATTGTAAGTAGAGATTCATTACATATCAAGTAGCAATTAAGGTAATAGCAAAAGTTACGCTATAGGTGAAGGAATAAGGGACAACTGGCCCTATTATCTCTAATGAAGTATACTCTTTGTAATCATAGGCAAAGGGTCATCTTTAATTTTTCAGCCATAGTATTATTATTACTACTTTGAAAAAAGTGACTTGCACTTGCCGAAAGATGATTGGCAAGAAAGTTAAAGGAAAATAGAAGGGGGTTCAAATGTACTAAAACTCTAAAAGTGCAATGTCACTTAAACAACACACCATTAGGAAAGTTCTTTGTTCATATTTGGATTCAATTGTAGTACTTAGAAAAATAGAAATTGATTCATGCCTTAGTTTGGGTTATTCATTATTCTACCTCCAATTATAGTGAATACAGGCTCTGCCGATGTCTGCTTATCAAGCCCTTATGAGGGATGGGGGGCAGAAAACAGATCAGGAGGGAACTCGTAGTTATAATTATATGACCCAATAAGTAATTAACAGGCTACGGGCCTAGATTTGTTAACATGGCTCAAATCATGTAGCTTGGAAGTTGAGAGGGGTGAGAAGGTTGCGAGGGTTTAGCCCTTTAACAGTTTGACAAAAATATCAGATCAGAAAACTTGGGTCTTCCAGTTAATTCAGCAAATCCTGATTCCCCCAACTTCATCCTGATCAGCGGTAAACCACGCAGGAGTCCTCAGAATATGTGCACGATGTCATAAGCAAATCTATTAGTGTTAAGGAAAATAAACTTTTAATTCTAATAGAGAAAGAAGGAAGAAACTTTTCTGAATGAGGGTAAGACAGAAACCAAAAAAAGACGAAAAGTGAAAAAAAAAAAAAAAAAAAAAACTCAAACGAGAATAAATGAAGCAAATAAGGATACGTCCAGAAAAGCACAAATGACTGCAAAAGAGAAAACAATGTCAATTAGGTAAATCATAACAAGATAAGTTTAGTTAGAATATGGTGCATCTTCAGTAAAGGTTGGACTAAAGTTTCGCAAAAAATATTCATGAAATGGTATGAAGCAAGGAAAGAAATTATAAGAGAATTAAATGGATAATAAATCCACAACTAACGAAAAGTATCCATCAGCCAAGTTATTCAGTGCAACAAATACTATTGTCTCAAGATATACGATCATTTAGAAGGAATTGACTACATAGCCAGTCTCCTGACAATGTGAAAACAAAAGAGTTGATTTCAACATTTAGTTTTTAAATTCCATCTTTCAGTACAAAAGCTTCTTATTTTGCTCAAACCATACCCTCTAAAGGTGCCATCTAACCTTTCCAGATGAAACTCAGTGAAAAATATCAAATCATTTTATTAAAAGTTTAACAGTATCTTTTTCCAATGAACTCTTAAGGATAACCAGATTTATGAAGGGAGGAAACAAGAGTTCCTCAAGTATTCAAGACTTTTTTTGTATGGTTGAAAGTAGTATTACAACCTTCGACACATAAGACCCTGCATATAGTGAGTCTTGAGACTTGGAATGAATTCAAGAAGATGGCTTACAAAATAAAATATCAAGAAATGATAAAAGGTATACCATTAGGCCACCGAGGAAACCATCCAGTATTATCCGGTTCCAGCTATCAAAGTATGAATGAATTGAAAATCCTGCCTTGGCAGCTAGACCAAATGAAGTTATACCCATAATTAGGAAATAGAAGACAAATCCCATCAAGCCTGTTAATCCCAAGATTCCAGCAATGACTCCTCCAATTATAGACATAAATGTCCGGCTAAAGACGAGAAGAAGCCCCAGCATCAGCAAAACAAAAATGGGAAAAAAAGAACACTACGACTTTCTAGTGCAAATGGGTTGGGGAATCTTATAAGAACACACAGAAATTAGAATCTCATTATAAACTGCACATAAAGCAAAAGGTTTTTATAATTTGAAATTCTTATTTTTCCTGTTTAATGCCTTAAAAAATGTACTTCACGGCTCAAACTTATTTTGCTTTTAGTGTTAAGGATTCCTTTGTGCACCTGATCAAACAAAGAAAAAACATTCTTTAATGAGTTCAGTCAAAAACAAGTAACAAGAAACTAAGATATATACAGAAACCACTACGTCATTATTAGTTTATGTCCTTTGAGAGACGCTCTAGAGGTGGATAGTCCTAAATGTCCAATTCCTTTCATATTCATTGATATAAGGATGGAATTCATGCTTTCTTTAACCCTATGAATTTATGATGTAGTTTGAGCTTCAGCCAAGACATATCAATGTTTCATACATGTATATCTGTTAATATTTATTAATGCCACACAGCACAATCCAGGGAGCAATGATGTTTATATTCCTAGAAAATGTACAACAAGGTAACAAATGCAGAATCTCAATGTAAATGCTTTTACTCACACCTTCAGAGAAATAGAGACATATTACAGGAGTACTCATCCATTAATTAAACTTCTTCAGATGATTTCTCTTGACAATTACAGGAGTTTATCAATTTTTGACCTGAAGGCATGGTGCAGCAAATCTCAACTATGCATTTCCTTCTTTTATGTGGATTCAGTTCAGTTCCCTCCAGGAGTGTCACCAAACTTTCCAGGTAGCATACAACTAAGTTATCCCATCCAGCAATGATTTAGAGCTAGTATGCAACATGGGGAATAGACATGAACACAGCATTAAGCAGTCAAGACAAACCTGTAATAAATAGCCCTAATGTTGTTTTGCATGTTCTCCCGATTGAGGCTTTGCAAATAATTTATGTTATCACTCTCCTTAACTATGTCAGAACCATCATGGCCAGCCATGGCTTTCGCTTCTGAAAGTTGACAAATCAATTAACGATGAAGCAAATGCTAAAATTATAAAAGTTGGCATATAATTTCATCAATAATTCTATTTATGCAAACACCTTTCTGAAAACATAAAGTTTCAAACTTTCAGCCTATCCCTTTATCTTCTCTTGCAAGGTTAATCAAGTACAGTTTCTCAAACTCTTTATCTTACCTTGAAAACAGAACTTCGACATAGTTATTTATTTCTATAGAAAGGCCACTTTATATCATCAATGACTACTGACAATAATTCTTATTATGGAAAAAATAATTCTAAATATAAATTTGGAGAATATTAAGGGAAAGAATTCCGAAGAATTGATAGAAAATGAACTTCCATAATTGTAATTCTAATCAATCCCAAGATTTAAGTAGGAAACCACAAGTCCAAAACCAAGAAAAAAAAAAAAGCCAAACTACCTCGGGAGTATCAAATTGCGGTTTGCGCTGGTGGGAGAGAGATGGATCAGAGGAAGAGCACGGCGGTCTATGGTGATGCTGCTGGTGGTGGTCGTCGTGGTCGTCGTGGTGGTGGTGGGGGCGGTGTTTTACAGTGGTGTTGGGCTTTACTTTTTGTGAAAAGGCCTATCTATGGGCTGACTGGATTTTGACAGATATAGACTCAAGTTGAGCCCAATGACTTGGACTCACATTCATATCTCGAACATTAAAAAAACAAAAAAACTGCGTTGTGTTTTACCAACTTCTGGTTTCGGATTAAACCCAAAAAAAAAGAAAAATAAAAAAAGATGAAGGTGAAATTACGTACATTTAAAAGTAGGAATTAAGCTGTTATTTTTCAAATTTTATTACTTTATTTCTTTTAAGATTCATTCCTTATTTTGGTACTTTAGTTTAATTTAATTTCTTATATTTAAAAAGTTTCAATTTGGTTTCTCAACTTTGTAAATTTGTTCTAATTGGTCCTTTTAATAAAATCAAACCAAACAATACTTAATGCATTTAGTCATTACCTTGCACAATTGATAAATATTTTATTTAAATTATATTTCTAATTATGTAAATTAGCTCCAAATTTTGACATTTTTCAATTTAGATAATTATAAAGTAATTTTATCTATTCATTATATATTTTTGACAACTAGTAAAAATTGATGTATGTTGTGAAAATTACAAAGTTAGAAGTGATAAAATACAAAATAAAACTTTTGGAGATATTTTGCAAAACAGTAAAAGTTTAAAAGTGGTTATTTGCAATTTACTATTTTTATTTTGATTTTTTCTATTGCCCTTTATTCTAAATATATATAAGTCACGTGATTAAATGTATTAAGTTCTGTTTGGCTCAATTTCATTAACCAGTTAGAATTGAAATTGTAAGTTCAAAAAACTAAATTGAAATTTTTTAAATTTGAGGAACCAAATCAAATTAAGATTCCAAATTGAGGGACTCTTTATATTTTTTAACCCAACAAATAATATCATAACCGAAACTATATTGATTCAGGTATGTCAACATAATCCAATGAATATGTTCTCAATAAATAATATGAGAATAGATACCATGTTGACTTGGATAAACCAACATGATCCAATGAATACGTTCGTAATAAATGGTATTAGAATCGGTACCATAATAATATGGGTAAGCCAACATGATCCGATGAATCTGGCTTTTCCATGCATCATGTTTCCCGAAGGGTCATACCAAATATTCAAAGCAACGTTCGAGTGCTTCATCTCAACTACTACTAAAATTGAAAAGAATTCTCATTGGACTAGATATTTAGATATTAAAATGTCGTGAATCAGTATTCTCAACAAAATAGAAAAAGGGTTTTGCTTACACCATTGAATTTTATGAGGAAAAAGAAAAGAAGAAAAAGAACGAAATGGCACCGTCCGTGATGCTATGTATGCATATTGATTGCCTTTCAAAATTGCAAGTGCTATAACTCCACCGCCCAACTACACTTGCTGATAATGGAGGGATAAGTAACCATTGACGTACGTTATCCTCTAATATTGATCATAAAAGTATGCATGTTCATGCATAATCCTCATTTATGCCCCTTCAGAATATGTGTACTGGAATTGATGATTTTCTTTCGTCAATTATAGTTTTCAACGAAGTGGGTTGAAAATGGTGTTTATTGATGAGAATCTGATGAAGCCCTTCGTATATATTTGTTTCTTCAATTCTCTTGGGTTAGAAGTTTTATTTGATCCTGATTTCATACAGATTCATTAACTAAATTAATAAGAAGGTCAGATGACTTCATATACTGTTAATTAACTTTGAACTAAACGCTTGAAACTGAGGTTGTCCACAGATTAGAACCTTTAAAGTTCTGGTATTGAAGTGGCCAATGTGGCTTAGGAAAAAAATTGGAGACTTTTGCAAATGGTCATGATTTTAGTATATACATAGTAAAACAGAAGTTTTGATAAAAAGATTATAATTTTGACATGCCAAATATATAATTGACATTTTAGAAAAAAAAAAAAAATCACGGTCTTTTGTAAGACACTACAATTTTGACATGTCCAAACTAGCCCATAACTTTTAGTTACCTAACATAAATCTTGATAAAATTTTGCTATGACTATGTATGACGTTTAGGATACTCCACACAATAAAATGGTCATTTGCAATGTTTCCAAACAGCAAATGTGGCCCCTTTCTTTTTCCCGGCTAGCCTTGCCAAGGAAGGGAATCGATCGACAAAGAATGAAAAACAGAAATTTAGGCATGCTTGGAATGTGCAATTATGACTCATTATTATGGGGTCTGCAATTCTGAAAAACTAGCATTTGAGAAGGAAAGAAGACATAAAAATACAATGGTCTGCTGCTGAGTTGAAGACTTGACAAAAACCAGAAGAGGCTGGGAACGACCCCGACTCTATCCAAAAGGGCGGTCCAATTACATGATTGATGACCCCATGAATTGATGCATCAAAAAAATTGGCATAATATACCAAATTAATAAACTTTATCCCACCAAAAAAAAAAAAGAAGGCATATGTCTACTTCAATCAGCATCACCACCCTTTTCATTTTCCTGTCTACTTACCTCTTTGATTTAACTGGGCTTTTTGACAAAAAAATTTTACTCCTAATAATTGAGTTTGAGTCCCATTAGTATAATTTGTTATCCAATCAAATTTCTATTTTTTTTTATACTTATCTAATTTCTTGTCGTGTTAGGCGTACATAATTTGTCCTATTTTAATACGTAACTAGTTATTTGACGTGTAATTATATATTTTGAAAACATCAAAATAATATATATGGTAAAAAATTATAATATTTGACCTGACGTTTATATAATAAATTTAAAATATTATTTTATCATATAAATGTTAATTTAGTCATTGTATCATTACTCATGTATATGATAGCGGCTAATGACATTTGTAGTATTATTTAATGTCCTTAAAATTATAAAATTTTGCAAATGATTATGTTAAAAGAAAAAAATGACGTCACAATGAAATTTAATCTTATTTTTGGTATGGAAGCTTTCAAAATTTAATTAAAAAAACCCTCGAATTAATAAAAATGTGAATTCACTAACTTGGACATAACTCTTGCTACATACGCATATATGTTCATTCATTTATTTTTTTTCAGAAGGAAAACGTATAATATAACAATCTTCATCGTGTAAAACCCCTAAAAATTGATAATAACAACGAAATGTTGAGAATGGACCTCAAAATTTGAATTATTATCTTCGAACAAAAAAACCAAATTGATATATGACCCCAGGAAAAGGCCATTTCTTGACATGATTGTTTCCAACTTTGAAATCACACTGCTGATTATCTGATATTTTTGGGATAAGACAAACAATAAATTCACGCTCGGCCTCTATATGAACTTTGAACACGTACAAAATTTGATAAAAGATCCATAATTTATTCTTTTGAAAATCACTACATGTGACCTAAGGTAATTGAAATCCCCTCTTCCAATTAAAATATTATCAATGAAACGACATACTTTCATTTATACATTTCATATTAAAATTTAATATTTATTAATAAAATTATATTATTTCATTAATAAAACATATTTAATACACATTATTGAGACAATCGATCTATCCTGACATAAAGTGCATAATATTTGATTACCTAAAAACCCTATTGTTTTGGCCTCAATTTGAGATGAGATGGATAATTAATGGTTCATCAGTCGATACTCAAATTACTAATCATAATTATTAAAGAATTCAAACTTTGGCAATTGCAAAATAAAAACTCAAAAAAAAAAAAACCATAGTTACCTTTTAGAAATGGGATCTCATTAACAATAATACACAAGTACTTTTACCAATTTCGTTGTGCATAAACTCGAGAAGAATTATTTACCATATTGTGAGGCTGATTTTGTGAATGTATACGAATTTAGGCGAAGGGTCGCCTTCAATTTAATGCAATGCAACGCACTCACAGTCTCCAAAATTAATGCACAAGTATATTCAAAATCATCTGCTATATCATTCATGACAAAGCATCAATTCGACGTATCATTGCCCAATAGTAAGGATTGTCGCAGTGGTCACCTATGTTTTAAATGAACGTTACTATTAAAATTTAAACTCTGATAATAACATGATCAAGAACATCAACGTATATTCAATTTAATGTATTTTTTTTTTGATTTAGAGAAAATTTTCCTTACGAAGTTGAAACTCTCCCACCTGATAATGTATATTTTCTTCTTCTTACCCCTAATATGATATGCCATGTATTTGAAAAAAAAAAATAAAGAGGCAACAATGGATAGTACAGCTAGCCTGCCATAGAATATTAATTCACTCACACAGTAATGTAATAAAGGTGGTCCTGACGTTTAATGATGCACCACTCATTTGTACGACCATTATTATTATTATTATTATTTTAAATTCCACACTAGTTTCACCTAACTCGAAAGGATTTAATTAATAAGTGAATGTGTGCGGAAAAATTAAACATCAAATCATAATAATATGCGACTTCTTCCTCGATAAATGGAATAGTCTTGGTGTACATAAAAGTTTGAAAACTTCTTCAACAACCCTCTCCTACATGTTGAAACAAGAGAACTTTATTTATGTATTCTTTTTTTTTTTTTACGATAAAAGATAATCAATTTTATAGCAAACACATAAATGTTTACACATCAACCCTATATTAGTCAATGAAAGTAATTATAAGAGAACTCAATTTCTAAGCGTATGGTATGGGCAATTCTTTCATTGCAAATTTAACTACCGCATTACATTAAAAGCAAAAGACTAAAATGTGCATCCTCCAAGGAAATAGAGTCTTAACTAGGATTCTTTTAATGTAGTAGTTCCCAATATGCATGCTGCCTTATAGAGGATCAAATTAGTAAGATTCAATATGCTTAAAGAAGAATATATAGGGGGCCTCACCTTGGCCTATATGCTTGGAATTTATGGCATCTTTAGCTATAAAAAAGAGTTGGGAATGCAAATCTTGGTGATCCCAAGTGTATAGTTTTGTTCTATTTCTTTGAATTTCAAACACTCATCAAATGCCAAAAAAATTATGGCATGCAAACCTTGAGGGAAAAAGTTAACTTTTTAAAAATAAAAATAAAACATTCAAACATATTTTTATTTCAATTTTTAAAATTAAAATTTTTTTATTCAAATTTCTCTCACATAATTTTTTTTAAAAAAATTCTTATATTTTTTCCTCTAAAATATTTTTCTATCAAAAAATACTTATCAAAATTTTCACATATTTTAATATAATTTTTTTTAAATACATCACAATCCAAACGAAGCCAATCTTTCCGTTTAAGACTGCATTACCCTTTTCATAATTTTATATAATATTGGCTTTTTGGTAATTTGCGGAAACAATTTTCCCTATTATATAACCAATCCTACAATCAATTTTTTATTTTTATTTTTTTGGGCCCGCCACTAGCGGATAAAGTAATGGCCATTTATGCTTCACTCCCTTTTATTACAACATAAAGCCCTGAAGTTCCTCTTTTTATACTCGAGAAACTTTCATAAAATTCTACTTTTGCCTCTAAAACATTTCTTCTTTGTCCCTATATATTTCTATCCTTCGGTTTGATTCCCAGTCTTGGATTTTTTTTAATAATTATTAACCTCTTGAATTATAATTTCACATTTGGTTCCCAATCTTGAGCTATGTTTGGATTGTAGTTTATTTGAAAATTTTTATATTGGAAAGTGTGATAATTTTGATGGGATTTATTTATAAGAAAAAGTATTTTTGAGAGAGAATAAAATTAGTATTGGAGGGAAAAAATTTTAAAATTATGTGAGGAGAATTTAGAAAGGAAATTTTGAATTTTAAAATTTGAAATAAAAATGTGTTTGAATATTTTATTTGTTATGTAAAAAAAATTAAGTTTTTGCGTTTAAGAAATAAACCAAACATAATCTTGGATTTTTTTTTTTTGGTTAACCTATTAAAATTTAATTTCACATCATACTTCTATACTTTTTTAATTATGGTTCAAAAAATTTATCATTTGGCCTCAAATATTTTTATCAGCTATTATAATTTTGTAATTATGCTTTTAAATTTTTTAAATTAACTCTTGTAACAAATGTTAACCTCATAAATTTGGATTTGGCATCATAATAATTAATTTATGACTAATATCATCAATACATTTCTATTTATCATATTATAACATTATCTAGTTTTTGTAATAACAGTTAGTAGATAGATAAAGCTAATTAACTAAACAAAAAATTCAGTAAATTTGCACTTACGTGTTAATTTAAAAAATTCAATAACCTATAAACGACTTTATAAAAAGCAAACGTTATTTGAAAAAATTATACAATATAAAATCATATAATATGAGTAATTTAAGAATAAAAGTATAAATTTTTACCAAACATCCGAAAAATAGGTGGACCAAAAAATTTAAAAATTCAATAAAATTTTCATATTAATTTATTATAAAATTAAAAATACCCTTATTATCTACCTAAATAATTCTATCAACTAATACACATTCCAGGTATCGTAGTAATGAAGAAGGGGTGAAAAGCATTCAACCTTATCTTTTTTATTTTAGACTATCAAAATTGACCATACTAAACTTTTAGAACCATAAAATTTCTCATAAACCAATTTATTAATTTTCAATTCTAAAAAAAGCAGATATTTCTTTAACAATTAATATTTACCTAAATGCAATTTTGATACAGTAACATCACAAATCTTCATATCTCCCAAATTGCAGCGAGTGCAGTTTGAAGTTTTCATTGAAAACTACGCTTTAGTTAGTAGTTTTTTCGTATTAGTGTTAGTGTTAGGTTTTGTCCCTACTAGGTGGGGTGTTTTTATTTTGCTTAGTCTTCCTTTTGGAAGGTGTTTTGTTTTATCTTCCTTTAGAGGCATTATTATATTAGTTAGTATTATTTGTTTTTCCTGATTTAGTTGGGCGTTAACCTCTCCCGCAGAGGTGCTTGTTTTCATGGATTTGATTTCATCAAACGCCATAAAACTCATTTAGTATTTTAAACTATGTATCTTTTGCCATATTGATTCTAAAATATAACTATTGTTTTGAAAAAAAAAAAAAAACTGCAGCGCGTGTGGTGCACCTCACCAGTGATAACATTACGTCACGGTAACTTTACATTCACAGTTTTCACACCAAGGTGAATTGATTCCTTGATCGAACGTGATTGGTATACAATCGGATTTGGGCCAATCAATTCGTACGACTCTACTCGGAAGATCCGTACGGTTGGTTCTTGTTTCTAGGAGATTGATTAGCGAATTGCTAAAAGAAAAAAAAAATTACTTTCGAGACTTTTATTTAGTAGGAAAAAAATACACTTTTAAATTAAAATTCTATATTATCTTTATTAATAATAATTATATATAATTCATACTTAAAAAATAAATATTAAAAATTAGAAATTTAATAAATACATTAAATATACCCTATTTTATGACTAAAAAAAATTATATTTCAATTAAATTAGACTCTATTTCTGACACTCATGGAGAATAATAGGTTTCCGTGACCATTTCTCTTTGCAAACAGTTGGATCGAACTAAAAAGTAGACAATAACAACAACTAAACATTTATTCCAATATATGAGTTTGGTTATATGAATTGTTATCACTTTTTATTTATTAAAACGAATATTTTCATTTAAATTTACGTAATTCATGTCGTTTTTAGTTGTTCTTTCCAATTATTTTTAGATCATCCTCTTTCTCTTTTAGTTTGAATTAATACCCCCTCCATTTTAAAAAAATAGTCCATTTTGATTAAAGTATAATTTTTTTATTAATTATTAGTTATAACTCATTTAATTTACTACTAAATATATAAATTTATATATTTATCCTTACTTTTAAATTTTGAGTATATATAATTATTATTAATGAGAATATTTTAAGAATTTGACTTAAAATGAACTTTTTTCTTGGGACAATAAAAAATTTTCAAATTGAATTTTTTTTGTTTAGGACGGAAGGAGTAGTTAATTCCTAAACATTGTAATGTTGCATCTATAGGTCTCTCAAAACTACTTTAAACATGTTTCCCCTATATTTGCATTCTACTCATTTTATTCTAGTATATACATATACTCATTTTAATATTATTATTTTTATTACTCTCATTTTTTGTTCATATTCATAGTTAGTGCCCTAACAATTTGATCCCCAAAGCATCGTTGTTCTTATGCCTATTTTATAAAATTTTCCTTTTAATTTCAGTAGTACTTTATGATCACAAAATATAAAAGACATATTTATCTATTTATTCCAACTTGTTTAAATTCTATGTGTAACAGTTTTATCAATTCTCCTATTTTCTTGTGCTATAAATCATAAATATTAAAAAAAAATTAAATATACGTAATTCATGCCTGCTAGTGCTCACACTTGCCCCATTTCTTGTGCTCTAATAACTATAGTGATGCTTTATATATTTAATTTTACATATATTTATTTTAAAATATTTCAATCTCATGCCCAATTTTCTAATTGAGTATCCACTCATTCTCACATTTTATAAATAAAAATATATAATTTGTACAAATAACATACATTCAAATATTGTTGTTCGTGTATATGCGTAATAAATTCGTCTATTACAGAGGGTAAAAAAATATAAATTCATAGAAAATCCCTAATACAAACTTATAATATCTTCACAATTTGCCAAAAATAACATACATTCAAAAATATAAATTCATAGAAAATCCCTATACATTCAAATATTGCTGTTTCATTAATTAGAATTAGTCATTAAAAGTTTGGTATTTGACTAGCTTGGTTTTCCATTGCGAGCCATGAATCTGAATTTTTCTTTATATCATGGTCGAATTGGTCAATTCCTTAATTGAATTCTTTAGAGTGGCCATTTTCACACGGATCATATGCTTATTTAAAGTGACTAACTCCAATATAGTCTAGCTGTTCTTGTTCAAATTACGCTACCCCATATTTGTAATTATATTTGCCTGCAGAACAGAGATGGAGATTTGTACATTGATTATCATTTGTGATCTCAACAAGCATAGATAATACAGGTTGGACACGAGCAACATGACCAACATGAAGCTACTAAATTCCCTTGATTAATGATATATAGCTCTAGAAGAAAAGGCTAATTATGTGGATCTTTGACTACATTTTGTTGGAGAGAATATTAATCAAACAATATACACTTAAATTTGTCACTGTTACATATTTTGACATTATTCTTTAACTCTATGCCAAGTTAGAGAGTTTGTACAGATTGGAATTTTATTTTCTTATTTTTACATTTACAAGGTATGAGTTATGAAATAAAAATCGTTTCTAAAATATAAAAAAATTATTTGCGAAAACACAAAGACACAATTTAAAACACAATATATGCAGATCCTAAGCGTCACTTAAGAATTATAAAATTTTCTTCTTAATAAATATTGTGTTTGTATAAAGTAAAAGTTAGTAAAAATTACTCTAATATTCACATATCCAAAACAATGTAGATGCCACATGAATTAATGTAAACATTGATTAATGTTTTTTGCGTAAATATTATCACTAGTCTAATAGGAAAAAGGTTTAAAAAAAAAGAAAAGAAAAAAAGAGAAGAAGGAACATGTTCCTCGTGATCTCTAAGATTAGATCTATTCATAGTGCACCCATTCTTTTGTTGACTAAAGAACCTGTAATTGTTACCAAAAGTGTAGGGACGGCAATTTCTGATACGACACAAAAATTCGACACGAAATTATGAGACAAAATATGACTTGAACCTAACACGAAAATTTAACACGAAAACAATCGCATTGGTTCAACTTTTATTACACTTTACGTTTTTTTGTAATCTTGTTACTTTTTCAAAACATGACACGCAAACTCGAAAGCGAACCTATTGCCACCCTTACAAAAGTACATATTGGTTAAATTCTACTCTTATATAATAACGTGTAAATCACACAGAAAAAGTATACCACACCATGACATGCACCAATTCTTTAAATGGCCAATAGGATAACACATTTACCACTTGGCATGTGCAGCACTATAAATAATTACTGTGTGTGCAATTTACGACACGGCCTTTAATAATTAATAATCTCTTGTCCCCACTGCACTTTCTGCTTTTGACAGTTAACATTATGCCACTGGAGTACTTTTTCTTTTTTTTTCTTTTTAATATTTATCTTTGCTAGAATCTAAAACAGAAATTACCAAGTGGCAAATTTTAAGTTCACTATTTTCTGATGAAAAATAAAAATACTAACCCTAATATATTTGGAAAAGGATTCACTTTTTGAGAACTTGTCAACTTAGATTCAATATAGCATTGATAATTAGGGTAAAAAAAAAAAGAAGATGAATACAAGTTATGAATAATCAACTAGGAATTAGGATGTCAACATTTGGTATTGGAGTGCACAAATTCTCTTTAAAAAACTGGTATTTTTTTTATAATTATATTAAGTTTGTAAACAAATAACCAATCCTTGAGTATTTGAAGTCGAATATTTCAAAAAAAGTAGAATGTTTGATGGAAGGATGAAAATATTTTTCAACAATCCGTTATAATAGGATAACCTTACATTCTAGAATTAACATTTTTTTGTATTCTTTTTTTATAGCACATTGTAATATTTTTACATAACTATTTTTACACATTGTTATTTACATAGTTAGAATTATTTTTATTATAATTATTTTTAGTATGTGCATTAATTTTTTATGCTTTAGAGACATATTTCTAATAAATTTTTAATATTTTCTTGCCACACTTTTGTGTTAATTTTTTTTTAAATATAAAAGTAAGTAAAGAGCAAATAAATCTTTTACACTAAAATATGTTAGAATGATATCAATTACTAATGATAAAATTTTTAAGAAAAATAAATATATCCATGTGAATATATTAATATGCGTTATAAAGAATACTGTAAAAAAAAGTATTACAGATAATCTATGTGGATTATGACTCACCACCAAAAAATTAAAGAGACAATTATGACTAAGATCATTAAGTTGACTTTTGAATGGTACAGATTCGACTCGTGGTCATTATTTATAATTACCTAAAACACACATAAGATTCCAATAGCATAGATAATTTTTTTCCTTCTAAATCCGTAACCTTTAATATGTGGATGAGTCGTATTAATTACTTTATAATTTCATTACTTGTATGCCATCGTTTTTGAAAAAGCCATAATAAAGAATATAAGTATAATATTAAAAAGAGATGATATTAATTTATTTTTTTTGATACTCCCCAATCTAAAAAAGAAAAATTTATTTTTAAAATTTTATTTGTTCCTAAAAAATAGAGTATGCATTTAAAATAAAAATTTTTATATCGCCCTTAATTTAAAGTAAATATAAAAATATAAAAATGTACTTTCACTAATGTATGAAGTGTGTTGTATTTTATAATTAGAACAATGTCATTTCTAACTAAATGTGGATTATTTTTTTGGATGGACTAGTATTAGTAATTTTCTATCACAAAAAAGCTTTCTGTTTTTTTCTTTTTTATAGAATGCTATCACTATCAAAAAAGCATATTAAAAAATGAATAATAATATTTTTTATAACTTTTTTTTATAATAAAAGGTTATAGTAATTTATCTGACAAACATAAAACAACAAAATTATTTATTACATTTCTCAAAAAGAGCCAAAAAAAATAGATGATTTTGTTTTTTTAACATGTCGTATCAAATACTATGATTTTTCACTATAAAAAATCACTAAAAGTATTATTGTTATTAAAATATATATTTATAGTATTGAAAGGCAATAATATAAGCATTATATTTTTTTGATTTGAATAATAATATTGACAATTTACTTTTCATTGTTGATATTTTTTTAAAGAATTATAATTAGCAACATAATTATATATCTTAACCACATATGAGGAGTGCCGTATTAGTTTTTTCCCATCATAATTTGTTTTTTACTCTTATACTTGAATACATAAATAAATGTAGGGGTGTTCATTTTGATATGTGTATTGGATCCATCTGCCAATCCAATGCGAAATCGGATCGGATAAATTTCGGATCAAATTATTTTGGATCGAATCCGTTTTGATCCAAATGAAAAAAGATTATAACTTTTTTCTTCAAAAAATAAGTAACATTAGTTATAAAATATAAATTAATATTATTTTTGATAATTCAAATAATTTTTTAATTAAAATTAGTCAAGTTGTGATAAAATAAATTAAAATATTTACATAAAAATACCCAAATTAAAATATTTATATGAAATTTATTTAGTATATTTATATATATAATAGATAATTTTTTTAACATGAAAATATTAATTTCAAACCTAAGTTATGTTACTTAATATTATATATGAAAACCTTGATCCGCTCTGTTTTGATCCAAATAAAAAAAAATTATAATTTTTTTCTAGCTAATATTAGTTATAAAATATAAATTAGTATTATTTTTGATAATTCAAATAATTCTTTAATTAAAATTAGTAAATTTGTGACAAAATAAATTAAAATATTTATATGAATATACACAAATTAATTTACATAAAAAATACATAAATTAAAATATTTATATAGATTTATTTATTATCTTTACAAAAAAAAGATTTTTTTAACGTAAAACTATTAATTTAAAATATATGTTAAGTTATTAATATTATATACAACAAGGAATGCAAAAGAAAAGAAAAGAAACTATTTAAATAGAATAAAAACCAATCTTATCCGATCCGATTTGAATATTTTAAATTAGATTCCGATTTGAATATTTTAGATTAGATTAGATTATAATCCACTCAAAATGTAAATAAGGAATTATGTTCGAATTGAATAATTGATTTTAAAAATACCTAAATAAATGGTCAATATCATGAAAACAAAAAGAAAAAACATACATAGAAAACAGGAAAAAGGAAGAAGAGCTAAACAACCATGGAGTGTCTTTTGTGGCCAAGTTGGAAGTAGTACTATTTTCTGTTTTGTGGCAGTGTTTGGTTGGGAGAGTTTTTGAGTGAACGGATGGGATTGGGAAAAGTGCTGATTACATGCAGCCAGCCGCTTTCGCCCCTCTTTTTTCCTCTTCTCGTGTTCTTTCTTTTTTGTAATTTTCTTTTCCCTTGCTGTTACTGCCAACCATAACCAATTCTCTAGCTATTGCGTGATGGGGTCATAGACTCGTTTGTATATTAGCTTTGCCCCCCTTTTTTTCATTTATTATCTGAACCGTTTCTCTCTCTTTCTCCCTCAAAAGGGTCCTCGAATCTCTCTCTGTGTGTGTGCGCTTCGGGTACTGAAAAGCCCACGTTGAGGACCCATCTCTTCATGGATGATTCCATTCTAATGTTGTTGTAGTGGCACAATTTCAAGCTACTCCTCTTCTTTTGTATTGGTATTGCCAGTCTATACACTCTTCCTCTTCCTTCTCTCCTTCCTTTCTCATAATATAGAGTTTCATCATCCTTGTATTTGGATGTGTGATAAAGGGTCGGTCTGTATTGTAATTATGTTTACCAAGGTATTGTTTATTCAGGATTTATCGACTACAGTTTGAGAAAAGCTGGTTTTTTTAATGGTAATGCGGTAAAAAGATTGGATTTTTATGTAACTGGAAGCACTATGGATACTTCTTCTCTGGAAGGTAATTTTTTTCTTGCCTCTGTACTTTTTGATGGTTTTGATGATGCAGGGTCTTTTGTGATGAAATTAGCTTGTGGGTTGTTTCCAATGTGAGAAAATCTACTCTTTGACACGTTATTGAGCCTACAAATTCGTTCTTGATCTGTTTCTCTGTTATATTAACACAAATTTTTGAAGATTTGTGAATTTTTATGAGATAATTTTGATTAGATCTCCTGGGAGCTTCTGTGATTGGAAATTGTGTTGTTCGTCTGTGTGTGTGTGTGTCTGTGTGTTTTGTGCGTGTGCTGTCATTGATATGAATATATTTTTATATTCGTTATTATTATGTTAGTAGTGGTGGTTGCCCACTCTTTTATGGTTTTTAGCATTTTCGTAATTAAAATCTGAAAGGATATGAATAGGATACCAGTAGTGTCGTTTTCTCTGCCTCTAAGGTTCTCCTATTTACAGTAGAAGGCTTATGTTTAAATAATTTTTAGTATCAATGTTTCGTCTACGTTACTCGATTGAATATTATCCTTTCTGCCACCCTTTGGAGAATTATGTCTACTGCAAAGTTAACATGAAATTTGGTGGCTTTGCCTGTTTTCTTTTTCAATAGAAAAATGCTTTGCATTAGCTGGGTTCATATGATTTAAGTGGGTTAGAATTCATTATACTGACTTTTTCCCATTTCCCTTTCAATATGATTATTTTTTTGGTTAGTTGGGTGAAAAGGGTAAGATGAGGTGCTTTCTTCTATGCTGGCTTAATTGTTTACAGGCTGAAAAATGTTGAAGTCAACCCTCCTTTCTCAATCTTATTCATAAGTACGCTGCTGTGCCACCATTTATTTATTGAATTGTGACATTGGAAATTAATGTTGTATTTTCAATTTGGAAACACACAAGTGTCCAAGATTGTTCAGGCTTAAGAGAATAGGAAGAATATTTTGGCATCCATGGGAAATTATGTTTCGTATATGATTGGTATTAGTGCATTATTTGCCTTTGGTTGCTAGTGCATAAATTTGATCAATAAGCGACTACAACATTCAATTGAAATTTTCTTTTTTTTTGTATGCTGATTTCTCAATTTATCTGTTAATAATAGTTGTTAGCAACATTTTTTATTTGGCTTCAGGGTTGATGCTTGATCCATCAAAGTGCAGTAAGTTAAGCATGGATGAAAAACGGGAACTTGTCTATGCTTTATCAAAATGGTCCCATGGTGCACCAGAAATACTACAGTCCTGGAGCCGTCAGGAGATATTGGAGGTACTCTGTGCAGAAATGGGAAAAGAAAGGAAATATACAGGCTTGACAAAGCTCAAAATAATAGAGCAACTTTTGAAGATTGTATCTGAAAAGAGCTTGCATGAGCATACTGCTGCAATTGATCTTGAACAAAGGCCTTCTTCAGAAGTTTCACAAAGAACTGCCAAAAGGCAGCGCAAAACTGATAATCCTAATCGACTGTCTGTTCCATCAAATATGGCTACCACCATTGATGTCCCTGTAGACCTGGAAAGTACGACATATTGCAAAAATTCTGCTTGTAAAGCAAGACTAGGCAATGATTATTCATTCTGCAAGAGGTGCTCATGCTGCATTTGCCACAAGTATGATGATAACAAGGACCCTAGCTTGTGGTTGATTTGCAGCTCAGAGCCTCCATTTCAAGGTGTATCATGTGGCATGTCATGCCACCTTGATTGTGCCCTTAGACATGAAAGAGCAGGCATTATTAGGGATAAGCTGGATAAGAGACTAGATGGGAGTTTCTATTGTGTATCTTGCGGGAAAGTGAATGATATTCTTGGGTAAATTTTCCTTCCCCCTCCTGTTTTCGTTAGTTCATTGTTGGTCCTTTGTTCTTGTGTACTTATGAGTGCATATTGCCACTTCACATGCTATGGATCACTCCATCTCTAGAATTTGCTGTTACATTTTTTAGTTTCTGGTTGCCATTTGCCCAATATAAAATGAACAGTTTTTCATAGTGTTGCTGTTAGCTGTGAAATTAACAAATTAAGGTGATTTTTTCACCTTGTGGAGGATATTCTTTTGATTATCATGTTGAGCAATTTTGCAAAGCGGGAATCATTTTACCTTGAGATAGGCCATTAGGAAGTTATATATTAATCACCATATGATTCTGCAGTTTAAGATGATCCCAGTATATCTTCTGAATTTGTGCAGGTCATGGAGAAAACAATTGCTAATAGCAAGGGATACTAGAAGGGTTGACATACTTTGTTATCGGGTCTCCTTATGCCAAAAGATTCTTACTGGTACCAAACAGTACCAAAAGCTGTATGACATTGTGGATGAAGCCGTGGAAAAGCTGGAAGCAGATGTGGGTCCTTTAACTGGTTTACCTGTGAAGATGGCTAGAGGGATTGTCAACCGGCTATCTTCCGGGGCAGAGGTTCAGCGACTCTGCTATGCTGCCATTGAGTCACTTGACATCATTCTTTCACAGAGAGCATCTGATGTGCCCGGTATAGTTGTGCAATTTTGTTTTTGTTTCATAACAGTGTCAGTGTGTAGAAAGAAGTCTTCTTCTGGGTTTTTCTTTGGTCATATCTGCTCCTTGAAACTGTAGAATCTGTTGTCCAAAATTATTTTTGATTTAATTATACATTTGTGTTTGCCTTTTGTAGATCGCAATATGGTTGCTGCAAAACTGGTTACATTTGAAGATATTTGCTCCACTTCTGTTACTGGGACTCTGAGGTTTGAAGATTCATCTCTGGGAAATGTGGTGGGCTATAATTTATGGCACCGAAAATCTGATGATTTGGACTATCCACTGGAGCCTTGTTGCAGATTGTTTGTGCCAAATTCGAAATTTCTTCTATCGAGTCTAACACCAGATACTGATTATCTTCTCAAGGTTGTGTCACTTGATAGTGGTAGGGAGTTGGGGATGTTTGAAGTTAGTTTTCGAACAGCTTCTGCTGGGGTTGATGTTTCTAATGGCAGCTCCAAAGGCATGGAAGTTGAAAGAACTGAAAGTCCAGCAACCAACTGTAGTAGCCTTTCTAATCCCTCATCAGTAGAAGATGAAACTAATAATGTCATCCCCTGCAGCAATGAAGATGAGACCAGGGGGGATAACTATCCTGACCACCAGAATACCCTTGAAAAATTGGTCTCTGCAAACATGTTCAACGGCTACACAGACAAAATTGAAAGGGGTGTCACTGGAGATGCGATATCCTTGTTGGATGAGGAGCATAGCATGGGGAAAATATGTTCAGTTTCAAATACTGATCCTGTAAATCTTGCGAGCAAGCCATCACCAGATGACCAAATGGTTGAGGAGACAAGCACTGATAATGGGTCAAATACCCCACGTCAGACTGGCACAGTGAGTGTTCCATTGCTCAGTAATCCAGAAAATGTCTTGCCAATTACACCCTGCAAGTTTGATAGTATGAAGGATGGGCTTCAAAGAAGCTGCAGACCAAAACTTGTTATCAAGGACCTTGATAACGGGTCTGGGAAGGAAGAAGAGCCACGAGCTGGTGGTTCATCAAAGAAGAGAAGGTTGGAAAGCTTAGGTGATGAAATAGACAAGGATTTCGAATACTATGTGAAGGTGATCAGGTGGTTGGAGTGTGAAGGGCATATTGAGACTGGATTCAGGCAGAAATTCCTGACTTGGTACAGCTTGAGAGCCTCGCCTCAGGAGGTGAGGATTGTGAAAGTATTTGTTGACACATTCATTGAAGATCCTGAATCCCTCGCAGGACAGCTTACTGACACCTTCTCAGATGTCATTTCGAACAAAAGATCCAGCGTTGTACCTGCAGGGTTCTGCTTGAAGCTTTGGCATTGAGAACTGAATTGGATCCTAATATTCCAAAGTTCTTGTTTCCCATTCAAATGTGGGAAGATTCATCTGGTTTAATTTTTTAGAGATGAGAAATGTTTTATAATTCTTCAGTAGACTCAGTTATTCAAATTTTAATGATAGGATATTTATGATCATTAGGATACTGCATAGCCCGTGTTATGTCATATATAGTAGTGTAAGTTATGAAACTAGACTTTATTTTCTGTCATGGTATGCCTCCTTTCTCGTTCGTATCAATCTGCATTCAGTCAATTATGCAGATTAGCCCACATCAAATGTTGGATCTAAACATGTGACCAAGAATTTATATTAGGGAGGATCATCAAATAGATGAAGAGTTTGTTTCAAGTTCCATCATGGAGATTAGAAATAGAGAAAGAGCGGATGAATCAACATGCATATGGTTATGCCTTATTGTTATTATTATTACTATTATTCTTTCTTTCATCCAAGTAGATTATTGTTATATTATTACTATTATTCTTTCTTTCATTCAAGTTGAGAATGAGTACATTAGAAAGGATTGAAAATGAGATGAAAGCTCTTTTGACTAAAAGGTCACGTCAATTTTTGGAACTCTGCCGGCGATTTTTGGTGCGATTTGCACCAAAATTACATTGTAGTTTTTTTTTGGTTTGTAGGTTCTTTGTTATATGCGGTAGTAGTCGTTAGGCTACTCAACATTCGTAGGGATCACTCCCAGAGGTATAAGCTGAGAGTTAGGAACTTCAAGTCTCAATTTCTTTCAACGTATGCGTCTTTCGGTGTGCCGTTTGAACCAGCAACCTTATTTGTAGAGCCAGTCGTAATTTGTCCCGATTTAGTTGGTGCATTTGTCGATCCTCGTGGTCGCTTTTATAGGCCCTTAAGGTCTTTAGTATTGTTTGTTTTCCCAATTTAGTCGGGTATTCTTTTCCGCCTCGTAGATGTGTTTGTCTTCATGGGTTCTGTTTTATCTAATGTCTTGAAACTCCTTTAGCAGTTTAGACTATGTATATTTTGCCAATTTGGCTATGAATATAACTATCATTTTAGAAAAAAAAAATGAGATGAAATGCCACGAACAAGCATCTCAGTCCCCATCCAAACGAGTGCAAGTCAACCTAAAGTATTCTCCTACAATTCCCAACTATAGCACGCTATTGAGTAACACTATAATTCTATGACTAATGATATTTTTAAGTATAAGTAATGATACTTTTACTGATTAATTATAGTGACTGATGTGACAAGTATAAAATAAAAAAATTTATTTATCACATTCTCTAAAAAATACAAAATAATAAAGGATGATTTTATTTTTTCATATTTGCCATATCAGTTATTATGAAAAATCACTATAAATATTATTACTTTTTAAAATATATTCACATAACAAATGTGGTAACAATAATAAAAAATATAATTATTTTTTTAATCTTATATATATTTTAAAAATATCTGATAGTTAATTTTGAAAGTAAAAATATTAAAAAAATTAAGAATTATTATAATGAATGATGTAAAAATATAAATTAGTTGACAAATTATGAAATTGAGATAGAGCGAGGATAATTCTCATGAATAAAAGCGAAAGACTAAAAAATTTTAGAAATTTTGAGATGTTTGGGATTTGCGGAATCGGGGCTGCTTGAAGTCCCAAATCCAATTAGTAATTGTTCTCTTTTCCATTCATTTTTTAAAAATGTTTGTACTAAATTATTATTAAGGGTTTTGGCAATTAACATTTGCAAAAGCATTCTTATGTGTGAGAAAATACTCAAGCGCCATTGTTGCATCACATAATTAAGATATGAGTTATGATGCTCAAAGTGAAAATTGATAGTGAAAAGTTATAGTAGTTAATATGGTATAGTAGAAATGATAAAATTAATTATTTTTTATTAGTTTGTACATTTTAAAAAGTATGATAAATAATTTTATTTTTTTAACATACAATATTACTTAATATTATTTTTCAGGATAAATTTTTACGAAAAGTATTGTTGCTCTTAAAATATTGAGTGCAATCTAACTCATTTAGTTTTAATATCGTATTTATGTAACTTTTGCTAGCACTTTATTTGGCTGGAGCGTTTCAAACTAATAATTTTACTAAGCATTTCTTTTTTTTTTTTTGGATAGCATATATTTTGGCATTTTATTTATTTATAGATTTTTTTTTTAAAAAAACTAGCACTCTCCATCCAATACTAAATTTATTCAAATGATTAATTATACCCTTAATTACATTATTAAGTTAAGCCAATGTTTTCTAAACCAACAAACCTAATTATCTTCTTTTAAAAATCACACAAAAGGTCTAAATGTGATGAAATTTAGAATATCTCAATTATAGATTCATATATTATAGCCCAAAAATAAGATTGATGACATTCAATTGCATGCATTACACACTCATATTTTTTCCTTATACTATTTAAAAACAATTCATTGAATTCTCAAAATATTTATTTAACAAAAGTAAAAACATATTTATTTATTTATACATATATGAGCACTTTTATTGTTAGATTGATGACATTGGACCAATTGCAACGCTGCATCCCTGATCGTGTCATGATAAAAAACTAGAGCCTGGACTGCAGCTCTTGAGTGAATGCCATGGGAGAAGATCTTGAAGGAAGCTCCAAAGGCACCCAATCTTCATCATCTTCTACTTCACGAAAATATTTGTCCACCCTTTCCTTGCTAACTAGCTCTAGTTTTGAAGGTATCCACTGCTTTATTATAAGCCAAAAAGACCATAATAATAAAAGAACTGTTTTTAATTACATATGAATGAATAAACAAATAAATGGTTTTAGCCATATATAATTGATCTTTTTTTTTTTTGGAAAAAAAAGAAAAGAACTCATGCCATCGACATGGAGAAATAATTGAATGTACCTGGGCTTTTTTTTCTTTGTCAATCAGCATTGCTCTTGCACCCTGCAGGGAGTAATTAATGAATTAATGTTGCATGCCATGCATATGAAATTGAATATTAGTCTAAGATAATAATACTACTAATAATTAACGTTATATTAATTCTGTGCCAACCTCAAAGAAATCATTGTTGGTTGTTCTTCTCATAATGTGACAAAAAGCCCTGAATTCATTAGCCAGGCATTGTTTTAGGTTACTCGTACGTCGGCCTTCTCGAATCTATGAAGGATCATCAAAGACGAGAGTTTACATCAAGTGCTGCTACAAATATATTAATGGCGGATGATTATATGTAATTAATGTGAATTGAAGAGAGTAAAACTGAGGTTAATTATTTGTCATTACCATTCTGAGGAAGATTTTGAGACTTGTTGGAGAAACTGATTTCATGGAGTTGATTGCATCCGTAATCCATTTTTCTTTGTGATTCGCAGCCAATTTTTCCTGTGGCCAAACAATATTTCAGAAGAGAACATAAGCCATTTTGTTAGAAAGCTTAGAGATATAACTCAAGATCAATTGAGAAACAGTGAAATGACCTAAAAGTTTTATTAAGAATTTGATCACTAGTTTGTTTATGATTTACGAGTCTTTAGAAAATCAATGTGAAATAGGATTTTTAATGTTAAAATTTCGAACATATAATTCAAAATTAATTGAAAACTATTTAGAGTTACTGAGTGGCCATTAGGTAAGGTTTTAAAGGCTTTTTCGGTTGTGGAGATCCGGTTTGCATTTCAGAGTATTTATACCCATAAATTGATATCAGATACTGCATTTCAGGCTATTTATACCTATGGAAAAAAATTCTATCAGTTCACCCATTTTGTTTAGCATAATATAAATGTTGTCGTTGGTTTGTGACTTTTTTTAGATAATGATTGTGGAATATGATTTTTACCAGTCCTCTATGATTTCTAACAGAATTAATTTTTTGATTTTATGTCTCCAAGGTCAGGGTGTTGTGGCTGGATCTCCTTAGGATTAATTATAGTCTCTCATCATTAATTCTAAGCTCATTATTAATTATATTTAATTTTTATGATAGATAATATTTGTCTTAACCTGTATTTTATACTAAAAAGGAGATAAAGAGCCAAACTGTATCACTTAAGGAGCTAATCAAACGTGAATTACCCGTTTTTGAATTGATTTTGAAAACACAATTTAACTATTGAGTAATGATATTCATAGTGGTTTTTTTTTATAGTGACTTTTTATAGTGACTGATGTGATAAATATAAAAAGATAAAATTATTTTTTGTTATTTTATATTTTTTTAAAGAGGTTAATGAGTAAATTTTGTTTTTACATCATTACTAATTATCCTATCAGTCATTATGAAAAGTCAATAAAAGTATTGTTACTTTTAACTATTTGTGTAAATACTTTGTATGGGTAAAAAATATTCTTCCTTTTTTTATGCGAAAAGCATTGTGATTTTTAACTAATTATGCGCTTTGAAAGTGAAAATTTTAACACCACAATACTGCGAGCAACAAAACTACAAAGAGTGCTGCAAGTCTGCAATTTAATATATGAAGAACTTACCAAGGATGACAAAATTTCTTCAACTGTATCCTTGGAAAAGCATTCATTGATGACCTCCAATCTAGTGATTAGACATTTTTGTCATCATTCATCGAAAAAGAAAAGAAGAATTTGAAGTAAAAAATTATATAAAAAATACAATTATAATAGTATACTGCACTAAGAAAACGACTAGATCTTAGCAAAGATGGTACAGATTTGATATAAAATGGCGTCTAATTGTTTTCTAACATGGTTAAGTTTCTCAAAAGTGGGCAAAATTGAAAACAAAGTTACCTTTCGTACACACTATCTTTCTTAAGATGTACTGCTTGAGCAAATTTATTGATGGACCTAGAAGTGGTTGATACATTCACCATTAATCCAGATGCTGCGAATGAGTCTAGAGAATCTTCCATTGAAGCAAGATCCTGAGGAAATTAGTTTCAGAATGGGGCGGAAGATATAGAGTGAAAAATTTAATGAAATTACTTAATAATATTAAAATCTATTACACAAAAATTAGTCTAATAATTAAATACTTTTTCGCTATATGCATACTAACTCAATTACTTTGAAAATTTATTAAAATTTTTTATTTTGATTGTCATTAAAGTAATTGATGAACATTAGATGGTTTTCATGATTAGTTTAGGATTTACAGATGTTTGAGCATAAAAAATAAAAGGATAAATTACATTTACTACTCCTATAGTTTGTAAAAATTACCAATCAAACTCCGAAATTTGATTTATTACTAATACCTCCTTGAATTTAATAAATTCATAACATTTAACTCCTTTAATCAACTAAATTCATAACATTTAGCCTCTTTAAATTCATAACATTTAACCCTCTTAAGAGGGTATTGGTAATTTTATCAAATGTTGGAGTTCGATTGATAATTTATACGAACCACAAAGGTAGTAAATGTAATTTATTTAAAAAAAAAGACAACAGAAATTAAATTTTTTTGGGAATAGATGTTGAGTAATATTCTAAACATAACCCAACTCGGTTTATACTCTATTAATCAATGATTTATCTACAACTTGCTAAATTTGATATTTAAAAACCCTTCAACACTCAACCTAACACGTGAATTTGCTTGAGATTTTGAGGATGGAATACCTTTGAATGGACAAAATGAGTTGCAAGGCCACATGCAAGCATCTCAGTCCCATCCAATCGTGTGCCAGTTAAACCTAAATATTCTCCTGTGATTCCCAACATAAAATGCAATTGAGTACAATAATTATATAAATAATGTAATAAGTACTTGGTTATACTATTATTACATGTTGTTACGTACCGAAAGAGCCTGGAAGCCTAGACAAGAAGTAAGATGCACCACAATCCGGAAAGAGTCCAATTGCAGCTTCTGGCATGGCAAATTTCTGCACATTTCAGGCGCGCACACACACACAAAAAGTGTTTATATTTACAAGTTTGTCTTAGTATAATATCAGTTTCTAACCTACTAACTTGCTTTGTAGAATATTTAATTTTGTGAATACAAACAAAGTACTAAAATTTTTTATTGTAATTTTTGGACAATTTGAGAAGAGTAGTGATTTTCATCACAAGGTGGTTATTCACCGATATGTCGTCCTTTATTATTTACTTGTTTAAAGATTGTTTGAGATATAAAAACTCCCGCATGTATAGAGTTCGATAAAGAATCAAAATTTTAAAGTTTAATGATTATTTCGATATTTGTTTTATTAAAAAATTTATTACAAATAAGACTCACGTGAATGAAAATATAAAATTACGTAAAATACACATTGGAATTTATATCTCATAACTAATTTGAGAATTAGCTAGAAAGTGATAAAAGTTTGCATAAAATGTTAGTTTGAAGAGGTAAGAAAAATATCATACTGTATTTTCTGTGACAATCCGAAAGGTTGAATTCATAGATAGACCGGCTCCTCCTCCCATGACGATTCCATTCAAGATGGATACCTATGATTAATATTTTTAATATCATGTAGATTGAGTAATTGAAGAATGTTAAGTTAATTAAACAATAAAAAGGTGATAAATCGATAATAAAGAAACCATCTCACCACCGGTTTTCTATACGTGCCAATTTTATGGTCCAAAGTAACTTGCCGCCTGAAAAAGCTAGCACCAAAACTCCAATGTCCTATGCATATCATTCGAGTAAAAAATGGTTAATCCATGGCTTTCAATCTCTTTTTGACTATGTCTTGTACAGTTTTATACTGAAATGCAAATTTTACTATTATTGAAAAAAAAAAAGAAATCTGGCCTTCAACTTGTATAATAATTGATAGAATTAACTGCAAAAATAATCATTATACATTTTAAAACTTTGAAATTCGATCATTGAACTTTTATTTTTTTTCTAAAATAGTCAGTGGAATCTTTAAATCATTTAATTTAAGTCATTTCCTTAGTTTTGCATGTTAAGTTTTATACTTCTATTAAATTTAAAAATATCTGAATCTTTACAAATAAAAATTAATCAACCAATAATTTTTTATTTACTGAATATCACTGGATTTTTTTTTTATCTTATTGTAATTCTAAATTATTCCTAGCCGCCGGCCTACATCTTCTTCTATTCTATAGATTTTTTCCACCACCTTCCACGTCCCACTTGTTTTCTCTTTTTATTTTTAATGTCTCCCCTCCCTGTCACCTCCCTCTTCTTTTAAAAAATAAACCCCTCTTCTATGTTTCAGATCTCCCCCCACCTTCTATCTCCCTCTTTTTCTCACTCATAAACTCTTTTTATAGATATTTTCTAGAGCCTTTCATCTATTTCCCTCTTCTTCTCACAGATAGTCTCCTCCCTCATGGTAAATTGTATCAAAGAGTTTTAAAACTTAAAAATAGTGTTTGAAAAAGAAACAGAAGTTTAGACCAAACTAAAATATAGAGTCTAAGAAGATGTATGAATTGAAATAATGGAGGAGAGTAAAAATTCAGATTGAAATTGATGGAAGGTAGTCAACTGCAATGGAGACGGCAATGACAGGGTCAACTATAGTGGTTTTCAACTTTTACAATCTTTCAAATATCATCAATTATAGGATGATTTTTGGATTTGATTAGAACTAATTGTCAACTCTTTTTGAAACAATTGATTTTCACCTGCTAGAATGTATTAAAAGCATAGAAGTCAAATTCTCATTCTTATTATTGATGATGCAATCTTAAGTAGCCAAAAAAATAAAAAAATAAAAAATAAAAGTCAATGTTGAGATTTGAGTTTAGATTTTAAAAAAGAACTGAAATTTAAAGTTCCAAATTTTCACAAATATAATGAAATTTTTTGGAGTTCACTCTAATTAATATTTTCTGCTGTCTTGCTATGCCTTTTCAATAGAGTATTGGGTTCTTCACATGGCCGTTGAATTGACAACTTACCGTTTGTTACGAAATTTAATACACCTTTAACATCACCACCTGCGCAAAACGCTCTTCCATTTCCCTGTGAAAGGGAAACAAGAGAATCAAAGTGAGTGAGAAAGCATTAGATTTGATACCAGAAATCACCTCATCCCTGGAAAATAAAGCAAAGCATATTGGACGGATATAGGAGGAATTAAGTCACTGAAGCAATATTATTATGTAAATTATTGCTCTTCTTTTAATAATATTTTTGGTGTTAAGGGGTGGAAGGTTGAAGAATGGCAATTTTACATGAATGTTACCTTCAAAATTACAAGTTTGACAGTGGGATCTGCCTCGAAATCTTCCAATCGTTTTAGCATCTGGAAAATCTAAACATGACAAGATTTAAGAAACAAGATGAATCAAAATGAAGCAATTAGTGCAAAACAATATATATACAAGGACTTTATTTATTTTTTTCTTTTACTGAAAAGGGTAGGAAACCTATATATTCTTTTGCCAATGTTTGAAATAGATCAAGAAATAATGATACGAATATTGTTGACATCTTACCATTTCATACGTCAGGGAATTTAGTTGTCTAGGTCTGTTTAAAATTGCCTTTCTCACGCCTTTCTTGTACTCGAAAAGCACCTATTTCATACAATTGTTACAAATAATTAAGAATACATATTTTCCCCCCAAAAAAATTAAAAAATACCATAATTTAAGGACGCTGCATGTTGAGATAAACTCATCAATTCCCTTAAAAATTGAGATTATGGATGAGGGTTTTTTTTTTTTTTTCTCTTTACTAGTATTATGAAAAGACAAAGGAGAGTAGAAAAAGAATGAAGTAAGACGTACCTCATTGTATTCCATGTTGAAGGCGGAATCCATTTTGAGAAATTGTTGGTCCTCCTCTATATATGAATGTAAATGTTTATTCAAGCATGCCATGTATCTGTTGTCAATTTATAGAAGAACCAAATGGCCACCCTACCCATGATTTGGGATCTTATGGATGGATTAATCAATAATAAATTATAAAAAAAATGTGTTTATTGTTTAAGGAAAGGTCTTTTTTTTTTTTAAAAAAAATTATGTTTTATGGTTTGACAATTTTTTGGAAATGCTTATTTAAGCATGCAATGTATCAGTTCTCAATTTCTGGAAGAACCAAATGTCTAGCTAACCATAATTTGGCATCTTATGCATAAATTAATCAATAATAAGTTAACAAACAAAACATGTGTTTAAGGTTGAAGAAAAGGGCCCTTCTTTTTTCTAGTTGACTTATGTTTTAAGGATTTAACAATTTTTATGACTATTAGAGATTCCCACGTTTACGTTAGCGCCCAAAACTAGTGAAATATTATTCAAATTGAGCACTAAAGGCCGTGGGCCAACGACCGCTGAAACAAACAAGAACAGAAACACTCGTCAAAGAATTGGACAAAGGCAACTTGATTTGGCCATCCAAAAAATTGATGGCATAAGGAAGCTTATCAAAGCTTTGGCTAACACGAAAGAAATAAAAACAAGACAAATAATTTTTGTCAAAAAAAAAATCTTCAAAATTTGGAAAAAACTCTATTGAATAAACTTGAATAATGATCAAAATAAATGAAAATGAGTCCTTGCACATGTATTTATGAGTTAAACAAACCTTAAACAAAATTGAAAAAGAATTTTAATCTAACTACAAAATAGAAAAAGGGACAAACAGTAGCCAGAACAAAGAAATTTTGGACCAAGTACCATGGGCTAGTGGATTTACACCTATTAGTTTTGTAGATTTCGTTAATGCCTTTGAATTGATATATACTAATAGCGATTCTGACGTCGGAATTAAAAGTTATAGCCATTTACAGCTAAGCCCCCATTTTCACACTTTTATCCTTTTTGGACTGCCCTGCGTATTCAAATACTCTTCCACGGTCTATTCCTTCCACGGTCTATTCCACAAACAGTGGACAACTAAAAGAACAACAAGGGCCACAACAAAGATTTATTTATTTTTTTTTCGAAACGATAGTAGATTAAAAGGCACAATGGCAAATGTACAAGCCACGAGGGTGTAGAGGGTTTCGTGGTGTCGCTACTGAAGACAGCGCTATAACCCACGAAAACAAAAGCCCACAAAGGGGCAAAATCCCTGAAGGGCAACCCGACGAGCGGGAAGAAAAGGAAAAACAAAACAAAACAAAATAAACCCGCACTAGACGGGAAGGGTTGACAACATAAACGACCTAAGTTCAACCGAATTTAAACCCGCACAAGACGGGAAGGGTTGAGGACTTGGATAACCTAGAAATAATCCAAAGTATCAAAATACAAAAGCCCGATTATATCGGGACACTAATACTATACACAAGTAATACTATGCATCTTAAGTGGCCCATTACTAAAGGCTTGTAGTGTAAGAAATTAGAACTAAATCTCTAACTCGCACATCAAGTCCTAGCGTGAATCCAACCTGCAAACGTTGAATAGCGTCGCCCCCAACTACTGCCGTAAGCGTTGAATAGCGGATGGATGCCGCCTCACTCTTTGCCATGGCGTTAAATAGTTAGGCGGATGCATTCGCCGTATGGAGAGACCACAGCACAAAAAAAAATTAAAAATTGAGCCCTAATTTTTGCCCCAATCGCAGTCTGCCGCTGCCTCCAAAATCCTCACCCTAGCCGTCCCCTTCTTAGCAAACCCAATATTGTGCAACAACATAGGAATCAAGGAAAGCAAGACAAACAATAAGAAGCCCATGCCTAGTTCCATTCATCTCAGTCCCACCAAGAAATCATTCTTTTTTAATGACCAAGAAGATCAAGAAAAAGTAGAGAAATCAAGAAAAAACCAAAAAACAAATCCAGGCCATAACTGCATCACAATCCACCCGATTCAATGTTGCGCTCCAGACGGGTCTTCAATAGATTCGGCTTCGGCGGAAGATAGAAATGGCTGACTTCAGGCAGGTTTTTTCCTTTTTTTTTTGTATTTATTGGCATGGAAAGAGATTACTAAAAAAAAAGAAAGAAAAAAGTACCTCCCCCATTCTCCTCTTGGGAGAATGGGGGAGAAGAAGAAAGGAATTGCTGCGGGTTGAAGGCTGTGTTGCTGGTGGTTGGTATTCGGTGGAGAGTTGTAGGAAATTTTCTTCACTTTGGTTGCCACAACAAAAATTTATTGAATGTTACTTTTCAAGACATGAAAGACATACGTCAATTAATCACAAGAAAGTCTTGAAAATACAATAGAAATTTCAAAAGACCGCACGATTAATATTTCTCAAGGAACAAAAGTTAGGTTTTCTTTTTCTCTATACATAAAACTCTTTGACAATAAATATTATTTATAGGATTCAACAAAATGGTAAATCTATTATATTTGACTATCTAATTTTAATAAAATCCAACTACTAATCCAAAATCCAATATAACTACTAAATTATAAATTTAATAAAATTATAAAATCATAAACCTAATAGGAAATTTAGTTTAATTTTACCACATTGCCTCCTTTAAACTAAGTTGTCATAACTTGTCATCCCTAGCTTTTTCTTCAACTTCATAAACAAATTCATCTTCAATACTTTGGCGAAAATATCAGCCTCTTGATCTTTAGTCTCACAATAATTGATCACAATTTCTTTTCATTGAACCAAATCACGAATGAAGTGAAATTTGATATCAATGTGTTTGCTTCGACTATGAAACACTGGATTTTTTATCATTGTTATTACTGAAGTACTATCACACATGATGGTAATTACTCCATCTTATTTGTGTTGAAGAAAATCAAGCATCCTTTTAAGCTACAATGCTTGAGTAGTACTATTAGCCGCTGCAATGTATTATGTTTGTGTTGTAGACAATGTGATAACTGATTACTTTTTTGAATTTCAAGAAAATATACTGGAACCAGCAAAGAATGCATAACTAGATGTGCTCTTTCTTTTCACAGTATCTCCAACCCAATCACTATCATTGAATCTAAAAAGATCAATAGGATCACCTTTTGCATAAAAGATTCTATTACCTTGAATACCTTTGATGTATCTTAAAATTCTCTTAACTGCTTGCAAGTGAGACTAACATGGATTATCTATAAATCTGCTAATCCAACCGACACTGAAATTAACATTAGGCCTTGAAACTATCAAATATCTCAGATTCCTTACGAAACTTTTAAAATGAGTAGGGTCCACAAAGGTGGCAGAAGTAGAACGATTCTTTGAATTTACTGAAATCTCATAATAGAAGCAAGAAAAATTGGTTGTCTATCAATTAAAAGAAAGGAGTCTTCATGGTGGGAACAAGCCTAAAATCAACGAAGGTGATTGGGTATGCAGCAAATTCAACTTTGGCCAAAGATGAAGAGGATGTTGATGGCGAGATTTTTTTCTTTGGATTACGAAGAATTCCTATTTGATCAGTACTACACCCTCGTACAAGTTTATTCATATTCTGTCATTTTAATTTATATTTATTTACTTTAATTTTTTATATCCTGTCTATGGTTGGCTAAACCACCTATCTCTTTCCTCTAGTGGTAGTCCGTCTGCAACTCACTTTTCCCTTTTCTTTTCTGTTATTTTAGGGGTCCCTCTCTTCACCTATACATATATAGATAAAAATTTTTTTTGGTTCCTTTAGAGGTCCCTCTCCTCACCTATATATATATATATGTGTGTGTGTGTGTGTGTGTGTGTGTGTGTGTGTATACATATCTATTCCATTCGTCTCAAAAAATAGTTCAATTTCAAAAGTCAAAGTTGATTTTTCAATAAAATTTCCAAAATATATACCCTTAACAAGATAGAATACATTAAAATTGTGTATTGATATACAATACCCTTAATGAGGAAATTGGTGGTATATAATGAGTTGTATCTCCACTTGGTTGACCAAAAATAAAAAGTTATATATTGGTGAAACCGAACTTTTTTTTTGGGATAAAGGGAGTATAAGGATTTATTACTTTTGTTATACATTGTACGTCTAACTATATATATCCATGTATTAGTCACTACTTATGTCATAATATTACATTAGTGACTATAATTAGTTTGAAACTATATATATTTTTATTCTTAATTTTCTAATAAAGAAATATAGTTCGTAATAAATGTCAAAACTTTTGATTACCATTAATCAATAGTGTATTTTAATACCAAAGAAATTATGTGCTTAAAGTGATCGATTAAACTATGTGCGCAAATTCATAAATCTCAAGGTGTCCTAATATAATTATTTTAAATTAAAAACCATAATATAAATAAACCAATGAAGCTTAGGCTCATCCTAATAAAAAATATACTTAGTTCAATTGTTATTCTTAACCAAAGAAAGCCAATTAGTACTAATCAATAATGTATTGTAATACTAAAAAGAATATGTAATTAAAGTACAATTATATGGACAAACAAAAATGTTAAGGTGCCTTAGTATAATTATTAGAAATTAAAAGTTATAATATAAGTAAGCTAAGTTTGGCATAAGGAAGAATATGCTTAGTCCAATCATTATTTTTAGCCAAAGAAATTTAATTATAATTAATTAATAGTGTATCTAAAAAAAGACTCTATGTTTGAAGTAAAATAATGTAGGAAAATTCATATATGTTAGGGTGTTTTAGTGCAATTATTAGAAATTAAGAGTCATAAATTTAAAAAGTTAAGTTTGGCCCAATGAATAAATTACATAACCTAATCATTATTCTTAGCCAAACAAGTCCAATCATTATATAAGTTGTGGCCAATCAATTTAACCTAAAATATTTTATTTAATCTATCTCAAATTATATGGCCCAATACATATCTTGTTATTAAAATTTATAATATTCAATTTCATTACACACCAAAGCAAATATTTTATATCTCCATAGTTAATAATATTATATGTGAATTAAAAGATTATAGCTATGTTTATTTTTATTCTGACTATTTTCTTAATTAAAAATATTTTTAAACTAGAAAATTCAATTTTATAATACACTAAAAAAAAACAAAATATGTATTTGAATTAATGATATTTTACATATATCCATATAATTAAGAATTTAATTGAGAATCATATATAAGTGATATAAGCTACATATATAATAAGAAGTTAGTGACGACAAAAATGGTCATTAAAAAGCATCCAAATTAGCGAAGACAAGAACTTTGTCACAAATGAATGAACTTTAAGATTTTAGTTACGAGAGTGGTTCTTGTCACCAATTTTTCATAACTAATTGTGCCCTATTGGTAGGAAACCTTTCCGCCAAATTCTTTAGTGACGAAATGGTGATGATTTTAAATGACTCGCCATTAAAGGTGGTGAGTTGACGCAAAATTGGTGGCGACTCGAGTTCTTGTTACTAACGGGGGTATTAATGAAATTTTTGTTGGTTACTATGATTTTTGTCACTAAAAGATATTTTTCTTGTTATTTTTATAGAAGAAAAAAATGAATACTCAACTAAATGGTAGTTAAAAAAGACGTAAAGTCCTTTTTAAATATTTTTTTCCTAGTAAGAAATTCATCTAAAGTTTATCTAAGGTTAATAATTTAGAAGAAAAAATGGGTACTCAACTCAACTGGTAATTAAAAAAGACCTAAATTCCTTTTTTAATATTTTTTTCCAGTAAGAAATTCATTTAAAGTTTCTCTAAGGTTAATAATTTAGAAGAAAAAATGGGTACTCAACTCAACGGGTAATTAAAAAAGACCTAAAGTCCTTTTTTAATATTTATCTAAGGTTAATAATTAGAAGGTGATGTTTTGTCGCCATCGAACCTGGGAATTAGTTGTTTGCCAAGTGGATGCAACTTGATCAAAGTGAAATCGATGTTTGATGGTTGTTGAAAGATTCGTTTAAAATATTTTTGTCCTGGCCAGCTATTTAGTGCACAATACATTTTTCTACTCGAAATAGGGATTTTTATTTTTTTTTTCGACTGGAAAATAATGCATTCAATCCTCTTAATCCTTCTATAGTTTTGGGGGGGGGGGGGTGGGGAGGAAAATCCTCTTAATCCTGCTCCAATAAAGCAGATTGCATCATTATCCACAGCGAGGGCAAGAATGTAAAACTATAATAATAAAGTACTTTCGAAGGACTAATAATTATGAGAGGAGAGTATGGAAAAGAATCCCAGTTTCATCTACTAACTTAAAAAAAATAAGGAAAAGAAAAAAAAATCAAACAATGAACATAAAAATTTACATGATTGTATCAAATAAATAAAACAATAAACGTAAAAATTTATGTGATTGAATCAATGTAAACTACTTTCACCATTAGAAACAAAGAAAAAAACAGTTTACTAATAACTGTATAGAATATAAATTTACAATCAACAATTTCAGAAGATTTATCAGTTAATTCTCATAATTTAAGGAACTTGATGTTAAAGTTGGTAAAGTTTAAATCCTCTAAAACTTTTTAATTTGTTTTTGAAGTTTGATGCAGCGGTGCAAAGCTTTTGGTTTTCTCTATCATAGGCAAAAATCATACCTTTGATTAATTCCTCTGAGCTTTCGAAATTTGTTCTCTGCCCAAGAAATTGTGCACGAAAAGACTGTCCACTAGAAACTCGTTTTTGGCCGTCAAACAATTCAAAACTTTTTGAAATATACTAGAAATGAAAACGAAATTTTATAATGATGATACTGTAAGTAACTATTTACCAAAAAAATCTGACCCTAATGGTATATATTGTGGAATAATAATAAAAAGATATGCTTATTCTCTAAAACTTTAATACTCCATTTGTTTAAAACAAAAACATTTACTTTGATATAAATATAATTTTTTATTGAGTGAATTAACTGAGAAAAAAGTTGATGAAGGGGTTTGAATTTCTTCTCCAACATTCTTTTTTTCCGTCATCAACTCTTTTTCTCAGTTAAAAGTGAGAATCTTACTTCACATTATGTAAGACACATACAAACAATACAATTATAATAGAATACAATTATAAAAAAGAATTTCAAAATTTAAACTCTGTCCGTCAATGGTATATTCCATATATCTTAACCTAATTTGTTTGCAAATAACTTCCCTGATAAGGCTTTTATCCCTTAGCAACCAAACTTTGTGCAGAGGGAAACGTTAGCAATCATGACTTAATCCTAGGATGCTCCATGATTTTATTAATAAATCAAGATAATAACATGCATCTTGTAACCAGACAAGTTCTCGCATCTTCCAAACAAGTACAAAGGTGGACGAGGACTGATCCTTGTTGTTCATATTCTCAGGTTACTTTTCCTCGCTTTTTGAGCTAATTGTTTCTTAATTATGCTTAGAAAAGAGTGTACAACTACAGGGATTATTTAATTCCTGAAGACCATCAATGCTTTTAGGTAAAATTTCTTCAATGTTGCAAGATTGCAACAACTTTCGAAATTAGAGTTTATAGTGGGGAACAATCCACGAGTTGAATTGTTAGATTTAGATAGCACCTTTCGGAGATAAAGGTTTGATTGCCAGTGCTAACTTATAGCATATAGTAGAGTAAAAATTCTTTTAAAAAGTTTATAATAACTTGGCTATGGCATTCTCTTCTTATCAACATATTTGCAAAGAGTTTCCTCTCATAAACATTGTAGTTTAATTTTAGTTTATTAGCTCAAGCTTATAAGACTATCCGAACTTGAACTGAAAACTTTCTCAATAAAATATATCAAACTTTTATTATCAAAACCATTTGAACTGTTTCAAAAGACCTAACAGGTATTTTTTTGCATTGGACTTTTTCATTAACTGATGAAAATATCAAATGGGCACCCTAACCATGATTTGGGATCTTATGGATGGATTAATCAATAACAAATTAACCAGAAAACATGTGTTTATTGTTAAAGAAAAGGGCTTTTTTTTTTTTTAATTATGTTGAATGGGTTTGACAATTTTTTGGACATGCTTATTTAAGCATGCAATGTATCTGCTCTCAATTTCTAGAAGAACCAAATGGCTACGTAACTACGGTTGGGCATCTTATGGATGCATTAATCAACAATAAATTGATGTGGAACGGGCCACGAAAGAGCATTTAGACATGCAGCATTGGTCCAAGAAGGAAAAACACGCAAAACTGCGTGTCTAATTTTGAATAGTCACAACTTTCAACTCTGATATCAGAATTGTGCATATTATATATCGTTTCAAAGGCGTTAGAATCGTGCATATTATATATCTTGTTGAATGGATAGATATAGATGTGCGAGTGTTGCAGCCAATTAGAGCAATACAGGCGGTAATGATGGAACCGAGAGAATGATTTACCCACAACCACAACCACAACCACCACGTAGGAACCCATCCAACATGGATGATTCATTAGACGAGCACATCAAGGAATTAATGGACAGAAACCCTAATGCTAGGGCACCTTGTCAATATTTACAAGAAAATTTTCGATTGACAGTAGATATTCCTGCCCTTAATGGGAATCTTAATATTGAGGATTTTTTGGACTAGGTGGCAGAAGTAGAACGATTCTTTGAATTTGCTAAAATCCAAGAATAGAAGCAAGTAAAATTGGTTGTCTATCGATTAAAAGAGAGGAGTCTTCATGGTGGGAACAAGCCCAAAATCAACGAAGGCAATTGGGTATGCAACAAGTTCGACTCTGGCCGAAGATGAAGAGGATGTAGATGGTGAGATTTCTTTCTCTAGATTATGAAGAATTCCTGTTTCATCAGTGCTAGACCCTAGTACAAGGGTAGAAATTCATGGTAGAATATGCATCATATTTTTTGAGACTATCCTCTTGAAATACTTTAATGAAGACCAAAGGACAACAAGTTGCAAGGTATATTCACGGATTGAAACCAGCAATTTGAGACAAAATGGGTTGTCAATTGATCATGAATCTTAGTGAAGCCCAAAACATGACGTGGAAGCCAGAAGCAACAGGGTATCGAGGTTACGATGGAACCAATAGTACTTTTAAGTCTTTTGGCAAAATGTCTAAATTAGCTTCGAAGTTCAATGCAGAATCTAGTTCTAATTCTAGATCAAGAGACGTGGTAGAGAAAGAGCCCTTAAAGAAATCAGCAAATAATCCTTATACAAAGCCAACAAGAGACAAGTGTTATTTGTGTGGTTAGGTCGGGCATAAGTCCAACAATTGCCCACAACGGCAACAAATTATTCTGGCTGACTATGCTGAAGAAGAGAAAGAAGAAGAAGAGTTGGTTGAGTAAAAAGTGTGAGTTTGTGCACTAGATGGTGAGGAAGAAAGTGGGTAGCTGTTTGTGGTCAAAAAGGTGCTTTGACGCCTAAATAAGATAATACAACGCAAAACACTCTATTTCGAACTAGGTCCACAATTTCTAATCGTATTTTTGAGTTGGTCATTGATAGTGGTAGTTGTGAAAATATCATATATCGGGACCTATCTAATATTTTGAAATTGCCCGTAAAGAAACATCTTGAACCCTATTCAATTGTATGGATTACTAGTGGTGAGGGAATTAGGGTGAAGGAGAGGTGTTGGGTCCCTTTATCTGTTGGTAAATATTATAAAGATGAGGTCATGTGTGATATAGTTGATATAGATGCATGTCAATTATTGTACGGTAGGCCATGATAGTATAATCCGGACACTAAACACAATGGTAGGAAAAATATTTACCAGTTTCTGAAGGATAGTCAGAAAATTACGTTATTAGTATTAAGGTTCAAGGGGAAATCTGTACAACGTAATGTGAAAAATTTCTTGACCATTACTCGTTCGAATTCTATTTTCGTGGAAAGGGCTAAACACACTAGGGAAATTCACAATTTCGTGGTCAAAATAGTTCTTTTGGTAACGATAGGCAAGCCATTAGGGAAGGTTCCAAATACTGTTCATGAATTGCTGCCAGAATTTTAGGATTTAACCCCTGAAGATCTCTTAGCTAGACTTTCATCGATGAGGGATATTCAACATGCTATCGATTTGGTTCTTGGGGTCAATTTGCCAAATCTTTCTCATTACCGAATAAGCTCAAAAGAAAGTGAGATTTTGTCACAAATGGTGAAAGAGTTGCTTGAAAAGGGTTTAGTTCAAGTCAGTATGAGCCCTTGTGCAATACCTGCATTATTGACTCCGAAGAAAAATGGAAGTTGGTGTATGTGCATTGACAATGGTGCAATTAACAAAATCATAGTACAATACAAGTTTCCAATTCCTCAACTTGAGGATAAGCTGGTGGATAGACTCTTTGGTGCACGAATTTTCACAAAGATAGACTTGTGAAATGGGTACCATCAGAGCAAAGTTAGATCGGGAGATGAATGGAAGATGGCTGTTAAGACAAAGAAAGGTCTTTATGAATGGCTTGTTATACCCTTCGGGTTATCCAATGCTCCAAGCACGTTCACGCTTTTGATGAATGAGATGTTAAAGCCATTTATCAATAAATTCGTTGTAGTTTACTTTAATGACATTATGATCTATAGCACTAATAAAGCTGAGCATATAGAGCACTTGTGGCAACTTTTGAATGTTTTGCAGGAAAATAAGTTATATATTAACTTGAAAAAGTGTAGTTTCATGCAAGAAAGCCTTATTTTCTTGGGATTTATCATTATTATTGATGGCATTCGTGTTGGCAAGAAAAAGGTGAAGGCAGTTCAAGACTAGCCAACCCTAAAATCTCTACCTAAGATTTGTAGTTTCCATGGATTGGCGACCTTTTATAGGCTGTTTATTTGTAATTTCAACACAATTATGGCACCTCTAACAGATTGCTTAAAGTAGGGACAATTTGAGTGGGGTGTGAAGTCGGATAAAAGTTTTGTGTTGATCAAGGAAAAGTTATGTTCAGTCTCAATACTTGCACTCCCTAACTTTAACAAGCTGCTCGTGATCAAGTGTGATGTGATGCTTGTGGCATTAGTATTGGTGTAGTTCTATCTTAAGAGAGGCGACCAGTTGCTTACTTTAGTGAGAAACTAAGTGAGGAGTGAAAACAGTGGTCAACTTATGATCAAGATTTCTATGTTGTTGTGCAAGCTCTAAGGCATTGGAAGCACTATATGGTGTAGGAACAGTTCATTCTATATACTGATCACCAAGCCTTAAAGTATATCAATAGTAAGAAGAATGTGAGTAGGATGCATGCTAGGTGGGCTGTTTATTTGCAGCAATTCCCTTTCACATTGAAACATAAATTTGGGTAGCAAAACAAAGTGGTCGACGCGCTAAACAGACATGCAACCTTGTTGGTGAACTTGAGTTATAATATTACGGAATTTGACAATTTTCTTGACCTACATGTTGAAGATGAAGATTTTGTCGACATATAGAGAAAATTGCCCATAGATGATTTTTATATCCATGACGGGTATCTCTTTAAGGGTAATCGATTGTGTATTCCCCGAACATCTTTATGGGAGAAGCTCATTCGTGATTTGTATGAAGGAGGATTAAGTAGGCGTTTTGGGAGAGAAAAGACCATATATAGCTTGGAGGAGCGCTGTTGTTGGCCTCAATAACAGACTCAATTGAAGCGGGATGTGGGAAGGTTTGTGAGCAGATGCCGCACTCATCAAACAGTTAAGGGACAGTCACAAAACACTGGACTTTATATGCCTTTGCTTGTTCATGAAGCTATTTGAGAGGACTTGTCAATGGACTTCATTCTTGGATTATCCTGGACTCAATGTGGCATGGATTTCATTTTTGTGGTTGTTGAAAGATTTTCTAAAATGGTGCACTTTATTCTATGCAAGAAAACCTCAAATGTTTCACATATTGCACGACTCTTCTTTAGAGATGTTCTGCGTTTGCATAGAGTACCCAAGTCTATTGCTTCTGATCGAGACACTAAATTTCTTAGTCATTTTGGATGACTTTGCAGCAAATGTTTGATATGTCTCTGAATTTTAGTAGCACAACTCATTCATAGACTAATGGTCAGATCGAAGTTGTCAATAGAACCTTGGGTAATTTGATTCGTTGTATTTGCAGTGATTGATTGAAGTAGTGGGACTATGCCTTACCTCAAGCCGAGTTTGCCTTTAACAACACTATTCATAGTTCTATAGGAAAGTCTCCATTTTTTGTCATGTCTCAGAAACCGCCGAAACATGTTGTTGATCTAGTAAAGTTGCCGAATGTTCCTAGGTATAATTTTGCAGCCAACAATTTGGTTAAGGATGTCCAGGCCATTTAAGAGGAGGTTCAACAAAAACTACTAGAGAGCAATCAGAAATTCAAAAGTGTTACAAATACACATCAACGGGACAATTTGTTTGAAGTTGGTGATATGGTAATGTTTATCTTTGGTGTGAGAGGTTCCCAATTGGGCAGTGCCACAAGGAAGTATGGTCCTTACAAAGTTGTGCGCAAGATCAATGACAATGTGTATATAGTGGGCTTGCTTGAATCAATGGGCATTTCTCTCACTTTTAATGTGGCCAACTAGTCACATTATCACCTTTTTGAAGATCCTTTGTACCCAGATCACTCGGGAACAAGTTCTTTTCAAGTGGAGGGGATTGATGTGGAATGGGCCACGGAAAAGTATTTGGACATGCAGGACCGGTCCAAGAATGGGAAATGTGCAAAAATACACATCTAACTTTGAATGCCATAACTTTTAACTCCGACAATAGAATCGTGCATATTATATATCATTTCGAAGGCGTCGATGAGATCTACATGACTAATTAGGAATAGCCCCATTGGCCTAGGGTGTATGGCCCAAAATTGTTTCGTTTCGATCATTGTCCGACCATTTTTTTAAAATTCTTTTTAAGTTATGATTAGGGTTTGTTTAACTTATAAATACGCGTCTAAGGATTTTTTTTTCGTTCGTTTAGATTGTTAATCAATTTTATTCAATATAATTTTATCCAAATTCTGCAAAATTTGATCTTTTGCAAAGATTGTTTATCTTCTTTTTATCTTTCCTGTGTTAATGACCAAAATTTTTTTTTTTGTGGGAGCTTTTTTTTATACCAAGCTGCGAATTTTATATTTTAGTAACTAATAATATCATCACATTAATGCTACCGCTTTTTAAAAAGATTAAAAGCATAAAAAAATCCTAAACTTAATGATTAATAAAAGATCTCAAACAATAAGACAATACGTATATATAGATTACTAAATCCTACATACATACGAAGCTGAAATCTTTCATAAGAAATATTGTTGTGATTTTATTTTTTTTGGTTCAAAAACCCGCTGAAGAATGTTAGAACATGTTCAAAATATTCATTTATAAATATTTCTTGGTAAACATAATTAGTCAATATATATTTGGTCATAATTGGGCGATATTTAGTTTCCCTATATATCTGTTCCATTGTTTTATTTATACAATACTTGCATTGAATTATATGATATATATAGATAATATAATTAATTATTTATTTTTTAAATTCTGACTTGATGAAGATAATATTTACAAAAAAAATATATTTTAAACATATTCTAAGAGGGTGGAAAAGATGTGCATTCAACAAACGAGGTTGTAGATCCTATAGGGACTTTCCAAGAAATTTACCTCTGATTCATATAGTATCTCAAATCCCTCAAACCTTCTAAAATATTCTTATTGTTTTCTCGTGGGAAAAGAAAGGAGTTGATACAAAACGTAGGAGTTTCGGAAAGTTTGTCCAGTATAAAACATCATCCATGTTTATCTACACCATGTTTCCCACTTGCGATCCATTCAGAACCTCCACTTTTTTTTCGCTAATGTGCCTCCAGATAAGACCCTGCCCTGGCAGTCAGTGGACAAAAACAAATACACCTTGTAATTAAATACAGGAAACTCCATGTTATTAGTATTGGTACGAAAGGAATACACTTGAAATAAACATTAGGAATCTCTAACAATCAGAAAAATTGTCAAATCCTTAAAACATAGTTAATTAGGAAAAAAAAGCCCTTTTCTTCAACAATAAATACATGTTTTGTTATCAATTTATAGCACGGGAGACATAAAGGGAAGACAAATAATTTTTACAAAAGATCAAATTTCGCCAAATTTGGAAAAATTCTATTGAATAAAGTTGTCTAACAATTTAAAGGAACAAAAGTGAATCCTTAGACGCGTATTTATAAGTTAAACAAACCCTAATCATAACTGAAAAAAATCCTAAATTGAGTAGAAAATAGAAAAAGGGTCGGATAGTAGCCAAAATGAAGAAATTTTAGACTAGACACTCTAGGCTAATGGTGTTATGCCTGATTAGCCTTGTAGAACTCGTCGACGCCTTCGCAACGATATATAATATGCGCGATTCTGACACCAAATTTGAAAATTATGGCCGTTCAAAATTAGATGTGATTTTCGCACGTTTTCCCTTCGTGGACTGGTTCAGCATGTTCAAATACTCTTTCGCGACCCATTCCACATCAGTCATTAAGGTCTAATATATGTACTTTACATTATATTTTTTTGCAAGAATTATATTAGTGTAGTAAAATAGAAAAAAAAGATAAAAAATGAATTCATTTTAAAAAAAGGCAAAAAGTATAAAAATAAAATGGCAATAAGTTTAAAATTAGATGTTTTGGGCTGTTTATGGATTTCCCTATTTTGGATTTAGTATTGTTGAAAATTGGATGTTTTGGTCTGCTTTTCAATAGTGAAATGTAGATTAAAACCATAAAAAAAAAAAAAGAATATTCAATTGAGTGTCAGGTTCGGAGCTAAAAAACACTGAATATCCAGACTGAAACAATACTATAAATGAGTAGTATTCAGTAAAAACAAGAAAGTAAAAGATGGAAATAAGATCAAGTATGGGAGGAAGATTGGGAAGACTTCATTGAAATAGAGAGAGTTGGTAACAAGGAATTATACACAACTAATGGTCAGAACATTTTTGAATGCCTTAGCAGTATATATGCATCATTTCCACTGTCGTTCACTCAACTGCCACTTCACTAATTCAGTTATTGTCTAACTGTTTCAACTTACAAAATTATAAAAGAGATCCCTCTATTAAAATCAAGTTGCAATATAACCTTAATTCTATGAATTTGAGTCTACGAAGTTAATGGCTCAATAAATTTTAGTTCAGCCTGAATTCAAATTGAGTTAAAAATCGAATTTTAATTTAGTTAGTTAAATTTTGAATTATTCATAATTCGATTCAATTTCTAGTTTGAATTCAAAATTAGTCAATCAAATAAACTGAACTTAATTAACCAAAAATTTGATAATTCGATCGATAAACACCTAAAACAAGATATATTCGCTTCAAATAAGATATATTACTTGTATAACAATCACAATTAATTGGTAGAACAAATTTACATTAAAGTTGACAAAACATTGTCAACGTCTGAAAAGGATAACATATAAGCCCAAACTCATCAAGATTTGGATTTGCTGTTTTATACATATATCGTTCATTTGTATTCCACGTGCCAACATTACTACAACATTAGAGCCTGGACACAGCATGGTATACCACCGGAGGATTTGCCGGAAGTTGCAAGGGCACCCAATCATCATCATCTTCAACCTCAGAAAAATATGCATCCACCATTTCTTTGCTAACTAGCTCTAGCTTTGAAGGCATCCACTGCATTAGACTCGAAATTTGTGAATGCGCAAAAAAAAAAAAAATTGGAAGAAGAAAATGGAAATAAACTTCTTAACATTAACAAGTTTTGAGTTCAGTTATAAGTAAATAATTAATTTTTGGGATCAAATTATAGGATTAGCAATTTAAAACTTTCAGCAAAGACACTCATAAAAAAGGGTTTGGATTAATATTGTTTATATAATAATAATAATAATAATAATAAACAACTAATTACTTAACTCCTTGTGTATTTTAATTATGTATAAAGAAGCGTAAATATGTAATTCCATGTACCTGGGGTGGTTTACTTTTGTCAATTAGCATAGCTCTTCCACCCTGCATGAGTGAATAAAAAAAATCACATAAATTGTTAATCAAAGATTAATGAACAATTAAAAGTGAAAATTTGCTAACCTCGTAATAATCACTGTTGATTGTTCTTCGTATAATATGACAAGTAACCCTAAACTCACGTGCAAGACACTGTCCTAGATCCAATTTGCGTCCTTCTCGAATCTGTATATATTAATTGCAAAAAAGCATGCATGGATTAGTTACAATAATCATGTATATAATGGCAAAGTAATGATTAAATCAAGCTAATTAATTTGGATTTATAATTAATTAATTATAATTACCAGTCTGAGGAAAACTTTCAGACTCGTTGGAGAAGCTGATTTCATTGAATTAATTGCCTTGATAATCCATTTCTCCTGCTGACGACCAGCTAATTCCTCCTATGTATGATTTTTTTTTCAATTAGTGCATAATGAATATTGATTAATTCTTTTTTTTAATTTTTTTTGCAATTAATAGATTAAATTTCATATATGTGAGGAATAGGACTTACCAACGATGACACAATTTCTTCAACCGTTTCCTTGGAGAAGCATTTATTGATAGCGTCCAATCTAATATGAAAAATGAGGACAAATTGATATGTTTAGGGACAAAAATATTTTTCCCCTACTGAATTAAATGAAATTATGTATTTTAATAAAATTCGATAGCGAAATAAGATTCAAAGAGTTAACCCGATATAGTGGGATAGAGGACTTTGTTATTACTGTATTGAAATAATATTTTGCTAATAAAAGTTTTTAGGAAAAAAATTAAGAGTTTAATTTAATTTGGTTACCTCTCATACACACTTTCTTTTTTAAGCTGTACTTGCTCAACAAATTTATGGATGGTCTTAGAAATGGTTGAGATATCCACCCTTCGATCTGATGCCGCCAGGGAATCAAGAGCTTCTTCCATTGGGGCTAGGTCCTAAAGAAAAAAAAAAAAAATTAGCAGACAATCAGCATTAGATTTGGAATTTTCTTTTTTTTTTTTGTTTTTTATAGTGCAACAATTACTCTTATTTCAGATATGCATGGATTAATAAGTTAAATAATGATAATATTTATAATAAAATTTTTATAATAATTGATGTGACGTTTATATAACTTTTAATTAATGAATATTGAAAGTGAGATAATGAGGTTTGAACCATTAAAACAAATGCTGAATTCTTCATCAGTTTCTGCTTTTCTGGGTTTTGGCATATCCCTTTGTGCTTTTAACTAAGTAGGGCTAATAATTATAGTAGTTTATTTGTATAAATAAAATAAATACTTACCTTAGAAAGGACAAAATGAGTTGCAAGGCCACATGCAAGCATCTCCATCCCAGCCAAACGAGTGCCGGTCAAACCTAAATACTCTCCTGTAGTTTGAGATAAAACAATTATTTATCCAAAACGTTAAACATGCTAATTAATGAATAAATTACACTGACAGTCATTAAACTTTTTCAATCGCATACTATTGGTCACAAAACTTTTCAATTCAACTTATAACTAACTCATTCAACTTTTAAAATTAGTCACTTGTAACTATTTCATCCATTTTAAATATTTTTAATCGTATACTTTTGATCAGTAAACTTTTCGATTCGAGTCATAACTCATTCAACTTTTAAAATTATTCACTTGTAGTTATTTCGTCTATTTTAACCATTTGATTTGACGGAAAATATACAATTGGAAAAAGTATAAATTAGAAAAGTTTAATTAATTAATTACATAATTAGAAAATCTATTTTTTTTTGCAAAAAATATGTAAATATTTAATTACCAAAAAACCCCGGAAGCCTAGACAAGAAATGAGATGCGCCACAATCCGGGAAAAGTCCGATTGTAGTTTCTGGCATGGCAAATATCTGTGCATCATTTCAACAAAATTAATGAAAGATAAGAATGCATAGATTAATCGAAAAAATGTGGAAAGAAAAAAAGAGTTGAAAATTGGAAGAGTAAAAGTTACAGTATTCTCAGTGACAATCCGGAAATTTGAGTGCATAGATAGACCAGCTCCTCCTCCCATTACGATCCCATTTATGATTGATACCTAAAATTAATTATATTTTGTTTTTTATTTAGTACACAAATATTAATTATAAGTATAATAAGGAATTTAGTGAAAACAACGTAAGATAATTAAACAGGCTTTCTCACCACTGGTTTTTTATATGTTCCAAGTTTGTAATCTAAATTAAATTGTCTCCTATAGAAGCTTGCACCAAAGCTCCAATGCCCTATGCATCCATCATCAAATGAAAATTTTACAATAATAAATACTTTAGTATATTAACCCAATTAAAATAGAATAACAATGTATAGAATGAAAAATTTCAATAGACACGTTTCCATGAACATTTAATCAGCAGTCATTTTAAATATCAACTAGTCTTTTCTATGTGAGGTAACACCTGAAAGTTTAATTAAATAGATCCAATAAGTACTTAGAGTTTAATTTGAATACAAAAATTAGAACCAATAAGGTTTGTGTTATTTTAACTGATTAGGTGTTCTAATTCTTTTTATTTTTTCAATGTGTGACATTATCTATAAATTCATCAAATTTTATTTTTTATGGATACAATACGACATCAAAGTTTTACTTCCCCACAAATATAGTTCCTACTCTACTAAACTCACATATTCACCATGGATCTATTTAGTTTCGTGAAAGTCAAAACTTATTCATTTACTAATCCTTACTAGATGCAATCTAATCAGAAGTCAAACCACTGGTGTTTACTAATAGCTCAATTTTGATATCATTTGTTAAAAAAGATAACACATGGAGAAGTTTTAAATAAAGAGTCTAACCCAAACCAATAAGTTTTATATTATTTTATTTTATATGGTATTTTAACTCTTTTGATTTTTTCAACGTAAAATAGTATCTATAAACTCAATCACTCAATTTTGAGATCATCAATTCAAGACGTGACGTAGAGATATATGCAATGAACGTAACAATTTTTAAAAATTAAAAGTTAAAAAGCCTTTCAAACTTTTTCTTTCTTTTTCCTTTTATTAATAATGGTTCAAATGGTAATTCAATTGAAGTGATCAATACGGACCTTGTGTCAGATAACTCATTGAAGATTTAACATCGCCACCTGCACAAAATGCTCTTCCATTTCCCTGTCGATCGAGAAGGCAAAGAAAAAAATAGTTACGAAGTTAGAAAGCTAGCAGAATTAGATACTTACAAGTAATTGGCTATGTTTAGTTTCTGTTTTTATTTGCAAAAAATTAACTTTTTTCAATTACTAAAATAAAATATCCAAACAACTTTTTATTTATTTAAATTTAAATTCTCACCAAAATTCTTTTCTCATTATTTCAAAAAAAAAAATTCCTTCCAATCTACTTTTTCATATTATTTTTTCTTAGAAAAAATTCACACATTCCAATACAAAATTTTTAAATATAACACAATCCAAACATTACCTTAGTTATAGATATTATTACTTTATCGAGTAATCATTGTCTATATTTCTTTATATTATGTTCAATTACGAAATCTTAATATATATATAATTCGATTTCTAGTCAGCTCTGTTTTCTTTCCATCTTAAATTATGAACCTTTCCTTTCTTCTTCTTTTTTTTTCCTCAAGGGAAAAAAAAAAAAATCCCCTTGTGACTATTACCTTTAAAACCAAAAATTTGACATTTGGATCTTCCTCAAAGGCTCGCACTCGTTTTAACATCTGGGACAGCTATACATAACAAAATTTCAAATTAAAGTTAATGACCAAGTTCAAATTATATAAGGAAATACTTTTAGTTAAAGAAGTAATTAATTTAGAAGAGGGCTAATTAAGCCTTTCTCCTTGATATCATACCATTTCATATGTTAGGGCATTCAACTGCTTGGGTCTGTTCAAAATGGCCTTTCTCACACCTTTCTTCTTCTCGAAAAGCACCTGAACCACCCAAAAAAAATTACAAAATTAAATACCTGCAAAGGTACTTAATCTAAACATGGTTGAAGCTTGATGAAGACTCAAGATGATGAATAGATAATGAACAAGAATCAATGAAGTACCTCATTGTAGGGTCCCATGTTAAGGGAGGAAGCCATGAAAATCTTTTGCTGTTTTGCAGAGAGATTAAGTGCACAACTCATGCTAGGTAAGTGATGTCCCTTCTCTTTTTATAGAAGAACAAAATGGCTGGTCAATAGTTGTTAGAAAGACCCAAAGTCTTTTTTTAATTTTATTTTTCTCGTAAGAAATTCATCTAAAGTTTATCTAAGGTTAAAAATTTAGAAGGTGATGTCCATAATGCTGTTTTGTCGCCATCGGGGATTGGTACATTTTTGTAATCGAAATGGGGACCTTTAGCTGTCGCCATCGAACATAAGAAATTATATTTTGATTAGGATTTACTAATTTTTAGTTGAATTAGATTTGAATTATTATAGGAAAGTAGATTTTGAAAAGAATTTAATTATCAAATCTTAATTGTTTTAGATTAAGTATGGGATCTATATAAAGGACCCATGGTTATTAGTTGTTTAGAGATTCAGAAAAATAAGAAAAATAGAGACTCCAAGAAAAATAGAATTGTGAGAAGTAGGAGTTTCTTCCTACCGTTTGTATTTTGAAGTGTAGGTTTTTTCCTATCATATTGTTTATCTTCAAATAAATTGTTTTTGTTATTTTCCGCTGCGTGATTTTATACGTAGGATTTTTACATTCTACATGTGGTATCAAAGCTAGTATCAAAGCCAACAATGTTAGTTGTTGGTTTCTTGATCCTGGTACTTTTCTAACAAGGGATGCTAAAAGTTATTTATTAGTCATAGATGATTGGAATATAAAATGTGTTGTTCCAAAACTCACGGGAAAGCAAATTTATAAATTTTGGAAGATTCAGATGAAAACTTACCTTCGAGTATACGATTCGGTTCATTCAAAAAGAGGTACCAAATAATGCCGATGTCAAAATCAAAAGAAAAGTATATTTGACCTTATCTCAAATTCATTAAGCAATTGATATGTCAATTTTTCATACAATTTGTACTGCTAAAACTGCCAAACAAGTATGGGATATTTTAGAAAGAGTTTATATTGGCATAGATCAGGTTAGAAAAAATAATGTGTTATTATTGAAGAAAAAATTTGAGTTCTATGCTATGGAGAAATTTGATACTTCCAACTAAATGCGTCAACTAAATGTATAATTTTATGTCTTTATCTTTACTTTTTAATTGTGAGTATACACAATTATTATTAGTAAAGATATTTTAAAAATTTTGTTTAAAAATAAACTAATCTTTTGGAACAAAAATTTTTTTAAAATGAATTATTATTTTTTAGGCGACAAGAGTAAAAACTTTAATAAAAACAGTTAGTATAGATCATATTCATAATATTCAAACAAAATGGGAATTTATTTGATGAAAAAAAGTTGTCAACAGAAATTTATAATATGTGAAGCAACTCCTGCGGAGTAAACCTGAGAGCAAGAAACGTAGGATCATTGTGAGGCATCCATTATAAAACACTCAAACATGCAAATTACATTTGCGTTTAAAACGTGCAGCTGACGCCTCCATAAAATGTACTAAACAACATGGGCCAAAGACGTCTGCTCCACAGATCTGCAAAACAAGATTAATTGTTTGACAGTAAAATTGTACGGGCCTAGTCGCCAACTCAATGCTCCTTTCTTCATGCAACTTCAGAATTAACCAGTAGTTTGCCCATCGATCTCCCAATCATTGATGGGCTTAAAAGAGAGGATTCTAACTCCCTTTTCAACATTCTCCTTCCTCATCTTCTACCCTCCCTCTTGGTTACAAATGAGAGTTTTACTTCATATTTTATAAAGCACATACATATAATACAGTTGTAATATGATAAGATTATAAAATTTAAAAAAAAACTTTAGAATTCAAACTCTGTCCGTCAATAATATATTCCATATATCTTCAATGGACATTTCTTGCAATTTTAATGTGACCTACTTGTCACATTATCACCTCTTTGAAGGTTCTTTATACCCAAATCACTCTGGGACGAGTTTTTTTCAAATGGAAGGGTTTGATGTGGAATGGGCCGTGGAATATATCATTGACGTTTTTGATTGGTCAAATCGGGATTTAACCAGGTTTTGACTAGTCATTTACATTTAGATTTTTCGTATAAAAGAAACTGGATACAAGGTCGATTTTCGGTTGGATTAGTCAAACTGGCCGGTCCAATCTAATTTTTATAACATGGATTTAAACTAAGTCGGTCAACTTCTATCTACCAACAATTATATATTCCATATATCTTCAGAGTTGGTCAATTTCTATCTACCAACAATTGTATATTTCATATATCTTAACCTAATTTATTTGCAAATGATTTCCCTAATAAGGGTTTTTTATCCCTTAACAACCAAACTTTGTGCACAGGGAAACGCCAGAAACGTTAGCAATGATGACTTAATCCTAGAATGCCCCATGATTTCATTAATAAATGACGCAGCGTTCAGCGTAGAGAGATATTTGGGGAAAATCAATTCTGAAAAAAACTGAATAATAATAATGAATTGTGTCTGTCAAAGAAATCCTAAACACCCTTATATAAGCCTAAAACATAACTCGACTATGGTTAGGATACTAAAACACAATTCTACTAAGTTTAGGATACTAAAACACAATTCTGCTAAATTTAAGATACTCTAAATAAAAATCCTAAAATATATTAAAAATAAAAAAGAATAAGAAAATACTAAAAACTAGAAAAGTTCAGGTAAACGATCCCATCAATAAATCAGGACAATGACATGCATCTTGTAACCAGACTAGTTCTCGCATCTTCCAAACAAGTACAAAGGTGGACGAGGACTGATCCTTGTTCATATTCTCATGTTACTTTTCCTCGCTTTTTGAGCTAATTGTTTTTTAATTATGATTAGAAAAGAGTGTACAACTACATGGATTATTTAATAAAAAATTGGCTGAAGTCCATCAATGCTTTTAGGCAAAAGTTCTTCAACGTTGCAAGATTGTGATAACATTCAAAATTAGTGTTTATAACGAAGGAGTTCAGAGTTTCTATCCCATTTATTATATATTAATTATATTTTATTATTAAAATGATATCGTTTTATTAATAAATGTTAAATTATTAATGGGCTTAGTTTTAATAAAATTATTTTATTTTATTAATAAAATACGATTGATATACAATAAGTTAGAGAGAAGATATCGTGTGATAATGGAGAGCAATTCATGAATTGAATTGTTAGATTTTAGTAGCACTCTTTAGAGATAAAGATTTGAATTTAACTAATGCCAAATATATCGTGTGAATCTTACTAGCTCCAATTGTAACTTATAGCAAATTATATAATAGAGTAAAAAAATTTTCAGAAAAGTTTATGATAACTTAGCTAGGCATTCTTTTCATACCAACATATTTGCAAAAAGTTTCCACTGACAAACAATTAAGGCAATTCTTTATGATCACAAAAGTTAAAAGTCCTAAATAATAATATGCACAGCACCACTTCAAGAGCTAATCAAAAATAATTTTACAAATTTCTAGATATCAATTACTCCTACGTTTCAGCAAAAAAAAAAAAAAAATCACATCTTAGATTAAACAATATGGGCCATAGAAGTTTATCTTAACATTTCTGAAAAACAAGATTAATTGCTTGGCAATAATTAGGCCAAGTCACCAATTCAACACTTCTCGTAGGATGTAAAAATTTTATGTATAAAAGTAAACAATTTGTTTGGAGGTTACTCAAGTCTTAAAAGTTAACAGTACAGAGAAAAACATTCCTCTAAAGGCTCTTAGTATATTCACAATTCTCTTTTTCTTATAACTTTACTTTACATTTTTTTTTTGGTAACCTCACTTTTTTTCTTGGAGTTTCACTTTTTATTTTTCTTATAGTCTCACAAAAAGTAATAGCTTTTAAATCCTTTGTGTAGAACTTTTTGTTACTAAAAAACAACCAGAATTTGATAATTAAATCATACACAAAAACTACTTTTCTAAAACAATTTGAATCCAACTGAACTAATAATTTTTAAATCTGAATTAGAATATAATTTTTTAAATCAATTTGATTTAATTCACCAACACAGCCTCTCTTAAACCAAGATTGCCATGATAGTACCTCTAATACCATCACAAGTACGAATTTATTTCAGAATTTTAATAGGTTTAGATTTTATTGAATCTTGTAAATAGCACATATTGTCAAAGATTTTGTGTAAGAGAGGAAGAGTAAATTCTGCCTTCTGCAATTATATCCGACGGCTTTGTTTTGAAAATGTTGTTGAGGGAGATTGATTTTTTTTTTTTTTTAAGCTTCCAATTGTGATACAATTCTTGTAAGCTTCCAATTGGAGTTGGAAAGTTTTATTGATTTTGACTACCTTGTGAATTTGATATAAAATAGCTACACGTCTTGATTGAGATTTTCGTCATCTTGTGGTTGGAATTTTCGCCTTGATTCTTCAACAAATTTGAGAGACATGATTTATATATATTTTTTACTTTGATAATTAGTTATTACTTTGGGTCCACACTTTTTTATACATTAAACTTCAGATTTTAAACTCACTCACTCAATCAATTTCTATCCACCAACCAGAGTATATTCCGCATACCTTAAGCTAATTTATTTGCAAACGATTTCCCTAATATGGGTTTTAAACCTTCACAACCAAACTAGTCCACGAGGAAACATTCGCAATCTTGACTCAATGCTAGGAAGCCCTGTGATTTCTTTAATAAATCACGTTAATAACATGCATCTTGTAACCAGGTAATTAAGTTCTCTTATCTTCCAAACTAGTTCAACGGTGGACGAGGACTGATCCTTGTTCGTGTTCTCGCGTTACGTTTTCCTCGTTTTTTCAGCTAATTTGTTGGGATCAAAAATCAATAAATCCCAAAAAAGACACAAAATCCGGTGACCTATGCAAGCAACAATTTTTCTTGAATTGTTGAAAGTAAATAGGCCAAAGAACTAGTTTCTTTCATCACAGGCCATTAGCTGTGGGCTCATTGAGATGCGTCACATCAATTTTGTATAGTATTAGCGCCCCGATATAACCGGGCTTTTGTATTCGGGTAGTTCCTAGGTTGTCCAAGTCCTCAACCATTCCCGTCTTGGGCGGGGTTCAATGCGGTTGAACTTAGGTCGTCTAGGTTGTCATCCCTTCCCGTCTAGTGCGGGTTTAGATTCCCGTCTCGTGCGGGTTTACATTATTTTTCTTTTTCTTGCCCCTAGTGGGCTTTTTGCCCCTTTGCGGGCCTTTGTTTTCGTGAGTTATAGCGTTGTTTTTTCGGTTGACGCTCTAAGCCCTTGTGGCTCTGTACATTGGCCTTCGTGCCTCTTTATTAATCTACTATCGTTTCGAAAAAAAAAAAAAAATAGGCCAAAGAAGCAAAACAAGGAAAATTGATGAATGGCTAACTTCGGTCAACTCCAAAACACTCACATGCACAAATAGACAAAATAAGTGCAAGTCACAAAAAAAGAAAGCTTCGGCTAACAACAAAACAAGGAGCTAGATGGCCCACGCTCTTAATCAAATTTTGACACAAAATTGGGCAGCCGAACAAAGGAACAAAATGTAGCTAAAGTTAGGGGCGGCTGCCCAAATTTCTCTCCAATTTACTGTACCTAAGGGCGATTTGCGGTGCGATTACGGTGAGACCGTTGCACTGTAGCTACTGTGCAACGGTCATAAATTTGAATTTTTTTTTTAAGGTGTTGTCATCCCTCCAGCCGGTCGTAACTGCATCGTCTAGCTATTCCATACTCTGCGGTAGTAGTTCGGCAATGGTGTTCTTCATCGTCTACAGTTTGGCTCTCACGAATCGGCATGAGGTGAGAGATAGAGATTAAGTTCTAGTTTCTTTCACCACAAGCTATTTGTAAAGGGCCAATTGGGTTGCGTAGTATCATTTTTGTATAGTATTAGTGCTTCGATATAAACGGGCTTTTGTATTTTTGGTTGATTCTAGGTCGTCTAGGTTTTCACGCTTTGCGGCTTTTGTCCCACTATGCGGGTGGCTTTGCCCCTTGAGGGCTTCTTGTCTTTGTTTTCGTGAATTATTGCGCTGTTTTCAGTAGCGACACCACGAAACTCTCTAAGCCTTGCGGTTCTGTATATTGGCCACTGTGCCCTGTTATCAATCTAATATCGTTTCAGTAAAAAAAAAAAAAACAGAGGAACAAAAATTAGATCAAAGCTTGCAAAAAATCAAGCCTGCACAGCAGCGGCTGTTTTCTTTTCTTTTCTTTTATTTATCTGTATCTCTCTGTATGTTAAAATCATGAATAATATGTCATATTTATAGGACTCAACTACACCCTATACCTATTGGATTTGGTAACTACTAAATCAAAACCCAATATGATCAATAATTCTAAATCTAATAGAATTATTAAATTACAAATTATAAACCCAATAGGATACTATGATACTTAATTTAATTCAACTACATAATTGTTTCTTAATTATGATTAGAAAGGACTATACAACTACATTGATTATTTAATTTCTGAAGTCCATCAATGCTTTTAGGTACAAGTTCTTCAATGTTGCAAGATTGCAACAACTTTCGAAATTAGAATTTATAATGGAGAACAATCCACGAGTTGAATGTTTAAATTTCAATAGCACCCTTCACAAATAAATATTTGACTGACTCCAATAATAACGTTTGAATTCCACCAACTCTAGTGCTAACTTATAGCAAATTATATAATAGAATAAAAATTTATTAAAAATTTGTTGAGATTCTTGGGTAGATACATCCGACCCACATCAGTTTTAAAAAGGGATATAAAGCATTTAATAAGTAAGTTGGACTCACAACTTATAAGTTTAAACTTTTGGATTCAAGTTGAGTTTTAGTTTATTTATTAGTAATTGTTGTAAACTCTCTGAGCATTTTCCTTCGCACAAATTCCTAACAATAATAAGGTTCGTAATTTGGATTGAATTATTGGACTAGTCGTTGGCAAGTTTGCATAACCGTAACCTGGGCTAGGCTATTGGATTAGTCATTGGCAAATCTACATTGCAAAATGAATATTGAGTGTGGGCTAAATGGGTCTAGAGGTCAAAAGGATTTGAATAGAATTTGGGTTAGATGTTTAAACTATTACCTGGGCTGAGTTGTTAGATTGTCGTTGGCAAATATGAATGGGTTATATATAGATTACCTTGGGTTATGCATAGATTACTTCTTCGTATTAGATCTATCTAAATAAATAAGAGGTGGACTTACAAAATGAATATTGAGTGTTTGGATTTTTGGAGACCATCCAATAAGAATGGTACAAAATGAGCACCAAAGAAAAACAGACCATATGCAGATAATGACAAACCATAAGACTAAATTACTTTTATTTTCACTTTTGTAGATCAAAATAATCTTCCTCTTTTCAGATGATGCTCCTAGAAATATAGCCATCCCTACCCCTCGCTGTCACCCCACCAATAGTAGGAGATGTAAGGATTGATACAAGATATGTTTTCATATAGTGCTACCCAATTACAACTCGTTTTTGCTCAATAGAAAGGATTTGAATGAAATTTGGATTAGATATGTGGACTACCTATGAAGAGAGAAATTCTTGAAGTTTGCCAAGGATCTAAGCTATAAAAATTAAAATTAAAATATTTTTATTAATATAATGTGCAAACGTTTACAAAAAGGGACTCAATATTTAGTAACAAAAAGAAAAGACAAGGGAGATGAAAAGGGAGAAAGGGAGAAAGGTGAAAGAAAAAGGAAGTAAGAGGGAGGTTTTAACTTACTTATTAGTTAATAAGTAAGTTGACTCTTAAGCTTTTAGGTGCAAATTGAGTTTTAACTTATTTACTGGTTATTGTGGGTTTTTTAGGTATTTTCTGCTACACAAATTTCTAACAAAAAGTTTACAATAACTTGGCTAGGCCATTTTCTCTTACTATCATATTTGCAAAGAGTTTCCTCTAATAAACAATTATACGCAATTCTTTATGATTGCAAAAGAAAAAAAATCCTAATTAATATATGCACAACACCACTTTAAGAGCAAAAAAATAATAATTTTACAAATTCTAGTTATCAATTACTCCTCTTATCTCAAAAGAAAATAATGCATTCAATCCTCCGAATTCTGCTCCACGAAAGCAGATTGCATCATTATCGCAATGAAAGCAAGAATGGGAAACTATAATAATAAATTGGGTGAATTATATCTACTACTTCTGTGGTTCATGTAAATTACCAATAGAATCTCGAAATTTGGTAAAACTAATAATATTTCCTTAAATTTGATAAATTCATAACATTTAACCCCTTTAATCAACTAAATTCATAACATTTATCTCCTTAAGGGGTTATTTGTAGTTTTACCAAATCTCGGAATTCAATTGGTAATTTGGACGAACCACAGGGGTAGTAGATGTAATTCACCCTAATAAATTACTTTCAAAGGGCTAATAACTGTGAGAGTATATTCTTTATCGAAAAGAATTACGAGGTTTATCTAATAGTTTAAAGTATGTATTCACAATATTTTAAAACACATTTTTAGCACTTTTTAAAATAATAATTGTGAGATAAAAAATGTATTAAAAACTAAAAAAATATTTTTAAAATATAAAATTACATTTTAAAAATCTGTCTATACAAACTCTAAAAGAATGAATATAAAAATTTATATGATTGGATCAAGTGAATAAAACAATAAATATAAAAATTTATGTGATTAAATTGATATAAAATGCGTTCACAATTATAAACAAAACAAAACTTCACTAATATGTATATAGAATATACATTTATAATCAACAAGTTCAGAAGATTTCTCTGGATCAGTACAGTCACTTAATTTATGGAACTTTTTGATATTAAAGTTTGTAAAGTATAAATCCTCAAAAACTTTTTAATTTGTTTTTGAGGTTTGACGCGGCAATGCAAACCTTTCCATTCCAAATCCATTCCTCTGAAATTTGTTCTCTGGCCAAGAAACTGTGCATGAAATGAATGTCCAAGAGAAACTTGTGTTTGGCTGTTAAACAATTCCAACTTATTTTTTAACATATAATTGAAATAAAAAAAAAATCGTAAAGACTATAATAAAAGTAAGGGTGAATTACATCTACTAACCCGTAGTTTGTGTAAATTACTAATCGAATCTTAAAATTTGGTAAAACTACTAATACCCCCTTAATTAGATAAATTCATAACATTTAACCTCTTCAATTGACTAAATTCATAACATTTAACCTCCTTAAATTCATTAGATAAATTCATAACATTTAACCTCTTCAATTGACTAAATTCATAACATTTAACCTCCTTAAATTCATAACATTTAACCCCCTTAAGGGAGTATTGATAGTTTTACCAAATTTTGGAGTTCAATTGGTAATTTATACAAACCACAAGAGTAGTAAATGTAATTTACCCTAAAAGTAAATATTTGTCATAAATGCATGATCGTTTCTTAAATGGTGTATATTGTGAAGGAATTAAAAAAATATTTTTACCCCCTGAAACTTTAATAAAGACAGTTAATATAGATCAGGTTTATAATATTCAAACAAAAAAGGAATTTATTTGATAAAAAAAATTATCAACATAAATTTATAATTCATGGAGCAACTGCTGTGGAGTAACCCTAAGAGCAAGGCACGTAGGATCATTGTGAGCCACCCATTATAAAACATTCAAACATGCCAAATTACATTTGCGTTTAAAATGGATTAAAAAACATGGGCCAAAGACGTCTGACTTCACATAAAGCAAAACAAAGATTAATTGCTGGACAACAATATTGACGGAGCCAAGTCACCAACTCAATGCTCCTTTCCTCATGAAACTTCAGAATTTAAACTAAGTCAATTTCTGTCTACGGATAATTGTATATTCCATACAAATACCATAAGCTAATTTGTTTGCAAATGATTTCCCTAATAAGGGTTTTATCCCTTAGCAACCAAACTTTGCGCACAGGGAAACGTTAGCAATCATGACTCAATCCTTGGATGGCCTGTGATTTCATCAGTAAATCACGTTAGTAACATCCATCTTGTGACCAAAGGAGTGTACAAGTAACATGCATCTTCCAAACAAGTACGAAGGTGGAAAAGGACTTATCTGTACGATATAAAACTTTTACATACAAAAATCACGCAATGAAAAGATAATAAAAAATAATTTATTTGGAATTTAATAATAAAATAGAAAAAAATCCTACACCACAAATTGTAAGAAAAAGCTTATATTTCTTAGGGCAAATTACATATACCTTTCTAAGGTTTTTATTTATTACCAATCGAACCCTTAGTTTGTCAAAACTACCAATACTTCCTTAAGGTTTAAAAACATTTAACATTTACCCCCTAACCCCTATTTTTTGTTATGAACAGTAACTTTCCGCCATGAACAGCAACGTAACAGTAAAAAAATTTAATATTTGGACAAAATTACTGCTCATACTTTAGTTATTAATTTGTATAAAAAATATTTATAACTGACATTTACCCAATAAATAAAAATAAAAATTATACATATTTATTTGTATCAAAAGCAAACTATGTAGGAAGAAAATAGAAATAAAAAATTGATTTGTTTTAGTTTTGCCCCCACGGGGGTGGTTGAACGGTAAGGCGATGTTGCTTCCACAAGAGAGAACAAAATTCGAATCTCCCACTACGCTTTGAGTCTTCCGTGTGACATTCTAGTATCCGTAAATTTACATGCGACTTTGGGATCGGGCCTACACACAGAAGCCCGGAGTTTGTGCCTGGAGGTTAGAATGGTCATTTAGTGCGAAAGTCTTCGAGTCATAAAAAAAAAATTAATTTGTATCAAAAAATTCGAATTAATTGAAGAGTAAAAAGCAAATCTATCAACGAAGGAAAAAAATATGGTATAAAAATTTTTAAAATTCATTTTATAGTCGAATCCACCAAACCAACAAAATAAAAATACATATATTTTTTTTTCATACATACCATATATTTTTTCTTCGTTGATAGAATTGTTTTTTGCTCCGTTTACATATTTTTTTATACATACCAATCTTCTACTTTTATTTCCTTTTTGCTTACTCTGCGTTTGATATAAATGAATATGTATAATTTTTGCTTTTATTTATAGAGTAAATGTAGTTATAAGTATTTTTTTTATACAAATTAATAACGGAAGTATTAGGGGTAATTTTATCCAAATATTAAAAATTTTTACTATTACGTTATTGTACGCTAATGTTCATGACGGAAAAGTTACTATTCATAATGGAAATAGGAGTCAATGGGGTAAATGTTAAACGTTTTTAAACCTCAAGGGAATATTGATAGTTTTGACAGACTACAAGATTCGATTGGTAATAAACAGAAATCTCAGAGGGTATATGTAATTTGCCCTATTTCTTACAACTCTATTTTTTATTTTTTATGTTTTTTGAGTCTTTCTTTTATTTTTCTAAACCTCACAAAAACTAATAATTATGGGTCCTTTATAAAAATCCCATATTTAATAATAAAAAAAAACTAGGATTTGATAGTCTTTTATATAGATCTCATACTTTACCTTATATTTATTTGCAAGAATTGTATTAGTGTAGTAAAACTAGAAAAAAAAAAGATAAAAATGAATTCAATTTTAAAAAAAAAAAAGGCAAAAAGTATAGAGGTAAAGTGGCAATAAGATTAAAACTAGATGTTTTGGGCTGTTTATGGATTTGCGTATTTTGTATTTAGTATTGTTGAAAATTGGATGTTTTCGTCTGCTTTTCAATAGTGAAATGTAGATTAAAACCAGCAAAAAAAATTCAATGGAGTGTCAGGTTTAGAGCTAAAGAACTCTGAATATCCTGACTGAACAATACTACAAATGAGAAGAAACAAGAAAGTAAAGAAGGAAATAAGATCAAGAATGGGAGGAAGATTGGGGAGACTTTGAAATAGAGAGAGTTTTTTTTGTTTTTTTAATGAATACTTGTTTCATTGAATGCGCAACTAATAGTCGGAACATTCTGGAATGCCTTAGCCGCATATATGCATCCTTTCCACCGCCAATCCGTCAACTGCCACTTCACTAATTCAGTTATTGTCTTAACTGTCTCAACTTACAAAATTATAAAACAGATCCCTCTATTAAATTCAAGTTACAATATAACCTTAATCCTATGAAATTGAGTCTACAAAGTTAATGGCCCAATAAATTTTAGTTCAACCTGAATTCAAATGGAGTTGAAAACCGAATTTTAATTTGGTTAGCTAATTTTTGAATTATTTATAATTCGATTCAATTTTAAAATTGAATTCAAAATTAGTCAATCAAATAAACTGAACTTAATTAACCAAAAATGCGATAATTCGACCGATAAACACCTCAAACAAGATATATTACTTGTATAACAATCACAATAGGTAGAACAATTTGACATATAATGTTGACAAAACATTAGCAACATCTGAAAAGGATAACATATAAACCCGAACTCATGAAGATTTGGATTTGCTGTGTTATGCATATATCGTTCACTTGTATTCCACATGCCAACATTACTACAATATTAGAGCCTGGACACAGCATGGTTTACCCCCGGAGGATTTGCCGGAAGTTGCAAGGGCACCCAATCATCATCATCTTCAACCTCAGAAAAATATGCATCCACCATTTCTTTGCTAACTAGCTCTAGCTTTGAAGGCATCCACTACATTAGAGTTGAAATTTGTAAATGAAAAAGAAAAAAAAGGGATAAATTACATTTACCACCCTCAAGGTTTGGATAAATTACTAATTGAATCTCGAATTTTGGTGAAACTATCAGTACCTCTTTAAAGGAACTAAATGTTCTGAATTTGAAGGGACTAAATGTTATGAATTTAGTTAATTAAAGGAGCTAAATGTAATAAATTAAATGTGGAGGTTTGATTGGTAGTTTTGACAAACCACAGGGATAGTAGATGTAATTTACCCAAAAAAAACCCAATGGAAGAAGAAAATGGAAATAAACTTCTCAACATTAACAAGTTTTGAGTTCAATTATAAGATCAAATATAGGATTATCAATTTAAAACTTTCAGCAAAGACACTCATAAAAAAGGGTTTGGATTAATATTGTTTATGTAATACTAATAATTATAATAATAATAATAATAATAATAATAAACTAATTACTTAACTCCATGTGTACTTTAATTATGTATAAAGAAGTGTAAATATGTAATTCCATGTACCTGGGGTGGTTTACTTTTGTCAATTAGCATAGCTCTTGCACCCTGCATGAGTGAATAAAAAAATCACATAAATTGTTAATCCAAATTAATGAACAATTAAAAGTGAATTTTTGCCAACCTCGTAAAAGTCACTGTTGATTGTTCTTCGCATAATATGACAACTAACCCTAAACTCACGTGCAAGACATTGTCCTGGATCCAATTTGCGTCCTTCTCGAATCTATATATATTAATTACAAAAAAAAAAAAACATGCATGGATTAGTTACAATAATCATGTATATAATGGCAAAGTAATGATAAAATCTAGCTAATTAATTTGGATTTATAATTAATTAATTATAATTACCATTCTGAGGGAAACTTTCAGACTCGTTGGAGAAACTGATTTCATTGAATTAATTGCCTTGATAATCCATTTCTCCTGCTGATGACCAGCTAATTCCTCCTATATATGAAAAAGAAATTTCAATTAGTGCATAATGAATATTGATTAATTCTTTTTTTATTTTTTTTGTAATTAATAGATTAAATTTCATACACGTGAGGAATAGGACTTACCAACGATAACAGAATTTCTTCAACCGTTTCTTTCGAGAAGCATTTAATGATAAGGTCCAATCTAGTATGACAAATGAGGACAAATTGATATGTTTAGGGACAAAAACATTTTTCCCCTGCTAAATTAAATGAAATTATGTATTTTAACAAAATTCGATAGCGAAAAAAGATTAAAAAAAGTTAACCCAATATAGTGGGATAAAGAGCTTTGTTATTACTGTATTGAAATAATATTTTGTTAATAAAAGTTTTCGGGAAAAAAAATAAGAATTTAATTGAATTTGGTTACCTCTCACACACACTTTCTTTTTTAAGCTGTACTTGCTTAACAAATTTATGGATGGTCTTAGAAATGGTTGAGATATCCACCCTTCTATCTGAAGCTGCCAGGGAATCAGGAGCTTCTTCAATTGGAGCTAGGTCCTAAAGGAAAAAAAAAATTAATTATCAGACGATCAGCTTTAGATTTGGGATTTTCTTCTTCTGTTTTTTTTTTATAGTGCAACAATTACTCTTATTTCAGATATGCATGGATTAATAAGTTAAATAATGATAATATTTTTTATAAATTTTTATAATAATTGATGTGACGTTTATATAACTTTTAATTGATGAATATTGAAAGTGAGAATAATGTTAAAAGTCTATTGCAACAAAGAACTTCCGGTTACTAGATTTTAGAGTTGTTACAAACTTACAATTAAATCACAGCGAAAATATAACACAGTGGAACTTAGGTAGAGTTTGGTATAAATGGTGGATTTAAAAATGGAATGAATTTGATAGAAGGAAATGTTTAGAATGGAATGGAATGATAGTAATTATGTTGTTTGGTATTATTTTGTAATGGAATGGAATAGATTTTATATTAAAATTAAAATTTAATATTAATATTGATAAATTTATTAATAAATTTTGTATTAAAATTTAATATTAATATTATAATAAAGATATTATTATTTTACATTATATGATATTTAAGAAAATCATATCTTGTTCAAAAAATAGTCAAAGTGCATATCAATTTGTAGAGAAAAATATTTTCTACAATTTAGTGAATTTTTTTTTAAAAAAAAAAGGTTAAATGGTTGTTGCAAACCATTAGCGAACATGTGGCGCTACGCCCAATCAGCGTTGAATTTTTTTAAAAAATATACTCAAAACAACGTTATTTTGAGTCTTTCTTACTCAAAACGACGTCATTTTGAATCCATTTTGATTCTATTTCCCCCAAACCCAAAAGAATGGGTGGGTTTTAACAATACCCGCCCCACGGGTTTAAGTAAACCTAAATCCTTCTATCAAACACCTATTTTTATTACAATCCATTCCCCCCCCCTCCCGGGCCTTAGTCTTAATTATGTGGAGAAGTGAGAAAATTCTTGTACCAAACACCCCCTTAGTCTTAATTATGTGGAGAAGTGAGAAAATTTTGTGGGCTGAAATGACAAGAGAATCAGCCCATCTAGTATAACAAGAGAATAGATCCATCCACTGAAACGACATCAAAGCATTTCCATCTTACAGACGCACTGTTGTTCATTCACCAACTTATATGTATAGTTGGCCTTGTAGTGAAAGAAAGGCTGGATAGTGCTTGTTTTGTGCCTCCACCATCCCTAAAAAACATGCCATTTTAAGTCCTAGTATTGATGATCACTTGAATGTTGGAATCCAGAATCCCTTTGTGCCTTTAACTAGGTAGGGGGAATAATTATAGTAGTTTATTTGTATAAATAAAATAAATACTTACCTTAGAAAGGACAAAATGAGTTGCAAGGCCACATGCAAGCATCTCCATCCCATCCAAACGAGTGCCGGTCAAACCTAAGTACTCTCCTGTAGTTTGAGATAAAACAATTATTTCTCCACAACGTTAAACATGCTAATTAATTGATAAATTACACTGACGGTCATTAAACTTTTTCAATTGCATACTTTTAGTCACTAAACTTTACGATTTGACTTATAATTAACTCATTCAACTTTTAAAATTTGTCACTTATGACTATTTCATCTATTTGAACTATTTTTAATTATATATTTTTGATTAGTAAACTTTTCGATTTGACTCATAACTATTGTATATTTTAAAAGATCTTTGACTACGATCCAGGACCTCATATCCTGCACATGTTTGTTGAACCCATATTCTACGCATGTTTGTTGAATGTTGGGGTGCCTTGCTGCACGACCCCATATCGTGCGCAGAATTTGGTGAACATCGATCTGTGATCTCTGAAGTTGCGCATGTTTGTTGAACGTCTGTTGCTCAATGTTATCCTTACAAAGTTAATTTATTTTGGCCTATAAATATTTCTGCATTCCAAGCTTCCAGGAGATACCACACACAACTAAATCCTTCTCTTCTTTAAGCTTTCTTTCTTTATCCTTCCCTACTTTCAATCTGCTAGTTTTATTTTATTTTGTTGTTCCTGCTACCCTCTTTTAGAGGAAGAGTTATTTAATCCTCGAAAAACATTTCATACACTACTGAAATAATTTCTTTAAGACAGTACTATGCACGACTTAAGTATCCAGCCAATTATTCATTTTATTCCAACAATAACTCATTCAACTTTTAAAATTAATCACTTGTGACTATTCTGTCTATTTTAACCGTTTGATTTGATGGAAAATATGCAATTGGAAAAAGTATAAATCAGAAAAGTTTAATTAATTAATTACATAATTAGAAATTTTATTTTTTTATCAAAACATATGTAAATATTTAATTACCAAAAAACCCGGAAGCCTAGACAAGAAATGAGATCCACCACAATCCGGGAAATGTCCGATTGCAGTTTCTGGCATGGCAAATATCTGTGCATCATTTCAACGAAATTAATGAAAGATATATACTTGAGAATGCATAGATTAATAGAAAAAATGTGGGAAACAAATGTTGAAAACTGGAAGAGTAAAAGTTACAGTATTTTCAGTGACAATCCGGAAATTTGAGTGCATAGATAGACCAGCTCCTCCTCCCATCACGATCCCATTTATGATCGATACCTAATATTAATCACATTTCATTTTTTATTCAGTACACAAATATTAATTACAAGTATAATAAGAAATTTAGTAAAAACAACGTAAGATAATTAAACAGGCTTTCTCACCTCTGGTTTTTTATATGTTCCAAGTTTGTAATCTAAATTAAATTGTCTCCTATGGAAGCTTCCAGCAAAGCTCCAATGCCCTGTGCATCCATCATCAAATGAAAATTTTATAATAATAAATACTTCAGTACATTAACCTAATTAAAATAAAAGAATAATGCATAGAATGAAAAATTTCAATAAACACGTTTCCATGAACATTTGATGAGCAGTCATTGTAAATATCAACTAATCTTTTCTATGTGAGAATTCACTATAATGTTTTTAATAAAAAATATCATTTCCATAAAAAAGTGGTAAAGTCTAATTACATAGATCCAATAAGTACTTGGAGTCCAATTTGAATACAAAAATTAGAACCAATAGGTTTTGTGTTATTTTAACTTATTAGGTGCTTTAATTCTTTTTACTTTTTCAATGTGTGATAGTATCGATAAATTCATCAAGTTTTATTTTTTTTATGGATATAATACCACATCAAAGTTTTACTTCCCCACAAATATAGTTCCTATTCTACTAAACTCACATATTCACCATGGATCTATTCAGTTTCGTGCAAGTCAAAACTTATTTATTTACTAGTACTCACTAGATGCAATCTAATCAGAAGTCAAACCACTGATGTCTACGAATAGCTCAATTTTGATATCATTTGTTAGAAAGATAACACATGAAGAAGTTTTAAATAAAGAGTCTAATCCAAACCAATAAATTTTATATTCCTTTAATTTATTGGGTATTTTAACTCTTTCTATTTTTTCAATATAAAATAGTATCTATAAACTCAATCATTCAATTTTGAGATCATCAATCAATTCAAGACGTGACTTAGAGATATATGTGATTGACGTAACAATTTTTAAAAATTAAAAATTAAAAAGCCTTTCAGACTTTTCCTTTCTTTTTCCTTTTATTGATAATGCTTCAAATGGTAATTCAATTGAAGTGATCGATACGGACCTTGTGTCATATAACTCAGTGAAGATTTAACATCGCCACCTGCACAAAATGCTCTTCCATTTCCCTGTCGATCGAATAGACAAAGGAAAAAATAGTTACGAAGTTAGAAAGCTAGCAGAATTAGATACTTACAAGTAATAGCATACTTTAGTTATAGATACTATTAATTTATCGAGTAATCATTGTCTATGTTTCATTATATTATGTTCAACTACGAAATCTTAATATATATGATTCGATTTCTAGTCAGCTTTCTTTTCTTCCCTCTTAAATTATGAACTTTTCCTTTCTTTCTTTTTTTTTTCCTCAAGGGAAAAAAGATCAAAAATCCCCTGATCCAATTCCATTGTGAATATTACCTTTAAAACAAAAAATTTGACATTTGGATCTTCCTCAAAGGCTCGCACTCGTTTTAACATCTGGGACAGCTATACATAACAAAATTTCAAATTAAAGTTAATGACCAAATTCAAATTATAAAAGGAAATACTTTTAATAATAATGGGATTTTATTAGGTAAAGTAGTAATTAATTTAGAAGAAGGCCAATTAAGCCTTTCTCCTTGATATCATACAATTTCATATGTTAGGGCATTCAACTGTTTGGGTCTGTTCAAAATGGCCTTTCTCACACCTTTCTTCTTCTCGAAAAGCACCTGAACCACCCAAAAAAATTACAAAATTAAATACCTTCAAAGGTACTTAATCTAAACATGGTTGAAGCTTGATGAAGACTCAAGATGATGAATAGATAATGAACAAGAATCAATGAAGTACCTCATTGTAGGGTTCCATGTTAAGGTAGGAAGCCATGAAAATCTTTTGCTGTTTTGCAGAGAGATTAAGTGCATAACTCATGCTGAGTAAGTGATCTCCCTTCTCCTTTTATAGAAGAACAAAATCGCTGCTCAACAGTAGTTAAAAAAACCCAAAGTACTTTTTTTTTTTTTTTCTCGTAAGAAATTCATCTAAAGTTTATCTAAGGTTAAAAATTTAGAAGGTGATGTACCTACTGCTTTTTTGTCACCATCGCACATCGGATCGAACATCGGATTGGCGGTCAAACAATTCGAACTTACTTTTTTAAATATACCAGAAATGAAAACGAAATTTTATTATGATGATACTATAAGTAAATATTTACCAAAAATGTATGATCTTAATGGCATATACTTATTCTCTAAACCTTTAATACTCTCGCTATCCCAAAAAAAAAAGTCCATTTTGATTTAGATACAATTTTTTATTAGTTATAAGGTATAACACATTTAATGTACAAACTAAATATATAATTTTATGTTCACCGACCCTGTCTCTCTTAAACCAAGATTGTCATGATAGTACCTATAATACCATCACAAGTACGAATTTATTTTAGAATTTTAATAGGTTTAGATTTTATTGAATTTTTGTAAAGAGGATATATTGTTAAAGATTTTGTGTGAGAGAGGAAGAGTAAATTCTGCCTTCTGCAATAAAATTTGACAGCTTTGTTTTGAAATTTTTTTTTTCCAAAATGATAGTTATATTGCAAAGCCAAATTTGCAAAATGTACGTAGCCTAAAAGGCTAACAAAGTTTCATAGCATTGGTTGAAACCTAACCTATAAAGATAAACACTTCCGCAAAAGAGGACAAAAGCCTCCGAAGAGAACATTGCACCCTACAACATAGTGATAATACTAATCTAATTTAATGTTTTGAAAATGTTGTTGAGGGAGATTATTTCTTTTTGGCTTCCAATTGTGATGCAATTCTTGTAAGCTTCCAATTGGAGTTGGAAAGTTTTATTGATTTGACTACCTTCTGAATTTGATATAAAATAGCTACAGGTCTTGATTGAGATTTTCGTCATCTTGTCGTTGAAATTTTGGCCGTGATTCTCCAACAAAATTGAGACACTTGATTTTTTTTTTTTGTCCAAAAGAAACCGAATTCGAAATTCGGTTTTCGGTTCCAATTCGAATTCGAACCAAAAACCGAATTTCGAATTCGGTCGATTCGAATTCGAATTGCATTGAATTCGGTTCGAGTTTCGAGTTGACATTTGAAAATGACCAACTCGAACAACCTAAAAACCGACTCGATTTGCACCCCTACGTCTCGTAGCTAAAGGTTTTAACCAGCGAAAAGGCATCAATTACCAAAATACATTTTCTCCAACTGCTAAGCATGTCACTGTCCGTCTTCTTCTCACCCTTGCTGCCATCCATGATTGGCCTCTTTATCAGATGGATGTGCAAAATGCCTTTCTCCATGGTGATCTTTCAGAAGAAGTGTATATGGACCTACCTCCCGGATTACGCACTCAGGGGGAGAATTTGGTATGTCGACTGCGGAAATCCTTATATAAGTTGAAGCAAGCATCTCGTCAATGGAACGCCAAATTCACTAATGCTCTTCTCCAACATGGTTTTCATCAGTCTCGCCATGACTATTCTTTATTCACCAAAATTCAGGGCACTTCTTTTGTTGCCTTACTTATCTATGTTGATAACATACTCATTACAGGCAATAGTCAAGCTGGTATCACCGATCTCAAACAATATCTCAATGCCACATTTTTTATGAAAGATCTTGGTCAGTCAAAATTCTTCCTTGGTCTTGAGATTGCTCGCTCTCCAGCTGGTATATCAATAAGTCAACGCAAGTACACACTGGAGCTGATATCTGAGGCTGGACATGCAGGTTCCAAACCTTCAATCATCCCTATGGAACAGAACAAGAAGATCACAAGCATTGAATATGACGCTGGTTCAAATGAGCAAATCAGTGATACGCTTCTTGAAGATTCTTCAGTATATCAGAAATTAGTTAGTCGACTCATCTATTTGAATCTCACCAGGCCAGACATTGCATTTTCAGTTCAACTTCTCAGTCAATTCATGCACAATCCAAGGCAATCCCACATGGAAGCCGCTTTAAAAGTAATAAAGTATCTGAAGAGTTGCCCGGGCCTTGGTCCTTTGTTCCCTTCATCTTCAAAGTTTGAATTACGAGCCTTCTGTGATTCAGACTATAGCATATGCCCAATGACTAGGAGATCCACCACCGGCTTTTGCATCATGCTTGGGGATTCTCTAATTTTTTGGCGTACAAAAAAACAGCCCACTGTATCATTATCCTCAGCTGAGGCCGAATATCGAGCTATGCAGGTTTCAACCAGTGAAATAGTGTGGATCATGGGACTTCTCAAAAATTTTGGTTTTCATATAAAAAAACCTGCTTTACTTTATTGCGACAATGAAGCTGCAGAAAAAATAGCGGCAAATCCGATTTTTCATGAGCGCACTAAACACATTGGAGTGGAATGTCATTATGTAAGAGAAAAGATCCAGCAAGGTGTCATTGCAATGCGCCACATATCCACTAAGGAGCAACCAGCAGATCTGTTAACTAAAGCATTAAGCAGTGGACAACACTGGTACCTTCTTTCCAAACTTGAATATTTGACTTATACAAATCTCCAACTTGAGGGGGAGTGTTAAAAGATAAATTCGTTTATTTCCATTGTATATCAGATAGAATATTTTCTGTATATTCTGTATATCTTTTTGTGATTTGTAATTATCTTCTTACCTTACTTAGCATAGGATCCAAGATTATAAATATACGCTAGTTCATTGTACAAAAATAAGTAATACACAGCAATCATTTTCAAACTCTCTGATTTTATATTTTCTTACATCTTCCAATTTGAGTTGGGAGCTTCATCGATTTTGAATGCCCTGTGAATTTGATATAAAGGAGCTGTACGTCTTGATTGAGGTTTTCGTCATCTTGTGGTTGGAAATTTGGCCGTGATTCGTCAACAAAATTGAGCGACTTGATTCATATATTTTATTTTGATAATTAGTTATTATTTGGGTCTTTTTTTTAAGAAACGGTAGATATATTATAGATATATTGACTAACAAAATTGTTATTTACTGGCAATAAAGACCTTAAATCTCACAGTGAGACTAAGTGTAATAGTTGGGATATTTCTAACCAACCTAGCTATATTAGTTAAGACAAACAAAAACCAAAAAAATACTGTACATCCTAATTTGTCGACCTTTAATGGAACACCTCAAACTGCATGCAACAAAAGAAATTGAATACAGACTCTGGTCCTTAATTCTTACGCATGCCATTCTTAATGTTACCATGTACATCTATCACCCTTCCTCTCAAACTAGTATAAATACCTCCAAAATTGCTGGCAAACCCTTAATAAATAAGGACAGATTACTACTAGACCCTACTAATTTAGGGCTAGAAGACTGCCAAAAAAAAAATTGCACATTTATCGCCCCGTATTTCACCCGCAGTAGTTGTTTTGGGTCCACACTTCTTTATACATCAAACTTTCAGAATTTAAACTCAGTCAATTTCTATCTACCGACCAGACTACATTCCACATATCTTTAAGCTAATTTATTTGCAACTGATTTCCCTAGTAAGGGTTTTATCCCTTAACAACCAAACTGGTGCAGAGGAAAACACTAGAAATCTTGACTCAATCCTAGGATGCCCCACGATTTCATTAATAAATCTTGTTAATAACATGCATCTTGTAACCAGATAAGTTCTCGTGTCTTCCAAACAAGTACAAAGGTGGATGAGGACTGGTCCCTTGTTGTTCATATTCCCAGCTTACTTTTCCTCTGTTTCTCAGCTAATTGTTTCTTAATTATGACTAGAAAGGAGTGTACAACTACATTGATTATTTAATCAAAAACAATATTTGGTGGGCTGAAGTCCATCAATGCTCTTAGGTAAAAAGTTCTTCCATGTTGCAAGATTGCAGCAACATCCAAAATTAGAGTTTATAATAGAGAAGTTCAAATTCTCCATCCCACTTATTATATATCAATCATGTTTTATTAATAAAATAATGTCATTTCATTAATAAATATTAACCCTAATATGAAATGCATAAATTCTAATAAATTTAGTTTTAATAAAACGATGTCATTTCATTAATAAAATACAATTAGCATTCAATGAGTGGGAAAAATGATCTCGTATAATAATAGAGAGCAATCCATGAATTGATTTGTTAGAGATAAAATTTAAATTTAACCGACGCCAATTATACGTTTGAATCTTACCAACTCCAATTGTAACTTAGAGCAAATTATACAATAGAGCAAAAATTCTTTTAAAAAGATTATGATAACTTTAGCTAGGGCATTCTCTTCTTACCAACATATTTGCCAAGAGTTTCCTCTTATAAACAATGATAAGTAGTTCTTCATGATGACAAGGAAAAAAAAAAAGAAACCTAATTAATAATATGCATAACACCACTTTAAGAGCTAATAAAAATTTTTTTTGCAAATTCTAGTTATCAATTATCCCTATGTTTCAAAGAAAAAAATTTATTTTTAAAACTTTTGTTTGTTCAAAAAAAAATTCACTTTTAAATGAAATTCTTATAATATATTTATTAATAATATACAATTAATAATATATTAAATATATTGTCCCTAATAATTGAAAAAAAAAAAGGTTGAGAAAAGGGTTGGATTTGATTGGGTTCATCGTAAAATGGGAGGGATTAAAATAACTAGGAAAACCCGGTTTGGATCTCCTAGTTGCACCCAAGAAAAAAGAAGAGGGAGAGAGAGTAACGAAGAGAGTACATAAAACATGCACATATGGACTTATGAAATCCAAACCAAGCCTCACCTAAGCCCGCCCAAGAAAATAAACAACACACACAAGCCTAGGACCAACCTCAATTTAAAAGTGGATCCAAAAGCCCACACCCTTTGGCAACCATCAAGCCACTCAGAAAATCCCACAAAAAAACAAAAAAAAAAAAAAACAAAGAAAGAGCAGACTTGGTGAGGATACCAACGCAAAACTGCCTAACAAAACTCAGTACACCAGCTTGAACCCTCCGCCTAAACCTCCACAATCTACATCCTCTTGTCCATCCTCAACCGATCACACCTCAGCCCATAGAATTCTCACGCCATTCCTCTGTCTTTTTCTTCAACAACCAACACCAATTGCAGCACTATCATCCCCAAAACTGAAACAAATCATCATAAGATAGCCCTTAGATTTTCACGAAGTTCTTTTCTCTCTACATACCTTTCACCATTCCTCTCGTCTTCACCACTTCACAATGACAATGTCTGTTGCAGGCCTCTCAGCAACTCCTGTTGTGGGATCAAGCTGTGTTGGCCTTAAACCAACAAACTCTTCCAAGCTTCATTCTGTCAGTGACTCTGTTGCATGGAGCCGCAAAACAATCTCGAATGGATCCAGAGTTTACTGCATGAAGGTGGGTCTTCTTCTGTGTGCGTGTGTGTGTGTGTGAGAGAGAGAGAGAGTTTTTGTTGCATTTGCAAATTTGATGCCTTCAATATAGATTACTTTTTGACTTTGACAGACGTGGAATCCAATTGATAACAAGAAGTTCGAGACCCTATCATACCTCCCAACTCTCTCAGATGAATCAATTGCAAAGGAGATTGATTATATGCTAAAAAAGGGATGGATTCCATGTCTTGAATTCGACGCGGTAGGTGAAAAAAAATAAAGAGATTCAGTTATTCTTTTCTCTGATTATTTAATGCTGAAGCAGAATATAAGCATAAGGCTAGTAGCCGAATATGAGTTTTTTTTCCCAATGCATGAATCAAACAAATTACATGAGCTCTGATTCATTTTGTTTCAAGGATTAAAAGAGACAATGATAAGCTCCCTTTTTTTCCATCGTAATGATAAGATAAGCTAGTAAAAAAAAAAACTTAATTATTCCAAGAAAAGAATCTTCCATGGTATAACTATCACATATGTATTAACAAGGATTCCAACACTATTGCTATGTACACGTTGGTTCATGAATTTGTAATCAGACCACTCAGAACATTATGCAAATTTCCTTAAAGCATTTATTCAGCCATCTGATGCTTTTCGATCTTCCTTTTCTGTTATAAAAGGAGGGTTTTGTGCAGAAGAAAAATAGCACCATGCCAGGTTACTATGATGGAAGGTACTGGACCCTGTGGAAGTTGCCCATGTTTGGGTGCAGTGATCCCTCCCAAGTACTCACTGAAATCCAAGAGTGCCAAAAGGCTTATCCAAATGCTTACATTCGCTGTTTGGCATTTGATAACACAAAGCAGGCGCAATGCATGGCCTTTGTGATTCAGAAGCCCAAATTCCCCACCTCCTCTTGAGTCCTAAGTCCGACGCGTCTCTAAGCTCATCAGCTCAGATGCCTACTGTTGTCTCCTTTTGACTGTTTATCCCATTCCAAAATAACTGTCGGAATACTATACTCTTATCAGCATTCTCGTAAGATTCCTTGAGAAACTTTTTCATTGTATCGAGTTGTTTAAAGTTCAAATATTGCAGGATGAACTTCATACTTTTTTGCTCGTCTTGGTTTGGTAAAAGGAAACCTTAAATAAGAGCTCGCGGAAAATATATCTAAAATATTCCGAACATATAATGCTGATATGGCGATTTTTAGTGGACAAGTATCAATTTAGTATATAACACAGGAAATCTGGACTCTAAACAAATTTGTATATGCACAATAATACAACAAAAAGAACTAGTGAGGCAAAAGATCCATCATTCTTCCTAAATGGTGAATTCACTTTGACAATATTCATCATCTTGAAAACATTTCTGTCAGATAGTCAAGGTTCAAAGAACAAATGGGTCGATCTTTAGATCCCTCTAGACTCTAGAGACGAGCTTTACTCGAAATAACAAATCGTGGACGTCAGCAAAGAAAAGGTCGAAAACCTTGACAGGGTAACTTAGCCAATCTACACTCCTCCACCAAATGCCGACTGTCGGATGAAACATTCACCTCTAGGGTCTTGATCTGTGCAGTATAGTGACTATGCATGCTAATTACAAATTTGCAGATCAAGAAGAAAAGATCCTGCAAACCACCAGTTCCACCTCAGTTAAAACTGATATCTCTAATTTCCTCTTGATCGAAGTCCACTAGGATCAAGACAACCTTCAGTGACGATGAATGCAAAGTAATTTTCCATGCTGGTGTGATTTCTCACGTAAAACTGATCTTATTGGAATTAGATATTCTAACCCAACCCAGCATGACAAATCAAATAGCCACTTGTATATTATTAGTTTAGTTTATGGTATTTACCACTTCTATAAAATCAGACATAGCAATTAACATGCTATATCTGCAACCATCAGTAATTTTTTCTTTGAAAGAAAATTCAATATCAATGCTAAAAATTTTGATGAACATCTGAGTCCCCTTTCTTCTTTTTTTCCCCTCTATTCCTCTTCCGACCATTCAGTTATAATCTTTGTTCACCATGCAAGTTGACTTTTACAGCTCAGCCTCAAGTACACACGTGGACATGTGGAAGGCAGGCCAGACTTGAAAGAAAAAAAAAGATTCGAGCTCTGCACCAACAGAACTACTGGACTGAAAAGTAAAGTCTCCAGCAAAAGGTCATAAGGAGGAAATTCTGTAATCAGCAAGCCCTGATACAACCAAATGACTTTTAGCACTTCTCTCATTTCTCTATTAAGGGTGTGAAGTAGAGTGCTAGAAGTGATTCTTTAATTTCTTTCACCTTTGAAAAATATCGAGTTAGTTTCCTAATTTAGTAACTACAAGAAACAATAATACATAGAAGAAACAATAACAAACAAAAATTGCAGATAAGTAGGCTACATGATCACACAACTCATTATAAAAGACAATAATGTAGATATAGCCACGATAGGGTGCTTATATCAAAAATCAAGAGACTGCAGAGGGTATTTGATTATAACATTCATCGACTGTTAAGAGAACATGAGGAAATGTTTTTAAACAACAACCACCCAGAAAAATCAGTTGGAGTACATTGTCAAAGAAATCCCAGTCATCTGTATTTCATCAGAAAATATCATACAAATGCATCCTCAATAAACACATAAAAAGAAGTCTTACACCATTTCCTTTGTGGACCCCACTTGGTAGCAAGCAAGAAAGCTGTCAATCCAAAGAACCTTGAACCGGAGGTACACCTTGCTCTTCTCTATGGGGACCTAACAATATTTGGTGTACTAAAATTTAGCACCATGAAGCATAAAAAAGCACAGTGATAGAAGAGTAAGTTTAAAGATTGAAAGTCCCAACTGATGAAAGATCACAAATCAAAGGCAGCAACACATGGCAATTTTCTATACCAAGTTTCAAAGGGCAAAACATGTTCCGTCAAAGAATAAATGCGCAATAACCCAACAGAATATATCATGATGCATTTGTACCATACAGCATTTTCCGTGGCACAGATCCAACACCAAAATATAAATCCCTATCCAACTGCTGAGGAAATACGCCCAACGTCTTGACTGAATTAAAAGGCCATAATGGCCTGCCACTTGGCAAGTAAATAAAGAAATCCACAATCAAGCTAAGGCTCGTTTCCCTGGAACCTAGTACTGGCTCCAAACTCTTTAATAACCTCACAATTTTGGCTATCACAGAATTCCAAGTACTTTCACATGCATATCCACACATACACAAAGCAAAAGGAAAAGGGCACTATGCAGTATGCTTATGCAACTTGTCAGTCTAGCAAGTGCTAGATTATACAACCATGTCCCCAGCTATAGAGAGGATTTCAGCATATATTGGAACCTAACCTCCAGGTTTGAATGAAGAAACATACCTCCACGCACCAAAGAATCAACTGAGATTTGGTTTACACAATGATTGCTTAACTAACAGACATGAAATAAAATTCCACCAGCTGAACAATGCACAAACATGGGAACTCAAAATTGAGTAAAGCCTAATCTCAACCTCCAATTTGAGAGAATAATAACCTTGCCCTGCTTCATTCTTCTTTTTTTACTTTTTTATAACCCTAATGTCCTGCTAATCCTTTTCTTGCCTAAATATCAAACAACTTTCTTTTTAATCACCTTCGATGCAGACTGAAATCAATAACCCAAAAAGTCAACAAATCATCTGATGTGAACCCAAATACCCAAGTATCAGATCAAACATGCAAACCTTTTACCGAGTTGTTTCAAGCTTGTCACTCAAAACCACTTATCCAAGTTTTAACACTTCTCAAAATTATAACAACTTGACATGTTTATAAACCAAAATGAGATTGCAAATAAATCCTCTTACAAGGACAATTTTTACGATGATGCATCATTTCAATTCTCATTCTGCATAAATAAATTAATAGCCCTCAAATTCAATCATAGAAGCCAAATTGAAACCTCTCTCCAAATAAAATCCACAACAGCTTAAAACGCAAAAAATTATTTAAAGAAGCCCCAGCTTTGAAAAATAAATAACACAAAGTAATTGAGTCAAATTGAGTAAACCCTAACCTTAGAATGCAAATCAACGATTAAGTTCAGCAGGCAAGGGGCGATTAAATCCACCGCGGCGATTCATGTACTGCCGTGGCTGCCGTTTCGTTACCTTTCTCACAGCCCCGACATCATTCCCAGCCACAGACTTCCCTTTCGTAGAATCAAACCCTACAGGAATCCCAAGTTTCTTCATCATCTCGACTTCATCCTCATCCATCATTTCACCATCATTGTTCGCTTTCTCAACCTCACCGCCACTCTCCTTCTGCTTCTTTGGCTTCTCTTTCGAAGCTCCATCAACCGACGAGCCACGGTGTCGTTCCTTTTCCCTTTCCTTCTCGCCATCGTCCTTCCGCCGTTTTCGGGGAGGGCTTTCGGGAGTGGGCGAGCGGTGGTGACGGCGGTGGCGGTGATGACGCAGATCGGGAGAGTACGAACGAGACCGTTGGCGTTCGGCAGAAGGGGAGCGCGTGCGGGAACGAGTGTGGCGGGATCGAGCACGGTCGGGTGTACGGGAGCGAGAACGCGAATGTGATAGCTTGCTACGTTCACGGTCGCGTTCTCGGTCGCGTTCTCGGTCTCGGTCTCGGTCCCGGTCACGGTCGCGATCTTCGCGGTCCCTTTTCCGTTCTCTGTCGCGGTAATCGCGGTCTCGGACCCTGCCACCGCGGTCGCGGCCCCTATCGCTCATGGTGGGGAGTGGACTGGAGGTGGATAGAGTGAGACACGCGGAGTGTTTAATTTTACGAAATTGGATTCGCGGGGTTTTGGAGGAGGGTTTAAGACGGTTTAATTTTGTTTTAATTTTTTTATCAAGTAGGAAAAAAAAAACTAACTAAACTAATAAATAAAGCAAAAAAAAGCATATGATATGAAACAATTTGAAAGTTTAAATTAATCAAGTATTAAAAATTAAATTAGTCTATTCTTTTTAGTTATAATGAGAATATGAATTTCAATGGAATAATTCTACATACAATGAAAATTTTTAGTAAGTTTTGTTGTGAGTGATTCAACGTTTAATTTTTACAATGACAGTTGAATTCTGAATAATAAATACTCTCTTTATTTTAGAAAAAATTAACTTTTGAACCAAAATTTTAAAATATTTTTACTAATAATAATTATGTGTACCTAAAATTAAAATAAAAAGATAAAATCATAAAATTATATATTTTTTAGTGTATTAAGTGTATTATACTTATTAATCAATAAAAAAAATTATACATAGATTAAAGTATAATTTTTTTACAACGGAAAGAGTCCTAAAAAAATATCAAATATTTAGTGATTTATACTATGTGAACCTAAAATCAATTGGTAAATTTAAAGAAAAATTCCCACAAAAGCGTAATAGGTTCTCAAATTTTTGAGAAGGGCATGAAAGTTTGATAATGCCTACTATGGATGCAAAATTATTTTTAATATTTTAATCATATTACAAATGTCTTTCTTTCTTGCCCTTACTAAATCTTGCCAAATTCTTTTGCTCTCATTTACTTGTATATTTACACACAATTGTTGAGTAAGAAAAGATGTCGTTCAATGTCTTTTCTTTTCTTTATTTTTTTTGAAACGTTAGAAATTTTATAACAATATGTAACAGTACAAGATTTAGATAAAAAGAGGCTAATTGATTTTTATGGTTGTACAATTAATAGTTTAACCATGAAAGAAAGTACATTACTAACAAGTAAAAATAAAAAAAGATTACACAAAAAATTGATGTGGTTAGTACACATTAACCGGTACATCAATAGTAATCTAGACTCTTATACAGTCTAGCTAATTGGTCTCGACTTTCGATTAGAGAATCACAAAAATGTATACAAACAAAACACTATTGAACAACCCGTTTCATGCCTTTCGTGATGCCTACCTAATCCATAGAATAGCTCGACAACCAAATTAGTGACAAAACACCTTCTGTATAAAGGACAAAAGCCTTAATAAATAGAAAACGAAAGCCCTAAAAAAAATCAATTGCATCATTATCTCACCAAAATCGCCTACCGTAGGCGGCGATTTTGGCGTGACATGGGCGAGACTCTTCATAACTACTATCTTTTTCACCATTCCATAGATTTCCTCGGTTGCACTACAATAATATTAAGGGTGTGTTTGACATTTTAAAATTTGGGCCTTAGAATAAGCCCCAATTCCAATTATAAGCTTTGTTTGTATAGAATATTAAAAATTAGAATGATATTTAAATTCTACAATTCTTTAATTTCACAATCTAAATTCTTTATCAAAATATAAGATTTCGTTTGGATTGTGTTTTATTTAAGAAAAGTTGTATTAAAATATATAAAAATTTTAGTGTTCTTTTATAGAAAAAATATTTTGAAGGAAAAAATAAGAGGAATTTTTTTTAAATTATGTGAGAGAAATTTGAGTGAAATTTTAAAATTTTAAATAAAAATGTGTTTGAATATTTTATTTTTGTTTAAGAAAAATTAACTTTTTATAAATAAAAATGAGATAATTACTAATATCTAATGTGATTTATGTTTATTACTAATTACACTCTATGGTAATAATAAATATTTGAGAAGGGACAGGGAATAATAAATATTTGATGATCGATTCATAGATTATAGGAATCAATCTTTGGTACCTATATGCTGCTATTGCAATTTGACTGGTTGGATTGCTTGGTAAACATACTTCATATTCCTTTTTGAGGGGCTGAGATTTTACACAGGCTTCCCTAAATGGTGGATTGTTGAAATGGGCACGCCTTTGAATTAGAAACTCTTTTTTCCCCTTTGGTTTGTCATAGATTTCATGGAAAACTGCAATGTCTAAAGTATCAGTGTGTGACCCAGTTTTTTCATACATTGTTGTGGGCAGTTCTAAAATAGTTTTCTTCTAATGGTTGGTGTAATACGAGACCACTGAATTATGGACTTAAACTTCTTCTTTTTTTATCTGCCTAAGAGTTGGACTTGTGCTATAAGTTTGGGAATTTCTGGTAAAAGTTTTACTCATCAGTGGAATGAGTGGAATGCCTTTGGACTTAAAATCCTGCTTGCCTTTTCAAAAGGGCTTCTGGTTTTCTAATTTAACAAAAGGGCTCACTTTTCACACATTGAGAGTGTTTATATTTACGTGTTTTTTTTACTTTCTTTGTTATCATTTGTGCCAATGTGAGCTGTATTAAAACCATAATGTACAGGCAGCCTATGGGCGCTTCAGTGTGGGCATTTTTGCATAGAAGCTCCTTTTACCCTGTCTTGCTTTTGAGTGTTTCTGCTCCATTACTGTACTCTTGATCTCTTGATTGTTGTGTAAGTAGAGGATAACTAGTGGTTATGCACTAATATTAAATATGGCTAGGAAAAGAAAATCAGCTTATGAATGGGCAAAAACGGAATATGTTAATGCAGGAATGAGGCACGAGGAGGCTCTTAAAATCAAGCCAGACTTCTATGAAGGTCTTCTTGCTCTTGGGCAACAGCAATTTGAACATGCGAAGCTCTCATGGTACTATGCAATTGGGAGTAAGATTGATTTAGAAAGGGGGCATATGCACAGGTATTGGAGCTATATATAACAAGGCTGAGGATAACGTGGAAAGAGGGGTCTAGATGTGGGAAGAGATGGAGGAGCAGCAACTAAATGGGCTCTCTAAATCAGAAAAGTATAAAGCTGATTTACATAATTTGGGCTGGATGGTTTATGGAAAGATTGATCTGCTGAAGAAGCTGCACGACAGGTTGCAAAGATGAAATCTCATATACACCTCCTATGGGGAACATTGCTTTATGAGCGTTCAGTTGTGGAATTCAAGCTAAGTTTACCAACTTGGGAAGAATGCTTGGAGGTTGCAGTTGAAAAGTTTGAACTCGCTGGAGCATCTCCAACGGACATAGCTGTTATAATAAAGAATCATTGCTCCAATGAAACTGTTCTGGAAGGTATCTCACTATTTTTTCCCTCTTTATGAACTTGCTTCATGCATATTGCCATCTTGTCCATGAATAACTTAGAATGTGAAGATACTAAATCATTCTTTGATGAATTCCAGACTTCGAAGTTGATGAAATAGTTCAGGCTTGGAATGAGATGTATGATGCTGATAGATGGCTGTCTGGTGTCTCAACTTTTCGTATCCAAACAAAGAGTAATGTAAATATTTAAAAAATCTTGGGTTCGAGTGTAATGTTATTTAATCATGATACATTGAAATTGTTTATTTGCATAGAAATATTTGATCAAAATTATTTGTTACATATGCATCAATATCAACAGGAGCACATGCATAATTAGTAAATTTTAATTAGATTTGAAATTTCAATTTACATGTAATTATTCAATATCCAAACAAATTATTTAAAATTATAAATAAATTTCATCTTAATTCAAATGATTTACCAAATAAAAGAATTCAAATAATTTAGAATTTTAATATGATAAATTTAATTTTATATAATTTTAATTTTAATTTAAAATCACCAATCGAATCCTGAAATCAAAATATAATCGTCTGGCCACTTTCTGTGGCTTTCTCTTTGGATTTTCATTTTAGGCAGCTATTTTTTTTTTTCAAAACGATAGTTATATTTCATAGTCAAATTGACAAAATATACATAATCCAAAAGGCTAAACGTGCTTTATGATGTTGGATGAAATTGAATTCATAAAGACGAGCACTTCCGCGAAGGAAAAGTTTGCCCAACTAAATCGGGAAGATACAAACAATACTAACTAATACTAATAATAACACCCTCAAAAGAGGACAAAACAAAACATCTCCCCTAAGTAAAACAAGACAAAACAAACATCCTAACTAGTAGGGACAAATCCTAAAACATAGGAACAAAAACTAACCTAACACTAATACTAAAACTAATATGGCTACAAATTTAGGCAGCCATTTGGAAGAGTAGTTTAAGGTGAGATAGCCTTTTGGAAGAGTAGTTTAAGGTGAGATTTTGGGCATTGTGATAAAGGTGGCAGTTTCTGCAACGCATGCGCCATAGCTTTAGCATTAATGGTTGTGGTTGTTATTTTAGTGAGAAAGTTGATATTTTGGTGGTTTGGACCTTCCAATAGGACTTTTTCCACGACAGGAATTACCATGTGAAATTGTGAATTACTTGTAGAAACCTGAGAGATTATTGTGCATGAAAATAATTTAGTCCAATGTAGAAACCTTAAAAATTATTGTGCATGAAGATAAAAACCTTGAAGATTATTCTGCATGAAGATACTTTCATCCAATTTATCTGTAAAGGGGAGGGTTTTTTTTTCTCTGAAAACGATAGTCTATTGATAAGGGGCACAATGGCCAAATTACATAGCCACAAGGACTAAGAAAGTTTCGTGGTGTAACAACTGAATACATCACTATAACCCAAAAAAACAAAGACCCTCAAAGGGGCAAAAGGCCCACGAGGGGCAAAAACCTGATTAGCCACTAACGACAAGGGTTAAAACCTAGACAACTTAAAATCAACCGAAAGTAAAGGAGAAGGTTTGAACCCTATTATAGTACCTCATCATCAAAGTAAATGGCCACTGAATAAATAGGAGTACATAAATATAGTTGCTACTATAATTGCTAAACTATCATAGAATTGGAAATTTTGGATCAAGTACACTACTATTGTTAGCTAATTAACTTCGGATAATTTGGCTTGAATTATCACCCGCATGTAATTTCTGTGATAACATAATTTATATGTACATCTGCCCCTAGAAAATAAGGTTCATAAGTATGGATTTCAAAAATATCACTACATACGCTTCTCTATTAATTGGCTACATAGAGCTCCTAGATCACTTACGAATTCCCACAATTGATGAAAAAAATCTTGAATAAAATGATTATACCACGTCAAATTATCCAACTCGATTAATGTTAAAGTTCATAAATAGATGAACTAGTCTTATACCAAACAGGTATAAAAAATAATAATAATAATATAGATTTAAAATCTAGTGGCTTAATCTATCAAGATTCAAGTTGGAGTTTAATTTAATTATTAATAATTGTTATGAACTAGGTTGGTAAGCTAGTAACCTAGATTATTAGTGCATAAATCTAGTGTTTTGATGAATTTTGATGGTAATCTAGTGTTTTGATGAATTTTTGTATGTGAAAAAAGTCCAATTTATATTCTTCCACTGTTGCAGTGAAATGGCCATCCTCAATTTTTTTTTTTAAAAAAAAAGGCTTTAGAGTTTGTATGTATTATATCTTAAAATATAATTTTACGTTTCTAAAATTAATTTTTTATAATCATAATACAACTTTTATTTTACAACTGTTACTTTTGAAATCATGAAGATGTGCTTTGCGTAATACATAGATAGTTAAACATTTGTAAGTTTTTATTCTAATTGCACCTTCTCCCCTAAATTTTTAAAAATCCTTTTCTTCTTTCATTTTGCCCCCTCTAATTTTTTAATTCTTTTTTTATCTCAATTTGCCCCCTTAAAAGTTCAAAAATTCATTTTATTTACCCTTTTATTACTTACCCTCTAAAAACCCCACGATCTTTCTATTATATGAATGCTAATTACTATGAGGTAACTAATATTTGCAATTAGGGGATTAATAATGCATAAAATTAATTAGCCTTTTTAATATTTATATTTTCTTACCACTTTATACAGTAAATGACTACCCCCTACATCAAAAAAAGAGTTTACTTTGAGTTTGGTATAATTTTTTTTTCATTACACCCTCTATTCTAAAATATATATATACTTTTAAAATTTCTTATTCCAAAAAAAAATATTTACTTTTAAACCTAATTTCTAAAATATCCTTATCAATAATAATTATATATATTTACAATTAAAAAGTAAAAATAAAAATGTAAAATGTACATGTAATGGTGAATTAAGTGTATTATATCTAATAACTAATAAAATATTATATTTGAACCAAAATATTCTCTCTCTTTTTTTTTGCAAAGTCCAAATTTGCAAAAAAAATCAGCCTTACTCTAGACTAATTAGTTGTCTATTTCCAAAAAAAAAAAGGAGATTTACAAACAAAAAGGCCCAAATTTGTCCCCCCCCAAAAAAAAGTTACTGAAAATTCCAAAGTCCAAAACACTAAATTAGGCCAATAATATTGATGAAAAAATATTTTAGAATTCTAAGTTCCAAAACTTGAACACAAGCTAGCTAACAACATTCTGAAAAAAAAAATACAATCAATACTCGATAAATGCACCCAAATATCCTTTCATTTTGATAATTATTATTGGACCAATAATTATATTTAATATTATATACATCCCATAATTTTTTTCTTTTTGTGCTTTCATTTAAAAATTTTATAATTTATTTCAATTACATCCCTAAATTATAATTGATTTATCACCGTGAATTCACAATTATAAAAAAATAATATTATTATTTTACAACCACAAAATTATCAATCGATTTAACTGATTAACCGACACATAACCATATTGATTAATCGGTTAAATTAATAAAATAAATTTAAAAATCATAAATTGACCGCTTAATTAACATAAACTTAACTAATTTTTAATTGACCAGACCAATTAACCGATTAAGCAAAACTGATTAACTGAATGTGAACCGATTCGGTCGGTTGATTGATTCGACCCGCGGTTGCACAGCCTCACTACGACTCTACGTCTAGGTAATTACTTTTCATGTGACATTTTGGTAACTGTTCATTGGGTGGCCCGATGCCACAGTAAAAGTAATTGAATTCACGAGAATCGAGAAGACGTTCTTGTGCCCGGCCCCCAGCCCATTTGGGCTCCCACTTTTTAGGCCAATTGTCGGATTACAGTTTATTTTATTTTTTTTTGAAGAAAAATTATCCATCACTTTAAAAACAAGAACCAAAGTACATCATAATACCGCATGCGTAAGGATACGCACCTTGTGAACTTCTAACCTACGAACTTTTATCATTAAGTAACTATCTAAGTGGACTGAAACTAAATGTCTAATATCCTCAGCGATGGAACTAATATGCATAACTGAATGTGATGGATTCTGCAGTGCCTACAAAGCCACTAGTGAGTTAGTTAGCAATTTTACTCTGGTCCATCTCTTTGTGATTGCCTCTCGTGTAGCTTCCAAAATTGCTATGAGCTCAGATTGTAATGGAAAAACAACGTAGATTTTCTTAGAATTTGAGGATGGTAGGTGTTCCTCATTGTCTTCTAATACCTAAGCAATTGCTGTTGCAACTACTGCTTGATGGCGTTCTTTAAAGGCCCCATCAGTAATAATTGTGACAAAGTTCCTATAGCTATGATAACGTGCATTGGAATGACCATTCCATATGAGGCGCAAGTTGCCCAAAATTACATCGTCCATTCTTGTCTTCTCAGAATATTTCATATAATGCTTCACCACCTTTCCTTGTTCTTGCGTTGTCTTGTGAGAATCAGATCATTCTTTACAACTCTCTTGTATATCTTTAAAAGTTGCAAGAGACATGAACCAAATATTCTCGAAAGTGTCTATCTTGCTGTTCGAAACTGCAGTGTAGCGTGCTTTCCATAGAGTCCAAAGAACAACTGCTGAAAGAATGATATCATCCATTGTAGGAGCAATAAATATCCATGATCTGAACTATTGGCCAAATGTTGTTGGGGAATCTATATCGAAGTTGAAACCCAGAAATGATAGTCTCCATGTCCTTTTAGCTAAGTCACAGCTCAGGAGAATATAGGAGACGATTTCAGTTTCGATACCACACCAACAACATTTTGGTGGCATAAGAATATCTCTTTTCCATAGCTGATCGGCCGTTGGACATACTTCATGAATCACCTTCCATAGGAAGAAAATGATCTTCATTGGAAGATGCAAAGATCATACCTTTTTCCAAAATTGTTCTTCTTTATGAGCCGGTGGACAATTTTTCATTCCCAAAAACAGAGGTTGATGGTCTTTGTTGGTCCTCCATTTTCTTTGCAAGGTAGTAGCCCGATTTGACTATGTACTTTTCATTTTTTTCTTCTTTCCAGTACGGCACATCATCAAAGTCTGTAGAGAATTTTGGCAGGTGAATGGCAAGTATATTTGGGACAATTTCTTGTGAGAAGATGGTCCTGATTAATGGAATTCTCTAATGCATGTTTTTGTCTATCAAATCAACTACTTTGAGACTGAGATTTCCACTTTGAAACAAATTCGTAGTGCTGAGTGGGTTCTGAATATTTGGAATCCAATCTTCCTTAATGTCTATTTAGTCTCCATTGCCCACTTTCCATTTGAGACCCTTACAAAGTAACTCCTTGCCCCATATGATACTTCTCCACCCCCAAGACCAGTTATGACCTCTTTGGAGCTGCAGGAAATCAGTTTTTTGACAGTATTTGGCTGTGAAGTCGGGTTACAGTTCTTTTGAGTCTTTAGTAGTAAGTTTTTAGCTATTTCATTTACCTCGGTGAAAATAATTTTTAATCCTAATGGCCTTCAAGCTTTCGTTACGCATTTTCTCTTTTGTTTTTCTTTTTTCGTTTTAGAGTACTTGGCATTACAAGTGAACTGGCTTCTGTAGTTAGCTACAATATAATTTTAGTTCATTTAAAATATTTAGCATAAAAACGAATAAATTACATAACTTTCGAATGAAGTCTTAATAATAACGGTTGGCGTGGAGATTTAAACTCCAAATTTTTTTTAGAATAAGTTACTTTTATAACACTTACATCTAACCAATTTGGGTCCTAATATAAATCTTAATTTGTGGTTTGAACTTAATTTTGGCTTGTTGACACATTAGTTGAAAAGTTACAAATAAAATATATCAATTACCGAAATTCAAACTCACAAATTTTAAAACGAGTCATTGGACCATTGCTAGATTCCAACCTTATTTATGTTTGTTTTTGTTAGTTGCATAGTAGCTACAAAAATAGGGGACTTTATTCTCCAAAAAAAAAAAGAAAACAAATAGTATTATAAATCTTAATAAAGGGATTCTCTAGTACACAATCCAATTCCCTAAACAGCTAAGCAAGAATCAATTGATCGAATCAATTAACTTTTAGAAAGAATATTGACCAAAAACGAATCTACTTCAAGAATTCCTCTTGATGTATATTGTCTTATCATCAAGAAGGAAAGAATTATTGAACACACAACTACCCTCATAAGATACTACTAATTCTAGTTAACAAAAATGTTTGGGCCTTTCTAAACTTCTCAATAAATGTGCCAACAAGCCAAATTAAGTTCAAGCCACAAATTAAGATGTTGAAGCATCAAATACGCCACTATGGACCCTTTGAATCCAATTGTCAATGTGTAACATTGCTGTAAAAATTGTGTGTTTAGGCACAATTCACTAGAAGTTACACTCATATTTGGTTTGAAAAAGCTCAACCATCCAATTGCGTTTTATCATTACTATTTCAAGTGGAAAGAGGTGTTTAATATACTTTGACTAACCAACTTGAAGTACCGTACACGGACAATGATCACCAAATGAAACAAATAATTGAAGTATTTTTTGCAACGGCAATTAGGTTGGGTTGTAACAAATTGTATTATTGATCTTTGAGTTAAAAGTCTCACAACCTTTTTCTTATTAGTATTCTTATTACTTTTTTTTATGAGAATAAATTACTTGCACGAAGCACCAAACTCTATGTGACTAACCTCCGAATTGCAAAAATATTACTACATTCATCTCGACAAAAAAATTTAGTTTTAATTTAATATAAATTCTTTTAAATTACAAGATATAACACATTTAATACATCATTGAATGTATATTTTTATATTTTATTCTTATTTTTTAATTTAAATTATGTATTGTCTTTATTAATAAAAGTAATATAAAAATTTTACATAAAAAGTAAACTTTTTTTTATTGAGACTAAAAAAAATCTAAATTTGAACCTCTTTTTTTTTTTTCCTAAAAATGGAGAGAGTACTTTCTCAATTCCTAAGAAAGAGTCCATTATTACCATAGTATCATGCCTTAAATTCCTAATATAGTTAAATGCTGGTCTTAATTTGAAGTTGTATGCACTTTCTCCATTTTTCTTTTCCATTTCATTTATTCATTTCCTTCCTTTGAAAAAAAGTAGGAAAAACTTTCTAGTTAGTTAGAAAATATTTCATGTATTCGCTACACTACTTAAAATTGTGCACAAAAAAAATACAATTAGAATAGACAATTTATAAATTAGGAGAAATAGCCCACAATAAGGGGAAAAAAAGAAATTATATGATTAATTTATTGCACTAAAAATAAAAATCCAACAAATGTATACAATCGTTTTTTCTAACAAGGACCAAAAAAAGCATACTACTATGGCAGTTAACTTGAAATCAACATTCTCAAATAAACTATTGTAATTACAAACATACCATCAATAGGATTGTCAAAAAAAAAAAAACATTAATAATAAAACTTAATTCATTAGAAACAAAAGCCAATTAAGAAAGACGGTAAATTCTTTGTCTGTTTGCGGTCAAGAACCTGACATTGTCGTGAGAAATGAAATCTGGTGAACAATTCTAAAAACATTCACCTAATTAATTAACTGCTAAAAGCTTTAATGGCATGCAAAAAACATACATAAAAAGTCTAACCAAAACTCACCAAATCAGCAGGAGTTGTAAGCCCCATAAAACTAACCAACAGGTCCAACACCAGAGTATGCCATGGCGTGTGGCAGTGTAGTGGTACTTTAGTAAATTCCAATGCTGAAATCTTGATTGATCAAAGCCCGATGATGGATTCAGGGATGACCCATTTTTGCCAACTTTGTCCAACTGCCCCTCCAATCATTTTTTTTTTTTGGATTAACCACACCATTGTCTTGTCAATTATTAAAGCCTCCCTGATCATGTGATCACCATAATTATAGCTGAAGTGACACAGATGAATAGAAGTTCTAGTTTGTAGCAGAAATCTATGTGAGGTGGTGGAACACAAATGCAGCTCAGACCACATTTGACTCTTTCTCTGTGCGTTGTCTCCTTAAACCTCACAGTACAATAATACTAAGACTCTGTGTGTGTGTGAGACTCAGAGTCTTCCAATTGTTCCTTCCACACTTTGTAGTACTTGTACTGGTTTTCTTTGTTCTTTTTTTGTATATCAAATTCAGAGATGAAGTATATCCGTACTGCTAGCTTGAAGAGGCTGTTTTCTCTGAAGCGTCAAGGTCTTGGACAACTTTCAAAAGGCTGTGATTGCACTGAAGAAAATACTCCCAACAAATCCAAGACAGACACTGCTCTAACTCTTCCACCAGCAGAACCTGTTCAGAGGCCAACGTGGAAATGCTTCTATTATGCAGAAATCTTTGATGCCACCAATGGTTTTTGCTCAGGTGCTTTTCTCAGTCCCAAGAAATAATTTTTACATTTTATTTTTCGTGGGATTTTTTTTCTTTTTTTGTCTTGTCATCCCCTCTTTCCATTTCTTATTGTGGTTCAGAGAATATGGTTGGAAAAGGAGGTTATGCAGAGGTATACAGAGGAGTATTGGAAGATGGTCAGGCAATTGCTGTCAAAATGCTGACAAAAGTGTCGACTGATGAGAGGAAAGAAAAGGAGTTTTTGACAGAGATTGGGACATTAGGTCATGTATGCCATCCAAATGTTACAGCATTGCTCGGTTGTTGTCTTGATAATGGACTTTACCTCATTTTCCAGTTCTCCTCCAAAGGTTCTGTTGGGTCTGTTCTTCATGGTATGTCCAAGTTCTACCACGACAAATCGAATAGGCTAATGGAAGCTCACTGTTCAACTTCTTGTAATTTGACCATGATCATTTCTTTGCCCAGATGACAAATCCCCTGCAATGGACTGGAAAACAAGGCATCAGATAGCTGTTGGAACTGCTAGAGGTCTACATTACTTGCATAAGACTTGTCCCAGAAGAATAATCCATAGGGACATCAAGTCCTCAAACATTTTGCTGACTGCAGAGTTTGAACCACAGGTATCCATATATGTAGCATCATCATTCTCAGAAAAATGCTGGTTTAGTGCTTTTGGTTTGACTGAAAATCTTCAGCTGTTTGTGCATCACAGATATCTGATTTTGGGCTTGCAAAATGGCTTCCATCACAATGGACTCATCATTCAATCGTTCCAATTGAAGGGACATTTGGGTATTCATCTTCTTTTAGACCATATTATTTGTTGCTTTCCTCTAGAAACTAATAAATTTTCACAAAATTTACGAAAAATTGTACTCTTTCCGATTCCACAGGCACTTGGCACCAGAATACTTTATGCATGGAGTTGTGGATGAGAAGACAGATGTATTTGCATTTGGGGTCTTTCTGTTGGAGCTAATATCTGGCAAAAAACCAGTAGATGGCTCGCATCAAAGCTTGCATAGCTGGGTAATTAATATGTAGCCAAATCTTCCTTTTGTCAGGAAAAAAAAATGACAAAACAGTTCTAACTGTTATGAATCAATTTGATAGGCCAAACCTATACTAAACCGTGGGGAGATAGAAAAGGTAGTTGATCCGAGGCTTGAAGGGGCTTACGATGTTAAACAGCTTAATAGACTTGCCTTTGCAGCATCTCTGTGCATTAGAGGTTCCTCCATTTGGCGTCCAACAATGAGCGAGGTATGGTTTCTATTTTAATTCAATTTCTTCATTTTTCTGCTAAAGATATAGTAAGTAAAGATGAAAAATGATGTTTTTCTACCATAACATGTGTACAAGGCAAGACTAATCACATTCTTTATCCTGTTATAGTCCATGCTTACTCTTTGATAATTCTCTCCTAAGCCTCCCCCCAACTTGCTGCAGAAAACTATGAAGTTTATTAGTTTTGACTTGCTCCTCTGGAAATGCTCATTAGATAATCTCTAAGCTGTACTGAACTTCTCATTACATATGTTTGGATGACTCCTTGGCTGCATATTCTTTTTTATGGCATTAAAATTCTACTGACCTTTACATATTTGATTTTAAAAGATACGGATCATTTGCTGATATGAGCATCCTCTGTGTGTTTTGACATCTTTAACAAGCAATTGACCAAAATAATGCAAATTTTTTCACCTTCTTGAGAGGGCCATTATCAGTACATTGCTTGTAGGCAGTGCTGTTGAGAAAGTGAGTTCGTGAATGTCACAGAGCCTTCCTAGTTGACCCACCAAGCAACAATTTGACTTTTTACACATGACAAGATTTGGGTATCAAAATACTTTAATTTATCTGAATGGCATCTGTTTTATCATGCAATAAAAAATTATTGATGTTGTCCGTAGATGACTTTTCTACTTTCACTTTCATGAAATAGAGAACATAAAGTAAGATTTAGTCCTTGTTATTGCTGGTGATTGTCCTAATGAGCATTTGTTGAGCTTCAAAACAAGCGATTCTGATGATTTTCCTGATTTAGCATCTTACCAAACCAAAATCTTTATGCTGTAATTGAAATATAAAAATGGCCCTTTCCATGTGATTAGAAAGAACATTACTTGGTGACAAAAACAACAGCCAAAATAATCACCAGTTGTGTATTAGTGGGGTCATTCTCCTAATCAATCACTTTTCCAGTTAATGTTGTTTATTTTTGCTTTTGATCAATAAATACATGTTCAACTATTTTACCTTCTTATAAAAAAAATTGGCATTTATTAAGATTGAATTATGTTCACAGGTATTGGAGGTGATGTTAGAAGAGGAAGTTAATGAGGAAAGGTGGAAAATGCCAGAACAAGATGAAGAGCAAGAGGAATTTTGGGGATTTGAGGATCTTGAATGTGAATGTGATAGTTCCTTCTCAGCCTCCCCACATGACTCAATATCAACCGGGAGTTTTCTTGAATTAAATTAGAACAAGAGTGTAGTAGAAGTAGATGACATGTACATATATGAAAATTTGAATAGGTGTAAAAGCTTAATTCAAGACACTACTATTGTGTAGTAGTCATCATGCCTGCTTATCAGGAAATGCATGAAAATTTTGTGAACACAATCCTCAATCACTAACACCCTATTTCCTTCTTTCTAACTTGAGTGATGATATACATATAGAAAAACTTTAATAAAATTATTCAAAAACTGATATGATAAGAATAGTTAAATAACAATCACTCTTATCCATAAAATGTCCCCTTAGTTATTGTGAAAAATGACTGATGTATGGGGCTACTACATGCCAATTGAACTTGAGAGGATTTGCCAACTCATTATAAATGTGGCATCCAACATGCCAAATGATTCCAGCAGGGAAAATGGGCAATTGTCTTGAAGATGTTGGGGGGAAAATGTTGAATATCATACCTGTATTGGAACATGTAAGTTTGTTGAAAAAGGGTCATGTTTGGGACTAAACACTGACTTCGCATTAATTGTCTCTACAATTGCTTATAAGTTACTCCTTGAAAGCTCTTTTCCCCGGAATTGAAGGAAAACATTTGGCATGATGCGGAGATGATGCAGGGACGTGACCCTCAGAGATGTGGATGTTTCATTTAATTTCAAGAGGCATATTCCATCACAGCCCGTGAAGCTCTTTCTTTACATAAATCAATTGCTAGTATTATCCATCCCCAAAAAAAAAATAATAATAAAAATTGCTAGTATTAAGGATAGCGAAAGACTCCTCTCTCTTCTTTTCCTTCTTTTGTTTGTTTTTTAAAAAAAGATAAATTTTCGATAGCTCCCTAGTAAGTGAAAGTTTTTGATAACTTTATTTATTTATTTATTTATTTTTTTATAGTTCATCAAGTTTTAAATAGAGTGAGTTATTTATATCGATTAATTTTTTTACTATTAAATCCAAAATTTCGGTTACTCTCTTCTTTTCGAACATAAAAAATTAGAAAAATTCTATTAATTGTAATTCTTTCTAAACCTTTGGAAAAAGCATGTAAAAAAGGGCTTAAACAATATATTCCTTCATCAGTCCAAAATGAAAGTGGGGATCTTGTAAAGGTATGAGGAGTAACTTGAAAAGTTGATTAATTAAAACCAAATCACATGAATTAATTTGAAAAGTTGAGAGATTAAAATCAAATTAATCAGAATTACTATGTATACGTCTACTTTGGGATTATAATTTTCAAAATATAACCTTTTAGCATAATATGATTACCAAAATACTCGCACTCTACCATTTATAATGTTTTTCTATTGATATAGCAAACAAGACGATAAATCAATTAATACACCCAATATTAAAGACAGAGAAAATTCTGGCTTAGTATTATCAATTAATTTACCCATGATACATATATTTTAGGGTATCAATAATGGACCGTAGTGCGAAAATGAATTAAATACTACAATAATTTTATCATATGATACTATGATAGTTTACCAATAGAGCTACAAAATTTTGTAGAGGCAAGGCAAAGCCTAAGTCATGGATTGGGACAGTAGAGATTTTTATAAATGTCACGTCACTTCCATAGTTATCAAGGCAAGACCTAGAAGCTGGGTTTCAAACGTTACTCATTGTCATTCACTCATTTACTCATTAATTGTAATTATTAATCAACCTTTGCCGACCATCGACTTCAAATGATAATCATTAGTGAACTAAGGAAGGTACTAATTGGCGTATAAGAATTAGTCTCCTTAAATTTCACAAGTCAAGATATGTACAGTGAAAAATTTTCATGAAACATTTATATAATAAAAATTACCAATCAAAATATGTACTTGGATTACATGAATACCAATCAAAATGTAGAAAATTGATGTCCCAGTGAATTTCTCTAATCATTGATCAATGACTACAAACTTTCATATCAATTCTTAGCCATAAAATTTCCTTTTGATTATGTTTTAATTCTTTGAGTATATATATCCCATCATGTCCTAGCTAATGAGTTTTTTAATTGTCCTTTTGTTAGAAATTAACTCAGCTCAAACACTTGCCCATCATCATGGACTAGAAAAATCATGCATGAATCATTTAGAAACCAAAGTTGTTGAATACATTAGGGTTGTCGCAAGTTGCAAGTAGTAGAACTTTTAACTTGAAATAACATTGAGGGACGCAATAACATGTATTTTAAAATACTACTTTAGAACTCTAGAGTTTAACAGTAGCACAGTATTTAATTAAACACACGAATTATCACTAAATCGTGTTGTCAAAAAAATAAACTCAAACTCACAAAATGAGAAAAAATATTTTGCACATTAACTGCACCATTTCTTTTAGAGTAATAATCTAATCAAATAAAGTAAAAACAACTTTTTTTTAAAAAAAAATTAATTCCTTACATGTAGATAAACTTTTTATAAATTATAAATTATAAATTATTCTCTTTAATTATCTTTTTATGTGGTTAATGGATGCGTAGAATATTTTATTTAGATGCATAGAATGGTGGATATTTCTCTTGTTTTTTGTTTCTTTAAACATGAATTTTTCTGTGCCCATAACGATCCACATCCCGTGATAGATGAGAAAGTACACGTATAACAGTGATTGCGAGTTCATGTTGGACTATTGCAAGTTCATGCGGAGTAATGCAAGTTCATGTGGGGAAACAACAGCTGGCACCTTATCAAGGCTGACAAGCGCCCATTTCCAATATTTTCACGAAAAACCATGATTGATAGGGCAATTTCAACTGCCAGAGGATTCATCCAAAAAAAACAAAAAACAACTACCAAAGGATTGAAACATAAGATCTCAAAGTAAATGGTCCGAACACAGTTATTAATACTTGTTTAACTTCAAAGTACAAGGATATGTATGCACTCGTATTTCATGCGTAAATTAAACTATGTATAGGCGATATTCTTGCACTAGGATTCATCGCTAGATTCACAAAATTGCGTATTTGTACATAAATTCTAAATCCTCAATTCCCTTTATATAATATATTTATAAGTACTCCCATACAGTATTTATCATTCTACAAATGGGGAATATGTAAGAACGGCATGGAGGGCAGTTGATGAAACAGGTAGGACTGGCCGCCCTTTTGTGGATTTTGATTAAGTTAGTCATGATGCACCGGATGCCACTATTGGGAGGCGCCACTAAATAAACTTTGATGAGTTAGTTGAACTCCAAAAGCCCCAGAAACCAACAATTGGAATATGGAAGTTGAATCCATGATGAACCCTTTTTGAGCAATGAGGGAAAAACAAATGGGAAACTGAGTTTGGTGGAAGTTTGTTTAACATTAATCAAGACTTAGAAGATAACATATGGTTGAAGTATAACACTTGGCATCATATTTGGGACACATTTGTGATTGAGGATTAATCAATGAGAGGTCAACCACTACATGCACGCAAGAAGAAGACAGCTTAGGAGGGTTTTGGTCAGCAAATACAGCTGACCATATTTTTGTCTCACTCCTTTGCGTCTCTACATTGTTTAATGGAAAGAAAATAAAACCAAAAGATGATGGGAATCTTGGAGAGATGTAGAGGTATAAAAAAACCCTATGAAAATTAATTAGAGTTGTCAAGAGCACTTATATTAGTTAATTTGCAAAATGCGTTGATCGAAAATTTTAAGTGTTTAATTTGTCTTCGTGTGTTTTGGGCTTTTTTTTTTTTTTTTTTGGTTACAAAAGTAATGTGGTCAGCATGATAAAATGTGAGGATGCAAGTGTAAACAGTATAGAAATATCATATCAAACTCAAAATGAGCTAAATGCCCGAAAAAAGTAGAAAGAAAAATATGCCAGTATAAAAATGCTCTTTCGCTTGCATGCTTCTACCAACTCAGTTAGTCTATGTTCATCATTTTGTTTTTGCAATTCATGAGCGGGGAAAGTCTATCTTAAAGAAGGGTTCCATCATGTTTGACCTTACTTCAAGACTAGTGTTATAATTATACTAATACTAATAACGCTATACCAAATTTATTTGTTTACTTTGTTCACTAAGATTAAGATATTGTTTCTAACATTTATCCTCACCTTATTAGCAGGATACCACATATTTAATTACTCCTCCGCCCCCTTGTAAAAAAACAAATCCATTTTCAAAATTTTTTTTCATCGTTACAAAAAAGTTCAATTTTAAATTTTTTTTATCTATATTATTCTTATTGATATTGACAGTTTATTGCACAAATTAAGAGTAAAATAAAAAAAAATCGCATATTTTAATAGTATATTAAGTGTTTTACTCAATAAATTTTTTAAAAAAATTATACTAAATTAAAAATAATATTTTTTCCAATGAAGGAAATATTAGTTAAAATTGATATTTAAGTTGGGATATTAAATTTTTTTTATAATATAAAATATTTCCACGTTAATTTCCCTTTTTCTTTACATTTTTCCTCCCTTTCCCACCCACACACCATGAGTATACTTTAAATCTTCAACATTTCCGACTAAAAATCATAACATACTTAACTTTTCCTCACCCAGATCAATTCGCCAAACATGATTTGATTGCATGCTAATGTCATAAAAAATTATTCAACTTATAATTCAGAACAAATTTAACTTATCGTTGCCGTGCCCAATCCGCCAAACATGATTTGGTGGCATGCTAATGTCCCTCTTACCAAAAATAGATATCCCTTGGTGCTTTTCATCAAAGGAGTTTCAATTAGATCATGATTTCTATTTATAGTTTGGAGATGCACGACAAGATATTGCTTTCGCTTTGAACAAACATCTTGGAATTCAAAGTCTTAGAATCCAATTAATCATTTATAAATAAACTTGTGTTCCCTCTTTCAGTTTTTATCTCTTAAGAAACCATGCATGGAAGTCATTAAGAGTGGTAAGCAGCAGAATCAAAAAGGTAGCAAGGCTGCATCCAATACATGTCTAGATCAACTCCTGAGCACATAAAAACACCTTTGCTTGGCGTCTAAGCTTCACTCCCTTCATCCAAACGCATCCATCTACCATTAGCTGTCTCTCTTCTTAGTAAGAAACTCTCTCTCTCTCTCTCTCTATTTATTTATTTATTTATTTTTGGTAGGTTCGGGAAGGATGGATCTTAGGCTATGTTTGAATTGTGGTTTATTTGAGAAATTTTGTATTGGAATGTATAAAATTTTTGTAGAATTTTTTGATAAGAAAAAATATTTTGAAGGAGAATTAAATTTGTATTGGAGGGAAATTTTTTTTTTAAAATTATGTGAGGAGAATTTGGGAGGGAAATTTTGAATTTTAAATTTTGAAATAAAAATGTGTTTTGATGTTTTATTTGTTTTGTGAGGAAAAATAACTTTTTGCATGTAAAATCAATCCAAACCTAGCCTTAAACTTGAATAGCATTTTAAAATGCATTTTTGTGTTGAAGGCCTTAGTTGATGGAAAATTGTGGATTTAGTTGAAGGCCGATGAATTATTTGGGCCAAAGTTTGTCAAGTGAACAGAAATAGTTTCTATTCTCAATCAGATCCAAAGCCCAAACTATCCTTTTTCCCCGCTAGGGCCGCTATAGTATCAAGTATCAACCTTCCCTACTTACGTTTTGTGCAAACGCAGTGATGCGGAACTCGGACTAGGAAGCCTTCCCAATCGGTAACAACTATGAGAAATCAAGTGTTGCTTTCTTTTCTACCTGTCATGCTTTTATCAATCTTCTACATTGGAAGTCGTCGCATTTTATCAAGTTTGCATTTTCACGGCTACACAGGTAAGAGAGAATCTTCCCCATTATTTGTCCGTCCTCTTTTTCCATTTTGGGAAGGAAAAGAAATACATACTTCACTAGCAAGTTTAGGCATGCAAACCATATCAGGATGTCCTTGGGAATGAAAAGAAATACAGGTTTAGGCATGCAAACTATATCAAGATGTCCTAAGAAATGAGAGACGAATGTCATACAAGACACTAAAAATTTTCCCATAAAAGAACAATGCCACAAATGAATAGAATAAATAGTTTGCCGCTAATATTTGACAGATTTGTTCTGTGTCCACACGATTGGATTTCATTTCAACAGTTGTATGTGAGCCAAAAAAACAATCATAATGTTTGAGAATTTCTCACAAAACTAAAGTTATAGCTCAACACTAAGCATCTAGTAAATTGTCAAAGATTTGAAGGATAAAAGCCCAGCAACACCCAACTTAAACTTCCAAGAATAAGAATCTTGACTGTCAAATAGCCAGAACTTTAACCTTCTTCAGCCGCTTCACAGCAGGTGAAATAGACCTTAATATCTTTCGTCCCTTCTTTTTCTGCTTTGCCTTATTGTTTACAGGAGGCATTTCTCTGATGGGACCAGGGGGTACTCCTTTCTTAAGTGCACTACCTCTCGGAGTAACAGATGGTGGTATCCGTAAATTTTGGGGTGGCAATGGACTGTGTGGTTTCCACACCAGGTTATTCTTCATTGCGAACCTGACTTTCTTTGCACTCTTTGATGAACTCTGAGCACCAGCATCAAGTCCATCCTCATCTCGGATGCTAACCTCTGAATCCTGATGCCTATCTGCACTTTTAGCTCTCTTCCTTTTCTTCTTCATAGTAACTAAAGGCAAGTCATCACTAGCCTTCATATCATCTTCATCAGAACCGGCTGCAGCAACCTTCTCAAATTGTACCTGAAGATTCGAAATAACCGACTCACTAAAATCCAATGCATTTTCATCATCTTTCAAACCATTGCTTGTGTCATAACCATTAGAAGAAACTGCACTCCCATCCTCCAAGGTATTATCACTTCCAGAACTATGGTTTCCTGAGCCATTAGCAATAACTATATCACCATTTTCCTCAAGCCCAGAGACATCTTCCACAGCTCCATTCTTCTCCTTTTTCTTCTTCTTAGCTTTTTCAACCCTTGCCTTCTTAACCCCCTTCTTCTTCTTCTTCATATTTCCCTTTTCTTGAACCATACGCTCAGGATCTCGAGGGGAATCAACTTCATTCTTATCATCCATACGTATAGGGATCAACTGAGGCACCTCCTCCCCATCATTCTGATCAACCTCATCAACTTCAGGAATCCCAATATCAATCCCTGATGCTTCCAATTGCTTCTCAAGCTTCAAAAACTCTTCATGCAACCCAAGAACCACCTTCCTGTTGCCCTGAACACAATCAGAGGACGAGCCCACCTCAAAGAACCTCCCAGAAAACTCCATCTTTAAAGCAATTACCCCCAGTAACACATCCCCGTTTCCACCCTCTTTATCATCAACTCCATTCTTCTTCTGCTTCAACAACGCCCTTCCCTTATCCAACAAAGTATCAAACACACAACTCTTCACTTTGCCCACCAGTATCTTATCCAAAGACCTCGCCATCACACTAAAAAAGGGCCTGAACAAACAATCCATCACCTCCTTCCTCTCCAGTGGAGGTCTAAAACCCTTAAACTCATCGAGAAAAACCGAAACAACATGATAATTCACCCCATTCCCCAAAAGATTATCATTTGCAAAAAAACCCTTTTCCTCCAAGACCTCAACGAATTTCCCCAAATACTCCAAATCCCACTTGTATTTCCTCATTAAACTAAAAAAACCATTCACAAACTTCCTAATAAGCAAGTAAAACTTATCCAATCTCAAACGGTCAATGCCAGTCCATTCACGGCGAAGAGTAATCAAGAAGACTCTAAAATACTGCAAAGACAGTAAAGGGTCAAGGGAAACAAGCAAGGAAGAGAGGCGGTTAATGAGTGAACCTTGAGCGGGGGCCTTATCTGAATGCCAGAGGCAATAAAAAAGCCCTTTCCATAGCTTCATCATGTCATCTTCAGAGAGCAGAGCTTTAGATTCCAGCAACCAAGCTTGAACTAGCTTGAGGGATTCGGATCTCACAGAAGTGTTGCACGAGGCGAGGTACTTGAGCAAGGCAGGCCCAGATGAGACTGAGAGAGTTGCTAGAAAGGGTTTTGGCTTAGGAGCTCTGGGTTTCCTCTTCATGGTGGATCCGTGAGTCGGAAATTGCAGAGGTTCTAGGCGGTTCAGAGCGGCGGAGGATGTTTGTGTTGGCGTATATGGCGCTTTATGAATTTTCTAAAGAATCATTTTTTGGGGTTTAGGCTTTGGATTTGGCTTTCTGCATTTTCTGGGACGCGCGGTTTACAGATTCGGAATTTGGAGAAACCCTAGGGGCTGGACGAGAGAAGAAATTTATCCCGATTTATTTTGAGTTAATTATATTTACCTCCCTCAAAGTGTAGCGAAACTATCAAACGACCCCACTAACAAAAACTTTATGGTAAATCCTTCGATTTGATAAATTTTATCAATTTCGACTCTCATATTCAATTAATTTAGTTCCTTAATTTACAAATTTAATTTTAGTTGGTCCTTTAATAAAATCAATTTAAAAAAGACTTAATAAATTTAATTATAAACTTGCACAATATATAATTTTTTTATTTAAATTATACTTTTAATTATTTAAATCACTTTCAATTTTGACATTTTACAATTTACATAATTTAGGGAAACTTTTGTCTATTTATAATATATTTTTATAATTAATAAAAATCAACATATATTGTGAAAATTACAAAGTTGGAGATGATAAAATGTGAAAGTAAACTTCTGAGAAGCATTTGGTGAAAGATTAAAAGTTTAGAACGATTATTTGTAATTTATTCTTTTTTGTTTTGGTTTTCTTCCGTTGCTTGTTTACCCTAAATATTAAAATATATGCAAGTCATGTAATTAGAGTTTTCTATCTCTTGGAGTGTGTGTATTACTCATCTTATATACACTTCAAGTATCTCCAATTACATATTTTGTGTGTTGCTTTATATTACACACTATAATTTTGTAATTTGTGTTAATATTTATATAATTGATATTTATTTTGTTTACCATAAATTTCAATGTACTTTTTTTACTATTAGGTTATATTTATTTTAAATTTTTAGTGTAGAAAAAAAATAAAATTTTATTAAAATATTGGGTTTATACAAAAAATAGGAAAACTTAATACTAAAATTAACTAATTAAGCTAGACTTAGTGCCATAAAAATAATGATGATGATTGTCATGATAGTCGTGCTTCTCTTAAAATAGACTTTTGATTTACAATACAAATTATTGAAGTATTGATGTGCATTGAATGAGGATTTGAACTTCTAATATAGTTTTTCAAGTACATCTTGAACTATGGACTATTCTACTTGAAGAATTGATTATGATGAATTAGGAGCCAATCAACTCGGAAGAGGGTGCTTATTATATATTAGTATTAACAAAGGTCAAGAATAAAAAACAGAGAATTTGGTGGAAACAATATTAAAACAAATCTGAATGGTATTATGTTTAAGTGAGAATAATATTTCATCCATTCTAAAAAAAAAAAAAATTAAAAAAAATAATAAATTCACTTTTAGTGTGAAATTCTGATATTGTCATACATATTAAATAAAAATATATTTAATTATTCGTTAAATATATTATATTATAAAAATAATTTTTTTTAAAGGCGAAAGCGCTTTTTTCTTCTCTTCCCACTTGACTGTACGGCACGGCAGACACCAAGAACTTCGTGCCAATGGTGTATTACTTCATAAAACTTCATCGTTTTAATCAAATTTTCCATAAAGTGATGTCATTAAGTGAAAACCGGGACGGATGAGAGGAAACAAAGTTATGGGCCGGAGCATGGGTTTGGTGGAGTGGACTCCATTTGAAGCTTCAAATGCGAGAGGTTCGCGGAAGCTTTTAAGTAACAATTTTCATTGCAAAGACTCTCACAATGATCCGGCCCAACTTTGCATCACAAATCCAATAGTTATGTCAAGCTCTAGCTTGTGCGAATAGAATTCAGAAAAGAGAAAGAAAGAATTCAGGAGAGAAGCAGAGGAAAGAACAAGAGATTAAGAGGATGGGAGTATAGTTTATAGGATCGGGATCTTATACAGAATTGATTCAGAGTAGTAGGATCGGATTGGTGAGATCGGATTATAGAAAAATTAAGAAAATATAATTTAAAAATTATTTTTAAAAAAATTATTAATCAATATATAAATAAATATATAAAAAATTCATATATATATATAGTTTATAATTCAATAATCTTATTCCAATTTTTATTTCTTACAACATTTTATATAATTTTCTCAATATTTTAGTTGCTGTCCCAGCAAAAGGTATTTATGTTCAATTTATTTATTTAGTGTTAAAAGCTAATAAAAATATGATTAAATTAATTAAATTATTTATATAATAATAATTATTAATTTTATTTAAATATGAAAGTTTTTTTAAATAAATTTAATTATATTTTATTCATATAATAAAAGTAGGATCATAATTAAAATTGAGATTATTTTACTAAATTTAAATCATAAAAAATGTAGAATAGATAGAGTGGAATTGAGATTTTGAATACTATAAATGGGAGAGAAGGTATGCATTAGAGTTTTTAAAAAAAAAACAATTTAAAGAAAATTAAATTAAAAATAATAAATAATAAAATTGACAAAACAAATTTAATTTTTTATAAAAAAAAAGTATAAAAACAAAAAAAAAAAAAAAAAAAAAAATAAAACAGAAAAAACTATATAAACTACTTATCAAACTATTTATTACATAAATAAAAGCTGCTTTTTTTAGGTAGCTACATTTCTTTTTCTTTCTTGTCTCTTTCTCTTCTTTCTTTCATGTTCTTTTCTCTTCTTCCTCTCTTTCATCTCTCCATCGACCATTCTTCCTCATCTCCTATCCCTCTTCCATCTCCAATGGAAATTTTATAATCCATAAATATTCTTCTTTCATTTTTCCAAAAATAAATAAAATTTAAATTTGCATCACCATTTCTGCGCATTTTTTTCCATGCAAATTATTTCATTTTTTTTTTTTTTTTTTTTTTTTTTTTTCCATTCCATTTTCATTTCTTTTTTTTCTCATTTGCTCTTTCATTTCTCATAGCAGCTCTCTTCTATTTCTTTCTAAAGTCTTCTCTTTCTATACATAAAGTCTTTTTTTCTCTCCTCTTTTAGATCTTTTGTTTTTGACTTTTTATATTATGTAAGTCTCCAAATGAAGTGTTTGAGTTTGAAGTTTTTTGTTTTCTTTCTTGCTCCTTCTTGTCCTTTTTGTTTTGTTTCTGGTTTTCTCTTTTTCTCTTGTTTTTTGTTCCCAATTTGTGCTTTTTTTGTGCTTTTTTTTGTAGTTTAATTTGTATTTGTTTGTGTTGTGTGAAGTTGATTGTGACATTACGAATGCTGATGTGAGATACATTATTATTGATAATTTATTGTGAGGTTACTTACATTGATTCATGATCCGGGGATTTCCTGATTATTGTAACTCATTTTGAACCCATGACACCTTCTCCCCCCATTGAATTTGGATTGGGTGGAATTGGAATTTTCTTTTTGGATTTGATTTTTGGAAAATTTTTTTTACCATTTTCCGGATTTTTTTTGATATTCATCTTTCTTATTGCCATCCAATGATTGAAAATCTCTCACTTTCCCATCCTACATGCATGATGCATTTTTGGTGTTTTTGTTATTTTATTGTTTCAATACTTTGTTACAGAAAAGCTTTGCACTTGCACAGCTTGATGAGTTGTTGATTTATTAGAGTTGTTTTCTATTATTGTAGATTATAGTTGTTGTGATTTTTTTTGTAGATTTTTCTCCCCATCTTTTGTCTTTTTTTTTTTTCCTCCTCTTTCTTTTTGCTCTTCTTTTGCTTTGCTTCTGCTTTTTTGCTTTTTTTCCTTTTTTTTTTGGATTTTTTTTCACATATTTTTTTTTTTTTCCTTTGGGATTTTGAAACATTTTGGGACATTTTTATCAAGACTATTCTTAGCACTTTTGATTAGCACTTTTTTTTTTTCTTCTTGACTCTTTTTTCTTCTTTCTTTCACCTATTTTTTTTTGATTTTTTTGTTCTTTTTTTTTTGCCTTTTTTTTCTTTTTTATAGTCTTTTTCATTGGGAGAAGATATAGAAATGATTTTTTGCCAATTTTTCTTTAAGATTTTCGAGATTTGTTTATAAAAAATGAGATTTTTTCTGATGAAATCCCGATGATGAGGGAGATTTGGATGATAGTTTAGTTGGATAATTGATTTTCTTTGCTTTTGATTGCTTGCTTGCCTCTTCAAAAAAAAAAAAAAAAGCAAAAAAAGAAAGAAAAGATTGGCAAGCCCCTCTATTCCCTCTCCTTATATTGCTTATTTAATTTTTGTAGCCTTTTTAATTTACTATTAGCCTTATAAGAAGAGATTAACTTGAGATAGAGAGGATGAAATCTTGGAGTGATAATGGTTTTGTTGATTACATATTCATTTTTCACTATTATTAATATTAATATTATTAATAGAATTATGATGCTGCCACCACAAACCAATAAAAACCAAAAAAAATTCCATTCTCTCTAATCTCCTCAATTCCCACTCTCACCTCCTAATTTAAGCTTCAGCTTTTTAATCTTCAAGTTTAATGGCCTTCCACCCTTTTTTTCTTTTTTTTGGCTTTTACCATGCAACTACTACATTACATTGCATTACATTTGTTTTTTTTTGTTTTCTTTTGTGAGGCGCTGGAGGGGGGCAGGGGGGCTTTAGGCACTTTTTTTTTTTTTTTTTTTTATTATATTTTACTTTTTACATTGCAACTACTACAGCTAAGGCTAATAAAAATAAAATTTTTTTTTTTTTTTTTATTTTTTTTTTTTGTTGATCGTGTGTGTGGTGTGGTTGATCTGTTTTTGATTTTAAAAAAAAAAAAAAACTATACTATACTATACACACACACAATCATCACATTGAAAGAAGAAAGAAAGGAAGTCAGTCCATCGGCATTTTGTTTCATTTTTTAAAATTTTAAAGATTTAAATTTCGATTGATTCTTCGTCAGTCTACTTTTGGTTTTTAGCTTTCATGATCATTGATCGGATACCGGATATCATCTCTCTCTGAAAAAGTTTGGGCTACAAGTCTCAAAGAGTTTCTCAAGATCAAGAATGATCAATACATCATAGACAGTTTCTCCTTTTACCAATTCCCCCTTTTCATAGCTTTTTACTAACCGAATCTGGAATCTTCTTCCCACCGACCTCATCATCATCATTATACATTTCAGTACTTCATCTTTCTGATCTTTACATTTTGGCCACTTGATTGTGACAAGTTAATACTCCATCGTGACGCATTAAAGAGTCTATTTTAGGTAAATTATTTTGAACCCCGTCGTGGGATGCCTAATTTACCCATAATTTCCTTGTGATATTAAAATTTACATCTCACCCCCAGAAATTTGGATGAAAGTGTTCGTTAATGTTTTCCATCCCCATACTAATGGAATTTTATTATTTTTTTCTAACTTTATTGATTGACTTAATGCATGTAAGATTGTAATAAGAAATTAAAAAAAAACACTCTATGATGGGGAAAAAAAAAATTCAATGATCAAAAAGTAAATTTTTCTTCTTTTCCGACATTGTTAATGAACTTATATGCGTATAAAATTGTAATAAACATATATATATATATATATATATATATACACACACACACACATATATAATGGGAAAAAAATCTACAGTAAAAAGGTAGATTATGTATACCACAAAAAGATTTAAAGTAATTTGCCCTTTTAGTTATTAGATACAACACAATTACTACGTCAGTCAATAAATAATTTTACGTTTTTATCATTTCTTTTTAATTTTGAACCACACATAATCATTATTAGTAAAAAATTATAAAAATTTTATTTAAAAGTGGATTTTTTTTATTTCCCCAATTTTGAAGTATAATACGACCATATTTCTAAGGTATTAACTCCGAAATATGTAGCCTGACTTAATTCAATATAACTAAATCCAAAAATAATCCCATATCCACTAAATATAAAAATAGCATAACCTATGAGTCTTACATTGACCAAATCCAAACATCACAAATTGTCAATGTTAAATATTTTAAAATATAAATATATAAAATTTCAAAAAACATAACTATCTCAGCCAATATCTAGTTCTATCACGTCCCAAAATTTAGGCATGACACGGCCACAACTTTAGGGTTAATTCTCTAAAGTTGTGAAACCTTCTATAATTAGAGCAAACTATTCCCCGTAGATAATGCTATCATTAAATACAATACGTTTTATATTAACATTCAACCATAATGTATTGTATAACAATCCAAATCCAAAATAAAAATTCAAACATTCATTCTGAAAATTATTGAATACTAAACCGATAAAGTGAAATACAATGCTAGCATAGTCTAGAACATAAGCAAATTGAAAAAAATGTCTCATACAATTTAAATCTATTTATTCAAGAAATTGGTTAAACTAGTTGAAAACTCTAGCAATTTCCCCTATCACCACAACCTTCCAATTTCCTACCTTTGGCTACAACAAAAATCAACAACAAAGTGTGAGCGAAACTTTTGCCCAGTAAATAACTGTAGTGCTCCTTAAATATTATGTATAACTTTGAATTAAACCGAAGTTAGTATAAATTTTCAATTAAATCCATTAAATATGTATAACCATTTCAAAACATACATATATATTAAGTTGACAGCAAAACAAAGAAACATTAAACTCATGAATATCTCAATTCACATATTGGTCTGAATAATTGGTAACAGTCCTAAATATTTATTCTGTTAAGTAGGTCAAATATATAAAAAAGATCTAGCTTTTGCCCCACTAGTAGAAAGTCAATTCATAACAATGTGGAACATGTTCTCCTAATAGCCAATCAAGCATTCAAGAGCTCAAATAAATATTTAATTCAATAGTACAAAAAAACTTATCATACGCCAATTTGCATATCAGAAAAATTCATTGCAATACACCATGCTCATCCCATTTATATAATAAAATAAATTTACTTTCATAAAGGGTTTGAACCATTTACCAAAAATTTCTAAAGAGCACTAGAGCTACGTATCTCAATACCCTTCAAAAGATTAGTCTAGCGTAGGTGCTTAGATTGCTGTTCTCCTTCTGTGTCTAAACTAATTCCAAATATTTAGTCTTAAATCTGAACACGTATTTCTAAATATTTTAACTAATTTGACCCTTAACCAAACCTAAATTAACCTAAGGACAATTTAATTTTTACAGAACTTTCAAACGTAAAATGAATTTCGTAATTTATTGCTAAAAAAATCTTATTATAAAAAATATAAACCCTAGCTACTAATTCCTATTTGTCGCTAAAGATCATCAACCAACCAATCACCACTTTTCATTCATTTTAGCGACAAACAGATATATATATATATATATATAGATATATATATTCTGTTTTCACCTTATTGGAAGCCGAAGCTTCCTCTCCAATTTCCATATGCATGGCTGTCACCCAACACACGGCCATGCACACACTAGAGTCTTCCCTTTTCAATTTCCAATTTCCAATTTCCCATTCCAATTTCATGTATACGGCCAGATTTTTTTTTTCCTGGAAATCATATCAACCTTTCCATGGCTGATCCTTGCAACCATCTATCCTCACAATTCTTATAAGACAATTTCCCATCTCAATCAATTCATCTTCTAATTTAATTAATTATTTTACTAATTCTAACTCAATAACCTTATTTAACCGAAGAAAAATCCAATTAATTCTATAATCAGGAATTTAAACTCTAAAATCTTTCAAACCCTAATATTTCATTGACTGAGCAATATATACAGAAATAATTCGTCATAATTACCTATATTTGATCTATGTGGAAAAGATTTTTCTCATTCGTTTCCCCTTTGATTTGCTTGCACCATCTCTATTCGTTGACAACCCAAAGCGTCAGACAGGTATCGATGATATTTTTGCCCTAACTAAAAATATTAATTATTATTATTATTATTATTTTCATAAATAGTCCTTATTAGTATGACATTTAATATTTACCCCCACTAATTAAGTAAAATTAAATGTGGGTATTACATTCTACCCTCCTCAAAATAAGTTTCGTCCTCGAAACTTAATGTACCTTGTGCTTCAAACAAGTGCGGATATTTATTCTTCATTTTTTCTTCCAACTCCTAGGGTTCGACCATTGTACTTTGACATAAGGTATAGTCTTCTATCTTAGTGCTTGCTCATTCCAATCCACTATTCTTATGGGAAACTATTCAAATGACAAATTTTCTCTCACTAATAATGGTTCCACCTCCAATACATGATTGGGATCAGGAATGTATCACCTCAATTGGGACACATGAAATACATTATGCACTTTAGATAAAGTTGGTGGCAAGGCAAGTCGATATGCAAGATTCCCCACCTTTTACAGAATTTCAAAAGGGCTGATATGTCGCGGGCTTAATTTTCCACTATTGCTGAAACACATAACTTCCTTAATAGGAGATGCACACAAGTAAACCTTCTCCCCCATAATCAACTTCCAATGGCCGCCTCCTTGTATCCGCCTAACTTTTCTATCTATCTTGGGTAGCCTTCAAATGTTGTCGAACTACCGTCATTTTTTCTACTATAGTTGGTACCAAGTCGCATCCTATTACCCTTTTCTTATCGATATCATCCCAACACACAGGTGATCGACACTTTCTCACATACAATGCCTCAAAAGGTGCCATCCTAATGCTAGCTTGGTAACTATTGTTATATGAGAATTCAATAAGAGTTAGATACTCACTCCAATTACCTGTAAAATCTAGCATACAAGTTTTCAACATATCTTCTAATATTTGGATAGCCCTCTCTAATTGACCATCCATCTAGGGGTGAAAAATAGTGCTCAATGTCACATTTGTTCCAAGTTCCTGATGAAAACTCTCCCAAAACTTGGATACGAACTTGGTATCTGGGTCCGATACTAAACTAACTGGTACATCATATTGTCAGACTATATGATTTATGTACAGCCTAACCAACTTGTCCATAGTGTCTATGACCTGCATTGGTAAAAAGTAAGCAGATTTTGTCAACCTATCCACAATAACCCAAATACAATTATGACCAGCCTTTGTTTTCGGTAACCACTAACAAAATCCATTGTCACATGTTCTCACTTCCATACTAGTCTCTAAAGGCTACAATAAACCTACTGGATGTTGGTGTTCTGCCTTGACTTGTTGGCAGACTAAGCATTTAGAACAAAACCTATAATGTCTCTCTTCATTCCACTCTACCAAAAGGTTGTCTTCAAATTTTTATACATCTTTGTTCCCCTACGGTGAACAAAGAGTTTCAAGTTATAGGTTTCCTTCATCACCTCCTTTCTCAGTTCTAGATTATTGGGAACACATAACTTACTATGGTACCTCACACTGCCATCGTGGTGTACATGAAAATCACTTTGAACTCCTTCTCATGCCAAGTTCTGCCATTTCTTCAAATTTGTATCATTAGTTCAAACTGTTTTAATTTGCTCAATTAAGGTGGGTTAGGCTATCAATGTTGCAACATACTTCGTTGTTGAATCCACAACCTTCAATTCCAATATCTCAACTCAAAAATTAACCTGTCCTGCTAGGTCAACATTGTTGCTAATGTTTCGGATCACTTCCTACTCAAAGCATCAGTGAATTTGTTGGCCTTATCCAGATGGTAATGAATAGTCACATCATAGTCTTTAAACAATTCCAACCATTTTCGTTGCCTCATATCAGCTCTTTTTAAGTAAATAGATATTTCAAACTTTGATGGTTGGTATACATTTCACATTGTTCCCTATACAGATAATGTTTCCAAATCTTCAAAGCAAATACAACTGCTGCTAATCCCAAATCACGAGTCTGGTAATTCTGCTCATATGGCTTAAATTGGCATGAAACATATGCAATCACCTTGCCGTTTTGCATTAAAGCACATCCCAAACCAGTCTTTCATGCATCACTATATATGGTAAACCCTCTTAATGCAGATGGTAAAGTAAGCATTGGAGTTGAAACTAATCTTTTCTTCAGTTCCTAAAAACTATCTTCACAAGCCGACATCCATTCAAATTATACCCACTTCCTAGTTTATTGATTTAAAAGAACAGTAATCTTTGCAAAGCCATTAACAAACTTGTGGGTAGCTTGCTAGAACCAAGAAGCTCCGAACTTCTGTCACATTAGTAGGTTTGGGCCAATTTACAATTGCTTCAATCTTTGTTGGATCAATCACCACTCCCTCTTTAGATATGACATGACCCATAAATGTAACGTTTTTTAGCCAAAATTCATATTTGCTAAACTTAGCATGAACTTCTTCTCTCTCAATATTTGTAATACCACCCTTAAATGCTCCTTATGTTCTTCTTCCGTCTTTGAATACACCAACATATTATCAATGAAAACTACCACGAACTTGTCCAATTAAACACTCTATTCATCAAATCCATAAAAGCAGTAGAAGCATTTGTCAGTCCAAAAGGCATGATAAGGAATTCATAATGGCAATACCTTGTTCTAAAAGCACTATTTGGTATATCCTCCGACTTAATCCTCAACTGGTGATACCCTGAGTGCAGGTCAATCTTGGAGAATATTTGAGTCCCTTTAACTGATTAAACAAATCATCTATCTGAGGAAGTGGATACTTATTTTTAATGATGATCTTGTTTAACTCCATACAATCAATACAAAGCTTCTTACTCCCATCCTTTTTTCTTCACAAATCGCACCAGAGTACCCCAAAGTGAGACATTAGGATGAATAAACTTGAGATCTAACAGCTCCTAGAGTTGCATATTTAGTTTTTGCAATTTTGTAGGCGCCATGCGATAAGGTGCTTTACATATAGGCTATGCTCCAGGTATTAGATTGATTTTAAAATCAATCTCTCTTTCAGGTGGTAGCCCAGTAGTTTTTCAGGAAAAACATCCAGGAATTCACGTACCATTGCAATATATTCTAGTTTCTGTTCACCTTTCTTCATATCCACCACATATGCTAAATATTTATCACAACCCTTTTGAAGAGCTTTCAATGCCTTAATAGCAGACATTATTGGCATCAAATTTTTATTCTTTCCACCTATACAATTTTGGAACAAAAACTCTGCTTTTTTTGGAACACAAAATCTTGCCCTTGTTCCTCGACAATCAACAAAAGCATGATTCTTAGCTAACCAGTTCATACCCAAAATCACATCAAAGTGTACCATATTAATTTGAACTAAATCAACTCTAAGTCCATCTCCTAAATCTTCCAAAAAATTTATATGAATCACATTAGAATTTAAAACTCTACCTCTAAGAGTGGACATACAATACACACTTTTTAAGTATTCTAGTTTAGATTTCAAATACTTAGCAAATCTACGAGATACAAATGAATGAGAGACACCAAAATCAAATAAAATGGTAGCGGGCATAGAATTGATCAGAACAATACCTACTACCACATCATTGGATGCTTTTACTTCTTGTTGCATCAAGGTAGAGACACGAGCATTTGTCTTGGGGTTCTACCCAGTAGATTTGACACTCTCCTGCTTAATTCATGGGCAATCATTGACTTTGTGACCCAATTTGCCGGATCCAAAATCTGCAACTATTTTCCATTGGCATTCTCCTGGATGAGAGTGATGACAATACTCACACTCCTTACGGCGAGTTATTGTTTGGGACTTTGCTGATGGAGTTCTACATCTTTTGGCTGTTAACTAGCCACTAGAAGATGGTTTTGAACTCTGTCTCTTACTCGACTCTCTACATCACTAAGCTTGATGTCTGTCTCTACTCAGATGGCCTTCCTAAAACACTCCTCATAGATTTTGAGCTTTGTAACGATTATTCTAGCACAAATACGCCTATGTAATCCATTTTCAAATCTAAACAATTTAAGTTGATCATCGGCCATCACAGCAGGAACATATTGGCCAATTGAGTTGAATTTGTTTGTATACTCTACAACGGACATATTATTCGTTTGCCTCAAGTTGAAAAACTGGTACCACTTCTCCATACGTCCAGGTTCTGAAAAGTAATTTTCTAGAAATACTCTCTTGAACTCGGTTAAAGTCAAGAGATTCCCTTCTTGTGTATAGGTTGGAGCAGTACGCTTCCTCCATTGTTCAGCATCTCTGATCAAGAATGACTCCACTATTGTGACTTTAATGTTATTTGGTACACCATACATTTTAAAATCAGCTTCCGATTCCTTGAGCCACTTCTCGGCTCCTTCAGAGCCTGAGGTACCATCAAAAGTCGACATATGATTTTTCTTCAAACGGTCAAAATATATCATCGCACCTGACTTCCTTTTTCGTAAGCGATCTTCTTGTTCCTTATAGAGTCATTGTTGCTCTTGCAAAACTTGTTGCGACTTTGTATCAAGGTTTACTGCCCCTGCGTCATCTGCTAATGACTCTTCATCATCTTAGTCATTGTAGTGAAAGTGCCCTCCATCTCTGGTGGCATCATTATTGTAACGATGGCATATGATGATGCAGATGCAACAGTATGAGTAGGAATATGCATTGGCAATCACACGGGAGCAGGAGCTCATGTAGATATCATTGCCCTACGAGCTATATCCGTTAAGATCTCATCCACCTCCTCCTCATCATCCTTAGTTTCAATCTCAACATTGTCTACAATATTTTGTATTATTCTTGGGATTTCTTGTCTTCTATTACGTGCCATACCCTAAATATTTTATCAAATTAAACCTATATGAGCACTTAGTTCATAACTATTCACATAAACAACTTAATTCCTAACACCTCCAGGAAATCATAGCTTGGTCTTTGATACCACTTAATGTCACGGGCCAAAACTTAGACATGACATGGGCACAACTTTAGAATTAACTCCTTAAAGTTGTGAAGTCTTTTATAACCAGAGCAAACTATTCTCTATAGATAACACTCTCATTAAATATGATACGTTATATATTAACATTCAACCATAAAGTATTCTATAACAATTCAAATCCAAAATAAAAATTCGAATATTCATCTTGAAAATTGTTCAAAACTAAACCGATAAAGTGAAATACAACGCTAGCATAGCCTAGAACATAAGTAAAATGAAAAAAAATGTGTTGAACATAGGGTGGAGTTGTATGAGATATGGTTGTTCCGCCCGCTTTGCTTTGGCTTGAATGAGCCTTTTGATGTGTGATGTGATGAAATTTCACACATCAATAGGATCAATTATAATAAGTCACACACTCATATTTCGAAAATAAAAAAACAAAGAAATTTTGCAATCGAACTCCCAAAATAGAATAGGCACGAAATCTGAGTGTATATACATATATAATCAAGACACAAAAGTTGAGGGAGAGGAGGGGGAAGAATTGTATGCAAAATTTTAATTAATAAGTTTATAATAATTTAATTTAAATATTTTAAATTAATAAAAACAAAACTCAATAATTATTAGACCAACTGAACTATTACAAAACCTTTTTCATATTTGATATGATCATATCATACAATGCACAATCAAAGTTTTTTCTATTCTTTTATTAACGAATTTGTGTATCAGATTTTGCTAAATCAACAGTTGAAAACTAATGGATGCCTTCATCTACAAACATTTGAGATCTATTCATAATGATAAAATTATATCTAAGCTGGTTTCCACTTTTCCATCTAAGTGCAATTTTTGAAAAGGTTTTTTTAAAAAAAATAAACAAGTGAAACAATCACTCTATCAATATTAAAATACCTAACTGGTTCTTCAAATGGATCATTTGTGTTCAAATGTTGCTAACCTATTGCCAAATGGTCCAAATCGTGTATAACCTAAGTTAACTTTTGACTAACTCCCTTAACCAATTCATTCATCAGAGTTGATTTTAAATTTCAATGAGTGCCATGAACAACAGATAAATACACAAGAAATTGGGTGCTATGTTATGTGTACCACCTATGCATGACCACTCAATCCAACTCCAAGCCCCCACCCACGAAGGGTTCAAATCACCACCACAAGCCAAGCCCCACCATGGATGAGCTTGTGGTCTTGCTGGAAGAATGAATCTTTGTATGCAAGAGGCATGTGGTCCATGATAATAAAAAAATAGTGCATATGAAACCAGATGCAGGAAGATGCATTCTCCCACACAAATAAAATCTTCATATAGTCCAGCACTAAATGCTGTTCAGCCGTGTGGATGTACTATGTCTGTTGTCCAAGCCATCCTAGATTTTTTTATTTGTGTTTATTAAAGATTTCCTAAGATAAGGACCAAAATATATGAATCATATGATATTTTTTCCATTTTATATTATGGGTACAGATGTGATTTGGACCTTTAGCTTTTGGAGGAAAGCAATACAGGGGAAGTTGTTTCTCATCCTCATCTCCAATCTCGATGATTCGTTAATTGTATCGCAAGAGGAATCAATCAATCCACCAACCTTTTCTCCTTTTTTAATAAATAACATTAATTTGATTCTCTTACGTTTTCATTCATCCCAGAAAAAGAAAAGAAAAGAAAAGAAAAGAAAAGAAAAAGATTAGCTATAAGTCTTGTTTTCTACTCATTTGAATGGGTTCCAATTTTCATTATTAACATATATTTCTTGGATCAATCATCATATAATAATCAAATAAGGGTTCAGTTTTTCTTAATGAATTGCATCATATAATGATTTTATAGATGCTAGAATCACACCCCTTAGGGATATGGTCAACTTGTAAGTTCATCCCTCTTTAGGCTTTCCCTTATATTGTAAGAGTATGTATAAAATCCATGTTATGCTTCATTTGACATACATTAGATTCTAAATCTTAATGTCCTAAACCAAATCTGAAAAATCTAAGTGTTTACTCATTCACTAAGCTATAGTTGGATTAAGTCAATCCTTGCTATAGCTCCCAAATCATTTTGATTGAACCAGATTGTTTTTATTTGCTGTTCAATTATTGATCCCATTGTCACAAATAAGAAAATTTCCAATGATACCGCCTATGTAAGCAAATCAACCGTCTTTAAATTGCTGTGTAGCCAATTGCTAAAAAGAAGCAAAACAATATAAAATCAAAGAATATGGTACCTCGATAAATCCTATGATTTGTCAGCTACCTACGGAATGGATAGAACAGGGAAGAGCATAATTTATAAATTTTCGGAAACATGATAAGATGCATGAAGCATGATAAGACATTGATAACAATAATTGTCCCAAAGAAGTACCATATTTTGCTCTCTTCCACACAAAATCCTCATATCCAGCAAGACCTGCATGGAATATCTGGGCCACAGGACTTAGCTTCATTTAGCATTCATTAAGGGAATGCCATTTGTTGTTAGAATATGCAAGAAAAAGAACGCTATTTATGATTCTTTGATGGGACCCTTCCTTCTCCTTTGATCTTTCAATGTTATCGGTACAGATTTAAGCAAACATATAAAAAAACTGTCTCACACACACAGAGGGAACAGAGAGTAGAATACAATTTTAAGCATAAATTAAGGTCGATGTAATGCCAACAACAGCTCTTCCCTCCACAATCTCTCAACACAAACACATGCCCACACACACAACAGGCTGTCATTGGTGAATTATTAACAGCATGATTAGGATTTTATTAGTGAAAACTGCTTTGTTTTTTATTTAAGGAAAAAAAAAAAACAAAAGCAAGACTTGACATTGGCTGCAGTGTAAAGGGATTGCTACTGTTGGTGATTCATTACTTGCTGTTTTCTCTTAAGGGACCTTTGGTTGCTTCGTCCTGTCCATGTCTTTCGAGAAACGGGTCGTGATCATAATGGAAATTGCATGATTGCTTTAATTTTAGTGGTTGGATTTATTGTGGTAGTTTCGGATTGTGCCTTAAAAGCAGTGGCATGAGATTGGAGGATCTTCAATGAACCTTTTACTGATAAAGGGATCCGTCTTCTTTTTGTTGCAGGTATGTGGCAATTCCAATTAATACCTGTGAATGGTTTCCCAAAAAATCTGATCCCAGAAATGTTGCAGGGGTTGAAAACTTTCAAGCATATTTCAAAATTTGGACTTTCATTTTATGCAAGGTTGCCTTCAAAAAAAAAAAAAAAAAAGGTTGTCTTCATCGAGCTTTAGTGTTTATTTCATGCTGCTCTGATCATACTAAATTTACACAATGACTAGTTATCTTTCTTGAGAGTGAATATCATCTTTGAAATTTGTGATTGATTTACTTCATCAGAATTAGGATAGAAAACTTTCAGTTTCAAATATTTTAAGATCCCAAATCTAGCATACAATTATAGATATGTTTCATGAAATATTCCATTTGAGAGAAGCTAGTAACAGGGATTAGAGTATCAGACAATAATAGCATAGAGGGCGATAAGTGCTCTTCAACTCAAGCATCTCTATCTCTCTCTGTCTTCTGTTCAGGAGCCAGTACCATGCATTTACTTTGAACCCTCTACTGCAGGGAGATTCTCTGATTTCACTTTAAGAGGTGGAATTTAGTGATATGGGATTTCTAGAGTGCCTAGCCTATGACCCTAAAGGATGAGCAGAATTTAGATGAAAAAATAAGAAAACAAAGACAGGAAAAAAAGGAAGTGGCAATCTTTATTTGACTTTTCCAAATGTGGTGCCATGAGATGATGATCCCATTTGGTCTATGGTGGTTTGATGTCTCTGGACCTTGTCCCCACTTCATATAGTGGATTTCATTAATTCATTATGTTCATGGACCCAACGCCATGCTTGATTATCTCTCATAACTTAGTTGTGTTCTGACTGTTAAAAACCATGGCTGAACAGGCATCTGCAGAAAGATGATTTTTGGGTGGAAGGGAAGCAAAGCCACACAAAAAGTAGAAAAAGAATTATGTGCCCCAAAACTGCTCCATCTTTCTATTCATGTTCCCATTTGCAGCATGTTCTGTAGTCCAAAAACGTTATCCTCCGGGCCATTTGTTGAGGCTTAATTAGCAATCATTTTTATTGACTTTTTTTGATGTTCAGGAATGGGAACCAAACTCCAGTATGCATTAAATCCATTGTCCAATACTTCAAACAACTCATTTGCAGTGAATAAAATTGCTGACTGGGGATACTCTCAAGAATTTGGGGTGAGAGGGCCCTTAGAGAGGAGTGTAATGCATCATTCAATGGATGAGATGTTTGGTTTACAGTCGCAGAAGATTGAGTCCATCAAGAAGACAATGCTGATGCATGAAGATATCTTTCAACGACAGGTGCGGCGTCATCCTTGGATATACCTATATCTTCTAACCATGTTTTTCAAATCTATTACCATAGCTTAAACTCCATATCTTCAAATGCTGCACCTTCCCCAAGATTGATACTGAAGCTCAAGGGATTAAATAAAAACCAAAGGAATCTAGGAAAATTAACACATTTGAAGATATAGCATGTGTTTGCACTATTTTACTGGCTTTCAGATCTCATCTGGAATATAGTATTAATCCCACATGAGGGCCAGCTATTCCTTGCCCCCTATATCAGAGCAATATCAGGTTTTGTTGATGCATTCCTTAGAATATTATAGCTAACTTTTCATTGACTTGAAGTAATAACATCTTCTTAGAAATATTCTGCAATAATCTGATGATAATTACCTCAAGACTTGGACTAATTTTAGCTGCGAAAAAAAAAATGAAATTTGCAGGTCAGAGAACTTCATCGGTTGTATGATCGGCAAATGAAGTTGATGTGCGAGCTTAAAGAGCAGATGGTGTATACTTGTGGTCCGTTAGGCATGAAAGATGCCAAAATTTCTCAATTTTCAATTTGGCAGAAACAAGTGCAAGATATCAGGTTCAATCTTCCTGTGTACAATTCGACATACGATTCAGGAGAACTAAGCGCCAGCTGTTCTGGAGAGAGCCAGAGAATGCCAAAGGGATTCAACCTTGAAATGGTTGCTGAGGAATGTCCCTCAACTAGCATTCACCCCACTGAACAGGATCAAGAAGGGCCTAATAGCTACAGGCCATCGCCAAGTATTCAAATCAATACAGGTGCATCGGATGAAGATATAGATGTGGAACTGACACTCAGCATTGGAGGTAGCAACAGTAGAAAGAGATCAAATAATGAGAGGAAGCCCTGCAGCCTAGAATTAGAGGGATTGGGTTCGACTTTTTGTAGGAGACAGTTTTCTTCTTCTGGTCCAATGAAAAGAGAAACAAGGGAAGATTTTGGTGAACCCAGCCCCGCTTTGAGCAGCTCCAGTGCCACACAGAACCGAGACAATACAACATCAAATTGGCTTTTGCAAGATCTGAGTTTAAACAGAACATGACATTTTACAGAATGTTCTGCTACGTATTTAGTAGTTTTTAACACTTCTATAATCCACGGAACAGCTCATAAAATCTATCATTCCTTGATCAAAACTCAAATAATTAGCTATATTAACACTTGATTACTAGTAGTGATCCAAAATTCTTGCTTATGAGTCTCTAAAACCATTTTGTACTTTTATGCCTGTAAATGTTGCAATCATGTTAACCACTTCATTATTTATTAGCAGCCAAAATGTACCAATACCAGAAGATTAGGCCCCATGTATCTGACTTCCAAGCCATAAAAATCGTAAAATCTATACATTGATTCCCCCAGGCAAATCTTCTCGACAATGTGGATGGATCACCAAGCCAGCAGAAAGAGCATTTATATTTTCAGCATTTATAGTGCAGAGAATATTGAAGGTTTTCCTAATACAACTTAACTATAGACTTATACTCTTGAAAAGCAAAGCCAGATGCCAAGATAACTTAGGTGTTTTCCTAGTCACCAGCCTACCTAATCCTTCTTTTTTATGTTCATCAGAACATGCAGTTCTTTCCTGGCTATTTATAATACAACTTCAAGTGCAAATTTTAAACTCAGCACTAATGTTGACTGTGAAATGGTGTAAAGAAACTTTTTACTAGTAAATATAAGAAAATTATTAATAACTTAAAACTTAAAAAAATTTAAAAAAAAGAAAAAGAAAAAAAGAACAACAATAACAAAAACAACAACAATATATTAGCAACATGAGAACTTGAGAAATCTACTGGGAGGCCAACTCGAGTACATATTAATAATTCGAGGCACACAACGATTTGGGTTTAACTTCGTTTTGGGTCCTATGACACACACTCCTTCCTTCACTTCTATTAATTTTGCTTTTTGGGATATATCTGGCTCATAGGATGAATATTAGGGCTCTCTGAGTACCCTAGAATAGAGGATGTTCCCTCATTGTGCAATGCTATATTAGGCTTCCATATTGTGTTTGCATATTCGGCTTCTTCTTTTCTACTTTAGTCTTGCAGCAAGACTTGTCCAAAGTTTGTGCATTCTTTTAAAAACTTGCACTTTTCTTATTACAATTTAATACGAACTTTACATAATTTGCAAGGTTTCTTTTATCCCTCTCAATTAATTTCTCCACTTCATGTTACTTTCAGCCAAATCGTTTATTTCTATTTACATCGTCCAAAGGTCAAAATTCCAACTAATCTTCATAGAAGAAGAATTTAGTGGGAATTCTTATTTTACTTCAAAAAGGTAAATGGTTGAGAACCTTATTTACAAATTATAGATGTAAGTGCATCTCACTTTGAACAAACAAATCACAAAACAATACTAGTACTTTTCACTAATAAGAATGCAGCTGGCTTTCTTGGTTTAGTTTGGTCTGGTGCAGTCACGTCTAATTTCACCCTGATTCCCAGTCAAGACTCCAACACGGCCAAGCTTAGTGATGGCTGTGATGAAAGCTTGGTTGAAAGCAAATTTATTTGATGCAAATTGGTCCACAGTGAACCTGGAACGCTTATCTGTAAACAAAACTTGATCAGAGGTGAACAATCCCTTTCCTTGCTGGAGATTTTTGTAGTAAACATTGTCGAAAGTATCAGGGGAGGTTGGATCCATATTAATGGCAATTCTGGGGTCAACATGAATCGGGCACATTTGCCTCAGTTGCATGGTATACTGTAGATTCAGGGTTCGGTCAATTCTACTTCGAGGACTGAAATTGTAAATGCGCTTAGAGAATCTGCTGCAGTGGGAAAATCCAATCGTATGTGCACCTTCAAGAATAGCCAAACCTAAAATCATTTGCAGTTGTTCTGGTACTAAAGTTTTAGATTTGGATATTCAATTTGAGTGCTTGTGCGTACCTGATAAAGCAATCATATCAGTTTGGTCAAGGCCATGCCTAGAAAACATGGCATTGAGCTGGTCCAAGTTAAATTCTGGTTTTGGAAGATTTCTTGGTACACTTGCTATGGTAGATATTCTCCCATCACGCCTTCCCAATTCGACCGGATAAAATGGCCCACCGGCCTGCACAAACAAGGCAATTTCTTCTCTTTCAATTCTACCAAAAATATCGCTGAAATCCATTCGGGATGAACTCTATCAAAGCTCGTAATACTATAGTCTATAGTGTGTAATTAACTTTGCAACGATTACGTACCAAGGAAACAACTTCTCGGGTGGCCAAGGCTAGTATATCTGCACATGAAACTTTCTTTGTGCACCGAGGATCACTTTCTACAGCTGCTTTGGCTTTGATCACGGTGTCAAATCCATCTCCAGCAAGTGAAAGATTATCAGGGTGATCCTTCTCAGCGTTGTTATTTGGTAAGACAATCAAGATGGAAGCATCACATCCCTGTAGACATGTAGAAAAAAATCCAGCAGCATTAGCTAGCTCTGTTCAAAGCAAATATGATCAAATGTGAACTTCATAATCAAATTGTTCCATTATAAGAACCATGCATTAATTATTTTAGACGAACCCGAACAAAACAATCATGGAAAAAGAGCCGCAGAGTTGCAGGAGCAGTAACAAATGTCTGCCTGAACTTAGCTTGGACTGCACTCCGGACAAGGGATTCCACATTTGGACATGTGTTACGGTAGAAGTTTCTGGTGAGTAATTGAGCATAAGATGTGGTTAAGGTTGTTAAGAAGAGAGTGAGAAGCAAAAGGGAAGGGCATTTCCTAGCCATTCTGGAATCTGGATTGTACACGGGATCCTCTGCTCTCTTCGTTCTTTTATTATTTAAAACTCGAGTGAATAATGTCATATGAGAACAATAACCTATAAGAACATATATATCTTGAGTGTGCTAATAATTAAGGCAGATACAGTTTGGCCAGTTCTTGATTGATGAATTCCCACTGGGATTGAAGCAGGAATGAGCTTTAATCATTGCACCCAGTGACTGAGGGATTACTAGTGTAAGAATATTCGCACAAAGCGACAAATATAGTACGAATGAATCGACATGAGTGGGTTATCAATGTCTACATTTTCAATCACGGAGTGACAAATCTGGAGTAAGGAATCTGCAAGGGACAAAAAACAACAGAAGCTTTTGGCATATAATTTAGAATTCAAGACTGCCTCCTCAGTAACTAACTAGAGATTTTCTGACATGCAACTATGCAGACCAGAAACAGCTACATTGCGCCAAATTTGGGCGGTCCAACTTACAACTGTTCATGTTTTGTTTGTGGTACAATTGGAGATTAATTTTTCTTGATTGGTTAAAAATCAGTACTATTATTGCCCATAACTACAATTCATAGAACTCATAATTGTGTGAACAAGAAGTAGTTCCATCCAATCTTCCAAGAATCTCTTCAACATAGTACAACCGCTGTTGGGTATAAATAATTTATTCTAGGAATCGTTTTCTAAGTATCTGTCCATCAAGTCTTTCAAGACAATTTGATTAAGATAATGTTTAATATTACAAGTTCTGTGATTGACTCAATCATTAAAGCAACCGTTGTTGGTCACATGTTTGACAATGATTATCTTTGGAAAAGCATCCGTGAATGAGGTCCGCTTGGATAGCGAATCAATAAAATGACAACAGTGTTTAATCTTTAAAGAAAGGAACTGTAAAGTGTTTACTCTTTGTGTACAAAAACACATGGTGATGCCCTTAGAAAGGAACTTTAAAACACATGGTGATGCCCTTAGAAAGGAACTTTAAAACATTTCTTGTTTTTCTTGTAAATTTCCATTCTTGTCACTTACTGTATTTGACTTAAAAAAACAAAATCCATGTTTTTGTTATGGTAGTAATGCTGAAAATTAGTCAAATTTGTTGATATTTATGAATAGGTCAAAAGATTAATAAATCTATACTTTACTCTAATTAGTTGAAATGCGTCAAACTATATAGACTAAATTATTTTCGATTCTTTTTATTTGGATCCTCATATATTTTGATTTCTTATAAAAGGAATAGCAGATTTTACTTCAAGTTAAAATAAGTTTGAAACTAAATTCTATGTAAAGTAGTTCTAGTTTTTAAGGCAATTTAAATAATTTTTAAGTTACAATTTTACAATTAAACATTTAGTAAGCACAATTTTATTTTTAAATTTGTTCAATTCTTTTTAATTTCTTGTTATAAAATTATAGATGATAATTTTTAACAAATTCCAAGTGTGGATGGATTAAAGGCTCATGGGTAGGAATAGCTATATATTTAGAAGCAAATAGATTAAATTTATTTTTAATTACACTAGAAAGTAAATTGATTGACATTATGGGATTCCTAATTTCTCGCACACCATATTTATTTGAACTCCCTTTACCTATAACCTATAGAAGTACATCTCAATTCATAATTTTTTGCGCTAAAACAATACCTATTCGAATACTGTGTAAAAACAATATCTATTCGAGCTCTTTTTACATGTAAGAGGGTAAAAGTACATTTCGATACATAACTTTTTGTATTGAAACAATACCTATTCGAACTCCCTTTACTTGTAAAAAGGTAAAAGTATCATTTCGATACATAACTTTTGTACTGAAACAACACTTATTCAAACTCTCTTTATTTACTGGAGTAGATTTTAGATCTATCAATTTTGTTTATTCAAACCCCTTTACTTGTAAAACTACATCTTATATCAACAGATTTTGTATGGCCAGAGTTCTTCCTACCTAGTTGAATTGGGAAAAGCTGTAGGTCATTAACCTGAAACTGAAAAAATACATAAACTTGGTTTAAGAACCAAACTGTGAAGCCTTAGACTTGTAAATTGATTTCTTTCAACTTTCTTTTTACATGCATAATTGTAAAATGATTTACTTTCCTATTTTTCTATTCAGACAAAATAATTTGTCACTATAATATCATGCAAATACATATGGAATTCATTCCTTATTACTCTATGTTACTCTTAATTACAATGTAAATAGAATAAGGGACTGAAAAAATACATAAGCTGCATTGGGAACCAACCCTCAAATTCTTATTGGTGTATCCAGGCTCTTGCCAGTGATCAAGAATACGATGTACATGCATGAATGTAGGATGATTTACCTTTCCCTTTTCTTTTTTTTTTCCTTAGAATTTGATGAACTTTCAATCTTTAGACATTTGCTAATTTCACCAATTCAAAATTTTCATCATTTTTTGATTTCTTCGAAAACATTAATATCAATGTTCTGAAACTTTAATCATACGATTAAAGTATGGTTGAAATACGTTCGACTAAGAAGGGGAGGGGATGAGTATTATATTGAATCAAACTTTAAAACAAAACTTTAAAAGCCAAAACCTTAGCCCATCAATGTCCAATGTCCAATGTCCAATGTCCAAATCCAAACTCGAGCATCATAACAAGCTAAAATAGGCTCGAGTTCAGATAAAACTACCTTGCTGCAAGTAACAGACACTTGCTGCCTAAATATACTTTGCCATCAAAATAGGCAAACATTCGGCATCCATTATCAAGAGATCTTATTTAACAATTTTACTACTCAACAATTCACCAAAAATGTTTTTTTAAAAAAGCAAGGATAATAGCGCAAATGATAATTGTTGGACAAAAGTCGCCATTGCACTCAAACAATATACTGCAACCAAGCACCTGCAATAGTCAAGTAATCATCACCTCTCTCGTAGTAGAAAAGGGTCTGCAAATGAATTACCTATTACTGATAATAAATAATAGTTAACCTTTTCACACAAATATTTTTATAATTCTCATCTTACATCAAGTCAATGAAGGCCGTATATTGTAAAATCCAGGTTTGTAATGTTTGTTTTAAGAGATCAAAACAAACTATGTACTTACAAGTCGCTCAAAAAACCAAAAATCACCATTACTAAATTCATTCCTTCATATGCTTTTCTTCCACAGTAGCTTCATTTCAATTTTAAGAAACACCAAACTAATAACAACTACAAACATCCTCAGAACAGAAGTAGAAAAAGTATGATTAAAGCAAAATATAGCTAATTTTAAATTATTGAAAATAGAGATAAACTAGAAGATAAGTAGCATGTGACATGAACTTTCTTGACAAACAAGAATACGCTAAATTAGACGCCATTTACCACTTTTAGTTTTTTTTTACTCCCTCAATAAGGCATAAAACGAGATGTTGATGAATACCTGTACATCATCTGATTTAGCACAACCAACTTCCTAGCTGCCTAGAAGAACTCTCCGAGGGTCAAGCTGCCCACTACAATAACTTGAAGGAACAGCAGAAAGTTCTTGCCTTCCTCTCCATTCCTCACCAGGTTTTAGAGTGATAGGTTTTTCCACAGCAGCTGCCTCCACACATAACATGTGCTTGTATTCTTCATCCCCAAAATCAGCCATTGCCTTTGCTTTCTTCTCCCAAGGGTTCCACACCACTGAACAAGGAACAACAAATAAATTGCAATTGGTACTAGCTTTTTCAATAAGAGAACCATAAAACTTCTGTAATTATATATCAATTCTAGGATTGATGTAGATTGGTTCTGTAAAGAGAACTCTTCTACAAATGCTTTAAGATACTTTAATGAAAGAGTTTCTTGGGTGCTAAAACTCAATTGAATTTTTTCTTTTGGGAGAAATTTTCAGAATAAAAAATTCTTCTGTTTTTTTCATCCACTCCAACTTCATTCCTAATCCCTCTCACTCCCTCCCTCCTCTCCTTGACCTTCCCCAACCTCCCTCCTTTTCCTTTCAACAGCAAGCCTTTCTCACTCCTCCTTTCACTCCCCGCCAGCCTTATCCCTCCAGACTATAGATATGCAAATTTAGAGAGAGAAAGAAGCAACAAATTTGCACAAACACGCACACTAATACAAGTACAGAGGGACCTGATAGAAAAGAATTAAGAAAGGAAAGTGCACTGCATTGTACTTCATTTTTGTATAGACTCAGATCTGAGAAACAACTTGCTTTTATTTTCTCCAGATGGGTTTTCTGGCGGTGAAGTTGCGGTGTTGGGTGGGAGTGGTGGGGGTGACATTTGGAGGTAGGGGGTGGGGAATGGAGGTTTTAATAGTGAGGGTGGTGGTGGAACATAAGGAAATTATTATTTTTTTTCTTTTTCTAAGCATAAATGATCTAAAAACAAGTAGAACTCTCTTCTTCATTTTCCATTCCATAGATCACTTCTTTTTGCAGCGTCTATGAAAACAACCCAGACAGCATTTTTTGCTAAACATACAAGTGTTCTTGTAAAACCAACACAAACAGAGCACTATACGAGACTCTTGCGACTAGAGAAAAAAGAACACAACACAAATTTAATAGTAGTAACCAGATATTTCTCAATGAGGTCTTGAGTATTAAAATTCAAATTATTTTGCCTAATATGTAACTATGTAAGGAAAAGTAAGGCCCTGATGACAGCGTGGCAGGGGCACCATCTGCAAAAAATTCAGATTACTAGATTTCAATAAAGAAAAAGGCTAGAAATGAACTGTCATGGGGCCCTTATTGCACATGATATTGATTTGACCAATACAAAGCCAAAAAAGGTGTCCAAACCATCACTTCAACAAAGTCAAAATGGAAAATTAGAATACTCAAACACTAAATTCGTTTCTCATTAGTCAAGCATAAGGAAATTCAGCTACTTCTAAGGAATAATTGGCACACTCAAGTAAGAACATGGAAAATTCCAATCTTACCAGCATCAGGGAGTCCATCTTTACGAATGACAAATGTTCTTTTCTTTTCATGATCCAGGATTGCAATCTTTGTAGGTGTTCCAAGATATATTTTGTCCACCTGATCAACACATAGAACAAAATTCAGTGATATCTAATGGGCTAAATGCACAGATCAACTGCAAAAAAACACATGAAACTTACTTCAGATTCAAAAGTAATAGCATCCCCTTGTTCAGTGAATCGCTCCTTATTCTGCAAGTTATCAAGGTAATCCAGAGTCTCCAATCCTTCCACACGAACTTCACTGTAGTGAGAAAAAGGGTCAAATACATCATGGGCTCACAGCAGATACTGTGATGTGTGGTGAAGTAGTTATCTGCTAATTTAGACATAAAATAACAAGGAACAATTCAAATACACAATGCACAATCCAAACAACATCACCAATAAATAAATCAGCGACGCTCAAAAACTAATTGGAAATATCTACTCTTAATAAAAACTCCATAGAAACCTCAATAATCCAACCTCCAGCTTACCATTTAGGGCTACATATTCTTGTTCTTGAAAAGAAAACATTACCAACTCCCTTTCACCCAGCACAATCCAGAAAGGGGGAGAAAAAATCATATTGAATTGCATTGCCGATAGATTTATTATTTGCCTTCCCCCAAAACATAGAAAAAATAACAATAGAAACATTACACGGAAAGTACACAAATTGAAAGCTACAACTTTGATTTCTTGCCTTTACTAGAATTGACAGTATATATTAATGGCAAAGGCACCAATATTGTCAGCCTAATAAAACAAATTGTCTTCCCTGTAAAAGTTTCCAAGCTCTTTTGTAAAAAAATTAAAACCTGATCTCTCAAGCATACATCAGGTAGCAGAAACTAGCAATACACACTCTGAGAAATTGACACATCGAGTCATACAAATGTTTACCAGAAGTGAAGGCTTTACATACATGCATTTTATGCCATGGTTTCATATTTTTCTTTCATTATCCTCCACTATCAGAATTATATAGGATACCTCCACATTGACACTGATGATCCATAACTGATACTAGGGCTTTTCACTTATTTAATGTGCGCTAAAGTGCCAAACTCGATTACTCCTTTCCAAATCACAGAAAATATATGAAAGATTTTGCACAATTAAAAGTTATGCAACTTAAAGACTAACTAAAGAATCAAAAAGGAAACTAACAAGACAATTAAATAGAAGAGAAGCACACTCAATAAGCCAACTTAAATGTTCACCTTATATCTGAAACTGAGAAATAAGTGTGATATGCAAATGTAAATGTGAATGGTTTTGCATCTGTGTTGGTGTTTCTGATGCGAGATATCAACATCAAATCGCCAGCAGGTGACAAACTAATTCTCAAGCGGAATTCAAAACTGCAAACATAAATAAGATGGCAGACACACATGCGAGAATGAGTACATAATATGTAAGTGAGGTGAATCTAAAACACAGTTTAAAAATAGTCAGACTATAGAAGTAAATTCCCACATATGCACCTGTGAGGCCAGATCTTCATGTCTTCTTCTGTGGGCTTGAGAATCAAATCAACAAAAGCCCTGGCAGAGGTGCTTGATGGAAATGGAGGAGGGTCAATGTCAATGTTCCAAATCCTATTTCGAGCAAATCCATGTTGCTCCAGGGAGCCATGATTTGAAAACTGCAGACAACCCGCAGTCCCATTTCACTATGACATAAATAGCAGCAATTTTGAAAAGGCAAAGTCTGAGAATCACGTACTTGAGGGAAGCAAATAGGAATGCCTCCACGAATTGCCTTTGGAGGTTTGAAAATGGCCTGTTAAGATATAATAAGAGTGAAATATTGTGGAAATTAAGTGAAAGATGTCGACATTTCTGTAGTTGTTTGAGTGAAAGAGCAGAATATACTCCAAAAGCTCAAACCTGTATCTAGAGATCTACAAACAGTGAAATTAAATAACAAGTGCAACTGAAGAATTTAACACAAAGAGCACCAAGAGTAAGAATGTAATCAACTCTTAGTTAACTTTTTGGTTTTGAGAAAACACAGAGAGAGAGAAAGAGAGAAATGGATGCGAGAATGAGCTTACCACAAGGGCCTAGCAATAATATTATTTCTAAGCTGATGATTTAAATGGTAGACAAGGTATTCTAGACTCAAATCCTAAAGTAAACAAGATAAACTTAATTCAACTTTGGTTAATGAAAAATAGTTACATCTCAGACAGGCTGCATGCCGTTGAGTGGCTCAGTAAGAGATGCTAATAAAATAGCCTATGACCTATTATCTATTTATAGTCTTAACTATCAACCCACTGAACCGCACTCTCCTAACAAAAACCTCAAAGACCAAGTCCAAAAAACCTGATTAAAAGAGTGGCTTTACTCCCATGAGATAGTGGGTCAATATGTATCCAGGATCTAGTAGGCCCATAAGCAAATATACTTTTATCTATTAAATGAGTTTTTAAAGTGAAGCACTTTAACAAAGCAAGTCTGGAAATGACTTCAAATCAACTCACCTTGCTACTGAGAAAAAGCAACTCCTCCCCATGATCATTTTTCCAAGAAGTCACATGACCCCCATACAGATACACCTGTGAAGGACAAAGTTCATAGCTTCCTCAACATGGTCAACGAAATAACTGAAAATTGAGAGCTGAGAATTTTGAGTCCAATCTTCATGAACATAGAGAAATAAGCATCAAACTTGATAAGCACAAGAAATAAGCTGTAAAGTCATTTATTCAAACTCTTAACAAAACCAACAAAAATTTAGGGGGGAAAAAAAAGAAAGAAAGAAGAAGAGGTAGAAGAACAAAATTCATAAAGAGGATCACACATCTATTGGGATCCAAATTTCAACCTGATCACCTTGTTTGGTTTTGATACCAACATATTCTCATCTCTGGGTGGGATCCTGTTGTTCCATATTTCTAAAGCACAACACATTCACTTTTCTGACATCTGATATGGGAAAACTAGCATCTAGCAAGTTTTACCCCTATAGTAGCATCTAAATGTGCAAATGTCATAGCAGCCCTGGGGTTGATTAAATCCTCTGCAAGCACATAAGCAGCTTGCATAGAAGATGGACCCCTCCTTGGTAGTAGTAATTCTTTCTTGTAAAGGACTAAGGTTGAGTTGGAAACACTTTCACCTATCTCTGATTTTATTCAGTTTCTTATGCCAAAAAAGATCGGCCAATGATTAGCATATATAAGTCTCCATGTCAATCAAGTCATAGTTCTATTTCTCCACTGAAAAAGATAAGTATTTGAAATAAGAAGAAAGCATCACCTAAACTCTTATTCACAAATTGTTATATGGGTTTCTGCATAAGTCTTATTCGCATTTTTCCAGCTGTAGATATCGCCACAGCTGTTTATCATTTTGCTGCAGTTGTTTATAATATGTTTCAGACTGTATATAAAGCATGAATTATCCCTTGGTGCAAACAAGTAATTTTTAAAATCCATAATAACTGTAATCCAATGTATAATGATCCATGCTAGGGTATTATATAATTATTTCCAAATCAATTGTATAGAAACTATAACATATGTAATTATCTCAAAGTGATCAACTTTAAATATCAACCTATGTTTCCAGCAAAATTTCACTAATTTCCTAATATATACTGTATTTAGTCTTAAGGTATATTTGGGAGCAAACAAGTATCAAGTATGCATATCTAAATTTATGACATAAAATATTTCTCCTAGAGTTGGACATTTCTTGATTCAAAGTAACAGATCTATCTTTGTAATGCGTTACATCACATACATGACCCTATTTAATCTTGAAACTCTTCCTGCTTACAGATTATTAACTCCAATACAAACCTCTACCATGGACCCCAAAAAATGATCTAATTTGCACGAAATAGAAAGAAAAATCGCAATGGAGAAAGCATTTCCAAACGTATCCAGATATAATCTCACTTGCAACCAAACAAAAGAACTGCCCACTTTTTTTCTTTTCCCCCTCCAAGAAGGTATGCAAATCAGACAAGAAACCACGGGGTTGTTAATTTTTAAAGCAAAAGTGAAGATCATCCATAAAAGTCCTCATGCATCAAGAATGCAGAATCCAACAATTTCTGATTACTATGCAGAAAATCATGTGCAGCTTTTTTTTACTGGGATCTCCTCAAACCATGGTGGATCAAATGTGATATCATTGGATCAAAAAGTAATCTTTGAATCGTCATCACATACTCAAATGAAAAAGACAAAAAAAGAAGAGAAAAATCTAAAACCCATCTCAAAGGTACCGCAACCCAACCCCCAAAAAAAATTACTGAATTACCAAGAATCTTGACATACAAAGTCACAATCACCCAATAATGACAGCGAATCACGACAAACACATAAAGAATGGATTTTTCAAACAATGATGGATGACCCCCCAAAAGAAAATGCAAATTCAGTTGGGTTACCTCGGCGGAGCTGCCCCGGACATCCCGGAGGACAATTTTATCAAGGCCATTGATGCCCTTAAACACCTCCACAGGGAGCCTGTCCCTCTCGCTCCCACCACCACTTGTTGCTGCAGTTCCAGCCCCACTCGCAATAGCTGCCGTCGTAACAGTTGCCGGTGCCCCCACTACCGTCGCCGGCGAGGTCGTTGATTGAGGGGTTGAAGACATGAGAACAATCTCTATAGAGTAAAAAAGAAAAATCCACAGATTCAGGCCTCCCCCTTGATAAAGACTGGATCTTTACTTATCAAAAAATCTATACTCCAATTGCATTAACTGATTCAATTAACAAAATTACTACTACAATTTCAGATGGTTTTAGTTTGCCTGGGTTGTTTGTCAATTTCCAAGATTTTTTATTTTTTTTCTGTTGAGGTGTGGGAATTGGGGTGGTACAGTACTACAGACAGAGACTACAGAGTACAACAAATACAGAGAGAGAGAGAAAGAGAGAGAGAGAGAGAGAGAGGGGAAGAGGAGGAGGAGGAGCTATGGAGCCCTGCCAACCAGCCAGCCCAGGAGGAGGAGGGGATTAAGAAGTGAATCTTCTGTTTATTTATCCTAATTAATTAATTAATTATACATACCGATTCTTTTTTTAGTATTTCAATACGTCACAGTCACACTATATGTGCGTTTTTTTCCTCGCTTTCTTTCTTTTGGTAAAGACTTGGGCTCCACTTTTTTTTGTTGTTGATATAATGATACCTATAAATAAATAAATAAATAATTTCACACAAATATTCACCCATGCCTCCACATTTTTAAAAATTAATATGAGTTTTTTTTTTCTTTTTGCAAACTTTGAATTACTAAAAAAATTAAAATGTGAATCTTAAAAATCCAACTTAAATTGATGCCATTTCATGGTGTTGTTCATAATGTTATTTATTTATAACAGAGAAAATATGTTCCGCTTTTCATTTTGAGGTATTTTTTTAAATTACAAAGTGTAATACATTTAATATATAATTAAATATATAAAAAAATTTAATTATAAATTTTTATTATTAGTAAGGATAATAAATAAATAAACTTTTTTTTTAGAGAACAAATAAAATTTTTGAAACTAAACTATATCTGTATGGGGATGGAGAAAGTATAATTTTGTTCTGTATCATGAAAGATACATGGGAAAAATGGGCCCAAAAAAATATTATTATACTTCTTAAAAAATATAAAATCACAATGAAACATAAATTTTGAAAATAATCTTAAAAAGTAGGTATGTTTGTGTATTTATTTCTTACTATAATTTGAAATTTTAATAAAGTTGCACTAAAAATAACACTACCAATTTCCAAACTTGTGATTAAAATTATTAAAAGTCACTAGCACAAAAAAATATTTTTCTTATGGCTCTCACTTTAATTCTAATGATTAGGGGTAAAGTTCATGAGAACTCATTGTGGTAACTTTGTCACGTTAGTTTATAATTGCGATTTTTGAAATTTACCCAAGTATTACAAAGCAAAGGTCCATTTAAATATCTTTAATTGGAAAATGATGCAAAAAAATTATCATGTATAATAAATAAATAAAAAAAGTAAAGTACGACCCCACATTACCCACTTCGCGAGTGTGGGAGGAGAGAAATCTAAATGTACGCAACTTTATCCCTTCTATTTTTAGCAAAGAGATTGTTTTCAGAATTTAAGCCATAAACCTGCCACTTGTAAAAAAATTATCATGTATATGCAATAAAAATATAAAGATTCATTCGAAATTCTTAAAAGAAAATGAAAGTATAACCCAATAGAACTAACTTGCTACGTCTTAAAAAAAAAATTATTTCAAAAAATTTATTTATTTTAAAAAATAAAAATTTACTTTTAATGTGAAATTCTTGTATTATTTTAATTAATAATAATATATAATTTAAATTAAAAAAATATAAATATAAATATAAAATTATATATTTCATTATATATTAAATGTATTATTTTTTACAATTAAAAATAAAAAAAAATTTAGCCGGAGAGAGTAATTGCTTTTATTGTTATGGATAAATTACCAAAATTCCCCTAAAGTTTGAGTTTATTACCAATGCCTCCTGTAGTTTGGTGAAGTTATCAATACCCCCTTACTATTATATTTAACTATTTTATTGAGTAAAATGACAAAAATATCCTTTACAAAACATATGCAAATGCAGCAAATAAAATATAAAAAAAAAATTAAAAGTGTTTGTAAAATTTTGTGTTAATATCTTGTATAATTAATAAATTATTATAGATATATTTTATATTTTATTAATTTAATTTATACATTTTCATTGTTAATATGAATAATATAATAATTTTATATTAAAAATAAGTAAATTTTTATAATCATACACTTTTCTAGGTAATAAAAAAAATTTTGTTTTTGAAATTTCGTCCTAATTTTGTCCCAAAAAACTAAAAAAAGCAAATGCAAATGTTAGAGGAATAAGGATAATTTCATCCAAAAATTTTAATTTTTTCTATAATTATAATGGAACTATTAAATTGGACTTATATGTTATAAAAATCTAAATTTTAGGGAGGTATTGGTAGTTTCGCCAAATCATAAAGGGGTATTGGCAATAAACTCAAATCTCGGGAGGTTTTTGGTAATTTATCCTATTGTTATTGGACAAAATTTTGTAACTTCGCCTTGTCTTTGTCGAGGTTGGTTGGGTCTTACACGAAAGGAAGCATTAAATAAGAAAGCAACTATTTGATCACCGTAACAAAATCTGGATTATGGAAACACAACACCTATGTAAATTTAACAATGATATGACATACAAGTTTGTACCTTGTGGTGTAAGTTTATTAGAAAATTAAATAATAAAATAGGGGGTTCTTTTGTTTTTTCATTTGTTTTTGAAGCCATATTTATTCAACCATCGAATGCAGTGACAAAACTTATTAATTTAATGCATATAAATTGTATTTTAAAATATATTTTTATATTTTTTTAAAGTAAATTTTGTTAGATAAAAATTATTTTAAAAAGTAAAAATAAATATAAAAATAAATTTTAAAATGCAATATGTATACAACATTGTTGGCAATATATGCATTTGAAACACATTCCGTACGCAACATTGATGGCAATATGTATTTAGATTGCGTTTTAAAATGTATTTTTATACTATTATTCAATGACTAGTAGTGCAATAAGGGTTGGCAAAAGATCACACTTAAATCAAATGGTTCTGTATTTTAATCTTTCTAACTCATTCTACCACTACAAAATCAAAGTTCAAAAAAATTGGCCATCCATAAGTACTTATAAAGAATTTTTCAAAAAAATAACAATAATTTTGGACATTTTGAATACACGTTTTATCTTATATTTTTCATATTAAAAAGTGTAAAAATATTTTTTGAAAATAGATAGTGGCCAACATTTGTTAAGTTACACCAAGTAAGAAATGTAGAACAATTAGTTCATAAGGCTTTTTATAATATTTTTATAACAATAGTGCATGGATAGTTCAACCTATTTTTTTATGAATTTTTCTAGAATTCCCCTTTCTTGAATATCATTAAAAAAAATTTTGGATTGCCCAGCATTCCACCACTTAGTAACCCAAATCCAAGATGCATCTTTCTCTACAGGACTTTGAAAAGGTAAACTGAGCTGATGTCTACTACAATATCTGATGTCCACTACGATATCTGCTATATGCTTAGATTGTGTTTCATGTGCAAAAAATTAACTTTTTTCATATAAAAATAAAACATTAAAACACATTTTTATCTCATTTCAAACTTATATTTAACATTCGAAATTCAAAATTCAAAATTTCCTTCCTAAATTCTCCTCACATAATTTTTAAAAAATTTCAATCTAATAAACTTTTTATTTTAACTCAAAAATACTTTTTATATTAAAAAAAATTCCTACCAAAATTTTTACACCTTTCAATACAAAATTTTTCAAATAAATCACAATCCAAACACAACCAAAATTTCTCATTTTTGAGAAGGTGTGAATCCACAATGGAGTTGTCTAGAGTAAATTGACTAAATATTACTTTTTTTTTCAAAATTTAAAAAATATTGTTATTTTGGTAGGAGTTCAAAATTTGCTACGAGTTGGAGTTGGAAAATTTCCAAAAATTGACTTCCTTTATTTATTTTTTTTAAAAATTATTCAATTATAACTAATTTGTTGAATGAAAAAAAATGTATATGCCTCACTTTTTAACCAAAATAAAGGACTTTAATTTTTTGTCGTTCAATTATTTTTGTATATTTGTGTACATTATTTTTGTAAATTTTTTGTATATTATTATTTCGTACTAATTTATTGAGGGAAAAAAAGTATAGATGCCTTATTTTTTAACCAAAATAGAGGACTTCTTCAATTATTGTTGTACATTATTTTTGTATATTTTTGTACATTATTTTTCTGTACTTTATTTCGTAACAAACTACAAAAAAAATAAAAATTGAACATTATTATTTTGTACATTATTTTTTAGCATTATTTCTGTACATTATATTTTGTACAATATTTTTGTATATTATTTTTCCGTACATTATTTTTTCACACTATTGTTGAACAACAAATTATTTTATTTTTAACTAATTTTTTATATACATGTAATCATAAAAAAGTACCAAAATTCAAAATATGTCAACCTCAAATGCATAAATTTTATACAAAAAATAATAGAACTAGTAAAAAAGTTATATTTTTGAACAAATTACAAAAAAAATCCAGTTCCACAACGAAGATCTCTAATATTTCTATGTAATTGTTGCCTAGGGAGTTGAGGCTATGGGTTTACACGGGTTTGGCATTGGAAACCTTGTGTCTTTGATGAGTCTAGATCAAATGGAATAGATTCACCTATCTGTAGTCCCTCGCAAGGATGCCTACAGCATTCATAGACAAAATCATATGTGGAAATTTGAGATAATATGCTAGCGTCAAAATGCAATTAATTGTCAATTTTAGGTGTCTTCTCATGTGGCTCATCGGACTACTGAGGGAACGAATTATAATTAAATATCTTATCAACATCATATTCTATATGGTGACTAGATGTAGATGGATGATCATGTGATTCTTGAAATCCATTTTGGCCTTGAAATTTTGAATGTGTTATCTGCATCCGGTGACTCTTCTCAATAATCGTTAATACACGAGAAGAAATATCACGTACATTGGCAATGACCACTTTCGAATCTATCTCCAAATTGTTGAAAGTATTGTGAATCAAATCATACACTTGTTCCCAACATTCACCCTGCAAATAAAGTTTATAAAGCAGGGTCACACTAATAAATAATAAACATAATAAACATAAATTTAATTTATAAAAATAAATAAAATTTAATACGTTTAATATTGTTAATAAGAGTAATACTAAATATTACATCACATAAAAACAAACACATAGATATTAAAATAATAAAAAGTATATGTTTATAATTTTAGTCTATAAAATTTCTACAGTAAATTCTACAAAAAAAAAATTAAAGTAGATGAGAGTGAATAAATAAATCCAAAAAAAATAAAATTTCACAAGAGTAAATGAAAGAATAATCATTCAAGTCTTAAAAGACAATACATAAATAAATTTTATAAAATTCTTTGTAATTTGTTTTACTTTAATTCAACTATTCTACATTTTTAAGACAATTAATTAAGCCTTAATTAAATATTTAATAATATTAAAATAAATTTAAAAATTTTAATAATATTAAAAAAAACCCAACACATAATAATAATGTGTGAAAAACAAATCTAATCATATTAGAATTAAAAAAAAACTTAAAAGGGAATGCGGCCCAATTGTTAAGGATTAGGGACAGGGGTGAGGGGTCACTTACCCTACGTGGATCCGCCATTGCAAGAAAAATTAAAGGGAAATATGAGATTAGGGGTAGGAGTGAGGGGTCAAGTGACCCCCCTAGAGCTACTTAATGGATCCGGCCCTGAATAAAAGGACAATAACAATTAAAACATTAAATACATTGTTAAATATTGCAAAAATAAAAATATCATATACATACCCAAAACTTGATAATCGATGTAATTGGACTGACACCCTAGATAGGGCGATGCACGGAATTACTTATTGTACGCGTAATCTGGCGATACCAAATCATGTATTTTGAAAAATACTACGTAGGTTCATTGGCAAGAAATCCATAGACAATGATATCTCTCCGCCTATTCCACCTATTAATATAATGTACATGTCGAGATATCCAATTAATGTCTTTTCTGTCTCAATGATCGATCTTATACAATTTCAAATCCGTATCAACAGCCGCAAGAATAGTCTGATGATAGCCGAATTATCGCATAACATGCTCAGGTAAATGCAGTTCAACAACATCAAAGTTTATTAGAGGCACGCTTACACACCAAATATTTTGTTCATGTAAGTAATAATCCGACAACTGATACAAATTTCCCTATGAATATGGTTGCCAAATAAACTATAATATAACAAAAGTTAATTATAATTATCATTTCAATGAAAATTAGCTTTTGAAAAGAATAAAACAAATAAGTGTTAATATTGTATTACTTACATTATCTTCTGTCATATAATTCAATTGATTTCGATACATGTGCAACACATATGAACCAACATTGATAAAACTCAAACTGGTGTTCCACTTACAACAAATTGAGCACATCAATATAAAATATGAGATACAAAAATAAGGAAAAAAATCTGACATGCAAAAATTTGAAAAACACACATAAAAGCTCGAGGTCCATTGTTCATGTCGGGAAAAACCAAAATAAGTTGGATCCACACATGAGGCTAAGGTCTAATTTTCAGTAATTTCTCTCATGCCCACAACTACAGAATGCTTAGTGAGTCACATATACCGACCGTATATATTCGTGATGCCTGACACAATGCCTATTTAGAGAGACTAAAGCAGTGCTGCCCCAACTTTATTTTGATGCATCATCTATATCTTTTAATAGAAACATGTATATTAAATTGATTTTAATGTCTAATTTATCACCCATAATAGAATCCAAAATCTACATTATCTGACATCTAGCATGTTGTAATACCTCCTAATCATTGGCTTCAGGCATGAGAGGTGAAACTCTAAATGTATAGTCGCACTCTTTAACTTTAGTCCATCCCCATTAAAATTCTCGGAAGCCAGTATTTAACCCAAAAGTTTCTGACATATAGTTTGTCAATCCTCTATCATATAACTAGGGTATTTTCATCAATTGGTAAACCACATAATACCGCGACATCTTGTAAAGTCACAATCATTTTACCCACTGGGAGGTGAAAGGTGTGAGTCTCATGTCACCATCTATTCACTAGTGTCGTAATCAATAAATGGTCTATCTGTATGGACCTCATCATATATACACTATAAAATCTAATTCAAAACAGAATGTTATGCACCCTAATGTCGAGTGGGGTAATTCTCCAAAACTCTGCATCCAACCTGAGCATTCTCAAATTGAGGGTATCAGAGTCTCTCTAAACAATTTCCAAATGATGCGAGAACTGTAATATCAATACATTCGGTTGACGCGGTCCCGGGGATAAATATGGCAACTTGTATGCTATATCATCTCCATCCATCACCTAAGTATATTAAATATATTATGGATTGTTTTTTACATAATATTAATACAAGTTATTTAATGTACATGAAAATTGCATTACGTACTAGTGAACAAAGCATACTTATACTATGAATAAATATATAAATTTTAGTAAAAAAAATCATACGCACAATCAACATAACAAACGTTCATTCGACAATATCATTCAATAATATTACATTTAAAACTGAAAGCAAATATTACATAAAACCCTAAATAATCAACTCAAAAGCTACTATAATATATCACGGATACATGGTTGTTCTATCTCTAAGCCTCTCCATGTTTGGACATACTTTTCTGTTGTGTCCATTTTCTTCACATGCCTTGCATTTTTACCTTTGTGCCTGATTTATTTCATTCTTTATACGGGTACATCTTAGACGATCGGATTGATCTTTGACACGGTTTTGATTGACTGTCGATGAAAATGTGCAAGTGGCAAATAGTTCTGGTAGAAGTTTGCAGAGTACATTTCAACCATTTTCTACGCAGTATATACTCCATCAATAAGTGCCAAAGTCACCATTCCCATTTGGGCACAAACTTTCATCGCATGCAGCAATGAATCTTATAAATTTCAAACTTTCCATACATGTAATTGCGATTGTTAATATGCATTGTATGTACATTGCCTCATTTGTCACTATATACTCTAGAGGTGATTTGGTATAATCCTTTTTTTCGCACAAATGTTGTGACCTGGTGATATTTGAATTTATGCTTATTTTTAAAAATCTTTTCAAGAATATTTGATGGCCACGGGTTTCCATTAGCAACATGCTTGCATATTTCGATCCAGTGCAAATCAAAATATTTTATCATTCGATAAAAAGTCACTCACACACACGTTGTGATCGGCAACGTCCTAACACCATTCAAAACACCATTGAATGATTCAGATCGATTAGTGGTCATTATACCATATCAAATCCCACCATCATATCACAATGCCTATTTCTCAGGATGAATATCCATTAGATATTTATGGGCATTTTTATTCAATTCTAGAATTGATTTCATCATTTGGACAAATTTTCGCTGCTGATGTGTACAAGCAACGTGGTACATTAACTCCGTTAAAGCATTGTCTTTTAAATGAGTATTGAGATTCGCTTTGCAAGTCTCAAACAATATCTGTGATGAACAACTAGTGGTTATAACTCACGATTGTTCTCAACTGCTCGCAATATTCTTCTTACTCGATTTGAAATTAAGCAAATCTCTTGACGGCCACAAATAACATGGCGTGATAAATCACGATCAATTTGACAAACGTTCCTTATCAATGATGGCAAAGGCCAAGAGAAGAATATGTCCAACTGCATCCTCACCGACCGCAATAAAGATTTTTTCCTTAGATTTCCCATATTGAAACGTTCAATCAATACGAATCACAAGTTGGCAATGTTGGAAACTATCAGTACGAGGTTTAAATGTCCAAAACACAGAATGAAAAATGTTGAAATCTCCAATACTATTTTCAGTATGTCTCCACTCCACAATCGTGCCTGGATTACAAGATTGGAATACAAGTAAACACTTTTGCAATATGTTGTACGATGACTTCCAATTATCGTACACTATCTCAATAGCTTTCCTTCTTTCTAATCATGTCTTCTTGTATGATATATTCACCCTAAGAGAGCGTACATTTTCAACTATATCAAGGATTTTGTAGGAAGCATTTTCCTTAATATTATTCCGAACTAACTGACCAACCATATCATAATTTAAATTCAGGTGATTCTCTTGTTGTATCTCAGGGTTGTAATCTCGAAGAAGCCATGTTACTTCTTCAACTTTGCCCAAACCCTTCATAAATAATTTTTGTCCCCATAATGAAGAGATCGGACAAACAAACTAGTATAAGTACTTTTATACACTTTTGAAATACCTATATGCACAAATAGACCAATATTTAACTGCATATTACACCTCCTTCTTTGGTCTAAAAAAGCATTTCAACTTCTAACTCCAAAATCCGATCATCAACCTAAACTAGTTGTCGATAATCATCGAATTTGTCTATCATGAAAAGTTTTTTTATCACCAATGTCAAAGTAAAAAGAAATGTTTGCCACTATTTATCCATAGTAGCATCAACGGTTGTGTTCGAAATCCTTCCTTCATGTTGACTAGCACCCAATTATGCTCCTCATCATTATCATCAAATGATCCATCACTATTGTCTACCCATTTCTCTATGGGATCACCACGATGGCACACATTGTGACTTCTGCTTGCAAGTGGTAAGCTATTTATTGCTTGTTGACTTGGTTCTGGAGTATGAAGTTCCTCGGTTAAGGTCGCACAACTTGGTTCCTCATTAAAATTGGCACTACTTGAACCCCTATGAAAAAAAAAAAAAAGGTTCTGGTACAACCCTTACTTGTGGCAAACACGCATCATTCGAACTGAATATGCTATAGGAAAACCATTCATTATTAAGAATCCCCTCTCCACCTCTACTATGTAATATTGTGTGAATAACCCAATACTTGTTTGAGGAACAAATGACATATTGTCCTCAGAAGCAAAGTGATCAGGAATGAATTCTTGACTTATGTATAATTCAACAACATTAAGAGAATCAAATATTGTTGGAATGCATAACATCTTCCTCAACATATCATCATCTTTCACTGGAACACGTATGTACGTAATTGCATGAGGGACGATGCTAATAGGATAGTAGCAGACAACTTTATCCTTAATTGCCTTGCATCAATTTTAGTTACTTAATGCAAAATTCCAAAAAGTTTCGTCAAGCTAATTTTATGATCCATGACAATAAATCGTTTTGGACTAATACTGTATTGGGATCCGTTCGTACCACTAATTATTCTTTATCCCAATATAACACAAGTCTCATATGATCATTTCCTATATTTATATTGTATATGATATCAATAAGGACAAAATTATCATTATTTTGGCAACCAAATTATTAAAGTAATAATTTAAAAACAAAAATGTTTGAATTTTCATTAGTATACATTAAAAACAAGCGAACATATAACTTTCAACCGCTAATACAGTAAAATCACGTCTTACCCCTTCTTTGGATGCATTCTACCACAAACAGGATAAATACTTTTTTCCGCTTATTTCGTTAACCACTTGATTTTAATTAAACATTTAAAATTATATTTCATCAAATCTAACCATAATTTTTTTAGCATCATGGTCAACACCTTTATTCACAGCACATTATTTCAATAATCATCAAAAATTTGCAACAAAAATATTATTCACTACAAATTATTCCAGTAATCATATTGTATTTACAACAAAATCATTATTCACAGTAAATCATTCTAACAATTATATAACATTCATAATGTATTACAAAATGAAAATATTATCAATGGATAATTTATAATACAAAAAAATTTACCTTTGTCTCATTCTTTTGTTTTTCTCTCTTCAAAATGTAGGTTATTTTTTCCTTTTGGCCGCAAAATGAAAGTTTTTTCATTCTAACAATTATATAATAGTATAATGTATTAACAAATAAAAATATTATACATGGAATATAAAATTAATTTACCCTCGTTGGTAAAAAAATTACATTTTTTTATTCACTAGCCTGCAATGAAACAAAAATTTGGAGCTGTAAATTTTTTTTTTTCTTTTCTACCTAGGAGGTGAGGGTGACGAGGGTGGAAGGGAGGGGTTGCCAAAGAGGGAGAGGGGTTGCAATGAAAAGAAAAATTGGGCCAACAATTTTTTTTCCTCTTTTTACCTTGGGGGGTTGGGGTGCAGGGGGAGGGGGGAGGGCTGGGTGTGGTTGGTTGTGGGAGGGGGAGAGGGGTGTGGCAGTAGAGAGGCACTGAGAGGAAAAAAGGTGCGGGGCAACCAGGGGAGTCGAGAGAGAGAAGGAAGCGGGGCAAGGGGAAAAAACTAGGATGTAGGATTTTTTTTTTATTATTTATATTATTCTTAAATGTCGACTTGAGAATACAATTATTTTTTATAAAAAAAATTGTATTCTAAAGTCAATATTCAAAATGTCGACACTCTAAATGTCTAGATGTTAATTTTAAGATATAATTTTTAAAAAAGTAAAATTTGAAATCGATATTTAAAATGTTAATTTTTGTAAATTTGAAACACCATTTAAATTTATAATATTTATTTAATTTGTATTAAAATCTTACGAGGAAATTCCCAAAATATTCATGAAGCTTCTATTTCATCCGTTAGTGTGACGCCACGCGGAGCCTTGAGAATCATCCAATTGATGAGCCAGAAAGCACAAAAATATCAGACAGCCGGCCCCCGTCCCCAAATTGAGCAGACATTGCAGAGATCCCCCGATTTCCAAGTCCATCATTTCCTCTGGATTAGTGTTATCCAAATCCCAATTCGATCACCAACATGTCCATGTCCATCGCTGCATTCGATAGTAGCTTCCTCTGCAACGCTAACCCACTCGCCTCATCTTTCAAACCCACAAGAAAAACCAGCTTTATTCCTGTTAATGGACTCACTATCTCATCATGCAGGCACAGCCCAGATGGCCAAAACGAAGATTCCACCACTTCCAGGTTTGTAACTAAGCATGGCAAGAGTCTAAGTATGATAATTTTTCAAATTCAGTAACGTGAATTTTAGTTCTGCAGCTCTACCAAGAAGAATGAAAACCAGCTGGCTAAGTTGGCGGTAGTGACATTGGCAGCTGGGGTGCTGGCCCTGGGTTCAGTTAATGTTGATCCTGCTTTTGCAGCCAAATCTGGTGGTAGAATCGGGGGTCAGGCTTTCAAGTCAGCGGCTCCTAGAGCTTCCTCTCCAAGGATCAATAATTCCAGGTTGTTGATGTACTCAAATTAAGTTTAAAGCAATCAAGCGCAATTAACCATGATTTACAATAATCGTATATTTGTTGAATGATCACTGATGGAGTGTTATATTATATGGGAGTGGTATGCATATTGAGGGGTGACTTAACTGCTTACTATAAGTAAAGTTTCGTTTTTATGAGGTTAGAATTAAGTAGGTGGAAAAAAAAAGGTTAGAATTAAGTGATTAAATTTTTGTTAAGTTCAACAAAGTTTGTGATCTTGAGAAGGGGAGAGGAGTAGGAGCAGAAAAGATTTTCTTAGCAACGATGAGAGTGGAACTTTGCCGCAAACACACATAAATGTATATTTTTAATCTGTTGGCAACTGTAGTATGAAAGGTGGAGGAAGAGGATAAGGGGCCGGCAACAATGTCTCTATATATTAGAGGAGTGATGTCATGGTGCAACTTTAGAATTTTAGATGCTGTATTTTTCTTGTAAAACAATTCCTCCACGAGACATAACATAATCATGGCAGACAGATTCTGGTTTTTGGACCTTTAATTTGTCTTACTAGTTGGTGAGGGAAAAATAAGGCTAGAAATTGCAAGAGGGGTAATCAATTGTGTGAGGTCAGTGGGGGAAATCAATTGCAGGTCTTTTTGACGGTTCCTGTGTGATTGTTGCGTAGTCGGCTCAAAGGATTAGTTAGCATTTCGTATATGGCACGGAGAATGCAAAAAGAGACTAGTTTTTGGCTTGAAACTAACCTTATTTGCTGTCTGTTTTGTACTAGTTTTTTTGTTCTTGTTTCCCTTCTGTTATCTTCAGGTAATTAGTTGCTTTCAGTTGCCTCTCTCCGTTTCTCCATTTTTGTCTTTCTGTTTTCTTTTACTGCCTCTGCATTTTGCCTTTATTTTTCAAAACTTCCAACCATTCAATTTTTTTTTTCACTCTGCCATCTTTCTTTGAGGGGTTTTGGTTTCAGTTTCTGAAACTACAATGCATCCATGTCAACTGTAAAAGTTGTTTCTTGTGTTCGGCCCTTATATTTCAATTGTAATCAGCCCCTTTCACTACTACAACTTCAGAGTTCAGACATGACAAGTTTAAACGCCTATCTCATGCAGGACCAATATTTATGTAAATCCGCCGTTGGTTCCACCTTTAGTTGGTGGATATGGATATGGTTTTGGTGTTCCATTCTACGGCGGTTGGGGTTGGACACCATTCTCATTCTTTGCTCCAGGCCCAGGTGTTGCAGTTGGTGTTGGTGGTGGTGGATTTGAATTCTTCTTCCTGTTTCTGTTTCTGGGTGCTGTTTCCGCTGTCATTCGGAGATTTCTTACGTCAAGAGAAGACGATATAGATGACTATTAGTGCATCATGCACCTGAAAATTTGTAACTTACACTTCAAATTTGAAGTTTTACAGTAATACTAAGCCAGGTTAATCATGTATATGTATATAGAGATTTTTTTTATCAAAAGAATTTATAATTTTATATAGTACTGGTAGTTATGGTTAATGTTTGTTGCAAGTTAATGCTGGAATTTTTCTGATAACAAGAATCAACAATATTGGTTGCAACTGGCGAGGCATCTATAGTTTATAGAATTGGGATTCTATACAGAATCGATTTAAGGTAGCAGAATCGGATTCTAAGATTTTAAAAAAAATAAGAAAATATAATTTATAAATAATTTTTAAAAGAATTATTAATCAATACATAAATGAATATGTAGAAAATTTATGTATAGTTTATAATTAAAAGATTTTTAAAAAAATAAGAAAATATAATTTATAAATAATTTTTAAAAGAATTATTCATTAATACATAAATGGATATGTAAAAAATTCATGTATAATTTATAATTAAATGATTTTATTTTAATTTTTATTTCTTATAACATTTTATATGATTTTTTTAATATTTTATTTACTGTCGCAGTTAAAGGGTATTTATATCTAATTTATTTATTTATTGTTAAAAGTTAATAAAAGTATCATTAAACTAATTAAATTATTTATATAAGTATATATCTTAATTTTACTTAGATATAGAAAAAAATTTTGAGTAAATTTAATTATATTTTATTTACATAATAAAATATAATTATAATTAGAATCGGGATCGTTTTAGTAAATTTGAATAGTAGAATCATAGGATCGATGGGATCAGATTGGGATTCTCACAACTATGAAGGCATCCAAGCATCTGTGAATTGTTAATAGCAGAAGAACATCCCTTTCTTATCAAATGAGAGATGGCTTATTAACAAGATTGTTTAAGTTTAGATTTAGAATTGATTTTTAATTTGTCTGCAAGTTGTATTAGGTTATGGTTGTTATATTAGTGGAACTTAGTGTAATTTTATTTGTTTTTGGAAAAATACAGAAAAGGAAACACTATTCATAATAAGATGTCATGTTTGAAGGTAATTTTTATACAAATATTCTCTTGTTTTATGTAAAATTCAAATTTCATAAATTTTCAACTAATGTGTTAATTATGTTCCATTGATAAAACAATATAGTTTTATAAATAAATACAAAATTTTAATATAACATGCATAGACTTTAGTTTTAATGAAATGATCTAACTAATATCAATATTAATATTATTAACTAATCAGAATATTTGATATTAAACCTTACGATTTGTTAAATACATGATTATCGTATACCTTTTTACCATTCACATATAGATATTAAAACTAATAATGTATTAATTAGGTTTAGAAATCATTTCAAAGAATTTGATTCATTCTTAGGGCTAAATTATGTCCTCATGAATTTATTTTTGATCGAAATCTTTTGACTCAATTTCACCGGAGTTTGCCCAAAGTCAATCCCATTCTTTTACCATGAATCGGTTTTCTTCTAAATACAGAATTGCAACCATAAACTTTTGTTGACAAGGGAATCTGTAGCCGTTATTCAAATGTGGGTACTGGACATAAACTTTAATCCTTCCTTTTGTGTATAGAGGCAGGATTATAGTTTTTAAAATCTCAATTCGATCCCATTGATATTACGATTTTATGATTCAAATTTACTAAAACAATCTCGATTCTAATTACGATCCTACATTTATTATATGAATAAAATGTAGTTAAATTTATTTTAAAAAAACTTTCATATCTAAGTAACATTAAAATTTATCATTAAATAAATAACTTTATTAGTTTAATCATACTTTTATTAATTTTTAACAATAAATAAATAAATTATACATAAATACCCTTCGATCGCAATAACAACTGAAATATTAAAAAAATCATATAAAATGTTATAAAAAATAAAAATTGAAATAAGATCATTTAATTATAAACTATACATGAATTTTTTACATATCTATTAATATATTGATTAATAACTTCTTTAAAAATAATTAAGAAATTATATTTTTTCAAATTTTCTAAAATTTTACAATCATATTATCCGATTCTGTTACCCTAACTCGATTTTGTATAGAATCCTAATCTTATAAATTATGGACAAGACCCCATTTTGTCCTACATCGGTTTCAATGATACAGACAACTAAGAGATATTATTCAAGTTGATTATAGATCTTAGATAGATTAAGAATTAGTTTTCAATTCAATTTCAGTAGTTAAAAGCCTATTTTAGAGTTGTTTATGTTTGGATTGTTGTGTTTTTGCAGTTACCTAGTTGTCCTTGTATGTGTTTTTAGTGAAGTGATAGGAGAAGAGAATATATTCATAATAGAATCCTATGTTTTAAGTAATGCTTTAGATCATAAATAGGTTGGGTATTGTCTTGCTTTTGCATACAAAGATCATAAGCAATTCAAGTTTCATATATTTAGTTGTTTCATAGCTCATCCTTTAGTTCCCTGTTTTCCCTATCTTCTTCAATTTTTATTATTCACAATATATAACTACTGCTATAAACTCCTTTTAACCCTTCTACTTGTGTGTAGGCAAGGCCCCCTTTGCCCTGCCTCTATTCCTAAGTTATTACTCTTTTTAATTAGTTATATATTTTTTTTCTTTTTCTGATAATTTAATTTAGATTGCAGAATTCCAAATGTGAAAGTTATGTTGCAAAAACTATGAAGTTATGAAGAAAGATATTGCTGCCTTCAAAACCAAGTTGTTTCTATAACTTGACAATCTTGAAAGGGATATAAAAGCACAGCTTGAAGTTTACATGTGGCAATTGCAAATCTTCAAGTTTAATACTTGGTAAACAACCAAACGAAGCCAAGAGTTAGGAATTCAAGTTCTATTTCTGCTTTTACATTGAATCCTTCTATTAATGGTCCACTTTTATTAACTCCATCTTTTTTGGAGCTTTCATTGTAAGGCCTAACTAATAATCATGGTTTCTCCAAACCCTCTTTTCCAAATGGGACAAGTTTGTTTAAAAAGGATTGTTTGATACTGTGCTAGTGGATTATGCAAACCATTCTGTTGAATTGGCTAAACTTAATGAATTTCGGGCACAAGAACCTCATATAGCAGTCACAACAATTGACTCTACAAATTTTGCCATCTGAGTTTTGTGTGCTGAAAAATCATCAAGCACATTATTTTGTGGATTGTTTGTTGGATAAGTCCGGTTGTGAAGACTCTGAAGAAGATAGATTTAGCAGGAGAGGAAGACTAATTGAAGGATCAATATAAGAGTAAAGAAACAGAACTTGAAACCATCTCTTTCAAGGCTTTCCTTGGTGGTCCACCAAGCATTAAACCTTGAAAATTTGCAACTATTGCATGTAAAGTGTAAACCTTCAAGTTTTGCTTTCATACCACGTTTAAGATTGTCAAATGTCTTCCTATAGAAACTACTTGATTTTGAAAGGCAACAACCTCTTTCTTTGTTCTTTGATAGATTTTAGCAAAAATTTCAATTTTGGAATCAAGTTTTACGTTTGAAACCATACTTTTGGAAGAAGAAAATATATGACTGATTATGAAAAGAAATTTTTTAGTAATGAAAAGCAAAATGATGGTCTGTGATACCAAATGATGTAGAACATGATGGGAGATCTTGTCTATAAATGCTAACCCAAGGGTTGAAGGGAATAATTATGGTAGCCGATTTAGTCTGTGCACAGTGATGTGAATGCTAAAAACAAAGGAATATAGAGAAAAACAAGAAAACTAAAGAATAAACTGAAGAACAAAACTTAAATGTTTTATTACGAATTAAAAACCAATTCTGAATCTATCAACCAATCCATAATCAGCTTGTGTTTTCAACTGAACTAAGCAATTATCCATAGTCAAAAGGAGGAAAAGCACACATTACTGACAGAAAAGATGATTCATCAATAATGGAACAAAACGGGCACTATCATTGATAATGGGATCTCTTCAGTTGAAAATTGGAAGACTTCAGTTAGATACATTATTCAATTGACATCCAGAGCTTCAACGCAGATGAAGCAGAAAGAAGGAAGAGAACTGCATGAGAGAACCGAACCCATGGTAAAAGGAAGTTCAAGTTGAAAAAAGATGTGTTACAGAATATGCTACTGCTTTCTCTACCATAGCAAGAAACCTATGCAGGACCCGATATTTGTGGGCTTTTTTAATTCATAAACACGCAAAGTAAACGGAAAGGAAGCTTTGTGACATAATTCCCTTCTCTCTTAAGACAAATTCTATCTACTATGGCCTAGTCTCTGCGCCCCCTGATCAACATTTGATTCACAATCTGGTCCTTCCAGCAGAGTATTTATTTCCTTCAAACGGTGTAATGCTGCTGGATGGTTTCAATATCCAGGCCTTTCAGCTTCACCACTGACTCAACATGACCCTTGAGTGTGTGCAGCTCACGAAGCCTGTGCATTGTGTAGAAGAAAAATATTTTCAAGTTCTGAACCCCATGTACCAAAGTTTTAAGCAGAAAAGTAAGTCTGATGATTGCATATGGCAGAAATTTCTTACCTGGCCATTTCAGCTCTTCTTTTGGCTTGTTCAGCGATTTCAGAAAGCTCCCTATAACTGCTCTTTTCCTCAAAAATGTTAGAGGTTTCAGGTGGTTGAAGTCCATGTAAAGTCCTCTGAGCAACAGCCCATTGAGCTTCCCTCTCCTCTTTACCATAATCCTTCTTGGTAGTAAAAGCAGTCTGTTTTGAAAGGACAACAATGTTGATCAGAAGATTGAAGAGGAATATAAATGCCTGAAGAAAAAGATTTCAAGGCAATCATATGAGAAAAGAGATACCTTGTTCTCAAGCAAGTTCAACCAAGCCTTTCCACTTAATACATATCGAATGAAGAACTTGAGGAAGTCAAGTGGCACATAGAACACCACACTGTAAAGCCAGATTACTCCAGCCCATCCCCATCCACATCCTTTGATTCTTGCAAAGCTCCAGTTAGCATAAACAGCAATTAGAGTTGCCACCTAAAAATCTTGGACTGTCAGTAACAAACTAACAGTTGACATTCAGTGATTAATGATGCTAAAACATAGGAAACATGCTTGTTCAAAGTACAAACTAAATCCCAGATAGCCATCAAGTACAATATCAGCATCACGAAAACAAGGGATGAAAAATTTATATATGCACAGGAAAAAAATGTCAAATTTTCTTATTTCTCTCTATTCTTTCTCTTTTTTTGTTTTTGGTGTACATTCATAGGAACACTCATCATTTGTATTAAGCACATTAAAATCAAGGTGCCTATTTTGATTGATAAAATCCTAATGCATTAACATTTATCAAAGGAAAACTGAAATTCTAATACAATAGTTCAGAGTGTTTCTTCTCCTACAACCATCAGTTATTAGAGACAGTTGTATTGTACTTTGATACATCAATTTTACTTTGAACTTTTCATGACTTTGGTTTTTCAACAAAGAAACAGAAGAACTCACAATCAATGTGAAAGGAATCATCATCATCATCATCACCTTTATCCCAAACTAGTTGGGGTCGGCGGTCGATGAACCCAAAGATATAAATCCATAAAATAAAGAAAATACAATAAATGAATAGATATATAAATAGATAAAGAAATAAATAAAAATGTTAAAACTATAAAGGGCAGTCAGGACCACTAGAGTTTTGCTCTTCCACTACACTAATAGTTTTCCTCCACTCTGTTCTACTACAAACTAGCCGCCAATCTATTTCCAACTCCATTAAATCTTGTTTTACTACTTTTCCCCATGTAACTTTCGGCCGACCTCTCCCTTTCTTCCCCTCATACTCCTTACAACAAACTTCTATTCTTACCGGTGCATGTAAAGGTCGCCGAAGAATATGAAAGGAAAATGTATCTTATTTCTTTTCAAAAATGCATTACATCCAGATAGACTAGTGAGACCTTCATAGGAAGAAATAAAGAAGGTATCAAGTCTTACCAGCTGAGCAATGATGAATGCAGACATCAACAATAGCCCAGGGCGTTCTACATAGGACCAACTGCGTGATCGAGTGACAAAAATCAGAGCCTGGCTAACAATACTCACTTGCAGGTACAGAGCAGCCATCATTTCATACTCACTATCATGAATATGTCTGACCCCAAATTTATCCTGAATAATCAGAGGAAAATGCATATAAATCATTTAATCACAAGAATAAATCTTCTGGAAAAATAAAAAAATATGTGCGAGCGTGGTTTATCCTTACGGGGAAAAATTTCGTTTCCTTCATTGCCCAAAAGAATATGACAGTCATCAATGCTAGATAACCACCAAGCACAATGCCAGTAGCAAAAATTTCTTTCAGTTTCCAGCTATCAGGAACAGGTGATGGCTTCACTCTGTCCTTTGAGATGGTCATAATTGTTCCTGATTGAAGCAACATATCCATTAATCAACAGAAGTGTGATAGCCAGAATAAGAAAACCTTCATCATTGGAATAGTATACATGCAAAAATCTTACCGTCATTCAAGATGGCAATAATCAAAACCATAAAGGGAGAGAAGTCGAATTTCCAAATCAAAGCAATAAACAAGAATCCAAACTGCAAAAGAAGTTGGAAGTAACCCAAAAAATTAATTGATCATGCTGGTCAAAGAGATAAAATCTTGTTGTGCAAATACTACAGTTTACTTACCACAATACGAATGGTAATGGATACTGCATATATCTGCAACAGAAAATATGGATGGAATTAGAAGGTCGCCATTCAAAGAAGTTTGGCATATTAAGAATTAGAAGGCTATCATTCAAAGAAGTTTGGCATATTAGGTAAAGAAGAAACTCACTGTATAATTCTTCATCCTCTGGAAAATAGCTCTGCTCGTCAAAACAGCACTGATGATAACACTTAGACCAGGCTCAGTGAGCACAATATCAGAAGCACCTCTTGCAGCATCTGTAGCATCAGCAACTGCAATGCCGATATCAGCCTTCTTCAGTGCAGGGGCATCATTTACTCCATCTCCAGTCATTCCAACAATATGCTTCCTCTCTTGCAACTTCTTCACAATTTCATATTTGTGCTCTGTATATTGACAACCAATACTCAATCCCAAAGGTATTTCATACCATAATATTATACTAGAATAAATGGGAACACAAGCATGAGAAAACCCTCGTCCTACCTGGAAACACTCCAGCAAAACCATCAGCCTTCTCAATTAATTCTTCTACAGGAAGGCCAGCAATGGACTCATCTTTGTGCTGACCCAGTAAAGAAGCTGATGGATACATGTTTGTTCCCATGCCAAGCCTACGGCCAGTCTCCTTTCCAATGGCAAGTTGGTCACCTGGACGTTGAACAATTTGATTAAACCAAAGCTAAGAAAGAATTGAAGAAAAACATGAAGAAATTACTTTCAACTTGAAGGGAATATGAATAGTGATCACCTGTAATCATCTTGACATTAACACCAAGATTAAGAGCCCTGCGAATAGTCTCAGCACTATCATGTCTAGGAGGATCAAAAAGGGGTAGCAACCCAACAAACTGCCATGGACCACCGGGACTGTCTTTTGATTTTGCAGGCACTTCCTGTGACAATACATTATAGAAAGTTACAGATATACTAAATATGATAAGAAACAGTACAATATCTAAAATAAGAAGAAAGAGATATTGAACAATCATATTTTATAGCTGCAAACCTGTCTCGCAACAGCTAATGACCGAAGCCCACGTTCAGCATACTTGTCAATGATCGAGTGAACTTTTTTCCGGAGATCTTCACTTGCATTGCTAAGAGTAAGAATCTAGAAACAGATAAAAAAATTAGATGAATAGAGTAGGTGTTTCAAAATTAGCTAGATATTCATGGATGAGGAGGCTCAAATAAATTACTATCAACTAGCACCTGTTCTGGGGCTCCCTTGCTTGATCGATGCCAGTTGCCATCAGAGTCAATATAAGTCAAGGCAGTCCTCTTGTCTACAGGATTAAACGGGAGGAAATGGACCTCTCTAATACCAGCTCGAGCCTAAAAGTGGAACCAAAAACAAATTCATAAATTAACTTTACCCAAACAAAATCCATAAAAACAGGAAGGGGAGAAAAGAGAAAAATACCTCCTTTGGATCTGCCAGCATCCCCACAATGCAAGCATCAATTGCATCCTGATTTTCTGTTCTAGAAGCCCTTGCAGCCAGAAGTAAAACATGCTCTTTATCTACTCCTTTTGCAAACACCTCGATTAAGTTTTTGTCAACGCTGAGCTTGTTAAGAGTCAAAGTCCCTGTCTTATCACTGCAGAGCACATCCATGCCAGCCATTTCCTCAATGGCAGTCATTCTCTTTGTGATGGCACCCTGCTGAGATAGCCTGTGTGATCCAATAGCCATTGTAACTGACAAGACAGTGGGCATAGCAATGGGAATGCCTCCAATTAAGAGAACAAGGAGATTGTCAATTCCTTTTCTGTATGGTCTGTGCTGAATAGGGTACATGACGATTAACTCAATCACCATTCCCACAGCAATCGAGCAGATGCAGAAGTTACCAATGGCAGTCAGCACTTTCTGGAAATGCCCAACCTGGTTGGTGCTGTCCACAAGATGTGCTGCCTTCCCGAAGAAAGTATGGACACCAGTGGCAATTACCACAGCTTCAATCTCACCTTGTTTGCATGTTGAACCAGAGAAAACTTCATCACCAGGATTCTTGGTAACAGGAAGTGATTCTCCAGTCAGGGCAGATTGATCAACCTTCAAGGCGTCACCTTCAAGAAGACGAGCATCAGCAGGAATAATGTCTCCCAATTTTATGCTTACAATATCTCCTGGAACCAGGATAGCAGCTTCCTGCTCACTCCATCGGCCATCTCGGAGCACCTATTCACCAGAAAAGATAAACGTAAGAGGCTATGTATGAATTCCATTACTTCAAAAAGCAATGGATAAAAATATAGTAAGTTCTCTAGTACTCAAAAATATGCATGCCAGTTCAACAAAGTAGATGTATTAAGCTAAGAGTTGCAAAATGATTACTTAGATGCAATAATCTTAATTAGATACCTTAGTTTTTGGAGCGAGACCAGCCATAAGAGCTGCAGCGGCATTTCCAGCATTGTTCTCCTCAATGAAACTGATGGTGGAGTTGATCACCAGCAAGCAAACAATGCCCACAAAATCTTGCCAATCAGGCTTTTGTCCACCTCCATTAGCCAGTGCAATCGCCATAAGGGCAGCAGCTTCCATGACCCATGAGAGTGGATTCCACATAAAACCAAGAAACTTGAGTAGCTTGCTTTCCTGTAAACAGGGTAAGGGATAAAATCAAATGCAAAATCCCAATCAGGCAACTGCTCGCTAAACATGTAAGCACAAAATTACCTTTTTCTCTTCCAATTTGTTTGGGCCAAAGATTTGCAACCTGTTGGTACCTTCCTCTGAAGATAAACCTTCCCTGGTGCATTTTAACTGCTCAAACACTTCCTCAATAGGTATTTTTTCCTGTAGTTTCGGAGGGAAGAGTCAGCAACAAGCACAAACCAGTCAACCAGTATATTAGGCTCCATTTAAGGTTTAAGATTCAACTCCAAATGCTAAAAAGAATAATTTTTTATTATCAAAAGCAATGCGAAGGACTTAGCAAAGGTGTCAATTCCACTAATACACCATACAGCTTGTTGCTACCCAAAAATATAGATTTTTGGTTCAACTTTGAACATCAGATATGGGTTCATTCAGCATTAGATTTTATCCAAGAACGGTTTTTAACACAGCATGTATACCTTAACAAAGCCAACTTCACCAAAAGATTTGCATGCTAAACAACAATTCAGGCCATGAACAAAACGAGGCCTCCATGTAGGATCCACCAAAAGAAAAGATCCCACCAGATTCAAAAGCTAGAAAATTTGCATAAACAAATATTGAAAAAAAAAAATAAAAATTAATTTTTTTTTAACTGCATTAATTTTTTAAATGTTTTTGCTTAATTATTAATTAAATAAAAGGATGTCACACCTATTCATGGCTGTCCTCACATGAATAATGGCTACATATGAAGTGCACTTTCCTTCATATGGATGTGTGTCATCCAGGTTGACTTTCCACTACAGTAAATGGACCCCCACAAACAAGTTCCTCCAATCCTCAAAAAGAACGGCTAGGACATCCCACACCACTCCCAGCCAACCTAATCTCAGACCTTTCTTATTATTATTATTATTTTTTTTTTTTGGGTTTCACGGAATGAGGAAGAACCGAATACCAACCCTCCTTTGGCCCACCCACCCACTTTTCACGTGTTCCTCACGCGCGCCCGCCATAAGGACACCGAAGATTGTGGTCGCGTCACGATTTTCTTTCCGCGCTTTTCCCTTTTCTCTCCTCTCGGGGCTGCTGGGGCCCCCACACGAGGGGCATCTTTGAAAGTTGGGTAAAATCCACGGGTAAATTTTCCAATTTCACTAAAATATTCCTCCGTAATTTACTAAACTGATTCCACCGGTGCCGGCCGAGGGACCGTGCCCCGAAAAAACAAAGCAAATATCACTCAAAAAAAATAAAAGAGCCAACCTAGTCAGAGAAACCGTTAATAAAGCAGCCTACATAAAACTCCAAAACGCAACCATTTGAAAGGTACCACGGAAAAAGTACTACAATTACAACAAAAATCCATTCAGGAATAATTTCAAAAAAAAAAAAAAAGGATTGCATTTTTTTACCCTTTTTAATATCATTTTTATATATTTTAATTCAACTTTTATCTTATAATCTATGCCTCGAAATTACAAAAACATATTTTGGATCGCGATTTCACAAACAACATTTACTATGTATATTTTTACCTTGTCATTTACGTTGGTCACAAAAAATACAACAAAAAGGGAGAATCATAATAATGAAGAGTTAATATCATTACAAATCGCAACAACATTTAGGGACACAACAACATAAGTAATGATCCATACTTATTGTCCTCATGTCCAAATGTTCTATTCTTTCGGGAAAAATTGGATTTAAGGTTGTGTACATTTGAGCTTTGATGGTTGTACATAGTTGATAGTCCTCAACCTGGACAACAGAGAAGATAAAAAAGGGCTGTTTGTTCCAAAAAAAGAGAATGGTTTAGCTGCTAAAACGGCTAATTTGGACAACTCTTCAGGAAAAACAAATTTTATGAATTAAAAAATGACAATTTATATGTTTTTTTTTTTAAATTCCTTTTTTCACGGAAGTAAAGTACATGACAAAAGAGGAGGGCCAGTTTTGTCTTGTAAGAAGACTGACTAAAGAACGATTGACTGACCAACTTTCCTTACGGATCATGCCTAGGAACATGGCTCAATCGATGATATTTCATACCATGTTATCATATTAAATGCATATAATGACATACTAAAAAGCTTTACGAAATTTAGTGATGCTAAATAATCATACAAATTATATTTACTCGTATTTTTATTCCAAAATTTATGTCAATTATCATGATTCACCTTCCATAAATCTTTAAGTACTCAAAACAAAAATAAAGTTGCATCTAACCACGTAATGTAATGGGATGAAGATTTAGTTTTGTTTTAAAGTTGACCACCGGATAAACAAAAAGAATATATGCTAATACTGTTTTGTGTGGGTGTGTGTGGGTGTGAGAGAATCGATTGGGATGTAAAAAAGAGAATCTGGTGATCACTTTGCGCCGTGTTGAAGATAACCAACCAGAAAGTATGAAAAGGGACAGAACATGGATGGGAAGTTAGGTCTGAAGGAAAAAACTGGGTCATCGTGGAATTTGGTTCTGAAACAACTTGTGAATCAGTTTCTCTTTTGGACATGAGAGGAAAAACTTGGAGAAGCGAGGATGTTACACATGTATGAGTGGGAAGCAAAGCATGAAGCATCACATGATGATTCCTCATTTCCATGTGAGGAGGAGGAAGTAGAAGAACCCATGTAAACAGGCTTAGTCAAACTCTACCACAGAACATGAGAAGCGAAGCAGATCATCATAACTGCAAATTCGATGAGAAACAGATACAACTAATACACAAATAACAATATAATCATGGAAGAAAGAGCTAAAAACTTAAAGGGTTCCATTCATTTTGTTCATTTGTCGCCAGAAAACGAGAAGAAATCGAGGAATTTCTATAGATCTCTGCTTTTGTGACTAGCAGAAGATCACAAAGTCAAAATTCAAGTAGAGAAAATTAAAGAATGAGAAGAGAGTTACCAAATCAACAGTCTCATTTTTTATCTCTTCAAGACTGAGAGCCTTGTCACCACCCATGACTTAGGTTCAAAACCAGAAAACCTCTCACCCTCCTCACTGCAGAGTCCCCTGTATATGGGTATATATATTTATATGAAACAGGAGGCAAAGAGATAAATAGAACTTGAATGAAGAGAGATACTGTGTGTGCGTGTTTTTTTTTTTTCAGATTACTAAAAAGTTCATTGAATGAGTTATTACAATCCCCTAGAAAACTACTCACGAGGGAATGAGTGGAGGAACAGCGGGGTGGGGGAGACACGGACAGAACAGAAACAGAAGAAGAGAACAGAATAGAACAGAACCACAAGTTTCTCTCTACTATACTATACAAAGTAAAAACGGCCTCTTCCCCTGGAAGAAATGAAGAGATGAGGGGAAAGATTTGGGGGGGTGTGTTGTGTTTTTATACCTCTTCAAGTAGTTAGTACTCAACACAAACTCAAAGTCTTCGACGATGAATGGATGGATGGATGGATGGATGAGATGATACCGCCCCCACCCTTTCTGCTTGGTTACTCCCAAACTTCCCCAAATGGCCCTTTTGTTATATGTTTTATCCCTGTGTCTCTCTCACTTGCAGGCATATACATGTTTTTCTCCCCCACTCCACCTGTCTCTGTCTCGGTCTTGTCCTCCCTCTTTCCTATTATTTTACTCTTCTAATCGCTAATTATTAAAAACTAATAATAATAATTCGGCTCATGTCTCTCTTGGGGTGTAGCAGATTTGGCCCCAGTTTTATTTTTAGTATCACTTTAGTTTTTTTTTCTCTAAAAACGATATATTGCATTACTAATGATAAAATGTATAAAGTTAAAAAAATATATGATCTTTGTGATATTTAATCGAAACTTGATCGACACCGTGAGGGAAAAGCGATCACAAAAATAATTTAAAAAATAGGCCACAAGGATTTATTAGAGCGGCCATAAAAACTTATAAAAGCGACCACTAACATGTATCCGTCACAACATAGTAAAATGTTTCTATCAATTATAATTAGGATTTAAAGATAGAGCGTGACCATAGCAATCCAATTGAGTGATGTTAAATTCGAAAATTTGTTTCTACCCTATCTAACGTGCTCATCCTTGTCTTTGGGTATCATGGACATTTGGCTGAAGGAAAACCAAAGATATTGTTAATGTATATTTTTCGTCTCGGTGTCGTGTATTAATGGTGTTTTATTTCAGCAAACTAATGTCGATAATTCTATAGATTAAAATTTATTAAGATAATGATAGGCATAAAAATAAGATGAGTACCTGATTTTAGCAAGTCAATCCATTATTTTTGGCAAAACAATCATTTTTTCCTCTAACTGAGGAAGATATCATGCAACTCCAGAGCAGAAAGCATCAATTTTAGACACCAAATACAACATTTATGTTTGGCTTTATCTTTTATTTTCTATCAAAAAAAATCAAATTTTGTAAGTAAAATTCTCCTTATATTATCTGAAATTTTTTTCCTTCTAGCACACTTTTCTGTCATCAAAAATTCCCACCAACACTTTTTCACTTTTCAACAAAAAAAAAAAACAACCAAACATAACTGGGTTGCTCTGCAGTCAAAACATGACGGACAAAAGTGAAGTTAGTAGTAAAGTAGAAGGATTAAATGTGCAAAACATATTGATTATATCTCCGGCACGCTTTGCGCCGGTGACTTGTCGGTTGCCTTGCATAATAATGCTTTGGAGTGTCAACTAGAGGTGGTAATTTTTGACACGACACGAAAATTAAACACGAAATTGTGAGATAAAATATGATTAGAATTTAACACGAAAATTCGACACGAAAACAATTGTATTGGTCCATCTTTTATTACCTTTTACTTTTTTTTTATAATTTTGTTACTTTTTTAAAACACAACACGTGAACTCGAAAGTTGACCTATTTTCACCCATAGTGCCAACCTTCCTCGGTCCTCACAATTCACAAACGCCGGCCAAATGGGGCTGCCCTTTGCGGGTCCCAAAAAGGAGAGAAAAAAAGGGCACGCAAAGGTTGTCAAGGTGTCGACATGGCTAGCATTATTTGTGCAAAGATATTAATGCCAATTTGTCAGACTGCTGTAACAGTAAAGTAACATTCACATTGTACTTCATGCTTCAACCGTGGTACTTTTATCAAGGAAAATAAAATCTGTCATGAATGACACAATCATTTTTCCAAATATATATATATATACACATATAGGAGTGATAACAGGTACAATAAAAAAATCTTAATGAAAATTTTTAGTCATTGATGTGGTCCTTAATAGGCAAGAATTGTTAAACATCAATGACTTTGATAGTCTAAATATGATTTTGCCAAATTGAGAAATTACTCGCATCATCAGATTCTTAGTGAATAAATTTGATGAATTTACTTTCTTATAATTATAATTTGAGCAGTCATATCCACAACTATCATTTTGTCAAAGTTCTAATAGTTCTCTTCTTGTTTCTTTATCTTTTGTAATTAGGGATTGGGAGTTGACATTTTCGCAAACGGGAAGTATTCTATGCATTTATTGTATTATATAGGATTGTATAATTAAAAATAATTGGTGAGAATAGTTTATAATTTATTTAGATAATAAGAAAGTAAAAAAATAAAATTATGTATTAGATTTTCATATTAAAAATAAGAATACAACAAATGTTTGAAATATTTTTTCCTCAAATAAACAAAAATAAAATAAAATTGGATGTGATTATTTGTGGTGGAAAATAATAATTTGTTTACAATAATTTGAGTTAATCAATTTCATTCTTTAATAGAATAAAAAAAAGTTTAAATAATTAATTCTTTTGACGAGAGTTTTTACCTTTGAATTTTACTTTGATGATGAGAGAATGAGAATTTATGCAAATAAATGGTTTTTCTTCTTCTTTTTTATCCCAAAAAATGTTTATTTCTCTATGAACAAGGTAACCAAACAGAAGTTGCCAACAATTGATTTCCAGCTACGAACAGTTATTTTTCCCATTTTTGCTAAGCAAGTTCCTTATCCAGTTAAACCCTTACGTTGTCAACTCCCTAACATACATACTGTTAATTAGATTTGAAGTTATTGGGGGCATAATTAATGTGGGATCGAGACACAACAAAACCATCATTCTTAAAGAAAGGTTTGAATATTTTCAGAGAGGATGACAACCCCGGAAGTCCCTTCATGCTCAGATGTTTAGATATGACAGAAAATTCAAAGAAATTCAACTTCGTTGCACTTAAACTTCGCCTTGAAATTAGGGTGTCAATCATGTCGTATTTTGGATTCAGATGTCATGTTTTGATACAGATATTATAGGTTTTACACGAATCTAAACATGATTTATTTAATTAGATGTGTTAAAAAATATAATTTGAATACAACCTATTTATTTTACGGATAATACGACATAATACTAAAAGACCTAAATATATGTGAAACTCAATAATGACTTATTTAATACGAAAAAATTTAAATAACCTATTTAATACAGTAATGATCTATTTAATATGATACGAAAATAATGACCTACTTAACACAACACGAAAATACTTGCTTGTGAAAGATTAACACAAAAAAAATGTAAAAATACCTCTAATTACATTTAAAAAATATTTTCAACTAAAATTTAAATTATTACAAGCCAAAAAGTCATAAAAACATTTTCCAAATTACAATCCAAGCACTAGCATTAAATAAAATGTCAAGAATTACAAATTAAATCTCAAATATCTAAATCCAAAGCCATACAAACCAAAACATCTCTTATTAAAACTTATAAGATCTGGTATGATTAACTATTTATAGTCAATAAAAAAATTTAAATATTCAATTTTATAAAATTATCTTAACATAAATTTTCAAATTACTAAATGGGTTAAACGGGTTGAACAGGTCGACTCATGGGTGGACCCGAACATTACTTACTTATTTTGTGTATTATACGGATTGACCTGATTTTGACACGAATTTACAAAGGAATATATCAGTAAATATTAAATACGTGTTAGATTCGTATTGTGTCGCGAATTGCCGTTCCTACTTGAAATTACTTCAGCTCATATATCCCTTGAAATTGACACTTTTCAATTTAAAAAAAAATATATTTATTTCAATTAGAGGCTTAATGAATGCATTATTGCGCATGAAATAATACGTATTGTAAATGAATGTATGATTTCTTATGGATAATATTAATTTACTTAATGTTTGTGTTTTCTTGTTTAATAATTAATAAATTAATTGTGCCCTTTTCCGCAAGATTCCCCTATACATGATCTAGTTTGAGTTAGGAAAATGTTGTTAAATGGTTTGCCATTATTCAATTGGGATTCTTACTATTTCACATTTCTTGTTGTACATCATGTACAGCGTGCAATTTTTGTATCACGTAAAATGATAAGTACCATATGAATAAAAGAATAATTTTATTGGATAAATTATGTAAAACTGGGGGCCTACGTTTATCTACTTTGATTTTAATTAGTTTGCTGAACAATGTAATAAATGTAGGTAATATTTAGTCCAAGTACTCCGGATTTTCAGTTTCCACGCAACCTAACGTTATCTGTGGTTATTACAAGAGATTCTTGTTCACTTTGGATTCATTTTTGTCATGACTAAAATGGTTATGTCTGGACATCGTAATGGTGGCAACCAAACTTGAATTTGTAGTGGTACGCCAATTTGAGGTCATATCATGCACCTAAATCGTAGCCGATGGTCAACAACGCCAACAGCTGCCCGTAATCGTAATCGTAATCGTGAACGTAATCACTTTGGAAAGTATTCTAAATATATGTTTTCACGTTTGCATTTGGAAATGGGGGACTAGGGTAGTCAAACGGGAAAAAATCGCTTGGCCATTTTCCTAGTCAGTGTGGGCAATTTATAGTGCCAAAAAAGGACGATTTGAGTTTTTGTTTTTTAGGTGTATTGTTATGTGCCTATTAAATAGGGTATATGTTTATATTTTTTAGGATTTTATCTTCTATTTTAGAGGTGTTTGTGTCTTAGTTTAGAAGGAAAAGCATTCGATGGACTAAATAGCATAAACACTAACATGGGTAAGAATTTAGTCCTAGAGACTGAGTACATGTCTACGTTCAATTTTTATTCGATAGATTTACATGTCGTTTGCGATACTCCCGTAAAGACCCAACAAGTTAGGATTTTTTGTTTTAACTTTAATAACTATGCGGCATGGGCATGTCTATGTTGTCATACTTAAACTCCATAGGAGATCTAAGTCTCTGATTGTCAGTGAGTAATATTTTATATATTTTTTTATATAAAATACACTACTATCGTTTGTTTTAAAAAAGAAAAAACCGTTTGCATTTTGAAACATCTCCAAATATGGGTAATTTGCAATTGTGTTCCATCCTACGAAAGTAACCCTAATTATTGAATTCCATTGTAAACTGAATTCGCCTTTGACCTAAGGAGCGTATAGTTAATATTTTAAATTATATTTTTATATTTTTATTTAAAAAAATATAAAATAAGCATCCGTTAAAATCTTTTACAATGAATTTTTTATTATTTTTATTTTCGAAAAACATAATCACGCCACATTAAAGTTTAAATGAAAAATAAAGTTACAATATAAAATTTTAAAAAAATCTCAAAAATTGTGGGAGACATGAAACTTTTAAAATTAAAAAAGAAAAAAAAAGGGACTCCAAAACTGTGCAAAAATGAGAATTTTTATAAAACAAACAAACTATTAACTAGTAATCTTAAAATTAAGAACGGAACAACCTAATAATTGAAAATCTCCAATTTTTTGTCATCATAAAATAAAAGCTCGATTCTTGTCAATTCTTTATTTATTCGTTTCATCCTTCAAAGAAAAAAGATCAAATCAAAACAGTTGAAAAAGATAAAAACTCATGTGTGATCCACCACACCTTGCCTTTTCCACGGTCCCCTCTACCACTTGTCTAGCCATAGATGACTTTTCTTTCTTTACTTTTTTTTCTTTTGAATAAAATATAAGACTAGTAATAAATAAAAAAAAAGTCTTTTTTAACTATTTCTCCAAAAAAAAAATCTACTTTAAAATAAAATTTTAGAATATCTCTACTACTGATAATTACATATAGGTTACGATTAAAAAATAAAGATAAAAATATAATTCATTAAATCTATTCTATATAATAACTAAAAAAAATTATTTTCTCAATCTTAGAAAATAGTTTATTTTTAATTCAATATAATTTTTTTAAAATTGTATAATACAGCACACTCAATATATAATTAAAAGTATAATATTTTTTATTTTTAATTTAAATTATATATTGACATTATTAGTAATAGTAATATAAAAATTTTACATAAATAGCGAATTTTTTTAGATAAAAATTTTTAAAAATAATTTTTTTTAGATGAAATAAATATAATTAATAAAAAAAACTTTTTTTAAGCCGAGAAAGTATTATATACATGTATGGAACTAGGAATGTTTGTATTTTGTTTTTAAAAAAATATCTCCTTTGTGAAGATAAAACTCTCTCACCTATAGCAGGGTCTTTTATCCGGGCGAGATGGGGATGTTTGTATTTTGTGGTTGAGAAGGAGGTGCGTTAAATTAAGTGATGACTAATGATCTATTTGATTGAGAAAAGGATTGACTTTTAAGGGAGTATGGCCCTCAACTCAACAATATTAAATAGAAAGTCGTCGCCTGGATGGTACGCCTCAAAAAACGTCAACGCCTTCATGATTTCGATAGACGCGCGCACACACTCACACTCTTGCGGTAATCGGTGCTCACCGTGGCGGGTGGCTGCCCATTGTTTTGAAGAGGCGTTCAGGATAAAACGATGATTGCTGGGATTGTTTTTGGGGGGCAGTTGTTTCTCCTGACCGTCGGATGGGCCGCATACTTCACCGAGGGCAACTGTCCCGCGAGTAGCTATAGTTCTTCATCGCATTCAATGGCCACAAATCAAAAATCCAATCATGTTCATATGCCCCTTTCAAAGTTCCAAACTAAAGTTGAAGTAAATAAATAAATCATTTGTCCCTTTCCCACACGGCCTCTCATTTTTTTAAAAATATATATGGGTAATAATATTTCCACAAAATGAGAAAATAAATGAATTAGGTTATTTTACGGTTTAGCCTTTGAAGTTTGTCTTAGACACCACAAAAAATAGCCATAATGCAATAGTGTACTAGGTTTGTGAAAATAACTTGATATTGATAGATTCTATCAATATCAAGTTATTTTCACAAACCTAGTACACTATTGCATTATGGCTATTTTGGTATGGAGGTATGCAAAACCTAGCCACATTTTAAATTAATAATGGAGTTTGACAATAAGCAATCCTAGGTTCTACTTCCCTTAGTTCATTTTAAAGTTGAAGATATCAATGTATAGGAATGTCAATTACAATTAGTCGCATGTCATGAATGTAGCGGCAAAACTCTTTTTCAGTTTTGCTTCGGAATTAACACATAAAGCCTTTAGTAAAAACTCAAATTAGCATAAAGGGCCACTTCCTAATGCTACCACAAAGTAAATGCTTTGACATTTTAGTAGGCACAATTTAAATTCTATAGGGCATTAGTACATAAAAACTAAATCTAATATGTACGTTGCTCCAACTACAATAGTGGAATCAATCATATATCAACTATATCAATGACTCTTTTCGTCCCCAAACATATATATATATAACTTTAAAACTTATCTTTGTTTTAAAAAAAATGACTTCTCAAAAAAATTTCTTATATTATCTTACTATTAATGAGTATGTGTGACCCACACATAAAATTAAAATTAAAACCTAAAAATATGGTAGTGCATTAAGAGTGCTGTATGTTATTAATAGCTAAAAGAAGTAGGTTTTTTTTTTTTTTTTTGGCGGTCGGGGGAGACGATAGTGGATTTGATTGTTTTACCATGGAAAATTTTAAATTAACTAAAAAATAATATTATTCACTCACAATGCATTTCATTCTATATATATATATAATACGTTAAAATAAACCCCTGCATATTAGAACAAAAATATCCAAACCCTTATCATATAGATTATTTTGATTTTGAATTTGAATTTGAATTTTGAAATAGACAGGTTATATAAGAGCGCTAATAATAATTAAGAAAAAAATGACAAAATTATTAAAAGAGACACTGAATTCGATATCTGAAATTTGTTGCATAAAATGGTTATAGAAAAAAATAATGGCAAAATCATTAAAAGTACTTTCTTCAATGTGACATTAACTTCACCTCAATTTTTGACCCAAAGAAAAAAAAAATCAACTGTCTCTATCGCTAAACCTAAACTAAAAGACACAAAGAAAAATGTCTGCACCAGGCATGCATGCATGCGTTGCGTGCGTGCCCCCATTGAAGGACCAAGCAAACCTCAAATAATTTCAAGGGCTAAATTTAACTCACGCAGAAAAAGTTGAATTAATGTAGTCATAAAATGGTTATAGAAAAAATAATGGCAAAATCATTAAAAGTACTTTCTCCAATGTGACATTAACTTCACCTCAATTTTTGAAAAAAAAAAAAAACACTCAACTGTCACCATCTCTAAACTTAAACTAAAAGACACAAAGAGAATTATCTGCACCAGGCATGCGTGCGGGGGTGCCCCAAATGAAGGACCATGCAAACCTGCAACAATTTCAAGGGCTAAATTCAACTCACGCAGAAAAAGTTGAATTAATGTAGTCATTAATTTGTTGCAAGCTTGGGATTTGGGAAGGAATCAAATAAGGATTATCTTATGAGTTTTATCAAATTTTTTTGTTTTTTAAATAGTTATCTACCAAGTGACCTTTTCGATAAAAGTGTTACAATTTTCGTTTTTTTTTTGTTTTTGTTTGGAGGAAGTGGTGGGGGGTAAAGACCAAGAAAATTTCTATTTCTATCCTATTCTGAAGCAGTCACATTCTAAATAAGGAACTATGATTCTTTGTTGTCATTGTTAATGATTCCATTTTTGTGTGAAGGAATCTATATTTAGTTCTTTTACATGTGGAGTTCTTTTATAATTTGGCAATAACGTTGTAAGCTGTACTTGAAGAATACTTGAAAGGGTTAAAAAACAAAAAGATAAGACAATTTTTATGCCAATATTAACAAGGGGTATGATTAGGTCAATAGAGTAGATTACATTAAAATGTGTGATTTTTTTTTTTAAGAAAAAAATTTGCGTTTTAATTTATATTGTTCTCTCACAAACCCATTGGAATTGGTTGTAGTGTCAAATTTGTATTACATGATTGTCTTGTACCTTGTATTATTACTAATGGCCTATATACCTGAGAAATATTAAAGTGATTGGAACAATAAAGAGACAACCATGCCTAAAATGTCTCTTTCGAAAATGTGACAAAAATAATGTCATCAATTTTTTACAATTTTGATTACCAAATTACAGATCTAAAAGTTTGTAAGCTTGAATAAGACCATCATGGTAACAATATCTTCAAAACTTCATGTTAGTTTGTAGTTAAAGAAAGTTGTGGTAATCATATAAGTTGTTCAAGTGGCATTTGGTTTGGATTTTTCAATGCAAATTATAATGGAATTCATTGAGGGTTCAATGACAATGGGAATGCTCATTCCATTATTTGTGTTTAATTTAAACCCTAAATGGGTATTAATGTGAATGATTATATTTGGTTCATTTTAACTATGGGAATAGAAATCAGTTAAAATTTCAATTTTACCCTTATTAATAAATATATTATAAATATAACATTATAGAGTGATAAAAGAAAAAAGATATAAAGTAAAAGTAAAGAGAGATGAGAGAGAAAATAGAGTAAGAAAAATGATGAGAAAGAAAGTAATAGTAAAGAGATGAAAGAAAAAGCAGAGTGAGTGGGAAGAAAGAGAAAAAAAGAATTGAAATAGAAGGGAAAAAAATTATAAACTAATGAGAGAAAAAGTAAAGTGAAAAAAATGATAACAAAGAAAGCAACAGTAGAGAGGGATGAGAGAGAAAGAGGTGTGAGAGGAAAGAGAAAGAAAGTGGAGTGAAAAAATGATGAGAGATAAAGTAGAGTAAGAAAAATTATGAGAGAGAAAGTAGAATGGAAAGGGAAGAGAGAGAAAAAACATTATAACGTGTAAGAGAGAAATTAGAGCTAGAAAAATAATTGGAGAGAAAGTAAAGTGAGAAAAATTATGAAAGAGAAAGTAGAGCGAGAAAAGTAGAGAAAGTAATAGTGGCAAGAGATGAGAGTGAAAATAAATTAGTGGGAAGAGAGAGAGAGAAAGTAGAGTGAAAAAATGATATAAAATAAAATGGAGTGAGAAAATGATGTGAGAGAAAGTAGAGTAAGAAAATAATAATAGAGAAAGTAACAGTAGATAAGAATGAGAGAGAAAGTTGAATAATAAAAATGATGAGAGAGAAAGTAATAGTGAAAAGGAATGAAAGAAAGAGAGAAATAATGTAGAAGGACGAGAAAGATGTACAATAGTAATTTAGTATTGAGGATAAAATTGAAATCACATAATCAAAATGATTACTGAGTTTAAGGTAATCAATGATTGAAGGGAGGAGATAGGTAATCAACGATTATTCAATTTTCCTCAATTATTACCAAATTCTAAGAATAGCAACAAGGCGGTTATGGGGCGAGGAAAGCCTCTCCTGCCCCGCCATGCTCCTTTCCCCTATAGGTGCCCCAATGGGGCCCTATTTTAAATGAAAAAATTATAAAAATTTAAATTTTAATATTGTTAATTGTACAATAATAATTAAAATCAATCCAAAAACATTATAACATACAAATATAACAACTAACAAATTATACATAATTCCAATATAATAACTAACAAATTATAAAGTCCAAATCAAGCATACAAATTATAAAATTTTAACTAAATTTTTTTTTATTTTATTTTACTTCATTATTTTAATTTTTGTTATTTTACATTATAAATCTCAAAGTGTATGTATATATAATATATCAATTTACAAATAGTAATTAGTAAGTAGGTAGAAGTTAATTATTACTGACTAATAATGTACAATTATGAAAAGATTTTTGTACTTCTTTAATTGAAATTTTGTTTAATTCAACCGTAGGAGTAACATGAAGGTTCCTTTACTTCCTTATTATTATTATTTTTGCATAATAAAACTTAAAATAATAGAATACAATTAATATTTATATATATATATATCATTTATATATATCAAATTAACACTAATTTATAAATATAAATACTTAATAATAAACTAGTGATACTAATAATATGTTATAATGAAAAAGATAAGAGTCAATATATAATAATTCATAACTAATAGAAAATTAATAATAAACTAATAGTAAATACTAAATAGTAATTAATACTAAAGTATGATATTTAAAATTTAATTAATATAATCTTAATATAAACATAATGTACTAAGACTTAAAAAAGTATTAATAACAAATTAAAATTCTAACTAATGTTAATAACATAATATATATAATTATATAAGTAATATATATACTAATATACATAAATAATATATTTATTAACATTTATTTAAATATAATATATATTACTACATATAAAAAAAATAGGAAAATGGGACTGAGGGCGGGGGAAGAAAATCTCCCCTCACCCCCGCTAAGTGAAACGGGCAGATTTCGTTGTCATTCCTATCAAATTCTATTCCCATTACACCCAATCAAACATCAAATAACGTAATAAATCACATTGAAAAGTTTGATTTTCCCCAACCAAGCACCCCTCAATCTTATACATGATTCCCACTTTGCTATAGTGGAAGAACAAATCCTCTTTCAGTATTTTTGATAAAAAAATTCAGCAGAATAGACTAATCTAATATGGCTTTAATAATAAGAAATGTTCAACACGGAATGCTTGAACCCATTTTGCTACACACAACAAAAAAGCCTTTTTTTTTGTTTTGCATTTTCTAATTAATCTACTTTTGTAAGTTTCAGAAATAGGATGAAAAATACTGTAGCCGAAGCCGGCAATCTTACTCTTTTGATAAGAAATGTTCAACACGGAATGCTTGAACCCATTTTGCTACACAAAACAAAAAAGTTTTTTTTTTTTTATTTGCATTCTCTAGACTCTAATTAATCTATTTTTGTAAGTTTCAGAAATAGGATGAAAAATATTGTAGCCGAAGCCGGCAATCCTACTCTTTTTTATTTACTTGTTTTTAGTGACCTAGTATACATAAAACATAATGTATTTTTTTTATTTAAAATGTTATATATAAATAACGAAAAAATTAAATCACTAAAATAATAAGTTTCGTCTTTTTAAAAATTCAAATTCAAATTTAATATAATTTAAGATACCTTATTAATATACAACTACAACTCTAAAAATATTAATTAAAGTTGTCATTGAAGCCATAAAATTATTACTTTTTTGTTCTTGCAATAAGATTTGAAAATTACTTTAATTTTTGTTAACAAGTTAAAAAATAAAAAAAAAATTTATACCATTGAAGTGGAATAAGAAAAAAAAATAAAAGTGAGAAATTATATTGAAATTGCTGAAATCAAAATAGAAGGAATGAAGAAATGTATTAAAAATTATTAATTTTTTAGTATAAATTTAAACCAATTGTCTTCAATTTATTTTTAAAATAAAAGAGATGAGATAAAAAAAATTTGAGTCATTTCAAAATATTTACAAGACCAAATGGAAACAACTTCCAAAATATAAGTAAAACACAATTACACTCTGGAAATATTAAAAAAAAAATTCATCAAAATTATAGCACATTCCTTTCTCAAAATAAAGTTTATTTTATTACCTAAATTTATTATAGACTTTTACACAATTAATATTCCTAAAAATAAAATTTATTGATTAATTTTGGAACTTAGATTAAAAATTGATAAAATAATTAATATTTTATAATTACGAAATATATATATAACATATATTAATAGATAACTAATATCTACAAATATATTTATATATGAATTAAGTTGGATGGAAGTTTAATAGAATTGTTATATTACAATCCAATATTTGGTATAACTTTTACATTATTAATTTTCATACCACTCTTATGTTACTAATATTTTTAATCAATTAAAATAGTAAAAAGACAATTGTATCCTTAAAAATCATGATAATTATATTAAAAAAGTGAATTGACAAAATTTTCCCTTTTATGTAATAGAGATAATAAATAAATCCATTATTTCACACATTTGCTTTAAACTTTACAAAACGGTTAAAAATAAATGTAGAATTATAGTTTTAGGGCCCTTTCTTCTATCAAATTTTTCATAAACATCAAGAGAGTGCATCAAATTAATATATAAGAGAGTACATCAAATTAATATATATATATATATATATATATATGTATGTACATACACACATACATACACGCTCATGTTCAGAAAATAGCATATAGAATTGAATAGTGATCGAACAATAAAAATATTCTTTTCATACTAAAACAAGGTTTAATTTCAAAAAAAATTATATTAAAAAAATACACTTTTTGTATGAAATTCTTATATTATCATCATTAATAATAACAACGTATAACATATATTAAACAATAAAAAAATTATACTTATAATTTAAAATAATTGTACCAAATTACTAAATAATAGTTTGTATGTGTATGGTGTATATATGTGCATTGGGAGTTTTGAATCGTTGAACTTGCAATAACATTTGTTTTTCCTTTTTTCTGTGTACGATTGTAGAAACCAGCGTCTGACCACTTTTATATTATATGGCCTCCCAATGTGACTTAATTAATTGCATATGGTTCCCAACTTGTTGCAAACTAGTAACAAAATTTTGAAGGCAAAATTTGAGCAAATGATCAAATCCAACCTCACATTATCTACGTTTAAGTTTTCTAAACTAATTAATAAGAGTCACATTAAAAGGTTTGAAGGTAACGTGCCCAAAATCTAATTAATTCAATTAGTATGTCCTATAAAAGATTCATTTCATTTGATTACATTTTCGTCGTAGTTTCTTCTACAAGAAGTATTTATGTGGAAAAATATTAGTTCATATCGATCTATTATACACTTCTATATCTAATATTAGATAAATTTCATACAATAACTGTTTTAGTTCGACTATATCTTTCATTTTATTTTTTGTAAAACTATCACAAGCACTTTTCTAATTACGAACGAACTAATCAAAATTTAATTCATAATCACAAGATTATGATAAAATATTGCAATTGAGATTTATGAGTACTATTCTCATAATTTTTTCTGATATGCAATTGTCATCCATAATTCATACGCAATGCCATCCAAAAAATTTTTTTTAAAAAAAATCATTCTCGACAGATGTTACTTTTAAAAAAATCAAAATCTACTTTTGAAACATTTTTTTGTCTAAAAAAAAGTTCACTTTTAAAATAAAATTTCTATAATACTCTTTTTAGTATTAATTATGTATGACTATGATTAAGTAGAATCGTGTATTTCATAATATATAAAATATATTGCATTTAATAATTAAAAAATTGTATTTAATTCAAAATAAACTCTTTTTTCAAAACATGTGTATATAATGATATTTGATTTCAAAAAAAGGAAGATTGAAATTGGCTCATCATGAATGAATATTTACCATTGTCTTCTTGATCAGAAGTGAGAAATTTCACCAGCACTTGCCATTCTCTATTTGAGAAAATTCTTGAGCTAGCAACTTTACAAGTTCTTTCCCCCCAAGTGACCTTTTGCTCCACCAACCCCACTACAATTATCACACGACAAATATTATAGTCCCAAATCCAAACGCACGGTCAGCTCCTGTAAATTACGTGGGAAGTGAATCAAATAATTCAACTATTTTATTCACATGTTTACGTCCCTAGTTCACATAATGGAGATAAAAAATCCATTCAAAAGTGAACAATTGCTGCTAATAGACATCAACAATAATGGTAGATGACGAGTGTTTAATTTCTAAACAATGGAGTCAGTACGTAACCACGTTGGAAACCATGCCTTTCCTTTCCCAAATGACAAATACACACTTGAATACAGTTCTTGGTTGGAAATCGACATCAAATTGACATTTTTTTTTTTTGGTTTTATATAAAGGACAAATTTAGAGATATGGTTGGCCTGGCCCCATGTTTGAATGGTTGATTTTGATTGTCTTCTTCTATTAAGCGTGCAATATTATTGTGATCTCTTTATATATATATATATATTTCTGATGTTTTTGTTCTTAAGTTATTTGTGAATTTTTTTTCAGTAATATCTTCTGAAACTCTTTCTTTCTTGTTAGAGGAAAACTCTGAGCAGTTGATCATTTTGTAAGTTTGATATTCCATCGATTCTAAAAAATAAAAATAAAAAAAATGAGTTCAATTTGTGAACTATGATGTATGCATTGTGTGGTAATGCAGGAACTATCAACCATGACTGTGAAGTATGCATTGTATGGTAATGGTTTTATAGTCAATGGAGAGTTCTGAATAAGCAAAAGTCTACCAGATTCATGAACATGTAATAGCAGTAAACTATAACAACTGCAATTTTCTTTAATAATTTATCATGGAATTCACATTTTTTGTTGTTTGTTGTCGTAGAAAATTATATTTTCGTATGACACCAAAACATTTTCTTAACTTGTTTAATGAGAATTGAACTTCATATTGAACAAAAAATCTCATTCAAAACAGTGGTTTCTAGTGAGAGTTTGAAACGACCTTCCTTGCGTCTCCAATTTAAATTTGGCCTCTCAGTTTGCAACTACACTAATTAAAAGTAGACTGCAGAATTTTAGAGTTCTTTTTTGTTTCGTGTTTAATTTTCTTATCCACAAATGCAAGTCAACACTTCATTCGGAAAAAATATTCTATATTGGACATGATCAATATAATAATACAATAAAAAATAATTAGGAAGAACAACTTATATATATATGTATGAGTATAAAAATATAAAAAATTGTATGATTGACTTGTTATACTAAAAGTAGAGATAAATGTATTGAGTAATTTTTCCTTTAGTTACCACTTAAACCATTCATTCTAATTTTAGAATGAACATAAACAAATGCATTAATTTACAAGTATTTGACTAGGAAAAATAATAATGAATGGTTGAATTATTTCATAAATATATGGTAAAAGTAAGAGATAGTACATTGAATTATTGCATAAATAAATAGGAGAACTAAGGGTACACCTAAGTCTTTGCACATGTATTCTCCTTTGAATATTATTTGTTGAATCATTGCATGGTATAACTAGAAATTTTTATAGCTTAATTAAATCGGTGGGTATTAAAACTACAAAGATTTGAAGGGCATTTTTTTCCCCTTTGAGGACAGAAGGAATATGACTAATCCAACATAATAATCAATCATATGTTGGAAGACTAATAATGTGCCCCAAAGCAAGGAGAGGAATCAATATAAAATTTGGGTGAGGAAGATAGAATTAATAATGCTATATGGGGTGTATTTATGAACCCCTCTCATCCTCAAAATCCCAAATCACCCCATTTCTTCCTCCTAGCAAGTGCATGTGAGTATTGATCATGCACAGTTGATTTTGGTTGTACTAATTTATTAATTGTGGGCAAAGGCTACACGTGGAAATTATGGGAATCCCACTAAAATTTGCTTGCTTTTCTTTCAATGTATTGCGCTAATGTTGGACACAGGAATATATGCTCTTCCATCCCATATTGACTGTTGTTCAGAACTGTTGGCTGGTTAGAATTCAGAAGTAGGTCTTCTCTGCTGTCCTCTCATCCATGATCAAAATTCTCAATGACCCACAAAGCCAATCTTTATTCTTTATACATTTCTTTTGTGCCTCAGAAAATTATGACAAGAACTCCACTTAAAAAAAGGCATCAACAAGACTACTGTACATATAGATCATATCATTGAAGTTTTAAATAAATAAAAAAAAAAGGCCTATGTACGAAAGAAATTGTGATGTTGTAGCACTAAAATATGTATGGTTCTTTGCACCCACTTCTTGATGTCCAATACTTTTTGCAGGGTTTTGGTTCAATTCTTCTCTTCTTTCATGATGTTGAGCATTGAGAATAGGTTTGTAACCTTTCTGAATTATTGTAAGTGAAGACTGGGTAGGGAAGATAAGTGGAAAAGGCATAGCTCCATACTAGATTCTTTCCATCATTTGGTCTATTTTCTGTGCAAGTTGGAAGTCTTTTAGTGGTTGTCTTGGTTTTGGTACTTGGAATCAATCAAAGCATCTAAAACTCCCATACAAAGGCACATGGATTTAGGCATGTTACAATATTATCCATTCATCCATTTCTTTTAGCATTTCACTTTGCACCATTAGTTCTTTGGTTTTTTTTTTTTCTAATTATTGTTTTTCTGGAATTTTTAAGAGGAATAATCTTTATTGCATCCATCACTTCGCACTTGCCTTTCCGACTGCTTGTATTGTTGTTGTCAACTTGGCGATACCCTACATTTTCACTTTACGTTTTTTTGGTGCATAAGAATGTATGTTGTTACTTTAAAACTCAACTCAAATCTCATAGATGTGGATGAATCGCTTTTGTGTTTTTTAAGATAATTTTTTATATTATTAAGTTAATTTTTATTTCATAAACGTGTATTCATTTGTTCATGATAGAATATGAACTAAACAAATGAAATTGACTAAGCAGTTAAGTAGAGAGAAAAAATTACTTTATTACAAGAGAGTTGAAGATGATAGTTTTGTAAATCTCAATCAAATTGATTTCTATGTCGAATTCCCAAACTTATTTGTGCTGGTGGGATAGATTGAATTTGTCAATTTGGCAACAAAATCTAGAGCAATCAAATAGGATTGCGCATGCGTTGGGTAAAAAAATTAGAATTGAATTGTGTTTGGAATACTACCAAATTACAGAAGTGGACCACATAATGTAAGGCAAGGATAATTCAGCGCAAAGAGATATATAATTGTGCTTGTATTAAAAAAAGCAACAAAAATAAGGTCATAATTGAAAGGTCGGCGGTGATTGCACTCGGAAAAATCACATGCCAAATCAAAGAAGTAGTTTCTTGGAGAGGAAAAGTCTATTTTTTCAACATTTTTTTAAATTTATTTTTTTTTTAAATACTTAGGAAGAGAAGTAAAGAGAGGGAAAAAAAAACAAGAAATCAAACGTTTGAAAGAGGATTAAGGTAAAAAAAAAAAAAAAACGCCGTAATCATGATGTTTTCTTCAATTGACAATTCTTTTTCTATTGTAAATTTAGTCAATGCTCATGGCCTGAAAATAAGAAGCCTTGTTGGCTCATCTTCAACAAGATGAAAAGCTATGGAAATGCTTGCAACACTAAGCATGCCTACAAAACGTTCGGTAAAGCATTGAATACGGAATTTTTAAAGTAATTTCAAGGAAGCTTCTTGTCCTTGGTACTCTATCTTGGTCCAATTAATGTCCCCACATATATGTACGGAATTTGAAGCAACTAATTGGCAAAACTACCATCCCCATTCACCAACCAACTACCAGAGTCTGCAATCGAGCACTAACGTAATAACCTTGTTTAAAACTTGTTTAATTTACATTTTAAAATTTATTTTTGTCTCAAATGTGCTTTTTAATATATTTTTTATCTTACCATTACTATCTCGAAAATACATTTTAAAACGCTATTCATACGTACAAATCCAAAATGTTTACCTCAAAGGTTAAGGGGTTTAAATAGTAATGTAATTGTGCTTCAAACGCTCATATCAAATGTCAGCGGGTTCAAACTTACGCCAGTTACAATTTGGAATAATTCCCCTCCCTCAAGTTGTAGTAATTTAGGTAGATTTAAAGGGGAAAAAGGAAAAAAAATCCCAGGAGGGTCTAACATAAATGTCCAAGGATGAAGTTATTCACCAGCCCATCCCTCATGACTGGTGTGAAACTGAACTAGAAACCCAACGGATTCGATTGACAACATTAGAGGTCATCAAAGCAGCAATGCTTTTTGATGACTTTCGGCTGCTTTGGAAATAAGCTCGTTTCAATCAGTGTACAAAGTCGAAGGCTGCTGCCACTAGTCACGAAAAGGGCCCAACATACAAGCAATGTAAGCCTCTAACCAGTCAACTCAAGCCTGCTGAGCCCACCTACCCCGTCTTCCCATTCCCAAAACTTTTCCTCAGCAGCTCCACTAATCAAATGTTTTGCTTCCTTAGTTTCCATTGAATATGTGTGTGTGTGTGTGTGTGTGTTTGGTTCACTTACTACTGTCTTTTTTCTGCAAGAATCTTCAAGAAACTGCAAACTTCTAATTCAAAAGAGGAGAGAACAACAGCGACGGTTTTCATCAGAAAACTACATTATCTTTTAATGGATAAGATTACAAATGTTGACTGTCAGACTCTGTTAATATTCACTAACCAATATCCAGTACAAACCTGAGGCCTTGCATTATGAACAAGATGATCAAGAGAACCCCTTAAAAAGGGCGGAAAAGGGACTTATTGATGTCATGGTACAGATCCAAGGCAGAAAAACAGGCACTTCTCAATCAATTTCTTCATGCTACCTTACAAGAGGTATGAGGAAGTACTCAGCATAAAATAGCTGCAAAATGCGAAAAAGATATCACGAAAGGATTTTAGTGCTTTTGCATTGATATTAAAATTGACGGATGCAAGACAAAGTTGCATGTCTATGAGGTGACACTAGTATAAAATTGAAAAAAAGAAGCTGGCAATAGAAGTAACTGCAGTCTCCCACAAAGTTCCAGCTCAGTCTCAACAGGTGCAGAGCAAGGAAGATAGCAAAAAAATTAAAAGATACACGCATTTTTAAACCCCCCCCAATACCTCAGTTAGCTGGTTTCACAAGCAAATACAAAAGTTAGTTTACATTTTGTATGTTATGAGACATGCACTAGCAATAAAGAAACTTAATTATAGTAAACAAAAGAAAATGCTCATTTGTTATTTTCTACTATATCTCCTGCCATCTCTATGCATGACATGCTGAATGTTTACTTATAATTTTTCATAGCATTAACACCTTTGAACCTGGAAGAAGATAGTACCTTCCATATGAACATGTAAAAGGATGTTATTGCTGCCTTGCTTCCCAGATCAACAGATTTGGCACGACTCCAAAGTATCCAAGCCAAGAGTATGTGACCTGCAACCTGGGCATTTACAAATTTATTTAGAACGTATGCATAAACTAGTTCATCGAGAAGCTTCACTCCTGCGGCAAAGGCAATAAACCAAACAACCTTAGATAAACCATTTTACTGTGTCTCTCAAACTAACTGAAATCTTCAACACACTGACACCTATATTGTAATTTGGTCCTTCAAGGCACGATGATGCGATTTACATGTCAAGAATCTCCTTGGATAAAACGAAGAGATAATAAACAAAGTTGTACACTGTTGAGGCTATTGTCAGCCATCAATTATCCTCACTTTGTAGACTATGAGAAAGGCAATGGTCCTGGAGAAATTTCTACTCTAAAAGAAAATCCTCAATCACATATTACAAGAATGTATTGACTTTTGTGCACTTTAGTGCGTAGAATTATGCCACATTGGTGTAGAGAAAATATAGGAAAAGAGCCTCACTGTTATGAATTTGCTCCAGGTTTGGGAAGATGTCACTCCAACTAAAACAGCAACAAGATAAGCCATTTGAAGAAGTGTAATGCAAATCCAAAACACCTGTGAGAAATGCATCAGTATAACAGGTGGAAGACAAAGCATAGTGAGATCTTGACCCGGAATATTTTTAAAACAGTTTGAGAATTAACCTTCTCTTGACCCAATCGGACTGTAAAAGATCGAATACCATATATCTTGTCTCCCACAATATCAGGAATATCCTACAAAAATTGAGCTTTAACATCAGAAAGAAATTCAATTTGGTCTACTATACCATAGACAAGCACCAACGAGCAAAAATGTAAGCCTATCACCATAACTGATGGCCCAATATCAACTTTTTCTTTTTTTATGTCATTCTCAATTTCTAAACTACCTTTACAATTTATATGTTTAGTTTTAAGGTAGGATTCATTCCTTATGCGAGGTGTAGATTGTAATCTTTACTGGAATCATTTCACCAGAATTCCAAAGAAGCATTTTTCCTTTGGGACTCTTTATTGTTTCCTTGTGAGTGGTAGGAGTTGAGAACTGAGAAATTGAACTTCTGATATCCTGCACTTTGGAGCAGGTATCCCGTATCCAAACCCAAACACTGGTACACAAGCCAAATAGTGCTAGGAACTTCAATTTTAACAGAAAGCAAACAAAAACTAATGATTTCCATCTTTTAAGAGAGAGAATAGTTTGGATGCATTCAGTCACAGAGATCATATACTCCAAAGAATTACTGAAAACATTCAGTAAATAAAGGTAGCATAAACTTGTAAAGATGCAAACAACCATACAAATCTCCAATTTTCCAAGCTTGTAAAGCAAAATACTTGAAAACAACATTTACCTTAAAAAGTGCAATTACAACTGAGAAGAAGGACATGAATGCAGTTGCAAAGATTACAGGCTTCGGAAAGAGGGTCGCTCGTCCAAAGACAAAAGTCTGAAACATTAAGCTGAGAAATGTTCAAGTGATAAGGAAAAGAAATGATATGATTAATATGTAATAGAACAAGCAAATCTCAACTACCCAGAGGTAACCCGTTTACATATAGAAGTCGTGAAACTGTTTCAGTATTTCTGTAAGAATCCAATCAAAGCATCAAGAACACCCAGTGAGCTTACCAAATCAAAACTCATCCAGTCTATTTTTACCATAGGAAAGTAAAAGGATGATTAGAGATTGCACCAAGTTAGATACAACTTGCATATTTTAAGGAGGCATACCCCACCATATGGTGAATATAACTAAAGAAATCAATGCTATATACCACATGATAATAAGACATCATATTCTATAAAATAACTTGTGTAATGAGAATATGAAACTTAGAAAAATCAAGGTAGACCTGCATGTGCAAATAAAATGCTAACTGTACAATTACTGCTCGAACAGCTAAGATGCAGAGTGCAGCAACAAAGGCAAATCTCTTCCATCTCAACAAGGGTATCTGCATCGATAGTGAAAACAAAAAAGAGTAATACCCTGATATCTCAAAAAGTTTCAAAATACAAAAACTCTAATAGCTTGGCAGCTTTCGTCTGATATGTCTATTTACAAGTTATAACATAATTGTTACACTAGAATGATCCCAATAATTATGTATGACTTAGGAACAAATTAAAAGTATAAGTATAGGTAATAAGAAAGACTTAGGGCAGGTAAAAGATGATGGTGCTGCTTAGGCATGCATTTTGAATTGAAAAGCATTGCAGATATGACATAAACAGTGCATTTGAAGACAAAAGTCTCCCAAATAATAGCACTCCCAATAAAAAATAATCCAGCACTTCATATTTATAAAATAAAGCAACTCACATTGATTGAATATGCAGTCCCAAGCCCAAAACTGACAAAAAGTGCACAAAATAATGGCCATGAGCCAACAAACCATCCGAGCCAAAAACTCTGTAAAGAGAAACAAACAAGTTACGTTAAGAAAAACAGACCATGTAGACACATTGCAACAATTATTATTACTCAGAAACAATGATCACCATATCCACAAGTGAGCTAGAGTTACTTCCCAATGTAAGCTCGACAGAATATTAACGAAAGAAGCAAAATTGATAGGTGGAAAAGCAGATAAAGCGAGTGCATGTTTGACTTTATTTTAGCAGTAAAAATACAGGATAGCCAAAGAAAGCTATCCATGGCTCAATAAATATTGAAAATTAAGCACTTGATGAAGAAAATACACCATTATTTTGGTACTCTTTTCATATACAATAGCATAGTAACTTGCCCATCAAATAACACGTTCATCCTTGCTAAGCTATGTAAATCAGTCTTCATTGAAAATGGAATAATTAGACTGAGCTTCCCAAAGGTTTACCATATTAAATATATTTTAGGAGAAGCAATATTACATATTGCACTCAACTTTAAATATAATGACTTCCCATTCCAATGTCTTCACAAGAGTTGCTCTAGAACTAGAAACCTATATATATATATATGAAGGCAGCCCAATGCATAGAAGCTCCTGCATGTGTGGGGTCCAGGGAAGCACAAAGACCTGCCGGCAGCACAATGCATAAAAGCTCCCGCATGTGCGGGGTCTGGGGAAGTAATGGTAATTCACCCTAAATATACTTTTTGATAAGCTGATATTTGAAACTGGACATCAGCAGAGCTCACTTTGACCAAAAATGCTATCTGCTATCTATCTACAGTTCCTGCTCCCATAAAAATCAATTCCAGCTACACCACGGCTAGTGAAAAATCTTGTGAAACATAACATCAAATCTAGCAGGAACATAAATCAAGGATTGATACGACAAAAAAGCAGCAGTACCAAATGGTAAATCAGAAAGTAGACACCGACATCTGTGCTAGGTTATGCATACCATTATTGCAAAAGATGAAATAATTATCACGGCAGTCTTGATTGAATATTCTCCTGATGCCAATGGAAGGTAGGGCTTATTAACCTGGAAAACCAAAAAGAAAAAAAAAAAAGAGTATCACAAATAAAAGTGATGGAAAAAATTCTCAACAACAGGTAATCTCACAGACTAAAGAAACGTTCAAAACATAATATAGGCCAAAACAGCTAGTAATTGTAAGTATATGCCCAACTCCTCCCTCATCCAAAGGAAGAAAATAATCCCATGGAAATAGTATGTGTGCCAATGTGGATGGCTTATAAAAGGAAATATTAGCACCTGCTGGTACTTGTACCAAATAAATCCAACAATTCCCCATCGCACAAAAGAAAACTCAAGAAATCAGAGTTTTCACATGAATTATCATATTCACACTTTCGCGTGAAAGTAAGATATAGCCTACAATCACGATAATTAGGTAGTTTCAGCATTCATTATTCTGTTTAATTGCAATGTCAATCATTCAATTTTAAAGGTGGACCTGAAAGAGAATAATTTTGGTACATTTTCTACCTTGTCAATGTCTATATCTGACAACTGATTCAAGCCGACAATGTATATATTCATCAAGAATGCAGCAACAATGGCCTGAAAATCAACAATGTCAATGCCTGAAACACATATTAATTGATCAAGTCAAAAGTTAACTCCCTGAGTTGTTCAAAATTTCAAACAAACCTCAAACATCCCTGTAAAAAACAATGGAGAAAAATCTGAGAGCTTCTCCACCGCAAGAAGAGAAACTGAAACTATGCTTAATACCTGCTCAGAGAAGAGTAATGAAAATTCACAATCTTGATTACAAATTCAGAAGACTTAATGCTCAGACTATTTAATATATAGGCATGACAATGACAACTCATAATAATTAGATCTTTGAACCTACCGTTCCAATAACTGTATGGGGCCGCGAAAACCGATAGAAAGCATCTAAGTTCCCTTGAAGTGTTTTCAAGGGGCTCTTTGGAGGTTCAGATTCAAAAGGGTGTTCAGATGCCGCATTCACCAAATAATTATCACTTCCCTTCCGAGAAGAAACAACAATTTTATCACTTCCCTTCCGAGAAGAAACAACAATTTTTTTATTAATGATACCAACATGCTGGTACATCAGAAACTGACTTTGTGAGATCATAGGCACAGCTAGTTGTTTCTCATTGTTCCATCGTTTGCATCTCAAAACCTGCCCTCCTACAGTCAAAATCCCATCTATTAATTAAATTGGGAAATTATTAAAATTATTAAAACTCCTTTTGAACTAACAAAACGGGATTTTGATCATAAATAGAACGAGAGACATTGACAGGAATAAATCAGAAACCAGGAAAGGAAAATGCATCATGCACACCCATTACTGTCAAATTTGAAATGCATTCCAATAAAGGTAGTATTTTTATGCATAAACTGCAGAGACAAAACGCTTAGTAGAATCCTATCTTATCATGATTGCTAATTTTGCCAAAAAGAACATTAACAATCCCAGGTGAAACTGCCATCAATTGGTTTAGCAAAATAGAAAACCTATCAAATAGAAACAAAAAGACAGAAACTTTAAAACTGTCGCATAGCTTAATCTAAACCCAAAAGCTTGAATATTCAGAGAAGTTAGAACCCATGAGAATACTAACCCCAAAAATATAAAAATTGAAAGACAAACAGAACAAGCATTAAACGAAATAGTACGGCCAACTTACCAGAAGAAGGAGAAAATAATTCAGCTGTGGCTGGAAATGAGGGTAAATAAGAAGGCTTTGTTAAGGAACCAATGAGCAAAGGTTCCATTACTATTTGATTTCTTGAACAAAATAACAATCCAGTAGAAAGGGGTAAAAACCCCAACTTCAAAAATGAAAAAAAAAAATGCCCAAAACCGAACTCTTAGAGTTTGAACACAATGCAATCTACCATGTACGACTAAGAAATCCAGACTCCATACAACACTGCTGAAACGCCTGCTCTTTCCCGTTTCTCTTTCTTCTATTTATTATTTTAAGCAAGTAATTTAATTGTGTACTAGTAGAACAGACTGAAAATCAGTTGGCCCACTTGCGATAGTTTCCAGCTAACTTGCAATCAGAGCGACAAATGGCACGGAGTAAAATTGGCACATGCACTCTTTTGAAAGGTGTACATGAGCACCAGGACAAGACAATTTTCGTTAGACCGCAGTGATACGGACAATAAAAACTTTTAATAAAATCTCTTGGTTGAAGTTTGTACATTATCGTCGTGTCGTGTGTCGTCGAGCACATATAGTATATATATTAGTCGAGCATAGATAGGATAAAGTTAGTAGTTTAGAATAAGATAGTAATAAGTGTATGTGGTGAGTATAAAGAGTCGTTTCAAGTCGTGAGTATATATATCGATATAGTCGAGTACTCCAATAGGTTAAATTTATTGTCCAAATATTAGTAGTAGGTGAAAAAAGGTCGAGCTATTAGAAAAATCTTGTGGTTGGAATGAATTTTCTCAATCATTTTTTGAAGAGAGATTGGGTCCTAATATGTACCCAAATACCGCAAAAATTTTTAATAAAAAAATTTCAATAAAAGAATAATCGAATAAAATATCTAAAAAAATAAAAAAAGTAAAAAAAATTAAACATCTGTGCATCGACTATAAATATGAATTTCGACTACCTCAAACATACAAAAAATAAAAAAAAAAAATTCGCTGTTATGACTACTATACTATATACGACCTACTCCCTAAAAAATTAAAGAGTTAAATTTAAAAAAATCTGATCTCTATATCGATATATATGCTCGACTCTTAACGATAAAAAAAATAGAGTTTATTTTGGAAAATTTCATTTCAACACACACAACACAACATCACACACATGAATAACATATGAAAAAAAAAATGAATAATTTATTAAATTTACTTTATACATACTACTTTACTTGACTTCTTCTCTTGTTTTCTCTTCTTTAATTCATGTCGATGGTTTTCCTCCATTTTTGTTTGTATGAAATGTTGAATGATTAAATTTTAAAAATTTTTTAAAAATTTTTTTTTAAAAAAAAAATAAGAAAAGAAAAGAAGAAAATGAGAAAAGAAAAAAGGAAAGGAAAAATGAAAAGTGAAAATGTAAAAAAAGCGTGTAATTACGGCCAAGAAAATTAAAAAAAAAAAAAATCAAGAACGGTTTCAAGAATTGAGAGAGAAGATAAAAACGAATTGACAAAAATCAATCGGTTCAAATGTAGAAGAAAGTAAAAGAAATTTTGTTTTGTAAGTTATTTAACACAAAAAAAAAAAAAAAAGCTTTTTTTTTAAAAGAAATAGTCGAAAATGTCATTTTCGTAAATTTCCCAAGTTTGTATGATATAAACTATTATTATTTTGATCATTAAATAATTTTTTACCCCCATAAATGTCATTCCATCATTTAATGCACTTAGCGATTGGAAATATTTCTTTGTTGATAATGGAAACTTATCTTTCATTGTTTCCACTTTCACCTTTAGTATTTTAAGATCATATCATATCTGCTGTTAAGAGTTTGAGCATATTTGACTATGTTTTGTAATTTTTTTAAAAACAGTGTATATTTGCATCTTTCAATTTTTTATTTTTCTACAAACATTATTTGTTTATTTGAATTACTTCTATGCGTGTAAATTATAGCCCACGATAATATTATTTGATAAAAATAATGTAATGATATTATTTGCTTCATGAATATATTTGTGCAGAACTATAGATTTTACTAACGTGATCTATGACAATTACTTGATTTGGCTCCACTGTTTTAAAATATTTTATTATAAATATCATTACTCCTATGTGTTTGCGGCCATTTGCAAAATCAAGAAGGTTATTGTCAGTTTTTTCTTCTTTTTGAATATTTGGACACCAAGAGTTTGTCCACAGAATTCCAATCATGGTTGTCCTTTTGGGCAAGCAAATGCATGCATTGAACAAAGAGTTGATAAGAAAACTTTGAGAAAGACATTTTTGGAACTGTCAATTTGCCCCTCAAGACTATTCTTTGCACATTGAACAATAATTAGAATGGAGGATCTTGTTTAACTACCCTTCAAAATCATTGCTCCTTTTAAATTGTGTTGTATTTGAAAATTTTATATTAGAATGTATAAAAGTTTTGATATGAATTTTTTTTTAAAAAAAAAGTGATATAAAAAAAAAGATTAGACAGAAAATTTATTTTGAAATAATATAAAAAGAATTTTGACCGAAATTTAAATTTTAAATTTTGAAATAAAAAGTTATTTTAATATTTTATTTTTATAATTAAAAAAATATTTTTTTAACAAATAAAAACACAAACCAAACATATTTAGCTTTATCAATGGCAAGTATTTAGTCAATGTAGCAGCATAGCCCAGTAGCAGCATTTTCAACTCTCAAACTCTTGCTAACTCCAGTCATATTTAGTTTATTTGGGTTTTTTTTCCCCTCATATAGAGTATGTTAGATTTCATCAGTTCAAAAACCAAAAAAAAAAAAAAAAACCCTCCTCACTGCAATTCTATTCCTAAAAAAATATATGAACTTTTGTTATTTTTTTGGGAGATAGTAGATTCGAACATTATTCCCTCTAAAAAAAAATTGGTTGAATTTTAACAGTATCACTTTTTTTTTTAAGGGAAAAAAAAAGAAAAAAAGAAAGAAACGGTGGCGGGGAATTGTCAGCCTTGGACCACAACGTAGGCGGAGGTTTCCCCAACGGAGCAAACACTCTTTGACAAGGGAAGGAAATCCGAAATTTGAGTGCAGGGTTGATGTGATTTAATAATTTGATGATGAATTCGCTCATATATGACATTATGAGCAGAAGAGTTTGTCAAGATTCATGCATTCTCCCTCCCTCTCTATGATTTGATTTGGAAAATTTAATGATTACTAATAAGAAATGTGAATTGAAGGCCTTCATATTTGATGGCAAATCCTCTATGTCCATTAATATGTACTAATTCTATTCCATTAATAAAATGATAGAGTTTTATCAATAAATAATAAATATTAACATAAAATGTATAAATTATAATTTTAATAAAATTATGTTGTTTTCTAAATAAAATACTATTGATCTTTTCATATTTTAATTGAGTTAGTTAAATGTGTGATTTCATTGAATATGGTGAAATTTTTAGGATTTTTAGAAAGAATAGCATGATAAAGTTTAAAGTATATACAAATTATGTATCAAAACGCTTCATTGAAAACGACGAAACTTTAAGGACTTTCAAAAAGAATAGCTTGATAAAATTTTATGTCCAATTACATATCAAAATACATTTTTACATTTTTTTTGATATAAAATTTATTTTATAAATATAAAATATTGCCTTAAAAATAACACAAATATGTTTCAAAATGAACTCTATTTAATGGGTTTTTTTACTGCCAATGCGAGTGGTGAAGGCCATTCAGACTTTGGTGATAATTGACAAGGTTTTAGTGGAAAGCTAGCAAGAAAAGGAAGGGGGTCTATTGGAAAGGATGAGATGTAATTAGTTCCTCTAAGTGGGATGGTGGTATGGGGTTTAGGGATATCAAAACTTTCAATTTGGCAATAGTAGCACAACAGGGTCGGAGATTGATTACTCAACCAGAGTAATTGATGGCTCGGATCCTTAGAGCCAAATATTATCTTGGCAAGTACTTTTGGGAAGCAATGGTGGGTCATCGGCCATCAATGACATGGAGGAGCATAGTGGAGTAGAGGAAGCTACTTGGATGTGGATGCATGTGGAGAGTTGGCTCAGGAAAGAAAATCTTAATTTGACAAAGTTCGTGATTGTCTAGGCCTCTTTTTTTCTGACCATGGTCACGTAGTGACATTTTATCTAAGAAGGCTATTGTTTCAACACTTATTAATGCAGAAACTAGATCGTGGGAAGTGGAGCTTGTGGACACAATCTTCAACCCAGATGAAGTTTCTCTCATCAAAGCTATTCCGTTGAGTTGCAGCAATGCAAAGGACAGAATTATTTGCCACTACTCTTGACGAGGTAATTTTGAGGTTAAGTCTACTTATCATTTGGCTTTCCAAGTGGGTTCGGGTTTGAGGATGGGTAGTGACTAGTGAGTTTTCCAAGGCTAGCACAAGTCCAAATCCAGTTTGGAAGACGGTATGGAACGTGAAGCTTTTGCCTAAGCTAAAGCATTGTATTTGGAGAATGGCTTAGGATATGTTGCCTCATTATTCCAACTTAGCTAAAAAGTGCATACCAATGGATAGAAAAGCATGTGAACTGTGTGGTGTAGAAGTGGAGAACCTTCATCACCTTATATTTTCTTGTTCGGTGTTTGTTCAAGTGTGGGCGTTATCCTTCTTACATGCAAAAGTGTTGAATTTAGTCTAGCTAGATGCAATTGGGGGTGAGGATTTGGAACTATTTTGCACCTTGGCTTGGAAGCTTTGGACTTCGAGAAATAAAAAGACACATGAGCAGGTGTCAGTTGATCTGCTATCCATTGTACAGAGTGCCTAGGTTTTCCTACAAGAGTATAAAAAGGTATTAGAGGAAGATTCAATGGTGGCGACAACTGTGACTACTTTCACATCACGGTGGTAGTTTCTATCGAAGGGTGTCATCAAAATTAACTTTGATGTTGCTTTGTTCCTTGAGGATTCTTCATGCAGTGTAGGTATTATTTGTCGTGATCACGTTGAGGCTTGTCTACTTACAATATCGCTAAAACTGGAGGGCATTACTAGCGTGGACTTGGCTGAGGGTCTTGCATGTCGTGAAGCTACCAGGGTTGGTGCCTCCTTAAATCACCCATCACTCCTTTTGGAGGGTGATTTTGTTTGGAAAATTTACAAAAATAACATAGTTGATCGTTGACTTTATAAAAATACCACTCTCCTTTTTTTCTTGTGTTATAACACTTCCAACCTAAAAAAGTCTACAATACCCCTTTGTTGTATTATAGAACACAGACTCTAGCACATCTATTCTTCCCCACTCTTCACTTCAACGTTGTAAAGACTGTTTGGTCGATTGCTCAGTTCAAGACTACTCATCATATTGCAGGTTAGTTTGATTTATATTGCAGGTTAGTTTGAAATCGAATTATATTGCATGTTAGTTTGATTTATTACCTTTTGGAACTGGGTTTGTGAATCGTACAAAGGAAGTGGTTGAACACGAGGTCCAGCATCCAGTCGAGCAGCAGGTTGCCACGTAGTTAGGTCGAGTATTTAGTCAATATTAGAGTTGAGTACTCTGTCAGCTCTACAGAAAGTGTCCAGCAGAAGACACAAGCCTTTTCAATATTTTTTAATTTATGACTTTTTTTCTGTCTCCAGCTCGATCATGTGCTCGACTTTAAAATCGACCATAATTTATTGAAGCAAAAGTATCAAAGTTTCTGTTTCCTACTCGACTACTTACTCGATTACCAACTCGACCAAATAAAAAACTCGACCTCCTGATCGACCTTAAACTCGACCATAATTTATTGAAGCAAAAGTATCAAAATTTCTATTTCCTACTCGACTACTTACTCGATTACCAACTCGACCAAATAAAAAACTCGACCTCCTGATCGACACTAAGCTCGACCATAATTTATTAAAGTAGAATTATGAAATTATCAGAGTTTATTTACTCCGACTAGAAACTTGACCAAATAAAAACTCTTCTTGCTTTCTCAGATATACCAATGATAAGTTATCTTGAATAACAACAAAATGTTCCACAAACAAAAGAAAAATGACAATTTCTTAAAATGTTCCTTAAAATAAAAGTGAAGACAAATACAAATTAACATTAGTTTTTGTCAATTGTCTTCAATACATTCGCCCTCTTCGTAAGAGTCCAAACATTTCCTATGGCTTTCTAAATGCTGAATTTTGGCCTTGAATTCTCAACACGAGCATCAAATTTGGAACACGTTTGACGCCCTTATTCAAATGTTTGACGCCATGTTCAAGAGCATTCATTCGTTCATGCATATGCGGAGCTACAATCTCCCATTTCTCCTGCAATACATGAAAAAAAATACAAGGAACATGCTTGATTCATGCTTGATAATTTGCTCGACAAATTCAAACATTCAACAAAGACTGCATTTAATTTGTAAGATTAAAATGACAATTTGTATTGAAATTTTGGAGCCTGCACTTTCTTGCTCGAAGATGATGGTCCTCCTTTTGGGCTTGCCATTGAAACGGGTGATATGTATTTTGATGAAGATTCGAAGTAGATGAATGGAATGGGTGACTCAACCCTTTACTCGACTAATAGCTAGACCAAAAATATAAAGTTTTGAAAACATAAATTTAATAAACTGGCTCGACCATTTACTCGACTAATAGCTCGACCAAAAACATAAAGTTTTAAAAACATAAATTTAATAAATTGGCTCGACCCTTTACTCGACTAACAGCTCAACCAAACATAGAAATTGCTAATAAAATTAAAGAACCATTGACTCGACTAAAAATCGACCTTAAACTCGACTTTTTAAGAGGTCGAGTAATGCTGATCTAGGGTCGACCTATCATCGACCACCGTCGACCAATTTCTGATTTAAATTCACCAATCCATTCATACAATATCAACACACACTACGATGAAGAATAAAATGATAAATTTATTGACAAAATGATGATGTGCTTCCTTCTTCTTCTCCGTCATGTTCTTAACGATAGCCTTCGCTTATTCTTCCTTCGATTCGATGAATGCTAAAGTAAAGAGATGCTCCGCCTTTGATCTTGTGTACCTTTCTAAATGTTTGGAATGGGTTAACACGACAATTTTTAGTTATGGTTTCAGCTGGTTTCCCGCAGGTTCTATAATACAACAGAGGGGTATTGTAGACTTTTTTAGGCTGGAAGTGTTATAATACAAAAGAAAAAAATGAGGTGGTATTTTTGTAAAGTCAACGGTCAACTATGTTATTTTTGTAAATTTCCCATTTTGTTTCCATCATCAATAAACTGAATAACAAAGTTGAGGATCTTTTTGAGTTGGGTACTATTTTGGGAGATGTTAGGGAACTCTTGCATTTTGTTAGTAGGTTAGTATTTGGGTGGATTAGAAGATGTAATAATGGTATTGCCCATTCTCTAACAAGGTAGGCGAGACTTTTGTCTGCACTTCAGATTTGAAATTTTCCTCCTCCATTCTTTATACCATTTTTATTGGCTGATTACCCTAACCAATTGCAATAAAACTTTATACTTATTTGCTTTAAAAAAATTATTTTAAATTTGGGATGTCGATGGACATTTGTTTACTTTTGTCAAGGTCATTCAATGAGTTTGATGGGACCTCTGGGTACCAATTGAAGCATTTGGATGCACAGAACTGGCATCTTTCAAGATGGGGCTTAAGAGTTGGAGTACACAAGTAGAAAATATTTCTTTGATTGAGCAAATTTGTTGTTCGTCATATTCAGATGATCAATCCAATCATTGATAGAGTCTAATATGGGATTGGAAGCGAAAGTGTGGAAATATGAAATCAGATTTTCTCATACTGTGATCAACTAATGGGCTTATTGGATTCTGGCCTTTTGGGCTGCTCTCAATGAATATAAATTGGCACCGTCTTAATAACTTCCATCCCTTTATTTGTTTTAGATTAATACTATGGGTGGTTAGTATTTCAACTAATATTAATAAAATAATATATATACATACATTATAAATGATATATCTATTAGTGTGTATAATATTAAATGTATATATATTACACTTTTTATCCGACTAAAGTTTGCTATTAATTTAGTATAATTTTTTTAAAATTATAAAATACAGCACACTTAATGAATCATTAAATATATATTTTTATCTTTATTTTATAATTTGTATTATGCACCTACCGTCCATTTCTCATTAGGAGTCAAGCAGGATGAGTATCTGGCTATCTGCGGATGTGGATGAGAATTGTCATCTCTAAATAAGTAGTCTCCTTAGCGCTGGTTTAATTGGGCTTTTTATGTGATGTAGTGTAAGTTAAAGAAGTATATATATATATATTTTTTTTTCGAAACGATAGTAATAGATTAAAGAAGTATATATTGACAGACTGAAAAAAAAACGAAACAACAGCAGCAACAACCACGAACTCTGCAATCTTTCCCTCCCTCCTGAGGTATCCTTTGACAATTACAAAAAGAATTCATGTATTTTCATCTTCCTTTATATATGTACACAGAACATAGATGAAATAAGGAGTTAAAGGGTTTTATTTTCTCAACAAAATTGCATTTTTGTTGTGTATTTGCTGATATGTAAATCATGAAAACGTTGGAGATAGCTCCAGTGTTGCTAACAATTTTCTGGCTAGTGTTAAAACATTAGCCTATTCTGCTGAGGTTTAAGGTCCCTTCATATTCTCTCACACTCCACCACTTAAAACTCCTGTGCACCACATCAACCCCATCGTCGTCGTCGTCGTCGTCGTCGTCGCACACACCAGAAACACACAGTATATACAAGCTCAGTCAGGTTTCGTTTTCTGCTTGCAATCCGGCTCCTCTTGCTCCCAATTCTCAGCAATGGAAGGGACCCTTTTCCCTAATAGGCCTGCATTTCCAGTTCGACCAACAAAGCCCACAATTCAACAACCAAACCCGCGACTAAAGTTCAATACTTCTTCAACTCTCCTTCTACCCCTTCAACAACAATTATCACAGCAACAACAACGACAAGAAACAACCGCCACTTCTGCCTCTTTCCCTATTGACTCTGTCCTCCAGCACCTCCTCCATATCTCCAAGTCTAAACCACACACCATTAAAGCAGCTCCAACCAAGGGGTCCCACTTCGCTGCTTCCCTCATTTCTGCTGAAAATGGTGAGTTTCAAGAACCGATTTTGGCAAGCTCAATTACAATCCCAAGAATTGGGAATTACCGAGAGGACCATGATTTTCAGTTAGATAAGAATGATGGGTCCCTTGATTTTCTCTCGCTGAATTGTAAGTTGCTTCTCAATTCTATTATTCAGCATCCCGTTTCTAGTTTGAATAAGTTTCTTGATTCTATCAAGTTTGAGTTGCTTGAAGTTGATTTGATGAGTCTCTTGAAAGTTTTAGATGTTTCAAACAATTGGGTAAAAGCTATTATCTTGTTTGAATGGTTTGTGCTGAATAATGATGATATTGCCAATAAGAATGACAAGTTGGATAACCAAGTTATTGAAGTGATGATTAAGATTCTTGGGAGGGAGTCTCAGTACTCCGTTACTTCAAAGCTGTTCGATTTGATTCCTCTTGAGGAGTATTCCTTGGATGTTCGAGCATATACTGCAATTCTTCATGCGTATTCTCGTACTGAAAAGTACGAGAAGGCCACTGGATTGTTCAAATATATGAAAGAAAAAGGTTTGTGTCTAACTTTGGTCACTTACAATGTGATGTTGGATGTTTATGGTAAAAAGGGTCGATCTTGGAATGAAATTGTTGACCTTCTGAGCGAAATGAAGAATGAAGGGCTTCAGTTTGATGAGTTTACTTGCAGCACTGTGATATCAGCCTGTGGCCGGGAAGGGCTGTTGGATGAAGCAAAGAGGTTTATCGATGAACTGAAGAAACAGGGTTATGTACCTGGAACAGTTACTTATAACTCACTTCTCCAAGCGTTTGGAAAGGCAGGAGCACTTTCAGAGGCCTTGAGCGTATTGAAAGAAATGGAGGAAAATGAATGCCCACTTGACTCTGTGACATATAATGAACTTGTGGCAACGTATGTGAGGGCTGGATTCAATGAAGAGGCAGCTGCCCTCCTTGTTACAATGACAGAGAAGGGGATAATGCCAAATGCTGTAACTTACACCACTGTAATAGATGCCTATGGCAAAGCTGGGAAGGAGGAGAAGGCGTTGACTTGGTTCAAAGAGATGAAGAAAGCTGGTTGTGTTCCTAATGTGTGTACTTATAATGCTATCCTTGGGATGCTAGGGAAGAAGTCCCGAATTGACGATATGATGGAAATTATTTCTGATATGAAATCAAATGGATGTGCTCCTAATCGTGTTACTTGGAATACAATGCTTGCAATATGTGGTAGTAAAGGAATGCACGAATATGTGAATCTTGTTTTCCAAGAGATGCAGAGTTGTGGCTTTGAGCCAGACAGAGACACATTTAATACCTTAATTAGTGCATATGGTCGGTGCGGGTCAGGTGTAAGTGCTTCAATGATGCATGAAGATATGATTAAAGCAGGCTTTATGCCATGTGTTACAACATACAATGCACTTCTAAATGCTCTGGCCCGTAGAGGAGATTGGAGAGCAGCAGAAACAATAATTCTAGATATGAAAAATAAAGGCTTCAAGCCCAGTGAAACATCATATTCATTGCTGCTTAATTGCTACTCCAAAGGAGGGAATGTAAGGGGCATAGAAAGAATAGCACAAGATATTTATGATGGCCAGATATTCCCTAGTTGGATGCTTTTGAGAACCCTTGTTCTTGCAAATTTCAAGTGTAGATCACTCGCGGGTGTGGAGAAAGCATTCCAGGAAATCAAGAAACATGGATACAGCCCTGATTTGGTAATATTCAATTCTATGCTTTCCATTTTTTCTAGGAACAAAATGTTCGATCGTGCCCATGAGATGTTGAACTTGATTCATGAGAGTGGACTGCAGCCAGATCTCGTTACCTACAATAGTTTGATGGATATGTATGCTAGAGCTGGTGATGCCTGGAAAGCCCGAGAAATTCTTAATGGATTGGTTAGAGGTGGTGGAAAACCAGACCTTGTTTCCTATAACACTGTCATCAAGGGGTTCTGCAGGCAAGGTCTCATGCAGGAGGCAGTCAGTATTTTTTCAGAGATGATCTCTAGGGGAATTTGTCCCTGCATTGTTACATACAACACATTTGTTGCTGGCTTTGCAGGACGAGGATTATTCTCAGAAGTAGACGAATTATTAGGTTACATGATCCAGCATAGCTGCAGACCAAATGAGCTAACATACAAGACCATTGTAGACGGTTATTGTAAAGCAAAAAGGTATGAAGACGCCTTGGACTTTGTTTCAAAGATTAAAGAAAGGGACCCTTCCTATGATGAACAATCTTTGCAAAGACTTGCTCTACGCTTCAGGGAAACTATGGAATCTTAATTTTGGAACTTTGCTCAAAATTGCGGATTTCAGTTAAATGGTGTTCCACATATCACTCACCAGGACATCACTTGGTCAGGTAGCATCATGATTTGTGGTGACTTGGGAATCCTGCAGCTCTGATGCTTGGGATTAATGCGTAAAGCAGTGGTTCTCTAGAAATTTTTTGCTGAGACACCTGACCAGGTGTACCTAGGTTTGCCTATGGCCAGGATCTGGCTTGGCTTATCCTTACTTGGATGATGAACAGCTTTAAAGGAGTTGAGAGGCAGAGTCAACGAGTGACATTTTGTACAATCAAATGTTCTTAGAATCTTGAACTTGCTAAATACAACCAATCAACTATATGTATAAATCATTATTTTTCCTTTCATGTAATACTGATTCCCTTGGAACTGACCTGGTAATAAGGGAAGGGTGGATGTAATCGCATTGAGATGAAATGTGCAAGAATTTTTGTATATCCAACAATTTTTTTCCCCATCAAGAACTGATACTTTTGTGGTACCATTAGTTACCAAAAAAAATGTAGTACTGAGTTGGCTTTGATTTCATGAAATTTTTCTTGTTTGATCATTTGTGGATTATAGAAATTTGTTCCTTGTTTATATGGTTAGGATCATTTTGCCTCTTTTCTTTTATCTGCTGATTAAATTTCCACATTTTTTTTTTGTTTCTTTTCTTGGTTCTGCCTTCTTGAGTGGTTAAGAGTAAGTGTGACAACAATTCAGTTCTATTATCAGCGGGTGATACACTAATATGTTTTGAGCCCATATATGATGTATTTGGCTTAATCTAAAATAATATTAATAATTAATTAAAACTTAAGTACAATCAAATTGAATTTTCTTGAAGTATAAAGCATCTAAGTTGAATAAATTAAATTAAAATAAACAAATCTCCATGAGTTAGAACTAATAAAATTTAAATTTAAATTTAAAAATAAGATCTACAACTTATTAGTTTTGAAAAAACTAATTAAAATCATGTTTTTGAGGTATAATGTTTAAACATGCAAAATAAATAAGTGATTTTGACTTGTGACTTCGAATTAAATAATTTTCAGATTTGTCATTCCAAATCATTATTGGAGTCACACAATTCACTCCGTACCTATTTATATTCTTAAAACAACGTTCATTTCCTAACTTCTGTAAACATAATTGTACGTATCTATTGCTTTCCAAGACATATTTTTGCATTTTTTCAAACAACATTTTATGTTTCGCAAAATAACTTCATTCTCACAACCTTGTAAACATAAAAATGCAAAATGAAAATGCAATACGAACGTCTCAAACTCATGTTGCTATTTTGTCCACTTCCATCTACGTTTAAGTCCAAATCATGGACAGTGTGATACCATCTCAGACACACAACATCCCCGGATAACAACGTGCTTAGCAAACTGCAAAAAGATTCAGCTGATAAAGGTGTCACAAGAACTATCGACAAAAATAACAGAAACAAGAAAGAGAAATATTTTATCATGATCTTCAACACCTCTAGGCTGCTGCAACTAAGACAACCAGAATACTCAAAGAGCAAGCATCAAGCAACAGGACCAACTTATTAACTATTGATTACAGTAGCACAAATGGAAATATGACACCGGCCAAGGGCGTAAACAGCTTGAAGCCTTATGACGTGAATCTGTTATACAAAATATGGCCGGGCCAAAAAAATCAAAGCACAGCACACATCTCATGGACAAACTTCCCGGTGCCTTGGTTTACAATTTTTTTTTTCCCTTCCGTTTCCAAGTCCTTAATGTCTCAGGTTTCAAATTACAGACCCTGAACCATAACAACGGAGCATACAAAGTACTCTAGTTCTACATATAATCACCTATCACTCTACGAAGTTCTACTAGCCTAGAAAGGGAGAGGGAGAATGACCTGAAAAGATTCCTGAAGAACAATTCGATACGAATCTCACAAAAATAAAACCAGGTGAAACAGATTCATATTATCGTGATCCGACCGAAACTGCACCAAGGACAGCCGCCCGCAGAAGGGTTTATATATAACAGCAACATATATAGCATTCTTCTGCAAAGTGCCAAGGAAGTTATCTCTACGCTCGCGTGATCACACTTCTTGAGACAAGAAAACACCCAGTATTTTTCTATTGACAGCTTCTAATTTAATAATTTTCCATTTTCAAATCAGTTGATATTGCTAACCAGTGATAGTCCATGAAGCTCACTAATTTAACAATTTTTCCATTTTCCAATCAGTTGATATTGCTAACCAGTGATAGTTCATGAAGCTCGCTTAGCATCCACTCCTCCCCAGTTTGGCCACCAAGGACAATGGCCCTAGTGCCTCCAACAACACACGTACTGTGTCCCCAAGCAAATCTAGGAGGTCTCCCTGGTACATTTAAAATCCTCCATGTAGGTTTTTCCTCAGTGGGGTCAAGGATATAGAGCTGGGAAGCTGAGTGAAGACCAGCAACAGACCCTCCAAAAACCAGGATTCTGCCCCCAGGGAGGCTCACTGCTACATGATCAAGTCTAGGCGGAGGGGCTATTCCACCAGGATTTCCAGCACCAGGCATTCCACTCCCTGTTACACACCTCCAACAAGGTTCGTCCTCACTCAAATCCATAGTGAACACGTCACTTGATCTAAAACGCAGAGGACCACTTTTAGCAAGACCCCCAAACATCAAGATTTTCCTACCACCATATACAGTTAGCGTGTGGCCCAAACGAGATGGTGGAGTCCATGCTACTGGTATCTCTCGCCAAATAGGTTTCTCCATTGAAAGATCCAATAGGAAAGTGTCACTCAGGAGCACTCCCGAATCTGCACAACCACCAGAGACTATCAACTTGGTCCCATCAAGAGTGCAGGAGCTGTGCCAGGATCTTGGAAGGGGAGGGGCTAAACTGGAAATCTCACGCCAAGTTGGATGCTTGGCATCCAAATCCAAAACAAACACATCGTTAAGCAAGCCCTGAGTCCCACAGCCACCAAAAAGGACCAGATGAGATCCATTCACACAGGAAAGAGTGTGACCCCAACGACCAGGAGGCGGAGAGCTTACTTTGACATGCTGCCACTCAGGACTGCTAGAATTCAAATCCAAGACAAAAGTATCATTCATAGGTTGCATGTTCACCCCCTCTCCGCCAAAGAGAAAAACACGATTCCCAACAGCACATGCACTAAAGTTACAACGAGATGGTTCCACTGCACCTTTAACAGTTAGTTTTCTCCATGCTGCTGCTTCAAGAGTGGTAAGTTCCCTTGCCAATCTACCCCATCCTAATCGCTTAGCCCCAGGCACTGTCTCCAATACTCGAGTTGTTTCTGTGCCCCATGCATTTTGGCAAACCATTCGCCAAAGATCCTCATTTTTTGTCAACTCATAGAACTGCCTACAGACAGAACAAACAGATGCAATATCTCTTGGAGTCAACCGTGATAATATCTTGAGAGTCAGAACTTCATCACTCAACTGGAAAATCCCACAGAGCCCTCGATTGACACTGTGTTTCACATCTGAAACAGGCCCACAGGCAGAAAGACTAGACCGGAATCTATCAGATCTTGTAGACTCCTTTGCTGATCCAGGAAGTGGCCCAAGATCAAGATTTGCTTCTGTAAAAAACTGTATGCCAATAATATGTGTTATTGTCTCTTCATCCCCATAAATTGGTGTCATGCGTAATCTATTCATCATTGGGGATCCATCTTTCCTAAAATTTAACAATTCGCCTTGGAATTCAACTCCTTCCTCAAGGCATCTTCTTATTTCAGCAACTACAGTGGAGTTCACCAATGGATGCCTTCTCTTGGCAAAAGGTCCCCTGCATTGCAAAAACCGACTGCAATATAATCCCAAAAATGGTCAGGATCAGGTAGGTCCATCACAGATGCAAGTATAAGATACAAAGGATTCTATTTAAACACTGCAAAAAGAGTACTGAATTTCGATAACAATGTCCTTTAAGACAATAGCATAAGCAGTTCAACAGAAGACAGTAAATTAATAAACAAAAGTCAAAAAGAAGCTCCTGCAAGAGTCCAAACTTGTCCACTAGAAATAGTTCATTATTACGTAGGACTTGCTTCCCCTTTTGATAAGTAGCATGGGATTCATCATGGTTAAAAAACAAAAAGGTGAATCTGGTGCATAAAACTATTGCCAATATCTCCAGGGACTCCTAGCCAACATCCAAACCACAGGTAAAGGGTAAAAGCCTCAAATTTGTAACAGATAATTAAAATATCATTCAATCAAACAGAAGGAAACTAAAATTTCAAAGTACATGAAACATTTTAAGAAATGATTCCTAACAACAGGATAGCAACAGCACTCCACATTAGGAAAAGACAAGGAACCTCATATTTATTAATTAATTGCAAAGCCTGAACCATCTCAGAATGTATTGCCTTAAGTTTTGTTGAATCTAATTCAAGGTATCCTTATAAAATAAGGATTTTAGGCGCACTATAACATTTGATTTTACAAGTTTCACTCGTGCTACCTTTCAAATTCCCAACAACATCAAATTGCAGAAGCATATTATCAGTAAAAGGCAAAAGGACAAAACAGACAAGCAACTGTGATTCAAGATTCCAATAGAATTGAAATTTAATGATCTGCTTCACAGTCTATGTAAGACAAACAAAGCATGGATAACAAAGATATAATTCACATCCCAAGGAACTGCAAATCAAAACAAAAAAATCAATAACCAACACAGAAAGGGGGAACTTTAACACTATTTACTTGAATAAATATCACAATCCCAGGCTCAAGTGATATAAGTTAGAGAAAGTGCTTCCACATGACATTGAAAATCATATCACTATCACTTCATTGTTACTTGTTCCAAGTTGACAAAATGTCAAAAAAAAAAACTAAGCCTTTAGCCTACTTTGTGGGGTTGACCATATGAATCATACCTCATTATCATTTTCTATTAAAACACACCGTTTAACTTGAGATAATTCATGTCTTTTTTAATATTTTCTTTCCAAGTTGTTTAAGGCCTTCCCCTTTCCCTTTTAGTTTGAGTTATTAATTCTCTCATCTCTAGACATCGTATTGGTGCAGCTAAGAATCTCGTACGCACAGTGTCAAATACTAACTGTAGACTAGACAACAAATGTCAAATACAAAGTCGGCAAAATGTCAAATGCAGAAAATGCTAACTGTAGACCAGACTATAAATTGTGAATCCAGGCCATCATTCTTCAATTATTGTTTGTAAAATCTTGTGTTAAACTATTTGAGCATGATTATGCAGAAACATCAAATTTCCTACTCCAAAACTCAACCAATCTTGATCTTCTATTTATTGTCCAGCTCAAGCTTTTTCATCCTATTCAAATTTTTCACCGGTTACTAACCATTCCCTTCACACTTCTAGGCCAAAATATTCCCAAAGTTGGTATTTATAGTCTTCCTCAAGCACATGGATCCATATAAGATGAACAGAATTTCAAAGTCATCTACCCTAAATGGACCTAACGATATGTTTAGTAGATCAGACAAGTACGACAAAACCAATATCCTTCAAGTATGTATGAATGAACATGCAATTGTATGTACATCTAGCATGGGAAAAAGAGAGGGGGCAGGGGGGAGATCATATAATCACTCATGAGAGAGTTGAAACTCAAGATTTTAATCTTAAAATTTTATGGGGTTTACAGGTCTATTTGGTTTTCCCCCTAATCTATTTCCTCTCAATAGGGGAATAGGAGCTCAGACCTGCCCCTATCAAATATCCTAGCAGGAATACAGTGATCCACTGAGCTCCTCTTTTTCAATTTTCAATTCCACTGCACATAAAGCAGAATTAAAGCTTTCAGCAAACATAAATTGATTCATTACTTCCTAAGAACACATAATTCTAGTCCATGTTGGGTAAGATCCAATCCTGCATGTGTACAAAGCTCAACTATCTCTCCCAACATACTCTAAAACCTATGAATCTCAAAAGCAATTCTTACTCTTTCTCAGAGCAAGTAAAAAAGCTCACCTCTTGCTAAAATAGGCTCCTTGATTCCCTCAAATTCATTCATAGCATAAAGCAAGAAGTTCACATTTCTTACTAGCACTTGGGACATCAAGACACCTAAAAGTGAATAACAAGCAACTAATTACATGCCCAAACCATTCAAAGTATGTGCTTTTCCTACGAAACACACTCAAAGTTGGGTTTCAGACATTGGCATTCCAAAAAGCAGGCTACTTTCTACTGATAATCAGCAACTATAAGTGAATAGTTAGCAAAAATTATCTGAAGAAGTAAATCTCGCTTATGTTCTACCAACAATCTACAAAGAAATAAAGAAACACAGTATCTGAAGGTTCAAGTTCCCTAGCCCAAATCTCTCATTAAACCAAAAGCAATAGCAAATTTTCCTCCTTTCAAAACCTAGTTGAAAGCCCAAATTTTCCAACCCCATCACACCTCCTAAATATACCAACAAAACTCAATCTTTCAAAAGCATTTCAACAATCCCAAGTCACGATTAACCTAAAACAAGACACTCACGTCGGAGGAGCTGGGTTCAAAGGGTACAATTAAAAGAAACATACACAAGAATGGAACTTACCAATTCCGGCCGAGGACCTCTTCGGCCCGGTAACCAGTGATCTTCTCGAAGACAGAATTGACATAAATAATGGGATGGTCCGGCTCTAAAGCATCAGTAACCACAAACCCACATGGCGCAGGCAACAATGAGTCCACAGGAAACGGCAAAGGCCCACTACCATTTCCAGACCCGCCGGTGAACAAGAACCCCGACCCAAATCCCACCTCCTCTTCCTCATCATCATCCTCAAATTCATCCCCACTCGGATCAGAATTACTATCCCACTCCATCATCATCACCAAAAAACCCCTTCAACCCATAACAATAACAAAGCAAATATTATCTGGGGTGACCCAAAAATCAAAATATAAAACACACAAAAGGAGGAAAGGGTTGGTCCAAATTTAAAGCGTTCGTTAGGGTTGGGTATTTTTTTCCTCTTCTGGGTTTTTGTTTCGCGTGATGAAAGAAGAAAATGAGTGGTAAGGAGACGCAAGACACGAGAGTTCGATCTATGCTGACAACGGCTTCGTTGGTTTAGTTCAATTAGCATTGTGCGTGAGGCCACCGCCTTAAAATTGGGAATACAATGTAAAGCTTATGATGGTTGTACGTCGTGGAGTGGATATTGTACCTTCATGTGATTGCGACAGTTGGCATCTGAAATATCTTCTTCAGCAGCATAGGAGATTATCTGTTCGATTTTTGGGACTTTATTTTTCAATTTTTTTTTTTGGGTTTTGCAGTAAAAATCTTTTGCGCTTTTTGCCACGTTGGCACACTCCGGGGACCCACTGTTCTTCATGATTTTTTAGCTCGGTATTTTTTCTTAAGATGGGATTGTAATTAGTAATAGTTTAAAATATATTTTGAATTTATATGAATTGCAAATTTAAAAATATGTTTTGAATTTAAATATTATATAAATTATAAATATTAAAATTTATTTAATTAAAATGTTGTACAAGTGATAATTAAAATATTAAAAAAAATAGTAAAGAATAAGTGTATTTTAAAATTTTGTTTTTAATAAATAAAATTTATTTTGAAATTTATTTCAAAAGATATTATTAAATAATATTGAACATACAACATTTTATACAGAAAAAACGCATGTGAAATGAAAATATGACTGTCCGTACATAGCTTTTTACTCTCTTCCTAAAAAGAAAAAAAATTACACTTTTAATTTATGATTAAATCTATAATTTTATATAGTATTTTTATTTTTAAATTATAAGCTACATTTTTATTATTATTGGTAAAGAATATTAGAAAATTTTTATTCTAAAAATAAATATTTTTAAACAAAAAATTCAAAAGGGAACTCAAGACCAAAAAAATATAGTATTCTTTGTATTATTCCTTTAGTTTTAAAAAAAGTGTCAGTTTTATATTATGTAAAATTTTTTATTAATTATTAGATATAACACATTTAATGTGTTATTAAATGTATAATTTTTTATTTTTATCTGCTTTTAAATTGAGGATATACATATAATTATTATTAGTAAGAATATTTTAAAATTTTAATTTAAAAGTGATTTTTTTTAAATAAGAAAAAAAAATTAAATATTTTTTTTTCTAGTGAACAGAGGGATTATATTGTTAATATTTTCACATAACCATTTTAATTAATTTTATTATTTACATTATTACAATTTATTCTTATTTTAATTATTTTTAATATGAAAATATATTACAAAAATATAGTTAGTTAAAAGAAGATATAACCTCCAAAATGGTCTCTCACATATTGACGAATGATCTTTTTAATCCCTCAAACGGGAATAAATGGTCACTCACATTTCATGAATATACCATTTTGATTATTTATCACTATTTTATTTGTTTTTTTGTCGAGATAATGACAGAATAGTATCAGAATAGGGACGAAATAGTAACAGATGACCAAAAAAATACATTTATGAAATATGAGTGATAATTTATTTTCATTTTAAAAATAAGTGACTAAAAAAATCATTCGTTAATATATAAGGACCATTTTGAGAGTTATCTCTTAAAAGAATGTCACAAATCTATGCGATATTGCGGGCAATGGGAAATGCGGAAATGGGTGGTAATGCTGGAAGATGACGATGCGGAGAAGCAACGCAAAACTCGGGAGGGGAATCGTTTTTAGTAGCGCTAGTCACGTTTGAGGAATGAGGACGGATGCCCCCAATCCTGGATATCGCCAATTGTGGCAGCCTGGCAGCGATGCTCCCACGAGCGAATTGAATTTCAATCTATGCTTCGCAATTGTGGCCGTATTTACATTAAAGGCAGAGGATTCCAAATATGGCCAAACTCATTAGAGAATGGTAACTTTGAGTATCCAATATTGATAGAGTCATTTCATCATTTTCAGCCACTGGAAATTTTTATTTTGGGTGGGGAGATTAGTTTCTATTTTCCCAATTGTTAAAAAACAAAAAAAGATGCTTTTTTTTCTCTCTCTTTAAATATCTATTAAAAAATCGTAATTTGTATATGTGCCAAGTTTGAAACAAGGAGAAAATTACTTATATTAAAAGTATTGAAATAATTTTTTAAACTATCATCACTAATAAGTAACTTTTGTCATGGTAATCATGAAAAAATATTTCATCTATTTGTGATAATAGATAAGATGGTATAGTTATAAATAATTAAAGGGACAACATATTTACACATATGGAAACGAAAAAATTATATAATTTACTTATTGAACTAAAAATAAAAGTACAACAGATATATAAATTTTTTTTTATTGTGAATCCCCCAAACAATCCACTAAATTTTTTATTCGTAAACTTTATTCTTCAATATTAAATTGTATCTTTTTATTTTGGTAAAAAAAAAACTAATTACAAAAATAATTCAATGGATTTGTGCACAATTGTCTTTTTCAAGAGTGTCATGCATGCTTGACTTTATTCTCTTTTATGAGCTTGTTGTACTATATTATAATAAGGTAGGGAAGAATATCTATGAGTTCAAAATTAATTGAATGTAAACCAGGCCATTTTTTCGTGTTGTGATCGGTGAGGGCATGCCCATTTTCCAGGTTCTATTTCCTCGTGCCAACGTGCATGGCTTTCAAGTTTCAACAATAACGCCACTTTCACACGACATAGACATCCATGTTAACGTCGTTATTATACCCAACATAATTGTTCTCAGATGAAAGCATTTGAAATGAGATATCTTGCTAATGAAGTAGCTGTGTATGGATTATATTTTTAAAATGTACTTTTGTACTTTTTAAAATATTTTTTTGTTATGAAATACATTAATGGATATCCATTATATTCATCCATATTTAACATTTGTTTATATCCCTATTTAATGTATATTTATCTTATCTAATATAGGTATTTATCCCTATTTAATATATGTATTTATCTCTATCTAATATATATATATATATATATATTTATTCAAATACATTTATATGTACATCATTGTTCTAGGAGCAAAATTTGGTCATTAGAAAAAATGAAAAAATGAAAATAAGAATTTATCCTTAATTTCCTTACTATCTGCGGTGTCTCTCTACTTTCTCTTCATTTTGTTCTATTATATACTTACGCAATATTCTACAACATTTTTATATTTTTTACCATACAACTATTATTTTAAAAAAATATAAAAACGCGTTTTAAAATACAATTTATGCTCACCCTAAATTATTTGCTGGTAATTATCAAATGGTAAAGGAATTTGGAATAAGAGATCTCACTAATAAAATAAATTATTTACGCGTAATTGCCCTATGGCGATGAGAGACCTCATTAACAAAATAAATAACCATCTGCACTTATGGGTAGAGGTGCTCAAATAGAAAATTCATATTCAATCTTACCAGAATTAAGTCATGTTTCATGGATCACAATTCGAACCCAATCCACATAGTCTCAATCAGATTAGTTTGGTTCGATTTCTAATATTTTTAGAGTAATATACGAACCTAATATTTGCTCTCGTCTAATCCAACCCAATTCGAAAATTTCAAATCAGATTAGATTGATTTTACAGGTGAAAATGGATCTGGCTCAAGTAAGCACAATAGATGTCACTAACAAAATAAATCATTTACACTTTCCGCTCAACTAATTAGGAAACAATCAATACATTCCCTTTAATAACTGAAATTATCCTTCCCAACACAACAATTTAACCTACCTAACGGTCTAATTTGAATTCTTCTCTCTACTGAAGTAAATATTGGTCCATCGTCACGATAATGAAACAAGCAGAGCACCGTTTGCAATGTTCGAATAATTGGAATCAAAACTACCAATAGATTAACAAGATTGTAACGGGGGCTATTTGGACAAGCTGTTCCCATTTGCAAGTAAGAAAATTTTCAAACAAACACAAATTATTCAAACACATTCTTATTTCAAAATTTAGAATTCAAATTTTCCCACTCAAATTTTTCTCACATAATTTTAAAAAAAAATTTCTTTTATTTTTCCCTCCAAAATACTTTTTTTATCAAAAAATACCCACCAAAATTTTCACACATTCCAATATAACTTTTTTCATTTGACGCGTTTTATCCCCACTAAAAGGTAACCTTCTTGCCGGTTCTTACTTTTTAATGTTTTCATATGCCAAACTGAAATCATTTTCTTCAAATCAACAAAATGCAGGACTTTTTGAGGGAAAAACTGACTAATCCAACCGAGAACACTAACACTGAAAATGACTCATCACTCATCAGAGCTATTTCCAGGTAACAACCAAAATCACTTCCAAAGAAAATTAGATCCGCTTAACAGTACAAATACAACAATTACAAAGCCACTCAACTGAAATTAGGCTCTTTACTAAGGTGCCCACTCTTAACGTTATGGGGTGGTTGCTTCACTGAGAATATTAACAAAAACGCTTAGAACAACAAATACAATGACATAACTAAATACCAGATAATTAGGTAGAGCTTCATCACAACTGATCAGCTAGTGGTAGCAGCAACTGAGTCTCCCACACCGCAAGATCTTCGCGCATTATTGCTTCGAAGAAAGATCATTTTATGCATTCAGCAATGATTGTATCATCCATTATTTTACCTAATCCTAGAGGGAGATAGACTCTGGTTGCGCAAATATGCCTTGACATTTATCCTGCAAGATAGCAGTAACCCAATTCACCAAAATCTCAATCAGATTGAAATATATGTCAGCAAAAAGAAGAGACAGAAAGTATTTGCCTACCAGCATATGTTACACATCCTGTACTTTGCCAGATAGAGCTTTTGCTTTTGCAGCCGATGGATCCTGCATGTACATATTTCACATAAGAGCTAGATTGGACATGCGTTGTATAATTTCACTTGCATGCAAAAAACAATCATAATGAAAGAGGCTAACGAATGTTATTCTCAACTGAAACGGTTATGATTGTATGCAAGACAGCTAAAATTAGACATTAAACAATTAGGGGGTGCTTGGTTGGGGGAATCAAACTCCTCAATGGGATTCATTCCGTTATTTGATGCTTAGTTGGGGGTAACCGGAATAGAATTCAATAATGATTGTGAAAAATTAGGTAATCGTTGATTACCTACCCCTTCAATCATTAATTACCTTAAACTCGATAATTATTTTTATTCTATTCTTCCAATTTTACCATCAATACTAAACCACCATGGTACATTGATCTCCTCTCTCTCATCCTTCTACATTATTTTTTGCCCTCTTTCCTCTCTTTTTTCTTTCTCTTTCATCTTTCTCCACTATTACTCTCTCATCAATTTTATTATTTAACTTTCTCTCTCCACTGTTACTTTCTCTCTCATTATTTTTCTCGCTCTAGGATGTCCAGTTTTGTTACAACATAGGAAGCAATCCGAAACTCTTTGTATTAATGTCTTTTTGACATGTAATCTCTAAAATTGGGTAGCATCAGTGAAATCTAATCGGGTTCAAAGATTTCTTATCAATTCCTGTCAAAAAGGAGGAATTGGAAGAAAGGGTGCATTTTTTTTTAAAAAAAAAATTAAATTCAAATTTGTTTTTATGTTATTTCGCATTGTACAATTCTTTTCTTGCGCGGGATCATTTTGTCACGAGAGGTAATTAGAAGAATTAATAGAATGGATTGTTGCCTATGCCTAGATCGCGAATAAATGGACTTTAAGAAAAATGAATTATGCTACAAAGAAATACAAAGCTTCTTACACAGCAAGTCCAACAAAATATTCTCTCCAGTGTGTCATCACTAAGATATGTAATACTAAACCTTCTAAAGAAAATGTCCCCATATAATACGTAAAAGAAATGGAAAAATAGACCTCAGAAATCAAGTGCATACTAAAGTTCCAAAAACATGAATTTAATACCTGCTTGCAAGTGATTTATTAGAATATCAACTTCTTCTCAAGCCTCCTAAACATTCTTATACAATTGTGTGACCACTGTAAACTAGTCATGCTTTCAGCCACATTGGGGCATTTTTTAGAATCGCAAACAAATAAGGGAAACACTTTGGTAATTTTGCACAATGAGATAAAGTGATATTGGCTAGAGTGGTACAATGAAGTCTCAGCTAAGACTTAAGACCATAAACCTTTTTAGGCAAGAAGCAGTATGTAACAGTGATTTTCAAGATCTTGGTTTAGGTGATCAGGACACATCTGTTCAGTACACAAATAAAAAAAAACAAGAACCTTTTAGTTTCTGGAACAATTATTGATATTAATTATGAATGAACCAAGTCAAAATATGCTAAGTTCTAATTCCCACATAGGTTCTCACAATTTAAAAGCCACAATTAAAGAATGAAAAAAATTCACAAGGAAACAGGCAACTTTTTCTTTCTTTCTTTCCTTATTTTTTTTTCTAAAGCCCACCAACAACTCTGAAGTGTTCACGAAGTGAACTCTGAAGTTCCCAAATCTCTCCAATCACTTCTTAGCAGATGTACAGTTAAAGTTTCTTTCTTTCTTGCCTTTTCGTCCAGACATCTTCATTCATCAACCATTTTTTATAATGACATAAAAGGAAAAAACAAAACTTACAAGATTCAAAACCCAAAATTTATAAGGTAAAAACAAAAGTAAAAATTATGTAAACACAAAAGATTTACAAGGGATAAAAAACATAAAAGGGAAAAAAAACACTTACAGTTGCCTTATTTTCGTAGTAATCGTCCAATGCCCACTGATACTTGGACTGATTCAATCCAAACCAATATGCCACTTGTTCATCCAAACTCGCATGTGCTACAAAATTTTCCATTAAACAAAATCAAAATCTCCTCGGCTTAGAAGTTAAAATTTCAAGATTTGTTGAAGAAAAGAGGCAAAGAACAATAAAAGCAAATGACAAAAACAGTACCATTTTGAACTTTAGCTACAGCATCCCAGAAAAACCCAAAAGAAGAATGAGATTTCCCAGAGGCCTTGGTACTATAGAATTGCGAGGGCGGAGCCTGAACCGGAGGAGGAGGAGTAGCCTGAGACTTGACCGGCGATTGAACCGAAGGCGGCGATGCAAGAGGAGAAGCCGCGGGTCTTGGCGCAGCAGCTTTTTTGGGCGAGTCAGATACGGTTCCCACTCCCGGAGCAGGAGATGCAGGGGTGGAGGGAGGGGTTATGAAGACCGTGTAAGGGCCGATCTTTCCGATCCTCGGAGGCGGCGTCGATTCGAAGTTCACCGGCATTTCTTTCTTACTCCAGGAGGAAAAAACAAAAAAAAAAAAAAGGGGGACTTTTTGTGTTTTTGCTCTTTGAAGCTGCAGAGCGGGGAGAGTGGTGGTGGGGTGGGATTTAGGAGCTTAAATGGAGGGAAGAATCAAGAAGGCTGAGAAGAAGAACGAGATTTTGCGGAAGGAAGTGAGTGTTTGGGAGTTGGGACATTTACAGAAAGCTGAGCTGAGCTTTGATTGAGTAAAGTAGGAGAGTGTGTGTGAGTGGGAGCTGGAGATAACCGGATTCAGACACAACTACTTTTGTTTTCCTTTTCTTTTTCTTTTATATAACCTAAGTATTCCCTGCCTTAACGGTTACACAAAATAATTACTTTTAATTATGTATAACTTTTATTATTATAAAGTATAATATATTTATATTATTAAATATATAATTCTTTTATCTTTACTGTTTAAATTATAGGTAGTTGAAATAATAATTTCATTCAAAATATAATATATATATATATATATTCCAGAAACTATCGATAATTTTATTACAATGGCAATAAGTACAGAGTTAAAAAGACTAATTGGCTTTCGTGGTGGTGGATATAACCAACCACACAAAAAGAAAGCCTCCAAAGAGGAAAAAATTTCTAAAGAGAAAAAACTACGAATAGAAATGTCTCAAAAGTCTACAAAAGCAATTGCAAAGATTGACAAATGCACCCGGCTAAATAGAGACAAACTACGACTAGTCGTACAAACTAAATTACTAGTTCAAACAGCATATTAAAAGACACACATATTGAAAGAATTTGAGACTTGAAACTCCTAACTCTCAGTTTTAAAAAACAGAAGAAAGTTTTTGAAGTAAATGATTTCTTTGGGATTGAGAAAGTATCTCGGATCAAATTATGTGTAACCTCCCGTGACGTTTCACGTTAATTACATTGAGCATCAGTCGTGTTTTTTGTATGAACACACTTTCTATACTTTATGTTAGGGTTAATTAGGCCAAATGTCTTTCATATTTCACCGGATGATCTCTTTATTCTTTTATATTTAAAATGTATATTTTTAGTCTTTCAAATTTTTTACGTTATCTTTTTTAGTCCCCTATTAATAATCTGTCTTTTTTTTTTATTAAAATTAATCACGTGTTGCCTTAATCAAGGATATGAGTGGTAATTGGGTGAGAAATTAATAAGAATGAGTAATTAAATACTTATTAATTTTAAATATTAAGAGGAATTAGTAAATAATGAGTAATTAAATACTCACTAATTAACCCTTTGTATAATCTTCTTATTTGAGTATCCATGAATACTGATATCATTGTAAAGGTATGCACACGGTTCCATGCAAAAAAAGTCAATGTATAAACTATTAAAGGGGCCTATTCTAAGGAAAATAAATACATTTCAAGGAGGGCAATCATTAAGTGGACAAATTCTCAGCTTTGAGAAGAAGTCGTAGAAATTAGATAGAAGGTAGTACAATTAAAGATATCGCTTTGAAGTTTAATCAAATTAACTTTCGTGTTTATCCCTATTGTTTTTTGGGTTTTTGCGGTGTTGAGGTATGGTTGACTTGACAAGGTTTTATAGTTTGATAGGATTTTTACATGGTAAAAATATAAAACTAAATATACACAATTGTGATAGTAAGGGCTTGCTTAGTAAGAGATTGTTTGCACAACCTTTAATAATGCTTTCCAAAATATATTTTTAATTTTTAATACATTTCTTATCTTGAAATTACTATTTCAAAAAAAATGTAAAAACACATTTTAAAACGCTTTCTATACAAACCTAAACTTTTTGTTTGTAAACTTGTGTGCCTCTGATTTGATAAAATAGTGAGTTTTGATCATTCTCTATTTTGTTTGACATCTATGCAACTATATAAGAAACAACATGCAATGTGCCAAATGGTTTTGTAGTTTTAGTTCAATTCAAATAGAACCAAAGGCCTTAGCTGGGTTGGCCACCCAATCCCGCAAATGCATTTGGGGCCAAGAAAGACAAGGTTTCGACTCCTCACATTGTCATTCCCTTCCTTTTGTTCTTTCTCCCTCTTGATGGGAGCCTCACATCTCGTGAGGAATTCACTCCTCTAATGAGATATAGATATAATCTATTCCTGTAATAGTGTAAAAAAGTTATAATAGAATATAATTGATGTAATACCACTTGAGATTCTTCAAAAAAAAAAAAAAATAGAACCAAAGTCATGTAATGCGACAAGGGTTCATTTATTATAGTGTTAGGTCAATTCAACACTTAAATTTAATTGAATAAATATTTAATGAATTAAGTGCGTTAATCAAATATAACAACACTAACACATTTGCAGTTTTTAAATTAATCCGTAATATTTATTTAGAGTGTATATGAATTGTGTTTTAAAATATATTTTTATACTTTTTAAAATAATAATTATGAGTAAAAAATATATTTACAAAAATTTAAAACACTAGGGACACATGCTCATAACCTATTTCTACCCTCAATAAAGTTCAACTAAAACAAAATTTTAGATCAGTGTTAACCCTTTCCCAATGTTAAATTGTATGGTTTTTTTTTTTTCAAAATAAAAATATGCCGTGTTTACTCATGGTAACTGTTAAAAAGGAGTGCTCATGTCGCTCTTTTGGTCTACACACAACTAATGAACCACTGGGCTCGCCCCATTGGCCTGGTTAGTCCGTTTATAGGTTTCGTGGATTGAAGCTGATGACATTTTTTTTTTCTTTGGGAAGTTGGATAGGATAGTTTGGTGGGGGAGGGGGGAAACATTGGGATTTACTGCAAACTGACACATCCACCATAGTACGCAGTACTATGTCATTGTCCCTACTCAAAACTAATTTTCAGATTTTTTTTTTAACAATAAATGTTAGAGAATTTGATGAAGAGTTCAAAAGAATTAGGATTTGTTTGGGGTGTGATGTATTTGGAAAAAATTATATTATAATATATGAAAATTGAGTGGGTATTTTTTAATAAAAAAAATATTTTGGAGGAAAAATAAGATAAAAATTTTTTAAAAATTATGTGAGAGGAATTTAAGTGGAAAAATTTGAATTTTAAATTTTGAAATAAAAATATATTTGAATAATTTATTTTTGTTTAAAAATTTATTTATTTGCAAATGAGAAATGTCTGTCCAAACAGACCCTTAGATACTATGAAGGTTTCTTACGGAATAAAACTATACATACAAATTTTTTTATAGAAACATGCCATAGATTAATGTTTTTTCCAGGGAAGCCCTGAACTTCATAACAATGAGGCAAGCCCTGAACTTCATAATGATGTGGAAACGTTACATGCCATAGATGGGATTTGATTGAAGGTGTTCATTATAATCCACATATCTGATTGAATTGGATTGGTTATTCATTAATTTAATCTAATTCAAAATTATAGATCAAATCGGACTAATTTATTTTTCAAATTAGATTGTATCGGAACTTATTAGATTCAATTAGTTTTGATCCAAATAGAGAAAAAATTATAACTTTTTTCCTAAAAAAATAGTTAACATTAATTATAAAATATAATTAATATTACTTTTGATCATTTAAATAACTTTTTAATTAAAATTAATCAATTTGTGACAAAATAAATTAAAATATTTACATGAAAATACATAAATTAAAATATTTACATAAAATATATTTATTATTTTTACATAAAAATAGATTTTTTTTAACATAAAACTATTAGGGAATAAAACCAATTAATGAAATTCATTTCATTATTTGGTGCTTTGTTAGAGAGAAAAGAATAAAATTCAATAATAATTACAAAAAATTAAGTAAATATTAATTACTTATCTTTCCTATAATTTTTGGAACGGATCAATTTTGAATCAAATTATTAATTTTGAACATTCCTAAAATTGATTTCCATTCCCAACATCCACCACACCCCATGGTCATCCCAGCCCTAGATTTGATTTCCATTCCCAACATCTACCTCAGCCCATCGGCCTCCCTCCTCGCTAAGGAAAAGTGAAAACATTGTTTTATATTATGTGGGACACAAATATCCATTATAATTGAAATTTTAATATATATTGAATGATTAAAATAAAAAACTTTTACCGTTGGCATCACCAACATTCAGCTGGCCTTGCCGCTTTGGACATCTTTCTTTTTTTTTTTTTTTTTTTTTAAACAGGCAAAAAATTTTTTTTTTGCAAGTGTGACCAAAAACAAAGTTGCGCTTAAAAACAGTAGAAAAATGAGCTCAATTTCAAGGCAAAACAAAGAAAATATAAACTAAAAAGCCTAATTCTAGTTTCAAAAGACCTCTTGGTGCAAATCATAGTTGTGCACCGAGCCTAAATAACACGGTGGTTTGGGAATGAACTGCAATATTACAAATAATTAATGTTTATGGCTCCACAAAGGACTCTCCATTCAAACAGCTTGTAGATGTGGCATATATCCTCAATCTCAAACCTTATGTTCCGTGCAATACCTAAAAAAAAAAAAAAGAAAAAGCAGCACCATCAAATCGCACTCTTACGCGGCTATCGCCCACTGCTTGTTGAGAGAAAAAAAATGGGCAGCCCGGCCCTACGCTCATCCCCACTTTGGGTTTATTATGCATGCTTTGGACATCTTTCTCGTCTGACCAAACTTGCAAAACGTTCAAGCTGACAGTAAAAACAAAATGAGGAGTTGTCTTCAAGTTCTTGCAATTAAGAAACATCAGGAAGACAAGAAAATGAAGAAGAGAAAAAGTTCTTCACTTTCAGTTTTTTCAAAAGTCCCAGAGTGGCAAGTATCAACAAAATTGTTCTTCACTTTTGGGAATCTATCACTCTGAAATACCCTCTATTAATACCAAAAATTGTTGATGCAGCAAGTATCAACATCTCTTGTCTTTTCTATACTGTACCATAATTTATACAGCCTATGATGTTTATCTCCAAAAGGTATCCGTCTCATCTCGCAATATCCCCGCCATCGTCTCAACTGCCGAGAGATGTCCTAGAAGATCCAAACTTATTACTATTCTTTCAATAACTCTAGGAGCATGAAAGAGAGATACATCCCTGGTCCTATAAAATCTTCAGAGCAGGACGTTATTCTGTTCATCAACAATCTTCACTCACATTATCTGTAACATAGCAAGACGAGCAATCCTGTATACTCACTAATGCATAAAGAAGATCAAATTTCCCTATGAGCTTACCTTTATTTGCATTCATATATGTACAACATGCGACAATATGTGTAGAAAAGGAGGATAGGTTATTGCTAAAATCTGCATATAGGTTCAACATGACATTTACTTACATACATACCATTCCTCAGAAGGGAAAAACATCAGAAATCAAACATTACTGATAACCAAGAACAAGGGTTCTATCTGTACATCGACTCTCGACTCTCGACTCATCAACAACTCTACACAGCAGGAATGTTGGCGAAAGAGAAGCCTTTGTAACCCTTGTAAGCATAGTATGCAATCCTCGTGTAGTAAAATCCCGGAAGGAACAAAATCCCCCCCAGTACAGCAAAAAAGAGTCCTGGATTTACAAAGAAACAATCAAAATAAGCACTTGAACATGATATTAGAGATCTAATTCATCGCATAGGATTCCAGAAAAGCTAAATGATGAGCTGGGAACTTGAGAAAATGTCTTCAAGTGGTGCATAAAATGCTGCAAAAGAGCTCTTTAACTATTCGCATAAAGAACTCATACAATTAATATAAGCAACTCAGACCAGAATTCGTAAAATGTATAATGAAGACAAAAACAGAGCAATGAGAATACAAAGCAAAATTCAGCCCTTGCCCCCAAGCTCAAAACTTTCACGCAGCACAACACATACCTAACAAATCCCAGATAAAACGAACTATTCTAGAATTAGGGCAATTCAGTTGTGTTGTACTCCGTGCTAGAACTGTTGTACTTTACCCTAACGGACCATTCCATTGCTCCCAGGTTAATCAAAATCTACCCACTTAACCTACAGTACAGCAATTATTATATGAAATTCAATCTTTTAAAAAAAAAAACGAATAATAGAATAAGAAGACCGACCGTGAGCTCTGTCGCCGCCGACTTTATTGACGGCCATGATGATGCCGAGGACGATCCCAAGAGTGCCGAAAACTAAAAGGGAAACGGCGAGGGCGATCTCCTTGATAGGAGGTCGGTTGTTGACGGTGTAGGAAGACTCCACCATGATGTCCTCATCGGAAATCGAGAACGCGTGATCTACATACGCCATATTCGATCAGCAACACTACAAGCTTAGTAGTATTAACAGTATTATTTTTGTTACAATATGTATAATTTTTTTTTGAGATTTTGTAAAGAAAATAAAAAGGGTTTTTTATGAAGAGGAAAAACTAGCCAGGCGGAGCGGCGTGGATGAAGATTTTGTGGAGGAAGAAAGTGGAATGGGGCTAAGGGTGGAAGGATAATGAATAAAAATGGCGGATTTGAAGATGGGGTTCAAGACTTCAAGGGTTTGCGTTTGTCAGGGGGAGACTTTTCAGCTGGAATGGAATGGGGTACTAAAGTAATCTTGTTGGTAAGTAATACTAATCGATGGATGATCCGTTAAGCGGCGACAATTTTCATAATTGTTTTTCTCTTTTGTTGTCATTGAAAAAATTTTAGTATTTTAATTTTTAGTGGAACAAAATAATCATATAATTTTTCAATTTTTGACATTTGTTATTGTTTTAAAAGTAAGGGATTAAAAAGATCATTCGTCAATATGGGAATAACCATTTTGGAGGTTATCTCTTATATTTAATGTAAGATGTAGTAACTTGATAAATTGTTGTGGGGATGTAAAAAAAACATGTAATAAATCTAAACAAAATTAATAATTCTATATATAATTTCAAAAAATAATGCTGAAAAAATATAAAAAAGCAAAAAAGAACAAAAAAAAGTTCAAATAATGATTGTAATGTATGTATGAAAAAGATTTACCATTGAGAGTTCAATTATTTTACCATCGAGGTTTTCAATCTTTTTGTAACGTATGTATGAAAAGATTTGCCATTGAAGTTTTCAATCTTATATTTTTCTTATTGTCTAATCAAGCTTTCTTTATTTAACTGGCTAAATGGACCATTTACAAAGACTAAGTTTAATTAATGTAACCAAATGTCATTTGCACTTCAATTTGCTGCTTTAAGTGCAACAGTCCTCTTAGGCTGTTCTTCTTTCTTCTTACCTTGTTAATTTTTAGCAAAAATGGTGGCTATTAGGGGAACTACTTGGATGATTAATGAGGGTTGTGCTATTGTGGGCTAAATGTAAGTATAAGTCATTGCATTTTTAATTCAAATGCACGAAACAAATTTAAAAAAAAACGTAATTTTAGTAATTCAAATGTTATATAATTCTACTTGATATAGTGATCGCTCTACTTGATATCTTCTTGGAATATATTTTAGTGACTCTTAGAGGCATCAAAGTTATTATTTTTTATTTTTTGCAAAATGCTGGTTATAATTCTATAATTTAGAAATGTTTTACTGTTCCTATTTGATCTTGTTATGGTTGAAAGTCGTTTTGACACTTGTCACAAGTGATTGCTAAATACTCAAAAAATGTGGGTCGTCCTTGATTTTGTGAATGTAAAAGAACATGTTTAACGTGGTAACACACAACAATAATTGATTCAGGAATCAAGGAACATATATAAGTGAGTAATTCCATTCTACGCAATCTTTTACCCTCAACAACACAATATTAACTTACAAATCGAAATGACTTCGGGGACAATTTCCTAACTCCAAGTTATTTATGTCAGCACGTTGCCACAATGGAGGTGCATCTCAAAGAAGCAATAAGTTTTGTCAGATCCTTTCGAAATTTATACATTAAAAAGAATTGATTTAGTACAGCAATTTCAAATTTAGAGGTTAATTGTACTTTGTTAACTTTATATAAGGTAGAATTTGGTTTTTTTTAGAGGTAATATTGAGGTTTTTTAGAGGTTTTTTTTTTTTAAGGTACGTGTTTCGTTATAATTTTGGAAGCAGTCTCTTCAAGCATACGGTAGTAGTTCGGTGGTCAAATTATTCAACGCTTGCGGCAGTAGTTTGGTTATTATGCTATTCAACGTTTGTGGGATCATTGCGAACTGCGTGGGAAGTGAGTTAGGGATCAAGCGTTTAGTTTCTTTCCTATCATGCAATTTGCGGTAACCAATCCCAATCGAGTCAGCCTCCTTAATCGATAGCTATTTTAGTTTTAGTTTTAGTTTCAATGTATTGTTCCTACTAGGTAGGGTGTTTTTTTTGCTCTGTTTCAAGTTCGTCGGGTGTTTTGTTTTCTTTTGTCCTCCTTTGGAGGTGTTTTTTTTTTTTTTGGTCCTCAGTTAATATTGTTGTTTTTTCCAATTTAGTCGGGCGTCCTCCTCTTCGTGAAGGTGCATGTCTTTATGGATTCGATTTCATCTAACGCCTAAAACTCATCTAACTTTTTAGACTATGTATATTTTGCAATTTTAACTATACAATATAACTATCATCCTCGAAAAAAAAAAGAGAGTATATACAAGTTAATTGCAAACTATTAAAAAGCTAACCATTAGACAAAAATAGTACATGACACTATTTTAAAATTTTTAAATTAATGTAAAGTTTTTATTTTGAGATCAACCCTAATATAGAGTTTTAAAACTCTTATTGAACACCAATTTGTCAATCTCAAATTGGTTTCGCTTGAGAGTTTGAATATTGCTAGTTTTAATAAGCCGCAATTTTGTGATATTGTAAGAATGTCTGAAGTGTGTATTCTAAAACAAAATTTTATATTTTTTAAGTTAAAAATTATGAGATAAATTTTTTTAAATAATGTAAAAATATATTTTGGGACCTTATAGGTTAAATGTGACAATATTTTTATAGTCTCAAATGGGAGGAGAGTATTTGAGTTTTCCATTCATATTAAAAATATCCATTATAAATCATTGGGAATAATGTTATTGGGATGGAAATTTATTAAGAGGGTTATGATTAATGGGTAATTAATCATGTTATATGAGTGATTATTAAATAATGTTAGATAATTATTAGTTAATGTTTAATAATAAATGATTAATGATAATTTAATTATTTTTTAATTTTTAAATATATTTGTATATATTACTCCATCCATTTCAAAATTTAGAGTTTATTTTGAAAAAATTTTCTTATTCCAAAAAAAGAGTTCACTTTTAAACTAAATTTCTAAAATATCTTAACTAATAATAATTATATGTACTCAAAATTAAAAAGTAAGAATAAAAATATAAAATTATATATTTAGTAGTGCATTAAATGAGTTGTGTTTAACAACTAATAAAAAGTTTTACTTTAACTAAAGTAAACTATTTTTTTTGGGACGTAAAGAGTATTAATAAATAAATTTTATTCTTTTATTTTAAAATTATGACATCCACAGGTGACCAAATCACCTCTGAACTACCAACCATCGTCGGCTGGCTGGCAATGGCCATACCATTACTGACCACCATTTAATTATTATTGAGAAATTTTAATAGGATCTCAATAGGAATTGAGAAATTCTAATCTCATTAAATTTTATTTTCTTTTAATATCAAAATTTAATAAAAATCACATTTTCAATTCCTAATAATTATATACTCATTTAAATTCTATCTAATTTTTTTTCATTTCTTCCCAATTGCCACTCCTAGTACTATTGGGTTAGGTGAGTAGGCGACATATATTAGGTTTAATCCGGCACAGTTAAAGCAGACTTCGTAATGCGCACGGCATGTCGTAGAGCGGCCGGTGAGTTGTGGTTTACGCCTCATGGCGTCTGGACATGCGTGATGCGTGTTCTCGGGGTTACGACCAAACGACTGTGACAGGTAAATCCAGTTTGATCGCGTTGACAAAAACATTTCAACCCCTTTTACTGACCAAACTTAACAACCCCACAAAAAGTGAAAAAAGAAAAACAATTAAACATCCACCCCAAAGGGCCGCCGGTAAAAGTAGTCGAGTTTTACCTTCGTAACAAAGATTTTTTTTTTAAAACAAAAAAAAAAACAATTAAAGATTAACATGTATGTATAACATCTGAAAACATATTTATGCTTTTATTTTAAATAGTAATTATCAAATAAGAAATATCACTCTGTCCTGAAAAAGGGCTTTATTTTAGATTTTTTTTTATAAAAAAAAATAAATATCTATTTTCAAACTAAATTATTAAAATATCATCAATAATAATAATTATTATTATTATTTATATTCAAAATTAAAAAGTAAGAATAAAAATATAAAATTAGATATTTAGTGGTATATTAAATGAGTTATACCTAATAACAAATAAAAAATTAAATATTAACTGAAGTGAATTCTTTTTTTAGGACGAATAAAATATTAAAAACTGAAAAAATGTATTAAAAAGTGTAAAAATTTTATTTGAAGGATTGTCCATACACATCAAGAGTGTGTTACGAAAAACATACGAAACAACTAAAATATTACAAGAGTGTGTTTTGAAATCAAATATTGTGTAATAAAAAATAAATGATAGATACATTTTAAAGTTTCATTTTTAATAGACAAAATGTGTTTCGAAACATCTTTCTGAAAAATATCAAACATAAAATATTTTACATATTAGAAAGAGTCTATGAAATAAAAAGAAAAATAAAAACTACAATTTTAGAATTTGTATGATTTGTTGTTTTGTTTTGTATTTTTATATCATTGGAATTAATTTTTATTTTATAAGTATAACAACGCAAAACGAGCTACGCGTACTTACATTTGTTAGAATGACACTTTGCCATCTTGCCATGCTAGTGTGTGGATGTTGGTTAAGCACACAAAATTTTATTTCATAGGTTTTGCTAAATAATTTTCCTAAAGGAAGAAAAGTATTTTAGAATCCATAGTTTTAGAAACGCGGTTGGACACTTCTAATCATGTCATTATGTTTGGAATTGTAAATCGATGAACCTTTTTACTTTTCAAGTGTTTTGAAGTGGTCATTCTGCCCATGTCGAATGGTTAATATAATATTATTAAAGTCAAACAAAAATATGTATTTTAATAAAAAGTGATAACAAAATATATTTCATATAGGCAAATCTACATACTAAATAAAAGTTTAATCGTTGTTATATATTCATATGGTATCAATGTTTAAAATATTAAATTTAATACGTATTAGTGTCTAAAATACTAGACTCTGTTTGGATTGTGTTATATTTGAAAATTTTATATTGGAATATGTAAAAATTTTGATGAGAATTTTTTTGCAAGAAAAAGTTATACAAAAAAGTAAATTAGAATGATTTTTTTTTTGAAATAATGTGAGAAGAATTTTAAAGGGAATTTAAAATTTAAATTTTGAAATAAAAATTATTTGAATATTTTATTTTTATAGTTGAAAAATTAAAATTAATTTTTTGTAAATAAAAATGCTTTTCAAACGGAGGCTTAAATGTTCCACAAAAGAATGTTCTTCGGTTCTTCCTCTCTAGTTTTACAATTTCAATGGAAGGAAAAAAAATTGAATTAGTCAGACGAATCCAAAATAAATAAATTGCCTTTTCGGCCTGTATCTATCGGGCCACATCTGGGGTATGACACGAATGAGTGACAGTTTGTCAAGAATCAGTCTTGCAGGCTATAAAAAAAAATTGCTTTCATTCGATCAGCCAAACTTGCCATAGAAAAACTTATGGTACAAGGGAAAGAGAAGGACAGAAACGGGAGAAACTGAAACTGAGACAGAAAGAAAGGCCGAGGGAGAGCTGGAGATGCCCACAAAGGACTGAAGGAGAGAGAAATCAGGGAAAGGAAGACACTAAGAACCTGCCAAAACTAAGGATTCATTTGGACATATGTTTCTATTTAACTTTTGTTAAATAAAAATAAAATATTTAAATATATTTTTATTTTAAAATTTAAAATTTAAATTTTTTCTCTCTAATTTCTCTCACATAATTTTAAATTTTTTTTCTTCAAAATACTTATTTTTATCAAAAGATACTCATAAAAATTTTCACACATTCCAATATAATTTTTCTCTAATAAATCACAATCTAAACGGCTGCTAACAAAACATTCATTAACAAAACAGCTGCGTTTAGAGCCTACATTAACTACAATTACGGCTGAATTGATTTTTCCTTCTAAATTACTTATTTAAGTATAACAGCGTTGTTTAGCAGTTCTTTTGCAACATATAGTTTGAAATGACCAAAAGGCATAGGTAGGAGATAGAAACTAAAGTATGAGTTCCATGATTTTTTGCAGCTTGGCGTGTGAGATGTTTCAGTAGAGACTAACAAATTAGGATGTAAAGTACTTTAAATTGATGTAAAAGTTATTATGCGTTAACCGAAAACATCAATCTTTCGTGTAATTTTTTTTGGTTTGTTATTTGTTGTGTGTTGTCGCACTTTTTTTCATGATTAAGATAAAATATCACAAAAAGTAATTAGTGTCTTTTTAAGTTAATTTATGTACAATTTGCAAGTACAATAAAAATTCTAACGTTTTGATAAAAAATAACGTTGTTGCTGCTAAAATCATCCGCCGCCCCCCCCCCCCCCCCAAAGTGCAAGCCTTTAAGTAGTGCGACGTGGTTCCAGCCTTCAGTCTGACACAGTTTTACAGGACAAGCCCAATGTTACGAGATGCAAGTTGGAATGGCTAATTGCACTTGATTCACCTTAATCGCAGAGTGACCTTCATTTCCCCCCTTTTTTTTGGGTAATTGGGAGATCTCGAATGGGAATCTCTTAATTCATAAATATTCTTTAAATATTAAATTAAAATTTGCATAAATATATAATTATCTCATCAAAATCTAATAGAAATAACCTTTTTTTTTCCTATTTTTTGAAATAAAATTTTCATTTAATTAAAGTTTACTAACTTTGAAAATACATGTGTAACAAATGTCACGATAATGATTACTCTATTGCTACTAGTAGAATTTTTTTTAGTATAATAATCTACAACAATGAATTTTATTAGATTTTTGAGATTAAAAAATAGAAAATACTGAATTCTCTTATCAGTTTTTATTTCGATTTTATTTAAGAAAATTATTTATTTATTACTAAAAATAAGAAGAGTAATATTTATCAAAATTATTATTGTTATTTAACCAAATATTTGCGTCCTTTTTCCAACTGTCACGCATAGTGAAAAATCATAATAGACTGTTTAGTAACTGACATGTATTTGCATGGTAAGGTCTCTAAAGAATAATTACTTTTATTATTTAATTATTTTTAGTACATGAATATCATATTTGATTAGTTGTGATTTTTTTAATTACAAATTTTATCACTCTTAAGAAAAAAACAAATTTTGAAATATTTGTAGACTTTTACCAACAATTATAGAAATATGTATGGATTGCATTATTAAAATATATTTTTACAAATTTTAAAACATTTCTATGTTTTTCAATGTATCTTTTTATCTGGCAACTATTATTTTGAAAAATATAAAATTTCATTTTGAAATGCAATTTATGTGCACCCTAATATTGCTTTCTTTTTTATTTTATGCGGTATTATCTCTACAAACAATTTTTAAATCTCTATCTGGGATGGATTGGATGTTTTGTTTCTATAGAAATGTTGTAGTAATACAATTTCCAAATAATAGCGGTCTTTCGCTTTACTCATACTTTTAATTGTAATGTGTTAAGCCCATCGTGAACTCCAGCATAAATAGCCGTTGCCCATTTTTCATGCATAACACTATCTTAATTTATTGATCTTACATTTAAAATTTGGAAAACCTGCCGCCTGAGAAGAACAAATGACAAATGGATCTTTTTCAAGACCATTGTCGCATACTGTCTGTTTTGGTGAAAGAATTGCCTTCTTCGATTATATCCATGGTCCTACGTAAACCGTCCACTTCAAAACGTTGGAAGCTTCAAAGAAGAATCGAAGAAAGAATATCTTGCATGAGATACAATGTTCGCAGAAAACAATATTTGACAGCCTATACTATGACCCTTTCTAATTTACACTGAAAACGCCTCACAAGAGAGCTGTTGTGGGGTTCTGGTACAGAGTTTGGGAAGATTCCATACAAGGCCCGTCAAGCTCTGCAGGGAGATGAACAAGAAGGTAATGCATATACTGCTCTAATTATGGTTTCTGTTGCCAGTCTTGCAGTTTGGACTTTAATGGCCATGGGTGAATTAATTCACGTACCTGTTATCAATGATTGAGCTAGTTATTTGATTTCGATCCTGCAATTCTTTTGATAAGCTGTCGATTTTGAGATAAGGATTGCAATTGATAGAGGGCTCTACAACTTGTGAAATGAATTCATCTGATCATTTTATTTTCAATTTTGTAAAGACAGTATCAGCATTAGATTTTATTTTTTGATAATGCCCTTTTCAGTTCTTAGTGTTGGTTGTATGGTGGATTTCTTTCGGCTGATGGCATTTCACCACAAAATATTGGAGACTAGGTAAAGAAGGACCATAGGAGTAATAGGTGCTGACTTAGATTTGCTGTGTTCCTACTGCCGAAATTTGTATTAGCCGCGGCAGAATCAGAATTTTGGGACTTGGAGGGCAGGATGCAGAGGAATACATGTGAGGATGGCCTTCCAATGGTAGTCTGAGGGCATAGGCGACCGAAAAGATGGAGGAACCGCAAAAAGTATAACTGGAAGATGCGTTTTTTAAAGATATATAATATGGCACGATATTTAAAGACTGCGATCATCTCTCAAATGGTTTGTCCAATAGACTTGGGGTGAGAAGTATAAGATGGAACAGTTGGAAAGTCCTTCAAGCATTTACAATCTTAGGTTTTTCTTTTGTTATGCAGGAGTTTTACTTTCGTTGATTATAGAGGTGGCTGTGGGTTCTACTAGTTTGGTTAAATCAGATAGATTAAAGAAGTAGCTTAGTTGCTTTTTGCAATATCAATCATGTGCATGTGACCCCTGGGGAAAAAACTTTCAGAATTACTAATGTTTCTGAGTCCTGCATGCAAAATATACAACTTAGTTGACATTGATTAGCCAAATGCATGTTAACTGGTATCCAGCACCTGTGCTTGTACATATCATATGTAACCTTTAGGACCGATGCCACTTTATAATGAACTGTACTTTGGCATTGTTCTCGCAGTGACCTAGACCGCACCCCCAGGAATTGATATGGGGACTTCTTCATCAAAGCAGACATCATCTGCCTTGCTCTTTTGCCTTGGAGGAATGGTTCTGCTTGTAATAGTACTTGTGCTCTTTTTCATTTACAGAAAGTACATCAGAAAAGAGAAATTGACAATGTCTAGTACTTGCCGAGTTGTAACTAGCTCAGACAGTGAGTATGATAGTGTATGCTAATCAATAATAGCTAACTAGAACCTATTCTTACAATTGTTCTTTTCATATTGTGCTTCAGGAACGAGCAAGTTGTTCAGTGGAAATCTCCGTACAATAATCTATTTTGACTTTCATACACTTAAGAAGGCTACCAAGAATTTTCATCACAGTCATGTTCTTGGAAGAGGTGGATTTGGTCCAGTGTTTCTGGTATTGATGATTAGTGCATTGTCTATCTGTAAAAAATTTTCATGTTCTTTCAATATGCAAAAGAGGACTAAACATGAGTTTGAGACAATGGCCTGCCCACTTGATCTATTGTGAAATGATCACCTATTTCGAACTAGTTTGTGCACAATAACTTAATGAAAATTATTCGGTGAATAACTTTTCATTGCACCATTTAAGCCTAGTTTTCGTGGTTCTATGTCTAGCTAATGCACTATTAGATGCTCAGTAATGTAATATCACTTGTTACTTGCTATATAAATCAGACTTTCCCGACTTCGGGTTTGAGAATGTCAAAGCAAAAATGCAGTCTTTTGATTTTGTTCAGCAAACAACATTCAACGATGCCACTTAATGATTTTTTTCATCAGGGAAAACTCCAAGATGGGCAAATGATTGCTGTGAAACAGCTATGTCTGGATAAATCCCAACAAGGGGAATCAGAATTTCTCTCAGAGGTGCGGATGATTACCAGCATACAGCACAAGAACCTTGTCCGCCTCATTGGATGCTGCTCAGATGGTGCTCAGAGGCTTCTTGTCTATGAATACATGAAGAATCGAAGTTTGGACCTCATTGTTTATGGTATTCCAGATATCCTCTTTTGTTGACTGTACAACACTTCGTGTAATTCATAGGAATTTGCAATATAATATTATCATAATGGACCTTTCGAGTTACACAAATGTAGAAGATGAACAGTAACTGGCTGAAGGAGTAGGTAAGTAATGGTTGAGGTGCTACATTCTCTATGCCTAAAGTAACTGCAATCTCTCTAAGGCTTACCAGTTACCATCTATAGATCAATCTTCATACATGGCGAACTTGCTTCAGCCTTATGGATCTTTTCACACAAATACATTCCTCACCAATACCTAGATCTTGTGTACACACATGAGAAACATGATAACACCTTAGGCATTCTAGTGATTACCAATAAAGGATTTGTAAGTCAATGTTCTCCTAGACAGCTATTTGTGCTGACATGATAAACCAACTATAATTGAAAGAAAAAGAAATACAAAAGACATAAGCATTTGAAATTCTTATTTGAATTAATTATTGTATGGTACAGGAAAAAGTGAAACATTCCTGAACTGGAGCACTCGTTCCCAAATAATTCTCGGGGTTGCTCGTGGGCTGCAATACATACACGAGGATTCACATGTCAGAATTGTTCATAGGGACATTAAAGCCAGTAACATTCTTCTGGATGAAAAGTTCCAACCAAGAATTGGAGATTTTGGCCTAGCCAGGTTTTTCCCTGAAGATCAAGCTTATCTCAGCACAACATTCGCTGGAACCTTGTAAGTCTTTTTCCAATCCAGCTTTGTACAAATTCATATTTCTTATTACTTTTTCATGGACAAGTACATGCTAGAATGCTCTTCTAAATTAAATTTCTGTTAACAAGAAATTCTGTCCATGTTTATGCTCAAAGATCTTCTTGAACTTGTTTGGCTGTTCAAATTAGACGTATTTTAAGTTATACTTCTCAAACCTTTGAAATGTTGAACATGCATCCTTTTAACAAGCGAAGAAGAAAATATAGTTTATGTTTTGTTTTTAAAGATACATGCATGTTTTTCAGTTCGAGTTCTGCTTTCTAATCTGTCCTTTTGAAAATCTTTCAGAGGTTATACAGCACCAGAATATGCCTTAAGAGGAGAATTATCTGAAAAGGCTGATATTTATAGTTTTGGAGTTCTGGTGCTTGAGATTATCAGCTGCAGAAAAAACACTGATCTTTCTTTGCCCTCAGAAATGCAATATCTCCCTGAATATGTAAGTTAGTCTTTCTGCATTTGCAGTTAACAGTTTCTGACTGTAAAGTGAAAATTTACATTCTTTGTTCACTCGCAAAATGTTTGATTGGCAATAGGCTTGGAAGTTATATGAGAAGTCTAAACTGATTGATCTAGTAGACCCCCAGTTGGGCAAGGAGGATGTTACAGAGAAGGACATTTTGCGAGCACTTCATGTTGCCTTTTTATGCATTCAGCCACATGCAAATTTAAGGCCACCAATGTCAGAGGTGGTTGCCTTATTGACCTGCAAATTTGAATCCTATGAGGCACCAGTAAGACCAGCTTTCTTGGAGCGAAAGCGAAGGAATAATGAGCAGCTTTCAAGGGAAACATTATCAGAAGTTTGCCCCTCTCCTCCACCGAGTGATTCTGCTTCCTTTCTCCGACAGGCAATCCCAGTTTTCCCTGCTCCACAAAGGAGTCATTCTGCTTCCTTTGTCAAATATGCAATGCCAATTTCCCCATTTTCACAAATTAGTGATTCCGCTTCCTTCTCCAAACCTGCAGTCCAAACTCCAAAACGGACTGATTCTGATATTTCACCAGTAAGCATATGATCATAAGAAAAGGGCAAAATCTGAATGCATTTCGGACAGTTTTGTGTAAAAACAAGAAAGGTGTAAAAAGTTTTATCATTTTTTTACCATTCCTTTTTGGTTCTACTGGTAATTTTTGTTTGTATAGTATTAAGCTTGCAATGTAGAAGCAAACCATTTCCTCCTCTTGGTTAGCTCCTGCTTCGATTAATTTCGTTCAAAGTTCAAAAGAAGTTGGTGGATGGTAAGAATGCAAGAGTGAGCCAGCATTTTGTTGGGTGGTTCTCTTCTTCCCACCAAAATGGAAGAAGATTTAGTGATAATAAATACATCCCAGCAAATTTGTGGTTTTGTTTCAGTTTAATCTGTGCATATTTACTTGTAGAGGTCATCGTACAGCTCAGATTTTGTTTTGGATTTTTATCTTTCTGATTCAAATTTTTATTATATTTTCAATATAATTTTCATTTTACAATCTTTATTATATAAAAAATAAAAATACAAAACAAAATACAATCAATAGAACTTGTCATTTCTGGTCAAACAAGTGAGATAATAGCTCTCTAAGAGCAAGCACACCAGCCCCGTTTTGGGGCTGGTCGTGCTGCAACGCCCTTCATATCAGCAATTTTTGCTGATCTGGATTATCTTGCACATATTCAGCTTCGAGCGCCCACTTGAATAAACCATTCATGGCTTTCAAAAAGTTTCTTGTCTGTGCCGGTGTTGCCGCCCTTTCATCACGACTGACAATGATGATCTTACAATTGACGGGACGACGGTCGCATATTTCTTTTTGCCAAATTGGCTTTCAAAAACGACGTCGTTTGGCGTCCATTTGATGCCAAACGACGTCGTTTCTTGCTTAGTTTTAAAAAAAAAGGGGTTGCAAACCTCCCCCTGGTTTGCAACCCCTTTTGGCCTCTTTTTTTTTTTTTTAAAATTACCAACATGTAGAAAATATTTTTCTCTACAAAATGACATGCACTTTGACTATTTTTGGTGCAATGTATGATTTTCTTAAATATAATATAATATTAAATTATAATATACTTATTAATATTTTATAAATTTTAATATAAAATTATTAATATTTCTATTAATTTTAAGTTTAAATCTAATAATATTAAAATTTTATTTTAATATTATGTAAAATTATTTATACATATTTAATAATTACAAAAATTTTAAAACAATTAATTTAACTATAATATTGTATAAAATTATTGAATGTGATTATTAAAAATTATATATATTCATAGTTAAACAACATAAAAATTACAAAATTAAAGAAATAATAAAATTTCAATTTTAATGTAATGTAAATTTATTTTTCATTAATTGTTTTACGTATTTCATATTTAATTTAAAATATTTATTTTCATATTTTAAATGTATTATTACAATATAATTTTAATATAATGAAAATTATTTTCCATTAATTGTTTAAGTATTAATTGTATTAACGAATTAAAATTATAAGTTGTATTATTAATATATATTGAATTTTATAAATAAAAAATAGATAATATTTTAGAATTATTAATTTAAATAAGAAGTATTAAATATATTAAATAAATAATGTAAAAGAAAGTAGAGGAGAGAGAAATTTGTTATGTGAATAGTAAACTTTTTTTATGATGGTTATGCTATGGATGCCCTGACACTAAATATCATATGGTGGGCAAAAGCTTATCAACCACTGACAAGAAAAGGTACTCCTAGATTGTATGTTTGTGCTGCATTTTTCCTTAAATACTTATACCTTTTCAATGGTTAATGACTAGTCTTTTCATTATCGTACATTGGTTTTAAAAAGTATTTTTATACCTTTTCAAATAGGACTTATGAAAAATATATTAAATCTTATAAACGCATTTTGAGCCATAAATTTTTATGCAGCATAACTATCGAAATTAATTGATCATTGATGTCTCTGAAATACAGTAAGAATGAGAAATATATAGGCCACAAGAACATAATCATTCACTAATAATGGTAACTGTTAAGTCTGAATGTAGAGGAAAGGAATTCTGTTAGAGATCCCATGTTCCACAACAGCATTTCCCCCAAGGCCCCAACATATCAGTCAATATTTCCCGAAAACCAAAATCTTTCTTACTCTTCCAGGCCTACATTTAGACCTACCCACTTTAACAATCTTGGCAGGCAGCCAAGGCCAAGTAGCCAACCAGGGAGGGAGAGTGGAGAGAGATGAAATGAGAAAGGGAAGGACTTTTTTTTTTTTGTTTTTTCTGGTTTCGCATTGTATTAATTCGTTACCGATGTTGATGGGATCTGTTCTCTAAACAGTGAAGAAGGCATTGAATTCACATCAGAAGTCAGAAGGGACTTCAATGCTCTATTCTTCACCATGACAAAGTTCAAAAAAGAGGAAATTTATTGGCGCCCTTTCTGTTGCAGTGCTTGTTGCAGCAATGCCATCAACCCATCCATGCATGCAACTCTACACTTTGACCCACTTTTCCCCTGTCAACACTCGCTTTGCTTTATAGTTTCGAGAGTCGACAATTCTGGTGATGCTACCCTCCCCCTTTACCCCTTCCAATGTCCAAAGCCCCCACTCCCACATTTTGTTTTTTTATGGAAACAGAAGATTTATTGTTGTTTCCAAAACAAGAGTCGCTATATGGGCATAAAGGGCCTTTTCAGTGTTGTCGTAAGACAAGCAAATTCAGCAAATGCTGCTGTTCTTAACTCATTTTTCTTTTTGTTCAAAAAAGAAGTAACATTCGTATAAAAATTTTCACTTTCGTTCTTGTTCATCCTCTTCTTATCCAATTCTCTCTACAGTAAATAACTAATATGAGAACAAATCAGAAAATGATTGAACTTAAAACTTAGATCAGTGTTAATGAAAAATAATCCACAAGAATGAAAGGAATTGATTCAGCAGATTCAACCGAAAAAAATAGCTTGAAGAGTGCTCTTTTCAGAATCAGAAAAGAAAAGTCTTCTGGGAATAGCCTTAAAACTTAATGGCTCATGCCTCCCATAACATTTCTGAGTTTCAGGGAAAAAGGAACTAATAATTGTAGAACAAAAAACATGCCATTACTCAAAGTGGGAAATCACTCTTCTTCTCTAAAAATTCTTAATTACATAGTGTCGAAGTACGACGTGCTGAGTAAATTACTCATCAATCTCTCATCCTTATTAATCTACCTGTTATGCAAAGGATTTGGCCCTGTTGGAACCATTCTTTTGTCATCATCAATCTTGTTCCTCCATTCTCTGGATGAATACTTGGAGAAATGAGCTTTGAACGAATTCTGCCGACTTGCCCTTACAGCATGATCTGATGATGAACTAGTACCATTACAAGTACTAGCACTAATTTTCTCATCAGAGTTAGCTTTTGGAGTCAACAAGAGCGCTCTTGCTGCAGCGTTTGCCGGCCCAGTACCTGCCAGAATCATATGAACAAGCAATAGCAAAATAGTAGCATAAGGTCTCATTGCATAGCAACTCAAATAGGAATCCAATAAAAACCGTTAGCAAAGGAAGTATATATAGTTGAAAAGGACTATGCACGCACAAAAAATAACTAAATAGAGTTGTGGGTTGGCCCTGTTGGGAGCTTATGATAAAGTTTTTTGGGGTGTGGGGATGGATGGGAGTGAATAGGGAGGCAAAGGGAATAGGATGATGAGTTTGAGCATTTGGGGATGATGAAAGGAGGTTTTGAATTAAGGTTTTCAATGGATATTTATTGCAGTTACTATCATGCTGGGATATACAGTGGGGAGTTTGACACATCAACATCTCTCTTCATCAGACGCCTCTTCTCACCAAACTGTATTAATGGCTTGAATTTAATTCTACTCGTATAAAAGAAAAGAACAGAACAGAACTAAACAGAAGTTCCCTACCTGAAAATTTATTTATTTCTTCTTTTGTGGGAGAGGTAAATAATGCTCATTTCTGTTACAGTGAACTCATGAACTCTCCCTCGTCCTCACACGCATACACGCTGACAAATCAGCTACATGGCTCTCATGAAGCAACTTGATGGTAGTACTTTAGTAATCTTTAGGACAAAGTGTGAAGGAAAACGAAAGTGAAATTTCAAGGACTAGTTTAAACTTTAAAATAAGCATTGAAGCTGCTGGTTGAAAAGGGTTCTTAATTAAATGGTACAATGGCTTGGATTGGAAGCACCTCTGGTTGAAAAGGGTTCTTAATTAAATTTTTTCTGACATAGGTGACCCAGAAAGTCAAAACAAAAACTTTTTAGGATTGATTTATGTTTCTTTGCTTTTCTATAGAGCAAACTACCAATACAATTGAATGCCAATGTATAAGCACGTACTATTCCCAATGAATTGGGATGAAAGTGGGCAGACCTAGAGGTGAAGGGATGTATTGAGAAAGGGCCATTGCTCCCCAGGTTGAAGATGACATCGTACGTCCTAGTCTGGGGCCAAATTGAATGCAGTGGCTAGTGATGTAGGACTTCCAATATAATTATGTAATGATATGATGCTACAATGATATCCTTGAAAGCGTTCTGATATTTGAAGAATATAGCGTGTGGAGAATCGTTACTCAATAGAGAAATCTCGATGCGCAACTACTTCGCTTCATGCAACAGAACTGACAAACAGAAAAAACAGTGTTTTATTTCAACTACCAGTGTTTTATTTAGGATGAAAAACAGAAAAAAGCAAATACGAACATAGTAAACTGCAATTGTATTTTAAAATCTATTTTTAGGTTTCTTTAATATAATTTTTTACATTTTTAATACATATTTTAATTCATTATCACTATTTTAAAAAGTATAAAAAATATATTTTGAAACTTTAACTCGTCCTTATCATAAATTGCAAAATAACTATATTAAAATAGTATCTTTATTATTAGAGTATGTCGATATGAATATATTATTATTTTTTCCTTTATGGTCTTCTTTTAATGTTCTAAACAATTATTATAGCTTTCCTAATAAATGATTAACTTAGACAAAATCGTCCTAATCTTGTTTTTACATTCCTGTTTTGTTCTTTATTAGCACAACGTTGAAACTTGAATGTCCATTTCCCTTCTGCTCTATGAAAGCATGGGTTGGAGGATTTATTAGCAAACCGGCAAAATCCCCGATCTCTCATTCCAATCGTACTATGCAACAAAACAGAACAAAAAAGAGAAAACAACCAAAAGAGCATAACATGCTTTTCCTCCAATGGCAACTTCCGTCCCTTCTGCCCGGAAGAATCACTATTCACTTAGAAATTTTTCATTGTTGCTATTGTTTCTCATAACCTTACTCCTCATTAGCTGGGAAAATCTTGAACCCCAACTCTCATTTTACAGACATCTCGCTTCACCTTCAAGATCTAATGAAATTCCCATTTCATCGAGTCCTCAGCCTGATGATAATGCAGCAACTTTGTTTAATAAGAAAGGCCTGGAAGAACCCGTTTCATCAAAACCAAATGTCGAGGATAAACCCAGTTCAGACTATACAGTAAATGATGCCAGAGATGCCTCTTTTGAGGTTCCCAGTTCATCAAAACCAAATCCTGATGGCAAAATCGTGGAAAGATCAGCAATTACCGATAAAAATGAGACATCTTTTGAGGCTCCCACTTCTTCAAGGTCAGATTTTTTTTATGAGAACAATGGAAAAGAAGCGTTAGTTGATAGTAAAGAGACATCTTTTAAGGAATCCCCTTCATCAGAAGCTGGAAATGAGGGTGAGAGCAAAGATAACCCCTCTGCATCAGTTTCTCACTCTGGTGATAGTTCAAGTTACACAAATGTTCAAAAGGTTGGCTCAGTTTCTGAAAGTGATAATAATGACTTGACATTGTGGAAAAGTTGTGATTTTTACAAAGGGAAATGGGTGAAAGATGAGGAGTACCCAATTTATAAACCGGGGTCTTGTCCTTATGTTGATGAGGCCTTTGATTGTCAGAGCAATGGAAGGCCAGACACTGAGTATTTGAAGTGGCGGTGGAAGCCAGATGGATGTGATCTTCCAAGGCTAGTTTTCATTTCCACATTAGATTTTCCTTTTAAAAAAATTCTTGGGGAAAGTGCCCTAATTCTTTGTCTCGTGTATTTTTTACTTAATGTTGCTTCTGATGAACATTCTTACGTAAATTACCAAAGTTGAAAAACTTTGGGCTGATAAGAGCTGTCTTTGTTTGATTATTGTAGAACCAAGTGGTCGTTATTGATGTTAGTACCTATCATTTTGTTAAAGAAGAGTTAAGTCTGACATTAGCCTGAAATTACAGTTAAAGCGATTAAAGATATACAAGTGGTATAAAATAAGGTACATTCTCTAATGAAACTCTGAACAAGGATATAGAAGACAAACTTTGTTTTATTAGCCTATTTCAGTTGAAAGAACCTCGAATGTATTGGGAAATGGCTGAGTTATGCTGTTCTCTGAATGGGTTACTGCAGTATATTGGATTGGTGCTGTTTTCTGGATGGATTGCAGCAAAAGGTCTATTTCGCCAAACCTAGATAGTTTTGCGTACATGCTTGATTCTGAGTTTAGGTTGTAATGGTACTTTATTGGCACAGTTGCAGCTCAACCATGAAAATATTAGGCCATGAAAGAGGAATGATGTTGATAAACCAAAAGGGGCAAAGACATATATGTTAAGCAGTTCAGATGAAAACCAAAAATGGTTAAATTACGTAAGTTGCACTCTGCCTATATAGTTTAAAAGCAGTAACAGTAGCGAAAAAATAAGGAGAGTTTTTGTCTTATAATGCTTTTTGTGGTTTTAAAAAGCTTGATACTGTTATCAAGATCATGTTAGGAATTCTTTTAATAATCAGTCCATTTGTAAAAGCTCCGGAAATAGATATGGGGTGATGATTAATCTGGTTTCAGATTGAGGATTGGCGTTACAGACAATTACCTTAATGGTTTCCCTTATCATTTTGCCCCAGAGTTCTGCCTGATCTGCTCTGCTTTTGTCATTTGAACTTTAAAGGTTTCTTTTGAAAATAAAGGGCCAAGAAGGACTCTTTACAGAGCCTTTAATTCTGCCATATCAGCCTAGGGCATACAACCATCATCCATAAGTTCTTATAACATTTACACATTAAGAAGAGATTCATATTTGTGATTTATAGATAGTTTCTTTGCTCCATTTACAGGATTCTTTATTATTGTGAGCATTTGTAGAAAAACGTATATCGCTGGCATTCTTGAAACAAGGGAATTTTAAGATATATATATATATATATATATATTTCCTGATCCCTTAGATAACATATAGCATTGAATGCAAGTACTCGAAATGAACTTTATGCCAAGGCTTTAGTAATTTTTGTTGCTCTCACTCCTTAGTATATAATGAAGAAATGACATGCATATTTCAATCTTCTTCTGCTAGTTATTACCAGCTTTTAGGTTCTTATCCAGTATAATGTATTGACTGAAATCTTCTGAGAGAAGAACTTATCAGTCTGATTTGTGCAGATTTAATGCAACAGATTTTTTGGTGAGATTAAGAGGAAAGAGGCTGATGCTGGTAGGAGACTCCATGAATAGAAACCAGTTTGAATCACTTCTTTGCCTTTTACGTGAAGGCCTACATAATAAAAGCAAAATGTATGAAGTCCATGGATACAAAATAACAAAGGGGAGAGGCTATTATATCTTCAAATTTGAGGTTATTTCATTTCTTATCTAACAAAGATTTTGCCTTATAGAAAGTATCTTTTGGCCTTCTTGTAATCTTGTTGTTGAAGAAATCAATGCAAAGTGTAATTAACATGCTTTCTAAGAATGCTATCTGTTGATATTAGATTTTGAGTATTGTGAGGAAGTATTGCAGGAATTTTTTTTAGATAATCTTTAACTACTGACTGAGAATGATGCCTTTTTTTGTATGGCACATTTCAATTACATTTGGAGCGATTATTTTGTTCAAATCATATGTTCTTTGCTTCAAAAATATCTCAAAAAAAGGGTACTAATTTATAAATACAATCTTTGACCAGGATCACAATTGTACCGTAGAATTTGTGAGATCACATTTCCTTGTTAGGGAAGGGATTCGTATCAATGCGCAAGGAAATTCAAATCCAACGCTATCAATTGACCGCATAGATAAGTCAGCTGGCCGATGGCAGCGAGCTGACATTCTTGTCTTCAACACAGGACACTGGTGGACTCATGGAAAAACTGCTAGAGGGTATGTCTACTTGCAATTTAGTCACTATATGATTGGAATTTCATTCAATACCCCTGTATCTTTTAGTCTCTTATGCCTGCTTTATCAATTCTCTTTCCTACTTCACATGTTATGCTTTCGAGCTTAGCCATGTTCAAATGGAAATTTGGAAGGAAAAGGAGGAAATATGGCCTCCAAAATTTTCCTTTGTGCCTTGGTTCAGTGATAGCTTGCTACTAAGTTGAGTAGGAGATGATTAGTTTGCTAGTAAAGAATGGAAGTTTCTTTTAGAGGATTTTAACTGTAAAGTGTTTCTCGCATAAGCAAATAACACATACTCCACTTCTTCTGTGTTGAAAGTCTCACGATTTGGTCTCTTAAACATGGAACTTAAGTCTGTGAAATTGTCCAGGAAAAATTACTACAAAGAAGGTGACTACATCTACCCTAAATTTGACGCTGTCGAAGCTTACAGAAGGGCTTCGAAGACATGGTCAAAATGGGTTGATAATAACACAAAGAGAGGAAAGCTGGTCTTTTATCGTGGTTATTCATCTGCTCATTTCAGGTACTTAATAAGTTCCAGTACATCTCATGTTTCCACTGCTTACCGTAGTTTCTGAAATATGTAAGGAAAACATTTGTGGAGCTCACACCAATACTCATCCGCTTTCCTTCTCTCATTTTTGTTTTTCCAGCAATTTGGACTTCAATTAATCAATATTTAAGGCTAAACTTAATAGTTATCCACTTTGCAGAATTACTCTATTCATTTTCAGTTTTGCTTTCATTTTCTGTGTGTTCTTAGTAGAAGTAGGTTTAGTTCTGTGCAGAAAAGAGAAATGGAAACAAAGACAAAGGAAGAACTTTTCATTCTAAGGCTTCTTATGTAGAATTAATTTGTTCCAGTTTAGCATTTTAGTGGCATTTTCCAATTTGGCATAAACTGCAATACCAAGATTCTTCAAAAGATTTAAGTTTGTTATGTATCAACTTCCTAAACCAGAGGTGGAGATTGGGATTCTGGAGGAACTTGTATGAGGGAGACAGAACCTGTTCTGAGTGGACGCATCCTAGATAACTATCCTCTGAAAATGAAGATAGTGGAGGATGTGATAAAGGATATGCGGGTGCCAGTAGTACTGTTGAATGTGACAAGATTAACAAATTTCCGTAAAGATGGCCACCCTTCTGTGTATGGCAAGAAGGTCTCCGATAAGCAAAAACTCTCTACCAAAAGGCAAGATTGCAGCCATTGGTGCCTTCCTGGGGTTCCTGATGCATGGAATGAACTAATCTATGCCACTTTGGTTGCACAGCAGATACCTTCCTCAACTAATTAACAAGCTCACGCATTGTACATTTTTTTTGGTTACCTTCACGTGAAGTACATATCAGCAAGAAATCCTCTTATTAGCTGGCACAGAACACTGAGAATTAGACCACAAGCTGAGATGGAGTTTTAACGTGTATTTCAATGATAATAGCAAGATGCTGCTCACCATGATCTTGCTACATTGCCTTTGCATGTAAATCAGACAGGAATACATATTGAGAGGCATAGGAGTATTCATCGGGTGGGTTTTTCGGTTTTTCAGGTTTTTTGGTTCGGGTTTATTCGGTTTTCGGTTTATTCGGTTTGGGTTATTCGGTTTTCGGCTGAACCCTAATTTATTTTTTTATATTATATGTAATTATAAAAATAATATATATTTATATAAATAATACATAAATATATATTATATGTAATTATACGTATAATATACATACATATAAATAATAAATAAATATATATTCGGGTTTTGGTTTGGTTTCAGTTTAATCCAAAACTCAAAAACTCTAAAAATTCGGTTTCGGTTCAATTTGAATTCGGGCGGATATTTGGGTTATCCAAATATTGAATACCCCTCAGAGGCATATTTATCCACATTATAGAATATAGTATAAAATTGTGAATGGTAAGATCAGCAAGCTGCAGTTTGTTCTTTGTATAGTTGTTTCCTGAAGTTCCACATTGTGGTTATAAGTTATGCTTCATCTGTAAGCTGGCAAGAACCCTTGTGAAAAAGGTAAAATTCTAACATACCCTCAGGTTCCCAACATTTTGCTTTAGCTGTCACGCTTGAGATCTTGACGCCACTGGCATGGCTGAAAACTATATGAACAAGGCCTGTTTCTGCTACGTCTCTGTCAACCTAGCAGTATTGGTGCTCAGTTTTGTTGTGTGGTAAGCTTTGTTTGATTGGGGTGGCGTTTGGGTTGCCTCTCCAAATGGGGAACGAATTTGGAATGATAGGTGCGTGATTATCTCAAAATACAGTGTTGTGCTTTCCAATGTATTTTTGCTTTTTATCATATAGTTTCCAAAATACATTGTGTGTCTGAAACGCAATTCAGACACATTTAGGACACTGGAATAGTAATGGGATTCTCATTCCATCAAAGCAACAGTTGGATTGGGATGGATCAACCCCTGCATTTACTGTTTGTCTCTTGCTCAGGACAAGAGCGATGTGTATAGTTTTCTAACAAACTTATTGCCCCATCAATCCTCCTAATTCAACAAAAGACAACAACATATGCATGCAACATTAATGGGAACTTAGAAAAAAATCTTTCACAGAATTACATCCTTTATGTACAACCCATTTTGCATTGTTCCCAATGCATCAAATTCTACCAATTTTTTTTTTTTTAAACCTTTGAATCAATAGATTATGTTCAAAACACTTGATTGTACTTTTATGTTTTTCAAACCTGGGTTTTTAAAGTTACGCTTCTACAGCTCACACAGAATGAAAAAACCAACTCTGCCAAGCAGACTTGGGCTGCTTTTGGGAGTTAATCTCTTATTAGCCTCGTTTGATTACTTGGTTTTATAAATAATTTCTATAATTAATGCTTCAAAATTAACAAAGTGTAATAATTTTTTAATGATTAAGGATTTAGTTTGATAATCGAGGTCCAATGAGTTTTTATCTATTTGTATCTATCTTTAAATTTATTTATTTATTTTTGAAAAATATACGTACCTTATTACAATTTTTATGAAAAATTGAACCACTCCCTCTCTTAAAAAAAAAATCACTTTTAACTTGTTATCATTTTTTATTAATTACTACTTCCATCCTAAAAAAAAAGAAGTCTAGTTTCAAAAAAAAATTTGTCTAAAAAAAAAGAGTACTTTTGAAGTGAAATTCTTGTATTATACCATTAATAATGATCATAATATATAATTCAAGTTAAAAAGTAAAAATAAAAATATAAAATCATATATTTAATTGTGAATTAAATGTGTTGTATTTTATAATTTAAAAAAAATGGTACTAAATTAAAATTTTTTTTTTTGAATGAAGAGAGTATAATTTTTATTTGTTATCCTTATTTTTAAAGTTTAAACTATTACATAATTATTATTCAATAAGTGCAATTTTTATTCAAAAGTGAATTAAAAAGTTTTTTTTTTTAAGACAGAAGGAATTTAATAACATGTCAAGATAACAGAAGTACATCAAAACAGAAGTGTTGTCTCAAATTGCAGAGTGATCCACATCAGTCGTAGAGTTCAGCAGGTAGCTAAAACAGAAGCGTGAAAACTAAAGCGTACCATCCTATCACGCCAACGAAATCACCCGTACTAATTCCATTTCAGTTCAGTTCTCATATTCCACGCTTTCAAACTTTAAAGCCTGTTCCTCTCTCCAAATTTAGACTGAAGTCTGATTCGATTTGCCTGTCGGTCGGTCAAGTGTCCTTTTTTCCCGTGATTTCCTCCATTTTCCTCTGCTCTAAAAGCTATCCAACTCGCAGTTGCACATTGTACCCCGTGCTCCATCCGTTGTACCCTGGCCGTTTTCCCCTCAATTCGCGGAATCCTCTCACAGCTTACGTAAAATCTCTACCTATATCTAGTGACCCTTTTCGCACTTCCGTGATAACTACACTCTGCGTTGGCCAATTAGTTTCGGGAAATACTTTCACAGGCCACTGCTCATTTTTGCTTCCCGGAGTTCAAATCTGAAGACGAATCCAATGTTGTGATTGAGCAGTTTGGTAGTCCATTTGTAGAGCATTGTTTGTGGGTTGGAGCGAAATGTTGGAATTTTTTATTAAGAGAGATGTTAGAAAGATTCTCAAGAGGAAGGATAGTGATGCTGGGGAAAGAGGTACTCTTCTGCTTCACTTCACTGCATTGCTTTATGTTTCCTTCTCTGATTTCTCATCGCAAGTTTGGCTTTTGTCCAATTTTCTTTGTTTTGACCATGTGGGCTTTGGTAGAGAGAATTGAAATGAAAAAAAAAATGCTTTTTTTTTTTGGGTTCCTTTTCAAATGTTGATATCTCATCTACTACAATCAGGGCAACCATTTATAATTATTTGATGGTAAAAGAAAAGGTAATTTGATCTGATGGCTTATAAGTAAAGAGGTCCTAAATTGTGTAAAATAGCTCTATAATCGAGAGTTTGATTAAGCTTTGGTTCCCTTAATTTTAATTATTAAACGCTTGTAATATTGCTGACTATGCTGATGGAGAAGGGTTGTTTCTACTCAGCTGGAAGGATGAGAATTTTATAGCGTCTCCACTATGTATTTGACAAATTTGAAGGGGTTTTTGATGTGTTGGAGCACGGATTGTAGAATATTTTCAACAGCTAAATGTTTTGTGTAGCCTTTACGTTTATTTGTGAATGAATGACGAAAAATAAAAAGTTTGGAGACGCCCTGTTTATTTCCTTCCTTTTTGGCTTATTGTAATTTGAGATATTTGATTTATCAGGAAAATTTTCTGCTTCAGTATGTTACTGTGAAAATTGCTATCGTATAAAGCACTGATCATTTAGTTATATCATATATGGTTTGGATGCTTCAAAGCTACTTGTTCATTCTGTAGCATTTCTTGAATAATCTTGTACTTGGCAGGCGATGAATCTATATTGCGTATGCTTCCGAAACAATTTGATGATTTCAATATTTTGGTACCTTCACAGCAGGGAGTAGATTTAAGAAGTAACCTTGGAATGCCTGTTCATTTATATATTTTTCCCGCCTGAAAAACCTGCTTGAGAGGGAGATATATGTGATATAAACTTATTTTTTTATGATGCATTTAAAAACAAAATCAGAAAGTATAGATGCAATATGGAAACTTAATTTTCGAAGTTTATCATAAAACTTGTGATGAGTGTAATTGCAAAACTGAGCTCATACTAAACCTATATCTAGCTTAGATGTGGTATCTGATTCTCTGTGATCCCGATCTTTGAATGTAAAAATTGTTGAACAACAATGATTTGCACAGAATAGAATTAAGGGTATAGATACAAAAGTTTAATAGAAAGTGTCTGTCTTTTAACTTATAGAATTCGTTAGCAAAAGTTTAAAATTCATTGTGAACATCTGAAAAAGTTTTTCTTCTTTATGGAATGTTTCTTTTCCACCTGGAATAGCCCAACACCTTTTGTCCTAGAATATATTTCACTTTTCAGTTAATTGAGTTTCATTGTCAAAGTTTGAGGGAGTAAGAAGGGGTTCGGGTGCTTTTGGTTGGGGGGGAGTGGGGAGGGTTGTCTGGGGGTGGGAGGGTGGATGTAGTGTGCAAAAGCTCAACTTCCTACTTTAATACGTATCTGCAGCTGGTCCGCTGCTCTGTGGTGAGTTGGTTTTTCAATGCTTCAGGCCTGATACCAATTTGTTACTGTTTGCTATTTATCTGCTGATGTATATGGCACATCTAAAGTTTCAAGAATTGACCACCTTTTGATATGGAAACATCTCTTTTCTTTTTTTTCATAACCACTTGTTTGATAATATCTATTAACCTTCTGTTGTTTTAGTTGTTACTATTTTGTAGCTGATAATATGATTAATTTAAATGCCATTCCCTAGCAGCCTTAAGGATTTCAGAGATTGCCCATGCTTTTAGAGTTTTATCTGTGCAAATTATCTAAGAACCATATTTATCTTGTTTTGGACCTTCTTTGAGGCATGTTTGTGTGCTTGTTTAATTTCATTTACCTTTTTTTCTTGTTTATTCTAACAATTCATGTTGAAGTAGTTATTTTCAAACTTGCTGTCAGATTTTTAAGTTTTCTTACATGTTGGTTGATTATCTATGTAGGAAGGGCATTGGAGGAAGCACGAGCATCTTTGTTTAGCAAGTTACGCTCATTAGGAGGAGCAAAGCGTCAACAACAACCTTTATTTGGGCCTTCTGTTGCTCTTACCTTCAACTTTTTGGTTTCTGTTAGTATAATTCTGATGAACAAATTGGTAGGTTAAATCTTCTTCTCTTGTTTATCATGTTAATGCACAATTTCAAATTTTTATAATCTAATAATATTACCTGTTAAATTATGCAGGTACTGGTCAACGTTGGTTTTAATTATCCAATATCCTTAACCTTTATACACTACATATGTAGCTGGTTGATCATGGCCATACTAAATGCTTTATCCTTTATTTCTCTATCTTCACCATCAAGGTCAACTAAATATTCTTCACTGCTGTCACTTGGTATGGTTATGTCTCTCTCTACGGGCCTTGCAAATGTTAGCTTGAAATATAACAGGTGATTTGCAGCTTCATTTTTTCCTTCTTGATAATCATGACTGTCACTTATCCTGAGGCTTAATCAAGATATATATTTTCAGTGTGGGATTTTATCAAATGGCTAAGATCGCAGTGACACCAGCTATTGTTTTAGCTGAATTCATTCTCTTCAGCAAAAGGATCTCTTTTAAAAAGGTACAAAGTCACTTGTTGATGTGTAGTAAGTTGGTGGATTCAATGAAAATGGGCATTTTCCACATTCATAAAATATGCAGAAGTAAAATTTTATCTGTGGATTCCTGCTTATGGTTTATGATTTTGGTTTTAGAAGATATGATGGTAAAGGTACATTTAAATGAAAGAGAAGCCTTTATGTATAAAAATGCTTTCCCTAGATTTGCAAATATTTTACTATGTCTAAAAGTGTTAAACCATCAAATTGCTTGCTTTAGCATACTGAATCCAGGAGCGATCATTTCTAAGTGATTAAGTATGAAATCAAAAACCTTAGGATTTTCAAAACAAAAATGTACAACTATAGAATGTGTTTTATATTGCTTCAAAGAGAGGAGTGCTGAAATCATAGGGTCATCCACCCTTCAGTCTGATGTTAAGATTTGGTGAGGTGTAGTTGAAATTCTAAATGAGGGCTGGTGTGGAATTTTGACAATTTATAGGTTGAAAGCTTATTCAACTTGCAGTCCAAATTTAGCTAATGAAATCCTTTTTTTCTTTACGACTTAATTGATGGCCCAGTTAAAATTTATAATGCTATTCAATTCCAAATCATATCATGGTGGGATAAGAATTCACTGATTTCTCTAATCTTGAAAATTCAGGCTGTCACCTTTGAGGACCCGCCTTAATTTTCCTTTGGATGTGATTTTTATCATTCAGAGTTTGATATTATTTTTATTGAGCATTTTTTTCCTTTTAAACCCATTCATAAATTTGTCATGTTTCTTTTCAGAAATTGATACAACAAATGTAGGCACACGGATGTTTGGGTTTCTTACAGTAGAATTGTCATCAATTCAGTGGCTAACTTTTTTGCATCTCCTCTGTTAGTGTTCTAATACTTGATTTTGTTGACCAGGTAGCTGCGCTTGCTATAGTATCAATTGGTGTTGCTGTTGCAACAGTTACTGATCTTCAATTTCACTTTTTTGGCGCATGCATAGCCATAGCATGGATAGTACCAAGTGCAGTCAATAAAATACTGTGGTCCAATCTTCAGCAGCAGGAGAACTGGACTGCTCTTGCGTATGTTACATATTCTGTTAAATTTGTCTCCTCCAGAGCTTATTGCACATTATTTCACACCCCATTTGTTTTTGGTTTATTTATTGTGATTGTGATTGTTTTCATCATCAACTATCGATAAATTGTTATATAGATTTTAAAAAAATTGCTAAAATTTGCTAAATTGTTTGAATAGAAAGCGACAGCGAAATATGATCCATATAGCCGACTCCACATAGTAGGATAAAAGCTTAGCTGTTGTTGTATTATTGCTTGGAATTCTTGTCATGAAAATTAATCCCCAATAGTGTAAAAAGTATCACTTTTGGACATAAACTACCAAATATAGTCCTTGTTTTGTCCTCTTTTTATACTTTAATCCATTCCAGTATGAGATTTTGAAGCTTTTGATCCTTCTTTTTTGTTTCTGGGCTGATTAGTAGAATGATAGTATTGTCTGTAAATTCACTGTTTTTATCTCAGCAAAACACAAAATGACTTTCAAGAGTTGAACATTTTAAAATGGCAGCAAAACCATGGATGGATTTTGTTTTGTTTTTTAATTTTTTTTTGTTTCCCCTCTGCTTTGTTATAGACTGTCAGATAGTACGATCCTTTAAAACTGTTCTTGAGATATAAATCACATGTGCAGGTTAATGTGGAAAACCACGCCTATTACATTGTTTTTTTTGTTGATGATGATGCCATCACTTGATCCGCCGGGTGTCCTTTCCTTTAATTGGAATCGACAAAATTGTGCAATTATTTTTGGTTCAGCTGTCCTTGGTTTCTTGCTTCAGTGGTCAGGTGCCTTAGCACTTGGGTAAGTATGTTTCGTTATTTGATGTTACTATATCCTTGCATCCACTTCTCCCAACACGATTGGTTAAGTTTCACAGCTTTTGCTGAAACTGCATGATTAGATAATCTAAATCTACTATGTTTTCTTGCCTTGAAGCTTACAGTAGTATTTAATGTATCATTGTTCATTTCTTATTACCTTTACATGGTGGCTTTTATCTGTCATTCACTTGTGTATTATTATCTTCTCTGGAAACGTATGCCAGGGCAACTTCTGCAACCACCCATGTAGTTCTTGGACAGTTCAAAACTTGTGTCATTCTTATTGGAGGGTTTCTTCTCTTTGGTTCCAACCCAGGAATTATCAGCATTTTCGGAGCAGTTGTTGCTCTGACTGGTATGTCATTCTACACATACCTCAATTTACATTCTCAGCAACAATCAGGCAAAACATCTCCTAGACAATCTGCATACTCATTACCAAAATCTAAGCTCAGCAAAGAAAATGGGGATGGCCACAATGACAGTTATGGCGATGAACATGTCTAGCTGCAGGATGTGGACTCCGGAACCCGTGATATGAGCAGTAAAATTTTTTCTAATGCTGGTCGCGAATTTCTTTTTATAGCTCTATACATTTCAGGAGTAGAATTGAATTCATGTGATCATTCCTGACAGCTAACCACAAAATATGCTGATTGCTCTTTGAGAGCCTGTAATGATTATCACGGTGAAGCCCTACAAAGGATTGTATATGATCTTTGTTTGCTCCAAAGGATTGCAATGTGCAGATGTAATTTTGAGGCCGTTCAGAATCTTCTGATTCAAAACATGTTCGTTTTCTTCATTGAACTAATCACGCTGATTGTTCACATTTTGGAGCAATAGTCACTTCAAATGTGCTTTGCGAGTAGAGTGGTCTCGGTTTTAATTTTCTCATTTAACTTGTCAACCCAGATTGGTTTGGCCCCTAACCCGTGGAAGAAAGGTACAGACTTATTTGATTTTTTCAATGAATTAACTTGTTTCTGGGTTGTTTGCGGTTTGCTAAGGTTTCAAGTTATTGTATTACCTAATTTTTGTATTGTTTCAACCATATCTTTGGTTGGTTTCCTAGTGATGTAAATTTAGTGCTGTTAATCCCCATATAATTCCGTTAGAAAGACTCGTATGTCCCGTATTCTGGGTTTGAAATCAAAATTAAAGTCAAGATTCAAGAACAGGATATTCAAAAACCTATGATAGTCGCTTGTGGTCTCCTTGAGAGCCAAAAAGAACAGAACATTAATTTCTCTTTTCTCGTCATAATCTAAAGCACAAAGCCAATTTTCTTCCTTTTTGTTGGGGATATAATCGCGGTGATAGTAGAATAGGAAGAACAAAAGATTAAAAATAAAGAAAATCAGATAACCAAAAAATGCAAGGACTGAGCTGTGCATGCATGTCCCGTAGTGGTTCACAGTTCCCATCTGTATAGAGGATGAACTAATAGAGCAGAGCCAAGCAGCTTCGTTTGCTGTAACAAGATGCATATTGTCCGCTCCAGGGATTACAGAATTTCTGCTCATGCCTCATATTTTTTGTCTAGTCACAGAAACATGTTTCAGAGACGGTAGAAACTCAAAAAGCAAATCCACACATGCAGTTCTGCAACTCTCTGCAGCAAACTTCTTTAATTAAAAGGGCTCAACTTAATTAGTGTTATATATAAAGAAAAAAACAATCACCATTTTTCTCTTTGGCTGTCCACGTGAGGTCTGGAACTCTGTGTTGCATGCAATATTGGCTACTCATATTTTGTGGGCTTGTTTGCTTAATGTTTTGCATGGCAGAGAGGGAGGCAAATGCTTTAAATGCTTTCAGGAAATGTAATAGTTTTTTAGGAGTTGTGCAAATGGTTCCGCTTTTGCAATTGTCTTTTGTTTTTTTTGTTTTTTTGTTTTTTTTTTGAATAGGGTGAGATAATAAGAGTGTGTTGGCATTGTGCTGGCATGGTACGCTTTGATTATACTCTCAGAAACATTTGCACATGTACTGTTTTCACCTAATCCCTATTTCTTCTTATGACAATAACGGTAAGAATGCAGATGGCAGATTACTTAAAAACTTCAACCATTAATTCCATAGCTTTGTTGAGATTCATGGTAGGTGCTCAAATCTCACATTGGTTTCAAAGATTGATAAAAAATATTTAATAAATAAAATAATTTTAAAATTTATTGATTTAACTTTTTAGATATAAATTCGACTCGTATTTGCTTATTAGTCTTTATAATAGGTTCACTATTTTCTCTACAGACAAATTCCTAGCATTAATTGCATTACTTTTTAGGTTGGGGATTTGTAAGGTACCATAACATTTGGAGAGATGAAAAGTAAAAATTTGAAGGGAAAAAAAAAATCAAAAAACGATAAAAGAAAAAAAAAAAACAGAAGAAGAAAAGAATTGTGTATTCCAGAAAGTCCTGACCACTTCATTACATTCAATTCTCTTGTTGAGGTATATATGCCTGAGTTTGTTCATATACGGGTTTATTATTTTTGAAGAAATGCTCAAATTTAAGATAACGAATCTGGAGATTGCTCTCCCAATTCTATGTTGGCTTCTCGAATGAAAGTGAAACCAAGGAAAAGTATTTCTGTCTTAGTTACCATCTTGTACTTATGGTACTAGGTATAAGAATATCTCTTAAGAATGCAGTCGACTAAGTCGTGCGTGTCTTAACACGGTGTAGATGCATGCGCCCGACGACACGGGCTTGACCTAAGACTAAATTCGCTGCATGAAAACTATAGATTAGGGTTTTATGTCTTTTATGTTTTAATCAAATTCTACAAGTTTTTCTTCAAGATATGAAAGAAGCAAACATGCAAAAACGAAGCCACATGAATACCATTTCCAAAGGCCAAATTGTGTGTTTTTTTATTATTTTCTTTAATTTAATCTCATTGATTAGTACTGCATGTTTCTAGACTGTGGGTTGTGTGTATGATCCAGAAAGTCAAACCTATAAAAGTTTTTGAGTAATAATAATGGTTGTATTAAAATTTAAATGAGATTTGGTAAGAGAAAATCTTAATTATTGTGGTTTAAACTTTGAGCAATCTCAAAACCTTAATACTAACTTAAAAATAATATATTGTATCTTGAACTTTCAAAAATTCCAAAATCCTAATACAAACTTGAGGATAAGAACAGCAATATCTACCCAGGTATAATTTTAAAATTTATTTTGTAGACATAACAATAATAGTGAGATTTGGCTGAAGTTTATTTCAAAACGAGTGACAAATATTTGCTTCATTATATATCTTTTTATTTTAATTCTTTTCCACATATCATATGAGTGGTAAGAATTCAACTCGAACTCAAACCCAAGATTTGGGAGGAAATTTTTTTTTCCTTTCTGTCTCCAACACTACCACATGCATGTTTTATGATAGTTTATTCCCTACCAAATATTTTGTTAGTGGACAAACTTAATTTATAAGAAAAATCCCATCATTTTAATACTTGTGATTATGCTGGCTTCATTTGATTGCAGAATAAAGATCCAGTTGTGTGTTTGAGTTAGAACAAGAAAAATGGGATCTTGGATTTGAAGATTATACAACAACTGGACAAATAAAACATGCTTTGTCTAGATGATGACTTTTTGTCTTGATCAATAAGACCAGTTAGAACAAAATGACTTTGGAGGATTAGATTCAGAACTCTTAAGCTACTCCAAGATTCCTAATCAATGTGCCACATGATATAACCTTTTTAACAATAATTAAGATCAAAAGACATCACATAATTCTAAGCAACTTTAAAAAGTAAAATGAGTTTTGGACCAAGCGTTGCAGCTAGTCTTATCTCTTCCCAAACTTTCATTTTTTAGTTTAACTTCTTGTGTTCAAGCATGCATTCGCATGAGTTTCAACTTAGAATACTGGTATGTGAGAAAGCCTACATTATCGATCGGAATAAAGAACTTTCTACTATTAAAGAGGACAACAAGAAACCAATGATGATAAAATAAACAAATTGGAACTTTTAAGTGTCTTCAACTCAAATCCATGTTTGACTTATTGGGGCATCAAAATAAATCTATTATTGAAAAGTGTAATAAGAGGGACAGCCATTTTTGTTTTTCTTCGAATATTAACTTGTAGAGTCCACACCAAATTGCATGTTGGATTTTGTACTTGTCAGCGGTAGAAAAAGGAGAAATAAGACAAGTAGACCACATGCAGTTCAAGTCCATGGAAAGAGCTGATTTTGGAGTTATGGTTGCAAATTCTTAATCCCTTCTAAATCCAAGAAAGATGCGTTGCATTTCCTAGTCTTAGTAGTAAAGTTTACGATCTTTTAGTAGCCCAGAAAGATTTTGAGTCGTGGAATAGATTAAACGTTAAAGAGGAAAAAAAAAAGCATAGAATAGAATATTTGGTTCAGGAAACGTAATTGGCCAAATTCAACATTGACAATATTTGATTACAGGGAGTTGGGGATTGTGAAAGGAAAATTATACATATAAGCAGTAAACGATTCTACTTTATAAATGGTTATAAGATTCCACATTGCTTTGCTCTAAAACATACAACTAGTTTGTTACTTTCTGCCTAACTAGCAGCCTAATTAACAAGAACATGAAGAGGAGGGCCCCAGACCTTTATAACTGTGAAGAACTACTAAAAAATGAAGCAATCTCCATAATGAATCCCAAAGTCACATGCAGCAGCATAAGTTGTTTCCAAGTCATGCACTGAATCCGATGGCATTTTTAAAAGCCATTTGAGCAGTTAGTTCACAAAGTCTATCTTCGATTTACCGATGCATAATCTTTCTCTTTCCTGCATTTTGCATTTAAATTACAACCCAAGAAGCACATAGTAGAGTATGGTAATGGGCAAGGCAATCAGCATTCCAAAGATAACCCTGCAAAAAGTAAAGATTCGAAACATTTCAATCCATATATATATATATATATATATATATGGGGATGCAGCACACTCAATGCATGATTTCTTTTTGTATTTGATTTCTTGTTTCTCCATTATTAATTTATGCATGTCAACCCTTTTGTACGTAAAGTTGTAGACACAAGGAAACTTACGCTGTGCTCAATATGTCAGGATGGACATTGTATTCTTTCGCAAAGACGAAGGGAACAATACCTTGAGGAAGGGCAGCCTGAAAGTCAATATTATCAAAGTTGAGTTGGACATTCAACCAAAAATGTGGCCTGATTAATCATGTTCATTTGTAACACGCATGATACATAAGCCTGTGCATGATTGATGTGAATATCTAAAATGAACATGCATAATTCCAATATCTATACAATGAAAAAGAAAAGGGCATGATTCATTGGGAGAGACAATGGCATCTTTGATATCTTATTTGAGTTTACTGAGTTTTTTCAGTATTTACCTGAACAATTGCTACATGTAAAAGAACTCCCCGGAGACCAATAGCAATAGAAGTTGCTGCAATTACTGCTGGTCCGGTTAAGAACCTAACAGCCATTGCGAACGTTGCCACAGATTTTCCACAGGCTATGATCTTTGGTTGCAAAGCCATGAATAAACCTTCATTTTCAAGGAAAAAAAAATGTTATCAATTAGATATCTTTTTTTTTTTGGGTACCAATAGATTATGTTGAAAACTGAACACTCTTGTCTTGGTTGATCAAAGAGATGTACCTAGACTGAACATGGCCATTCCAAGACCTGCATCAGAAAGTATGGATATTGATCCCTTAACTATGGAAGGCATTTGAACGTTCCACCTGTACAGAATCAATAGTTCATTTATTCAGCATATCAAATTTTACATTTCGGGAGGAACAATTTTAATGAAAAAAATGAACCTCATCAAGATGCCATTAGAATTCGAAAGAGGGAGGGAACCTGAAAGATATGAGAGACCATATGAGTCCTAGAAGACTTGAGTAGGTGTTGGGATTCCTTATGAGCTTTCTCCAAACCATAATGAGTATCAGTCTAGTCATGACAGTTGCAGGAGGCATCTGCTGCTTTTTAGCTTCAGATCTTTCTTCAAAATCTATCTTCTTCTGGCTTGGAAGAGGCGAAGCATTAACTGAAAGTTTTGAACCATCTTCAATTTCAATCTCCCTATCCATATTCGTTTTTCCAGCTGGGCTTCCAACTCCTATCATCCAGACATGCATGGCCATCCTTTATTTAGCATTTTAATATATATGATAATCTACATAAGAAAAAAAATCTAAAACAGCCTGAGACAGTTAATAAATCAATGCGTGATTTGGAGAACTTTTTGGTATACCTCTTGATGCAGCTATGTCATTTTGAAGCTTAAAAGGATCGATGGCCCCAAATTCTGTTGAAGCAGCAACATTAACAGCATTCTTCATATTTGCCTCAGATACAGGGGAGGTGCTTGAGCTCCAGACAAACATGTGAAGCTCCTTATTAGGCATTGGACCACCACCACTCTCCTTTCTCTTAGGGCCAACTGCAGAGCCTGAAAACATTGGATTTGGGGTAGGATAAGAAGTAAATAAGCCGTTATTGTAAAGCTCTCCACTCATATTCCTTCCTCCCCTCTTCTTCCCAGTCTTCATCATCTCATCCTCAAAATTTGATGTCCTTGGAGTAGGCCCTTTGGAAGATTGTAGTGAAAAAACATCCAATCCTCCCATAGCACCCCCTCCATAACTATTAGTATTACCATGTTTAGGACTCCCAGCACTTCCTGCCTTGCCTGAAAACATTGCGTAGAAATCTGTCTGATTAAAACTTGAAGCCCTTGGTGTTGGTTCCCTAGAAGATTGAGCAGAATAAATCTCAACCCCAGTCAAATTTGATGCTCTTGGAGTAATTGCAGATGAATGCAATCCTTTATTATATGAAGATATCATAGAGGCTGAGGTCGATCTCCTTACCACCACATGCAACTTCCCGTCATCACCAATCTCAGCTTCAGCCTGTAAAGGCTCACGACCATTGAGAGAGACAACATCAGATTCCACTCTAAAGGAAGTAATGGAAGCTGCTGTCTCGGGGAATTGCTCAGAGATGAGAAGCTTTGCCCCTCTGTACTCAAACAAGATGAGCATAAGGGTGTACCATATCACACTTTGCATAACTACAATCTGAACCATGAGATTTCCTGAGAAGTCTCCATACATGGCTCTAAGGAGAGGAATTCCCATGACAAGAGTGTTCGGAAGAGTAGAAAGGGAAAAGAGAGTGATCATCCATTCCAAGCTTCCATTTTTACTAAAGGCATGCCATAGAAAAAGGGCTCCAAGAATGACAACTTTCTGCAGTGAATCAGCAGCAATGAAATGGTAATTCATCTGATAAATATTATTTGTGGAGATGAAATGGAAGCTCAGTAAGGGAACAGCAAAAACTGCCACAAAACGGTTGATGCCAGAGCATTGATCAGGCGTGAATATTTTCCACCACCGCACTGAGCCATAGGCTAAAATCATTGCGGCATAGAGTGGTATTATGGCAGCAAGAACATCATAAATGTCTCTTCCATTGATCATGGTTGCTGAATGATACTGCAGGGAGGTTTTGGAACTATGAATGTCTTGGCTGGGAAGAGAACTATAATGAGCACACTAAAGGAGTTGTTATTAATAAATGGGAGTGATATAAGATCTGATGACAAATTCACAAAACCACAATGAAGGAAGATTTGACTAAAGAAGTTCCATCGCTTCTGAGATCATTCATGCGATGGAAAAAAAAGAAAAAAAAAAGCCTATATATACGAGTCTATGAACATATGCATCTATATTTATACATCACTGATAGTTGCAATAGCAAGCATTTAGATCAAAAGCAGCTGTTATGGTGTTATCACGAATGGTTTGCTGAAAATAAACTAAAGAAAAAAAAAAGGTTGAGCTATTTGAATGCACAGAATCTGTTGCAGAGCTGGGAGGGAGAGATATGCATTAATTTAATGAATCAGATGGGATTTTGGGTTTGTTTTAGGTAAGGGAAAGGTTGGATGTGTGTACAGTTAATGAATGATCTTGCTCCTCACACATCGCCATTGTACACGTTCCTGCACATGTTATACTCTTAAATTTTGAGGGACAAAGAAAGTACTCCTTTCTTTATTTAATCCCCTGAGCCTGAGGCTTGGCTTTAACAATGGTGTTCCAAATCTTATCAATGTAAGTGGTATTTTTTATGATTTTGTATGGCACTAATAGCCAGTTTAGCCGTTAGTACTCCTCAGATTTCAAAATCCCATTTTTGTTTTATAAGATTGTGTATGGATTGCCATTTAAAACCTAATCTTATACTTTTTTAGATAATAATTGCAAGATAAAAAATACATTGAAAATACTAAAAATGTATTTTGAAAATTCAATCTATAAAAGCGTTAAGAATATTTTGGTTCCACTTCCATAATAAAAAAAAAGGAAAAAAAGGATGTTCAGCATTTTAAGTCTCCAAGAATATGTGAAACGAATTTTTTTTGTAACTTTAGCACGGGATGCGTGAGAATTAAGGAACAGTAGAGCAAGGAGAATGACTCTTAACCACTAAAAATGAAAAGGAGATGAATGATACTAGCATAATACTGCATCAAATATGAACAATAGTAAGAGGTCAACAATCCAATATTCCAACAAGAAATGCTTTGATAATGGAGTGAAGCTTTTTACAGTGGCAGGAACATGCATTAAGTTCTTGTTAAAAAAAAAATAGTAATTACTCTTTTTCGAGTAAATGTAAAAAAAGAAAAGAAAAGAAAGAATAGTCCCCATATTTTGCTAAAGTTGAGAACTCAGTCACCAATTTTTTTTTCAAAAAAAAAAAGAAGAACACTATATCATTAGATAAAATGATCACAAAGTATAATGACTAATTTTGTGATTCATTCTTCTTTTTCAGGGGCTACAGAAATTTTTGATTCATGAAAATATAGGATAAAAATAGAGATATGTCACAAACAGCAGTATGTGTGGACTTAGTTTGGGCTTTGTCCGGCCTAACTTTGGACTGTGATTTTTTATGAGCTTCCGCAGGAAACCTAAAGCCCGTCGTACGTTTCATGAACTAGGAGTCCTACACATTAGGCCTAGGAAATATATTGTTTTGGATATTGAATTTGACGTTGCATTGATGTCAACAATCCAGCCTAAACCTAAGTTTTGAAGGGGGTTTTGAGCCACGCCTTTAACATTACCTTCAAATAGGAGGACGAAGTAAGCCAATGGAAAACTTAAAAAATCACCATTGTTGTTTGAATGTGGTTGAAGAAAACCTAATGCTTTTTTTGGTTTTAAATTCCCCTTCTCTAGAAAGACACTTGTAACTCGTTCATGTTGCTATTAGATTGAAGTTTCTAGGCATGAAATGTCAAGAAAATGTTACATCTTCCTATGTTCTTGGCACAAATATTACAAAAATTTTCATTTCCACCCTTAAAAATCACCCGTGTGATAACAATAGCACATACATTATTTACATCGTTTGCACAATTGCACCTTACATACTTTACGAGAAATGATACGTACAATATTGTTATCATCGCAACTTATTGGACGATAAACATGACTTATTTATTTACAAAAACTGATAGATACGATATTGTTATTTTCATGACTTATTTGACCACAAACACAGACTTATTTGACAACAAAAATTGTCCTCTATTTTCTTGCTCATTTAGTCTTACCTTATCGCTCAAAGATAAACTAATTTAATTTTTTTTATCACCATGTAAACATTTACTTTTAGTGTAGTAGCTAGGTTTACATCCTATCCAATATATGTAATGTAGGATTCTCCAAATCAAAAGGAGATGATATAAAAGATAATTAATATACGTACATAAAGTCATACATATACCACAAAATAATTTATGCATATACGTACATAAAATCATACATATACCACAAACGTTTGATCAATACCACAACGCATATACCACAAAATCATACATAAAGAAAAAAAAAAAAAAGAACGAAAATCCTTGACTCTTTCCAATATTGTTCTACATGCATGCTTCAAACCATTTATAGTACATATGTGTGTGTCTCTATAATTAACTCAGCTGAGCAGAGAAAACGAGGTGGCAGTTTGACGATTGAAGGAAGAGAAGAAGTTTCTCCAAGAGTGTTTGTGTGGCTGATTATTGTTGTTGGTGGTGCTAGAAGAAGAAGGAGAAGGTGAAGAAGAAGATGAAGATGAAGAAGATGGCGCGGACACAGAGGCCTCTTGTCCCTGCATCTGAGATAGTATGTTCCACAAAACATGAACATCCTCGTATTCACAATTTTCTACATCATTCAGAAGTTTCAAATAGCCGTTCTCCGCCTCTCCGTAATTGGGATCGCTGGCTGTGATTCTGGCACCGCTATTGTTCGTCTTATGGTTGCCATTTCCTACGTTTGAACAACAAAAGTTTTGTTTTCATATTTTCACTTTGAGTTAATTTATTAGTACTACGTAGGGTAGATGAAAAGACAAAGAATAAATTTTAAGTGTCATAAAAAACCAATAAAAGTAAATGAATTTGTTGAAAACATTACGTAGGAATAATCACTTTATAAATATATATATTTTTTATATAAACATTTTTCATTCAATTAATTTGTAGTTTCTAGTTACTTTTGCTATTTACATGCCAATGGCTAAGAACATTTCCCCCCTTATATGCACAAAAATAGAAAAAAAAAATATATACGGACGATATTGGCACTCTACTTAATTTGTGTTATTAGAAAAAAAAAAGGATAAAAAAGCTATAATCAACACTAATATAACATGAGTATAGAGTACCAATGAACCACTAATGGACCTTTATACCAACCTTTTTACAAATATAGAGTACTACTAATGAAGCTTTGTAATTTTAACATCATAAAACTTTATGCATATGACCGAGAAATATACAAGCAAGTTTTCAAGCAGTATAAATTGAGTTTGCCTTAGATTTATAGAAAGTCGAGGAGCAGCCATGCAACCTAAATATATTTCGAGAGTCTAGATCCGTGATACTTACGTTTTTCAACATTTACTTTTTGTCGAAATATTAATAGGGTTGAATTCACATCACGACTCGTATTTTATGTCAAACCCTAGTTTCGTTTTATTCAATTTTTCGACATTTTTAAAGATAAATGTACTTTTTAAATTCTTGTGTGCAATATCGTTACAATTGATTAATTATTCTTGGAAAAGTAAGATAAGAAAACCTATATCTCAGTCTTGAAAAATTACCACCTAGAACATGGAGGTTTAAGTCACTAGGTAATGAGATTAAATAAATTCTTAAATGATAACTAATCATTTGAGGACAGAGATAAAATTTTTGTTTCCATCATAAAAAAAGGGATTAATTATTCAACCAAACTAACACCCTTTTTTCTTCAAAAAGGGAAGAAGAAACTAACACCCAATAGAGCCAAGATCTAACCTCAAGATTAATTATTTTCAAATAGTTTAGGAAAATTTTGAGGAAAGTGCCATACTCCTTAGTAGCATAATACAGATTTGCTTTATTTTATAATATATATGAGTAGATTAAATGTCAGAATAATAATTATAAAAAAAAAAAAAGAAGTACAGGAGAAAGTAGGGAAAGAGAAACAAACAAAGGGGTATATAAGATTTAGGAGAGGGTTAAAATGGGGATTTGCCTATCTTTTGTTCTTCGTCTGATAACAAAGGAATAGATTAGTTAGTTATTAATGAATTAATGCAACAATATTGGACCAAGAAATTGCACATCCAAGCCTCTTTAAATTAACAACTAATTTGTCCTAACAACAATTTTCTAAATTTTAAATAGCAAAACAGAAATCATAATCAAAATATTAACATTAATATATGATATATCATCAAAGATCGTGTATATGCAATCTCAAAATCACCACATCCAAGGAGTTAGGAACAAAAATAATAGAAGGGTTTTTTGTTTTTGAACACGGGAAGCTTATATTATTTGTGCTAGTGATGAGACTTATCCATGGAATTAAAGCTTGAACAAAACGAAAATGGCTAACCAATTTTACGTGATTTGATCAATCGGGCAGTGATGGCAAGCCAAGCCCTCCTCAGTTTATCCCACAAGTCTACCATCCTTCACCACCCAAGCAAAATCTTCAACAGATATAAGTTCCTGAATTAAAGAAGCAATAAATGTAAAAGACAAGAAGAAGAAGATGGTGATGATGATGATGGTTTTAAATTGTATAAAAAAATGCATGCATTAATGAATAGGTAAGTGATGAAGGATGATGAGTTATAGAGCTTGAAGTTTGGATGTATAGCTGACGGCGGTACTAGAAAATAAGAGTGAAGAACAAAGGGAAATGGGAAGCGGTGGAAATAAAAAATGTAAAAGAAGAAAATTAAAGGGGAGAAGAAAGATCCATACCCATTCAGCTAGTTCGATGATCATTCATCATCCACATTCAAACGGTGACAAACGTCTCCTAGCAAAGAAGTAGTACAGAGGTGGCATTGCTCTACCACAAAATGCATCTCCGTGTTAAAAAATAAAAATAAAATAAAATAAAAGGGAGGCAAAATCCACATATTTCCATCCTACTTTCTGCGCCCTCTTTCCAGCAGAGCTTTAGAATACGGAACCGCTTCATCATCAAACCAGCACCCCCTTCTCTTGCATGCTGACTCTTATTTGTGTATATATCTCTCTGTCTTTTTCTTTGGTCTATTTCACTTTCTGCTTATTTTCTTGCTTTTTAATGGAAGGAAATTTACTTTCAGCTTCTCACAGTTTACTTAACAAACTCACAAATAAATGCAGCGATGGTTCATCATGATCATGGTCATGGTCATGGTCGTATATATCTGATTTTTTTTTTTAATTTTTTTTCATGATGAAGTCAATTTTGTAGTTTGTACAAAAAAATAATGTTAGAACATCTGTACACGTAGAATATAATTTTTTTTTAAAATAATTGGGAACAGTTGTTTTACTAACATATTTTATGAAGGAAAGGAAGCTTAATTAACCATTATAGGGTTTGAGAGTAAATTTCCAAATTAACAAGAAAGGTGTTTTAGTCATGGCTTTGCTTCCTGAAATTATGAGAGCATTCCTTCACATGTTGTTTGAATCTCATAGTTCTAGTTCAAAATCTCCCTTATATTTATTAATTCCAATAGATCCACTTGTCTTCAATGTCGAAAACAAAAGTAAATCTCATACCATAGTTACTACAATCAACATCAAGTTCAATCTTTTTTCAAAATCCCTACGGATTGGAAACAAAAAAAAATTCCCTTTTCTTTCTTTCTTTCTTTCCATCATTTTTTTTTTTGGGGCAAAAATTGTTGATCATATATGAAGGTGCAATAATTATTTGAAAGAAAGATTTATGTAGCAAAAAATAATGTCAACTTGAAATGCATTTTAATGCGCATTCCAAACTTTTGCACATTTGCATTTGGATTGCATTTTCTATTTCATAACTATTATTTCGAATATAAACATGTTTTAAAATACAATCCAATGTTATATACAAACTACTAAAATTTTCAAACAGAGAAGTAAATGCCTCCCGAGTTTTTGTGCTCATAGCATATTTGTTCTGGGGAGAAGAAATAATCATGAATGTCCTAACCTCCCCTACTAGGTTTTCCGATGGTAAAAAGAGTACTTTTGTCTTTTGATTTGATTTTTTGGGCAAGTAAATCACACAATACCACATGATTATTTATAAATTGTAATGAAGTGGTATTAATTAATTTTCGTGATTGAAGGAAATAATTTCTTGCCTAAAATATTTTTAACCTAATTATCAAACATTAGAGAGAACAATATAAATTACTTTCCAACCCAAAATTACCAACTAGAACACACGGCAAATTAATCACTTTCTTCAACAGTCCATAAAACATATTCAACGAGAATTAATAGTTACTTTTATTGATCCAGAACCTTACAAAATATACCAAACATAATTTCTCAATGATTCCTTTTGACAAAAATCTATTCTAATCAAACTTCTATTACTTAATACTATTTAACAATTTTAAAACTGTGCAAAATTAAGGAGATACAAACTTATTCTACCAAAAAAAAAACAAAAGAGAGAGAGAAAGAAATTAACTTATTCCAACGTGTGAAAAACTCTTTTAATATTGTTTGATCCTACTTTCTCATTTAGTGAATCTGACCAACATCGACCACTTTCAAAAAAAAAATTGATCGACATTTATTAATTATTTTCTCCATTCTTCAAAAAAATTTACTTTAGATTTGATCTAATTTCTTTAGTTTTTAAGTACAATACATTTAATGTATCATTAAGCATAATTTTCTGCTTTTAGCTTTATTTTTTAATTTTAAATCATACATAATTATTATTAATAAAAATAATAAAAAATTTTATTTGAAAAATAAATTTTTTTCAGATAATTTTTTTTAAAAAAATAAACTATTCTTTTGAAACCCATGGAATGCATAATTAGGAGTAGGTATGACTTAGTCATAAGTAGAAACATAACATAAACTTATAGTTTCTTCTATCTTAGTTTCAAAAAATTTCGTAGCAAATGGATGGCATCAACTTGGACTGAGTCAGCATGTTAAAACACTATCCACGCAGTTGATTTTCATTTTATCACGTGAATACTAAGGTTTATCTTTTGTGATCTTACATGCATTTTCTGATTACATTACTGCAAAGTTTACCCAGTGCGCATTTTTGGTAGAGGCTACGGGTTCCTTAGTTAAGAAAAAAAAATCATAATAAAATCTTTGAGTAACTAATGTGATGTTTATGCAACAGAAGTCCAATAATCAAAGTTATCATTCTCACATGAATATCATGTTAAGCAACATGAACCAAAAAGACAAAAAGAAATACTACTATAAACAAACCAACGTAAGAGAAATCCAAATTGAGGTAATTAATTAACGAACATTTGGGTCGTGAGAATACGAATCAATCACAATATTGCTCGTGCATTAGTTTAAGCTCATTAAAAGGCTAGTGTACGCAGAACTGACTGCAAAAGCCCAATACAATCATCCCAGAAAATCCGCAATGCCAGCAAAAGCTAGCAATAATGTTAGCACTATTATAATGTTAGTACTATTATTATTAATGTATAATTGAAAAAACTTTGGTGATTGTCTCTTTTTAGTCCTTTGAAACTATTACCCATTTGATCCTTTGCAGTTCCCCTTCCCCCACCACACTGGCCCACCTCGTAATTGTGATAATTACTGCAGAGGACAAGAAACTTCGCAAATTCCAAATTTCACCGCTCTTCTCCTTACCTTTAACGCTGGATTGCCGACCACCAAGGCCATCATGAAGCAACAAAAATTATGACTCACATTTTTTCGAAAAAAAGAAAAATAATATATTTAATAATGTATTAAATATATTATATTTTATAAACAAATTATTTTTTTTACAGATGAAAGAAATATTATTTATGGTTTTTAAAAAATCAATATTACGTAAACAGTGATCTAATTATCTTTAAACAAACATTTTATTAATAATATCGTATATTAAATGTGTTATATTTAATAATTAAAAAAATTATATTCAACAGCAGCACGGGGTGAATTCTTATTTTTTGTGTTTAAAGATAAAGGAATACGTTTTCGCCCCTTATAAATATCAAAATAAAGAAATAAAAACAAAAATTTTTATATATTTAAAAAGAGTGAGCATTAGTGGATCTTTTATCCAAAAACTTTTAAACAATTAATCAACAGCATAGATTAATAAGAGTTATTCTATTAGATCATCACTTATCCAGGGATTCCTAACTCATTCTAAACTTAATCATACAAAAAGTTTTGTGCCATGTGTTTGTTTTTGGTTGACAATACTAATTAATAAAAGCCAAGTTTTCATTGAATAATGGTAGGTATTAAAACAAATAATTCAATACTTTGATCCCGACACACAAAATTGCTTCCTTGTGGCTATGTTCCCTAATCTCATCACCAAACAACATTAACAAATTTAGATTATTGCAGAACAGTGCTCTCTTTCCCTCCACAACACAAACCTCTTATCCCAAAAGAGAAAAAAGCTACCTAGTGTGTAGGCTTAAAAGGAAAACCATTTTGAATGCCCTTTTGTTTAAATTCACTTCATTTCATTCATTCATTCATTCATTCATTCTCCTTCATTTATTAGCAGTAAAGTTTTCTTCTTTTCTTTCGAGGTTTGTGTAAAGTACAATCTAAAGTATGTATGTGTATAAAATTTGCTTTGAGACTCCAAAAGATAAGAAATGAGGGGGTTGAGATTTGCACTCCCAACCTCTAAAAATATATTCCTTTCGTTCTGAAAAAAATATATATATATATATTTTTAATTTTTTTCTTTTCCAAATAAAATTTATTTTTTATAATAAATTTTTTACCAATAATTATTATATATAATCTATGATTAAAAAATATAAATATAAAACTATACATTAAATGATATATTAAGTGTTGTATCTAATAAATAAATAATTATACTCAACTAAAAAAAATTTTAAGGGAAAGAGAGTATTATTCACAGCCCACAATACAATGACCCCTCACTTTTGTAATTCTTTTTTTTTTTTGTTGTAAAATTTAGGTCTTGCCAGAAACTTTAAAATGTACTTTTGTGTTTTTAAAAATAACGAAAAATGCATATTAAGACACCATTCATATACTTTTTAAAAAATGGTATAAAAATAAAATTATGTAATGTCTAGTTTTTGTTAATTCAAAATATTTAATCAAATTATTCAACCTCCTAATATGTATATATTTTAACTTTTTGGTGTGAAATTGGGATGAAACACTTACAAAAACTACTTTTGTCGTGTAAATTGGCTTTTTTAAAAAAATATATATCCAAAAAGGCTGATGGATACATGGAAACACCACTAAATTAATTACTAACGAAAGAAGCTAAACAACAATCGATGAAGAAGAAGAAGGAGAGGTGGTTGTTCCATTTACAGCTGGCTGATGAGGCTGCTGTGGCTGTTGATTTTGTTGCTGATTTTGAAAATGGGATTGAGAAATCCAAGCCATCCACCTCGATACCACTCCTTCCTGTCGCTTTCTCTGTTCCTCTTGTCGCTGTTTCCAATTTTTCCCCTGCCGCCAATGATGTTGCTGCTGCTGCTGCTTCTGCTCACCATCATGTACTTCCTCCCGCCCGTCATTGTCACCATCCCCCTCCTCATTACTCCTAAACCTACTCAAACCCGCGATCTCCGACACGCTTCTCCCGTTTATTACATTCCTGCCATGGCTCCCTCCTCCAACGCTCCTGCTAATGCTAATGCTATCATTGTTGCTACTGCTACTCCCTTCTCCGCCAACCCGGGAAGATGAGACCGACGGCCTGAATCCTCTGGACCCAGAAAATCTATGGCCGTCGCTTAAAATCATCTCTGACTGAAGGAACAGCAAATCCGACGGCTGTACGTCACTCCACCTGTGGTGGGGCCCATCCATTTCGATATCCATTCCCCCGGAAATTATGATCCGGTGCTCCAGCCGCCTTTGCTCCTGGACTATGTCTTTTCCCTTGGTTGTCTTCTTGTCCGCCAGCAGGAGCTCGTCTTTTCTGGGTCGGTCAAAGCAGCCAACCTCCACCGTCTCGCTGTTTCGCTTCTTCCTTGAACTCCAGCTATCCAGCGACCTCCGCGGCACGGCTGTCTTCGGCGTTTCCACGATCACTTGTAAAGAATTCCCTGCAAAAGAATGCCTTCCGGAGACTCTGGAAACCGCCGCCTCTAATTCCGGTGTGGGATGGCTCGCCGACGATCTGGACGGGGTGTCGCCGCTTTGGTATAGAATTCTGTTGTCTTCCACTAACAAGATGTCTTCTGGGTCGACCCGGTAGCGGCAGAGGGGGCAAGTGGAATGGGCGTCCAGCCAAGTATCGACGCATTCGACATGGAAAGCGTGCTTGCATTTCGGCAACAACCTGAGGACTTCGGTGGGTTCGAATCTGTTCAAACAGACAGCGCATTCGAGGCCATCCTTTTGACCCCTTAACGAGCCGAAGCGGAATATCGGCAGCGAGTCAATCACGGCCCTGCCTATTCCGGAATTTTTCCGAGCAGTTGTTGGGGCATAACCTTCGAAGGAATAAGCGTTGAGGTTGTCGCCTCTCCTACAATGCTTAGCGTAGAGGAGCAGTAGAAAAGTGAGTGAAAAAACAGTGGTGAGGACTCCAACTATTACGGCTATGCTCGGCCTAAAGGGGGATCCTTTTGACTTGAATAAAGGTTGAGGTGGGGGAGCAAGTGGTGGGGTAATACCATTCGAGGTTGACGATGATAAAGCAATAATACTAGTATTATTGCTTCCACCGTTATCACCGTCGTATACAGCAGTGGTGGTGCTACTAAACGAGGCAATCAGAAACGAGAAATGGATGATGAAGAAGGAGAAAGAGAGCCAGAGAGTGGGCAATATGGTCAAGAAACTGGATATGCTGCCCATCCCCGCTGGCTCCTCGCCGTCCACCTCCTCCTGTCCCGTGTGTTTGGGAATGATGACAATGAATTAGATAAAAATGCAAACTTGTTTTGATCCGGGGGGGAAGAGAATCGAAGAAATGGATGTGGGTAACTAGAGTCCAAAAAAACACCAGGACAAATGCACCAAAAGGAATTAATGGAGCTTAATATACCAACACAAATAATAAATTATGTAGGATGATGACCATGACCTTCAAGAATTGGAATTGGACACATTTTGAGAGGCAACAAGATAAGAAGGGGCTTCAAATTTAATTTCCTTTACTTTTTAATTTTGCCATGATGATCCACAAACAAAACAAGCTAAAAAAATCATATCACCCCTCCTCTCTGGGGTTGTTTTAGAATCTGAAAGCGACATGCATTTCGTTATTCCACCGCCGCCCTGAACTTATGTGTGTCCAATTTTATCTGTCTATATACAGTGACACCATATATTCCAAACGGTGTTGCAGCTAAGCTCTGGCTATGGCCTATGAGAGAACAGAAAGGTATAGAGTGGGGTGAAGAAGATCGAAACGAAATTGAGAAAAGTTAATACTGTTAGCTAAGAGAGTGGATCTGAATCTCAGCCACTAGACCCACGGCTCAGGGAGTTGAAACCACCGTGGCTTTAGTAAATGATCAACTATGCATGTGACACATGGTTGGTGAGTTTACTATCAAGCATGGGGGCTGCGTGCCACAATTGGACCCCTTTACAATTTGGTAATATTTTGGATTTTGGATTTTGGATTTTGGATTTTGATTGGGGGTACATTTTTATCACTTTGTAACTCCCTCTTTCACAAATATTACCATGTTTATTACTTCCCATTTCAAAAAAAAAAAAAAAAGTTTCAAGTTTTTGTTATCTAAAGGAACCCACTTAAAAAATGAAAGTCTTATATTACGTTTGATTGATAACATATGACATAAAATCCAAGTTCCAAAATACGATGAGGTGCACATTTTTTTTTGGTTTCAAAATAAGTCTTTACTTTTTAATAAAATTTTTATACTACAATTAATAATAATGATCACATATGATTTAAAGTTAAAAAATAAAAATTATATATTTAATAATATATTAAATGTATCACATTTCATAATTTAAAAAAAATTTACCAAATCCAACCAAATACAGACAGTCATTAAAAAAGAAGATTTAATTGAATACGAAAGGCTTAAGGAATTTAACTCAAAATCTCAAATATATGTTATTTCCTCCAAGTCCAAGCAATTGAGTGACTTTTTCATTCTTTTAGTTTTGAAGTGAAAGTACGACAAATAGTGTAAGGGACAGATTAGACTTTTTATAGGATCAAGAGAGTATAATTTTTCGTCCTCTCATAATTTTTATTTAAAAAAACAAGCATGGCACCTATTTTAGATTTTTATATTGGTCAGTAATTTTAAAAAATTCAACTTAAAAATATAATTTTTTTTTGAAAGTAAACTCATTTTTGGAATAAAGGGAGTAGTATAATTTGAATTAATAAGAATTTCAAATAAAAACAAAAAAAATGAGTGAAAAAGTTATTTTTGTTTTGAACAAAAAAAATGGACAAATGGTACAAGAAGAGAAAGGACAAGGAAGTATTTGTTTTGGTAATGTACAACTTTTAACTTTTTAGTGAGACTACCAAAGTAAGGCGAAGGTGGATGGGGCTACAGATATAGATACGAGTACAACATTGAGTAGAACAGAACTGTGACATGGATGTGGGAAAACATGTACGGGCAGCATGGCTGTAATCCAGTCGCCCTCCCTATCCCAGTAGAGAAATTGGATCATTGCTGTGAAACTCTGACACGACCATGGGTGACTAATGTTCAATAATAGCACGTGATGACTCTGCTATGTTTTTTAGGGGCTGCGGAGTGGGGGAAGGGGGTGTAATGCAATAGTAGATTGTCTACTTAGTAAATAGATTTTTCAATTATTATGTTTTTATAAAATTTAAATTTTGATCATTATATTTTTTTTTAGATAAAGAGGTGAGTGAAGTTATGAAAGTGTTACAAATTTGGTCACTTCATTAGAAATGATCCATAAATATGACGACCCTCACAACACACGCTATTTTGCGATGAATAAAAAGATAATTTCTATTTTTGAACGTGAATTTCTTTACAACTAGAAAATTTATCTTCCTAATTTTATCGTTTTCCTATTATTGTTAGGGGTGTAAGCGAACTAGTACGTTTAGTGAACAGCTTGTGAACAAACTCGATTACGTTCGTTTATGTTTGTTCGTTAAGTTAAATGAATAATAAATGAACAGATTTTAGTGTTCATTTAATAAACGAACACGAATATGAACAAACATGTGTTCGGTTCGTTTATGTTCCTAAACAAGTTCGTTTAATATTCGTGAACATGTTCAATTAATATTCGTTTAAAACTTGTTTAGTGTTTGTGAACATGTTCTATTAATGTTTATTGAAAATAATATATATAAATATATATAATAATATTAATAATTATAATAATTATAATAATATATACAATTTTGTCAAAACTACATTATTGTTTTACTCTTTCTGCAAGTTACTCATTTTTAATATGAAATTGTACACTAGAAGCTCCAGTGGTGTAAGCGAACAGATCTGTCAGTGAACATGTATAAATATATATGTAATATTTATACATTGTATTATTTTAAATTTTTATTTATTTAAGTTCTTGCAAACATGTTCGTTTAAATGTTCGCGAATATGTTCGTTTAAATGTTCACGAACATGCTCGTTTAAATGTTTGTGAACGTGTTCGTTAAACATTCGTGAACATGTTCACGAACATTAACAAACATTAATAAATATGTTCGAGATCGGCTCATGTTCATTTAAATTTTTTATATTTGTGTTCGAGATCGATTCGTATTCATTTAAAATAAATGAACAGATCTTGAACAATGTTAATTCGAAATGGTTCGGTCGTTTACAGCCCTAATTATTGTATCACATAAGAAATTGCCTATCACAATTTAGCCAAAATCTAAATTGAGGAAAGAAAGAAAAAAAGAAAGATTCATCAATAAATGTGACCCAAATGTGGTAAATAAAGAATTATTAACAATTTATATTCAATGTTCAATTTAACCTCTTTTATTACATGATTCAACAAACTGATTTATTTTTTAATAATCCTATTCTATTTATATGACTCCCTTTTTATTTTTTTTCTTTTTACTCGTGGCACAACGTTTTCCCTTTTCCTTCGTAAAATATTGAATATTTTCAATTAATTTATTTTTTTATATTAATAAAATATATTATATTTTTTACATATTTTTTTGAATATTATTTGATGCTTAGTTTAAAAAAATTAATATTTCTACATATAATTACACAAAAAAATAAAAATAAAAGAGCAAAATAATATAATTGGAAAAATTTAGCCTAGGTCTAGGGAGGAAGAAGTAGTAACTCGGAATAGAAGCTCTTGTGGATGTCAAAATATTCCCCAGTATTGAATTTGCTTCACATTAAATGTTTATCAAACAATATTAATTTGTTAAATAGTTTAATTTAAATATTAAAAATTAAAATTCTAAGTATTGAGATTTTAGCAAATTAATTAATTTAGTATTCATATTTTAGATTCATTTCAACTTGAGCATTAGCTTCATCAAATAAGCCCGAAGTCAATGATATTGAGTTAGATTTTGCCACAATATTAAAAATGCGTTAGAATTATATCTTAAATATATTTTTATACTTTTCCAAATAATTTTTTTTTTCAATAGACAACTTTCTTTTGGAACGGAAATATTATAAAATAAATACTAATAACTTATTGATATGTTCAAAAAATCAGTTCAAAATAAATAAGTTATTGATGTGTTCAAAAAATAAAAAATAAAAATTAGGAATATAGGACAAAATTCCCAATATCAAATCATTTGACCATTTCCGAGTGCCGCATGTAGGAATTAGGTTTCGATCATACAACCGACTACTAAACAAAGATACTCCTATTCTCCCACTCGTGCTAGCTTAGCCTCAGAGCTTCAGTTGCAGTTGTAAGATCCGACAGTAGCAGCAGCAGCAGCAGAGCTGATTCCGTGAGCGCAGCCGCCGCATAACCTTTTGTTCATTCTTAACATTCCATGGTACTAACGTTATAGTTTACAAAATCCATCAGTGGTGAAAGGGAAAATAAAAAACAGAACTTATTAGTGTAGAAATGGCTAGGCCAAAAACTGTTATTCCGTTCACCTTGTTCTTAACGATCTTGGCGGCCTTCCTGTTATGCTCCACATCGGCATCAATGGACCCATCGGATTCCGACGATGAAGCCGAAGCCGAAGCTGCTGCTGCTGCCGCCCAATTCGTAAAGCAGACTATTGATTCTCATAGTATTGTTATCTTCTCCAAATCCTATTGCCCGTAACGATCTAATCCCTCTCTGGATTTTTTTTTTTTTCAAATTTGTTTTGATTGGATTGACTGATCAATGTTTTTGGGTAATTGATTCTGGGATCTGTCCTTGATTTGCATTTTACGATGTTTTGACTATTCTGCATAAAATGTAGGCTGATTTTGGGACTATTTAGTTGAGTGATCTGTTTAACTTTTGAAATTCTAAGATTACAAATCAAAGTAAAACGGGACACCTTTTTATTGTTTGTTGGGCTGGCTGGTTTAAATGGGGAAAACTTGAGTTGGGTTGTATTAAAGGTAAGATCTGTTTAAACTTGAGGACTTTCTGCTATCGTTAAAAGGTCTGAAACGTTCAAGATTTGGCTTTTGGCCATTTTCATTCACAAATGATATTGGTAAGATTAATTCCCTTTTCCTGTTTACCTGGGGTAGGGAAATGGGTTGCTAAGCACTTGGTGAGATTTGAGCTCTATCTACCACTGGACCATGGAGTGCACTATCATTTGGTCACTGCTCAACTTCAAATGTCATTAACTTAATGGGGAACTTGGCATTTACAGAGTTGACTTCTAGAATTGAGGTAGATAAGTTTGAGGGAGAAATAAAGCTAGATTATAAAGATGGAAAAAGAGAGCATGATTTTACAGTTTGTGAAGGGACATGTCTTGTTACTTACTTAATTCATAGAAGGCTGTCTATATATACGGAAAGTTAAAATTTATTTGCCACTCGTGATTTACACTTTGCTCTTATTGGTTCTTCATTTCCACTCTGAGTTCCACCAGTTCCCTTGGTCCATTTTATATGGTGCTGTTAAAATTTTTGCATCTCTCTGATGTGGGAATTGTCCATAGGCAGGTTATATGTCGTTGAAATAGGTTTGTTAGCACCTTTCCACAGGTGTCAAGCCTAACCACAATAGACAGGCAGCTATATGAATCAGACATGCAGGGATTATGGTTTCTTTATTTTTATTGTTATTATTTTGGTTTTGCTTCTTGTATTAACACCTAATTTCCTATTGATATGCAGATACTGTAGAAGGGCAAAAGGTGTCTTTAAAGAGTTAGAGCAACAACCACATGTTGTGGAGCTTGATGAGAGAGGTCTGATAGCTTTGTTGTTATTTTGTTTTCTTGTTTTTCCTATTGCTTGTTTTTAATTTCCCCCCTTACTGTGCATAATTCATCAAGATATTTCCAGCTGCTTAAGCTACTACTCTAATTTGATTGGATCTTGCTAAGTGTAGAATTATCAAAAACCTCTTTGCTTGATAATGAATTATTCTACATTGGTACTATGGGAGAAAAAATTTTGAATTATCTAAATTTAAACGAAAATATGCGTTTTAATAAAAGTGATAGCGAGATCGATCTCACATAGTGGGATAAAGACTAAGATAAAGACTTAGTTGTTGCTGGTATTGTAAAAAAAGGAAAAAAAGACTGATGTATTTTCATCTAGCGGTTCAGATCCATGGTTGCCTCGACATTGACAATCTGATGTAAATTTTATTCTTATGGTACAAGAGGGGAACTGGAGGAGGGAAAGATGCAGAGGGGTTTTGGTTTTAAAATTCTGGCTTTGCAACAAAAAAATCATGATATTTACCCTAATTAAAAAGATGCAAAAGAATACCTCTGATGCTTCATAATGGTTCTTAACATAAGCCTGCTTCTGGTGTTGAGTTTTCTGGAGCCAATCCTGTCAACAGATTTGCTAACACTTTTTAGTTCAGGAATGGGTAGCGTGGTTGGGAAAATGAGCTGATATTATTTTATCTTCTGTTGCTTGTCTCAAAAGGGGCCATTGTTATTGACTCCCCTTGGTCTAATGTGGTTCTGCTACTAGGTTTCTTGCTTTTAACTGACCTCTCTCCTTCTCTCTCTCTGAGCAGCTGATGGCTGGCGCATACAGAATGCTGTGAGCAAAAGGGTTGGAAGGCGTACTGTTCCGCAGGTTTTTATTAATGGAAAGCATATTGGTGGTTCTGATGGTACTTGATCAAAATTATCGTTCTCTTTTTGTCAAATTCTCCCGGTTCTCGGCCCCTAACACAAATTTCTGTTGCAGATACTGTTGAAGCCTATGAAAGTGGAGAACTAGCCAAACTATTAGGTGTTACTACAACTCACAGGGATGATCTCTGAGCAAAAGGTGTTGTAACTTGTTTGACTGTTGCAATAAGAATTGATAGGAAAACTGAATGCCTAGTATGCATGAAGCCATTAACTGCCTTGCAGACTTGTAGCACATAAATAGCAAGTTAGCAACTTAATCTATTATCCTTGTTTCAATCTTGATGGTCCATTTGCAAGCGATGGATTAATATAAATGAAAAAATTCTTCCATTTTAGACTATTAAGTGAGCTGCAATGCCTAAACATGACCAAAGATATTTGAAAATGTTCACGAATTTGCTATCAAAATTGGTAATCCTTGACCCATTGAAACCTATTATGGTTGAACTAATTCCTGATGCATACATGTATCATACAGTTAAGAGTACAACTACAATCTATTGTAGTAGAATATGGTTGAGACGCATGATTCTCTTTGATTCTTTTTGATGGAAGCGAATTCAAATTCTCTTTTCTCATTCGGAAAAAAAAAATAAAAAAATACAGCCAACATGGACAAAGTCTATTCAGCATGAGCTCAATTGCTCGAATAAGTCCAAAATATTCATTTTAAAAGTATTTTTATTGTTTAAAATGCATTTCAAAAGGTATTTTTATATTTTTATAATTATTATTTTAAAAAGAGGAATGCTTCTTCATAAAAATTGGAAATATTTGCAAAATAGCACATTTTCAAAAGTGATTTTGAAATATAGCAACTGTATAATTTTTTTTTCCAAAATTAGCAAGTTAACGTAGTATGATTAAGTGAAAAGACTCAAATAACCCTCTATTTACAAAAAATGAGAAATATGGTGCTTTAAAGCAAGAAGGCCGTTGCAGTGGAGAAGAATTCGCAACAGCAAGAAGGAGCAGGGTAATTTCTTCAACGGTTAGTTTGGTTTTGATCATTTTCATATTGGTTTCGTAATAACAGTATTGAGGTTTCTGGGCATTGAAAAAATCACTTTAAATGATTATTTGCTCATTGAGAGGGTTCTACACGAATTAAAGTGAATCAGTATAGTATAGTGCTCGACCTAATAATAAAGTGTTCGACCTAGAGCAAATGCTCAACCTAATACTTAACTCAGTAAGTGTTCAACCTATACTTGACATTTGAGACATGATGTTTCTTTTGATTGTAAATAGAAGGTTATTTAAATTTGGTCATTTGGTCAAACTAGTTATACGAGCAAACAAATTTTGGAAGTTGCTATATTTGCAAACTTGTGTCTAAAGGTACTATTTTTACAAGAGACCCATTGTTAATATAAAATAAAAAGTTATGTACTAATATCACTATATTTAAAGTGACCCTCTCCTAAAAACAATAATTACTAAATTTAATGATTTTATCTCCATTCAGTCTCTGCCATACAGAGCCAATATTATAAAGACAGCAAGACGATGATCAACTTCTGGAAACTATACTCAACCTAAAAGTCGAGTATGCAGGAAAATTGAGAGATATGTACAAAAGGAAAAACAGGAAACGAGTTTAGGGAGCAAATGCTGTGAGGGAAGCATTACTGGCTAGTCTGGACGCAAGACCAGAAATGTTGGAGAAGACAGAGGAGCTCATATTATCCAACAGTGAGATGAAGAAGAACCCAGAAAAAGTCAGCCGAATGAGAAGGAGAAAACGTTCCCAACATCAGCAACTAGCCATCCAGAACCCAAACTTTCAGACTCTGTTCGCACTAATTTTGGCAGCCCTTCAATCTTCTGACTCTCACGAATATTCCCACCTCGTCACTCTCTGTTTGAATCAAATTCATCGCTCCCTTTCCCGAAATCCGTTTCCCACGACTATTCTCTCATTGCTACCTGTCCTTATCAAATCCAAGTAATTTCACGAACTTTTTCTCCTGCACACTTTCTTCATATTACCTGTATGTCTCCGTTTATCCATGTTTGTCCGCATTTCTATTATAGATTTTCTGTCCATTTTTAATTTTTTGTTGGGTCTACTAACGGGGGAAAGGCAGGGAGGGAGGGACCGGTGGGGGGGGGGGGGGGGGGGGGGTTGTGTGTTTGTTGGTCAAGTCTCTGCGATTTTCAGGTTGTTAATTTGCATAAAGTTTGTGCCTTTACGTTTTTTTCCCTTTCCATCCTCTATATGCTGACCGTACCTCATGCTTCATTCTTGGGCATGAATAAGACTGTATAGAAATAAAAAAGGGACGGCTTGATTGGCATTTCTTTTTATAGTGTGCTTTGGTTTGAGGTGGTGGACATTGTGCTTTTAAGAGTTGTACCTTGTTACTAATATGTTAGAGTTTCTGGGCTGTGTTGTAGGACTGATGAAATTGCGCGTAAAACTGTGGAACTTGCTGGGGCTGCATCACTGATGTCGATTGAGATGAATGAAATTATTGCTTTAGAGGACGGAATAATAGTGGGGTTGATCAGCTTGTTAGGGAGTTCGAGAAGGAGTGTGTCAATGGCTGCCTGTAATGCAGCATTGGATCTTTCCACAACCTCAGTTGGGCGACTAAGGCTACTAGAGTTCTCAGCGCTTGAGAAACTTGTGTGAGTATTTTGCTTATCTACATTGCTTAGCTTTGCTATTTGAGTGATTTTAACTTGTTTGTTAGAGCCTGAGACTAAAATTTTATTCTCTTTTCAACTGTGTGAAAAATAAAAATGCTGATGCATTACTGAGAAGGATTTTGCCATTATGAGAAGACAGCCTTTAACAAGTTCTCGTCTTTTGAATGTAAAGCATCTTTGACAAGATATTATGACAATCTCGTAATCATCATATTGAAATTGAAGTTTATGCTACCCTTGTGAGAGCGAACATATATGTGGAGGCTGAAGAAAGTTTATTTCCAGTCAAAAGTTCAGCAGCCACATTCAAATGCCCTAATTTTAGTTCTTAACATATGAATGTTGGTAGCCTCATTTTGAATTTTCATTTACGGATGATACTTCTTTCGTAGATTAGTTTTGATTCAGCATTCCTCTGTTTTACCTTAAATTGTCAACTTCCCACCATTTACAAACTTACAATTTTGCAAATATGACTTAACATCTTATAGTGTTTCCTTTATTCAGGTCCAACAGTGCTTGCCTGCGGTGATTTGTCTGTCATGCAACGCAAAGGGCAGTGGAAGCTGTCCTAGAATAGTATTTGAGGAAGAAGATTCATCGATATTGCTACTTCAAGCTACTCTTGTTCTGATAAACTCCTGCACAACAAAGCAGCTACAGAAAATTCCCAGAAACCTTTCTGAAACTCTAGTCGTTCACTTGAAAGGATTGTGGGACAAAGTGCACAGCTTCCTGGTAAGTGATACTTTGGAGTGCAGCCATGTAGGAGATGTTTACATAAGCAATATCAGAACAAATGATATGGCCGAAAGTATTTTTAGGATTTGCATGGACAATTCTCCACCCGGAGGACATTCAAATGTCAAACAAATTAAGAGAAGCATTTTTGATTGGGGGAAGATTAATTTTGGACAATTTATATTGGACTACTGGGAGGTCTCACCTTTGCTTTTTAGAAGCAAGTCAAAGGATTCACTCCAGGAAGATAATATTTTCAGCTCTCTTGCTAAATCTTTTCAGTCAAACGATATGCCTTCTTTTCTTCCTTCCATGTTAAAGAACCTTACTTCTTGTCCACCTATTGCTTCAGATGAAATCAATGTTCTTCATTTCTTAGAGGAGGTTAGGGATCATTTTGGTTGTCCAATAATCTACGAACAGGATATTCGTGTTGTAAAAACACATCAAAGGGAGGGGGAGCTGCATTATTTTTTACAGCAATTTGGCTCTTGCAGTTCACAAGCTCCTCATGTTCTCCATGTTAATGAGATACTAAAGTGCAAGGAAGCCTATAATGAGGGCTACACAGTTGCTCTACGTGGCATGGAATTCCGTTTTAAAAGTATTGCTGCTATTGCCGATGGGTTAGCATCTCTGTTTGGTCAACCATCAGCAGGTGTGAATATGTACTTGACACCTCCAAATTCTCAAGGTTTATCTTGTCATAGTGATGACCACTGTGTTTTTGTTTGCCAACTTATTGGAATAAAAGAGTGGAAGATTTTTCCCCCATCAAGGTTGTATGTACCTCGGTTATATGAATCTATTGATAGTTGGCCTGATTCAGAGGTTGAAAATCAACCAATGGGTGGATGCAAGCAGTTCCTTTTAAAAGAAGGTGATGTTCTCTATATTCCTAGGGGATTTCCCCATGAAGCCCATACAACCACGGATGAAAATGGATCAGCTGAATTTTCCTTACATTTGACTCTTGCTATTGAGGTGGAGCCTCCTTTTGAGTAAGTTATTACCGGCACCAACACAACTTTCTTAAGACCAATTCAACAGATTCACCAACTACTTACCCTCTAACATTCTTCATTATTATTTTGTCTAGTTGAAATTGTATTCTAAAGCTAGACCTATTTTCTTGAACAAGTTCTTAATTTTGTTAGCATGCATGGAAATTTATCTTAAGATTTCCCAATTTGCTTGTGGATTATTGATTTTTATTAGTTGTTCTATAGATTAGATAACTCAATGGGGGCAACAATTATGTAACTAAATGATTACTTCCATCTTACACACATTTTCTTATAATCTTATTGCTAAGTGTCAAATGGGATTCAGAAGGAAAGGTCACAAATAGATTAATGGAACTGTTTTTTTTTTATATGGAGATGAATTATACCTCCTTGTTGTTGATTAAAATGGATATCTAGAGACCTAAAATACTTTGAATTCTGAAGGAATTATTTATCATGCGGTGTAGTTATCTATGTCTTTTTGGAACTCAATAAGGAACAAAAAAGTTTAGTCAGTGTGCGTATATTGCTTTGTTCACTAATAACCTAGTAGTTTTGGTAAGGGATGTATACTGGTCACACAAACCAGGTTTTGTTGTTGTTGTTTTGTGTGTGTGTGTGTGCGTTTTTTTTTTCCTTTTTTTAAATAAATTTTTTTATATTTATATTTTATATTCTGTGTTTCTTTGATATGATCTCAAGTAAATTGCTTTTCTTTCTTGTTTGTCCAAGTACTCTATATCTTTGTGAATGTTGCACTATCTGTCCCACTTTTATCTTCTCCCTTTTGTGATATTTGTGCTCCTCCAGTTTACTCTGGCTATAAACAAACCTATAATTGATTTGCATATTTTAATGCTTTGGTCTTTATTTGATAAGAAATGATTTAGGACTAATGACCATCATCTGATGTGAAATAACACTTCATTTCTAATTATGTATCCTGTTGCATCAATAATTGCTTTATGACATATGAAAATGACCAGACATTTGGGAGGTTAATGCAATTAGAATTCAAATTCTTCTTCTTTATTTTTCCTTTTTAAACGTTCCCTACACATAATTTAAACTATCCAGCATTTTGACCTTGCAGAGCAATGAAATTTTGTTTCTTTATCAGAAAACAAAATTTCTGGAATTATGTAGCATGTATGTTCACAGTTTGTCTTTGTGTCCCTGAATATGTAGAGGAACTTTTTCAATTACTAATTGTACAGCCACTCCTAAGCTCTTTGGAGTTGCATAGAATGGTCAGTAAATTTGAAATTTATTGCAGTGATGCTTGAGTTGCTTAAAGATCCATTTACATCCCATAGATAGCTATCAATTTTCTATATTTGCTGAATTCCTTTAACTTCAGATGGGAAGGTTTTGTCCATGTTGCACTCAATCATTGGAGTGAAAAACATAGAGAACCCCAGCAACCATCAAGTGGTTCAATATCTTGGGGTCTGAATGTTATGTCTGTGAACCTGCTGCATATTGCAATCAAGTTTATTGGTGATATTGACCCAGCATTTCGTAGGGCTTGCTTGGTTGGGCAGATGTCATTGTCTACTGTTTCTGACAGGCCACTCATTTTGAACCAGCGAATGATTTTCCAACATCTAATGACTAGGATCAATACCGAGTCAAAGTTTTCAGATTCTCTAGAATGGTTGGAAATGGCTGTTCAAAAGCATGAAGATCTCTTTCAGCAACTTAGATGGCTGCAGTATCTTACCAGGGATGGCGAAATGATTGAATCAGAGAAATCAAGTATCTTTTCAGTGGATGCAAGCTATATTCTGTGGTATTGTTGTCAGAATAAGGACATTGTAGAAACTGCGTTTATGGATGTTAAATGCAGGTTCTGCAACGAAGTTTTATTTGAGGATGTTGAAAAAGACTACAAGATGCTGATTGACAAATACAAGGAGGCAAGGAGGCAGTATATTGGAGGGATGCTTTCTCTCCATCTCACTGGTGATAAAATATGCAACTAATTAAGCTGTTATATATTTTTCATTTTTTGTTTTCCTCAAGTATCATTTACACCTTGTTTAGAACTGCTGTTTGTCCTCAAGAGAAATTGTTCCCGGCAGGTTTTGGCTTGCAATTTGCAGTTGAAAGACTTGATTTAGAAATTTTGGAAGTGCGAGATCATGAAAAGTATGAACATGGAGAATTGGTTACTTTTAACTCCACTCGTAATTAAAGGATCAGACAATAATATAATTCGTGTCACTATTAAGGCCGTCTTCTTTTCCTAAAAAATACAAAGGATGGAATACATCAAAAGTGAACTTAGAATATGAATATGCTACATTCGATATGTCATGGATCTTATTCCTGCGTTGTTATATTCACCCGTAGATGTTCAATTCTAAGGAGTATAAATGATCCTTGATAAATCACTATGGTTTTGGATGCTTGGGTGTTGGTGTAGGATGGGTAGTTGCCCCATGATAATCGATACTGTAAACAATCTCCTCAACATCCACGTTACTTGAGTTTTGAGTTTCAGTGGAATATTCCTTGGGGCTGTCTTGTTTATTAGGTTTCACGCCAGGTCCAGTGCTGTCAAAAGTAAGGCCCTGCAATTGCATATTCAGCATTTATTTTCTTTATAGTTTTATTGACACAAGCATGACCATAATAGTAGTAGTAAGAAATCATACTGAGTGGAAGCAATGTAAGTAGGATATATTAATCTAAAATAAGAGATGATATTCTTCTGGTGCAGTAGGTGAATTGTATTTTAATTTGTTGAAATCAGTTCTAGGTTATGTGAAGTTTGCAACGAAAGAAAGTGTTTAATACTGCACCTTAACATTGCCATCTCCTTCTTTGCTATGGTACGAATGCCTCCATTTGCTGATTGATCGCCTTTCTTGGGGGACAACCAAAGAGGCTGAAGAAGAAGCAGCAGAACTGGTTGCATCCATGGAAACCATCATCATGATTAGGAGGTAGAAAAAGTTGACTGAAAATCCCATGACTATTGACCAAGTTAAAGACTGAAAGATTTCAACAAAATGATCTTTCTGGTGAGCTGAAAAGAAAGACTAGCAAGTAAATAGAGATGCTCATGGTTCATAAAAGGCAAGGAAGGGAAAGGGGTGGGGAAGAGAATCAATTATTGAATGGGGGCAGGGGATACATCATGTATAATAAGCCATGCTGAAGGTTCTTTGAAAGACATGACATCAGTCCAACCAGGACATATTCATAAATTCTGTGTTGCTGAAGCAGCTTACCACGTCAATCGTTGCGTTGCATGCGCCAAAAAATGGTAACGTGCATGCTTCGATTTATAGTCGTCCTTATCCACACAAATCAGCCCTATTGGCAATAATTCATGTGAACTTGCCAATGTATATATCTCCATTTCTTGTCAACAAGCCCCACTGGAAGATTGTTTTAACAGCACCAAACTTTTTTTTCCCTTCCAAATTAACACTTGAAAGGGAAGGATCCACGCAAACATCAGTCAATGGCCAGAAGTCTTTTTAATTCCATCCAATTAATTAAATCAGAGGGAACAGTCCTTTGAATGTGCAAAGTTACAATAATTTCAGTCTAATCTCTCCAATAATTAATGGGTAGCTAGAGTAAGTTAATCCACTTTCTGCTTATAAAATCTATGATCACAGAGACAATATGAATGGTTTTTCTTCCATTTCAATGTGCAATATTTTTGTAAGTAGTCTTCCACTTTCTCATGTTTCTGAGCGTACAAAAGTTCTTGTTTGTAAGGGGTAGGTTGTGCCCTCTCATAGTAACAAAAGACCTTTCTTTAATTAAAAGGCTGCGGTCCTAGCAAAATCCTCACCATTTTAAGGTGGTTTTATTTAGAAATTCAACATGAAATTGTTTTCTTTCATGAAATATGCTACAGTCTTGTCAGAAAGAAACGGTTATTGGGCTGTCGATGAACAAAAGAATAATTAAAAACAAAAAATGAGGAATATAATTAAAAGAAGATAATCCTTGAAGTTCATGCAATTAGATAATCACTAAACCAACTAATGAGAAAATTGAATTTTCATGATGTTTGTAATTAAGGTTTCTTTGGGCATACTGTCTTAATTGATCTTTGTTCTTATGAATTAGGTTAAGAAATTGGTTTATCCATCATATCTAGTTGTATTAAATTTTTACTACTAAATTTTTATGTAGTTGGAAATGCATGCAAGGACGCGTCCTACGTAATTACTAATTACGAAGTATCAAATGTCCTGCTCTTTTGGTGGTTCTATAATACCTCGGACACAAATTTTAGGGCACTTGATTAATTTCCAAAGTATGTACGTAAAATCTCCATCCAAATTAATTTAAAACAAATTCAACATCCGAAGTCAAAGCCCTAGAATTAATCAATACTATGTTATATTGGATTTTTTTTTTTTGCCGGTCCCAAACTCCCTTTTGCACTGTGACCCGTGAGATAGAACTCACCCTAAAAATACCCAGTGGCCATTCTTGAGATTTGACCTCAAAATCACCTTTTGGTGACTATCTCCAAAGAACCGCTGAGCCAAACTCCAAGAGGCATGTTATATTGGATTATATAACCTAAACAATATTATTTGAACATCAAAATTTGTTATCATTAGGACTATATATAACTATGTGTGTACAAGTACTCGATTTTGAGGCGGCAAACCTTCCAAAAAAAAAAAAACCTTTAGTTATTAGTAAATTCTTGATTAATTACACATGCTCACTCCTGTAAACGTTTGGACTAGCGGTTCTATTTGCAAATAGAAAAAGTAACTCCTTTCCTCCAATAAAAATATCACACTCCAAACACATTTTTATTTCAAAATTTAAAATTTAAAATTTAAATTTTCTTACTCAAATTCCTCTCACATAATTTGAAAAAAAATTTCTCTCTCATTTTTCTCTCTAAAATACTTTTTCTATAAAAAAAAATACCCACAAAAATTTTCACATAAACCAATACAACTTTTCTCAAATACATCACACTCCAAACATATCCTAAGTCCCTTTTTTTTTTTTGGTATTTGGAATAATTGCGTTCTTTTGATTATTAAACAATCGTATTATCTCTCATAATAGGGAGAATTGTCATACATTAACATGTACTAAAAAAAAAGAGTTTAATTTCAATTTTTTTTTGTCAAGAAAAAGAATCTACTATTGAATGAAATTTCTATGGTATTTTTACTAATAATATATATGATTAAAAAATAAGTATGAAAATGAAAAAAATAGTTACATTTAATAATATATTAAATATGTTGTATTTTATAACTAAAATAAAGTAGTGTTCGTTCAAAAGTATTTTTTTTAGAAAGAGGGAATACTATTTTTAATTTACATGCTATAGACATCATATATATTCTTCTTTAAGTTCATACTATATGTGATTGTGATTCATAACTATGATTAAACATTTTATAAGCAAAAATCAGGGGGCATATCAATTTACATGAACAAGTTTTATTTAATAATTTTTTGTGTTAATATCTTCAGTTTATAGATTTGAGTTTTTTTTTTCTTTTTTCCCCCTAAGCCAGGTTAAAAAACCCTTTATTTTGTTATTACCTTGTCATACATTCCGGAAAATGAAAAATTATTATTAATGAAACCATAAAGAATCATTAAAAGATTATTGATTAAACCGAGAAACAAGTATATCATTCATACAATATCATTCATAAAGATCTGTACCAGGTATTGGATTAATGTTAAAAGAAGTGTCGAGTATACTCAATAATCGAAATTGAGGTTTTCATAGATATAATTAGTTTTGGTAATTATAAGTTCTCTTCCATTAAAACTTTCTCTTTACAATTATTAAATTCATGGGGTTGGTGTGGCTGTTGAAAACCGTCATCCATTCCAAATTTTTCTCTAATCTCTATCCCTCCTAGTAATCTGATTCTGGCAATATGTAAAATGTAATTTTTAAGGAATCTGATTCTTTCGGTAAGCATTAAGTGAGCATCTGTCAACCTTTGTTGTGTAAATTGACAAAATATTAAATGTAACAGTTATGCTTTTGGTTCAGTGTATAAAGATAATACAAATTAGATAATGGGAACTTTTATGGTACAATAGACCCTTATTTTGATTTGTTTTCTCCAAAATTATTGATTTTTCTTTGTAATTAATCTAGTCAAGATACAAAATCTAACGTGGCTCAATCGTGCGATTATCGTTCTACTATATATTTCCTGTATTTCTCGAAATAACATAGAGCTAACTAGGAAATGCTTATTGAAATATAAATATGAGATAATTTGAAAAAAAAAAAAATTGATTCTCATAGTCTAACTTTAAATTCAGCAATGGTTTTGTGAGATTTATTTCCCTTCCACGTATGGTGTCATACCTATAATGCGTGCAATTAAAATGACATATTATTACAGTTTTGTTTTTTCCTCTTTTCTAACTTCTCTATAAATAATCATTAATAGGTTTCCATGTTTGGGTAACAACCTATTAATCTATCTCTCCCTTATTTAAATTCTCACCACCTATAAAAACCCCTTCCCCATACATCATTTCCATCCCAAAGTCATCCCAACACAAGTGAAACATCATACTTTTTCCCCCTCCAAATTAGTTCTCCCTCTTCCCTTCTTAAATAATCCCAAGTTTCATTAATCATGGGAGATCATGATGGAGTTTGCAACACAAAACTCACACTTGGAACTGGTTTAGGGTTTTCCTTGCCTCAATCAAACGAGGATAAGTCCAAGAATGCCTTTTCTTTGAACCTAACATTTGGTATGGAGGCATCCAGCTCCAGGATTGCTGGTGATACTAATAAAAGGAGCTCTAGCGCTGGTGATCAAATTGGAAACAATAACAACAACAATAACAATGATGGTTCAAGAAAAAGACTTCGGCTTTCAAAAGAGCAAAAAAGCGTTCTCGAAGAAAAATTCAAAGAGAATAGCACCCTTAGTAAAGTAATTTTTTTTCCCCATTTTATGTTATATATGTTTACGTATATATGTATATAATTTCAAGTGATGAAAATTTATTTATTTTTTTTGGGTGCATAACCCTTTAATTTTATTGGTTTTCACAAAACGGAACTATTTTTTTTTAAAAAAATTTATTTATCATCATGTTATTTAATGTGCATACTTCGTGAAAGAAAAAAATAATAACAATTTTATTAATTTATTAAATTTTATGTGCAATTTATGCGCATACTAAGGATAGAAAATCAATGTAAATTGTGCAGGTAGAGAAGAATAATTTGGCCGCCATGTTGGATTTAAAACCGCGTCAAGTTGAGCTTTGGTTTCAAAATCACCGTTTGAGGTGATGATTTAGTGATGTATTTTTCGAACATACGTTTCATTTATTATATTAAATTCTATTTGTTTTTGTATAGTTAATTTGTGGGTAATAATTGATCAATATTCTAATTTGTTCGCCATAATTAAGGACCAAGCATAAGCAAATGGAGATTGACTATGAAAGAATGAAGAAAACCCTCGAGGAACTGAAGGAAGAAAACAGACAATTGAAGGAACAAATTGAAGAACTTCACCGTTGGAAGGGCAACTAAAGGCAGCATTCTCTGCTCAGGTGAAAATGTCGCTTCAATTTGAGCTTCTTCGCTAGAGGAAATTCCAAAGTGCTAAAGATGGAGAGTGGCGAGGCAATCTCTGGTCCTCAAGCCTATATAAAGAGGCTTCGAGGAAAAACAAAGACCATGACTGAGGGTAAAGAAATGCGTGGTGGGTTGATAGGGGCCTCAATTTGATTCACAATTAATTTATTTGTTAAAAAAATTTATTGGATGTTTTAAATAAAAGTATAGATTAACAACATTTATAGCCATAAACAATAATTGCTTCACTTTGAATTAATTGGGAACACATTGACTACCTTCTTTTTTTTTTTTCCCGATTTTCTGTGCATTACACGTGCTCATTGTGTGGAAGGAAATAATCAAACGTCGATTTCAACAAATTGTTTTTTGGAGATAAAAGTAGTATGGAAAATTAAAATATGAGTAATTAATCCCAATGGCAATTCTAATTCTGGTTACTAAAAACATCTTTTAGCGACAAGAATTAAGTCGACAACAATTTAGTATCGTTACATCAACAATAATAATAAGGGTAAATTACCAAAATCCCTTTGAGGTTTGGATTTATTACCAATCGTTCCTTATGGTTTGACAAAACTATCAATACCTTCATGAAGTTTAAGTTTCTTTAACATATAAGTCTATTTTAACTATTTTAACTATTTTAGATATAACTTTATAAAAAAATTAAAAATTTTGGACAAAATTACCCTTATTTCTCTAGCATTTGCATTTTTTTTGACAAAAGTAAGATAAAATTTTAAAATGAAAATTTTTATATTATCTAAAAAAGTGTATTATTATAAAAATTTACTTATTTCTAATTTATTTTTAATATATTATTATAAAAATATAATTTACTTATTATATTATTTACACTAATAATGATAATGTATAAATTAAATTAATAAAACAAAAATATAAAAATATACCTATAATAATGTATTAGGACAAAATTTTGTAAACTATTAAGACAACTTTTAAAATTTTTTTATATTTTATTTGCTGTATTTGTAGGGGGTATTTTTTTGTCATTTTACCTATTAAATCAATTAAATATTGATAATTTTGTTAAACCACAAGAAGCTATTGATAATAAATCCAAATTTTAAGGGGATTTTCGTAATTTACCCTAATAATAAATAGGCAAAAGTCATCTTTATGTCATCACCAAATATCGTGGCGTCAAGCAATTCCACGAATTGGACCACAGCGAGGATATAAGTTTTGGTCAATAAAGTTCGTAGCCATCACTAATATATATATATATATATATATTTTGGACAAAAAACACATCCTTTCTGAAATTGAATAAAACAATCTTCAACTTTTTGAGTCAACGCAGAGCAGAAGAAGCCATCCCTACGCAGGGATTATTACATGCATTATGGGATTAAACTCAACAACTGAATAATAGACCAAGATATGAACGATATTGAGTAGCAGACGAAATTTCAAGAAAGACAGAAATTTGAAAGGTGATCGGGAAAGGATCCAGTTACGAAAGCAAGGGCTTCATTTTCAAGATTCAGGGACACTTGATCCATTGGTTATCATGCCACACTTTGTCCAGGTGCATTTCTTGTTGGGTTCAGGCACGCATTTGTACTGAGCGCAGCAGCGGACACAAGCTCTCTCGCATTCCCTCTTTTGGTGTCCCATCCTTTGGCAGTATCCCTTACGACCAACGCACATTTCCACGCATTGACCCGAGCAAGCTTAATAAATTTTTGACAGTGGAGCAAAAAGCATAGAGCTGATTTGTCATGCTGAACAAGTTGAGGGTACCATAGCCGAAGCTTGCTGAAAGCATCATCAATCTCACCACTCCTTACTAGCTTCAGTGCAAGATCACCAAACTTTGTGAGTTCTTCTATCTCTTCCCTTTCGCATTCCGCATGGACCCTCAAACTAGTGGCTCCACGGAGGGCTGTTCAAAAATATCCGCGGATCGAACGTCCATGCAGAATGCGAAAGGGAAGAGATAGAAGAACTCACAAAATTTGGTGATCTTGTAAAGATAGATTTTTTTAATGAATCGGATCAGATCAGATCACCGGATCGATCCAATCTGATCCGAATGAACCAAGTCCTATCGTTTTTTTCCTAGCACAAACAGATCTCACTCTCATCTTTGTTCCTAAATCCTAACAATTCCTCTCTCTGTTTTGCTTTGCTGCATTCCTCAACTCCAATCACCTTACTGATATCTCAGTCCTTCGAATTCATTCATTTCTTTTGCTTGCTGAGCATGGCTGATGCTGCACTTGGGGTTGTTACGGAGGATCTGTTGAAGACGGTTCTCTCACTTGCTGCTGAGGAGATCACTCCCGTGTGGGGTCTCGACAAAGAACGCACAAAGCTTGCTCAGAAGCTTGAGATGGTTCAAGCTTTACTGTCCGATGCTCAGAGGAAGCAAGTAAATAACCACGCTGTGCAACTTTGGTTCAAAAGCATCCTTAGATTTGAATACTAAAAATAAAAACAAGAAGCCAATAAATATACACAGTTGCGGGTTCTATGTTGATTGAATGCCATTGCCATTACATCTTTAAAATCAGATAAACCCACAGCCACCACCACCGCCACCTTGTATTAAAGAATAAAAAATTATGTCGAGTAACGAGGAGAAAATGGAGGAATCCAATAGGGAAATAGAAGGGATGGTTTAGGAAAAAGCTCAAAGATCGATCCAAGGTAATACTTTTATTTGATTCATATATGCGATTCGATTTTTGTCGTTCTTTTTTGGTGATTTGGGTTGGTTTTTTTATGTGGGCTTTGGTTGGTTTTTCCTTGAAAAAAATGGCGGGATTTTTCCTTGAAAAAAATGGGTTTTGTGTAGGACAAAGATAGCGGTGGAATTATTCTTCTTCTCGCTGCTGCTGCATCCCCTCTCAATCCTCTGCTTGTTGCCCTGCTTCCGCTGCCCCTACTACTCTGCTTCTTTGATGCTAGAAAAAACAAAGCATTTCCCATCTCATATTCTTAACGCTTACATAAAATTAGCTCCTGAACAAAGCTCCTGAACAAGAGTCCGATACTTGAGAAGCCATCACCAAAACCAAAAAAATAAAATAAAATTACTGAATACCACTGGGAGCCAAAAAAAAAAAAAACACGGATCAAACGGATGATCAGATCGATCTGAGCCGATTCGAAATATATTCTGATCCAATCCGATTTGATTCGAATATTTCGGATCGGACCGACCAGATCGGCTGGTTTGAACAGCCCTAACTCCACGGACCAAGCACTTCAACCACGGCTCCAAGAAACCGAAATAAGAGATCTTTGCCATATCTCCTGCCGCTACCGCCGCCATCATGTGGTGGATGCGGCGGCATTCGTGGAATCTCTTGTTCGTCGATTTCGTTGTCCTGTAATTGTCTCAGTTTGACGAAAGTGAAACTCTCGTCGGGTCATCAGGCAACGCCTCGTGGCAATGACCATCCAATGATCATCCGCTGGTCATATATAGGGGGTTCGTGATCCATGTCCCCGCCAAAGTCCTCTACATGTGGACAAGTAACCTTACTTAGATTTCTCTTTTTCATACTCCTGGCCATGAAATATCTTCCTGCTAACACTCCTGCTCCGGCCATCAAATCATTTGGGTATTGAAGGATTTAGCAAAAATTCAAAAAATCTGAAATTTAATTATATTAAAATTCTATTTTAAGTTACTTTCAATTTTAACTTAGTCCATATTTTGACCATCACAAGCCTCCTTTATTTCTTTTCTATTGCAATTTTTGAATTATTATATGATAATTTTTTAACTTTTTATATACATATATAGAAAAGAAATATAGACTAAAAACAAGAATAACACCAAAAAGATATTAAATGAATGAAATTGAAGTTCAGGTGATCTTGTCTCCGGCTCCAGCCATCAAATCATTTGGGTCCAGTCCATAGAAATTGATAATCTTGACGAATATGCGGATTTTGGGGCAACCGCAGTCCATAGCAGCCGGTTGCCCCAAAATCCACACATTCGTCAAGATCATCTGAATAGCGCCGACAAAAGTTAACGCAATTTCCCTGTCCCGAAGCCATCACTAATTTGTATACCTCTAGGGCTCGTTTGGTTCGTGGAAAAGCAAAGTTAAATGTGAATATGATTTCTAAGAATTTAATTTTAAGAAAAATAAATATTTTTTTAAAGAATTTAAATTTTAAAAATTTAATTATGAGAATTCTGAATATTTACCTATGTTTGGATAAAATAAAAATATTTATGAAAAAGTTAATGTAATAATGATTTACAAATATATTTTAAATATAATTTATTTGACATGTATTGTATATCTAGCATATTATTTCTCTTATTTTATACTAGTGTAGGATTCCCATGCAAGGCATGGGATGTCCAATAATTTGTTAAATAGATATTGTTAAAAGTTTAGAGAAAACAAAAATTTTTAAATTTCAAACAATTAAAAAAATTATAAAGTAATAGACTAAAACTCTTATAAATAAATGTAAAATGACCCTACAAAAGTACAATTCATAGTGCTAAAAAATTCAAAATACAAAAAAAGAAAAAGAAAAAAAGTCAAATTAGGGTGGGTGAGGGCGGGGAGTAGATAAGGTCATAAAAGAAGAAAAAAAGAGTAATAATGATTTAATTAAGGATGTAGATATTACTATCAAAATTCTTCTATAATTACTACAAAAAGAGTAAAACAATTAATTAATTATGAAAAAACATACCAATGAAAACTAAATTATTAAAAGGAATAATAAATTTTAAACATCTTCAAATTGCTAAAAATAAATACATAGTAAATAGATAATCTATTTAAAAGTTCGTAAAATTTAGAATTTTAACCATATTCTAATTACTAAATATTTATATTAATATTACGAGACTATAAAAAGACAATTTAATTCTTAATATTTATAATAATTACATTAAAATCGACTGACAAACTTTTTCCTATTATATAATAGTGATTAATGATAGAGACAACTATTTTTATTCTTTTAATCAAAATATAATATAAAATTTCTTAATTTTGTCAATTGTAATATATAATAATATTTAAACCCAAAAAAACCTCATTTAAGATGAAATCAAACTACAATTTCAAAAAATTTAATGTGAAAAAATAAAAAATTACATAATTTTAAATTTTAATAAATTATGAATTTGAATAGAAAAAAAGTTTTGAAGTAATTTTTAAATTTTTTTTTAAAAATAATAATTAAAATAGAAGATTACATGACTAATAATTAAAAAATAAAAGATAAGTGAGAGTCTAAAGAGAAAAAATAGATGAAATAATATTAAAAGTAAAAAAGATGTTTATTTACACTAAAATTCTAAAACAAGTAATCAGAATGACGACTTTTAGTAAGGAATAAGAATTTTGGAATGTTGCACCTATTTTCCCTATTTTTAGGAATCTGATTACTTGTCTAAAAAATTTAAAACTGAAACAAACATCAGAAAGTAATCAAATTACTTCCCCAAACTAACCAAACAAGGGAATTTAAAACTAAAGAAACAAATTACTTTCCAAGGCAAGAATCCTTGACGACCAAACAGGCCATTAGTGTATTTTGGGTAATCACTAATTTATTTATATTGGCATGCATTTATTCACACACACACACACATATATATATATATATGATTTAAGACAAATATAATTTATATTTGAATTTTTTGCATCTATCAACATGCAAATATTATTAAATATTAAAATAGAATATATTATTTTTGTGACTATAAATGATCATTATATATAAAATCTTTTAAATTATTTCCATTTTTAGACATTTTTTTAAACTAAAACATTTTTAAAAGATAAATTTCAATTTCTTATTACACTAAGAAAAATATAATATTTATATTCATTTAGTTATGCATTTATATAGGATTATAGTCACATACATATAGATATATATACATGAATGACTTAGATATATTATACTTTATGTTTTAAAATTTCTCCTTTTAGCAACATGCAAATATTATGAAATGTTAAAATAGAATATGTTGTTTTCTTTGTGTATTATGAAATTGAAATTCACTTTTTTTTTCTAAAAAAGATTTTACAAAAAAAATAAAAATAAATTTAAGCGATCATGTACTCCCTCTATTTAAAAAAAAAAAAGTTCACTTTTGATTTGGTACAATTTTTTTTTAAGTTACAAAATATAACATATTTAATGCATAATTGAAAGTATGACTTTGCATTTTTATCCTTACTTTTTAATTTAAATTTTATATTATTATTAGTAAGAGTAATATAAAAATTTTATATCTAAAGTGGACTATTTTTTTGGACAAACAAAAATTTTGAAATTAATTTGTTTTCAGAACGATAGTAGTAAATAAGATGTAACAAACATATATCGGAGCTAAATATATGTAAATATATTTTCCCAATTGAGTGGCTTATAATCCATATACATTAATTGGTTATCACCATTTGGCTAGTAGGCCTAGAAATGCCTATTAAGATGGCCAAATCTGGGCTGCCAAAATATCAATTATTTATAGTGTGGCTATTAACTTCTATTAATTCTATTACGACACTATAGTATTTTTTAATTTTGACCACAAAAAATTTCAATTAAAGCTAATAGCATTTTTTGAATAATGAAATGCACTATTGATTAATAATATTTAAATGTTTTTTTAATTTCTACAAACTTTACTCCTTTGTAAGAAAATTATGAATAAACAATAGTTTTTAATTGAGTTACAATCACTAATTTATTATAACATAACTAGTTAGTAGATATAAATATTTACTCTAGATTAAGTATTCAGGAAGATGTATTGTAAGTATAAGTATTACTTACAAGATTCAAATTTAAATTTTGACATACTATTTATTTTTTCCAATTTAGTGTAAAACAAAATAGCGCAATTCGTTGGAATTAAAAAGTTTTTGTAATGCCATAGCTGATCATTAAACAACTATAGTTTTTAGTTATGTAATTGGTTAAAAATTTAAAATATTCGACAGACACATCTTGAGTCCATATTTGTGTTCTCACTTTGCATGCAAATAAGTGAAAAACTATATTACAATATGTTTTATAAGAAAAAAGGAAAAAATATTCTTAAATATGTATTTAGATGTAAATTTAATTCTTTTGTTGACTAAGGAACCCGCAACCACTACCAACGGTGCGACTAAGAAAGTGTTGACAAAGGAATTTGAACTTGTGATCTTACGGTCCCGCACTTACTACCACACCAATTTGGTTACCCCAAGGGTCAATGTAAATTTAATTCTTAAATGTGAATAAAGGAGGGAAAGCATCGATTTTGAAATTTGTAGGGAAAAAAGTGAAGCTATTTAGAAGGAAAAACGCGCCTTGTAAACGTGCATACATCAGGTCATGTTGATTTTGATTGATTTTTCCCTTTCTTAATCCATTAAATAGATTACATCTTGATTAACTTTGTTTCCTCTTGTTGAAGTATTGTGCAGATTACATATTGTTGTGCAGGCTTTGTACCAAATACATTACCTATAATGAAATTAAACATATTAATAATAGAACATTTTCAAAAAGCCTAAAGAGGTAAGTGGTCTAATGGATAAGCTATTGGGTCAACATGATAGAATCGCTTTTTGCAAAGATAAAAACTGGCAAGTCAATCCATTTGTATAGTTGTCCATGTACTAATAAAAGAGTCGACAGTTCTCGTGCCCTTATTTCTTCTAGTATAAATCCAGGTTGGGAAGTTAGCATCTAGATAGGATTTTACCTGAGTTCAAAAGTTTAAATTAGTGAGTCATGGTTTATTTTCCAATATGAAATAGTATCTATGAACACAACAACTCCCCTTCATGGATATATGTTAGGGTTCATTCCTGACTGAATGATATTTAACAAACTTAGAACGCAAGTAAGAAAGGTTCGGTAGACAGAAAGGAGAGAAACAGAGAAGAAATAAGGGAGAGAAAAGGGGGAGAGGAATTCAGAGAGGAGGGTTAACACCCTATTCCATTCATTATCCAAGTCGGGTTTACAATCAGCTTTTATAGCATTATATAGTCAAGCTACACGGATTTATGCACATAACTGTCTAACTGATTCTGCAGTTAACTTGCTAACTAACTCTTCAACCTACTAACTTCTATAATTTCCATAATGCCCCAAGCCATTTCTAATTGGGTTCTGGGACATTTTATTTGCATGGTCATGACAATACATTACCACATTAAAGCCCACTTCACTCACAAGTCCAATTCTTATTCCAGCAAATCCATCTCTTCACCATGGATCCATTTAGTGTTCGTGCATGTAGTAAAGAAATCAACCCTACATGTCCACGAGTTCCCACTAAGGCCCCGGTCTAATCAAAAGAGGAATTACTTGCTTTTCGGAGTAATCCAACATTCTGGCTTTGATACTACTTGTTGGGGAGGTTTTATACAAGAGAACCCAACTAGAGCAATCCAATAAGCAATAAGAGTTCACTTGAATTCAAAAATTTAAGCTATTGGGTCATGGCTACTTATCACTTATTAAGTGCTCCAATTATTCTTAATTTTATATTGTGAAATAGTATTCATGAACACAACAGACATGACATCAGACCAAAACAGGACAAATTCATAAATTCTTTGTCGCTGAAGCAGCTTACCTCGTCAATAGTTGTGTTGCATGCGCCAAAAAATGGTAACGTGATTTCTTCGGTTCATAATCCTTCTTTTTTCCACAGAAGTAGACAATAAACTTATTATTGAAATAATGTATAAGCTAATGTTATACAGATAAAAACTCCTACCTCAAAATACTTTAGAAGATAACTATAGAATAAAGAAATAATCCAAGATTAAACGAACTCAACATCATATTCATGTCCTGACACTCCCTGAATTGCCCCATTTTCTCTTTTCTACTACAGTCATGCCCATGAATATGAATATGATAACCTCCCAATGCTTTTTTCAGAAATTTTCAATAGGATTAGTGGAGCAGGACATCTCTTAAATTACAAGGTTTGATTTGAGAGCCCTAGCCAATTGCAGAATGAATCCAGTCGCACATTGATAAGATAGAAGAGAACAAATACGAATCAGTCCTAAAACTTCAAAACAATACACTACTTTGTTGCTCATTTGAATCGAAATTACAATTCGACACGCTACGAAATTTGTTTTGCTTTGCCCCCGTCCCTTGAATACCCCCAATCTGGCTCACCCGCCCACCGCGAACCGAACACTACGTTTCTATTCTACCGCATTCCGTCGTGAACTTCCCAAGCGGTCTTTCATCACTAATATGTCCGTGATGATGGCTCTTACTTCGGCCATTTCACTCCGCGCCATTACGCCCTAAAAGGATCAAATAAGCATTAAGACCGCTCAAATCAAATTATAAAATCAATCAATATAATTCGCAAAAACAAGAGCTCAGGTAAGACGTTTATAAAATCCAAAAGACCAAGCTTCACCGTGTCAATCCACGACGCAAATCACGCATAATAAATCCAGAATTGCCAAACTCTCTTTCGAACTCGAATACCCATAACTAACCGCCAGAATAAGGACCTGCAGACCAAGAATAACATATCGCATTCTGCACACTTAGTCCACACCCCCAAACAATCACACCAACTAACAACAAAAAAAGCGCTTCTTCTAGCGATTCTACTTAGAGATACAAACAAGGACCTAAAATTAGCTCGCCTTCTATGCTCCTCTAAGAAACTTCATTCTTCTCACTTAGTTTTGGTTGAACTTCCACTGCACAAAGACTTCCACTTTAGTGGTCCATACCATTCCACACTAGGTTCCAAAGTGAATGCTGTCTGTCTTTGAGGTGCTAAATATTGCAAGTGAGCAGGCTGGTGATATTGCCTTTCTTAATGTTTAATGAATGATCCATGATCGTTGTTTTTCCTATTGAGAAGCTTTCCTACTTTGATCAATCCTCCAATCCCATTGCCCATTTCTCCAGTATTCCACGAGAATCATATCCTTCCTTATTCACCCATTTCTCCAATGCGCCAACAGCCCATATCCTTCCTCTTATTCGCAACCATCAACCATGCCAAAACACAATGAAGTCTCCCTTCCTATCCAACGCTATCCATTCAACAACCAACACAACTTCCCAACTTTGTTAGAAAGTGTGTGTTTAAAGAATAGCTTTTCTAGTGATGGATGCAGACTATTATTACGTAAGAAGGTAAGTGAGAGGCGCTTTCTGATAAGTCCATATTTTTCCGAAGGGTTCATTGTCAAGTCCATATTTTCCATATTTTCCACCTCCCTAGTTTGCTAAACAATTATACCTTTTTTTTAAATGAAAGTCAATTGATAACAATGCTACCGCCACTTTAAAAGCCAATCATACCTAATCAATCCAATCCACATCTTGCAATGATGCGCAACTGTAATCCACATAATGCAATTTTGCTCTTATCACTTCACTGACCCTCCTTTACAATTTAACTATGTATAACTAACAAAGAAAGAGGCTGCAACTTAAAAACAGAAAAAATAATCAGAATTAAGAGTCACCGCAATATAAGAGTCACTCCGTTGAATCAAAGAGCAAGAAACTTTCCACCACTTGTAGCTTATCCAAGATTTCACTCAAATCCAGTGTCCACGCAAGACTACGCAGAATTAATACCTGAGGAGAGGTCGACATAGCGTTTCTGAAACAAACAACTACTCAGCCCAAACACTGCCCACCGTTCATCAAACCTCATCAACCCCCAATCAATCGCTTGCTTTTTTTGAGCTGATCCAGAAGAATCACTCAAAACAACTCAAAACAATTTTCGATTCTTTCACACTCACTTTTCTTTTATAAATTTAACAAACACAATTCAATCATCCTTGACGTTGCTGAACTTTTAAAACCTTACCAACCCACTCCTCAAGTACTCCAGAGACCAGCCCCTTTTAACTTCTAACCTTGAGAAACGCTCACGCATAATATTAAAAAGGTCAGATGGACAGGCCACCTTTTTTGATTTTGATAAAGGATAATCGAGAGCTCGAGATAAATTCCATTGAAATTGATTGAAATAACACAAGCCATACAGAAACGATCCAACTTCTCCACTTCCTTCATCTTTCAAAACAACAAAATCAAAGAAAAATCAAAATCATCAACAAACATTGTCAAATGCTTTTTCAAAGTCTACCTTCAACAAAGTTCCACTCTTGTTATTTTTCCCAATATCCATTGGTATTTAAGTAATAAAAACATAAAATTGTTGTCTATTTTTTTAGAACGCACCTCCCTCTCACCATCATCTCCTTTCCCTTTCCTTTCAACTTGCTTGCCAAGATTCATTAAAGATTTTGTAAATGCTCAATAGCTTGCTTATAGGCCTATAATCTTGAGGGGGTGGATTTTCCATCTTTGAACCAAAGTGATAAAAGAGTTGTTAACTGCCTTCAAAAAGTCTGCATCAAAGTTAGTTCCTTCGAAAAAACATGACATTCTTGAACAATCGTAGCTCCAATGATGTTTGAAGAAATTCATATTAAAACCATCTGGCCCAGGAGCCTTATTACCATCACACTGCTTGATAGCCGCCCAAACTTCGGAGTTCAAACTTCTTATCCACGCAATTCAGCCCTTTTGTCCCTAGTTCAGGTGGATTTGCTTGTGTATACATCGCCATTTCTTGTAATAGTGCCTTTGCCATTTTCTGAGTGCTTTATTGTAAACAAGCACCACTGGTCGACTATTTGAACAGCACCGTTTTTTTTTTTACCCAAAATTAATCTAACCTACATTCAAAAGGGAAGGATCCATGCAAACATCAATAAATAGCTAGAATATATATATATATATATATATATATATATATATATATATATATTCTTATTGTTAGGTTTAAAGTCAAGCAATAGTAATTCTTGACATTACAAGGTATCTAATTATATAAATAAGGATACACTGCGTTAAAACCAATTAATGGCATTACTTATATTAGAACATACACTTGGGTTATATTAAATACCCTACATATATATATATATATATATATATATATATATATATATATATATAAACACATATAAGAACAAAGAAAATAAAGCATGTCCAAAAGTAAACCAACCTAGAAATCGCTTACGAAAAACACCATCCAATTTCAACGTAATATGATCTAATTCAAAAATTTCACCCAATTGAGCACGTCTAGCATATTTTTTCACAGTTGCCAGATTGCTATAATTGACTCCATTGAGTTCGCCGCCGTATAGCTTCCATACCTATTTGTTTTTTTTTCTTTTGGAAATTATCTCTAGTCTAAAGAATAAATTAATGAGAAAGAGTTAAGAAGTCTGGTACTCTATATATAAAATAATATAAAATATAAAGATCGAGGAGCGGAGGAATGGAGGAATATATATATATATATTAAAAATATCCAATTAAATCAGAGGGAACAGTCCTTGAGCTTGTTTTCATGGCTTGGGAATTGGTCCTTAATCCGAACTAAACTTTTGCCGGTGATCAAGGGACAACACAAATCAAAAAGTTTCTACCTACTAAAGGTGTGATTGGCATCTACTATAATTTTCAGTCTAGTCTCTCCAGTAATTAATGGGTAGAGTAATTTAATCCACTTTTCTGCTTACAGAATCTGTGATCACCAAACAAAATGGTTTTTCTTCAATTTCACGTATAACATTTTCGTGAGCATTTATAAATAATCTTCCGTTTCTCAGGTTTTTGAATATACAAAAGTTCTTGCAAGGGATTATGTCCTCTCCTTATTGTATCAAAACCTTTCTTTAATTAAAAGGCAGCAAAACCCTCGCCATTTCAAGATGGTTCTATTTAGAAGTTCAATCTGAAATTCTTTTCTTTCATAAAATCTACAAAAGTTCTTGTCAGAAAAAAATGGCTATTGGAATGTTGATAAACAAAAAATAAAAGCAAAAAATGAAGAATATAATCCAAAGCAGATAATCCTTAAAGTTCATGCAATTAGATGACTAAACCTACCAGCTAATGAGAAAACTGATTTTTTTTTTCATTCTATTTATAATTTAACTTTCTCTGACTAGACGGTCTTAATCAATCTTTGTTCTTGTAAATTAGGTTTACCAAATAAATTGGTTTATCGATCGTAGCCAGAATTGTGTTGTAAATTTCTAATTTTTATGTCGGTGGGAATTCATGCATGCATCCTACGTAATTACTACTTATTACGGAGTATCGAATTTCATGCTCTTTCGGAGGTTTTACAATAAACTTTAGGGCACCTGAGTAATGAATTTTCGAAGTACATACGTGAAAACCCATGCAAATTATTTTTTTAAACAAAATTCAGCATCCGAAGTCATGGACCTAGAATTAATCGATACTATGCTATATTGGATTATATAACCTAAACAATATTAATTATTTGAATGTTGAAATTCTTTATAATTAGGATTATGTGTGTACAAGTACTAGATTTTGAGGATGCAAACGTTAGCAAAAACTAACTTTAGTTATAAGTAAGTCCTTGATTAATTATACACACTCATTCTTGTAAATTTGGTGTTTTCTTCCCTTTTAATTGGAATAACTGCGTTCTTTTGATTATTAAAAAACCAAATTATCTCTCACAATAGGGAGAATTTTCATACATAAACATGTCCTACTCCTTTTATCCATTAAAAAAAAAATTAAGTTTCAAATTTTTTTTGTCTAAAAAAAAGAATCCATTATTTAATGAAATTTTTTATAATATTCTTACTAATAATGACTATATATAACTCAAAATTGAAGTATAAGTATGAAAATGAACAAATTGTATCATTAAGTATATTTTATTTTATAAATAAAAAAAATATATTTGTTAAAAATGAACTCGTTTTTTAGAGACTCAAGGAATACTAATTTTTTTTATTTACATGCTATACATACATACATACATACATACATATATACACACATATATATATATATATATAGAGAGAGAGAGAGAGAGAGAGATTTATGTATGTATGTGTATATAACAATGATGAAACAGTTTATAAGCAAAAATCAGGCAGAATGTATTACATAAAAATAATAAAAAAATTTATCTAATGATACTAAGTATTTTAAAGGCAATGGTCTATCAACTCATACAATTAATTTTTTCAAATAATTTTTTGTGTTAACCACTATTTATAGATTTGAGTTCTTTTTTTTTTTTTTGGCCCTAAGCCAGGTTTGAGATCCATATATTTTGTTATTACCTTATCACGCATTCTGGAAAATGAAAAATTATTATTAATGGAAAAGAAAGGATCACTAAAAGATGAGTGATTAATCCCAGACACATGTATATCATTCATACAACACATAAATTGGACGACATAAAGATCTGAACAAGGTATTGAGTTAATGTTAAAAGAAGCGTTGAGTATGCTAAAAAATCGAAGTTCACATTTTCATAGACTAGTTTTGATAATTATAGTTCTCTTCAATAAAACCTTTTCTTCAAAATTAATAAATTCATGGTGTTGGTCTGGCTGTTGAAAATCGTTCACCATTTCCAAAATTTTCTCTAATCTCCATCCCTGCTGGTAACGATTTTGGCAATATGCAAAATCTCATTTTTAATACATGATTCCTTCAATGAGGATTGAGTAATCTGATTTTGGCAATATGTAAAATCTCATTTTTAATTGTGGTATGATTCTTTCAGTCAGGATTGAGTATGTATCAGCTAACCTTTGTTATGCAAATTGAAAAAATATTAAATGGAACACTTGTGCTTTTTGTTTAGCGTACAATAAAAAAATTAGATAATGGAAACTTTGTTGGTATAATAGACCCTAATTTTGATTAATTTTCTCCAAAATAATGGATTTTTCTTTATAATTAATCTTGTCAAGATACAAAATCTAACGTGGTGTAATCGCGCGATTATCGTTCCCTTATATATTTTCTTGTATTTCTCAAATAATCCAAAATTAACTAGGAAATGCTTCTTGAAACATAAATATGAGACAGTGATGGAAAAAAAATCAATTATCATGAAAATTGAACAAAGAAGTCAAACCATTAAATTCAGCAATGGGTTTGTGAGATTTATTTTGCTTCCATGTATGGAGTCATGCCTCTAACGCATGCAATTACTATGACATATTATTGCAGTTTTGTTTTTTTGTTCTTTTATATATTCATTATAAACATATCACTAATAGGTTTCCTCTTTTGTGTAACAACCTATTTATCTATCCCTCCCTTATTCCAATCCTTACCACCTATAAAAACCCCCCTCCCCCATGCATCATTTCCATCCCAAAGTGATCCCAACACAAGTGAAACATTTTCCGTTTTTTTCTCTCCAAACTAGTTCTCCTCTTTGCTTCTTAAATAATTCCTAGTTTTATCAATCATGGGAGATCATGATCGAGTTTGCAACACAAAACTCACTCTTGGAACTGGGTTAGGCTTTTCCTTACCTGAATCAGACAAGGAGAAGTCCAAGGATGCCCTATCCTTGAACCTAACCTTTGGTTTGGGGGCATCCAGCTCCAGGGTTGCTGGAGATGCTAATAAAAAGAGCTCCAGAACTGATGATCAATATGAAAACAGCAGCAGCAACAACAACAGCATTGATGGTTCGAGAAAAAGACTCAAGCTTTCAAAAGAGCAAACAAGTGTTCTGGAAGAAAAATTTAAAGAGCAAAGGACCCTCAGTAAAGTAATTTTTTTATCCATTTTATGTTATGTATGTGTATGTATATAAGTATAGAATTTCAAGTGATAAAATTTATTTATTTTTTGGTGCATAACCCTTTAATTTTATTGGTTTTAACAAGATAGAACTAATTATTTTTAAAATTTTATTTATCGTCATGTTATTTAATGTGCATTTAATGTGCAAATTTAGCAAAATAAAAATAATAACATTTTCATTAATTTTTTGAATTTTATGTGCGTACTGATGATAGAAAATCAACGTAAATTGTGCAGGCAGAAAAAAATGATTTGGCCGCCATGTTGGGTTTAAAGCCGCGGCAAGTCGAGGTTTGGTTTCAAAATTACCGTTTGAGGTGATGATTTAGTGATATATTTTTCGAACATACATTTCATTTATTATATTAAATTCTACTTGTATTTGTATAGTTAATTTGTAATAATCGATCAATATTCTAATTTGTTTGTCTTAATTAAGGACCAAGCATAAGCAAACGGAGATTGACTATGAAGGATTGAAGAAAACATGCGAGGAACTGAAGGAAGAAAACAAACAACTGAAGAAGCAAATTGAAGAACTTCACCGTTGGAAGGGCAACTAAAGGCAGCATTCTCAGCTCAGGTGAAAATGTTGCGACAGTTTGAGCCTCTTCGCTAGAGGAAATTCCTAAGTGCTAAAGATGGAGAGTGGCGAGGCAATCTCTGGTTCTCAAGCCTATATAAAGAGGCAAAGAAAGAAAGAAAAAAAAAATCATGACTGATTGTAAAGAAATGTGTGGTGGGGTGATAGGAGCCTCAATTCGATTCTCAATTAATTTATTTGTTAAAAAAATTTATTGGATGTTTTGAATAGAAGTATAGATTAACCGCATTTGCTACCATAAACAATAATTGCTTGACCATGAATTAATTGGGAGCACATTGATTTTATTTTATTTTTTTTAAATTTTGTGTGCATCACATGTGCTCATTGTATGGAAGGAATAATCAAACGACGATTTAGACAAATTTTTTTTGGGAGAAAAAAGTAATATGGGTAATTAATAATCATATTCTTCAATTGGTATGGTGTTAGACAATGCAATAATCCCTGCAAGAAAATAAGATTTGAGTGCAGAGAATCACAATGACAACTTTAATTCTGGTCATTAAAATCACCCTTTAGTGACAAGATTCACTAAAAACTCTTTTTTTTTTTATTATTTATTGATTTTGTGTGCATCACATGTGTCGATTTCAACAAATCACTTTGGAGATAAAAGTAATATATGAACTTAAAATATGAGTAATTAATAATCATTTTCTCCAAACTGGTTCTCCTCTCTGCTTCTTAAATAATTCCAAGTTTTATCAATCATGGGAGATCAAGATCAAGTTTGCAACATGAAGTTCACACTTGCCTAAATCAAACAAGAAGATGCCCTTTCTTTGAACCTAACCTTTGGTTTGGGGGCATCCAGTTCCAAGGTTGCTGGTGATACTAATTGAAGGGGCTCCAGCACTGATGATCAATGTCGAAACAACAACAACATTGATGATTCAAGAAAAAGACTCCGGCTCTCGAAAGAGCAAACAAGTGTTCTAGAAGAAAAATTCAAAGAGCAAAGCACCCTTAATAAAGTATTCCTTCCGTCCAAAAAAAAAAAAAAAGAGTTCACTTTGATTTAAATTCAACTTTTGATTGGTTATTAAGAACAACACAATTAATACACTAACTAAATATATAATTTTACATTTTTATCCTTACTTTTTAATTGTGAATATATACAATTATTATTAGTAAGAATATTTTAGAAATTTAGTTTGCAAGTGGACTCTTTTTTGGGGACGAATTGAGTAATTTTTTTCCATTTTTATGTTATATATGTGCATGTATATACGTATATAATTTCAAGTAATAAAATTTATTTATTTTTGGGTGCACAACCCATTAATATTATTGGTTTTAACAAATAGAACTAATTATTTTAAAATTTTATTATCATTATGTTCTTTAATGTGCAAATTTTGTGAAATAAAAAACAATAAGCCAATCTGATGTATAATATGCCATGCTGATGGTACTTAATTTGTGCGCATTGAAAAGCATGACATTAGACCAAACCAGGAAAAATTCACAAACTTTTGGTCTCCGTAGTAGCTTACCAAGGCAATCGCTGTGTTGCATGCAGTTATAGTTTCTGATTTTTTTGATAAAAATCGAAACTATGAGAAGCAAATTCGTTGATCATTAAATAGCCACTTTCTTGCGTCCAATCTATTGAGTTTCATGAGAACTAATCACTAGAGGGAAAAAATGAAAATTTTAAAATTTGAAACATTTTTGTGGTGTAGTGTTCTCGATTGATTTTAAAAAAAATTAAAATTTTGATAAACAAATTTGTTGAATTAAAATGGCTTCTATTTTATATCCCATTCTCTTAGTTTGATGAAAACTAATAAAGAAATGAAAAGTTGAACAATTAGAAATTTTTAAAATTTGACATTTTTGTAGGTTATACTTTTCGATTTTTCGATGAAAATTGAAATTTTGAGAAACAAATTTATTGAACATTAAATGATCTCTATCCTGCATCCCATCTACTTCGTTTCATGAGAACTAATCACGACAAGTGAAAAATAGAGAAAATTAAAATTTTAAGAATTTGACATTTTCCTAGGTATAGTGTTTGATTTTTCAATAAAAATTGGAACTTTGAGATTAAAATTTGTTGAATATTAAATAGTCTATATCTTGCATCCCATCCACATATAGTTTCATGAGAACTAATCAAAAAAAGGTAAAAAAGAGAGAAAATTAAAATTTTCCAAATTTGACATTTTTGTGGTCATCTTTGGTTTTACGATAAAAATTGAAAATTTGAGAAACAAATTCATTGAACATTAAATGATGTCCTCCATCCCATCCACTTATTTTAATGACAACTAAGAAATAGGCCGCAAACCACACAAGAAATGTAAATTGCATAAGCTCGACTGAGAAGGTGTTAACAAGGGGATTTGAACTCGTGACCTTATGGTTCCGCGCTCACTACCACACCAACTCGGCCACCCGTGAAGGGACAATGTAAATTTAATTCTTAAATGTGAATAAAGGAGGGAAAGCATTGATTTTGAAATTTGTAGGGAAAAAAGTGAAGCTATTTAGAAGGAAAAACGCACCTTGTAGACGTGAATACATCAGGTCAAGTTGATTTTGATTGATTTTTCCCTTTCTTAATCCATTATATAGATTACATCTTGATTAACTTTGTTTCCTCTTGTTGAAGTATTGTGCAGATTACATATTGTTGTGCAGGCTTTGTACCAAATACATTACCTATAATGAAAGTAAACATATTAGGGAAAATGACAATTTTAGTCCCCATTGTTTGACTTAGTATCACTTTTAGTCCTCAATGTTTTAAATCCGACACATTTAGTCCTCAAAGTTTTACAATTTGACACATTTGGTGCAATTACCTATTTTTTAACGTGAGCATGACTTTGACTGTTAGTCAAACATTATCAAAACTTTCTCTTTTTTATTCAAAAGCCCTCCACTTTTTGGGATTTTTGTTTTCTTTTTTTAAGATTAAGCTAGGATGCAGTTAGGAGCTGGAATATTTAGTACCTTCAGAGGATCCAACGCAAAAGAAAGAAGTAAGAAATGAACATATCCTTAATTTCTTGAATAAAAACACTAGAAAAATCCGGCATTCAACAGATCATCATTCCAAATTTACACATATGCAAGTTAGAGACATTCACATATTTATCAGTCGTAGTCACATTGAGAGTTACCGAAATATAGCCAATGTCAAGGAAATGAAATACATTGAATACAAAGAAAAAAAATCGGTTTCTGGACAGCAATATTTGATTTGCATATATATCACTTAAATGGTTTAGTTGGCAAATTGATTAGCTGACCCGCCGACACAGGGCTTTTGAAATAAAAAAAGAGACATTTTTTTTTCTCAATTTGACTACGGCAGCAGAGGGGAGAAGCCCATGACAATCCCTTTCGTTTGTTAAGCGCAATTTGTTGGCGTGATGGCGGAGACCGGAGAAATGGAGAAAACCAATGCCGAGCAGCCTCAGGCGGAGGTACCGGCAACGGAGAAACAGGTGGAGAAGCCTGTTAAGGAGAAGAAGCCAAAAGCTCCGAGGGAGAAGAAGCCTAAAGCTCCCAAAACTGCTGCTCATCCTCCTTACTTTGAGATGATCAAGGAGGCGCTCGTGGCACTGAATGAGGAGCGGTTCACTGAATGCCTAAAGCTCCCTCTTGACTAGTCTAGTTTGATGTCAGTGATGATGTTAGACTTTTAGGGCTGACTGGTTTGCTTAATCTTAAACAAAACAAAAATTCCAAAAAGTGTAGGGCTTTTGAATAAAAAAGAGAAAGTTTTGATGATGTTTGACTAACAGTCAAAGTCATGCTCACATTAAAAAATACGTAATTGCACCATATGTGTTAAAGTGTGAAACTTTGAGGATTAAATGTATCAAATTTAAGGACATTTTTTTGTCTTTATCTTTATTTTCATTTTTAAAAGTATTCCTACACCACCGACTATGAAATTTACTTATGCACTCCATGAGTGATGAGACTAATTTCTCAGCCGCCAAATAGCGCTGTCTCAAGATATCGGCGTTACGGGCAACACTCACTTATGGTGGCCGGGTTGTGGCCAAGCGGTGGGATCTAATCCATTGTGGCGAAGACACCATCGATATCATTTTCGTGGATTGAAGCGGTAGGCTGCGTGGAAGCTTCCTCAACGTGAATTGGCGGCTTAATCAAAATTTTTGATTTTCAAAATTTGAAAAAGCGAAACCCTCCATTCTTTGAGATCGTGGATTTTGCCTATTTCATTGCAGTTCCATGATGTTATTCCACGATGGGTGTTGATTGGTGGGTTTTGATGGGTTGAGCAATTTTTACACACTCTGCACTTTACATCGGTTTTTACGGATATTCTTTGAAAGCAACTTTGGGTCTCCTTTGAAATTTACCCAATATTGAGGCTTTCTCGCCTCTGGAATTCATTGGAATTTCTTGGATGTTCTTTTGGGTGAATTTTTGGATGTTCTTCGAGAAATTCAATTTGCTTGGTATCTAATTCTGGAAGTTCTGGTATTGTTTGGGATTTTTACGAAGTCTGGATGGAAATCTGTAGAAATTGTCTTTGAACTCGGTTGATTCTGGAGTTGAGTTGATGCGAAATTGCATATTTACTTGTTTCTTGAAGCTCCAATTATACGCCTCTAAACTTCTCCTTCATTGCCACTTCTACTCCTGCTATATCGAGTCACTCAGCCATTAGAGTGTTAACATGGTGATGAGCTTTCAACAACAAGCTTAGCGGTCGAATGGCTTTCGAGCAAATAGTTCTGATCGAAAAGGTAATCGCACTAAAGGAGGCACCAGCGACAAGAATGGCGATCAGGATCCTCCTTCTTCTCCATCTTTGTGTCTGGTCCGACTCCAGGGTGCCAAAGAAGCATTGAGGACATTTCGGTTCTTTTGGAGTTGTAAGAGATGTCTACATTGTTGACACTACAAAGGGCAAAGGACTTATGCTTTCATCCGCTACGATGACATTGGAAATGAGGAGAGCTATCGGGTTTGGCAACGGAGAAGGATCGATGGTATTCTGTCTATGTCAAAGCGTTGAGGGTTGATTAGGGAGGATACAGGTCCGAGAAACTCATTCTGAGGCCTCGCATGATAAAAGAGGATCTTTGAGGATGGCGGGCTCTATAGAGGCGTCGTCCGCCCGGTGAAGATCAATCCTCTAATGATCTAAAGCTTAGCGGTGTAAGCGGATCGGGCTTACGTGGCGTCTGAACTAAGGGATGAAGTGGTTCTGATTCTCTTGAAGAGGTGCGGCTAATGCGATTCTTTGCCGCCTTGCAGATGAGCTCATGGGGTAATGTCAGCGGTCCAGAGATAATAAAACTCAAGATGAGGAAGATCTTACCTTCTTGGAGCGGCTTGGAAAAGCGAAAATGGTGGAAAGGTAAAGGCGCAACCGGATGAGTTCGGTTGGTAATATCGGTGGTCTCAAGTGTGACCCAACACAAAAAAGGCAAGTCACTTACCTTGGAGCAAGCGGGTAGCAGTCAGTTGAGAAAGGGACTCGATACCTATATTGAGGCTAGAAGAAGCAATGCGAGGGACGATACATTGGCGGTTGGAATCTTTGAAGATTGCGGTTTGGGCAAAGGTCTTACCTATCCGGAGCTTGTGGGAAGTACTAGTATTACCTCTTTTGAGCGGTAGAAAGTGAGACGCGGCGATGGAGAGTGCTCTTAACACTTGATAGTTGGTCAGGACTTCTTGAAGCGATAGTAGTAGCGAGAAGAGGACAACGCAATGAGCTCTGGAGGCGATAGTAGTGGCAAACCATTTGCTACGAAAATGGGTCAAGCGAAAAGCCTCCAAGCTCGTCTTCTTGAAGAATTAGATTGTGACTTAAGTCCTTCCAAGTCGTTGGCGACCCGAGCAAGCTCACTTTGCACAAAGAAAGCAACCGTCAATCGGACAACACTCCACTCACGGGAAAAATCTGGAAAGTGAAGATAATTTCCTCGGTCAATCGAAGCGAAGAGGAACGCAGTTTGGCCGAATTCCACTTTCGACAGATGGACATTGCCCATCATAATATACGAAGGAGCGCTATCAACATGGGAAGTTAGCTCTCAGCGGAATTGTCTTCAAGCTTCATCAAGATGCCATGGTTGCTCATTTCTTTGAATTGGAGAAGGAACATCGGTGCCAAGAAGCGAGTTAGTGCTGAACCTCCTCTTCACGCTCTATTTATTCTAAAGCGTGTATGTGATAAATGAGGATCCTTTCTTGGAACATAAGGGTCTAGGAGCTAGGGAGAAAAAATGGCGAAGAAAACTTGTGTTAAGGAAAAAATTTGGGATGGGTTTTTCAGAATCAAATGGAACACTTGGATACTCGGGAATGGGTCAAATTTGGGGAGGTAGTGAATTTAATTTTGAGTGGGTTCCTCTGTTGGGCATGCGGGAGGTTTGATTGTAGTTTGGAATGAAAACTTTTCCATTGTGTTGAGGTTTGTTCTAGAGTAGCGATATATTTTGCTCGAGAGGTAATTGGATGGCTCAAACTTTGAGTGTGCTTTTGTAATATATATGCCCCATTGTGATAATCAAAGAAGAGGCCTTTGGATTGGTGTCTAATAGAGTAGCAAATTGGCAAATGCCTTGGTGCTTTGGAGGATTTTAATGTGCGAGGTTGCACAGAGAAAGCGGTCAAAGTGGTAATCCATTAGCAATGAATGAGTTCAATGATTTTATTGAAAATTTGCTTTGGTAGACTGCCTGCGTCGATGGGCAATATACGAGCAATAATCGTGAGCATCCAGTAAGTAGTAGGCTAGCAGATTTTGTGCTCGTGTCAATTCTGGATCACTTTCCATCGGTGGTTCAGTGTGCTACCAAGGTCTCTATCGATCATCATCCATTTTTCTAGCCCTTTGAGGATAAATTGGGGCCTCGACCTTTAAAAAAATGTATCAAATTTAAAAAATTGGAGACTAAAAGTGATACTAAGTAAAACAATAAGGACTAGAAGTGTCTTTTTCCGAACATATTAATAATAGAACATTTTCAAAAAGGTCTAAACAGGTAAGTGGTCTAATGGATAAGCTATTGGATCAACATGATAGAATCGCTTTTTGCAAAGATAAAAACTGGCAAGTCAATCCATTTGTATAGTTGTCCATGTACTAATAAAAGAGTCGACAGTTCTCGTGCCCTTACTTCTTCTAGTGTAAATCCAGGTTGGGAAGTTAGCATCTAAATAGGAGCCCACCTGAGCCCAAAAGTTTAAATTAATGAGTCATGGTTTATTTTCCAATGTGGGATAGTATTAATGAACACAACAACCCCTCTTCATGGATACGCTACTATATTAAAGCCCAATTCCCCCACAAGCCTAATTCCTACTCCAGCAAACTCATCTCTTCATTATGGACTCATTTACGGCACGTTTGGGTCACTGTAATGAATAAGATTGGAATTGAATATAAATTTGGTGGAAATTGAATTGGGCTGGAATTAAATTGAATGGGTTTGGTTCAAAAGAATTATATGGGTTGCAATCATTAATCTTGTGTTTAGTTAGGGTGAATAGGACTAATGAATAGTGTTAAAATGACTAAAATACTCTTATCTTAAGCATTTTATTACTAAATGAGAAAATAAAGAGAGAGAGAAAGAAGAGTGAGAAAATAATGAGAGACACAAAGAAGAGTGAGAAAATGATGAGAGAGAAAAATGAGTGAGAAAATTGATGACAGATAAAGTAGAGTGAGAAAAATGATGATAGAGAAAAAAGAGTGAGAAAAATGATGAGAGAGAAAGAAGAGTGAGAAAAATGATGAGAGATAAAATAGAGTGAAAATGATGAGAGAGAAAGTAGAGTGAGAAAATTGATGAGAGAAAAAGAGTGGAAAAGCGATGAGAGAGAGAAAGAGTGAAAAAAATGATGAGAGAGAAAGTAGGTAAGAAAAATTATGAGAGAGAAGAAGAGTGAAAAAAGGATGAGAGAGAAAGAGTAAGAAAATTATGAGAGAGAGAGTAGCCAGAGAAAAATGATGAGAGAAAGAAGAGTCGGAAAAATGATGAAAGAGAAAGTAGACCAGAAAAATTATGAGAGAGAAGAAGAGTGAAAAAATGATAAGAGAGAAAATAGTGAGAAAAATTATGATAGAGAAAGAGACGGAGAAAAATTATGCGAGGGAAAGAGGAGTGAGAAAAATTATGAGAGAGAAAGAAGAGTGAGAAAATGATAAGAGAGAGAGGAGTGAGAAAAATTATGCGAGGGAAAGAGGAGTGAGAAAAATTATGAGAGAGAAAGAAGAGTGAGAATGGGCTGGAGAGAGCTAAAGGATAAAATTGGAAGGAATTTTTTTTGTCAATTCCTTGCTGCAAGGAATTGCAATTCTTGACTAAAGTAGTTGAATTCCAATTCATGCTTTGGAAGGAATTGGAATTTATGGAAGTTTTAATTCCTTTGAACCAAACAAAAGAATTAAGGTTGAATAGGAATAAAGTTGTAATGAATTTATAATTCCCTTGAATCAAACATACTATTAGTGTCCAAGCAAGTAGTAAAGAAATCAAACCTATTTGTACACGAGTTCCCACTAACGCCCCGGTCTAACCAAAAGAGGAATTACTTGCTTTTTCGAGTAATTTAACATTCCGGCTCTGATAACACTTGTTGAGGAGGTTTTATACAAGAGAACCCAATTAGAACAGTCCATTAAGCAATATGAGCTCACTTGAATCCGAAAGTTTAAACTAGTGAGTCATGGTTACTTGCCACTTATTAAGTGCTTTAATTATTCTTAATTTTTTAATGTGAAACAGTATTTATGAACACAATAGACATGACATCAAACCAAAACAGGACAAATTCATAAATTCTTTGTCGCTGAAGCAGCTTACCCCGTCAATCGTTGTTTTGCATACGCCAAAAAATGGTAACGTGATTTCTTCGGTTCATAATCCTTCTTATCCATGCAATTCAGCCCTTTTGTCCCTAGTTCATGTGCACTTGCTTGTGTATAAATCGCCATTTCTTGTAGTAGTCCCTTTGCCATTTTCTGAGTGCTTTATTGCAAACAAGCACCACTGGTCGACTATTTGAACAGCACCGTTTTTTTTCCCCCAAAATTAATCTAACCTACATTGAAAAGGGAAGGATCCATGCAAACATCAGTCAATGGCTAGAATCTATATGTATATATATATATATATATATATATATATATAACAGTCCTTGAGTTTATTTTCATGGCTTGGGAATTGGTCCTTAATCCGAACTAAACTTTTGCCGGTGATCAAGGGACAACACAAATCAAAAAGTTTCTACCTACTAAAGGTGTGATTGGCATCTACTATAATTTTCAGTCTAGTCTCTCCAGTAATGAATGGGTAGAGTAATTTAATCCACTTTTCTGCTTACAGAATCTGTGATCACCAAACAAAATGGTTTTTCTTCAATTTCACTGTATAACATTTTCGTGAGCATTTATAAATAATCTTCCATTTCTCAGGTTTGTGAATATACAAAAGTTCTTGCAAGGGATTATGTCCTCTCCTTATTGTATCAAAACCTTTCTTTAATTAAAAGGCAGCAAAACCCTCGCCATTTCAAGATGGTTCTATTTAGAAGTTCAATCTGAAATTCTTTTCGTTCATAAAATCTACAAAAGTTCTTGTCAGAAAAAAATGGCTATTGGAATGTTGGCAAACAAAAAATAAAAACAAAAAATGAAGAATATAATCCAAAGCAGATAATCCTTAAAGTTCATGCAATTAGATGACTATACCTACCAGCTTATAAGAAAACTGATTTTTTTTTTTTCATTATGTTTATAATTTAACTTCCTCTGAGTAGCCTGTCTTAATCAATTTTGTTCTTGTAAATTAGGTTTACCAAATAAATTGGTTTATCGATCGTAGCCAGAATTGTGCTGTAAATTTTTAATTTTTATGTCGGTGGGAATTCATGCATGCATCCTACGTAATTACTACTTATTACGGAGTATCGAATTTCATGCTCTTTCGGCGGTTCTACAATAAACTTTAGGGCACTGAGTAATGAATTTTCGAAGTATGTACGTGAAAACCCATGCAAATTATTTTTAAAAAAATTCAGCATCCGAAGTCAGGGACCTAGAATTAATCGATACTATGCTATATTGAATCATATAACCTAAAAAATATTAATTATTTGAATGTTGAAATTCTTTATCATTAGGATTATGTGTGTACAAGTACTGGATTTTGAGGATGCAAACGTTAGCAAAAACTAACTTTAGTTATAAGTAAGTCCTTGATTAATTATACACGCTCATTCTTGTAAATTTGGTGTGTTCTTCCCTTTTATTTGGAATATTTGCGTTCTTTGATTATTAAACAACCAAATTATCTCTCACAATAGGGAGAATTGGCATACATAAACATGTCCTACTCTTTTTATCCATTAAAAAATAAAAAATTAAGTTTCAAATTTTTTTTGTCTGAAAAAAAAGAATCCATTATTTAATGAAATTTTTTATAATATTCTTACTAATAATGACTATATATAACTCAAAATTAAAGTATAAGTATGAAAATGAACAAATTGTATCATTAAGTGTATTTTATTTTATAACTAAAAATATATATTTATTAAAATGAACTCTTTTTTACAGAATCTGTGATCACCAAACAAAATGGTTTTTCTTCAATTTCACTGTATAACATTTTCGTGAGCATTTATAAATAATCTTCCATTTCTCAGGTTTGTGAATATACAAAAGTTCTTGCAAGGGATTATGTCCTCTCCTTATTGTATCAAAACCTTTCTTTAATTAAAAGGCAGCAAAACCCTCGCCATTTCAAGATGGTTCTATTTAGAAGTTCAATCTGAAATTCTTTTCGTTCATAAAATCTACAAAAGTTCTTGTCAGAAAAAAATGGCTATTGGAATGTTGGCAAACAAAAAATAAAAACAAAAAATGAAGAATATAATCCAAAGCAGATAATCCTTAAAGTTCATGCAATTAGATGACTAAACCTACTAGCTTATGAGAACACTGATTTTTTTTTTCATTATGTTTATAATTTAACTTCCTCTGAGTAGCCTGTCTTAATCAATTTTGTTCTTGTAAATTAGGTTTACCAAATAAATTGGTTTATCGATCGTAGCCAGAATTGTGCTGTAAATTTTTAATTTTTATGTCGGTGGGAATTCATGCATGCATCCTACGTAATTACTACTTATTACGGAGTATCGAATTTCATGCTCTTTCGGAGGTTCTACAATGAACATTAGGACACCTGAGTAATGAATTTTCGAAGTATGTACGTGAAAACCCATGCAAATTATTTTTTTAAAAAAAAATTCAGCATCCGAAGTCAAGGACCTAGAATTAATCGATACTATGCTATATTGAATCATATAACCTAAAAAATATTAATTATTTGAATGTTGAAATTCTTTATCATTAGGATTATGTGTGTACAAGTACTGGATTTTGAGGATGCAAACGTTAGCAAAAACTAACTTTAGTTATAAGTAAGTCCTTGATTAATTATACACGCTCATTCTTGTAAATTTGGTGTTTTCTTCCCTTTTATTTGGAATAACTGCGTTCTTTTGATTATTAAAAAACCAAATTATCTCTCACAATAGGGAGGATTGTCATACATAAACATGTCCTACTCCTTTTATCCATTAAAAAATAAAAAATTAAGTTTCAAATTTTTTTTGTCTGAAAAAAAAGAATCCATTATTTAATGAAATTTTTTATAATATTCTTACTAATAATGACTATATATAACTCAAAATTAAAGTATAAGTATGAAAATGAACAAATTGTATCATTAAGTGTATTTTATTTTATAACTAAAAAAAATATATTTATTAAAAATGAACTCTTTTTTTAGAGACTCAAGGTATACTAATTTTTTTTATTTACATGCTATACATACATACATACATACATATATATATATATATATATATAGAGAGAGAGAGAGAGATGTATGTATGTATGTGTATATAACAATGATGAAACAGTTTATAAGCAAAAATCAGGCAGAATGTATTACATAAAAATAATAAAAAATTTTATCTAATGATACTAAGTATTTTAAAGGCAATGGCCTATCAACTCATACAATTAATTTTTTTAAATAATTTTTTGTGTTAACCACTATTTATAGATTTGAGTTCTTTTTCTTTTTTTTGTGGCCCTAAGCCAGGTTTGAGATCCATATATTTTGTTATTACCTTATCACGCATTCTGGAAAATGAAAAATTATTATTAATGGAAAAGAAAGGATCACTAAAAGATGAGTGATTAATCCCAGACACATGTATATCATTCATACAACACATAAATTGGACGACATAAAGATCTGAACAAGGTATTGAGTTAATGTTAAAAGAAGCGTTGAGTATGCTCAATAATCGAAGTTCACATTTTCATAGACTAGTTTTGATAATTATAGTTCTCTTCAATAAAACCTTTTCTTCAAAATTAATAAATTCATGGTGTTGGTCTGGCTGTTGAAAATCGTCCTCCATTTCCAAAATTTTCTCTAATCTCCATCCCTGCTGGTAACGATTTTGGCAATATGCAAAATCTCATTTTTAATACATGATTCCTTCAATGAGGATTGAGTAATCTGATTTTGGCAATATGTAAAATCTCATTTTTAATTTTGGTATGATTCTTTCAGTCAGGATTGAGTATGTATCAGCTAACCTTTGTTATGCAAATTGAAAAAATATTAAATGGAACACTTGTGCTTTTTGTTTAGCGTACAATAAAAAAATTAGATAATGGAAACTTTGTTGGTATAATAGACCCTAATTTTGATTTATTTTCTCCAAAATAATGAATTTTTCTTTATAATTAATCTTGTCAAGATACAAAATCTAACGTGGTGTAATCGTGCGATTATCGTTTCTATCTCCTGTTTTTATAGTAACTTGCTGAATAGGATGTGTATGTTTCAGTAACAGTCCTCTTCATTGTAATCTTTGCTCTAATTTTCTAATAATAAACTTTGCCTCTTGGCTTGTCAAAAAAATATATATATTTTCTTGTCTTTCTCAAATAATCCAAAATTAACTAGGAAATGCTTCTTGAAACATAAATATGAGACAGTGATGGGTAGGGGTATTCATTATTCGGATGAACCCGAATATCCGCCCGAACCGAAACCGATTTTTTAAATATGGATTCGGGTTTTTCGGGTTCGGGTCGGTTTTCGGATTAACCCGATTTTTAAATTTCGGTTTCGGTTCGGGTTTCGGGTTGCTAAATGTAATTCGGGTTCAACCTGAAACCCGAATTATCAACATAAAATTCATTTATCATGAAATTTAGAATGATTTGATGGTGCAAACTTGGTTGTAATTGTAATTTTTATTATTGTGACTTTATTGTTAAATTTTTATATTATATAATTTGTTATTATGATAATTTGAATGCTGAGAAATTGATTTTATTATTGAAAAATTGCATTAGAAAATGTGGGATTCGGATTTTCGGGTTAATTCGGATTAACCCGAATTTGAACCGAAAACCGAATTATAATTTGGTTCGGTTTTAATTCGGTTCGGTTTTCGGGTTGGAGTTTCAGAACCCGAAACCCGAACAACCCAAACCCGAAAAACCCGAAAAACCGAAGAACCCGCCCGATGAATACCCCTAGTGATGGGAAAAAAAATCAATTATTATGAAAATTGAACAAAGAAGTTAAACCATTAAATTCAGCAATGGGTTTGTGAGATTTTTTTTGCTTCCATGTATGGAGCCATGCCTCTAACGCATGCAATTACTATGACATATTATTGCAGTTTTTTTTTTTGTTCTTTTATATATTCATTATAAACATATCATTAATTGGTTTCCTCTTTTGTGTAACAACCTATTTATCTATCCCTCCCTAATTCCAATCCTTACCACCTATAAAAACCCCCCTCCCCCATGCATCATTCCATCCCAAAGTGATCCCAACACAAGTGAAACATTTTCCGTTTTTTTCTCTCCAAACTAGTTCTCCTCTAATTTTTTTGCCATTTTATGTTATGTATGTGTATGTATTTATGTATAGAATTTCAAGTGATAAAATTTATTTATTTTTTGGTGAATAACCCTTTAATTTATTGGTTTTAACAAAATAGAACTAATTATTTTAAAATTTTATTTATCGTCATGTTATTTAATGTGCATTTAATGTGCAAATTTAGCAAAATAAAAATAATAACATTTTCATTAATTTATTGAATTTTATGTGCGTACTGATGATAGAAAATCAACGTAAATTGTGCAGGCAAAAAAAAAAGATTTGGCCGCCATGTTGGGTTTAAAGCCGCGGCAAGTTGAGGTTTGGTTTCAAAATTACCGTTTGAGGTGATGATTTAGTGATATATTTTTCGAACATACATTTCATTTATTATATTAAATTCTATTTGTTTTTGTATAGTTAGTTTGTGGGTAATAATCGATCAATATTCTAATTTGTTTGTCTTAATTAAGGACCAAGCATAAGCAAACGGAGATTGACTATGAAAGATTGAAGAAAACATGCGAGGAACTGAAGGAAGAAAACAAACAATTGAAGAAGCAAATTGAAGAACTTCACCGTTGGAAGGGCAACTAAAGGCAGCATTCTCTGCTCAGGTGAAAATGTTGCGACAGTTTGAGCTTCTTCGCTAGAGGAAATTCCAAAGTGCTAAAGATGGAGAGTGGCGAGGCAATCTCTGGTTCTCAAGCCCATATAAAGAGGCAAAGAAAGAAAGAAAAAAAAAATCATGACTGATTGTAAAGAAATGTGTGGTGGGGTGATAGGAGCCTCAATTTGATTCACAATTAATTTATTTGTTAAATTTTTTTTTTGCATGTTTTGAATAGAAGTAGAGATTAACCGCATTTGCTACCATAAACAATAATTGCTTGACCATGAATTAATTGGGAGCACATTGATTTTTTTTTTTTAAATTTTGTGTGCATCACATGTGCTCATTGAATGGAAGGAATAATCAAACGACGATTTAAACAAAAAAAATTTGGGAGAAAAAAGTAATATTAGTAATTAATAATCATATTCTTCAATTGGTATGGTGTTAGACAATGCAATAATCCCACAAGAAAATAAGATTTGAGTGCAGAGAATCACAATGACAACTTTAATTAATTCTGGTCATTAAAATCACCCTTTAGTGACAAGATTCACTAAAAACTTTTTTTTATTATTATTATTTATTGATTTTGTGTGCATCACATGTGTCGATATCAACAAATCACTTTGGAGATAAAAGTAATATATGAACTTAAAATATGAGTAATTAATAATCATTTTCTACAAACTGGTTCTCCTCTCCGCTTCTTAAATGATTCCAAGTTTTATCAATCATGGGAGATCAAGATCAAGTTTGCAACATGAAATTCACACTTGCCTAAATCAAACAAGAAGATGCCCTTTCTTTGAACCTAACATTTGGTTTGGGGGCATCCAGCTCCAAGGTTGCTGGTGATACTAATTGAAGGGGCTCCAGCACTGATGATCAATGTCAAAACAACAACAACATTGATGATATAAGAAAAAGACTCCGGCTCTCGAAAGAGCAGACAAGTGTTCTAGAAGAAAAATTCAAAGAGCAAAGCACCCTCAATAAAGTATTCCTTCCGTCCAAAAAAAAAAAAAGAGTTCACTTTCATTTAAATTCAACTTTTGATTGGTTATTAAGAACAACACAATTAATACACCAACTAAATATATAATTTTACATTTTTATCCTTACTTTTTAATTGTGAATATATACAATTATTATTAGTAAGAATATTTTAAAATTTTAGTGTGAAAATGGACTCTTTTTTTAGGACAGATTGAGTAATTTTTTTCCATTTTTATGTTATATATGTGTATGTATATACGTATATAATTTCAAGTGATAAAGTTTATTTATTTTTGGGTGCACAACCCATTAATATTATTGGTTTTAACAAAATAGAACTAATTGCTTTTAAATTTTATTATCATCATGTTCTTTAATGTGCAAATTTTGCGAAATAAAAAACAATAAGCCAATCTGATGTATAATAAGCCATGCTGATGGTACTTAATTTGTGGGCATTGAAAAGCATGACATTAGACCAAACCAGGACAAATTCACAAACTTTTGATCACTGTAGTAGCTTACCAAGTCAATCGCTGTGTTGTATGCAGTTATAGTTTTTGATTTTTTTGATAAAATTCGAAACTATGAGAATCAAATTCATTGATCATTAAATAGCCACTTTCTTGGGTCCAATCTATTGACTTTCATGAGAACTAATCACTAAAGGGAAAAAATTAAAAAATTTAAAATTTGAAATTTTGACATTTTTGTGGTGTGTAGTCTTCGATTTTACGATAAAAATTAAAATTTTGATAAACAAATTTGTTGAACATTAAATGGCTTCTATTTTGTATCCCATTCTCTTAGTTTGATGAAAACTAATAAAGAAATGAAAAGTTGAACAATTAGAAATTTTTAAAATTTGACATTTTTGTAGGTTATACTTTTCAATATTTTGATTTTTCGATGAAAATTGAAATTTTGAGAAACAAATATTGAACATTAAATAATCTTTATCCTGCATCCCATCCACATCGTTTCATGAGAACTAATCAAGACAAGTGAAAAATAGAGAAAATTAAAATTTTAAGAATTTGACATTTTCCTAGGCATAGTGTTTGATTTTTCAATAAAAATTGGAACTTTGAGAATAAAATTTGTTGAATATTAAATAGTCTATATCTTGCATCCCATCCACATATAGTTTCATGACAACTAATCAAAAAAGGTAAAAAAGAGAGAAAATTAAAATTTTCAAAATTTGAAATTTTCGTGGTCGTCTTTGATTTTACGATAAAAATTGAAATTTTTGAGTAACAAATTCATTGAACATTAAATGATGTGCATTTTACATCCCATCCACTTATTTTAATGACAACTAAGAAATAGTCTGCAAACCACACAAAAAACGTAAACCGTACAGACTCGACCAAGAAGGTGTTGACAAAGGGATTTGAACTCGTGACCTTATGGTCTCGCGCTCGCTACCACACCAACTCGGCCATCCCCCGAGGGGGCAATGTAAATTTAATTCTTAAATGTGAATAAAGGAGGGAAAGCATCGATTTTGAAATTTGTAGGGAAAAAAGTGAAGCTATTTAGAAGGAAAAACGCACATTGTAAACGTGCATACATCAGGTCATGTTGATTTTGATTGATTTTTCCCTTTCTTAATCCATTATATAGATTACATCTTGATTAACTTTGTTTCCTCTTGTTGAAGTATTGTGCAGATTACATATTGTTGTAAAGGCTTTGTACCAAATACATTACCTATAATGAAAGTAAACATATTAATAATAGAACATTTTCAAAAAGGTCGAAAGAGGTAAGTGGTCTAATGGATAAGCTATTGGATCAACATGATATAATCGCTTTTTGCAAAGATAAAAATTGGCAAGTCAATCCATTTGTACAGTTGTCCATGTACTAATAAAAGAGTCGACAGTTCTCGTGCCCTTACTTCTTCTAGAGTAAATCCAGTTTGGGAAGTTAGCATCCAAATAAAAGCCTACCTGAGCCCAAAAGCTTAAATTAGTGAGTCATGGTTTATTTTCCAATGTGGGATAGTATCCATGAACATAACTACCCCTCTTTATGGATACACTACCATATTAAAGCCCACTTCCCCCACAAGCCTAATTCCTACTCCAGCAACCCATCTCTTCACTATGGACCCATTTACAGCATGTTTGGTTCACTGTAATGAATAATGTTGGAATTGAATATAAATTCGGTAGGATTTGAATTGAGTTGGAATTAAATTAAATGGGTTTGGTTCAAAAGAATTATATGGGTTGCAATCATTATTCTTGTGTTTGGTTGAGGTGAATAGGACTAATGAATTGTGTTAAAATGACTAAAATACCCTCATCTTAAGCATTTTATTACTAAATGAGAAAATGATGAGAGAGAGAAAGAAGAGTGAGAAAACAATGAGAGAGACAAAGAAGAGTGAGAAAATGATGAGAGAGAAAAATGATGTGAGATAAAGTAGAGTGATAAAAATGATGAGAGAGAAAGTAGAATGAGAAAAATGATGAGAGAGAAAGAAGAGTGAGCAAAATGATGAGAGAAAAAGAAGAGTGAGAAAAATGATGAGAGAGAAAGTAGATTGAGAAAAATTATGAGAGAGAAAATAGAGTAAGAAAAATGATGAGAGAGAAAGAAGAGTGAGAAAATGATAAGAGAGAGAGGAGTGAGAAAAATTATGAGAGAGAAAGAAGAGTGAGAATGGATTTGAGAGAGCTGAAGGGTAAAATTAGAAAGAATTTTTTTTTTTTTGGCCAATTCCTTATTGTAAGGAATTGCAATTCTTGACTAAAGTGGCTGAATTCTAATTCAGGCTTTGGAAGGAATTGGAATTTATGGGAGTTTTAATTCCTTTGAACCAAACAAAAGAATTAAGGCCGAATAGGAATAAGATTGTAATGAATTTACAATTCCCTTGAACCAAACATGCCGTTAGTGTCCGTGCACGTAGTAAAGAAATCAAACCTACTTGTACACGAGTTCCCACTAAGGCCCTGGTCTAACCAAAAGAGGAATTACTTGCTTTTCCGAGTAATTTAACATTCCGACTCTGATACCACTTGTTGCGGAGGTTTTATACAAGAGAACCCAACTAGAACAATCCAATAAGCAGTACGAGTTCACTTGAATTCAAAAGTTTAAACTAGTGGGTATGGTTATTTGCCACTTATTAAGTGCTTTAGTTATACTTAATTTTTTAATATGAAATAGTATTTATGTACACAACAGACATGGCATCAGACTAAGATAGTACAAATTCATAAATTCTTTGTCGCTGAAGCAGCTTACCCCGTCAATCGTTGTGTTGCATGCGCCAAAAAATGGTAACGTGATTTCTTCGGTTCATAATCCTTCTTATCCACGCAATTCAGCCCTTTTGTCCCTAGTTCATGTGGACTTGCTTGTGTATACATCGCCATTTCTTGTAATAGTGCCTTTGCCATTTTCTGAGTGTTTTATTGTAAACAAGCACCACTGGTCGACTATTTGAACAGCACCGTTTTTTTTTTCCCCAAAATTAATTTAACCTACATTAAAAAGGGAAGGATCCATGCAAACATCAGTCAATGGCTAGAATATATATATATATATATATATATATATATATATATATATATATATATATAAAATACTATCCAATTAAATCAGAGGGAACAGTCCTTGAGTTTGTTTTCATGGCTTGGGAATTGGTCCTTAATCCGAACTAAACTTTTGCCGGTGATCAAGGGACAACACAAATCAAAAAGTTTCTACCTACTAAAGGCGTGATTGGCATCTACTATAATTTTCAGTCTAGTCTCTCCAGTAATTAATGGGTAGAGTAATTTAATCCACTTTTCTGCTTACAGAATCTGTGATCACCAAACAAAATGGTTTTTCTTCAATTTCACTGTATAACATTTTCGTGAGCATTTATAAATAATCTTCCATTTCTCAGGTTTTTAAATATACAAAAGTTCTTGCAAGGGATTATGTCCTCTCTTTATTGTATCAAAACCTTTCTTTAATTAAAAGGCAGCAAAACGCTCGCCATTTCAAGATGGTTCTATTTAGAAGTTCAATCTGAAATTCTTTTCTTTCATAAAATCTACAAAAGTTCTTGTCAGAAAAAAGTGGCTATTGGAATGTTGATAAACAAAAAATAAAAACAAAAAATGAAGAATATAATCCAAAGCAGATAATCCTTAAAGTTCATGCAATTAGATGACTAAACCTAACAGCTTATGAGAAAATTGAATTTTTTTTTTTCATTCTGTTTATAATTTAACTTTCTCTGAGTAGCCCATCTTAATCAATCTTTGTTCTTGTAAATTAGGTTTACCAAATAAATTGGTTTATCGATCCTAGCCAGAATTGTGTTGTAAATTTCTAATTTTTATATCGGTGGGAATTCATGCATGCATCCTATGTGATTACTACTTATTACGGAGTATCGAATTTCATGCTATTTCGGAAGTTCTACAATAAACTTTAGGGCACCTGAGTAATGAATTTTCGAAGTACGTACGTGAAAACCCATGCAAATTATTTTTTTAAAAAAAATTCAGCATCCGAAGTCAAGGACCTGGAATTAATCGATACTATGCTATATTGGATTATATAACCTAAACAATATTAATTATTTGAATGTTGAAATTCTTTATCATTAGGATTATGTGTGTACAAGTACTGGATTTTGAGGACGCAAACGTTAGCAAAAACTAACTTTAGTTATAAGTAAGTCCTTGATTAATTATACACGCTCATTCTTGTAAATTTAGTTTTTACTTCCCTTTTATTTAGAATAATTGCGTTCTTTTGATTATTAAACAACCAAATTATCTCTCACAATAGGGAGAATTGTCATACATAAACATGTCCTACTCCTTTTATCCATTAAAAAAGAATTCCGTTTCAAAAATTTTTTGTCTGAAAAAAAATCCATTATTTAATGAAAATTTTTATAATATTCTTACTAATAATTACTATATATAACTCAAAATTAAAGTATAACTATGAAAAGGAACAAATAATAAAAAAATCTGGCAGCATGTATTACATAAAAATAATAAACAAATTTATCCAATGATACTAAGTATTTTAAAGGCAATGGCCTATCAAGTCTTACAATTAAATTTTTTTTAATAAATTTTTGTGTTAACCACTATTTATAGATTTGAGTTCTTTTTTTTTTTTTTGGCCCTAAGCCAGGTTTGAGATCCATATATTTTGTTATTACCTTATCACGCATTCTGGAAAATGAAAAATTATTATTAATGGAAAAGAAAGGATCACTAAAAGATGAGTGATTAATCCCAGACACATGTATATCATTCATACAACACATAAATTGGACGACATAAAGATCTGAACAAGGTATTGAGTTAATGTTAAAAGAAGCGTTGAGTATGCTAAATAATCGAAGTTCACATTTAATTTCATAGACTAGTTTTGATAATTATAGTTCTCTTCAATAAAACCTTTTCTTCAAAATTAATAAATTCATGGTGTTGGTCTGGCTGTTGAAAATCGTCCTCCATTTCCAAAATTTTCTCTAATCTCTATCCCTGCTGGTAACGATTTTGGCAATATGCAAAATCTCATTTTTAATACATGATTCCTTCAATGAGGATTGAGTAATCTGATTTTGGCAATATGTAAAATCTCATTTTTAATTGTGATATGATCCTTTCGGTCAGGATTGAGTGAGTATCAGCTAACCTTTGTTATGCAAATTGAAAACATATTAAACGGAACACTTGTGCTTTTTGTTTAGCGTACAATAAAAAAATTAGATAATGGAAACTTTGTTGGTATAATAGACCCTAATTTTGATTTATTTTCTCCAAAATAATGGATTTTTCTTTATAATTAATCTTGTCAAGATACAAAATCTAACGTGGTGTAATCGTGCGATTATCGTTCCATTATATATTTTCTTGTATTTCTCAAATAATCCAAAATTAACTAGGAAATGCTTCTTGAAACATAAATATGAGACAGTGATGGAAAAAAAAATCAATTATCATGAAAATTGAACAAAGAAGTCAAACCATTAAATTCAGCAATGGGTTTGTGAGATTTATTTTGCTTCCATGTATGGAGTCATGCCTCTAACGCATGCAATTACTATGACATATTATTGCAGTTTTGTTTTTTTGTTCTTTTATATATTCATTATAAACATATCATTAATAGGTTTCCTCTTTTGTGTAACAACCTATTTATCTATCCCTCCCTAATTCCAATCCTTACCACCTATAAAAACCCCCCTCCCCCATGCATCATTTCCATCCCAAAGTGATCCCAACACAAGTGAAACATTTTCCGTTTTTTTCTCTCCAAACTAGTTCTCCTCTTTGCTTCTTAAATAATTCCTAGTTTTATCAATCATGGGAGATCATGATCGAGTTTGCAACACAAAACTCACTCTTGGAACTGGGTTAGGCTTTTCCTTAACTGAATCAGACAAGGAGAAGTCCAAGGATGCCCTTTCCTTGAACCTAACCTTTGGTTTGGGGGCATCCAGCTCCAGGGTTGCTGGAGATGCTAATAAAAAGAGCTCCAGAACTGATGATCAATATGAAAACAGCAGCAGCAACAACAACAACAACATTGATGGTTCGAGAAAAAGACTCAAGCTTTCAAAAGAGCAAACAAGTGTTCTGGAAGAAAAATTCAAAGAGCAAAGCACCCTCAGTAAAGTAATTTTTTTTCCATTTTATGTCATATATGTGTATGTATATATGTATAGAATTTCCAGTGATAAATTTATTTATTTTTTGGTGCATAACCCTTTAATTTTATTGGTTTTAACAAAATAGAACTAATTATTTTAAAATTTTATTTATCGTCATGTTATTTAATGTGCGTTTAATGTGCAAATTTAGTAAAATAAAAAATAATAACAATTTCATTAATTTATTGAATTTTATGTGCGTACTAAGGATAGAAAATCAACGTAAATTGTGCAGGCAGAAAAAAATGATTTGGCCGCCATGTTGGGTTTAAAGCCGCGGCAAGTTGAGGTTTGGTTTCAAAATTACCGTTTGAGGTGATGATTTAGTGATATATTTTTCGAACATATATTTCATTTATTATATTAAATTCTATTTGTTTTTGTATTGTTAATTTGTGGGTAATAATCGATCAATATTCTAATTTGTTTGTCATAATTAAGGACCAAGCATAAGCAAACGGAGATTGACTATGAAAGATTGAAGAAAACATGCGAGGAACTGAAGGAAGAAAACAAACAATTGAAGAAGCAAATTGAAGAACTTCACCGTTGGAAGGGCAACTAAAGGCAGCATTTTCTGCTCAGGTGAAAATGTTGCGACAGTTTGAGCCTCTTCGCTAGAGGAAATTCCTAAGTGCTAAAGATGGAGAGTGGCGAGGCAATCTCTGGTTCTCAAGCCTATATAAAGAGGCAAAGAAAGAAAGAAAAAAAAAAATCATGACTGATTGTAAAGAAATGTGTGGTGGGGTGATAGGAGCCTCAATTTGATTCACAATTAATTTATTTGTTAAAAAAATTTATTGGATGTTTTGAATAGAAGTATAGATTAACCGCATTTGCTACCATAAACAATAATTGCTTGACCATGAATTAATTGGGAGCACATTGATTTTTTTTTTTTATATATTTTGTGTGCATCACATGTGCTCATTGTATGGAAGGAATAATCAAACGACGATTTAGACAATTTTTTTTTGGAGAAAAAAGTAATATGAGTAATTAATAATCATATTCTTCAATTGGTATGGTGTTAGACAATGCAATAATCCCTACAAGAAAATAAGATTTGAGTGCAGAGAATCACAATGACAACTTTAATTCTGGTCATTAAAATCACCCTTTAGTGACAAGATTCACTAAAAACTTTTTTTTATTTATTTATTGATTTTGTGTGCATCACATGTGTCGATTTCAACAAATCACTTTGGAGATAAAAGTAATATATGAACTTAAAATATGAGTAATTAATAATCATTTTCTCCAAACTGGTTTTCCTCTCCGCTTCTTAAATAATTCCAAGTTTTATCAATCATGGGAGATCAAGATCAAGTTTGCAACATGAAATTCACACTTGCCTAAATCAAACAAGAAGATGCCCTTTCTTTGAACCTAACCTTTGGTTTGGGGGCATCCAGCTCCAAGGTTGCTGGTGATACTAATTGAAGGGGTTCCAGCACTGATGATCAATGTCAAAACAACAACAACATTGAGACAACAATGAGACAACAATGGCATCAAGCGCAAGGAACAAAAAGCAACACTTCCAGAGGTATACTAAAAGGTTTATGGAAGACCATCTAGAAATTAGGAATCAAAGGTAAGTTGAAACACTTCCTATAGAGGTGTTGACATGGCATCCTACCTACCAAGGATCAGCTGGTGAAAAGAGGCGTCCAAGAAGATCCGATGTCATATGTGTGGAGAACATGAGGAAACATTAGAGCATACACTGATTAACTGCCGCAGAGCAAGGATGGTCTGGAAAATAGTAGCTATGAAAATGGATACTCCGGAGTCATGAGAATGGAATTTCAAAGACTGGTGGCAGGACATCTGCACAAAGGAGAAAGATGATTTTTGGCAAGACACAGCATCATTGATTGTATACATTCTATGGATGCTGTGAAAAACTAGAAACCTTTGGCTATTCCAAAAAAAGTGGAGAGAAGAAAAGCTAATAGTGGACATAGCAATAGAGGAATGGCTGGAGTTCCGAGCCATAAGTGAAAGGGAAAGAGATCAATGTTAAAATAGTTAAAGCACAATGAAATAGGGGCTAGGAGATCATGATGAGACTCAGTAGTTCCTATTGTAGAAAGAGAAGAAAATGCAGGACAAACTAGAGGGGGAAAAGTATCCAATTGAGGCAAAAGTTTGTAGACGCTACTCACTCTGGATGAAAATGAACTTTTGGACACATAGAAGGATAGTATAGGAATGAGAAAGATAGGAAATTGAAAAATATTTTGTTGAGCCTTGGACTCGAAACAAGTACCAAGGAAGCTATAGCCAGTGGGAAAATTTATATGATGAATGTTTCTTTTGGCAAGTAAATACAACTAACGTTTAAAAAAAAAAAAAAAGAATCACTTTTTTTAAGAAATACGAAACCGATTAATCATTCGAATCTTTCTCATTTCGGAGTTAATAAATTATGCCTCCCCTTATTGAATCATAACGACTTTCTTTAATTTTGAAATTAGGAATGTACATGAATAAGTGTAATACAATCCAAATTTTAGCAATCAACCATTCGCGTATTAAGGGATTGCAAAATAGAGTCCGTATCGGAAGATTTATACATTTGTCGAGAAGAAATATCTAGGTGGCATTAATTAAGATTATCCAAGTCAATAATTTTAATTTATGGAGCCGATATAATTACTTTTAACCAAAAAAATTTCTCAAACTGGACTTAACTCCACTTCAATTAAAGAAGAAACTGACAATAGAAAACTTGACATATTTTTATAAAGTGTTTTCACACACATGCAAAAATTTATTTGAATAATCATGATAGTTAACATTAACTTGCTTCCTTCCTTATCTTTTTCTTCCCTAATTACTTGTCAAAATTAATACTCTCTCGTCCAAAAAAAAAAAAAATCATTTGTTGGCTACATATACATATGTAATGCACCATTAAAGGTATAGTTTTTTGTATATAGCCTTACTTTTGATTATGTGCCATATATAATCTTTGTTAGTAAAGAAAATATAGTAATTTTAATCAAAAAAGAATTCTATTTTCAAGAGAGAGAAAAATTTAAAAATAATTATTTTTTGGAGATGAAGGGAATATTATATTATTTTTATTTTTTTTGAATCAGCCCAAAATAATGTAACTTGGACTATATCAGTAATTGTATTGCAGTATAGATTTTGAAGAGTCAAACTCACGACTTCTTGTGGGATAACCATACACTTGTCTATATGCTGAATTCAATATTCAGTTTTAAGTATAACATGTATTTAAGATTAGACGACTAAGACACTTATATCACCTAATTAGTAGCATTTTATACATTGTGAATACACACATATATATTGCAAGAATCAAAATTGAAATATATAATTGAAATTTGTTATTTATAGATGTTATTTTATATATTTCAATTTGTTATTTATAGATGTTATTTTGGAAATTTGGCGTTAGGGTTAGTGCCATCACTCGCAATCCATGAAAGAAAAAAGTAATTACTTACTTATAAAAACATAAGTTCATTATAAAACATAAATATTATACTAAAAAAATTCAATGAATTCCTTGACAACACAAGATTAACATGATAAAAGCTATATAGTCACTTTGAGTATACTAATTAGGAGTCACATGAATATCACGAAACAGAATGTTCAAAAAAATTTCACTTTAAATATATGTATATGTTACCCTCCCATTATGCATTCCGTCTAGGTTTAAATGTGCATGAGCGCCGTGGATCGTAGGGTACAATCACGCATGCTCCGTGCATGGTTCCCAATGCTAAAGCCCTATATTGGCGTCTTGAAAAACAAAGACAATATTAACAAAAGAGATCGTAATGCTTAAATATGTAGATAAGGGTACGTGGGGGCGGAGGCATGGGGGGTTTCTTAGGATGGGCTGCATGTATCAAGGCCAACTTATAAGCGCACGTTGTCAGTTTTAATGGAGAACCAGACGGATTACTGATAGAGGATTAAAAAAAGTCAAGATACGAATTGAAGAACCAAAAATGTGCATTTTGAATCTGAATGATTAAAAGGATCATTCGCTAGCTAAAATGTAAAGAGTAGTTTATCTAATAATCATGTTTCATCGACAATCAAAAAGGCATCATTTTGGAATCAAATGACAAAATAAGTTGAAGATAATCAAAGACGATCAAATTTGAAATTGAGAAAAAAAAAAAAGATGGTCATATTTTTTTAGGAGGAGATTTAAAATTTAGGTTTACTGGAATTCTAATAATTCATAATGAGTCAGAATGACAAATCTCAATAACAAATACAATAACAATTATAATATCAGTTATATGAATCATATATCGGCATTTCTTTGTAGATATTTTGTATCTTTTTTAATGATTTCCCCCATAATTAGATTTTTTTTCTTCAAAAAAATTATAAGACGTTTTAAAGCAAGAATAAATAGTTGCATTTACTACATACTCCCATTAAAGTTCATTAAATCACTTTCTCCCCCATCATTTTTCATTTAAAATATTAACCAAGAGAAAAACTTTAACAAAATCATTTCTTTTTCGTTATTTTTTAAATTAAAAAAAAATTAAAGCACATGAGCTAAACGTTATAACAATTGAAGTAGGAGCCCCTTGGTCGAGCATTTACTATATATTCTAATAATTCATAGGTTTGGTGGATGTTGAAAATCGTCCCATATTTTTATATATTCTCTTGCTTCATTCCTATTTGTAATCTGACTATTCCAATAAGCATTAACTTATTATCATCTACATTTTTTGGTGGTATCTTTTTCCTAAGCCATGAGTTAAAGAGAGAAAAAAAAAATCATTTTGTTATGAAATTTTACACAAAAGTCAAATTAACTTGCCATAATAAACCTAAAACTCCAAAGTCAAGATACAAAAAGGAACATTTCTTCACCCGATGTGTCTACTTCCTAGAAGCTTTACATGCTCAATGAAGGGCTGTGGATTCATACCTCTACCTCTATCACATGCAACTACAGTAACATATTATTGCAATGTTATTCTATCTATCTCTCATACATACCTTTGTAATACTTCCTTATTTTTTAAAAAATATATATATAGTTCACTTTTAAATAGTTACAAATTTTTTTGTAAAATATTATATACTTAATTTATCATTCAATATAAATTTTTTTATATTTATATTTATTTTTAATTACAAACAATTCATTTTTAATGATAGACAATGCATAGTTAATTACTATTAATAAAGACTATAGATTTTTATTCTAAAGTGGATTCTATATTTGCAGGAAAATAATTTTTGAAACTAAATTTTTTTTTTGACAAAGAGAGTAACCTTTTTCATTTCATAATAATAACATTATTTATTTGTTTCCATTTTATGTAAGAAACCTATTAATCTATTACTCTAGAAACTAAAAATACTAAAAAAAAAACTTAAAACCTATAGAACCCTCTCTCCCACTGTTTCCAATCCCAAGTCCCAACCAAGTTAAGATATGTTCATCACCTTTTTCTTCTTCTTTTTTTCCACTCAATAAGTTTTGGTTTCTCTTTTTTTTGTTTTTTTTTTCTCTATTTCTTTTAAAAGTTTCAAGAATGTTTTAAAGCACGTATATAGCACGTGATAACAATGAAAGGAAGTATTCGATCACGTATTGACTATATGGCCAAATATTATGGACATTATTAATTTGCTTCCGCTTTCGTGCAACAAACCGTCAAATATGACTCGAAAGAAAAAAACAAAATCCTTACAACCAACCCCCACCTGGACCGGGAACTTTTTCCCATCATTTTCCACTTCTTTCTTTGTTTTTAGGAGAAAGTCCTCCTTCCCACCTGTACCAGAGGCCTCTTAGTCAGACGGGATATAAATCGAGGGATATGCACGAGTTAGTAAAGACATGAGTTAGCAAAAGCATAAGGAAGAGAGCCAACAGGTTAAAACTCCAGGACATTTTAGCAGAAAATCTGCCCCACACAAGGTTCGCATCTGCGTTGCCGGAAGATTTTCCTCAACGTCACCTCAAACTTACCAACTTGTCTATGCCCGTGGGGCACTTCTTTCTTCCTCATAGAACACATTGTTTCTCTTTTATTTTCTTGTGTTAAAAAAAAATTAGAAAGTTTTGAATCACGTGCATAACACATGACAATCACGAAAGTAGGAAGTGTTTGGTAGTTTATTTATTATATGAGTAGTTATATTTTTAGTGAAAATTCATAACAAAAAATTATACTAACATGAGGCAAAAGTCAAACTTTGGACCTTCAAGAAATAACCATAGAGCACTTATCACTCAGCTACCATGACAAGCATTTTGCTTCTTTCCTTCATAATAAATAGCTACATTTATCTTTCAACTTGGAACATTAGTTCGATTTTATTCCTTATGTTTAAAATTTTTTTATTTGGTTTTTTAACTTACAAATTCAATTTTAGTTGGTCCTTTTAATAAAATAAAATTTAATTTAATGCATTCAATCAATGACTTGTACAATTTATAAATATTTTATTTAAATTGTATTTCTATTTATTTGAAAAGCTCTAATTTTAGCATTTTTCAATTTAAATAGTTAAAGAGAAATTTTATCTATTAATAATATATTTTTGAAAACTAGTAAAAATTGATGTACAATGTGAAAATTACGATTTTTTTTTTGACAAACCAACAAGGCAAAATATTTTATTAGAAAATAAGAGCAGATAACACAGGAAAATGAATATGCCTTTAAAAGATAGGAGAGCAAACCTACGCCAGACACTACTCACCTATTGAGAACTATATTAATTATTCAATAACTGCCAACAGATTCTCTACTCTGTTGAAGGTGATAAAAATACGAAAATTGAAGGTGATAAAATGTAAAATAAAACTTTTAAGAAACATTTTACAATAGAGTAAAAGTTTAGAATTGTTGTTTGCAATTTACTTCTTTTACTTTGGTTTCTTTCACTGTCCTTTGCCCCTTTGTCTTAAGTATATGTAAGTCATGTGACTAAATACATTAAATTCTATTTGGCTTAATTCCATCATAATGACCAATTAAAATCAAAATTGCAAATTAAGAGACCATATTGAAACATTTTAAATATGAAAGATCAAATGGAATCAAGGTTTCATTTGAAAGATGAATTATGCAATTTCCTCATAAATGTATTATTAACGTGTTTCCACTTAGTTGCAGCAAACCAATTATCCAATGTCTCAAAAACAAATCTTGACCATCTATGTAAACTCTCCAATTTCCCTTCGTCATTTCCCAATATCCAAAGTCCTAAGCAAGTGAAGATATCTTCATTATGTCTCCTCTTCCTCTCCAATATCTTTTCTCTCTTGAATTAATGCCAAATTTTAGCAATCACGAGAGATATATATTAACAATCATAGATGATACTAATTATGATGAAATTTGCAACACAAAACTTGTCCTTGAAATTTGTTTAGGCAATTCCTTGCGTGAAGAGGAGTATAAGGATATCTAGGGGTGGAACCAAGACCTAAAGGTTAGTGGGTGCAGAATTTTTTTTCTTTTAAAAGTGAATATCATGAGGGTATAAATTACATTAACAATAATTAAAATATTTGAACCTATATATTTTAGAAATATATGGTGAATAATAATTATGAAATATATGACGATTGTGTAAAAGTATATATTTCGTTTCTATAGAAAATAATTTTAACACTTTAGATAATAAATTGGCAATTTAACATATTTTTTAAACTTTTAAGGGGTCAAAATTAGAGAAGAGAGGAATTGAAAAAATTTAGGCTGGCAAAATGATGAAAGAGAGAAAGATTTAAAAATTTAAGGGGAGCAACTTAATAAATACCTATAAAAACTCAAGATTTCTATTACTAAGGGGGTGTTTGGTACAAGGGTGTAGGGGGAATGGAATGCATTGGAATAAAAATGAATGTTTGATATAAGGGGTTGGGTTTAGTGAAACCCGTAGGAGTGGGTTTTGTTGAAATCCAACTGCCCCCACCCCCACCCCAACCGAATCCTCTTGGATTTGAAAGGAATAGAATCAAAATGAACTCAAAACGATGTCGTTTTGAATATATTAAAAAAAAAAATCAATGCTAACAGGCATTTAACCCTTGCCCAATGGGCGCGCGCCACATGTTTAGTGGTTGCAAACTCATTAATGGTTTACAATCACCATTTTATTTTATTTTTTTTAAACAAATTTTACTAACTTGTATAAAATATTTTTCTTTATAAATTGACATGCACTTTGACTATTTTTTAAACAAGATATGATTTTCTTAAATATCGTATAATATAAAATAATAATATCCTTATTATAATATTAATATTAAATTTTAATTTTAATATAAAATATATTCCATTCTATTTCAAAATAATACCAAACAAAATAATTATTATCATTTAATTATATTCTAAACTTTTCTTCTATCAAATTCATTTCATTCCTAAACCTACCATTTTTAACATACGCCACCTAATTTTCAGTTTTCAAAAGTTGAGGGTGGGTAAATCACCACAAGATGACTGACAATGCCCTTGAGAGCAACCACACCAGCCCCAAAATGGGGCTGGTCGTTGCAGGAAAGGCCTCTAGATCAGCAAAAATTGCTGATCTTGAGGCCTTCTCAGAACAAACGGTCTTCTGACCGTTTGTTCCGAGAAATCCGGGGACGACCATGCTTATTTTTTTTTTGACAAGCTGGCTTACAAAAACGACGTCGTTTGGCGCCTGGGTTTTTTAAAAAAAAAATAGTTGGCTGCGCGCCTGTCAGCCAACTGACGTGACAGGCGCGCGCCACGTCAAAAGGGGTTGCAAACCTCCCCCCTGGTTTGCAAACCCCTTTTGGCCTCTTTTTTTTTTAAAAAAAAATTACCAACGTGTAGAAAATATTTTTCTCTACAAAATGACATACACTTTGACTATTTTTGGTGCAATGTATGATTTTCTTAAATATAATATAATATTAAATTATAATACACTTATTAATATTTTATAAATTTTAATATAAAATTATTAATATTTCTATTAATTTATAAGTTGTATGATTAATATATATTGAATTTTATAAATGAAAAATAGATAATATTTTAAAATTATTAATTTAAATAAGAAGTATTAAATATATTAAATAAATGGTGTAAAAGAAGGTAAAGAAAAGAGAAATTTGTTGCGTGAATAGTAAAGGTCGTTCATGAGCGTGAGTACTTTTTTTATGATGGTTGTCTGAATAGTAGAAACTGTTCAAAGCTGATGTGACACTGATGTGGCGTGATCTTAGGCTGGCCTTTTTTGGGGCTGCTGTGGATGCCCTGAGGGTGAGGAACTAAGGATACCCTTACATTGACCTCTCACCTGGTGTAGGGTCATCTAGCTCTAGGGCAGCTGGTGATTCCAGGCTTCCTAACAACGATGATGAAGGTAAAAACGTCTTCGATTCACAGACCATCATTATTATTTAGAGGTGAGAGAGGAGGGAGTCATATGTGTTTGGATTGTGTTTCATTCGCAAAAAATTAACTTTTTTTTAAATAAATATAAAATATTTAATCTTTTTTTATTTTAAAATTTAAAATTTTTTTCCTAAATTCTTCTTATATAATTTTAATAAATTTTTCTTTAAAATACTTTTTTACCAAAAAATTCTCATTAAAATTTTTATACATTTCAATATAAAATTTCTCAAAAAAATCATAATCCAAACATAACTTGATTTAGATTTTAGACATCTACACGATAAAAGAATAGAGACGTACTGAAAACTTGAATCCATAACTATTATAAATAGAAATCATGTCTGATTGACCGTATACACACACACACACATATATATGTCCTTATTTCTTTACTTTTTCTGATTTATTATTATTATTGTTTAATTTCATATACAAAACCTTAATTCATTTATTTATTTTTGGGTGCATCACCTTTATTTTCTTAGTTTATTTGGAAATAACTATTTTGAAATATTATTTATCATCATAACATAAATATGATTTTAAGTTATTGCATTTTTTTTTGGGGCATTTTCCTTGAGTGTTGTGAGGCACATGAAACAGTGTTTTTTTTTTTTTGACAAGCCAAATAGGCACATTTTATTATAGAATTTAAAGAGTCAAGGTTACAAGAAAGAACATAACAGTCGCAATCCTACTCAATGGAAAAAAACCATTGAGCCCGCCAAAAAATGCAAGGAACTAGAGTGCAGTAAGGACATAGGCTTATTTTTCCATAATTGCCAACAAGTTGTGCAGTCTAGACACTTCTGACTTTGCCAGCCTATCCGCCACACTATTTATGTCCCTCGGGATGTGGATGCATTCCTCACAGACATCATGAAACAGTGTTGGTACAAATATTAAACTAAACTTATTTAACAATTTATATTTTGATTAAAATTTGATAAATATTAGTGTAGTCATTTTCTGATTCGTTTAGTAGAGTAGTTTCTATATGGAATATGGGTATATAATATATCCTAATCAGTTTTGAAAAAAGGATTTAAATTGATTTTTGTGAGGTTCCAAAAAACAAAAAAAGGTTGTAAGAAAATGAGAATTGTGACTATAGTAGAAGTTTCTTTCTACCTGTTATTAGCAATTAAGTTTGTAATTTTAAAAAGTTAAAATAAATTTCGTTATTATTGTTATTTTATAACCTCCAAATTAATTGCTTTATTGTGTTAACATAAATGTTTTTTGGTTGGATAACTCTTATACGTATGATTTTTATATCCTACAAGTGGACTAATTTTCGTACCCAAATACAAATAGTCTCCTTCGCTTCATTTTAAATGCCATATCTTTCATAGGAATAAAAGAGAAAATCTCAAATCGATACAAGCATGTTAATACTAGATATAGATACCACAAAAAATTTAATTTGAAGAGCCAAATTAAGTATGTGATCAAATTCTTGGGTTTACAATAATACATGGTGCGAAGTCCACACTCTCATGGACATAATTAATCAATTTTGATAGTTAAAAGTTCTCTTAAATTGCACCTTTCTCTTTAAAATTATTAATTTAGGGGGGTTGGTAAAGTTTAAAACCGTCCCACACTTACCATAATTCTCTGGCCTCTTGTTGTAATAAGAATTAAATATCTTTTATAATTTAACATTGTTGGATTGATAGAACCAAAATAGATTAACCCAAAGTGGCAAATGCTCCATAAAACACAAGAAAGAACCATGAAATTTGTATATGTAGAAGTCATGAAATTAAATATCATGTTTCCTCGTATGAAGTCTTACCTATAACGGATGCAATTACTGTAACATATTATTGCAGTTTAATTTGTTTCCTCATCTTTTAAAACTTCATAATAAATACATTATTAATTTGTTTCCACTATTGTGAAACAAACTTAATCTCTTGCTAAATCAATTTTTTTTTTAAAAAAAAAAAAAAACAAATCCTTACTATCTACATATAAAATCCCTTCTCCTCATATCATTTTCCATCCAAAAGTACCAACCAAGTGAAGATCCATCTCTCTTCATCACATCTTCTCTTCTTTTTCTCAAGCATTACCTTGGAATAATTCATATTTTGATCATAACAGTCATGGGAGCTTATGATGAAGTTTGCGACACAAAACTTGCCCTCGGAATTGGTTTAGTCAATTCCTCGCCTAAATCAGTAGATCACGAGGAGCTCAATGATCCGCTCTCTTTGAACCTCTCTTTTAGTCTTGGAGCATCCAGCTCCTGGGCTATTGGTGAGTCTAGCAAGAACAGTTCTAGCAACGATGACGAAGGTGACAACAACAACAACAGTGGTTCAAGAAAGAAACTTCGGCTTTCAAAAGAGCAATCTTGTATTCTTGAGGACCATTTCAAAGAACACAGCACCCTCAACACTGTATGTTTTTCATCTTTCTAAAATAGTTTTCCTTCTTGAAAGAATATCGTGTATTTTTCCTTTTATTATTAGCATGTATGTGTCGTGATTGATGTAGAACCAATTGTTTTATAATTTTTTTGTGCAAGTTCTGTGCAATAAAACAAGTTCATTACAAATTATGATGTAATTATATATTCTATGTGCATTCTATGTGTGTTCTAATCAAGCACAGATTAAATTTAATCTGTAGGTGCAAAAAAACAATCTCGCGGCAATGTTGAATCTGAAGCCTCGACAAGTTGAGGTTTGGTTTCAAAACCGCCGTGCCAGGTAATGATTTAATCCCACACATTTTGAACCTCTATTTTTTTCCTTTTATATATAGCCAACTGATCATCAATCTCTTGGGTTAAAAGGACAAAGCTCAAGCAAACGGAGACCGACTGCGAGCGGTGGAAGAAAAGCTGCGTGGAGCTGACTGATGAAATCATGAGGTTGAAGAAAGAAATTGGCGAACTTCACGCATTGAAGATTAAAGAAAGGACAGCTGCATTGTTTGGTACGGCGACGAACCATGGCACGGCGGATTCCGTTTGCCCAATTTGTTGCGGGAGAATTGACAGGGATAGAGGGAACGGCGATGCGGCCTCTTGTGTGGGTGTGGGAGTTGATGTGGTCCTTAAGCCTAAGCACAAGCAGAGTGGCTTGGAAATGCAAGGCTGATTGATTGTAAAGGGTGGCTGGGGTAAGGACTAGCTATAGTACTATACATGTCTCCAAAAATGTTTAAAAGATTTTCAGTTACAATTATTATTAAAGGTGTTGAACAACTTGTAAACTTTGATTAAATGTTTTGATTAATGGCATTTGTAGCCATCATCAATTAACTGTTTTAAGTAACTTATAAAAGTTTTTAAATAGAGACGCAAGGATTTTCTTGGGCTATATATATCACTTGTGCAACTGTGCTGTTTTTGTGGAGACTCTAATTAAATGACAACGCCAATTTTATTTTTGGATTTTTTTTTTGGGTAGTATAATAACGACATGTGAAGTTAAAATGAATTTATAATTAAGACATATATGAGTGGGTAATAAAAAATAAAGGCTAAGTTATTATTTTAACAAAAGTTGTCAACTTTGTTATTCAAGCATTTTAATTCATATATATATATAAATTAATATCGCTCACATATTGACACATACATATATTTTCACATATTGTACACTTTTTTTGTTTTAAAAAAAGAGTTTAATTTCAAAAATCTTTCTTTCGTTTGAAAATATTTTTGCCCTTAATACATTAATGTACCTCTCTGATTTTACGGCTAATTAATATTTTATGCCAAAATTATAAATTAACAACACAAAGGTACAATACTAACCAAAATCTTCTATTATGATTAAAAGGGAATTATTCAATTTGGGATAAAAATCAGAAAGAAACTGGAAGAAGGAAACGAGGAAATGAGAGAGGGAAAACTCAGGCTTCGTTTGGAGTGTGAAGTACTTGAGAAAAATTATATTAGAATGTGTGAAAATTTTGGTAGGTATTTTTTTTATAGAAACAGTATTTTGGAAGAAAAAATATGAAGGAAATTTTTTTAAAATTATGTGAGAGAAATTTTAGTGGGAAATTTTGAATTTTAAATTTTAAAATAAAAATGTGTTTGGATAATTTTTTTTATTTGAGAAAAGTTAACTTTTTGCTTATTTGTAAACAAAAAATGACTTATCCAAACATAGCCTCACATTTTATTATCACCCAAAGAACACTACAATTGTGTTTGTAGCTGCCTTTTATACCCTTTTACAGTAACTACCAATTAAATCTCATCCCTCCAATTACAACTGAAATTTTAAGATCTATCTGACCATTCATTTTCTTTTTATTTCTCTTTTTCCTCTCAAAACGTCGTCGTATTACTTATTTTTTAAGAAATGACGTCGCTCCATTAATTGAAACGTTGCCGTTTTGTGGCCTCCGTTCCCAAACGTCGTCGTTGCATCAGAACCTCCTTCCCAAAACGCTGCCGTTTCTCCTCCTTCAAATAACATTTCTTAGATGAGTTGGCATGGGAGTCGATTTTAAGTCATTCCCTGCTAACAAGTCTTGAAACTACTAGTGCATGTTCACAGGAAATCTCCTGTAAATAATATTAATTAATTAATTAATTAAAGAAATGGGGAAACCATGAGTAGGTTAGATATTTCTATTTGAACTAAAAAATATAGGAAAAAACACAGCAAAAAATGAATAATAAAACCCCAAAATGTTGATCATTAGGATGTTGCCCTTTGACCTAAAGAAAAAAAATTGTGGGGGGGGGGACTTTTATTTTTAAAAGAAAACAACAAATACAAATATGCAAATAGTAAAACCTTGGGAATTTTACCCATGCACTATTAAAATTTATTAGAGAAATATAATGAAAATCACTTTTTTCGGTTTTTACAATTTCATTGATATATTGTGAATGCAAACGCTAATAAATTAAAATCTATATATTTTAATTTTTCTTAAACTTCACTATTTATCAATTAACAAATACTTCAAATTGTTTCAAATATCGCGTTTATTACATTCATAATAGTATACCATACATTGTCTAAACAAAAACATATTAACCCCTAACTTGCAAATTTTCCATTCTTAATTTGAAATTATAATTAGTATATGGGAGATCAAAAAATGATCAGCCGTTAAGAATTTAGAATCTAGAGATTAGGAGTTCAAACCTCACAATTCATGCTACAAAATGCAGCAAATTTGTAATAGTCTCTCTCTAATTCTCATACACTTTTTCTAATGTGTGTACTATAACGTGTACAAAATATATACATAATTATTATCGTCACACTAAAAAATTTTCTAATGTATGTTTTACTAACGCGTCCAAAGTATATACATAATTATTACCACCACATCAAAAATTGACATTGAAATTTGAGAATCAAGTTAGTTACTAAATAAAATCACTGTGAATATTATTATTCATATCGAAGTATGTGTCGATAATAAATCAAATGCCGCAGCAAAAATAAAAGTTATATTATGCCTTCCGTCACAACTTAAATGTGCATGAACGCCATAGCAAGTGGGGCACAATCATGCAGGCCGAATGAATGTATTGTAACAAACGTTGAAAAACAAAGACAATAATTAAAGAGGGTAAAAGAAAAAATTGAGGAGGCTACTAGGATTGGGCTTCACATCCATATATTGCAAAATTTGAAGAAGGCCAATTATTAGCTCAAAGAAAAAAGGAAAAAAAAATCTTCAACTTGAGTTAAATCACGCCGTCATGAGTCGCCAAATGAAATTATTAGCTTGGGCAATGGGTGATTCTCATTTATGATTAAGCTATGATAAAATAATTGCGAGACATTAAAGACAAAGTGCTAATCTTAGGTGAATGTTATTTCTATGAGAAAATTTTGGTTTGTTACGTGAATTTCTTAACGTGCAAATTGTTTCGATGCCGTAGTTTGTAGGGCACAAACACAATCGTGCATGCATGGAATGAAAGGTGATACCTAATTCACTGCTTTGGTTCCCTTTGCCTATGTCCAATATTATATATTTTTGGTTTAAAAAAATAAAAACATTTCTTTGAAGGGTATTAGAGTACAAGTGGATTGCGTTTCAGAACTCATTTTGCGTTTTAGGTGAAATTTGAAAATTAAAATTTATTTCGATAATATAAAAAGTTATTTTAAAAAATATAAAAATAGATTTTAAAATACAATCCTTACGTATTTTTAACTTTTTCTCGTTTTTGCGGTTTGTAATGTAAAAGTAGTAAGATAAAAGTTATTTTAAAAAGTACTAAAATATATTTTAAAATGCAATTCTTACTTGTTCTCAACTTTTCCAATTACATTTTTGGTGGATCGAATAGTATAGCTTGATGAATCAATTCAACCAATCAATGAAACATGAAAGTACCTACCACCTGAGTTGTAAACTTGTAATTCATTGTTTTTCATGGTAAAAATCTTTAAACATATTGAAACTAGCAGCTTGGATTAAGTGAGAAATATGACATTTGGATTTAAGTAAAAAAAAAATTAATTATACTCCTTCCGTTAAAAAAAAAAATGGCATTTGAATTTAATCCACAGAAGCTATAAATATTAGAATGAGTGGCACTGTTCTCTCCACTTGCAGTCTGAATAATACTCCAGTAGTATCAAAGTTTTCTTCAGTCCTCATTACTAATTGATTAGAATACACCCTTAGCATTGAATGGAATAAATTAAGCCCACAATAGAATATCAGCTACTCATTAGCTTCTTAATCATTGTCATATATTCATAACCAAGCAGGATGTGGAGCATTGGATCCTCTATTACACTTTGTTTGTACCATTCTCTATTATACATTTTAATAAGTTGGCATAAAGTAATCTTATAATTATATATTAGTATCCACTCTCATCCTAATTAATTTTAATATTAAGTTTTTTTTATTTTTTATATCAACCTAATATTAAATAAAATTTTATAATATTTATTGATTTTTTCTGTACTAAAAAATTTTAAATAAATATAACCTAATAACAAAAAGCGAACCTTTAGTTTTTAAAGTTTATTATAATGAAAATAAAAAATCAAGCATATAAATATTAATACAAAATTATAAAATCTATGCCAACTTATTAAAGTGTGTCATATAAAATGAAATCTAAAAAGAGTAATAGGAGATCATTTGTGATGCGTTAAAAAATGACATATATTATAAGTTTCTTAACTTCATATATTATAAGTTTCTTTATCTTTTAATGAATCTTACGTAATTTACCCCATTTACAGTGATTTAGTATTAGACTATTAGAATTAGTATTGCTAAGTAACTTATGCTTAGAGATAGCAATATTTCTACAGTTTCAATGGAAATCCAATGGGATGGGAGTTATTAAAATTCTCATATCCATTGGAAATAATTAGAAGGGATGTTATTAGGATGGAAATTTATTATGAGGGACATTCGATATCTATGGGTTTCATTAAAAATAGTTAAATGGGTAATTATTAAATAATGTTTGGTAATTATTAGTTAATGTTTAAATGACTAATGTTGATAGTTAAATAGTTAATGATTAATAAATAATGTTGGGTAATGATTAATATTGATAGTTAATTACCAATGAGAAATTTTAATAGAATGTCATCGGAAATTAAAAAATCCCATTCTTATGCTACACACTCTGTAAAACTTTCGCAAAATGTTCAATGACACCATCTTTTCCAAGATTCGAACTTTTATAAAATGTTAAATGACACCATCTTTCGCAAGATTTGAAACCCTAAACTAAAATATAGAGATAATATATTAAAATATCTTAAATTTAGGTGCTTGTAATCTTTTTTATCCGACTTTTCAATTGTAACAACACGATACCTGAACTTTAAAATGTGTAACAATAATATCCTCCTACTGAAAAAAAAAAAGACGAAAAAGTCCTCCTTAAAGACAAAAATGACAAAAAAAATTGATATAGTTTAATTTTTTTATTAACTTTTTAAAAGAAAAAACTTAATAAAATTATGTAAATTTTTGTTAAAAATTTTAATGTAAAAATACAAAAAATTATTATATGATACTTTGTTTTTTAACCTCTTTTTTTTATCATTTTTGCCTCTAAATTTTATTAAATTTCATCTTTAAATTTTATTTTTTAGTTTAAAAAAATTTATTATATAATATAAATAAATTTATTAAATTTTTATCTTTAAATTTTATCTTTTATGTCTTTTTAAAAATTTATTTTAAAATTTTAAATTATATGCTTTATATTGGAAGGCTTTTTCGTCTTTTTTTTCAGTCAGAAGACATTATTGTTACACATTTTAAAGTTCAGGTATCGTGTTGTTACAATTGAAAGGTCGAGTCAAAACGGTTACAAATGCTTAAATTCATGACATTTTAATATATTATCCCTAAAATATATGATGTAAACCAAAAAAATAAATAAATAAATGCTTAAAATTAACGTGAGGAAAACAGACGAGGGCCGGCGAGAAACCCCACCTCAAACTGGGCTATGATCATAATACACCGTAATACGATTAATAGTGAGGAGATCAATGTTATGCTAACACTTTTAAAGGATGCTTCGCAGCAGTGTCAGCCCTTTGAAAGGAGATGGAATAAATAGGAACTTGCGATAAATTGAAATGGAATTCCAAGCCCCCAATAGAATCAATCCCATGGTAGCTTTCATCATATGGACTTCCAAATTTCATAAAATGATCAAAAGTTTATATCCAATTCACCCCTATCAACTGGAAGTACAACTTACAGAATTTGTTTATCTGCAACAACAATCATATAGCCATTCCACATTCCAAAATCATCGAAACAAGGGAAATCAGGCACACAAAACTGTTTTATCAAGTCGATATTTACTAGATAGTCATATTCATGTCACAAAAACTTCTCAATAATTCAATCACACATAATGCGTTGAAGCAGCACAACTTTGATATATATTTCGAATGTACACCACACTTGCATGAACAATAATCATGTAATCAAAGAGACAATATATAGCCAATTGGACCATTTTCCTCCAAATATTCACAACTCTCTATATACCCTTTGCTCTAGCTCGTGAAAAATAGCTTTCACTTCCCTTTGGCCTCGAAATAACCATGAGGGCAGGATCATCCTCTTCCTCATGTCATTTCTTTTCTGTAGTGACACCGACTACAACATTGCTAACCTGGAAAGTAGATAAAATGGCTCAGAAAATTTGACATGCAGCAATAAAAATACGATTACCTTGTACCAAAAAGATGAGAAGCAATTAAGTATAGAACCTACCAGTTTCCCACTTTTGTCCACAGACATAGGATTCTCAACAACAACAGTTTGACTCTGAGAATGGGTCAATCCCTGCAGCGTAATCATAAATTATCAAAAGCATTTAGTAATCACCAACAATTTCAAGATCCTTCAAGAACCTAGCATCATATATGTGAGAAACTCACTGCTGAAGTAGAGGGCACTGCTGCTGATGTTGGTATCCCATTAGGCTGGTGCATGGGAATTGGAACCCTCATATTGTTCATCTACAATCAGAAGCAAATAAGGCAACGATGCAGAATAATCGCAAAAAATTTATCAAGAGAAAGTAGAATAATGAATAATACTGCAGAAATAACATATCTTTGCATCTCCTAGTTTAAGAGACATGTATCCTAGAATTTGCTTAGCTTTTAAATGATCTGAGACCACAATACCAATGTGTTGTAAGGAAAGGTTAACTAGTTGTAGGAATTATCAATCTAATTATATTTGTCAAACTGAAAAACCACATGTTCCATTAAAAAACAGAAGTCCAAAATTTACTGAAACTGTAGTAACCCTAAGAAGGCAACCAGAAGAAGATCAAATAACAAAAGTAGATATTGTTTAAAGGATAAAAGAACATATTGTCAAAGAGTTCAGCTATTATATATATTTTTCCAAGTTAACCTAAATTCATAGAAGACCAACATATATATATATATAAACTTAAACACGGAAGATTTTGTGGATAATAAAATCTTAAAACAATCCTTAAGATAAATACAAACTAAACAATAAATAAACAATGCCGTACCAGATGCATCATTAAATAATGGGTTAGAAGAAAGAGATCCAATGATACTCACACTGACGTTGGTGATATAATGACAAACGGCACATTTAACTGATGGAGCACCATATGGGTACACAAGAGTTGTGCGGCAATTTCCACAGTTGACATGAGCAACATTGGGTGCTTTCATCCACAAACAAAAGCCAAATGAAAACATAAAGTTAAAACTAACAGTTTAAACTCAAATATGGTGGTAATGGAAAAATACAGATCTATATAAATGAGAAAGATATTCATTAGACTCTAATTTCCAAATTAATCTGGATTATAACTCAAAATGTAATTCCCAGAGCCTCAACTTCGAAAGCATCCAGCAAAGACTAGAATTCCAGATGCAAATAATGTACAACAGATATCATATTTTAACGATTGTAAACTATATCTTAACATTGACACAGTCATATCTAGTTTCTTTATTTTCTATATGTTCCCACTATTATGTCCCCAAGATTGAAGAAACGAGAAGCTGCACACATCCAATTCTTTGATTTTCTGATTGAAAACACCTAATCCTTTCAATTGCTGGTTACTCCATCTACTACAATTATTATAAGGCACAAAACATGACAGCTCTGAGTTCTTCAAACTGAAACTCCTCATCCTATTTGTTGTCTAACTATTACATGTATAACTGAAGAACACACCACACAGCTTCATTAAGTTACAAGAACCAAATCAAGAGCAGGTATAGCCTCCATGATTTTTTGTCGAAAACTTAACAAAGAGAAAGAGATTGCATGAGGTTACAAGTTCAAAACTCTGTAGAAGCACTAATAAGCAAATTCATCAAGTTGTCAACTAGATTCTCAACCTCTTTTGTGAACCCTTTCCCATGAGAAGGCAAAAACAGCATAAAGTATGACCAAAGACTAAACCAAGTAACATATGCAATGCAAAGGAAACGGAACATGTTTGACATCATCCACTAGGATGACATGTTTCACATCATCCAGTTGGATGAAATCCCATTTTATATGCTTGCTAACATGTTAGAAAACTATGAGAGTTACTTGTGGTCAACACAAATAGGAGGAAAGCACTAGAGTCCCACACTGCATCACATAGAACAACAAAAGTCGGAACACTTCTGTACCTGGTGCAAGATTCACCGTCTGACAGCAGGAGCATCTCACACTTGTGGCGCCACGTGCATGCATCAAAAGCGTACGACAACCTCCACATATAAGTTGGGCCATATCCATGCCTGTAAAACAGGGGCAGCAATTCAAATTTGTGCCTTGAGAAACTCCTTGTAAGTGATCGTTTTTTAGCATAATCATAACTAGCAAAGTAAGTCTGACAGAATATAGATGAATATCAAATGAATACTGTGTGTGTGATCCTCCAGAAACATACAACCCACACCTACAAACCGTGAAATTCACCCTAAAAGTTCTATGTCACTACTCCAGAATCACAAAAACACTCCTGAATGACTTCAACGTGACAAGATACACCTATAAATGCATAAAGTTTTAATCTTTGCGTAATGGAGTGAGGATAAATTTAAAACGGATTACAGATCTGAATTCTTCAATTATCCACCGATAAAAGTTATAGATCACAAACTTAACATGATGTTGAATAGTCTGAAAGATACAAGCACATTAAAAGGCCACCATACACACCAAAGCAAAAAAATGAGGGAGAAAAAAATACCAGGAGGCGGAAGTTGTGGCGGGGGCACATGGGTGATGGCATTACAGAAAGCGCAGCACACATTGGTGGCGCCTCTTGGGTACATCAACACGCTTCTACATCCACTACACACAATCTGACTCTGCATCCCTCTCCTATGCAAAATCCTAATAGCAAAGAAAATTCCCTTAATCACGATTAATTAGTCAATTTTCGTAATCCAAATTATCAAATAATAACTTCAACATGCCGCGATTACAAATTTACAACCAGCCCACAATTGAAATAAAAACAATCACAAACATCACCAAAAAAAATAATAATAAATGAATGAAAATACTTACTTCTTTGGCCGAGCAGCAGAAAATCCTTGGAATTGGGTGACGGGATATTATGATTAGGGCTGTTAATTTGTGGGATGAAACGGGATACGAAAACAAAAAATCAATCTTGCATACGAAAACAAAAATCCTCAGGTCGGCGGCGCCTTATAATAACAATGGGAAAAACAAAACAAAACAAAATTGAAACTGGGAATCGATGTATAATGAATCAAAACAAATGGGATTTTGGAATGGGAATCAAAGGAAAGCAGAAAAGGCGAAGGAATCTAAGGAAAGTTGGGGATAAGGATGATGATGGGCTTGACTGGGACTGCGTCAACGAGTCTGAATTTTCTTCCGGATTAATTTGGGGAAGAATCTGTTCGGCGCGTAACAAAACCAGAATTCCAAAATCCTTCCTTCAGATTGCGCCTCTCTCACTCTCTCTCTCCTCTTTCCCTTTTTTTTTTCTGTTTTTCTTTGCTTTCCTTTCCTTTTATTTCTTCGTTTTTGTTTATCGTATCATTTTTTTTTTTTTTGCCGTCAAATTTTTAGCCGATTCTGCATTGCACGGAAATAACAAAAATCGAATTTAATTTATAATGTATTTAATATTTTTTATTTAAATTATACATTTTTGTTTCTAGTAAAATTAATATAAAATTTTTTAAAAAATAAATTCTTCGACCTAAACTTTTCTTTTAAACCGAGAGAGTACATGTTTTCAAGATTTTTGGAGTGAGAGGACTTTTTTTAATTTACTGTTTTGGTATGTTTATTTTGAAATGTAATAAGCACCAATAGTGTTAGAATCAAGAGATTATCGAGTCTCACTTCACATTATACGAGTTACATATTATTATAATAGAATAAAAATACATTCTAATATAATATGATATTCAAAAATTTTAATTTTTTAATTAGACATTTAGATGACTATTATATTAAAAAAATTCAGAAAGTTCAACCACAATTCAACCAAAAAAAAATTCTGATTCCAAAATAATTTTAAAAAAAGAGTTTAATTTCAAAAAATTTATTTGTTTAAAAAAATAATCTATTTTTAGTATAAAATTTTTATATTACTCTTATTAATAATAAAAATATATAACTCAAATTAAAAAATATAAATACAAATATAAAAGTATATATTTAAAAAAATTATATATATATATATTTTTTTTTTTGGGACGGATCAAGCACCAATTTTAACAAGAAAATCAGGCTTCAATATAATGTATGAACTGCAAAGTCATCCTTGGTTAGGTAAACTTGAACGACTGTTTAATAACTCCAAGTGCCCAATCTTTTGCGTTAAGCTACGCCATCAAAACTTTTTGCCGATCTGAAATTGCAACCAATGGCGAGGCAACCAAACACAATTTTCAACGTAGCGTCGTCGTACAAAGAAGATTATTAAACAATTTTCTTTCATAATCAGGGGTTGATGTTTTGGAGTTTGGACCCATGTTATTTTGTTTTTAACATTATAACACATTGATATTTTGGCCCCATTTTTTTTTTTTATGCAAGACGGCAATGATTAAGGCGGTTAATATTAACAATTAATTTATTAATATTAAAAAGAAAATAGAGGAGTTCTAATATTATTTTTTTTCAATAGGAAGTATTCCACATTCACTATTCTTTATACTATTCTCTATATGGTATATCATCACTCACCAAACTCTTTCATCACACGAGCCTTTGGCCTACATACTCTAATTAGGAATCATCGATAGTACACACTATGCATTGATTTGGCGCGGGACTAATTCTAGGGATCATCGATAGCACACACCACGCATACACATTAACTTCGATAGAACACAACACATGTACGCATTAACTAAACGCAGGACTAACTATTTCTCACATTGTATATTGTCACTCACCAAATTCCTTCATCACACGAGCCCTTTATCACGTGAGCCTTTGGCCCACATGCTTCGGCTAAGAATTATCGATAACACACACCACGCGTTGATTAGGCGCAAGACTAATCCTAGGGATCACCGATAGCACACACCACGCGTACGCATTGACTAGGCGTGAAAACACTACATGTACACATTAACTAGACGCGAGACTGATCTTCCTAAGCCATCAACACTCATTTCTAAATACTGGTAGCTAACCGTCGTTGCAGAAACTGAAATTCAAGTGCCCTTAGAGATACTCAATCCCCAGTGAATGGTTTGGAGTCCTCTTAGGAATACCGCTGTGCCAATCTCAAGGGACAAGTAGTTCTAATACATGAGAAAAATAAAAGAAACACATTTAATCTAATTTAGATATGTACATGAGGGTGTAGGAAAATAGACAGTTATTGATTTAAATTGAAAAGGAATATGAAGGCTACCACAAAAAAAAAAAAAAAACTTAGAAAATAAACTATGACATGATATATTTGAATTTAGATAAAAATATGTACTTTGATAAAGGGCTACTGTTTTAAAATTTTATTCAAAATGTGTTAAATTAAATTTTCATTTTAATTAAAAATTCTTGTGGCTCTAAAGAGTCCATCTAGAGGAGAGTGGAGAATTTTCCTCTTTTTCCGTCTAATTCTTTAATTATTGTTAAGAACGCTAATTTTAAAAATGAGTAATTATTATATAAATAATATAATTGACTTTACGTAGTGAATCAAAGGTTTAACTATTGTTGAATATCTGATAATAATATTGACTATTCAATTGTTCATTACTAACTTTTTTTTACGACAAGTGTAATTAGTAATTAAATTTTTGTAGAATTTATAGAATATAAAAACAAAAGTATCTTTATTACTACAATTTTCAGTAGGGGTATTTATCGGGCGGGTTCTTTGGTTTTTCGGGTTCTTCGGTTCGGATTTATTCGGTTTTCGGTTTATACGACTTGGGTTATTCGGTTTTCGACCGAATCCGAATTTATTTTTATATATTATATGAAATTATAAAAATAATATATATTCATATAAATAATACATAAATATATATTATATGTAATTATACGATAATATATATATAAATAATAAATAAATATATATTCATGTTTCGGTTTGGTTTCGATTTAATCCAAAACTCAAAAATTTAAAAATTCGGTTTTCGATTCGGTTTAAATTCGGGCGAATATTCGGATTATTCAAATATTGAATACCCCTAATTTTCAGAAAGAAAAACGACGTCGTATGACATAGGGGAGCACTCCCTTAAAACTTGCGATAATCCATCACCATTAGACCATCATGGTTCGTCCGAAGGTGAAGTCGATCCGAGATCGGAGCTCGGCCTCCGCAGCCGCAATTATCGCCGGCAACGACGACGTTCTGATTGAAATCCTCCTCTATCTACCCACGAAAACCCTAATTAGATTTAAATCCATTTCTAAACGCTGGCTCTCCCTTATCTCCAGTTCCCATTTCTCTCTTCTCCACGCTTTGCGCCACCGCTCTACCACCGTCGCCTCCGCCCTTTACCTCCGTAAGTCATCTTCTAACTATTACCTCTTACCCCTTTCCACCAAGCCTTCAAACATGCAAACTTTTAAATTTAATCTCACTTCTGATATTAGTAACAAAGCCGCCGCCGCCGCCGCCATTACCTTTCAGACTAAAATTTTACAATCTTGCAATGGATTATTACTACTCCAAGTAACGCAGAATGCACCGAATGCCTCTAGAGATTATTACATTTACAATCCTGCCACCCATCAGTACAGATTGCTTCAGTTCAATTTTCCACCCCAAAGCAATTGCCAAACTCAAAGTCATCCGAAAATTTTGGGGGTGAGCTTGGCTTATGATCCTTCAAATTCGCTTGATTATAAGATCATATGTGTTTATACTGTAGCTTTTTCATCGTACATTTTTGAAGTTGTAGTTTATGATTCAAAAATTCAATCTTGGAAGCTCGGCAATGGGGAAAGGGGTTTTTCTGTACCGTATGATGTTAAATTTTGTGATGGGGTCTATTGGAATGGTAAAATTCACTGGATTAGACAAGAAGGTCGGGAATTATATCATTTTGATGTTGGTAAGGATTGTGTTGTGAAGTCTATAGGAATTCCTCTAGAAGGAAGATGGAGGGGTGACAAAGTGAGTGATACTTACTATTTTGGAAATTCTAATGGCCATTTGCATTTTATTGCAATGTACTTAAGGCATTCATCTGAATCCGAATTAAGGGTGTTTGAGATGGAGGATGATTGTTCCCGGTGGTTGTTGAGGTACCGTGTTGATTTTGATGATATTGTTTATGGGTTTCCAGAGATGAGGAGGAGAGAGGTTGATTTTAGATATGGGGATACGAATGATTATGCATTTTGTGTGCTTGGTGTGATCAGGGGTGAGAATGATGAGTCATTGCTGGTATTTCATGTTCCTGGAAAGGTTGTGGCTTACAAGTTTAAGGATAGAAGTTTTGTCAACCTTGCAGATTTGAGGACACTTCATTTTTCGAGGAAGGGTTTGCTAAAGTTCGGATGTTATGATGCTTATGAGTTTATTGAGACTCTTTCTCCTATTTGATGAATAACTCTTGTTCCAGTTTGATTTGCTTCCACTGCTAGTCAGATAATGAGGTCATTATGTTTCATGTTGTAATTGTGTTGTAAATTATTGTGTATGTACACTCAATTGATATCATGTATCTGGTGCACTTGTTCATTGTTCTTAGGTTGATAATGTTAGCAGTGATTCAACCTTGTGCTCTTACCATGTAAAAGATAAGCATCTTCTTGTTGAAGGTCAGACCTCAGATATAAAGTTGAGCAACTTTAGCACTACATTTCGGTGTGTTGTTATTCTTTTCGTTGGTTATTGTCATTGTTGACCATATTTTGCAATTGCAATGGATTCTTTAGTTGCTACTATCATTGATTGGCTTTTTCGATTGCTGTTGATGAGTTAAATCTTGAGATTGGTGAAATTTTTCATAATGTAGCTGAAATTGTTTACATTTGGAAGATGCATCAAAACAAAGGAACGAACTAGTTACCGTGTGCTTAAGATTTGATGGCAATTTTGATAGTTAATGATGTAAATCTAAGATGTTGTCTAGTACATACACTATTTCTGTTAGTTGTTGCTGGCTCTGTATGCAAGGAATGATAAAATTTTGTGAACTTCATCAATTTGAACATGTGCATTTGCTTCGTCAAGTTGAACATGTGCATTTGCTATTGTTATAGTGTTGTCCATGCGAAGGTCATTCATACTGGCTAGTAGTTCTGCACTCACAACTATAACCAGCCACTGGTTGGTGATTTTGCACTCACAACAAGAAGCCAGTGCAATTGCCTCAATATATACATGAAGTTTTGCCTTGAGAATAATATGCATGGCGGCATGGAACTGTATCTTCCTGCTCTGCTGATGTGCACCCAAGAGGTGACAAGTTTATGGAGTAACAAAAACCACACTTTTATTGGCTGAATAAACGAAGATCTTAGTTTGACATTCTGTACACACTTCTCATCCCTTTAAATACAACCCGACCTAAAAAGTCTGCGTTTGCAAACTTCCTAGACTCCGCTCAATCAACAATTTTTTTTTTTTTTAAAAAAAAGGAAGAAGAAGAAGAAAAGTACAAAAAGGAAAACAAAAATGCACGCTCACAACAAACCTGTTGCCAGAAAAAAATATATAAAATGACTAGCTCAGATAAACAAAAGGGGGGAAAAAATGGGAGCAAACTCTAAGTATTCAAACCGCAATATGCAAAAATTATATTTGCGAATTTCCTGACTTCGTCCACCAAAAATAAGGAAACAAGCCTCTTCGGAGCAGCAGCAGCTAAAAATGCACCAATGCTGTCCCCTTGCATACTTCAGAAATTAATACCCTGAAAAAATCAAAGAAAGATGAAAGCTCAGTGAACCAATTCAAATTATAAAGCCATTATTTTCTGCAGTGTGGTACAAGAAAATTCTTACAGGTTTCCAAGCAAGCTTTTTTCCATCTGCAATAGATGCATCAGCAACCTAAGATAGCTTCCTATGTCTTCAACAGACTAAAATAATTGAAGGGCCATTTTCATTTTGTTCTGTTTCCACTTAGGCAACTTATGGAAAGCGGCTTTAGTCATCCCAAATTTTTCTTTGAACTCTTCTGAAGATAGATAAACCTGTAAAATATGACACAAACTTTCAGTAACAGAGTTAAGGTTATTTATAAGATATACTCAGAGTGCTTATCCGAGTGAATATACCTCTCGCTTGGTCACATCAATTTCTGTGACTGGATCAGTTGATGCTATTGTAAGGCGTTCATAAGGGAATACTGGAAGGCCTTCCTCATCTTCAGCCTCACCCTCTTTCACATCTTCCTGTATCGTCTCTGGTTTAAGTTTGGGAGATTCTGTTAAGCTACCAGTTGAATTCTCTCTAGAATTTGTCTCTAATTTCGGTTTAGTTGCCTCTGGGCTAACTGTAAAAAGTAATGCAACATCATTGAATTTATGTTTTAAGTGATTAGCCAGGTTTAGACAAAGAACTTTGAGCTATAGTACCTTTAATAGAGCGAGGTATAAGAGTTTCCCGAGCCGGACCTGGTTGTTCAAAGCCGGCAGTAAGTGCCGCTATTGCTGCTGATCGGGAAGCCTGTTGTGCCGAATCAGGGGTCCCAGATTTTGGATAGATTTTTCTTGCCATTGGGGGAGGAGTTGAAAGATTCCTTGCATTTGGATTCTCAAAATTTGCAGCTAATGCATTGAAGGCTGGAGATCTGCCTCTCACACGAACTCTATCAGGGCTGAAAGACATGCTTCTGGAGCGTTGTGATTTTTCTGGTGCAGGAGACCTTCCCCCATATGAACCAGGTGTTCTCCTTTTGGGTTTCTACAGTCGCAATGCACACATAGAAAGCAGAATTAGGAGAAATCAGTTACAATGTAATAAAAGAGATGCGTGATACAGGAAAAAACATGCAGTGCTTCACTGTGGCAATTTTTATCCTCACTGGAGGTTTTGACAAAACTGAAGGAATAGGCAAAGAAGTACTTTTTGTTAATTGAATACTTTAAGCAAGGAGGCAGTGATTAGCAACTCATCTATTGCAGCAGGCAAAGAGAAAGAAAAATAGAGAAACAAACTTACATCCAGTTGAGGAGCGCCCCCACCTTTAATTATGGAAAGTTTTCTTTGGAATGAGTTCCCATGCATCTACAGTCATGCCAAACACTGTTCTTAGAAAAGATATAATGACAAGATCACTCTTTTAAGTTCTATAGAAGATTGCTTACTCCAGATTTGTTAGAGTCCCAGTTGAAAAAACGAGTAAAGAAAGGTGGCTCACTCCCTTCGAAGACGACATAAATTGGAACTTGAAGGGATAATTTCTCAAGAAGAAAATCACGTTCCAGAAATTGCTGTTGGATGAAAGCAATTCAATAATCTATGAGAAGCATGAATAAAGATTTGTTCATTTGCACCAATTTTAACCAGTATATAATTTAGAAATGTGATTCTACAGAGCGAAACTACACATCCCAGGACAAAGACTGCAAAAGTACATGAACAATAAGACATCATAGATTCAGAACCTATTCCTCAAACCATAACATCCTCCCTCAACAAAAACCAAATCACCTTAGATTAAACTGTAAAAGTATTAATCTATTGTTGCTAACATGATGGGAGTTTTCTATTGCCAGTTCATAAAAACTTGTAAGCTCCAAATTAAAGGACCAGAATCCACGATAGAAAACATTTCTTCCAAGGACAAGAATTTGATTTTGAGTAAGCAACAATCAAGTTTCCAAATTAAAAGAAAGGAGCACAGTACCAAAGTACTCCAAAAGTAGACATCTATTCAGATCTGCGAGCAATTTTTTATGATCTGAGAGCAATTTTTTATAATCTGAGAGCAATTTTTTTGGGCCAATACTCCCATGGGAAAAAAGTGTACCTCTCCAATAGTTAAAGCCTGCATCTTTTGCTTGGACTCAACCTGTTGGCCAACCCAGACAAAGATATCCAAATGACAGTCAAGGATAAAGATATCTTCTGTCATTAGGTCGTCCTGGTTAAAATTGTATACCTCTGTCACCTGCAAGATGGAACCGAAGTTACAGAGGTAAATGAGAGGAAGTTATTTCAGATATATAATTAAGAGTCGTACTCCAATTCATAGCTCAAAAAATGTATAGAAAATGTTTCATTCATTGAAAATAGAAAATATTTGGAGCTAGGAAAAGTAAGATTTCCTACAAAACACATAGTTCATGATTCTGTTTCTCATCAATGGATCCTTTCCTGTCAAAACTCTACAATTGCATGAAAATATTGGATAAAGGAAGTGTAAAGGGATAAGAAATGTGAGCGAAATACACACCTGCAAGTTTCCTAAAAAGCAGCATAATGCAGCAAACATCCATAGCCAGTGAACAGCAAGGGTCAAATTAGTACATTTTACACCGGGTTTGAGGTTATCCAAATTAGTACTACAGTGAATATTTTTTCTACCTTTTGAAAAAGTGCATGAGAACAAATGAGGATCAGTTTCAGCATCCCTCCCAATCTTCTGGCTAGGGTATTCAGTTTTGCCACTTAACAAGTCCCAAAATTGTTCAGATTCTGCACCTTCCTTTTGCACTTTGCACTGCATATTGGGCTGCAAGAATATCAATCATGAAGTAACTGGTAAGAGAAATCTAAAATGTTTTACATCTACAATGACTTGACCACATCCAGTAAAGGAAATTAATCCTAGAGGTTTCCATTCATGAGAAACTATTTGAAGAAGAAGAAGAAGAAGAAGAAGCAGGAGAGAGAGAGAGAGAGAGAGAGAGAGAGAGCGCATTGAGTTGAATTCTTTCTCCCTTTCCTATTTTAAGCAAACTTGCATTCCAAACTATTTAATTTATCAGTATCAAGAACTCAGGGAAAAAATTGAAAATTCAAATTATCAAATGTCCAGGGAAAAGAAAACATCTGTAACCACATCAAACCTTTATGCAATCCAGCTGTCTCTCAACAAGCTCTTGGTCATCAGCAGTAGTAAGATTTCCAGACCATGTAAAGATGGTGGAACCACTGTGTAGTATGTAACAATAGGAGGAATTCAAGGATGATGCCACCTGATCAAAATAGGTAAAATTTAATGCTTCATTATCCAAATACAAAGCAAGGAAACACATGCCAAAGAAACAAGAAAATAGAATGGTGTTAAGTTGCAAAACTAATTAAAATGATAAGCACAAAGTCAGTAACAAACTGAATCCATAGATATGATGGGAAGGAGATAAAATTTAAGGATGATGCCACGTGATCAAAATAGGTAAAATTTAACAATAGGAGGAATTCAAGGATGATGCCGCCTGATCAAAATAGGTAAAATTTAATGCTTCCACCATCCAAATACAAAGCAAAGAAACACATGCCAAAGGAACAAGAAAAGAGAATCGCGTTAAGTTGCAAAACTAAGTAAAATGACAAAGCACAAAGCCAGTAACAAACTGAATCCACAGATTCTCAAATGAAGTCATCTGGAGGAGGTGTCTATCACCTTTAAGAGCACCAATTCCCCCCTCCTGCCCTCCTGCAACTCCAAAGAACACCATGTCCAAATTGAAGTGGGCAGGCAGACCAGTGATTGTGATGAGGAGGAGATAAAATAATATAGGGGCCTTTTTTAGCTTCCTTTGCAGAGTAATGGATTCAGATAAGGGGTTACCAAGAGATGCATCCCATCTAATTTGTTGAATTCGTTAACATGAAAAGGCAGATGCAAAGAAATTTTTATTTTCCACGTTTTAAATGCAAGACAAAAATGAACATAACAATCTTGAAATGTAGAAATAAAACAAAATATAATCAAAATATAGAGAGACAAAAAGACCCAGAAATCCCCTTTTATGGAACTATTAAGGATCTAAACACCCCATGATGTATGCCTTTTTACACCTCTTTTTTATTTACTGAGATGTAACACATTTTTTATTATACTCTAAGAGCAAGGAACCAAAGCACAGAGCTTACAGGTTCAACTTGAATTGCTTGCATGTTCTCAGGTCCAGTACCCTGAACTCGGAAAAGCGCTAAACCGTCCTCTGTGTATGTGTCATCAGGAAGTTCCTTCTCTGCTATGTATTTCTTGTACCCTTCACCCAGACCACCCTGGTGATGTTTATGCAAAGATATTGCTCACATCCAACCGCTCAATTAAATAGTAAGAGTAAACTTTCCATGTCAAATGGAAAAATTATTGTCTAGGTAACTGTCCAGGTATTTGCCCAACAAACCTTGAAAACAATAAAGCTCTGAAAAATGGCAAAGAATTGAATGGGTTCACTTCCTTCATAGATGCGAGCCTGAGATCCATCATAAACAGACAATCAATATAATAACAATCAATAGGAAATTATCCACCAATGTAACTTTCAGTACAGCAATAGCAATACCTGAGTAGCAAGAAACTTGAGTGATTCAACCATCTTGCTTGCCTGTGATGTTGCTGAAACTCTATCTTCCTGAATTGTATTTAAAGCAGAATAAGTAATCAATAAATGTAGAATTTCTGCATTGAGTACTGGTTACAAAAAGGAAATAAGAATTGTTGATAGTTACAAGATGAACAGGACAAATACATATTGTTCAAAATTCACAACAAATCATAACATCAATTTAAACCAAGCAAATTTAAAAAACTATGAGACCAAGAAGGTGGTTTAACTTGATGGCATTTTACAGTTTTAGTCAATACATGTTCAGTATTCATTTAGAAAGTCAAGTAGCTTTAGGCATCAGATAATGCTTGAACGTATCAAAAGCATAGAAAGACTTGGATTCACCTCAACACTCTGCTTCCCAAGCCATGTTCCAATGAGGAATTCTTCTTTATCTTCTCCAGGATAAGAATACTGAAAGATGTAACAGTCTCCACTGTAAAACTTCGACTGATCTGAAGCTGAAAGAAGAACCTTTTCTTGTCCATTCACACGCCAAACCTGCACAGATACAACCAATCATCCCCTGTCATAAATCAAGAAAATTTAATACGGTGGTGGTTTATGGGATTCATTGGAGCTCTCTGTACTTGTGGACAAATTTTCCAACTAGCAGCAGCGAAAAAGTGTAAGAATTCTCATTAGCACCTTATCCATGGAAAAGGTTTACACAGGCTTTAATTTGCATTGTCCTCCATGATGCACTAGATGAATTTGATCAAGGAAGCATTGATATATATACATATACATAGATAGATAGCCAGATAGATAGATAGATAGATATATATATATATATATATATATATAGAGAGAGAGAGAGAGAGACAGACAGACTATCTCTCCAGGATTCATCAATGAGCTTTACAATAATAGAAAGGTGCTTCTAGGTGTACAAGAATGTTGAATTATTCTCATAGATCTTAGCTTATTATCTTAAAACCAATTTAGTTGACAAACTGCAAGAGATCCCATATATCCTGGGAGTAATTTCTCACAGCATTCTTTCTTTACTTTTTGCAGCCAGCAGAAGTCTCTTAACTGCAGCCCGCCGATAATGAAAGGGAAACAGTGAATGAAGGTTCTACCATGCCCAGAATATGCAAGTTATTCTGTAGGAAGACATAAATAGCATGCAAAAGCCCACTATTTTTTGATATTTTCTCTTCTTCTTTTTCAGTTTCCTCTAAAGAAATAATTGTACTATGAGAGTACCAAAAAGGCACATAAAATGTACAAGCAGAAATAGGGTCCATAATTAACTAGACATTACACAAGTAAACATTTAGAGAACTCCTGCCTTACATCTGTCATTCTCTTAAGAAATCTCATTTGAAAATCAGAAAAAAGGAGATAAATTATTCCAACAGTGCAAGCTTTTTAATTGATCCATGAAGAGCTTTCAGAACACTACCTGCAGATTGCCTGTGCAGTCTATGTGTGGTTGGAGTTCTTCCTTGGGTGGTGTAGCTTTCAATAGACCCTTCACATTAACCCCTTGGCGCTTTAAAAGTTCTATGAAATCAATATTCAAATAAACAATTAGCATGTCAAGAAGTTAAAGAAAAATAAAATCTAGATGATCAAACAAAGAATGAGAAATCCAAAGATGAAACATTGCTTGCTTTCATTTGTTACATATTTTCTAGTGCTACAAATGGAAATTGATTCTTGACAAGCTGTTTAAAAAAGAAAAAGTATGATTTGTTTGAAATGTTGCAAAGAAAAAAGTTGGTTTCAAAAGCACCTCAAGCTTGCTTCTCAGTATCAGCCATTTCCACCTAAAAACAAGCTTGAAGCAAAGTGGACAGCAAACAATAATATCAAAAAGTGTTTCACCTTAAAAAATCCAAGCCAACTGAATTTAACGAAGCAAAGATGGACCCATTATACAAAGCTACAGGAGGGAAAAGAACTATAGATTTGCATGGACATAACACAGTTACTAACCAGCAACCTTGCCTCTTCCATCCTCAGATACTGCCACACTAGCTGACTGAGGCCAAGAATCAAACTTTGAGCGGAACATCACAGTTTCAAACCCCTCAATTACACGTATGATATGACATTTTGGTCTATCAAGTCTACGTACTAATTCCTATAAAATAACAGTTTGAGAAGAATTAAAATAAGCAAAGGATACAAAATGGAGTCATAAGCATATCCAAATTTATCAAAGCACAAATTATTACATCGGCAGCTCCACTTGCACTTTTTCTTTCATCAAGAGAAGTACTTCTCCCCATCCAGAGGAACACCTCTATCCCACAGTCAAGGATATAGCATCTATTAGTATCCAACAGCTCCCTCGTCAAAGAATCAGCTTCGATAGGTTCTGCCTGTCCCTTTTCAACCCTATCATAGCAAAATTCGGATGTGAAAATGCAAAATTGACTTATGCAATGTATAACCAAGAAACTCTAGAAATCCGATGATAAAACTCATCATTTTGATACTGATTCTATAGTTGTTTTCTTTGGAGAATGAAGTCATCTGTTACATTCAATCAAAACCCACCACTGCAAATACTAAGAGACAAAATTTAAGAGCTACACAAAATCAGAAACATGCATGCTAAGGATGTTTATCATGATGTTGCATGCAATATTGGATGATACTAGGCCTAAATGGCTGGAACATTACCGTAACAATTTAGTGGAATGATCTTCTGTACTTTTAGCCTCATCAGTGATGGTTTTCCTTGGAAGTGGAGCGAAGCCACCAAAAAACCCCCAAAATTCTCCGGTCTCAGCATCAGCCATTAATTTTCCGTCCTCTACACAGTCAACAAAAACACAGCTCAACTGGATTGGTCATTGAAGTACCTTCACAACAAGTGTCTGTATAACAACTCACTCACCAATTGCAGCTACCTCACATTTTCCATCATGGTAAGTATCTTTAATGTATTGGACAACTTCTAGTGCTTTAGCTCTTTCTTGGATAGATGAGTTGGAACCATTAAACTGAAATATTTTAGATTTGGTATCAAGAATAAAGATGTCATCATGATTCAAGGATGACCGAGCAAAAGCAATCTGTTCCATGAGCAAAAGATCAATAGATGAGAATTGATGCTCTTAAATTCAGTATTCTTCATAAAAGACACCAGGAACAGAAACTCGCCTCTTTTACATTAACAACATGCTTTCCTTTGCAAACAAATAAGCGGGTCTTGTGCTCTTCAGCCTCTGCATGCTTGAAGCCTGAAGCTACTCCACCTTCTTGAGGAATTATACATGGTTTGAAATAAGAAAGGAACTTTTCCGTTTCATGACCTTGTACTTCGCGATATTGAACAGCACGCCCACCAAGAGCTGCATCTAGTTCAACGGTTTTAACAGCTGCAGTGCCAGCTTCATCCTGTATGTAACAGCATTTCAACAATTGAACTGAAATCACAAAGTTGGTTATGACATAAATCATAAAAACAAAAACTAACCTGAGAAGTATCTTTACCAAGCCAATAATGTATGTCATGGCGTAAGGCACCACTTTTTAGTGCAGTAGTCTGCAAGATGAACATTAAAATTTCTACAGGTTCAAGAAATTCAAAAAAAGGAACTGCAGTACATAAGATTGAAAACAGCAAAGGCACAAAACATATGTAGTTGAACATTTGTACTGGACCAAATCTTAATCGTTGAAGCTTTTAAACAGCTTAAGAATCTAGAATACCCAAATAAAGGAGGCTGAACAGAAAATTCAATTATTCAGCCCCTATTGTCATTTGATCAAACACAATGCAAACTTCTTGATAAACTGGAAGACTCAGAAAATTGATGACTCTAAAACCACTTGATATAAACTCAGTAAAGCAAATTTAATTTCACTAAGTACATGATTTACTGAACAACAGTGATTCAGTCATGGTATCTTGGAGCAATGATATTGGCACAGTCATCTTACTATCAAAAAGCCACTTCAAATTCTATGATATTCAAATTGTATAAGCATGTGAAGATACACTTGAATTGCAAATGCTTTAATCAGGACAAGTCACAGACTTCACAGCAGCACAAAATGAAAGAGTGTCAAAGAAAATACTGCAGTGAAGTGGTAAAGCTTCTGACCATCCAAGTAAAAAGAACATCCACAAAAGACTAAGTAATTCGTAATCACATTTCAGATGCTTTCTGTCAATCATTCACAGAACTATTATCTCAAAGCAATTTCCACATTAAGAAGTGCTCCAAACTATAGAGAATGGAATTTCCATTTCACAATCCTAGATGTAACATTTTTTTACCCCTTTCTAGAGGACAGAATGACAGCAACCTAGGGATTTTCATTATTGTTCAAAAGTATAGTAATATCACTGGATACAAGTTGTAATGATGCTCAAAATTTACAAGCAAAGTTACCACAACTATACTTGAAAAACAGACTTAAAGCAAACTCATTATTGCTATAAGGCTACTGAAAAAGATGAAATGAACATTTGAAAAATCAGTAGAAACATAAACAAATTGAGGCAAACTATTAGATTTCTGGTGTTCAAAATTAGGGGCATCCTAAAACATGAAATATATACAGCAAACAGATCCTGAATATTAATAGCTATGTGCAAATGTTACTCTTATACTGGAAATCTGTAGAACATTTAGGTGGTGTTTGGTTGGTGGGTTTGGGGGGGGAATGGATTGGAATGGGGAAGAAAATTATTATTTGGTTGGTAGATTTGCGTTTAGGGGAATGGAATAACCCCCCCCCCCCCTCCTCTGGGTTTGGGAGGGAAAGGTTACATGTCATGGCTGTTGCAAACCCACCACTAGTTTGCACCGCCCATTTCACCTTCTTTTTTTTTTTAAAAAAAAAAAACAAATTTCACTAACAAGTAGAAAATATTTTTCTCTACAAATTGACATGCACTCTACCTATTTTTAGTACAAAATATGATTTTCTTAAATATAATGTAATGTAAAATAATAATCTCTTTATTATAATATTAGTATTAAATTTTAATATAAAATCTATTAATAAATTTATTAATATTAATATTAAATTTTAATTTTAACATAAAATCTATTCCATTCCATTACGAAATAATACCAAACAGAATAATTACTATCATTCCATTCCATTCCAAACCTTTCCTTCTATCAAATTCATTCCATTCCTAAACCCACAACTTATACCAAACGCCCCATATACTAGGAGATACACATGCACATAAATACACGCTCCACTCATAAGCCTCTACAGTTAACAACAAGACTGGCAAGTGAAAATATATGAAGTAACAACCATTAGGTGTGACAGAAAAATCTCAGAAATATGCAATTTACCTTCAAAATCATGTAGGAGTCTCCAGTGTAAAATTTTCCATATGCAGACTTTGGAACTGGGACAGGACGAAAATTCTCGATTCGCCAAATCTCAATTCCACTATTTGCAGTCAAGGAGCATAAATTGAGTTCCTCAAAAACAAGAAATTGCAGCTATGTAGTAATAAAAAATATATTAACACGTGAAGATTCATTATAAACATGGTGACTTCTTACTCGGTTGCAGCTGATTGTTTCTTATATGATTGAAGTTACTAGAAAATGCAATCTAAACATGGTGAACATTAGTTTGCAAAGAAGACCACCTAGCATCTATATTGATATTTATAACACAGTAATTTCTATTCGCTATGTTTTAAGCACAAAAAAGTTAAATGATACACCTTCTTGAAAGCAGATTGATACCTGGCACTTGCATGTAGTGCAGGGGTTTGAAAGAGGATGAAAGAAACAGGGGCAGCCCAGTGCATAATGAGCAAAAAAAATTTAAAAAAGGAAAGAAAAATAGAAAAGGATACGCCTTCTGACCAGCACCTTGAAAAGCTGGATCCAAATCTCTCATTGAGACAGACATATTGTACAGCTACCTCAGATTGCAATAGGAAAATTCACCAGAAAGTGGGCCTGAGGAGACTTGTTAAGTATGTTCAACAAGTAAAAAGCATGACACACTGCCACAAAACATTTGCAAACATGATTAATTAGTATTCAGCAGCTAGACAGTAACAAGGAAAATGAAAAGGCTTTTACCTAAGCCTGCAGTTAATGTAACTCACAAAATTATTATTTAATCAATCAAGGAGCAAATGTTCAACAATATATATCTTATCTAACAAACTCAACTCTCAGCAAAAAAAAGAAACAAAAAAACCAAAGAAGTCAAGCTATGACAGAATTTTTCATCTGATTAGCAGAAGGAAATACCCCTAGAACTTAGGAACAAAGAACACATTGAATCACATACCTGTGACAGAAGTCAAGCTACAGATATCATTCTTCCATAGAACAGCATAAATATGAGTTTCTGGATTTTGTATTTAATTCGCAAAAGTGCTTCCAAAGAAGAAAGGAAAGCAGATTTTGATCCGTAATAATATCTTTGAACACGTAAAAAGGCCAGGAACTCTCAGTACAGGCTTTGCCAAAATTAAAAGAACAAAAATGGAGTATAAGCATCATTATTTAAATGTGTTCACCATTCTTAGAAAGTATAAGCACAAACTCTCCATCAGAAATCCACTATACGAGCTCTTAATGTTCAAGACCCATGATAAAAGTCTCCGCAATCTAACCAGTTTTATTCAACCATTTCTACGAGCTCTTAGTGTTCACCATTTTCAAAGTCTTTTTCAACCTGATAGTTATCACATTTTCCAGATTATGCTTGTTATTCAGATGAACCCCAGAGAGAATTTACAACTTACCGCATTGTCAGTAATGGGGAAAAATATGAACAAGCATTATGTGAGCACAAACAGTCCCAAACAAATGAATGGTACTTGAAAAGGCAACTGCAAATACCAGCTTGAACTTCAAAAAGCAGAACAAAAGATCAAGGGCAGTTGAGATTATTATACTTAAAGTAGCATATGAGATCATCGAAGAGCAAGAATGATCCACTTATCAACCCAGACAAAATTAAAAAAATGTCCAAATTTCGATCATCTTGAAATTCCAAACCCTCAATTAAAAAACAAAAAAAAAGATGCAATTTTGCACCTTTTACAAACAACCATTAACATTACAACTCCCATCATCGAAAAACGCAACAAAGACACTCCTCATTCCAACCTCCAAAGCATCCTAGGTTGATCAATCCCGGATCAACAAAAAACTCATCTTTTAACGTAAATTATCAAATTCAGCTAAAAACAAATCACAACAACCCAAAAAAAGAAACTTGGAAATCCAAAACCCGCAAAAAAATATCAAGAACCTTGAGAAAACAAAAGGGATCATCATAATGGTTCGTGAGTTACCTTAAATTGATGGAATGGACTTAAATTAAGCAGCTCCCAAGAATCAATAGATCCAATCTAATCACAAAATTAAGCTCAATTAACAAAAAGCTGTTCCACAAAAGGCCTGTGAGAGAGACAGCTAGGTTTCGTTCGAGGTGAAAGAGAGAGAATTGTAGCGATTGTAATGAAATATAGAGAGAGAAAGAGATGTAAAAAAAAAAAAGGAAAAGCAGGCAAGAGAGAGAAGAAAGGGTCCAAATGAGGTTGAGGGTACTGTGTTGGAGGGAATGATGAGTTGCCAGGCGTGCTTATCACTAACGGCAGCCAAAAAAAGAAGGCCCCATTTACACACAGTCACACACTGAGAACCGAAGAAACAGATTCATGCAGAATGAACTGTAAAGCTCGATTATTATAACATAACATGGCTGCACCCAATTAATTAAGCATTTTGGACAACACACTTAAAAACAGTCCTTTCGAGTAGCTGTGACAAATATTATTCTCTGTTGATTATCATCTCTTTTTTTTCTGGGTTTGGCCAAATCTTTTCTTTTGTTCAAAAGGGGTGAAAATTATTTACTTTGCAAAGGTAGATACGCCATTTTTTTTCGGGTTTGATTGTTTTTCAGGAATTAATGGGTGAAAAAGTGGTTGTTATGACGTATAGAGGAGATGGTGAAGTTCTATGGCTGGCAATGGAGCTGACTTCCGCTAAGTGAGGACAGAGACAGAGAGGGAAAACTGGGAAAGTCGGTCACCAGCCATCATTTGTGCATGACCATGAAAAAGCTTTAGATGTATGAATCATGAAAAAACTTTAGATGTATGACATGGGATGATGAGAAAGAACTAAGGAGAACCTATCCTTGTTTGCCTTAGTAAGGGAAAAAATGGGGAACCCTTGAGTTTGAGGCATCTTGAATCCATGAGTGGGGGGAATACATGCATGGTAGGGACCTTATGGGGCCTACACAATTTTTTACTACCTCTATGGTACTAGTAGCTTTCCAAACCCATGAATTAACATCACATGAACATGATGGAAATAAAATTTAAGAATAAAAAATTTCCTTCAAATTATGTATGTATCAATTTTTTTAATATAATTTTTTATAATTTCAAAAAATATTTTACCCACAATATTTATATTATTGTAACTAATTTGTTAAATAAAAAAAATGTATATGCCTCACTTTTTAACTAAAATGGAGGACCTTAATTTTTTGTTCTTTAATTATTTTTGTATATTTTTGTACATTATTTTCTGTACTTGATTTGTTAACAAATTATGGACAAAAATTATTTTTGAACATTATTTTTGTATATTTGTGTATATTATTTTTGTATATTATTTCGTACTAATTTATTGAAGGGAAAAAAAAGTGTACATGCCTCATTTTTTAACCAAAATGGAGGACTTTAATTTTTTGTTTTTCAATTATTGTTGTACATTATTTTTTGTATATTTGTGTACATTATTTTTCTGTACTTTATTTCATAAGAAACTACAAAAAAAATATTTTTGAACATTATTTTTGTATATTATTATTTCATATATTATTTTTTAAACATTATTTCTATACATTATATTTGTACATTATTTTTGTATATTATTTTTCTGTACATTATTTTTTCACACTATTGTTGAACGGAGAGACGTGTAGGCAAGTGGGTTGTGAAGTTCATTTGTTAAGTTTAGCTTTGTAAGGCTCCCTAAACCCCGTGTGTGAAACGATAGATCAGTTGATGGTGTAGAGTTGCCATAATAGCAGATTCTGATTCCTCTAGCAATGAGGATGTTCCCCAAATCAGCCTTTCGCTGAGGAACTCCTATGGTGTCTTTGGTATACCACCTGTAATTAGCCCATATAATATCTATAGAAAGAAAACCAGAGGTATCTCTGATTTCCTCAACCCGTCTTCAAGAAGCTTTCTCTTCTCCCAGACCACCCTTTCTGCAAATTATTATACTTTTAACTAATTTTTTATACACACCTAATCCTAAAAGACTACCAAAATTCAAAATATGTCAACCTCAAACACACAAACTTCATAACAAAAAAAACTATAACGAGAAAAAAGTTATATTTTTGAACAAATTACAAAAAAAATATAACAAGGAAATGAATCAGTAGTAAATATCTTATCGGCATCATCTTCTATGTGATAACTGGATGTAAATGAATGATCATGTGATTATTGAAATCCACTTTGGCCTTGAGATTTTCAATGTGTCATCTATATTTGACGACTCTCCCCAACAATCGTCAATACACGAGAAGAAATGTCACGTACATTGACAATGACCACTCTCGAATCTATCTCCAAATTATTAAAAGTATTGTGGGTCAAATTATATACTTGCTTCCAATATTCACCTTACAAATAAAAGAACAATAACAATTAATGCGTTGAATACACTATTAAATATTACAAAAAAAATTAAAATATCATACACATACCCAAAACTCAACAACCGATGCAACTACACTGACACTCTGGGTAGGGTGGTGCACAGAATTACCTATTAGAATACAAGTAACCTGGCAATACCAAATTATGTACTTTGAAAAATACTACATATATCCACTTGCAAGAAATTCGTAGACAATGCTAGTCTGATGATATATGTCCTTCGCCTATTCCACCTATCCATATAGTATGCATGCCGAAATATCCAATTAATGTTTTTTCTTTCTCGACGATCGATCTTATGTAATTTCAAATCCGTATCAACGGCAACAGGAGTAGTCTGATGATAGCCAAATTGTAGCATAATCGACTCAGGTAAATGTAGTTCAATGACATCAAAGTTTATAAGATGCACGTTTGCACACCAAATATCATATATATATAAATAATAATCTAGCAACTGATACAAATTCTCTTTTGAATACGGCTACCAAATAAACTGTAATATAACAAATGTTAACTATAATTATTATTTCAATGAAAATTAGCTTTTGAAAAGAATAACACAAAGAAATATTAATGTTGTATTACTTACATCGTCCTCTATCAAATAATCCAAACGATCTCGATACATGCGCAATACATATGAACCGACATCGGCAAAACTCAAACTTGTGTTCTACCTGCAACAAATTGGGCACATCAATATAGAATATAAGATACAATGAGAAAAAAAAAACAAATCTTACATGCAAATATTAGAAAAACGCACATGCAAGCTTGAGGTCTATTAAGCATGTCTAGGAAAATCAAAATGAGTTGGGTTCACATATGATGTTGCGGTCTGATCGTTAGTAATCTCTCCTATGCTCACAATTGCATAATGCATAATGGGCTATATATACCGGCCTTATATACCCATGACACCCTACACAATGTCTTATATAGAGAGGTTGAAACAGCACTACCCCAACTATATCTTGATACATCATCGATATCTCTCAATAAAAATAGGTTCATAATCTTGATTTTAGTGCTTGACTTATCACCCATAATAGAACCTAAAATCTGCATCATCCGGCACTTAACATGCTGTAATACCTTTTCATCAATGGCCTCAGGTATCAGAAGTCGAAACTCTAAATGCATAAAGATACTTTTTTACTTCAATCAATCCCCATCAAAATCTCTGGGAACTAACATGTAACCCAATAGCTTTTGACATATAATCTACCCGTCCTCTATCATATAACTAGGGTCTGGACCGATCACTACATCTCCATTGACTGGTAAATCCCATAGTACTGTGACATTTTGTAATATCACAGTCGCTTCACCTACTAGGAGGTGGAATATGTGAGTCTCTTGTTGCATCTCTCCACTAGTGCCATAATTAATGAATAGTTTATCTATATATACCTTGTCATATATACATCATAAAATCTAACTCGAAGTAAAATGTCCTGCACTCTAATATCAGTAGAGTAGCTCTCCAAAATTCAGAATCCGACTTGTGCATTCTCAAATAAAGGGTATTAGTGTCTACCCAAACGATCTCCAAACAATGCGAGAACTGTAATGTCAATGCATCTGACCTACATAGTTCCAGGAATAATGTGGTAACTTGTATGATGTCTTGTCACCCTCCATCACCTAAATATATTAAAGACATTATTGATTATTTTGTACATAATATTAACACAAGATATTAAATGTACATCAAAATTGCATTACATAATAGTAAACAAAACGTACTGATACTGTGAACAAACACATAAATTTTAGTAAGAAAAAATCATACACACAATCAACATAACAAAAGTTCATTCAACAATGTCATTCAACGATATTACATTCAAATTTAATTGCAAATATCACACAAAACCCTAAACAATCAACTCAAAAGTTATTACAATACATCACGGATGCATGGTTGCCATATCCCTAAGACTCTTCATGTTTGAACATGCTTTCCTGTTATATCCATTTTCTCCACATGCATTGCACTTCTGTCTTTGTACCTGATCCATTTTATTCCTTATATGGATAGATTTTAGACGAATGAGTCGATCATTGACACAGTTTTGATTGGCCATCGGATGAAAAAGTACAGGTGGCCAATAATCTTCTTAAGGCATGAGGTAAAAGTTTGCAGAGTACGTTTCAACCATTTCATTCAAAGTGTATACTCTATCAACAAGTGTCAAAGCCACCCTTCCCATTGTTAAGATGCACTATATTCACATTACCTCATTTGTCTCCATGTACTCTAGTGGTGATTTGTTATAATCATTTTTCCTGCACAAATGCTATGACCTGATGATATTTAGACTTGTGCTCATTTTTAATAAAATTTTCAAACACATTTGGAAGCCACGAGCTTCCATTGGTAACATGCTTGCGGGTTTCGATCCGATGCGAATCAAAATATTTTACCATTCAATAAAAAGTCGCTTACACACAAGCGATGATTGGCAACTTCCTAGTACATTTCAAGACATAATTGAATGATTTAAATTGATTAATGGTCATTACACCATATCGAATCTCACCATCGTAGCACAATGCCTATTTCTCGAGAAGAATGTCTATCAACCATTTATGAAAGTTTTCATTCAATTCTCGAATTAATTCCATTATTTGGGCAAATTTTCTCTACTTATGTGAACAAACAGTGCAGTGCATCAACTCCGTCAAAGCATTATTTTTTAAATTAGCACTAGTTCGCTTTGACATGGTGCAAGTAATATTTGTGATGAACAACTGATGGTTGTAACTCACGTTATTTTCAACTGCTCACAATATTCTCCTTGTTCGATTTAAAATCAAGCAAATCCCTTGGCAGTCACAAATAACATGGAGTGATAAATTACACAAAAATCACGATCAATTTGCCAGACTTTCCTTATCAACTATGGCAAAAATCAGGGAAAGAATATGCCAAACTGCATCAGCACCGACCGCATTAAGGATTTTTTCCTTGTAATTCCTGTATTAAAACATTTCGTTAATACTAATCACAGGGCGACAGTGTTGGAAACTTTAAATACAATGCTTAAATGCCCAAAACACAAAATGAAAAATTTTAAAATTTCCAATACTATTTTTAGTGTGTCTCCACTCCACAATTCTGCCTGAATTACAAGATTAGAGTGCAAGTAAGAATTTTGGCAATATGATATACGACGACTCCCAATTACCATACACCATCTCAATAACTTTCCTTCTTCTTAACTAGGCCTTCTTGTATGATATGTTAACATCAAAAGAGGATATAATTTCAATGATATCGAGAACCTTGTAAAAAACATTCTCCTTAATATTGTTCTGAACCAATCGATCAATCATGCCATAATCTAAACTCAAGTGATTCTCTAGTTGTATCTCAGGGAAGTGCCTGTGTTTCAAGTGTATCTTCGTAATCTCGAAGAAGCCATGTTGCTTCTTCCCTCCATAAACAATTTTTGTCCTCATAATAAAGATATCAGATAAACCAGCTAGTGGGAGTATTTTCATTTATTTTGAAATACCTATGTGTATGAAGAAACCAATATTTAACTGCATGTTGCACTTCTTCTTTGGTCTAAAAAACCATTTCAACATCTAATTTCGAAGTTTGGTCCTCGATAATCATCGAACTTGTCTATCATGGAAAGCTTTTCATCACTAATGTCCGAATAAAATAGAATGTCAGCCACTACGTTATCCATAGCAGCATCGATAGTTAGATTTGAAATCTCTCATTCATGTTGACCACCACCCAAATCATACTCCTTATCACTATTATCAGATGATCCACCATCATTGCCTACTCAATCCTCTATAGGATCACCACGATAGCACACATCGTGACTTGGCTTGCAAGTGGTAAGCTATTTATTGCTTGCCCACTTCATTTGGGAATTTAAAGTTCATCGTTTAAAGTTGCACCACTTGGTCCTTCATTAAAATTAGCATCACTTGGACCCCGTGGACAAGAAAAGGTTTTAGTACAACTATTGTTTGTGGTAAACACACATCATTCAATATGAATACACCATAAGAAAATCATTGATCATTAAGAATTCCCTTTCCACCTCTATATTGTAGCAGCTGTGTGAATGACCCAATACTTATTTGAAATACAAATGACATATTTTCATCAGAAGCAAAGTGATCGGGAACATATTATTGACTTATGTACAATTCAACGACATTAAGAGTAGCAAATGTCATTAGAATGCACAATATTTCCCTCAACATATCATCATCCTCCACTGGAACATATATGTACATGATTGCGTGAGAGATGATACTAATAGGATAGCAGCACATCAATTTTATCCTAAATTGCCTTGTATCAATTCTAGTTACTTGATGTAAAATTTCAAAAGTTCTATCAAGCTAATTTTATTATCCACAACAATAAACCGTTTTAGATTAATACTATATTGAGACCTGTTCGTGCCACTAATCATTTCTCTGTCCCAGTATCATAAAAGTCTCACATGATCCATTCCCATATGTGTATTGTACATGATATCAATAAAAACAAAATTATCATTATTTTGGCAACCAAATTACTAGAGTAATCATTTAAAAATATAAAATTTCTATATTTTCGTTAGTATACAGTATAACTAAAAACAAGCGAACACATAACTTCCAATTATTAATATAGTAAAATCATGTCCTACGCCTTCTTTTGATGCATTATACCACAAATAGAACAATTTTTTTTTTCACTCATTTTGTTAACCACTTGATTTCAATTAAACATTTAAAATTATATTTCATCAAATCTAACCATAATTTTTTAGCATCCTGGTCAACACTATTATTCATAGCACATTATTCCAATAATCATAAAATATTTGCAATAAAATTATTATTCATTGCAAATCATTCCAATAATCATACTGTATTCACAACAAAATCATTATTCACAACAAATTATTTTAACAATTATATAATATTCACAATATATTACAAAATAAAAATATTATCCATGGATAATTTATAATACAAAAATAATTTACCTTTTGCCTCATTCTTTTGTTTTTCTCTCCTCAAAATGTAGGTTTTTTTTTTTTTTGCTTGCAAAATGAAAGTTTTATCATTCTAACAATTATATAATATCACAATGTATTAACAAATAAAAATATTATACATGGAATACAAAATTAATTTACCCACGTTGACTTTTTTTCCTCATTCTTTTGTATTTTTTTCTGCTCAAAATGTGGGCTTTTTTCTTTTTCTCTTTTGGCTACAAAATGGAAGTTTTGGGGACCTACTTCAATTTTTTTCCCTACAAGATGTGGTGGTATTTTTTTTTTCCACTAGCTGCAATGAAAAAAAAATTAGGAGGCTGCCAAAAAAATTAGAGAGTTTTTCCTTACAAGATGGGGGGAGGGGATTCACTAGTTTGCAATGAAAAAGAAATTGGGGCTGCCAAAATTTTTTTTTTCTTTTTTGCCTAAGGGGTTGGGGGTGCGGCAGTAAGGGGGCCAAGAGGGAGAGGGTGCGATGGGAGGAGGTTGAGACATCAGGGGGGTTGAGGGGGAGAGGGGTGCGGAGGGAAGGGGTTGCGGCAACAAGGGAAGCCAAGGGGAGAGGGGTGCGGCATTGGGGTGGGGGCAATGGAAGCGGAGTTAGGGAAATGAGAACAAATTTTTTATTTATTTGTTCAATCATGAAGTCAATATTTTGAATGTTGATTTTAGGATGAATAATTTTTTTTTCTTTAAATGCCTACTAAAGTTGACATTCAAAATGTCGACTTTAAAATCGACATTCAAGAAATTAATTTCTTTATTTTTGGAACCATTTTAAAACTATAAAATTTATTTAATTTGTATTAAAATAATAAATATTCATGACTAAAATTCACAATCCTAAGGATATGCATTGCCTAATACTAGAAGCATCTTTTGGGACTTATGTCTATTGTCTAGCACGCCTTGCCTAATACTAGTGCATCTTTTGGGACTTAAGTCTATTGTCTAGCACGTGTTGCCCTACCACCTTACGCAAAGAAAGAATTTCGGCCATTACAATTGGTTAGATATTCTCACAATGAAGAATGGGGAAGAAGTGTACATGTATGGAGTGATTTTGGGAGGAATGGTGGTGCTAAATTATTTTGAAATACATCCAATTTAAGCGTATAGTTTTCAATAATGAGATATGTTTCGATGGTTAAAGTTTTTTGTAATTCGTGTTCTATCCAATTCTCACTTTTTTACACCATGTCTTTAATAAAGGAAAAAGAAAGATTCAGTTGTGTTTTTGCAAGTGGGCTTACTTTTACAAAACGAAGAACAAAAATTGCAGCAACACATTTCATCCCTTGTCTGAAATGTCTAATTTCCAATACAACATTCTTTCAGGAAAATATTTAATTCATTCAACACGTCATGTAAGATAATGCAGTAAAAAATAACTATAAAGAATAATTTATAATTTTGAGAGAACAAGGAGAGAAAAAAAATTAAATTATGTAATTAATTTATTTCGCACTTTTAACCTAATCGGAGTTGAAGAAACTTATTCAATAGCCATCGCTAACTACTTTTTGGTCCCAAATATTTGGGGTTGCTTTTTCCCATAAACGTTGATTACATGTTTTTATGTTATTTGTATCGACAATTGGTTTATGAATGATTAATCTTAGTGTAGTTTGTTTGGTTATCTATCTAAGTGCCAATGATTTCATTTCTCAAGAAATTCACGCACGTAAAGATTGGGAGTTTGAAAGGATGAATGAAATATTTTTTTCCTCCATTTGGCATAATCCACCTGTATTTTTGGTTTTATTTTCTCATCCAACTAAGTAAATAAAGAGAATGAAACATGTTGTACTTAATTAAGCCACTAAAGGTAATTGTTAAAGGTCCTACATTTATTTAGTTTCCATTATAGATTAGGCAAAAGAATGGCTCGAATTTATTAGTATGTTTACTTTTGATGGTAAAAAAGAAGAAGGACGTTTAACTTTTTGTCCCAAATCTAAAGTTGCGCAGTTATATGTTGTCCCTTTTAATGACTTTGATCCATTCAGGTTTGAATTTCGTACACTTGAAATTTTAAGAATTTTGAGGACTGAACTAATACTGCATACTTTCAAACATTTCCGATCATTAATTAACATATCATAATTCATGATATTGCACTCGAGCAGTAGCGTATCATTAATTGTTTTACTAAGGAATCAACACGAATAAATTAACAATCTTTTTAAAAAATGAATTATATTGCGAGCATTGTTATGGAGATTATAATATTTTACATATCATTTTTTAAATAATAACTCACTAAAAGTCAAATTATTTTTAATAATATTGAATTGAAAGTTGAGAAAGGTTTCCTTTCTTGATGAAATTTTTTTCCCTTGTATTTGTGTTCTTCTTCCTTGTGCAAATAATTAATAATATCCCATAAGCTTCAAGAGTGATCAATGGACTGTTTTTCTTCCCTTTTCTTGTAATGATCATAAAAGAAAAGAAGGGGATTCATTTAGCCAAATAAGCTGGCTACCTCCTCCATTACATTACTTCCGAGTTAATCCAAAACGTATTTATGGAAGACTGGCACAAAATGAAAATGGAAGTAATCAACTGGCTTACTCCATCCCTTTCTTCACAATAGATTCGATTCCTTTCCTGATGATGTTTAATTTTGATACATGTACTTTAAAAATAGTAAGGTGATTCAAATGGGGTTGCACATTTGGAATCATGTTCCTTGTTGAATCCTGATGGCATACCTTCCTTTTTTCTTCCACAAAAGGACAACTTTTTAAGCTCGTATTCAGCTGCTTTCTTTTTGTCCTTTACATCCAAATATAGTAGTTTAAAACACAAGGGACAAGAACAAATTTTCTGTCGTCTTGAGAGATTTTGCGACTCTTGGCCTAACTATGGATTTTGGGTTGATGTTTGTTAAGGTATTGTTCCTATGTTTTGTAGGTGAGATTGTGATTTCAGAAGGGTTGGCATGCAACTGGGGAACAAGGGCAAACCATCTCCTGCCACCTGATATAGTGGTGAAGCTGATGAGGGACAATGGAATTAACAAGGTGAAGCTGTTTGAAGTGGTTCCTGAAGCGATGATGGCTCTTGGAAACTCGGGAATCCAGGTTATGGTTGGGATACCAAATGATATGTTGGCACCCTTGGCAAGCAGTGTTCGGGTTGCTGAGGATTGGGTGTCCCGCAATGTTTCCACCTATATTTCCAGGAATGGTGTAGACATAAGGTTAGTGTGACTTACATATGAATAACAACGCTGATTTTTGTAATTAACTTCCATCTCACTATCATGATTATTAACCATTTAATCTTTACTGCCCTTCTGCTATATAAGTATTTCATGATCAGCGTGTATAATAATGTTTCTCATATGGCATCTTAATATTTGGACATAATTCTTAATATTAATACCATTTGTATCACAATAAGCTAGTTTTGTTGTGTTTGAATAGCTAGGATAAAGTAATATTTAGATGTTTGGATGCTTCTATAAAACTAAAAACTACACAGCCCCAATAATCAATTTTGGTCATTAACATTTGTCCCCACAATGGAGAAAGAAGAACACTATACTAGGTAAAACAGATTGAAATAGGAAAATGAGAAATTTTTCTAGGATGTCTCCTATGGTGACCATCATTTGATTGCACATTAGAAACCAGAAAAGACAGCAACAAAATTCCAAAAATATAGCCACTCAAGGGTGATTAAGGCGGTAAACCACATGAGGTAATATCCCGTAAGTTTTGAGTTTGAACCCCCGCAAGTACAGTACTTTTATTCTTGAGTAGGCTCTAGAAACTTAGAGGTGGATTAGTCTAGCATAAGTTGGGATACCAACTCTGTCATTCTTGGGTAGGGCTTTGCAAGCCAAGTGTAAATTAGTCCAGCGTATGTTGCGATACCACCTCTATCGATTAAAAAAAAAAATCTAAGAACATGGTAAAGAGGCCAAAATAAGCAAGTATAACTGCTCTCTTATAAGCCGTCATGTTATTTTGCTTCAGGGAATCCAGAATAGTAAATGTTTAATTCCACGCATGAATGGTGGTGACATGGAAAAACAGCTGAAAAGTTTAAAACATCCCCTGCTTGTTTGTTTTCAGATACGTCGCAATCGGGAATGAACCTTTTCTCAAAACCTATAAAGATAGGTTCTCGGGAACAATATATCCAGCTCTTGAAAACATCCAAGCTGCCCTGATCAAAGCTGGATTAGCTAGACAAGTCAAGGTTACCCTCCCAATCAATGCTGATGTGTATCAATCAGATAGTGGCATGCCTTCCGGGGGTGATTTTCGGCCCGATATCCGTGATCTGATGGTCTCCATCATCAAGTTCTTGAATGACAATGGAGGTCCCATGACCATTAACATTTATCCTTTCCTCAGTCTCTATGCTGATCCTCATTTCCCCGTTGACTTTGCCTTCTTTGATGGCTCTGCAGCACCAGTAGTTGATGGTTCCATTTCTTATACCAACGTGTTCGAGGCCAATTATGACACGCTCGTCTGGGCTTTGGAGAAAAATGGATACCCAAATTTGCCTATTATTGTTGGCGAAGTTGGATGGCCAACAGATGGTGACATTAATGCGAACAAAGAGTATGCTCGTAGATTCAATCAAGGCCTACTCAACCGAATAAATCAAGGAAAGGGTACCCCTAAGAGGCCAAGTCCTCCTGATATTTATTTATTTGCACTCATTGATGAGGATGCTAAGAGTACAGAACCAGGGAATTTCGAGAGGCATTGGGGCATATTCTACTATGATGGTAGCATCAAATATCCCTTAAATTTGGGTAAAAATGGGAATCTTACGGCTGCCAAGGGTGTTCGATATCTGTCCAGACAATGGTGTGTAATGAGGCCTGATGCTGACCCTTCTGATCCCAATTTGCCACAGAGCATAGATCGTGCTTGTAGCTACGCAGATTGTACTAGTCTTGGATATGGATCTTCCTGTGGCAAGTTGGATGTTAGAGGCAATGCTTCTTATGCATTTAACATGTATTATCAAACAATGAATCAACAGAAAGGGTCGTGTGAGCAGTTCTATAATTTGTCAGTAATCACTGCTATTGATCCTACTCCAGCCGGCAGTTCTTGTAAATACGAGATCATGATCGACACTGGAAAGCACGAGCTAGCTCGGAGGCCAACTACTGCATCGGCGGGGAAAATGAGTGCATCGATCCTAACAATGTTGTCTCTTGTTGGCCTCATCATGATTCCTGGTTTTGTTTGATCATGGATGTAGCTCTATCACCACTTTCAGCGTGTCTTCTTAACAAGATGATGGTCATTTGGGGAAGTGACAACTAAATTCTATTAGTATATTATTTTGACGGCATCCCGTTTTGGATAGAATTTGCATATTCTTTGCCTCACAACAAAGTTAGCCAAGTTCTTTTGTTGTTTTGTACTTGTATATAGTTTGTACCATTTGTTTTACTAGCAAAAAAACACAAAAAGTTGTTTGCACCTATGCAGAAGTTCTTGAAATGTCAAGATTTGGATATTTGTTTTCGAGTCACAATGTTAACCTTTCTAGCCTTCTAGTGCTTTGTATATGTCACAGGAAATGTTAAGACAGAGATGAAAAAGTGGTGTTATTTTATATAGTAAGGACAAGAGTCAAACTGAGTGAGGCTTATTTAACAAAAGAGGGACAGAGAAATAGAAGAATACATGTACTATGTCGTTATAGTAGACATCGTATAACAATACAGTAATACGCTCACCACCACTTTTTTAAGTTCAAATTCTAGGTTGAGAGCGAAAAGAAGAAGTCAAAAGAAATAGAGAAAAATAATGGCTCAGCTTTGTTTAATTTGAACAATGATTAAATGCCCCATATTCTTCAATCTATTAACTAATTGCTCTAAAGTACAATCACTTGCTCCAGAACCTTACACTAAATATTTAAATAAGAAAAAATATTTTATATATTTATCACACCACATAAAATAGTATAATCAGAAATAATTATAAAACATAGTCTATAATTTAGGGTAGATTATTTGATTTGATAAACTAAAAATAAAAATACAACAAATTTTAAAATAAAAAAATAAGTTATTAGATTGCTCCCATTTTATTGCCCTGGAATTACTTCTTTCTTTTCTTTTCTTTTTCATTTTACCATTAAGAGATTTAGTTCACTAAGTTGTCTGTTGCTGATTAAAGTTGAATATAAATTATACTTTAAAAATATATTTTTATATTTTTAAATACAATTACAAAAATACTTTTTTGAAACATAATCTATATCACTTCTCTTTTATTTATTTGATCCAACAATATATGCACAAACTCAATTATGTTTGTATTGGAGCTAAGACTAGATTTGATTTGTTAATGGTGAATGCCTTTCTTAATCCTATATTTTCCAAACTCAGAAGACCATTTGATCATTGATCCCTCTGACATTTCTGACTCCAGAATGAATAAAGTATTCTACTTTCTATTGCCAATCTTAAGTCAATATTCCCCTAATTCTGTGCCATCGAATTCAGGGCTCTCTTGTTCTCCAAACCAAACTATTTGAAAGATTCATTATTTCATTCCCACCACCATAATAGTTGTAGAATCTAGGCCATAAAAAAGGGAAAAAAAAAAACACCAGAAAACAATCAAAAGCACAGCGCCCGAATCTGAATCCCCTGCCTTGTTCCTTTGTTGTTAAATTTCTCCACTTCCCCCATTGATTTTGTATTTGAATATTCAGTTTTGGGTTTGCCACATTCTTTCCAAAGTTCCAATTATTGTATTTTCTTTTCCGATTTAATTATCGATGTAATACTTTGGAAAACAAATTACAGTATTTTATAATCAATACGGCGTTATTATGATAAATAGGCGAAGTTGCTTCCATTTAATACTGTCATCTTTTTATAGAAGTAATCATTACCATCGTCATCGCCACCCCATTTGCCGCCACTTTTGCTGTCGTTCTTTTATGGCCGCGGCGCCAGCCTCCACCTCCGTTTCGAAAGATCCGTACCCTTTTACATACATTAGGAAATCTTTGAATGTAAACGGTGCTTATTGGGGGAGGATCGTTAGCCTGAAGCTCAGAGGATGCAGTGCGGCTGAGGGATGCAATAGTAGCAACCGGAACGAGAAAAGTTCTGGTTTTGTTACCGGGGGCGATGGGGGCGGTTGTGTTGGATTTGGGTTACATAAGGTTAGGGCAATTGGGCCGCATTTGTTGAGGGAAATGGTGGCGGAGGATATTAGGTTTAGCTTGGAGAGTTGTACTTTTGATGACGGTGGCGGGTGCCTGAGTGAGAAACGTGGCGGCCTGGGATTCCCGGAGGACCGACATTTGGGTCCGAAGAAATTTGTGGTTGCTGTTGATGTTGATGAAGGTACATACCATGAAAAATTTTGATGCTGTTAGACATGTCTACTGCTAAAATTTTGGTTTTTTAGTCTTACAGTTCTTTTACTCGTTGCAAGGTAGTTTTGCACCTGCTCACATGTTCTTTGTTAGAGGGTCACTCTTTGTGCTGACCATTGTTACTGCTGCATAATCTTTGATTGTGCTGACCAGTTTTGTCTAATTATGTTTTTGTCTTGTTTGGGTATATTTATGTTATGCAATCATAATGCTGGACGTGAAAACCATTGTAAACTTGAAGTTACTGTTTCTTTTAATCCTAATGACGTGTGTTTTGCCTTTCCAATTTTATTTGCAGTTCTTGGCAACTTTGTGTCAGCTCTTAATCAATTTATTGCAGATCGTTATGACTTAAATCACTCGGTTTCTGAATACCATGTTTACGAGTTTTTTAAGGTAATATCGGCTACCCTTTTGACAGCTTTATTTTCATATCCTGCCTTATATCTTCATTCATTAGTATTATTCGCGTTGGTTTTGTAAGTTACACCTTTTGGACACTATCTCAAATACTCATGTGTATTTGTACACTTGGGCATTTTTGGGAGATTGTGAAGCTAAGTGACCACACCTGATGCGTAAATATTTGTAGTCAATTGTAAATATTTCAGTATGCATATGCTGATATATATAGAGACTCTGTATATTTTTCCTGATTTATTATTATTTTTTTTATCTCTATCACAGATATGGAACTGTTCCCGTGATGAAGGTATACCCTTTTTTTATTCCCCTCTTCTTTAGTTTCTTATTTACTTAAAATATGTGGCTGTGTTTCTGATTAAAGAGACTCCTGGAAATGAAATCTATCATCAAATTGGAAAGTTAGTGATTAGTCTTCCTGTATTTTCTTTGTTTCCTGATTTGTTCTATTGAAACGCTGTACTTTATGCATCTCACTTCCACTCCAAATTGCCACTGACATACAATTATCTTATGTTTGATGAGAGAATATGATATGTTTCTTGTTCAAGATGATTTTTGGATATCTTGTATCTAGTCTCACTAAATGCTAGGAATGCTAATCATGTTCGTGAAAGAATTATAGCTTAGAATTGAACATTTATTGGGTCTCCACTGAGAAGTTTCATGGTAAGAATCTGAATGTAACCCGAGTTTATTTTTTCCTTGTGACAGCTGATATCCGTGTTCATGAATTCTTTAAGACATCATATTTCAAAACAGGGATTAATCCAATTCCAGGTGCTCAGCAGGCTCTTCAAAAGTTGTCCAGATTTTGTGATTTATCCATAGTTACGTATGTATTTCATGTCTGTCTCATATATATTTTGAATTTTCTTGCGGCTTGCTTCACATTTAATAATAGAATGATTTGATTTATACTTTTAGGTCCCGGCAAAATGTTATTAAAGACCACACGATTAAGTGGATTGAGAAGCATTATCCAGGACTGTTTCAAGAGATCCATTTTGGCAATCACTTTGCATTAGATGGAAAATCCAGACCTAAATCTGACATTTGCAGGTAAGTTGTGTTTTGGGTTAGAATGCCTGATTGTTTCATTTTTTTGTGTTGTTTATTTCTTAAAGAAGCTTGGTTGACATCTGTAACTGTGTCCTAGTTTCTTATGTAAGCCTATATGCTATTCATATCTGTGTCTCTGATGGCATTGCATAGGGGGCATTGGCCATCAGAGCATTTAGATTTTTCATTCATCATATGTCTTGTTTTACTTGGTTCTTATTGTTCTGTTTCTGCCAGGTCTTTGGGAGCAAAAGTTTTGATTGATGATAATCCAAGATATGCCATTGAGTGTGCTGAAGTTGGAATTAGAGTTCTTCTCTTTGATTATGAAAATTCATATCCATGGTGTAAGATTGAATCTGTTGAACAACACCCCCTGGTTACCAAAGTTCACAGCTGGGAAGAGGTGGAGCATCACTTGGTGTCTTGGACAAGTTCATGACAATTTGCCATCATTTATAGGGCCCTAAACAGCTATTGATTTGTAAGGAATATAATTTCTGTTGCATGAGAAATATTAGAGAATTTGCTAGGATGGATTTCTCCGATGTTCTTGGTCTGTGGCTGCCAGCCTCAGTGAGACTAGGGAAATCATGTCAACAATATTTGACAACAGGAATATGGAGGCAGAAGGAATACCTTTTGAATTGCTTCCATAAGGTTCTTCCCCAATTTGGGATTATAGGATACTGACATAGGGTTTGGCCTGCCAAATGTCTTGGCAACACCCATTCAAGCAGGATAGCGTTCTTTTTTTCTTTTTTTACCTAATATAAAGTTTTCTACTTGGGTTTCTACTTACACTCTGTACATGTTAGTAGTTGTGCTGCAATGGGCATAAACCCTGCTTAGCTTAGTGTATGAGATGGAAAGATTCTGCACTACCACTCTGAAAACATGTTTTGGCATCAGTAATATCGTTTGGTTGGAAACTTTTGTCACGGTGAAGCCTTCTCAGTTCCTTGGAGATGTATATTTTGCATTTCGTCTCCCAACTATTCCAGCTGTTGCTCTGCATTATGATGCAGTGTTCAAAAATATATCTCAAGAATAAGTATTTTTAGTCAATTTTAATCTATTAGTTCACTCGTTCAAATACGGTAGTTTATTTTGAGGAATGTTAGCAGAGGAAGGTTATGCTCCACTGATACGTGATCAAGGAAGTAGAAAACAATTTACATTGCCTTGGCCCTTGTGTGTGAGGGTTCTAATTACTGCCTGCGTGGTTTTGAAAGAAAATGCTGACTGTAAGCTCCAAAAAGAAACAAGGTCTCATGATTGATGTTTTTTGGCTTGTTAAAGAACACTTCAATAGAAAACACAAGTTATTCAAAGTAAATATGTAGAAAATATTCTACTATAGTTGCAACCTTATTTGATGTAACAAGATAAAAAGATAAATTTTTTAATTTTTTTACCCCTTAAATATAGATAAGCTTCCCTTAAACTATAAACTGTCCCGTAAATATCTTCAACTGCATCATTCTATGTATGCAGCAAATGTGCTATAATCATGCAGCGAATGGCTGCATCATCCTATGTGTTCTAAATTCGCCATTTGCTTTATAGTAATTTACAGATGAGTTATCCATCATTCCATCTCTCTCCCTCTCAAAATCTATTAGGAATTTGTGCACACAATCTTCAGAGTTTGGACTGGGGGAAAAAATCAGGAGGCGGAATCAGATCAAAGGGAGAGTTTGCAAGGGTCTGAAACCTGCAGCTTTAGACTAATACTTGGTGCAGGGATTGCGCTATTCAGTCTTCTCCATCAACCTCAAACCATATGCCTCCAAAATATCCAGTGCTGTAAAATGCACCAAAAAATAAAAATGAAATAAAATAATTTAGGTACTTGCCAACATGAGGAGGGTGGAAATCAACCCCAGCAAATGCAATCTTATTAATGTACTAAAAATGCAGTCTTAAATTATCAGCTAATGAACAAACGTATTTTTGATCTTCTCTGTTTCCCTTTTCTAGGCTTATACCATATTGCCGAAGGACAAAAAGTTGAACAAAAGAAGAGACCACAATTTACCTGGCCAGTAGACTTCTGGAATAATTGGCCTCAAGACACCATTTATTTGGATCTTGTTTGCAAGTAAGAGCTGCAATGGTTCATATGGCATGAATCTAGTTCCATATATCTATCAAGAGCAGTTTTGGAAGAACCAAAAAACTGAAAAAATTAGATACCAGAGCTCCAACTGCTGCTGGAATCCCAACAGTAAAAGCCATTGCAGTGGTGGTTTTCCCATCCTTGGTCTTTCCAAATTCCAAGAGGGTAGCCCGATGGTTTTCTGTAGGTTGACCATTTGGGAAATCTACTACAACTTCATGGTACAAGAGCACCATATCCTGACCACAAATTAGGTGGGTTATACAAAAGGGCAAGAGTAAGATATCCATATATCTGTTGGTCTATTTAGAAGGTCACCTCTTCTGTGCCTGAATAAGCTAAAGTTTCTTCCATACGGAGGCAGGTAATATCAAATACATTTCTGCAAGATGCTGGTACTTCTGTTGGCTCATGAAATCCTAGAAACCTTTTGCAACAAGAAAAGTTTAATGAAATCAACTAAATGAATTTTCTTTAACACAGTGCAAACCAGGAAATGGAAAAGGAGAAAGAGATACGACTATTATACAAGGTTTGGCTTTTCAGCCCCCACAAAAAGCTCTCCACGTCTGATATTGTTTGGACTTGAATGGCACATCATCTTCATATCAAATGATCATATTTTTAGTGATACTTACATAATGGTCTTGGCTGTCCTCACAGCAGTTTCTCTATCCTTGAAAATTCCGAGTGCAGTGATTCTTTCTGTGATATCCTTCTCATCCACAGCAGATCCATCCAAGTTATCAGTATTTAGTCTTAAAAGTTCAAGTAACATTTTCTGGTGTGTGGGCCTTTCTCCAATTCCAAGACTACTCAGAGACTCAGTATTGAAGAATCCTATCTTCGCAAGTGCTTCCATTACACCACTGAAACCTGCATGACATTTGAATGGATTGTCTTCACATGTCAGCAACCCAGTAATTATGAAAGCTTCAATGCCAGGATAACCAAACAGGGTCCCTAGCGCCCTTAAAGATCAGTTAGACATCATGCCATTGAAGCTTTGTGTACCAAAAAATCCTACCTGGCAGTATTTAAACGTGTCTTCCTGTGTTAAAAACAATTGATAATTGTCTCAACTAGTGTGGATTTCCAGGAATTCATTTACTTGTAATACATTCAATTTCGTTGGTTAAGTACCTATCCTTTTAGCTTGGAGACTCCTGGTAATATTATCTATTGGAGTTTGAGACATGCTAACCTAGTAAAATATATCAACTAAATACAGCATACATTCAAGAAATACATGTATTAGATTAAAATTGACCCCAAGAATTTTCACTTTGACATTCACCTTAGTTCTGAGTATGAAAGGATAGTCAAGTATAACATGAAGATGACATATTTAAAAGCATAAAGATATATCATGCCTTCATAGCGTAGAGTTCCACGAAAGATGGTTGATGCTTCATTTTCTATCCCATATAGTTCTCCATAAAGTAAAGAATTACGATTTGGAAGACATTCGAGTGCAAAAGCTGGAAGATCAGGTATTCTAAACCTTGAAGCAGAATCATAAAGGCGGTCACCTGCAAGTTCACCAATGTTGTCAAGAATCCAGAGGAGGTTAATGAAACAAGTATATTGCTAAACAAGCTATAATACACGCATGGGGCTAAAGGCCCAGAGACCATGTCAGCACAAGTTACTAGATTTTCACATTCTCATATGAAAAGCAGCTTTCCTGAAGCTAATTTTGATGTTATTAAAAACAAGAAGCTAAAACCAAATCACAACAGAACAGCATAGAACTGGTGAAGTCTTCCCATAAATATGGCAGAGGTTATCAAAGTCATACATAATGAACATTAGTGGTAGAGAATTGAAATAAAGTTGAAATAAACAAACCTGCAAATGGAATGGTTGTTTCTCCATGGACTAGAAAGGGAAAAAGAACTTAGAACTCACCTTCAACATGTAAAATTTCTCCATTATATCTGTAGGTGGCTGGATTACGCCCAGCTCGAATGGCTCCTGCTGGACTCCAACTGACAATAATATAGTAATGATGAACTTAAGATTTGCATCTATCTCAACCAAGGACCTAGTGCAATAACAGTAAATTAAGAAGTCTATAGTTCAACTATGATAAGCTGAAATCACTTCCACAACCAGACAGAACTTGCTTCTGAATTCTGCCCTACAACATTGTACATACAGCAGAGGACACATAGACACCCAAGCACATGAAATTTGGCAGTCACTGAGGCCAAAATGCTCATGATCATCTCAATTAGAAGTGCCAGGAATAATATTATACCTGAATTTATAAGCTAGTGGGTTGTTTGCAGCTTCTGGAGATGGAAGACCACCACAATAAGAAGTAAAGGACCTAATCTTCCCATTTCGTACATGAGCTTGGTTTATCATCTTCATTGCCATCATGTGGTCTGAAGTGAGAAGGAATGGTTCTAGTCATCAATTTCACACCCACAAATTGTACAACAGCACTGTTTGCACTCATCAAAATTACCTATTCCAGGATCCAAGCCCATTTCACCAAGAATAGTGATGCCTGCATTCTTTGCTGGTTCATCTAACTTTGACATGGACTCGTCAACATAACTAGCAGTGACAAGATGTTTCTTCAGCTGCATCAAGAAAATGGGCTAAAGCTCATTACAAAAACAATTTAAAAAAAAAAAGAGGATAAGGTGAGTAATTGCTGCTATCTATAAAAGTAAAGCTCCTGGATTTGATGGCTATTAATCAAATTCTACATGAAAATTAAAAGGTACCATACTCAGACTTCATATTATGGATGTAGTTTGATATTTCTTTCTTGGAGGCAAAAGTCCTAACATAATAAAAAAAGCACTGGAAAAGATATTTTCCTGACACCTCAAGGCCAATGATAAATCAAGTCAAGAAAATCAGCTTCGCAAAGATTAAAAGATTTAACTGATTGGTTTGTCAAATCTTTGCGATACACACAATTTCGTTATAGATTATCCCTTGGTATCAATTATGTCACAAGTAACTAGCAACATGATCATATGTAACTCTATGAAGGAATCATCTGGTACCTCAATGCAAGCTGTTGCTATGATGTTATGGCAACTAGGAGGCAGTAAGCTAATTACAACTTCAGCCTGTACAAGATGAAGAAAAAATGTTAACATGTAAGAGTATTAACCAGGCTCAAAATACACAATCCTCAGCTAGAAGGTAATAAGTTGAGATTTAATTTAATCCAGTTTGGCTATTGTTAGCGTGGCACGTTTATCTTTTTGGTTAAATAGCATCCCCAGACCTTGCACATGTAAGAGCTTCTATATACCGGGCTGCCCTTTTTTGAGCATCAAATACCAAGGCACACAGCAACTAGAAGTTTAAGTTGTCAACTTGATGTGGACACCAATTCCACTATTCTTGTTCTGGAGCATGATGTGCTGATATATTTAGTGCAAAATTTCTTTCATACACATGTAGGACTGTACCTGTGCAATATGAGAATGGAGACTTTCACGATCCATTATATCAAGCTGAATTGCTGTTGCATTTGGAATACCCTCCGTAATCTGCACTCAAATAGAAAATATAACCACTTTATCAAGAAATGCAGCAAATCAATTACGTCAAAAGGTAATTAAATAAGTGAAAACAAATGACAATGAAAAATTGCTGGCTAATATCTCATTTTCCTCAGTATACTTTATTTATGCTTAAAGCACAAGAACAATATCAATGAGGACTTTTCTTCTTTTTGTCCTCTGGATGGATAGCATACCTCTTCTGCATCCTTCAGGTACAGAGAAGCAACAACCACTGCAAAACTATTCTGCTCCTCAAAATCAGAATCGATACATGACTTCAGAACTTGGCATAGTGATGTATCACTCCCTATTGATGTTAAGAATTCGACAGCCGGTCGACAAACCCGACCAGCACCTAAGATAAGGACTATATTTTTCTTCTTCATATCATACCCCTTCTCTATACTATTCTCCTCCAATTTACCAACCTTCAATGATATCACATGTTTTTTGGTATCTACAGATTCACTTGGATTAGCAATTGAAGTTAAAGAGTCAATGATCTTATCTAGAACTTCTTTATCATCTGCCCCAACCTGTCAAAAACATGAACCAACCAAAGTTGATAAGTCAAAACAGCTAAGTAAGCAACCAGCCTAGCACAATAATTACATGGCACAGTATATAGGAGCAGCCCAAATTAACTTTTATGGTCATCTCATATCAGAATAAAATGAAGAAAATCCAAAAAAAAAAAAGAAAAAAAGACTACAATGATTTTGGGACTTCCAGCTCATAAATCTATAGTGAAACCTATCGGCATTGCTTGTGATGGTGTAGTAGTTGTGCCTGTCTATTTCCAGCTATGGGTAAAATTAATTAGTATTTCTCCCTTTTTCTTATGAGGAATCAATGTAACAGGTTTACTCACCTCAAGTTCTGAATAAGACGGAGCATCTGTGCTTTGGCCCACTTGACATTTTACCAAATGAAAGGAGCCACCTGCCGCTTCAATAATATCCAGTGCCTCATTTATTAGGAATTTATCAAACAAATGACCACTTAGAGATACCTGTCAGTTTTGCACAGCACAAGTTGATATTCAGGAGTCAACTAAATCATAATTTCAGGAATAGCATTATATATTTTTAGTAGAAATCTAATCAGTTAAAGGCTCAAGTCTTTTACAATTTCAAGCACATAATTTATCCAACAATGTATGCAAGGGAAGACTAACAAGAAGTTGGAAAAAAGGACACATAGAAGTGAAAAAGAGAAGGCCACAAAAGAATTAAAATACAGAATAACAGTGGAAGTCACATGAGGAAACATACCAAGCTAATGTATTTCTTCTTATCAATGTAGCCTTTTTCTAGATTTATTGAAGGATCTCTGCGTATCAGAAACATTACTTGCATAAGAATTTTATGTAAGAAACATTACTTAGAAAAATAGCTTGCTGATTGTCAAAAATAATTCGAAATTACTTTTCAATTTGTATATTAACAATGGATATTTAAATTTAAGAGCAGAGGTAATTTGAGATTCTTATTTAGTTCCAGGAGCAAAGATAATAGGAAAGAACTGTAGAAACTATTCCATTCACAAGAATCATTCCAGTTTCATAAAGCAAGAGTTTGTTATTGTTAAGAGTTTTACATCACAAAGTAAAAAGATAGGCGAACAGATAGAAACAAAAGCAAGATCATGTATACATACTCAACATCTGAGTTCCGCATTCGGGGTATATATCCATATAGTGGAGTTAATGCTCCACCATGGGCTATGCAAGCTCTCTTTAAGTGCATAGGTAACTCCTCAATATTCAAAGTGGAAATCAAGCTTCCAATAAACTGGGATAGAATGTCTCCAAAATGCTGGGAAGCCTTTTCATAATTAAGTTGCAGGTAAGAGAGAAAAATCAAAGAGTTAGTATGACACAAAGGTATACTTTTCAAAAGAAAATGAGAAGATGAAGATAAATAAAGCATCCAGTGAGGTTTAATCAACCTCTTTGGCAAACTCAGTTGGAAGAATGTCAACAGAAGAACACATCAACCCGTCACCTTCCAGGTCATGATGGTACGAATTGTTCAGAGGATCATATCTAGAAGCCATTGTTTTCAAAGTGAAACAAAAGAGAGGGAAAAAGAATACTTTAGAACACAATTAAAGTTGCCTTTGAACTTGATAATCTAGAATAGAACGAAATTTTGTTTAGATTTGCACAAAAGCAAACTCTCATGTAAGAATGATGCATTAAAAATCACTACCTAAAGAAAGGAGAATCAATTGATGTAGTTTGGTTAACAATCTCCAGGGAGCCACCTATATCACATGTTATGTCACAAATTCCAACAAGTGGAGACCCTTTTCTCATCAGATCTTGCAACTGCTTGGTGGTCAATAACTGAGGGAACCTTTTCTCCCAGTACATACAATTAGCTGCAGGATGGACAATACATCAAAAAAAGAATAAGAATAAGTATTAAAAAAATTATACACACACACACACACACAATACTGTGCAAAACATCATTTGCTTGCTTCTTACTTGAAAGCTTGATTATACTACAATTCAATGCTTTCATTGATGGTGTTCAAAACAAACCTATTACAGATGCATAAGGAGCAATCTTTTCATGGAAAATAGGATTGTAGTGCTCTGGATGTGCATAGTAGTCAGCCTGAAAAATTATGAGCTGATCATTAGCACCAATTTCAGTGACTATCTCAACAACCTTAAAAGTTTTAATGTTGAACCTGCAGCTGAAAAACTAAAAAGAATATCAGTAACGAAAGTCAGAGATTCCCTCAAAAGATATAGAAGACCTAAAGTTTAGAAAAACATAATCTATTTTTGTCTGCCAATCTTTTCGGTTGTAATTCAGGCACCTTCAACTCAGCCAATGAATTAGACTATAAATCCATCCTGAGCAGTAACAGGAAAAGAGCTTTGTCTTCAGAATCTGGTGTTCAGTGAGGTCAGAGAATTTAGTTTCTGCAGGAAACTTAGATTCCAGACATGGATAATGGTACCTTTCCTTAGCCTAATAAAACAGAACTTTATTACTTTCAGAAAATCTATCAAACTATGAACACTGCAGAAACCAACATACAGCAAAGTTCAGAAAATCCAAAATGCATGCAGTTGATATGATAAATCTAGCTGTTCATAAAAACAAAGCTAGAACTAGTAAATGCGTTTTACATCAGGCAGTCAAATAGCTAGACCACAAATTTAGTTAAGGCGCCATATCTATGAGAGATACCATAGTTCACCTTGTCAAAGACCTTCAAAGGTTCCTTAGGCTCTACCACATCTTTAGAGGTCACAACACAACCATACACTTGAAAGACTCTCTTTGTTGGATGTTCATGAGCTTTAGCCTGTGTCTGTTGATAACATTTTGATAAGAATAAACTTGACTTCCCATTGCAGATGGATAAGAATAGACCATAAAATGAAATAGGGCTGAAAATAAATGAGGATACGGAATATTTGCTAAAGCACCAAATTGAAAATTAAGCGGTAACAAAAGAAAAGATATCATCAACTTTGCAAGACAAAAACAAAAATCTCAGAATCTCTGGGATTGTTTATTATGCTTATTAGTCTATTATGTATGGAAATAATTCTTTTACCCACCATAAACTTTGCAAATGCATAACTTGGACAGACAACCAAGAACCTGCTTCTAGCTTACTAATAAGTTTAATGTTATTTATCAGCCCAAACAGCTTTTACCACACACACACCAAAAAAAAAAAAAACCAACTTATAATCAAGAACTCCAAATTCAACTTTATTATGGCTAAGAAGTTTATGAAGTTCTGTCTGAAAACTGTGGAGTCCACAAAATTGAGTTATAAAAAATGCTGGAAGTGCATGTAATTCAACTCTCTTTTGCCATAGGAAGGTTATAAATTTGTAAATATGCAGAGAGTGTCAGGAAAAAATGCTACTGTACCAGAAAAGTGATGATGTTTAGCAGCAGTTACGTAAGTGGTTCCAAGCAGAGGAAATCCCATCTACCAAGAGTGATGATGGAAGTAAAATAGCCTCTTACTTGGTGTCAATTTAAACTACTAGAGACATATCAACGTTGTATGTGAAAGCTGAAGGCAGGAAGGCGCCAGGCATCTCATTCATGCAATGGTGTAAATACAATGCATGGAAAGGACTAACAAAAAGATAACTTACCTAAATGCCATGACTTGTTAATTGATTAATTAAGTGACAAATGAAAAATGAGTAAAGAAATCGATTTGCTGTTTCAGAGAGTTAGCCTCACTACCTTTGCAAGTAGTTCAGGAAGTCTGGAGGGATCCACAAAAGTGTGAGGGAGAAGTTTAAATATCTCTTGTGCTCCCTGTGAAACTACAAAAAATACAACAAAGCTACTGGCAAGATTAAGCGAGATCAAAGCAATGGTAACATTTAAGAAAAACAGAATAAAAAGAAGCCCAAAAAAAAAAATTTACTTGTTGATACTATAGGCATTCAGCAGTAAAACTTTGCTTAATGTACAACAGCATATTACAGGAAGAACAAAGTAAAGCTCGACAAATGAAGTATATCAAATCCGAAATTGAGCTTATTATAGTTGACAATCATCTTAGTCGATGGTAAAAAGGAAACGGACATGAGGTAGAATTAAACATACCATTTCCTGAGCTGGTAAAAACAAAAACTAAAGGACAGATTCGTAATGGAAGCCCCATGGTAGAAATCTCTTCACCAACAGAAATTACTGCAGCCTTTGCTGCAGCTAATGAAGAATACATATAAGATGTTCCCATAGAAAGGAAAGGAGTTGAATACCCAAGATTAAGATACCCTGCAACAAGAAGAAATAGAAAAGGAAATCTTAGTAGATGACAATTCATGGACCAAGGCATTTCCCAACACAGAAAATTTGACAACTGGATTTAAGTATTGTTAAAAAAGATGAAGACATGAAATTGAGATGCAGTTCCAGTTATTGTGGAAACATCTTCAACAAAAAGAAATTACAAAACTTAAAACGAAGAACTTTTAAGGTGCATACTCTGTCCTAATCCATGTAAGAAGTCAATCATTCCGGCTCTACCAGCAAACCGTCCAAATGCTAGTAATCTCTTGCCATGGTCTCCAACAATAAGCTCATAATCAAACAAAGATGCCCTCTCGGCTAGAATCTACACAGAACAAACAATGCAAGACAATGTTAAGCTTTTCCAGGTCTGCCCACAAAATGTATTGAGTTCATATTACCTTATCAAGCAATGGCATATTTTCTCTTTGCGCTTTGTGAGTATGCGAGAAAAATGCATAAGCCCTGTCGGGTAGAATCATATCCAACTGCAAGGAAAAGAGGAAAAAATATATATTAATAATAAAGACAATTTCAGAATCTGAGGAATTGATTATCATTGTGAGATTCCAGAAACCACTTAAAGAAAAGGGATCGGCACCTTGGGTTGTTTTATGCCCAAAATAAGACCACAATCTGACAAGTCCTCAGAAATTTCACATCCGACATCCTCATAAAGTGCATCATGATGAATACGCTTTGTGGATGGCTGCACAATGATCCGGGCCACCCCAGTTTTGCCTCTGCCACCATGCAACAGCTTTGCACAGTGTGATGGCGTCAGTGGAACCCTTCTTTCCCACTTGTTTGTAGATTCTGAAAGAATCCCCAAAACTCCATTCCCCAACATGACTCCTTTCCCTTTTACTCCAGCTGCCAAAATATAATCTTTAGGATCATTAACCTATGATCTCACCAGAACATTCGAGTATTGCACTTTGCCTTCCCAGAATATCTATGCATCCCAATTTGCCTTTTTAATATAATCAAAATCTCAACTTTCTACAAAATTCAATGTCGGGCTTCAAAGAAATCAGTAATTAAATGAAACACAGACATAATCATAGCATATGATCATTAAAAAACAAAAAACAAATCCACAAGTTCCAAGAATACACCACCATCCAAATGTGTGTATTTTATACCATACTATAGTAATAATTTTGTTTCCTAGTAGGTGGTGAATTGAGTCGATTAAAAGCAATAAAAACGTACGTTGTTTTGTTAAAACTTAGAGTTAGAGGGCTCTTCTGGGAACTCCGCGGTGGTAATGCTTGATAAGTGATCAACAGTAGTGTGATGGAATTCTCTTCTTCTTCCTAATCTGCAACAATACACAAAACAAAAAATTTGGGTTGTGACAGACAGGTGTCAACTCTATTTAATGATTACGTGATAGGATGGTTGATGATGAGTACGTAATGCAATGTTTTTGTCACGTTTTTTTCTTCTTCTTTTGGTTCACTATCATTTTCTTCTCATTCGTTTATTAATCATCATTGCTTTTGAGTTTTGATCCTATCCTACGACTATTATTATACATGCACAAGTCATTCGTACGTATAAAAATTTGCTAGATGATAAATTTCACATGAATAAGAATATTTTATGGACTGATGATTTTTTTTTCTTTTTCGTTTGGACGATGGGACGTGTTTAGGAGACTTTACATACGCTAGTACTAGTACTGTATTTAAAAACTACATAATATAAAACTATTAATTAAACTAAGTAGGAATAGAAACTAGAGATTAGATCCTGAATTATATAAATTTAAATAAAAATATATTTTTTAATAAGAAACGATATTTAGGTTTAGTTGTTGTTATTGTTGTTGTTTATCTAAACAATATTTTTGTCATAAAAAATATTATAAATATATATTATATTTAAATTTTAATAAATATATTATTTGCGTATATTAGTAAATATATTATTTATATAATTATATATATTATGTTATTAATATTAGTTAGAATTTTAATTTATTATTAATATTTTTAATTATTAGTACATTATGTTTATTTTAAAATTATATTAATTAAATTTTAATTATAATATTTTAGTATTAGTTACTACTTACTATTAGTTTATTATTATTTCTCTATCAGTTATGAATTATTATATATTGACTTTCATTTTTTTCATTATAACATATTATTAGTATCACTAGTTTACTGTTTAGTACTTATATTTATAAATTAGTATTAATTTGATATATATATATGGTATATGCGTATAGAGTGTCCTATGTATTTTAAATTTTATTATGCAAAAGAAACAATAAGAAAGTAAATGAACATTCATGTTACTTTTATAATTGAATTAAACAAAATTACAATTAAAGAAGTACATAAAATAATTTTGATGAATGTGATGCATTGTAGAGTATTAAAAAAAATAATGATTATAATTTGTTATTTTAATCTAAACTATATTTGACATTTGCATGTTATAATGTTTTAGAACTTTCCGTTATATTTTATTCGTATGTTTGGATTTTGACTTTAAAATTTGTTAATTGTTATATTAGAATTATGTTTATTTTTTTTATTAAAGTTTTGAATTGATTTTAATTATTATTATATAATTTAAAATATTAAAATATTAATTTTTATATATTTTTTATTTAAATCGAGACTCATTTGCCCCGCCCCATACTGGGCTCGTTGTCGTTGCCATCCCATAAATGTAACTTGGTAATTGATTATGATCCAAATTTCCGACATAAATTCATACGGGAATTGAAAGTGACAAGGCAATTGCGTGCCCCATAAACATACATTTAGGTAACGGTAGTTACATACTTAACCCCCCTTCCATTGAAATAACATCATGGTAAATAAAAGTACAATGAAACTTGGATTAGATTCATTCTGAAGAATAATGGTATTCATCATGAAAAAGAACAATGAAAGTAACATGGTATTCACATAGTATAACATTAGTGAATATTAAAAATAATTGATATTTAGTGATTTTTTGTCAAATAAAAATTACGTCAGTTATTATATAAATAAATTATAAATTTTCACTATATATATTTTTTACTAATAAATAAAAAAAGTTTGTGTTTGTGTCATGCATTTTTTCTTAAAGTTTGTGAAATTTATTAAAACCTGAAATATCATGATGTTAGAGGACATCTTTTAATAACAAAATATTTTATCAATAGAAGAGATAATGAGAATCAGACTTGGAAAATTAATAATTAGTGTCGATGCTAATTTAACATTTTAGAGTAATATTGATTTGATTCAACATATTGAACATCACTAAAAAGTAGTCTGCAGTTTGGACGCTAAACAAGTTGGAAGGCTGCGTGCGGATGCTAAACCCCACCAAATCCACGAAAATCTTGTTTTTTAATTGACCAATGACGCAAGAGGAAATTCGGCAACTCATTAGCACGTAGTAATAGTGTTTTTTTTTTTAGTTTTTCTTCTTTTTCTGCCTTTGGGTTGGGCTTAGGTGTCTAATTTGGATGACGTTTATCTGACGGAACCTGGACAAACCGACGTGGATATCATATCTAAAATAGCTTCGTCCTTTTTTGACCTTTTTTTTTTTTTTGTCACGTTGGCCCCATGTCAAGTTCTTATCTACGTCGCTGGTGTGGGATTTGAAACTGATCTTGAAAAATTAAGGTGGTGTTTGGTATGTAATTTTGGCATGAGTTTGAAATATTTTGGATTCAAATGGAATGTTTTGTACATGATTTTAGGTTTTTGTAATCCTTTGGGGGTGAGTTTACGTGAAACCCACCCTTCCCCCTCCTTTTGTGTAAACCCATCCAAATGGGTTTTAAAAAAACTCAAAAAGGACGTAATTTTGAAACAAAAAAGTTCAAAACTACGTACGTTTAATAATGGAGAAACAAAAAAAAAAATTGCAAACCCAATGGATGCGCGTCACATGACAAGGGATTGCAAACCCCCCTATGGTTTGCAACCCCTATTTTACTTATTTTTTTATTTTTAAAAAAATAATTTCACTAAATTATAGAAAATATTTTTCTTTACAAAATGACATGCACTTTGACTATTTTTTGAACAAGATATAATTCATTAAATATCATATAATGTAAAATACTAATATTTTTGTTATAATTTTAATATAAAATTTATTTATAAATTTATTATTATTAATATTAAATTTTAATTTTAATATAAAATTTATTACATTCCATTACAAAATAATACCAAACAACATAATTATTATCATTCCATTCTATTCCAAACCTTTCCATTCCACAAATTCATTTTATTCTAAACTTACCATTTATACCAAGCGACGCTTAATTTTATGTTTAAGATAATGAATCACGTAGTTGTAGTTGTAATAACACATAAAATCTTATACGGTAATCATTGAAATATAGAATTGAGTGGAGTTTAGGAAATATTTTGTCAGTGAAAATAAGAATATTTTTAAATTTAAAAAAAAAAAAATTCTTAGGGCATGCACCATAGCCCTTTTTTCCTAACTTGGGGCCTGGCCGCAAAAATGCCAAGTCAGCAAAATTGCTGACTTGGCAATGTGATGCAAGCGGGCTCCTTTGCACATACGCGGGCGAGCAAAGGAGCCTGGCCCCAATTTTTTTTTTACTGTTTTCCAAGCAAAAATGACGGCTTTGTGATATAATACGTTGGCAAACTACACTTTTGTACACGTAAATTGAGACCCAAAAATGCTTTAAACAAGTGACCGTTCGGCATTCACGTTTACTTTCCATTGCACCAAGTGACCGTTCGGCATTCACGTTTACTTTCCATTGCAAATTGTTCAACGGTTTGCAACGGCCATTTGAGGCTAAAATTTATTTTTATTTTTTTTTAAAAAATCACTAACGGTCATAAAATTTCATCCTCTATAAAATGAGATGCATTTTACATATATTTGGATCAAAATCCGAATTTCATATTTCCCAAACTCTCTCAAAATCTCTATTTTCTTCCAAAAAAATAGATCCAAATTCTTATGATTTTGACTCAATTTTTTCAGAAATGGGCAGTCAGATGAAACTTGTGTGCAAATTTTCGAGGCTAATGTAATGTTATTTTATTTTCCATTAATTGTTTTAAGTATTTTATATTAAATTTAAAGTATTTTTTTTTCATTTTTACGTATAAGCTTTAATTTTTAGTTTTAATGGAATGTCATATAAATTTATTTTTCATTAAAGTAATGAAAGTTTTTGCATTAATTGTTTTAAGTATATAATGTATGATAAAAAATTAATCATGCTATTAAGAATTTTATTTTTAATTTATCACATTTATTTTTAATTCCAACAAATTATTAAAGTTGTATTCTTAAATATATTTTTAATTTTAATATAATGTAAAAAAAGTTAATAATGACTGCGTGAATAGTGCGGTAGCCACTAAGCGTGAGTCAATTTTTTACAGTGGTTGCGTGAATAATCTTTGGCATGTGCACGATGTGGCGATACTGGTGAATGAGGCCTACCTAGAGAAATTTCTGGTTGCCCTTAGCGGCAACAACGACAGAAGTCACGTGGATCATAATACGAGCGATATGAGTGGATGAGGTGTGTTTTTTGTTTGTGTCCATTAAAAGTTGGGTAAATCATATTAATGTTGATTTTATTATCAACCATCTTATAAAGTTTGGAATATTATAGTACGAGTACGATGATTGTCATTGTCATACCGAGGTGCGGTTATTACGTGTACTTGTGTCAGATCTGCGATGTAGATGTAGAGTTTTTAACTCCTTTGCCATTCTAATTAATACTTGAAATAGGATAAGCTTTTTCAGAAAATGAATTAATTTGAAATGAAAATCACATAACTAGAGATAATGGACAATCTTGCCTTATATATGTCCATTAACTTAAGGCTTGCGTTCTCCCTTCCCCTTTCCCCGTGATGATTCAAAAAAAAAAAAAGAAGTGTACTTTTAAAATTTTTATTAATTTTTTTTTTTAAAAAAAGAATCTAATTCGTTGTGAATTTTTTTATTATTCTTATTAATAATAGCAATGTTTAATTCAAATTAAAAGGTAATAATAATAATAATAAATTATATATTTAATTATGTATTAAATATGTTATATCTTATAAATTTAAAAAAATATATACCAAATAAAAAAATCAATTATTTTTTTGAAACCGTGAGCATAAATTAAAGGCAAAGGTAAGTACTTGAAATGAATATGCATTAAACATTACTATAAATAGGACTATAATACAAACCTATTTTTGCCCATTTTTTTAGTCATTTCATAAATTATTAAAAAAAAAACTAGAGTTTGGATAGTCAAAAGAAATGGACAGTAACAATTTTTGAACCTTAGGAAATAATTGATAATAAAATCAAATCTCACAAGAGATAAAAGTTCATACCATTGTTCAAAAAAGAAAAAGAAAATCCATATCTTAAACTTATAAGATGCCGGCCTTAAATCATGGAAGTCAACGCACAATCGCTCTATTAACGGCATGTTTGGTTCGCTGTAATGAATAAGGCTGTAATTGAATTTCAATTACGTGGGAATTAAGCTGTAATGAATTAGGCTGGAATTGAATTGAATGAGTTTGGTTCAAAGGAATTGAATAAGGTTGGAATCATTATTCTTGTGTTTGGTTGGGGTGAATAGAACTAATGAATTGTGTTAAATGACTAAAATACCCTTATCTTAAGCATTTTATTGTTGAATGAGAAAATGACGAGAGAGAAAGAAGAGTGAGAAAATGATGAGAGAGAGAAAATAGAATGAGCAAAAATGATGAGAGAGAAAGTAGAGTGAGAAAATGATGAAAGAGAGAAAATAGAGTGAGCAAAAATGATGAGAGAGAAAGTAGAGTGAGAAAATGATGAGAGAGAGAAAATAGAGTGAGCAAAAATGATGAGAGAGAAAGTAGAGTGAGAAAATGATGAGAGAGAAAGTAGAGTGAGAAAAGGATGAGAGAGAAAGAAGAGTGAGAAAATTATGAGAGAGAGCAAGTAGAGTGAGAAAATGATGAGAGAGAGAAAGTAGAGTGAGAAAAATAATGAGAGAGAGAAAGTAGAGTGGAAAAAATGATGAGAGACAAAGTAAAGTGAAAAAAATGATGAGAGAGAAAGTAGAGTGAGAAAAATGATGAGAGAGAGAAAGTAGGGTGGAAAAAATGATGAGAGAGAAAGTAAAGTGAAAAAAATGATGAGAGAAAAAGTAGAGTGAGAAAATGATGAGAGAGAGTAGAGTGAAAAAAATGATGAGAGAGAAAATAGAGTGAGAAAAATGATGAGAGAGAAAGTAGAGTGAGAATTGTAATTCTTAAATAAAATTGGAAGGGCAAAATTAGAAAAAAAAAATTTGGCCAATTCCTTGGTGCAAGGAATTGCAATTCAGCACTAAATTGGCTGAATTGCAAATCAGCCTTCTAAAGGAATTGGAATTCATGGTGAGTGAATTGAACAACAAATGAATTTGGTTGACTAAGTTGGTAAGGAATAAGTAATTTGTCAACCAAACATGCCGTAAATATATCTTCTCGAATCAAGTCTCAAGAACAATATGTAACTTAGAAGTTAATCGATTACTTAAGATTGATCATAAAGTTAGACTAGTTTGGTTTTCATTTTTAATCAATTTTGACTTGAGTTGATGTGAATATTTTGTTTATACGTTTAAATTCATGTAGCTTCAAGTTAAATAGTAAAGTATTTTCAACATCGTTGAGCTAAACCTTCGATCAAACCATTGCTTTGTAAAACAGCTTAGGTCGCCTATTTTCAACATTGCATTCGGGATGCCATAATTGTGTTCTCTTCCATAGGCTACCTTCCTCGATGAGTTAGATTTAGTACAAAACTAGAATTGACAAAGATAAATCCTATTTAAAAATTTGACCAAATTTATCCATGATTTCAGCCGGTTAGATTTGGGTCAGATAAGTCAAAACTAGAAAAGTAAAATTTTTTTTTGGTCATTATAAGTGTTGACGGATACTTATTTTCATTAGACAAAAATGTCATTTTATATTAAAAAAAAATTATTTATTTTTTTTCATTCTCTTATTATCTCTCCTTTTTTTTTCTTCTTTTTCATTTTCTCTTATTCTTATTTTCTTTCCCAAACCCCAATCTTCCTCTAACACTCTCCTCCACTTCTCCACCCAGCCCCAAGGCTCTCCACCACCTCCACCACTACAACCACCACCGCAATTGGACCCCAATGCCAACCCCATTCTACAAATTACATATAATCAAACCAACATATGACTAATGAATTAAAATGATTAATTTTAAAAAATAAAATAGTCATTGGACGATAATTACCATTGTTGCCTGGCAATCAACTGGCCAGATTTTGGCCAACTTTTAGCAATTTAGACAAAATCTAACCGGTCGATAATTTGGAGGCAATCAACAATGGTCTATTGGTATCAGTTGTGAGTCGCCTATCCAAATACTCGTAAAACTATAATCAATTAATGATCCAACCTACCCATTTGCTCTCTATTTAAAGATGAGTTTGTTCAAGTTAGTGGAAGGCCTTTACTTTCTCCATCCTGAATTTTTTTAATTATAAGTTACAATACATTTGATTTATCATTAAATTACAATTTTATTTCTATCTTATCTTTGAACTATTTTTTGAAACGGACGAAATAGTTTTTTTGAAACTAATGAAATAGTGTGTAAGAAAAATTGGGCCACCAATATTTCTCTACGAGGGGGGAAAAGCAATGGGGGCTCTATGTGGTGTATACAGTTACTAACTAGACAAAGCCCAATTGAAGGGTAATGCTTCCATTTTCTACATGTGCAACTTTCACATGAGAAACAAGGATCCATAAAACGAATGGGCATCTTGTACAGATGCATAATAAGTTACAGATGGATCAGTCAGTTTTTTAGTAATACGTCGTGGATGTAAGTGACGGCCCAAAAAAGTTGGGTGGAATCTTCTAGCCCATGTAAAAGTGTCGGCTATCTTTCCATTCTTCTCCTTATTTTTAAGTGTGTTTCATATATAATTATTATTAATAAAAATAATAATATAAAATTTATTATAAAATAAAATTTTTTGAATAAAAAAAAATAAATGTGAACTTTTTTTTTGAGATTGGGGCGTATCCTTGTAAATTTTTGCATATCTAATTTTATGATGTAGTGAATTTTTTAGATTTTAACGAAATTTGAATAAGCAAAGTCCCATAAATTTCCTTAATTTTAAATCCCATGGAAAAAAGAATAGACTTTTATAATATTCTCTGGGAGAAGATTGAATTGGGTGGTAAAATGGGAGGGACCGTAGTCATGAGGTTCTTGTTCGAATCATTCTAGTTATAAAAAGTTGGTGTGGCAGACGAGCGCGTAATCGTAAGGTCACGAGTTCAAATCCCCCTGCTAACATTTTATTGGTTGAGTCCGTCGCACAAAACTTGTCTAGTGCAATTTATATCACCTCAAATCCCCTTGCTAACATCTTATTGGTTGAGCCCATCGCACAAGGCTTGCCTAGTGCGGTTTATATCACAGGTATGGTTTATGGGCTATTACACAGGGTGGGGTTTACCCAGTGCGCAGATTTGGTAGCGGCTGCAGGTTCCTTAGTAAAAAAAAAAAACTAAAAAAATATCTAATTTTGTTTGAATATGATTTTTTGTTATAAAATATAAAACACTTAATACATTATTAAATGTATAATTTTATATTTTTATAATTACTTTTTTATATTGAGAACTATTTTATTTAATTTTTATTCAAAAGTAGATTTTGTTTAGAGGGAAAAAGTTTTTAAAGTATTTTTTTTAAGATAGATGGAGGCTTTATTTAGCATTGTAATATGCCATGTGATTTATTTATTTTTCTAAAAAAAAATGGATGGAGTAAGGGGCACAATAGAATGGTCCAAACTTAGTGGGCACGACCCAATTCTCATCAACATTACTTCTTTACCGGTAATAGTAATTGTCGGCAGCAAAAGGAAGGAACTAAACGGCACCTCCCAATTTTCCCTCTAATTCTGGATTCTTCCCATTTCCCTTTCTTTTCTTTTCTTCTCTCATTTCCTTTCTCATTTGTCTACTTTGTATTATTTTTCTTGAGCTTCTGTAACTACAATTGTTACAATACCCGTGAGTTTAGCTTAGCCCATTCTTCCATAGACTAATAATGACTTCCACAAGCTATAGCCCAATTCAATGATACAAATAAAAAAAAACAGGCTAAAATACGACATTGGCATTTTTTCTTAGTGGAAGAAGGTAATCATTCATCAATGGTATATTTTGTCCATGTATTCAGGAGAAATTCAACTGAGTTTCTGAAGATTGAGGTAAAATTTAAACTTGTGATTTTATACAAGACATTAATGCGTTTTATTCATTAATTATGTTACTTTTGAACCTTAATCATGCGTGAATACTATTGCTGAACTTGGAGGAAAAATTCTAAAATTTATTAAGGTTTTCTAAAATTATATATTTCTTTCGTTTAAAAAAAAAAGAATTCATTTTAGATAGAAATAATTTTTTTAATTATAAAATACAATACATTTAATGCACTATAAATATATTGTATATATATAATTTTTTTATACTTACCTTTTAAGTATGAACCATATAAAATAATTATTAAAAATAAGGGTAAATTACATCTACTATCCATTTAGTTTGTAAAATTACAAATCAAACCTCGAGATATAAGAAATTACCAATACCTTCTTAAATTTGATAAATTCATAACATTTTGCCCCTTTAATCAACTAAATTCATAACATTTAGCCCCCTTAAATTTATAACATTTAGCCCTCTTAAGGGGGTATTGGTAGTTTTACCAAATCTTAGAGTTTAATTGGTAATTTACACAATACACAAGAATAGTAGATGTAATTTACCCTAAAAATAATATATGAATTTGTTCAAAAAATAAACTTTTTTTTTGAGGTCTAGTTGGTGAAAATAGTGAACCCCACAAGGTGATTAGATGCGTGCATCTTAACACATTTTGAGGAGAACCAGCTAGTTTTAAATCTAATTGGCGTTTTACTGATAATCGCAATTCACTCTAATTTTTCAACATTATTCAGTTTGAATTTCTACTTAATTTAATTTTTTTTATTCTTATCTTGAAATTATGAACTATATATAATTATTATTAATAAAAATAATATATGAATTTCTTCTAAAAATAATTTTCTTTTATGAGAATAAAGAAAAGTTATGAAAGTATTTTTTTAAACGAAAATAGTATAAATTACTGTTAAAATGAAATATGTAGATGATGGAGGATGTTTGGATCAAGTAATCCATTATATGAATCACATTGCCCAAAACTCAATAAAAGTTACGAAAGGTCCATCTAAGATCTTCATCTTGTTTTAGTTCATAAACATATCCTACGATTCAATTCTTGTATATAAAAATTAAAAAGTATAGATAAATTAAAGAGAAACCACAGAAAGAGATGCGCACACGCAAATTTCAACATTTCAAAAAGATTTGGGACATAACTGCACAGCCAGGAGGATTAATTTCACGTTTATTCAAGAGTGGAGTAGGAGCAATGACACTTAGCTGATACAATTAAAGCTCTATAAGCTACTGCAAGTGAGGAGTTTGTGGAGCTTAATACAACATTTGGTTACATTAAATATGGGGATATCTCCTGTGCCAAAAAAAAAAAAAAAAAGATTTGGTGTTCTCAATTACACACATGCATTGGGGGGCCAACGGCCATGTCGTCAACTAATTCAAGTACATATCGTTCTTGTACTAAATGAAAATTAAGTTTGGATTGTGTTTTATTACAAAAAATTAACTTTTTTAAAATAAAAATAAAATATTTAAATACTTTTTAAATTTAAAATTTTCTTTTTAAATTCTTTTTAGGTAATTAAAAAAAATATTCTATTTTTTCTTCAAAATATTTTTTATATTAAAAAATTTTCACTAAAATTTTTACACATTTTAATACAAAATTTCTCAAATAAATCACAATTCAAACATAGCCATCCCTCATGCATTTGAAGAAAAATATAAAGTCAAATTACGTGCTATTTTAAGATACATTTTAGACTTATCTACAAAGTGTGCATGCATGGGCTCTACGACCTTCAAAAGCATTGAAGATTAGTGGGATCAAGCACCTTTACAATTAACTCCCTACAAATTTTGGCTTAAAGGAGTTAATTATACTCCTTTAATAATTTAGAGGCTCAATTCTTAATTCAATTCATTATTCCACCACCTTTTTTTTATATTTTTACACACACATATATATATTACAATTGGTAGTCAAAAGCATTGAACTCGCATTGATTATTTAACCGATTAATACAATTCATTTGGCAAATTCTATTTTTATAAATAAATTAGGCGTAATATCGTTCATTTGGCAATCTCTATTCTCATAAATAAATTACGAAAAATGTGACAACACAATTAACATTTTTTTCCCTTGCATTAAAGGCCATATTAGGAGCCTAAACGGGCAGGCTTAGCATTTAAGGAATAAGAGCAAAGCTGTTAAACGCGTTGCACGTTTACGAGGGGCCTCCTTTATTTATAAAGCTAACACTTGTAACTTATGAGCCTTTATTAATGATGATCAAACTCATTGGGAAAGGGAAAATGACGGTGAGGGTTCCTAGATTGCTATGCATGCACGTTGTGGTTGTCATTTCCCTTTCATAATAATTCATTCCCACCAAAACTCACTTGATATTAACAAAAATAAAAATAATTATAAAAAGATAATAAAGTTTGTTGCGTGAAATAGTATAAGAAAATAGGATAAATTACATTTATTATTCCTGTAATTCGTGTAAATTACCAATCAAATTCTGTAATTTGATAAAACTACCAATATTCTCTTAAGAGAAATAAATGTTATGAATTTAAGAGGGTTAAATGTTATGAATTTAGTTAGTTAAAGGGGTTAAATGTTATAAATTTATCAAATTTAAAGAGGTATTGATAATTATTCATATTTCGAAGTTTGATTGATAGTTTTTACAAATTACAGGGATAGTAAATATAATTTACCCAAGGAAATATTACAAAAAATTCTATGCGAGTTTCCTTCCATAATAGTTTTTGATGTGATTGATTGCTGATAGGGATGTGCGCTTAAGGTGCAAGTAATAGAATATTTGATTGTAATACGAAATTTTAATTTCATTAAAAATAGGTCGTGGAATCTTAAATATTTTAAATATAATAAACAATAATTTATATCTTAAATAACTTATATAAAGTACTTTTATGTGATACATAGTATATAATTTTGGTTCAAAAAAGTTAAAAGTATTGTTATAAAATTCTAATTTATCAGCTTTGGGTATTATCATATCTATTTTTTTGAATTATTAGTCATTATTTTTAGTTCTATTCGTGAAATTATATAATTGCTTAAAGTTTTTATCCAATGAATTTTTTACTTAATCATTTTTGAGGTAATTGATAAAATGTTCCTTCATAAATTGATGAATAATTTTTTTTCTTTCTCACATTTAAAATGATGAAAAAACGTCTTTCACATTTTATTAGTGTACTTTTTTAGTTCTTTGTTATAATTCCATCTAATTTTTCGTCAAAATGATACACGTGCGCTGCACGTTCTTTCCTATTTTGCCCTTAGTTAAAATAGTATGTGTAGCGCACGTGGGCCATTTTAATGGAAAATTGAATAGAATTATGACGGATAACTAAAAAAGTATACTAATGAAATATGTAACTTTTTTCGTCGTTTTAAAAGTGAAAGATAAAAAAAATTATTCACCAATTTATAATGGATCATTTTGTTGGCTACCTCATCATTCTCTCTAGTTCTATTCTTGAAATTATGTGATGACTCAAAAGTTCTTATTTAAGAAATTTTTGACTTAGGCATTATTTTTAGCTCTATTTAGTACTATTTGTGAAATTACGTAGTGGCTGAAAGTTTTTACCCAAAAAATTTTGTATGGTCGTAGTATGAATCTAAAGTTTTAATCAATTCATAAGATTTTTAATAAGAGAATTTTTATCAATAATAAAAAAAATATTTTTATTTTTCCATTCATAGATAGAAGAAATTAAAGTTGGGAAAAGATATTATTACCACATCAACTTCTTTAAAAGTCACTTCATAATAGATGTCTAAAAGTTGTATATCCTGCTTATTATTTGTGAGTATACCATAATATCCAAAAAAACAAAAACAAAAAACGTCTTTTTGGTGGAATCTCTTTATCCTTTCGCCAGTACTAGTCTTTTTTGAGTTTTTATCAATCTTATACATATGCATAATAATAAGTTACAAATGGATGAGTGAGTTTTTTAGTAATGGGGTTCGTGGATGTAAGTGACTGCCCAAAAAAGTTGGGTGGCACTTTCTTGCCCATGTAAAAGTGTCGGCCACCTTTAGATTCTTCTCCTTATTTTTAAGTGTGTTTCATATATAATATAAAATTTATTATAAAAGTAAATTTTTTAAATAAAAAATTTAAATGTGATTCTTTTTTTTTTTTGAGATTGGGGCCTACTCTTGTAAATTTTTACATATATAATTTTACGATATAGTGAATTTTTTAGATTTTAGTGTAACAAAATTTGAATAAGCACAGTCCCATAAATTTCCTTAATTTTAAATCCCATGGAAAAAGGATAGACTTTTATAATATTCTCTGGGGGAAGCTTGAATTGGGTGGTAAAATGGGAGGGACCGTAGTCATGAGGTTCTTGTTCGAATCATTCTAGTTGTAAAAAAAATTAAAAAAATATTTAATTTTGTTTGAATATAATTTTTTATTATAAAATATAAGATATTTAATACGTTATTAAATGTATAATTTTATATTTTTATAATTACTTTTTCACATTAAGACTTACATTGTTATTATTAGAAAATATAATATAAAAATTTTATTTAATTTTATTCAAAATAAACTTTTTTTGGGGGAAAAGTTTTAAAAGTATTTTTTTTAAGGTAGCTGGAGGTTTTATTTAACATCGTAATATGCCATGTGATTTTTTTTTTTTCTAAAAAAAATTGGATGGAGGAAGGAGCACGATAACTAGAATGGTCCAAACTTAGTGGGCGCACGACCCAATTCTCATCAACATTGCTTCTTTACTAGTAACGGCATGTTTGGTTCAAGGGAATTGGCAATTACTTACATCCTTATTCCTTAGTCAACTTAGTCAATAATTCGCTGTTTGGTTGAAAATTCACTCAATAATTCCAATTCCTTTGAAGTGAATTGCAATTCTGCACGAGGAATTGGCCAATTTTTTTTTCCAATTTTGCCCTTCCAATTTTATTTAAGAATTGCAATTCTCACCCTACTTTCTCTCTCATCATTTTTCTCACTCTATTTTCTCTCTCATCATTTTTCTCACTCTATTTTCTCTCTCATCATTTTTCTCACTCTACTCTTTCTCATCATTTTCTCACTCTACTTTCTCTCTCATCAATTTCTCACTCTATTTTCTCTCTCATCATTTTTCTCACTCTACTTGCGCTCTCATCATTTTCTCTCTCTACTTTCTCTCTCATCATTTTCCTCACTCTACTTTCTCTCTCATCATTTTTCTCACTCTACTTTCTCTCTCATTATTTTTCTCACTCTACTTTCTCTCTCATTATTTTTCTCACTCTACTTTCTCTCTCATCATTTTCTTACTCTACTTTCTCTCTCTCATTTTTTTCTCACTCTACTTTCTCTCTCTAATAATTTTCTCACTCTCTTCTTTCTCTCGTCATTTTTCTTACTCTACTTTCTCTCTCATCATTTTCTCACTCTTCTTTCTCTCTCATCATTTTCTCACTCTTCTTTCTCTCTCGTCATTTTCTCACTCTTCTTTCTCTCTCGTCATTTTCTCACTCAACAATAAAATGCTTAAGATAAGGGTATTTTAGTCATTTAACACAATTCATTAGTTCTATTCACCCCAACCAAACACAAGAATAATGATTCCAACCTTATTCAATTCCTTTGAACCAAACTCATTCAATTCAATTCCAGCCTAATTTATTACAGCCTAATTCCCACGTAATTGAAATTCAATTACAATCTTATTCATTACAGTGAACCAAACATGCCGTAATTGTTAGCAGCAAAAGGAAGGAACTGAACGGCACCGTATGACTTAGGCATAGCCTTAAGTGTAACGCTGTCGTTTGGGATAAATAAGGGTAGTCTGCCCTAAAAATTGTAATCAATTGGGAGTTAGTTGAAACCGTTAGTTGTTAAGACGATTAATGAAGAATTACTATAAATAAGCATTGTAGCTTAGTTCTCAACAGGTTTGTTTGTTTGTTTGTTTTTTTTTCTTAAAACGGTAATTTTATTTACTTTAAAAAAAATCAACATTTATAATTTTGCTTAATGGCAATGACATCTTTAGTTTCGTTATGCTTCCTGTATCTTTATATCCTTACTCCTATCCTATACAAGTTGATCTTGTGACCAAAGGGTTCTTTGCATCCAAGGGCTTCACAAAATCTCAAAATCCCTGGGTTGAACAATTACTGAACTCCATCTATAGTAGATAATGTAACCCTCTTTCTTACAAAAAGATTAGTTTCTCCATTAAAACTCATGTGCCATGGCTCCCTCATTCATAGGAATTGGCTAGTCCCTTGTTGTTAGTATCCTGAAACTCTATCCACCCTGACATTGCCAGGCTCACTACCAATTTTTCCTCCCTCCGCTCTTTTTGGAATAGTCAGAGGTTTCTAGATTTCCACAGCATTCATAGGATGTAAACTGTTAGTTGAGCTCTATCATGCCAATTGCTACTCTTTTTTCCTATGTATATTTTCCGCCACCAATTTTTGAAAGTCTAATCTTGTGAATCCAAGTCCTCCCACTGCACTGGGGCAATTTTTCATACCAGTCTTGCTCTTCCACATTGTAATAAAACATGATCCAAGTTTTCAATTTGCTCTTCACATATATGGCAGGTGGGGTCCTCTGGAATGCCTCTCTTGATAAGTTGATCATTTGTGAGTAGAATGCAATGCCAACATCTCCAAAGAAAATGTTTAAGTTTCCTTTTGATGCATAGCCTCCATGTTTTCCTCCAAATGCCTCTCATTATTCCCCTAGTTGTAATGCATTCTGCTTTATATGGATTTCTCATCTATTCCCGTACTATTTTTTGGTATGTTGATTTAATAATATAAGTTGCTTGTTTGATTGCCAAATGAGTTTGTCCCTTCCCCCACTCTTGTCAATTGGGATAGAAAGGATGAATCACACTGCCCAAAACTCAATAAAAGTTACGAAGGTCCCATCTAAGATCTTCATCTTGTTTTATTTCATAAACATATCTTGCGATTCAATTCTTGTATATAAATTAAAAAGTATACATAAATTAAAGAGAAACCACTAAAAGAGATGCACACACTCAAATTTCAACAGTTCAAAAGGATTTGGTGGGCTCAATTACACACATGCATTGGGGGTCAACGCCCATGTCCTCAACTAATTAGGTAAATTACATTGACCATCTTTGAAATTTGGATAAATTACTAATTGAATCTCGAATTTTAATGAAATTACTAATACCTCCTTGACCAGTCGAACTGCATAGTCAACCGTCAGAAAGCGCAAATAGACAAAAAAACCAACCCTCTTTCCGGCAAGAGTATTAAAAGAATTAAAAAAGAAAAATTAAAAAAAAAGTGTGAAAAGGACCTAATATATATTTTTTTTATTTGAAGACAATAACTAAAGAGCAAGGAAATGACTAGATAATTTACCAAAATTACAACACCTCTTGCAACAGCAATTCAACAACAATGAACGGCGCTGTGGAAAATGCCGCCAATACCAATTCCGTCCTAGAAGATCTTATTGATATGCATAATGGTATTGTTGGCATTGTCTGATCCACTATTGGTGACGTCATATATGTGAAGGATGACCTCCGTCATCGTCTTTTTCCCCCGAAAAAATACAATCTTGAATTCCTGTACCAATAAAACCCTAAGCTCAACAAGGCACTGGTCTCTTCAAATCCCAAGACAAAAACTTTGGAGTGGAAGAAGTAGAATGTGAAAGAAAGAGTAGCAGAATAGTGAAATTTGAAAATAAAAGTGCGAATTGAAGTAGAAATGGGAGCAAAAGAATGCAATGATGATGGGAAACTGGGGAATGGAGTGAAAATTGAATTTTTGAATAAGGATGGCGAATTGGCGATTCCTTTCTGGGTTCCTTTTCTATTATACTTCCTGTGAAGGGACATTGGAGGGGGGGCCTGGCAAAGGTTCATTTTCTTGTTTAAGTAAAAGGGAAGAAAAAAAAGAAGGGATTTGGTTCTTCTCCTGGCTCCACTGATCCTAATTATTGTTGCTGTGTTTATCTCGATGGGCTAAAATTCTAGGATTTCTATTGTTATTTCTTGCTTTACTTAATCGATCATTGGGGTGGGGATGATGGGAGGTGGGTGTTTGGGTCATGTTCTAAGTTATTTATTTATTGTTCTGTGAATAAATACTCTTTGTTTCATTCATTTTCTTATCCCAAAATTAAAATTCTTTTTTGTGTATTGAAAACAAGTTTTGTAGCTCTAGAACAGGACAGGATAGAAATCTTCATCAAGGGTACTTTCGTCCGCACAAGAGTTATTTCAACTGACATCACAAGCTTACATCATTTTTCCAACTATTAGGGGGTCATATGTTAAAGGTTTAGCCAGTTAAGGGGGTATTGATAGTTTCACTAAAATTCGGAATTCGATTAGTAATTTATCCAAACCTCAAAGGTAGTAAATGTAATTTACCTCAACTAATTCAAGTACGTATCATTCTTGTACTAAATGAAAATTAAGTTTGGATTGTGTTTTATTTATAAAAAAGTTAATATTTTTTAAATAAAAATAAAATATTTAAATACTTTTTATTTTAAATTTTAAAATTTTCTTTCCAATTTTTTCTCACATAATTAAAAAAAAAATTCCCTTTTATTTTCTTTTCAAAATCTTTTTCTATGTAAAAAATTTCACTAAAATTTTTACATATTCCAATACAAGATTTCTCATATAAATCACAATCCAAACATAACCATCCCCCATGCATTTGAAGAAAAATATAACGTCAAATTACGCGCCATTTTAAGATACATTTTAGACTTATCTACAATGTGTGCATGCATGGGCTCTACCACCTTCAACAGCATTGAAGATTAGTGGGATCAAGCACCTTTACAATTAAGTCCCAACAAAGTTTGGCTTAAAGGAGTTAATTATGCTCCTTTAATAATTTAGAGGTTCAATTCTTAATTAAATTCATTATTCCACCACTTTTTTTTTCACACACACACACACACATATATTACAATTGGTAGTCAAAAGCATTGAACTCGCATTGATTATTTAACCGATTAATGCAATTCATTTGGCAATTTCTATTTTTATAAATAAATTAGGCTTAATATCGTTCATTTGGCAATCTCTATTCTCATAAATAAATTACGAAAAATGTGACAACACAATTAACATTTTTTTCCCTTGTATTAAAGGCCATGTTAGGAGCCTAAACGTGCAGGCTTAGCATTTAAGGAATAAGAGCAAAGCTGTTAAACGCGTTGCATGTTTACGAGGGGCCTCCTTTATTTATAAAGCTAACACTTGTAACTTATAAGCCTTTATTAATGATGATCAAACTCATTGGGAAAGGGAAAATGACGGTGAGGGTACCTAGATTGCTATGCATGCACGTTGTGGTTGTCATTTCCCTTTCATAATGATTCATTCCCACCAAAACTCACTTTATATTAACAAAAATAAAAATAATTATAAAAAGATAATAAAGTTTGTTGCGTGAAATAATATAAGGAAATATTGCAAAAAATTCTATACGAGTTTAGTTTTTGATGAGATTGATTGCTGATCGGGATGTGCGCATAAGGTACAAGTAATAGAATATTTGTAATATGAAATTCTAATGTCATTAAAAATAGGTCGTGGTATTTAAATACAATAAACAATAATGTGTACCTTAACTAACATATATAAAGTATTTTTATGTGATACATAGAATAGAATTTTGGCTAAAAAAAAGTTAGACTATTGTTGTAAGATTCTGATTTATCGGGTTTGGGTATTATCATATCCATTTTTTTAATTATTAATTATTCTCTTTATTTAGTTCTATTTTTGAAATTACGTGATGGAACAGAAGTTCTTATTCAATGAATTTTTGATTCAGTGCGAGTTTTATATCATAATAGTTTTTGATGAGATTGATTGCTAATCGAGAAGTGCACTTAAGGTGCAAGGAATAGAATATTTATAATAAAGGATTTTAATTCAATTAACAATCGGTCGTGGTATCTTAAATACAATAAAAAATAATGTATATTTTAAATAACTTGTATAAAGGACTTCTATATGATATATAGTATAGAATTTTGGTTCAAAAAAGTTAAAACTATTATTGTAAAATTCTAATTTATCAGTTTTGGGTATCATCATATCTATTTTATTGAATTATTAGTCATTCTCTTTAGTTCTATATGTGTAATTACATAATGGCCGGAAGTTCTTATCCAATGAATTTTTGACTTAATCATTCGCTCTAGTTCTATTCATGAAATTATGTGGTAAGGGTAGCAATCAGGTTGTGTTTCGGGTTTACGAATCATGTTTTAATATGGGTATTATAAATTTTATATGAACCCGAACACGACCCGTTTAATTATTCGTGTCAAAGAATGTAACCTGAACACGAGTAACACGATACGACACGAAAAAACTTATTTAACACAAAAAAAACCTGAAAAAAATAATAACAATTTTTTGACTAACAATAAAAAACCTAAAAAAATAATAAACAATAATAGAACGTCAAAGCAATACTACTAAGGAGAATTGAATCCAATAAGCAAAGATACCTACCACTATACTACACTGAACAAGTTTGCAAATGATGAGCAAACAATATATATATATATATATATATATATATATATATATATATATAAAAGAAAATTTTGACTTAGTCATTCTCTTTAGTTGTGATGGTCAGAAGTTCTTACTTAAGAAATTTCGTGTGGTCCTAATATGAATGTAAAGTTTTAATCAATTCAGAAGATTTTTAATAAGAAAATTTCTATCAATAATAAAGAAATTAAAAAATAAATATTTATATTTTTCCATTTATAGATAGAAGAAATTAAAGTTGTGAAAATATATTATTACCACATCAACTTCTTTAAAAGTCACTTCATAATAGACGTCTAAAATTTGTAAAACCTGCTTATTTTATTTGTGAGTATAACATTATATCCAAAAAAAATTCTTTTTGGTGGAATCTCTTTATCCTTTCGCCAATACTAGTCTTTTTTGAGTTTTTATCAAATTTAATATAGACTATGTTAAGAGTGTTGTAAAATAGGGTCTAAATTTGATCAAACTTATTAGAATTAATCAAAAATTCAAACTCACAAAAATAGTAGCCAATCCACAAACACTCCCAACAGGTTAGAATTCACAAAAATTCAAACTCCAGGCCCTTTCCACAAGTTAGAAAATAAGGAAGATGAAAACGTGATGTCAGGATCAAATTATTTAAAATTGATCTCTCTAGACTCGAAGAAATGACAGAACAGAGGAGATGATGGGGCTCTGGCCAGCCACCAAACACGTTGTGGAAGAATTAAATACGACGGTGCATGACAACGTAATACAGAGCCAGTACAGTTGCAGACACCTCATGGTATGTCTCTGTCTCTCCAGACAAAAATTTATGTAAATTGATCTTTGATTTTTTGTTTCCATGCATCAAATTTAGACAAAGATCCACTGCTGTTAATTTAACGCAAGTCACGCTATTAATTTTAACTTCTGGGAGATAAGGTTTTTGTCCTTAAAGTAAGTAAGACGACAAAGGCATGCCCAATGTTGGTCAACTTAAACAAAGTTTTACGGAATATTTGCTTTCGAAGATGGTGATATTTTGTCCCAAGCACCGCCATGCAGATGGCGTGTCTTTCTGGCCCTGTTTGTCGTGTCTATCTCGTCCTGAATTTGATTAAGTCAATTGCACGTAGTCATCACGGTGTTTGATAATGTACTCATTAAACTAAAGGTTTGATTACATTATTAGTCTTGTTAAAATATATTTAAAATATTTCTTTATAAATATATTATGTTAAAATATATTTTAAATATTTTTTATAAATATATTAAATAATAATTAATTATAATTAAACAATATTTTATTTATATATTTATAAAATATTTGTATCAAATTATATTATAATATATTCAAAGACCTCACAACCTAACCTCGCTGCCAGTCCGTCGACCTCATTCCTCACCGCCGGCAGCATTCTTGCTCCAATTTCAATCCCCAACCCATCGCACCCATCACCTTGCCCGGTGAACTTCGCCCCAAATCGGCTGCCACGTACTTTTCCTGGGCCACAAACTTCGGTTTCCAAGGCCTTAGCTATGGGTTTTAGCGGCAAAAATTGATTCTTATTTTGGCGATACTTGTTTTTTTTGGCCGTACTTGGAAGTTTGTGGCCCAGCACTTGAAAGTTGCCCGTACTTGAAAATTTGTGAATTATATATTTTGTTTAATATTATTTTAATTCTAATTTACTCAATTTTAGTGTTTATCACGGATTATATTCTATTGTTTGTTAATTTACTATTTGTTAATCTTGATCCTATTTGTTACTTTTGACTCTATCATTTATAACAATGGCCAATCTATTCATTCTTATATTTTTAAGTTAGAAATTCTCTAGAACCTTATATGTAATACCTATTTATGAAACTACCACTATTTCCTTATGCCTTGAGCTTACACTAGATCACACTACCTCTTCTGGTTGTTTTCTTGATATTGGTTGCTTTCTTAATATTGTTTCCAAACCCGAGTTTGTTTCTTCATTATTGAGTTTGAGGAGATAATAGAATATATTCACAATATTTCTTTATAAATATGTCATGTTAGATATATTTAGAATATTTATTATAAATATGTTAGACAATATTTAGTCATAATTAAGTAATATTTAGTTTCCTAATATACATATTTCATTCTTATATTTATAGGACGCTTGTACCGAATTATATCACAACAGATCTAGAAAATATAACTATTTATTTTTTTCTCTCAATTTCCAACACGCCTTTTGAGTAGAGATGAAAGTAGAGTTTCGTATTTTAATTTTAAATAATGATAATTTTAGCTGAATTGACACCAATCATTTAAATAAATTGGTATATTAATGAGTTGGGATAATAATAAATTACATAGAGGAGTTATTTATGGAAATAATATTTTGATTGATTTGTTAACAACAAATAGATTTACATCGCATGAAAGTTATAATAATTGATAATTTGAGATGAATTGAGACCAATTATGCAAATAAATAGACTATAGTAATAAATTAGGACATTAATAAATTATGTATAACATGTATTTATTGGAACAATACTTTTGTTGATTTATCAACAACAAATAGATTTACACGAAAAAAATTGGTAATGAAAATTCATAACGAAAAATTATAATAGCTAATGTGTTATATTAAAAAAAAAAATATTTACTCTACTTGTTAAAAAAATATAAAATAATAAAGGTTTTATATTTCAAAATATGTTAGTTCATTACTATAATTTTTCCCCATAAACTTTTACTAAAAGTATTAGTAACCTTCAATTTTCAAACTTATGGGTCCTGATAACCGACAAATGAAAGATAACCATGGAAATGTCATCTTATATGCAGTGATGCGGAATAAAAATTGAGCACGAAAAGTGTGCATTCTATAAACGAAATGGTAAATTTTGTAGAAGGTGGGCTTGGAACTTGGCTTCTCTGTGTATAAAATTACATTCTATATACAATTACTGATTCCAGTGGATTGAGTGAAACGGTGAGCATAAGAAGTGTAACAAAAATAGCGTATTAATTAAAGTTAAACGGTTTTAATAACTTAGATATTATAGTAACACTTCATTTTTTTTATTATTATAAATAGAACTCTATTCGTTTTAAAAAAAGAATTCACTTTTAAAATTTTTCTCATTTCAAAAAATAAATCACTTTTAAACCAAAAGTTTAAAATATCTTTCCTTATAATAATTATGTATGTTTACAATTAAAAAATAAAGATAATAATAAAAAATTGTACAATTAGCTAGTATATTAAATGCGTTGTATTTAATAATTAATAAAAAATTATACATTAATTAAAATGGAGTTCTTTTTTGGGACAGAGAGAGTATATTCATAACAAAAAAAATATAATTATTAATATAGTTTTATACTTTTAACAACAAATAAAGATTGACATAACAAAAGTACAATACTAGTTTCATTAGTTATTTTAAAATATAGGATAAATTATATTAACTTCTCTTGAAGGTCAAAAAACCCAACAAATGAATCCGAATTTGAAAAAGATACTGATACTCCTTTAATAAATTTATAACATTTATTCATTTAACATTAGTTTAACACTAATTATTGACTTTTTTACCAAGTTACTGATTTAATTTTTTTAAAATTATAATATTTGAATTACATTTATATATTTAAAATTTGTTTTAATTATACAATAAATTTTAACAAAAATATTGTACGCATTTACTATGTATTATTTGATTGACTAAGGAACCTGTACTATTGGGTAAATTTCGCTCCTATGTAATAACCCGTAAACCACACAAGAGATGTAAACTATGTATTCTTGTTTTTAGTACTCCTAGTTAATCGCTAAATTTTATTTTTTTTCTCTTCTATTATATATGTAAATAAAGTGTCTTTCTAAATTATACGTTGTTTTGGAGTGCATAATCTTAGGTTGCGCATAGAATATTTTGTTAATTTTAACCAAATGCATCTCGTACTACTTTGGTTGAAGATTCTTCCAAATCCAAACGATCTCAACCTTACATTAGCATTTCATTCCTATCATTCGCGAGGGATATTAGCAGACTAGAGGGAGTCCACCTTTAAGTCGTACATCTCGATGGGTTGGCATGATCTGCCGAAATTCTAGTAAATCTTCAACAAAACTTTGTCAAAGTAATACGCGTTCGAGTTCCCTTTTGGACAAGAAAATTCCCACTCTAGAACGATTATTGGCGAGCACAAGAGATCTTCCATCTTTACACAAGAAAGAACTAGCACCCAAAAATGAAAAAGAAAAGGACCCATCTCAAACAGGGGGAGATCCAGAAAACAGTGAAAGACTGAAAAGGAAAGAATTCATATCTAGGCTGGCACGCATTACAAAGACGCCATCAACGCGTTTATGTTCTCACTGCTGCAATTAATCTACGATTAGAAGATCCACAGAGTACTTTACACAGAGTCACACAGTGGCTATAAAATAGCTGACCGCCGACACACACACCCCTCTCCAACAAAACCATTGCACCATCAATACGTACAACTGATTGATTATCACAAACCATTCATGACTGAGTCTACCACCATTCCTTAGTCCATTATAAGTCCATTGCCGCAAGCCAAGGAAGACTCCATTAATGCTCTCATCTGCCTCCTAACTCGCTATAACCATAACAACTCTTTGCAGAATCAAAACTTGTAGCAGCCCCCCCTGCCCTGGTATTTAATAAATACTGCTTCTATCCCACTTTCTCTCCCACAACAAGCTCATTTAGTCATTCATTGCTTGATTCTTCGTTCTGCATTCTCTTTGGCTCTATTTACATTTTATCCTTACTTTGATCTTCTTTCCCGACCAGGGATACAATCATCCCAAACAGGTCCCTTAAAAAAGAGAAAAAAAAAACATTAACCAGAACGATCATATATTTTAATGCTACCATAGTATTCTTTTACTATAACACATACATTTTTCCTATCTTCTACTTTAAAAGCTTGAAATGGAAAGGGTTGGTTGTTCTAAATTCATGTTTCCGCTTTTGGTAATTTTGTGTTTGTGCTTCTCGAGCTTGGTGAGTTCTGGGAACTCGGATTTGATTCAGTCAGAATGCTTGGCGGTGCCAACTTCGGAATTTGTGGGCACGTTGAAGACCACGATAAACATAGTCAGGCAGGTGACTACCATTGTGGCGAAATTCACCAAATTCTTTGGAGATTTCCGGCTGTCCAATGCCATTTCCGATTGCCTTGATCTGCTTGATCTTTCTTCTGATGAATTAGACCGCACTCTAGCAGCTATTCAGAAACCTTTAGGTACATGCAAAATCTTGATTCCCTTTTTTCCCCGTAGTTTTGCTTTTCTATGATCTGAACACCTGCCCACATTTTTTATTCACTCACGCACTTTACTTTATGAGTATAAATTGCTTATCAAAATATGTTTTTTATTTTTCAAAATAAAATAATAGTGATGAAATAATATGTGTATTAAAAATGTAAAAATATAATTTAAAAGAAGTCTCAATCTTTGCAAAAATAGTGCCAATTGGCTCAAGCAGCTATTTATGAAATTATTAGAAAAATACTTTATTTATTTTTATATTTTTAAACAATTCTTTACATTTTCAAAAAATAAAATTTATAGCACATTATACCAACGTAAAAGTTATTTGTAGACATAAATCATAAGTACCATAGGATAGGCCTTTTATTGTTGTAATATTGATAGTATAAATTAAATGTCACGTTCTTTTGTTCCATGCCCCTACCCAATTGTTTTTTTCCAGTGTAACTTTCCGAACTATTTAAGTCTTTCATAAATTAATTACTTCATCCGATTTTGAATTAAATTTTTGAATTTTTGTTACAATTTTTTAATTATTAAATATAATACATATATAATATCATTAAATGTATAGTTTTACTTTTTAATTATATTATACACTATTATCATTAATGAGAGTATTATAAAATTTTCATTTAAAAAATAAACTTGTTTTGAATAAAGATAGATTTTGAAAGTGAATTTTTCTTTGCTACAGAAGGGGGTATTTATTATTTTTTGCTTCACTACGTGATATGGTTAATCATGTAGCCATTGCACACGAACTTCATGGTTTTTTATTACAAGAATAAAAAATCCTTTTCAGTTCAACATCTCTCGTCCAAAAATTTAAGAATCATTTATGGTGCAATAACAGGGAAGAGCAATAACACAGCCCAGATGAGTTCTGATTTGAGGACATGGTTGAGTGGTGCACTAATAAATCAAGACACATGCATGGAAGGGTTTGAAGGCACAAGTAGCATCGTCAAAAACGTGGTTGCCGGAAGCCTCAACCAAGTAACCTCATCAGTATCAAACATTTTACGCATGGTGCATCCCATCGGAGGTGGCGGCAATGGTGGACACAGCGCCGGCAGAAAGCTCACCAGCCGGGATGAATTTCCCTCGTGGCTTACAAACAAAGATCGGAAACTGCTTCAGGCAAATGGGATCTCAGCCAATGTTGTGGTGGCTGCAGATGGCACGGGGAAGTTCACTAGCATCAACGATGCAATTGCTTCAGTCCCTGAAGATAGCCCGAATCGGTTTATTATATACATCAAGAAGGGTGTGTATAAAGAGTATGTGGAAATCAGCAAGAAGAAATGGAATATTATGCTGATCGGAGATGGCATTGATGCTACAGTTATATCCGGGAATCGAAGCAATGTTGATGGATGGACCACCTATAGGTCTGCCACTTTCGGTAAGAATTATTTCTCCATTTTAATGCCCTTGAATTAATCTCCTTTAACGAATAACGATACTGATGCTAAATATTCATGTCGACTATAAAAAACAATTACATCTCCTTTTCACTATGATTTTACGATTGCAAAGCCATAATAGTGATTTTTTAATCTTATCACTGCAACATTGATCGAGAGAGAGAGCAAAGGTAGCCTCTATGTTTATTTTTATTTTCAATTTTTGGCGCTGTATATTACAGTTGATGAAATTTGAACACATAACCTTTAATAAAAAAATGTAAAGTGAATAATATCCAACATTATATATACTGGATTTGGTAGTTAATGTTGTCAAAATAGAACAGTTTTCTTGAATGTATTTATGAATTGGTTGACATGGTTGTACTTGCAAGAAAAAGAAAATATCACTAGGGAGTAGGGACCCCATAATTTAAAACTGGGGTTTGACATGTGCAAGTCTTTAATAAAGGTGAGACATTATCTTTTTCGAATATATGCTCTGCCCAAAACTTAGACTTCGATAGTCAAATTACATGAATTTTTCTACTAGTTCAAAGATCTGATAAACATTAAAAAAAGAAGCATATGGTAAAAACTAATCTTGCTCCCCATAAAAATTCAATGTTTTCCTAGGTTGTAAGGAGCCAACTGTAGCATGTGAGTGATGCAGAACATGAATCCAACAAGAATTCATGGTCCATATGGCCAATCGGCCATAATTTCATCCCTCCATCTTCATGAATGAATTCGTGATATCTTGGAATAAAAAATGGAAAAATCTCACATGGGGCCATAAATTCTTGCCTCATTCTTCATCAAGAACTAATTTACTACTAGATTTTGTCGCCTGATTTTTGTACTTTTCTTCCCCTGTTTGTCTTCATGTTTTAGGTGTGAAGGGCCAAGGATTCATAGCAAGAGACATAACATTTGAGAACACAGCAGGGCCTCAGAAACACCAGGCAGTGGCATTTAGATCCGATTCTGACTTGTCAGTCCTGTTTAGATGTGCCATAAGGGGCTATCAGGACACACTATATGCCCACTCCTTGCGGCAATTTTACAGGGATTGCATAATAACAGGCACAGTTGATTTCATTTTCGGTGATGCCGTTGCTGTTTTCCAGAACTGCACAATTTTGGGACGAAAAGGCCTACCAAATCAGAAAAACACCATAACCGCCCAAGGCCGCAACGATGGCGATGAACCAACGGGATTTTCAATCCAATTCTGCAACATTTCAGCAGAGCCCGATGTTTTAAACTCCCTGAATTCAACAGAAACGTATCTTGGGAGGCCATGGAAGTTGTATTCAAGAACAGTTATCATGCAATCATATATAAGTGCTGCAATAAAACCTCAGGGATGGCTAGAGTGGAATGGCAACTTTGCACTAGATACCCTGTACTATGGGGAGTATATGAACTTTGGACCAGGGGCTGGCTTGGGTGGCAGGGTTAACTGGACTGGATTCCATGCAATTAACGATACAGCTGTGGCAAACAATTTTACTGTGGCACAATTCATTTTAGGAAACTCATGGTTGCCCATGACAGGGGTGAAGTACACAGCCGGATTGGGAGTGTGATTAAATTTGCACATATGAAATTCCCACGGGCGTATATAAAAACTATGGCTTCATGAATTAGTTGTGAGTAATTTTTCTAAACGGAATTGATCCATTTGGAGGAAGGAAAAGCCCCTGGAATCGACAAGTTTGCAACAGGACTAAGTAAACATATATTTGATATAGCCAATTAAGGACCTCATGTACTTATGCATCCCACTCATTTGTTCTTTTGTCATTTTTTTTTCAAATCTCCTGTTTGAGTTCAATTTCCTGTAAGCCATCATTTGCATTTTCTTTTGAAATCATCTAGTTTTAAATGTTGGTGATTGGAGCAATTGTCATGCTACGGATCAATCGGAAGAACATGGAAAGAAATGCTTCTATCTACTCTTATTTTCTGTGTTTGCCTTCTCTTGACTTTACACAAATTAATGCAACAAGGGGCCGACTTGTCTTGAGCAAAACACATAATGGCCCATATCCTGTCTTCTCAAGTATAAGAACAAGGAACACTACGAATTGCAATTAGTCCTTTTGTAACTATGTACTTTTACATTATGCAATATTAATATACTATCGTTTTTAAAGAACAAAAAAAAAAAAAAGAGAGAGAACGCTACCACAGTTTAGGAAGGTTGTTGGATATTATCAGCAACTCAAGGGATATTTCTTTTGGAAAGGTTTCCACTAGTCATTTCCAATAGTATTTTTCTAGAGACTAAAGAAAAGATTGGCAAGTAGACAAGCTAGCTTGATTGCTCATCATGCTAATATGTTAGTAAAAGGTTATGTGTACGAATCAAATTTTAAAAAATATTTTTGTATTTTTTAACGTAAAAATGGTGAGATAAAAGTTTTTCCATAAAAGTTAATTTTAAAAGTACAAAAATGATTGATTATTAATCGATTAATCGTAGGTTCAAATCTTACTTGGGGAGATTTGATTAATTTTGAATTCTTTAATTGAGACTCAAAGAATGCTTGGGAAGATTTGATTCATTTTGAATTCTTTAATTCAGATTTAAAGAAAGATGCTCGTTTTGACCGTTAAAAATAGGTAACTCGTTCCTTGTCTTTGTATTTTCTATACGTATGAATTCTGCTAGACCAAAAAATAATACATTGGAAGAATCTATTAGGTCTTCCAGTATTAATAAAGTGATTATTTCGTACTTTTATTTTTTAAATGTAAAAATGGTGAGACTAAAGTTTTTATGTAAAAGTTAATTTAAAAACTACAAAAATATACTTTAAAGTGCAATTCATACGCACTTTAATTTCACTATTTTTTTTAAAATTTAATTTAATTTTTTTTATCTAAATTCGATTCTGACTTAACCATCAAAACAGACTCTTACTTACTTTTGATCTTACTAATGATTCATCACTTCTTGTCACATTCCCTTCTGAGCAGATTTATATTCAATCACCACGACATCTTAAACATTTGTAATCCATAAAGTTACATAAGCAAAGGGTTAACTATAAATGAAAGCTTTCGTTAATTGAACCGAATAGGTTTTAATTGAAACATTCTTAATTACATAGCACTTAAATCAAAAAACTACTGTCCAATTAAGTAGACCATTGCATTTACAGAACACTAAACTCGTAACTCCTTTTGTTTTTCTTGTAGCTCCTTAGTTAATTACTACATAAATTGCAATAACACCATAATTTAATCTCTGTAGATTATAAAAGCCATATTTTTCTTTACAATTTCTTCTATTGCAGGAATTTAGGCTTGCAAATAGAAATGGCTTCAACGTTTTTCAAGTTGAAGATCATCTCGTTTTTGTTATGTTTGTGCTTTTTGTCTCCCTTAGTAACTTCAGATTCGGCTCTGCAGACCCAAAGCTTGACTGTGCCAGTTTCCTACTTTGCGGCGTCGGTGAATTCGGCAATCAACGTTGTCCGGCAGGTGACCGCCTTTATGTCGCAATACAAAAATGCATCGGAAGATTTCCGGCTGTCTAATGCCATTTCTGATTGCCTCAACCTGCTTGATCTTTCGGCTCAGGCCTTAAACTGGACCCTTGCAGCTTCTCAGAATCCAAACGGTATCTCATGATAGATTTCTTTGATTTTTCTTATCTTGATTTCTCTTGTTTACTTTAATTAATTGAATTCTATTAGGAAAAAAAAAAGTGAATATCCCTAGTAAAAATATATTTTGATTTGGTATATTAAAATCTAAGTACATGAAGGTCAATTGGTGGTTGTCATGTCTCCATGTGTAGCAAAAGTTTTTATAGTGATTGGCATGACATTTATATAATAAACTAATGTTTAATAATTAGATTGATTGTGATTTAGTAGTGCTTGCTGTGTAAACTAAACATCATGCCACCACGAGATTTTATTAAAAATTTTCACCATGAATATTATTATTCATCTACGAAATCAAATTATTTTTGACATTAATAACTTCAGCCAATACAGGTACAACCGATATTAGTACAAGTGAAATGAGTTTTTATAATAATTGACATGGCATTTATATAATAACATGATATTGAATGATCAAATTGGTTGTGATTTAGTAGCGCTTGTTGTGTAAACATCATGCAATTGAGAGATTTTATTAAAAAATTTCACCGTGACTATCATTACTCATTTACGAAATCAAATCATTTTTGACATCAATAAAATCAAGCCAATACAGGTACAACTGGTGTTAGTACAGGTGAAATGAGTTCTTATAGTGATTGACCTGATATTTATATAATAAAATTAATGATATTGAATGATCAGATTAATTGCGATTTAGTAGGAGTTGTTATGTTAACATCACGTCATTGATGAATTTTATTGAAAATTTTCACTCTGAATATAATTACTCATGTACGAAATCGAATAATTTTTTACATTAATAAATTCAAGCCATCACAGGTACGACAGATGTTAGTACAGGTGAATTGAGTTCTGATTTAAAGACGTGGTTGAGTGGGGTGCTGGTGAATCACGACACCTGCTTAGAAGGCTTTGATGGCATCAACGGCAACGTCAAAACACTAGTGGCTCCCAAACTCAACCGAATACCCTCACTCATCTTCAACATTCTTGCCAATGTGCATCCAGAAACCGACTTCAAACCACAAGTTTCTTCTTGGGTTAGAAAAAAAGGCAGGAAACTCGCCGTCAAATATTCTGATGGGATCGCGGCGGATGTAGTGGTGGCTCAGGATGGCACAGGGGATTATACTAGCGTGAGTGATGCTGTGAATGCGTCCCCAGATTATAGCCAAGAGGTGTATGTGATATACATTAAAAAAGGTGTATATAAAGAATATGTGGAGGTGAGCAGCAACAAATGGAACATTATTCTGGTAGGGGATGGCCCTGATGCTACAGTTATTTCTGGTAGTCGAAACTCTGTCGATGGCTTTAAGGCCTATAGTTCTGCCACAGTTGGTACGTATTCCACTCCTACCTCTTCATTGCCTTTCTTCAAATTCAAATGCACAAGCTAATTTTTATTTTGGATTTTCATGATTGGATGATGGATTGAATAAAATGTGAGGATGTTTTGTCATATGATTCCTCCTGGTGTAAAATGGATCAAGAAGATTAAATGACTTATGAAATAAGTTATTATAATTTGCCCCGCCTACGAATTATTCAACATTTTTCACAAATTTTAAGAATAGTCAACGAATTAGTAGGTATTTTTTATAAATTTTACGAACAGAAGCTTTATTCTAATAATATTGGTTATTTCTTATCTTAAATTTGAATCTATTTTTTTATAATTTTTTTTCTTGAGATTGTGTGCATTTTTTCACAAATGTTACAAATAGAAGTTTTATTCTCATATTGGTTATTTCTTGTTTTAAATCTGAATCTATTTTTTGAAAAAAAAAAAAAGTTTCTTTACATTGTATGCATCTAACATCATATTCTCAGGAAAGGAATGTTTAATATCTCCCCTATTGAACGGTTTTGCACTGTTTAGTTCAATTGTCTTTGTGTAACATTTGGGCAGTAAAATTAGAAATTTATCTATAAATTTTCTCTAAAATTTTGTCTCACTAGTTTTTATCCTCACGGATTGCATGGTTATTATATACTGTATATATGCCTAATTTATGTATTTTGACATTTTTAGAAATGTTTTATTAGAATGAAGGAATAAATAGAAAGTGTGTAAAACCTTTCATGCTCAGTGGCTTGTGCCATCATATACCATGTCAGTCACTGATATATTTCAATAATTTTTTTCACTATATATGTCATCACCCTAGTTTGAATGTATTAAAGATGAAGAAAAAATGAATAACCCTCCATGCATGCATTAATTTCTAAGTAATTTTCTAATAGGGTAACTCTTTCCCGTGGATGGAGAGCCTCATTCCTCAGAACCAGTTCAAATCTTGTTTGCTTTGATTATGCATGAAGAATTACATACATATTCTTTTTTCTGTTTGGGTTTTCAGCTGTGAAGGGCCGAGGATTCATAGCGCAAGATATTACAATTGAAAACACATCCGGGCCCGAAAAGCACCAAGCAGTGGCATTTCTATCCGATTCAGACTTATCAGCTTTGTTCAGATGTGCCATAAGGGGTTTTCAAGGCAGTCTCTACGCCCACACCAATCGCCAATTCTACAAAGAATGTACCATCACAGGCACCATAGATTTCATCTTCGGTCGCGCCGCTGCCGTCTTCCAAAACTGCCAAATCTTAGCCCGGAAAGGCCTGCCCCATCAAAGGAACACCATTACATCCCAAGGCCGAAGCAGCATCAGTGAACAATCAGGCTTCTCCATCCAGTTCTCCAATATCTCCGGGGAGGAGCCCGACGTCGTGAACACGACGCAGACTTACCTTGGAAGGCCGGCGAGACCATTTTCGACGACAGTGATTCTGCAGTCAAATATTAGCAACGTGATCAACCCTCGGGGCTGGCTGGAATGGAACAAAGATTTTGCCCTGGAGACGCTGTATTATGGGGAGTATAAGAATTCGGGACCTGGGGCTGCATTGGAGAACAGGGTGAGGTGGACTGGCTTCCATGTGATCACTGACCCGAAAGTGGCCAGGAATTTTACGGTGGCTGAATTGCTTGCCGGAAATGTATGGTTGCCCTGGACAGGGATCAAGTACGTTGCTGGATTGGATTCTTGATGAATATTAAACCAAGTGCATTAATTTGGAGAATATATATGTAGAGAAATTAAAGTTTTTGAGTTTTTATATCTCTTTGATTTGATCATTAAATTTCTTTTTCATCTCTCTAATTGGGTTTCCATTTTTCCAGTAGAATAAATAAAGCTAAGTATTTCCATTTGAAAAAAAAAGGTAGAAAAAATGTTATCCAGATCTCCTTCAAAAATGACATTGCCTTATACTATCAGTATGAGTTCTCAATTAAGCAAAAAGGTACTATAATCACTTAACAAATTAAAACTAGGGAAATATCAGGGATTATTTTTTAACTAGACCTTGAAATTCAATTTGGTTTACAATATTTCTAAAGTTCCAATTTCGTCATCAAATTTGTCAATTTGATTTTTGTTTGTCGTTTGTCTAAAATTAGCCCAAATCAATGAATCTAGTTTTTCAACAATTCACATTAAATCAAGGACTTTTTAAGCATCACTTTATTCAATGAGGACATCTAAAAAAAATTTCAACGTCTCTCAACTTTAACCTATATTTTGATTTCATTTTTGATATTAAAAAAGATTCAATTGAGTCTCTCAACTTTATAATTTTATTCAATTTTGTTCTAAAAAATTAATCAAAATTGATAACTACCCTGTTCAACACGTGAGAAGTATATATATGTATACTTTTAAAGACAAAAGTGAAATTTTTTTTATCCCAAAGCATATGAATCCCACTAAATTAGTGTTTTCTTCTTCCTTATTTTATTCTTTTGTTGCTGCTAACAAATTCGGGTTATAATTTCTTTCCTTATTCATGAATTATATATGCATGGTCCACACTTAAAAGTTAAGAATAAGAATACAAAATTGTGTGCATTAAGTGTTGTATAACTTACCCAAGATGATTTTTATTTATTTTTTAATGGCGGCAGAGGGAACTTTTATTTGCTAGTTTCCTATTCTAGTTATTATTTTAGAAGCAAATGTATATAACGACATTAATAATGTGGGTAGATTGTTCATAATGCTTTCATTGAAGTCATATTTAGGTAGTTTTTGTAGCATTAAAGTAGTAGTTTATTTAGATGAATGAATACATGTCGAGACTCGAACCAAATACTTTATATCCTAAAACTTAGGGCTAGTCATGGTTTGGTTTAACCGAATAAGCTGACCGAATAAATCGAATTGAAAAACTGAATAAACTAAACCGATATTGATTCGGTTTATTCGGTTTAGTTAAAAACCAAACCGAATTAATTAGGCGATTTTTTGTTCAGTTTATGGTTTGGGGTTTTCCAAACCGAACCGAATCGAATAAACCGAACTGAACCGAATAATCTGAATTTTTATAATTTATAAATATATTATATATATGTATGAATATAAAAATATTTAATATAAATATATGTTATTTTATAATTATGGTTTATAGTTTATAAAACCATTGTAGACTTTGTATTTATGTATAATATGTAAAATTATGTATATATATTTTTGTATCATTAATTATTGTTATTATAGAATTTATCAAATATGTATAGATAATGGACAATATCTACTACAAAAATTGGACAATGTATAATGTATTTGTTAATGTATAAATTATATATATAGCTCAAAACTATAAAAGTCAATTTATTTAAAAGTTAAACAACTATGAAATATCTAATTGTAAATAAAGAAAAATAAAATAATGCATAAATTGAATCAAAAATCAAATAAGAAATTCGGTTCGGTTTAAACCAAAATTGAACTGAAAAAACTGAATTTCTTATTTGGTTTCATTCAGTTCAAATTGAACCGAATCAAAAACCAAATGAAGAATTCGGTTCGATTTGTTCGGTTTAAATGCGGTTTTCGAGTAAAAGGTTAAAAAATGTTAAATCGAATAAATCGAAAATAGAACCGATGAACAGCCCTACTAAAACCTAGAAAATCCCATCAAAGAGTGACGACAATATCATGCAAAGTAATCCCAAAACGCAAAGAAGCCTAAAGAAGCAAACCACGGCCATCGGGACACCGATCAAGCATGCAACAACATTATCGACGTGAAAAACCAAACAAAAGATGCGTGCATGCATGGCTGATAAATACATGCAAAGATGGTTTTGTAGGCAAAATCGCCAGCTCTCGACTGAGGCGGACTCGAACAAGACTTTAGTGGATTAATTAATTCGAACTTCTACAAATAAACTATCTTTATATAATAAAAATTCATGAATTAAAATTAATTAACTAATTCCTTAACTATTGGTCATCAATGAAATTGAAATTACTTGCGTGCTTTTCATTTTAAGACGCTATTATTAAATGTACAATTTTTTAATTTTATTCTAAGTTTTTAATTTTAGGTCACACATTAAATGTCATTATTGGTAAAGACAATATGGGGAAAAAGCTTTAAAATTAGACTGACTCTTTTTTTCTTTTTTTTTTTTCAAACGGAGCTCTTTTAGTGAATATGTTATTCTAGAGTATCAATTTATTTTTTTTTTAAAAAAGAAAAGGTTATGGTAATCAATTGTGAAATGGCCCCATTAATAGAAAAGTCATTGGGATATATAATTAGTGTACAAATAAACCCCATCACTGGGCTAATTAGTTTGTTAATTTTGACATCTTGCGTAGATTCCATGAGTTAAATTAAATAGGATTTGTTTAGTGTTCGTGCGAAGATAGAGGAAACATATGCAGCACGGTTCAATGTAAGATAGCAATGGAAAGGATACATTATAGGAAAACACGAAACGCTCACTGCATAGTTAATTTAAAATTGTGAAAGCAATTTTTTACCACATGACTTTTACTTGAGAATTTACTGAGATAAAAAATAAATGAATAATAACAAACTTTCTTTATTAAGTTTAACGTGAACATATAACTACAAAATTACAACAGTAATAAATGCCTTAAATACACAAATTACAAAAACTAATTTGTAAATAAGATAGCATCAAGGGAAATATGTTTGAAATCAAATTGGATTAATCTACTAATATGATGGGAGTCATTATCCTTATCTTTCCAATAATTTTAATCTTTTTTTTTAATCTCTCCATTGATTCCCACAATTTATTCTAATAATTCCTTTTCTTATAACATTATTCCTTAATAGCCGTATCTTGGCAATTTGTCAAAAGTTAGGAGTTTCCAATTCTGTTTTTAGAAGTTTATTATTGCGAAGTTTTGGTATTGTTTTTTTTTTTGGTAGTAGTGAGCCACTAGATCAATATGGTACTCCACATTGATCAATAATCGCAAGTGGGTACGTATACTATACTTATTACCTGGAGTCAAATTTTGGTAGTTTTTATTTTAGTATAGGTTCACTTTATTAAGGTGATTTCCTTTCATAATTATTTCTTATTCTCTAAGTTGTGGGCTATTTATAAGGCAGCTATCAAAGCTTTACACAAAGTGTGGAGAGAGTCTGCTGGGGTGAGTCCATAGAGCCTTTCCCATGTTATTACTGATTTGATCAGTCATGACCACCCCCCCTCCCCCTCTTTTTTTTTTTAAACTCGTGTTTCAAAATATTGATGCGTTAGTAGTTTAATATGTTCTTTGTTTATTCAATTCTAGTATATTATCGGTTGTTGCAAAGGAAGAACTTTTATCAATATATAAGCAACATAAACATTGTTGATTTATTATTATTATTATTTTTCGATTGGGGTGTTGTTTGTTTCACGCATAGATTGATTGAAGAAGTTTGAATCCTTTTTATTTTATTTAAGTAGCTAATTAGAGTTATGGTAAATGCAGGTAGATATAGGTATGAAGGAAAAATTTTACTACTAACTCCTTGTTTTTGTTGTTAGTCCCTGAATTGCTAAGACATTATGGTGTTTACCTTGCAATATAAAACCATAACGCATGCTTCGTTTATGTTTTCAGGGCTTGAAATAGAAAACAATGGCATCTTCTTCTAAGCTGATCATCATCTTGTTCTTGGTGATTTTGTGCCTGTGGTCCTCTCCCTTGGTAAGGTGTTATTATGATGCCACAAATGTCAATCAGCCCCATTGCTTGAAGGTGCCAGTTCATGAGTTTGTAGCATCAGTAAATTCGAATATTAAGGAAGTAGGGAAGGTCACCTCCTTTGCGTCCAAATTCATCAATGTCTCAAGGGATATCAGGGTGTCCAATGCCATATCTGATTGCCTTGATCTGCTTGATCTTTCTTCTGAGGAGTTAAACAGGACACTCTCAGCTTCTCTCAATCCTCATGGTATCTTTTGATGATGTATATATTTTGTTCATTAACTGTATCAACAAAATACATGTTTTGATGATATCTACATTTTTTAAAATTTCGTATGGGATCACATACTGAAAATTTTGTGTGTTTGTCTTCATATGGGGTTTTTTAAGTTACGTTTGATCATTTATTTTACTTGTACAATAACTTTAATGTCACCAAAGTCACTATGTTTATGGCACATATTTATCTTCAACCTTAAATTCTTCTTTAGTGTGTTAAATTTTTTAAAAATTGAGTTTATTTTCCAATGTCAAAACTGAAAATTCAGTAATATGAGAAAATATTTCATCCATCTGCATCATATAACATGCAATATAGTTATTGCAGCCATATAGTTACTGTTTCCACTTTAATTGAGTGACTTGACTTGTTTTTCTATGATTTTGAATGAGATAATAAAAAAAATACTTTATAAAGAATCTACTGGAATAATTTAAAAAAGAATTTTCGGAAGAAAGTAGAATCAAAATTCCTCTGATAAAATAGACTTTATAATAAAATATGGACAAAATGAATGAACTCATTCAATAAAGTTTTTATTGTTGATGAAATTCATGTAAATGGACCGGCCGGCAGGGATAGTATTGTTGATGCAATTTATGACATTAACAAAACAAAGGGGTGGTCTGAATTCCCCTTGTTAATTAATTTATAATAGGCTAAATTCTCTCGTTAATTTAATATGGAAATTACCAAACCTCTACCTTCGGCAATCTTTTTTTTTTTTGTTGCCAAAAATTACTTTTACACTAATTTTTCTGCATTATGGGATTTCCCTTTTGAATTTAATTTGAAGTTCTTTTCTTTCTCTCACAAACATAAAATTCTACAGATTATAAATGTTTGGAAAATCCAACAGGTACAGATGTTGTTAGACGGGGCCATTTGAGTTCTAATATGAGGACATGGTTGAGTAGTGTGCTAGTGAATCAAGACACATGCCTAGATGGATTTGATGATGATGAGATCACCAACAAGACCAGTACTATCAAGAGCTTAATGGAAGCCAGACTCAACAAAATAACCTCATCGGTGACTCACACTCTTGGTATGGTGCATCCAATTTCCCATCCCTCATCGGGTTTCAAAGGCAAAACGTTCATCAGATACAGCAAGAATTCGGCCGATTCAGTGGTGGCCCTGGATGGCACCGGGGACTTCACTAGCATCAATGCAGCCGTCAATGCCGCCCCCGATCGTTCTTCACGGCCATATGTTATATACGTGAAGAGAGGTGTTTATAGAGAGTATGTGGATATCAACAGGGACAAATGGAATATAGTGATGATTGGGGATGGAATGGATGCCACTGTAATCACTGGTAATCGAAACAAAAAAGATGGATTCAAATCCTATAAATCTGCAACCTTCGGTAAGAATCCTTTAGACATGTTAATGGGGTCTAGCTCTATCTCCAATATGGTCACTGATTCTTTCTATTTTTCCCTGTAATTTGGAATGTTCAGGTGTGAAGGGGCTAGGTTTCATAGGACAAGACATGGCATTTGAGAACACGGCAGGACCTGAAAAGCACCAAGCTGTATCATTCCTATCCGATTCGGACTTATCAGTTTTATACAGATGTGCCATGAGGGGTTACCAAGACACTCTCTATGCCCGCAAGAATCGCCAATTTTACAAAGAATGTGTGATCTCAGGAACCGTGGATTTCATCTTCGGACGTGCATCAGCCGTCTTCCAGGACTGCCAAATCATCGCCCGAAAAGGCCTACCAAAACAAGAAAACACCATAACGGCACAAGGCCGGGGGAGTTTGGGTGAATATTCAGGCTTCTCCATCCAATTCTGCAATATCACTGCACTTCCCGAGGTTACAAATTCATCCATACGAACGTACTTTGGAAGGCCATGGGGAGAGTATTCGACAACGGTGATTATGGAATCAGACATTAGCGGTGCAATTTCCCCGAAGGGATGGCTTGAGTGGGATGGGAATTTTGCACTTAACACGCTGTATTATGGGGAGTACCAGAATTCTGGAGTCGGGGCTAATGTGAGCAACAGAGTGAAGTGGCCTGGTTTTCGTGTGATTACGGATGCGGCAGAGGCAAACCAGTTTACTGTTGATCGATTGATTGCTGGAGAATCATGGTTGCCCTATACAGGGATTGAATACACAGGAGGATTGGAACGCTAGTTAGGCTGACATTTTTTTCCCCTTACTGGGCTTATGACTCACGTATAGGATGATGGCTAACGACTGATTACTGTATGTTCCTACATTTTACGCTTAATTCACTATTTTATTATTGATAACTCATATAGAAATGTTAGTCTTATCAGTGTTTTAGTTGTAGTTTATTATTGATGAAACCTAATAATAATCCCCTCAGATGCATCCTGGATGTGGAGGGAGATCTAAAAACTTAGAAAGGAGGTACAACTTATTATAAAAAATGTGATTGGGAAAGGAAGGAATCTTAATATATGGTTTGATAATTGGCCCCCATGTGGATATCTTTATTTAAGCTTCTCTGAACGTTTAGTCAAAAACCTAGGCTGCGCTAAACAGTCAAGTGTGGATAAAATCATTCTCAACAAGTGTTGGAAATGGACAGAGGGGAAGAAGAAGAAACAGAATTCCAAAAACTCCAACAAGCTGCTCGTGCCTTGTTTGTTCCTTGTGAAGGATATGAGGATGAAGTGATTTAGACAGCAAGTCCAAATAGTAAGTTCTCAGTAAAGTCTACAATAAAGCCATTTAGAGAGTCCAAGTTACCTCGTGTACCTTTGTCAATTGGTATGGAGCTAGGGCCATGTACCTAAACTAGCTTTTAATTTTTTGGATAGTATGTGAGGAGACTTTCCACGGGGTTTGTGTCAAGAACATCAACAACGTGCATTCCGTTTAGCAAATGAAAATCTTGATCATTCACTTGTACAACATCACATGATGCAACAAGCATGGACAATATTATAGATGGATGGTAAGTATTTTTAGCAAAATGGAACATGGGAGACAGCAGCAGATTGGATGATTGGAATTGCAATAACAATTCCTTCCAAAGTCAATTCCAACTACTATTTGCGGCAATGATCTATGATATCTGGATGACAGAAATAGAGTTATTTTCCGAAAGAAGCTATATCAACTTATAAGGTTGTAGAAGCAATTAAACAGAAGATCAAAGAGGCCACAACCGCATGGAAATGATTCCTTGCCTCATTCACAAATCAGTTGATTGTTGAACAATGAAGTTTGTGTTGAATAAATTTGTTATCTACATGCTGTGTTGTCCTAGTCTTTAGGTCTGCAGAACTGGTCATATAAATTTACCTAGTCTTCAACAGTTAGTTCCTATTATTCTTATTATCTGTTATGTATAAGCTTATTTAAAGAGTAAAGCGATTGCTTGACTGTTGTGTTCTGATAATTCCAATTTCTCTCGTGAGTTCTCTCCCTTTTTGTATAGAATTCTGCTCTCTCTTGTTCTACTGCAACAGTGGTATCAGAGCAAGAAACACGAGGGTGGAACACCAGAAAAGAAGCTGACCTCTGAAAACTTCGTCTAGCCTGTTATTCCTCACTTTGATGGTCACTACGATCGTTGGAGCATGTTGATGGAAAATTTTTTAAGGTCTAAACAGTATTGGTAGGTTGTTGAGTCTGGTGTAGCAGAACCTGCAGCTGCTGTGATATTAACAAATGGACAAAAGTAAGAACTAGAAGCATTGAAGTTGAAGGATTTGAAGGCGAAGAACTACCTGTTCCAGGCAATTGATCGGTCAATTCTCGAAACAATTCTCAGCAGAGACACTTCCAAACAGATTTGGGATTCTATGAAAAAGAAATTTCAAGGATCAGCCAGAGCAAAGAGGCAGCAGCTTCAAACTTCGTTTGGAATTTGAAACACTCCGAATGAAATCAGATGAGTCTGTTCCAGAGTTCTTCTCCAAGGCAATGGCAATTGTCAATAAAATGCGTGTTCATGGTGATAAGATGGAGGACGTGCTTATAGTAGAAAAAATCCTTCGATCATTGACGCCAAAGTTCAATTATGTGGTTTGTTCAATCAAAGAATCGAAAGATATTGATGCACTTTCAATAGATGAACTACAAGGTTCATTGTTGGTTCATGAGCAAAACTGATCCAGCAAGATAAAGGTGAGCAAGCTTTGAAAACTTCAATTTGCAATATCTCTTCAACTCTAAGGAAAGGTGATCGTGGAAAAGGAAGAGGTCGTGGGAATAAGAATCATAGAAATTCAGAAGATGATCAACTTTCACAAGGGAAAGTAAGAGGTCAAGTTGGTAATCATTCTTCCTCCAACAAACCAAAGTCAGTAGACAAGTCACAAGTTGAATGCTTCAGATGTCACAGGTATGGACATTATCGTTCTGAACGTCATACAAATCTGTCTAAAGAAGATGGTGTGCAATCTAACTTTGCAAAGAAAGATGAAGAAATTTCCTTACTGGTGGCTTGTGATGTTAAAGAACCAACAAATTCACAATTATGGTATTTAGACATAGGGTGCAGCAATCATATGTGTGGAGATCAATCTGTGTTGTTTTTAGAATTAGATAAATCCTTTCGTGATACTGTCAAGTTTGGTGATGATTCTAAGGTTTCCGTTATTGGAAAAGGAAAGGTATTGATTCAAACCATGGAAAACTCAAATTTGCTTCATTTTTTTTTCCAACTTACAAGTGTAATTCTTTCGTAATGTACTGTTTGTTCCAGATTTAAGAACAAAGCTTCTCAGCATTGGTCAGCTTCAAGAAAAAGGATATGAAGTCATTATCAGAAGAGGAGTTTGCAAAATATTTGATGAAAAATTGGGATTAATTGCTCAAGCCACCATGACAAAAAATCGGATGTTCCCATTGCTTCTCAACACTACAACTACTCAGTTATGTTTTGCTGGAAGATTGAAAGAAAAGGGCTGGTTGTGGCATTTTTGTTATGGACATCTAAATTTTGGTGGATTAAAGACACTGTGACAAGAAAATATGGTAATTGGTCTTCCTCAATTTGCAATTCCTTCAAATCTGTGAAGAATGTGCCGTTAGCAAACAACACCGTGATCCATTTCCTAAAGGCAAATCATGGCTAGCAAAAACAAGATTGGAGTTCACTTCAAATGGAGGTAAAAGATACATAATTACCTTCATTGATGATTATAGTCAGAAAACTTGTGTCTATTTTTTGCGGGACAAAATGGAAGCCCTTGAAGCTAAATAAAGCATTTGTTGAAAGGAGGCTGGTAGTCCAATTAAGATTTTCGCATGGATCGTGGTGGAGAATATTATTCACAAGCATTTGAAAATTTTTGTGAGATCCATGGAATTAAGAAGCAACTCACTGCTGCATACACGCCTCCGCAAAATGGCGTTAGCGAAAGGAAAAATCGTACTATCTTTAATATGGTGCGAAGTTTGTTAAAAGAAGCGGCATTCCTAAGACTTTTTGGCCTGAATCAGTCAATTGGGCCATTCATGTATTGAACAGAAGCCCTACTATAGCAGTCAAACATATGACACCGGAAGAAGCATGGAGTGGACAAAAACCAAGAGTAGATCATTTCAAGATCTTTGGGTGTATTGCTTATGCCCATATCCCAGATGAGAGAAAGAAATTAGATGACAAAGGAGAAAAGTGCATTTTTCTTGGTGTTAGTGATCAATCCAAAGCTTATAAATTGTACAATCCTGGTACCAAGAGAATTGTCATCAATCGTGATGTCATTTTTAACGAAGTGCAAACTTGGCCGTGGTCCCAAACTATGGCTAAACAACAAATTCCAGCGGTCGACATTCCCAACAGTCCTAAAAATGAAACTTCTACAACTTCTAACATCACACTAGCATCCAGAGAACAAGCTGAAACGACAGGATTGGAAGCTAAACGTGTGCGAAAGAGACCAGCATGGATGTCAGGTTGTGAGGTAACTAGAATCGGTCAATCTGAATGTTCTCTCAGTCATTTTGCTCTATTTTCAGATTGCGACCCAGTCACTTTTGAAAGCACTGTCAAAGAGTCAAAATGGCGTGAAGCTATGGATGCTAAAATTGCTGCAATTGAAAGAAATAATAGTTGGGAATTAACTGAACTTCCAAGAGGCCAAGACAATGGGAGTAAAGATTAAGGTGACAATCAGGTTGTATTTTGGATTCGCGTGTCATGTTTAAACATAAATATTATAGGTTTGACACGTTTTATATACTTATAAAAAATTAAAACACCAAAAATACTTAAAAGTATATCTTATACAATATCTTTTAATTTTATAATATTATTATTAGATAATTTTTAAAATTATTTTAAACGGGTTAACCTGATTAGACTTATTTATTTTTCATATTATACTGGTTTGACCTGATTTTAACCCAAACCCGTGAAGAGATATACCTATATTTACTAAATACTTGATTCGTGTCGTGTCACAAATTGCCACTTTAAGTAAGTGGGTGTACATAGCAAAACTAAAGGAGAATGGTGCAGTTGACCAATACAAAGCACGCTTGGTGGCAAAAGGCTACAAATAAGAGTTTGGCGTGGATTACAGATAAGTCTTTGCTCCAGTTACATGCCACGATACAATTCGATTGATAATTGCAATGACAGCCCAAAACTCATGCCTATTTCCAAATTGGATGTGAAATCAGGTTTTTTACATGAAGAATTGAAAGAACAAGTATTTATCGATCAACCTCCTGGTTATGTTAAGAAGGGTGATGAACACAAAGTGTATAAATCAAAAAGGGCCCTTATGGATTAAACAAACCCCACATGCCTGGTACAGTCGCATTAAGGCAAATTTTTTGAAAGATGGTTTTCGCACGTTTCCATATGAACACACTTTGTTTGTTAAATTGGAAAATGGAGGGAAAATGCTTATTGTCTGTCTATATGTAGATGACCTTATCTTCACTGGAAATGATGTTTAAATGTTTGAAAATTTTAAAAGATCCATGAAGGTTGAATTTGAAATGTCTGATCTTGGTATGATGCATTACTTCCTTGGTATTGAAGTAGTTCAATCTGCTGCTGGAATTTCAATTTCCCAAAAGAAGCATATACAAGAGATATTAGACAGGTTTCAAATGAAGGAATGCAATCATGTGGGAACACCAGCCGAGTTTGGATTGAAGTTAAACAAAGATCATGAAGGGAAAAAGATTGACAGCACTTGGTATAATCAAATTGTGGGTAGTTTAATGTATTTAACTACAACTAGACCTGACATCATGTACTCCGTAAGTCTGATTAGTAGATATATGGAGAACAACAGAGAAACATCTTTTTGCTGCCAAAAGAATTTTGCGGTATTTGCAAGGAATTAAAGAGTTTGGGTTATTCTATGAGAAGAGTGTAAGGTTAGATTTAATTGGCTTTACTGACAGTGATTTTGCAGGAGATCAAGATGATAGAAAAAGTACATCCAGTTATGTCTTTATGTTAGGTTCTGGAGCTGTATCATGGTCATCAAAGAAGCAGCAAATGGTCACTTTATTAACAACTGAAGCTGAATTTGTTGCTGCAACTTTTTGTGCTTGTCAAGCAATTTGGTTGAAGAAAATTCTTGAAGAACTGCATTCAAAGCAGAGGAAGCTATTGCAATTTATTGTGACAGCAGCTCAGCAATAAAACTTTCCAAAAATCCTGTTGAGGAGTAAGCACATAGACGTTAAATATCACTATCTGCGAGATCTGAATAAGGAAGGAATCATTAATCTCATTCATTGTAAGAGTGAAGACTAGGTTGATGATATATTCACAAAAGCCCTCAAGCTGCCATCCTCTGTAAAATTCAGAAGTATACTTGGGTTTGCGCAATGGACTATCTGAGTTGGAGAAGTTTTTTTAAAACTAACTGTTTACAGATCAGTTTAAGGGTGGGTGGGTTTGTTGATTAAATTTGTTATTTACATGCTGTGTCGTCCTAGTCTTTAAGTTTGCAAAACAAGTCATATAAGTAATTGAGTTCAATTTGTATATTTCTTGTTAATATTTTCCCCAATATTTGGTTGATTCTAGGATGAAATTAAGTTGGTGTTTGGTTGGTGGGTTTATGTTGAAATGGGATAAAAAACTAGTGCTTGATTTGTAGGTTTGGAATGGATTAAAAGTAGTAAGTGTAAGTTTTGTTTAAACCCAGGGGGGGTGGGTTTAGGTGGAAATAGATTGGAATGAATTAATGAGTTTCATACTTTTTTTTCTTCAACTCTCATTAACTTATTATTATTAATAATTAATAATTAATTAAGATTAATTTAATTAATCATTCATTTACTTAATATTGTAATTTAATATTATAATTAATAATTAATTAATCTCATTCATTAATATTAATAATTGTAATTAATTTATAATTAATATTAATTAATTTATAAATCATTAATTGATAATATTAATTAATTTATAATTAATTAATTACTTAAAATTAATTTAATCAATAATATTTCTAATAATTAATTAATTAAGATTAATTTAATTAATCATTCATTTACTTAATATTGTAATTTAGTATTATAATTAATAATTAATTAATCTCATTCATTAATATTAATTATTATAATTAATGTATAATTAATATTAAGTAACTAATTGATAATATTAATTAATTTATAATTAATTAATTACTTAAAATTAATTTAATATTATAACGAATAATTAACTAATAATAACTAAACAGTTTTTTTCAAATTCATTCCATTATTAGAAATAATAACAAACAGCATAATTACTATCATTCTATTCTATTCCAAACATTTTCTTCTATCAAATTCATTCCATTCCTAAACCCACAAATTATACCAAATGCCCCCTAATTGTTTTGGTTATGTTTTGTGTTTAAACGGGTGTAAATGAACTAGTACGTTTGGTAAATAGTTTGTGAACAAGTTCGGTTACGTTCGTTTATGTTCGTTTGTTAAGGTAAACGAATAATAAACGAACATATTTTACCGTTCGTTTAACAAACGAACATGAACATGAACAGACATGTGTTTGGTTCGTTTATATTCACGAACAAGCTGATTTAGTATTCACGAACAAACTCGATTAGTGTTCGTTTAAAACTCAGTTAATGATTGTTTAAAGCTCGTTTATTGTTCATTTATATTAAAATAATAATATAAATAATATAATATATATAATAATATTGTTTGTTCATTATTTGCAAAAATGTTTATGGCAGTGTAGTGGTAAGTTTTTTGATTTTCAGCTTCCAGACCCAAGTTCGAACTTTGCCATGGTCATTCTTGTGCATTTTTCAACCCTTATAATGGAATCCCACATGTGTTTGTTTACTTGTTCGCAAATATGTTCGTTTACTCGTTTGCGAACATGTTAACGAGCTGTTCATGAACATGTTCGTTTAATGTGTTAATGAACATGTTCACGAACACTTATTGAACACTAATAAATTGATATAAACGAGCACGAACACATATTTCACACTAATAAACGAACACGAATAGTCTAAAAAATAAACAAACAGTTAATGAATGAGGTTCATTCGTTTATGTTCAATTCGTTTACAATGTTGAAAGTAGAAGTTTGAAGAAAAAGAGATTTAAAAGCAGAATTTTATGAAAAAGTATGACAAGAAGATTTCAATCTATTAGGCATGAGCACGTCTAATGAACTGATGGGTTGGGCAAAATTTTCATCAAGAAGAGGAATTTATGGGCGATTAATTGCAAGAAAGAAAGAGAATATTGCAACAAGTTTTTATAAAACAAAGTCTTTTATTTTAGTTAGTAATATTTTCCTATTCTTGTTATCCTTTCTTTTTAGAATATAATTTGGTTTTTAGTAACTCTTTTAGAATTGTTTTCGTTACCATATTTTAGAAGTTATCTTTTGTTATAAAAGAAGAACCCTAGATATGCCAAAATCATAACCAAGCAACTACCTCCATCATCTTTATCACAGGTTTTCTTCTTTCACTTTAGAATAGCAACTTTTTAGAAAAATTCAAGAAGTCATGTGTGCCACACCATGAGTGGCTAAAATCTATTTTCTGATTCAAGGGAATAATTGATTTCAATTGCTATCATGCGAGATTTTTTTCTTAAATTTATAATTCTTGCTTTTAATTCGAGTACTTGTTGATTTTTTTTTAATTCTTATGAATAATTGATGTTGGTTAATCTCACAAATTAATTCTTCATCTTTTATTCTATTGCTATTAATGAGTTCAGTGATCTGTAATTATCATGAATGAGTGGTACAAGCAGCAACTAGGTCAATTATGTCTATGACTTGAAATATGATGCTTAGGCTAAAGGAATTAACAGAACAAGATTAATTTACTACAGCTATCTCAGTTCTTTAATATTGATTTAACTGTTTTCATAGATTTTAATGATATTATTAATTTGATATGGAATGCTATCGTACTCAATCAATTAATGATAAGTTTTGATTTTAGGTAATGGGCTCAGTCAATTATTTTAGAAAAATAGAAAATTTATTATGGCTATCCTACTAAGTTTTCAAATTAAACATTTGAATTTGCAAGATAATTATTTGTGACCGATGATTGATGATCCAATTGAATGAAATCAACCATTGGATCCGAAATTCTGTAAACTTGGTTTTTTTTTCTACTTTTCTGTTTGGTTATTTGTTTTAGTTATTTGTAGCAATTAGATTAGTACTTACTTTATTCCAATCCCCCTAGTTTTTATTTTATTTCCAATTGTTTCAAAACTTAGAGCTGTGCTTTTGGATCTCTTGGAATTCGACCTAGTTCGCTATTGCTACAAATTAATCTTATAATCACTAGAGATTAGTGATTAATTTTGTGGGTTTTAACAAACCTGTCAAAATTTTGGTGCCATTGCCAGGAGCCAATTAGTTCTTAGTTTTGAATATTTATTTTTACTAATAGTTTCTTTTCTTATATAACCAGTGTTTTTTTTTTTAGAAAAACGAATTAGAATACAATCTTGAAATTGAGAAAATCACACACCAATTAAGGAAAGAGGGTAGACAAAGAAAAGAAGGTCCATCTTCTTTTGAAATAGCCAAAGTTCAAAAAGAAATAGCGATGGGAGACAGAATGTTAAAGGAGTTGGCTGCTCCTACTTTAAACTAACACTCTCTTTACATCTAATTTCCTGCCTTAGATGTTGGGTTTGAACTAAAATCTGGACTAATTCATTTATTGCTTATTTTTTGTGGTCTTGTAGGTAAAGACCCACATAAACATTTGAAGGAGTTTCACATTGTATGTATGTTCAACAATGAAACCTCAAGGAATGTTTGAAAAACAAATGAAACTAAGAGCTTTTCCTTTCTTTGTGGTAGACAAAGTAAAAGATTGGCTTTATTACCTCCTTTCGACTTCACTTATTTTGTGGGATGAGATGCAAAGGCTATTCTTAGAAAAAAAATTCTTTGTATCCCGAGGTACAATATTAGAAATTTTTTTTTTGTGGGATAAGGCAATTTAATGGGGAGACATTATATGAGTATTTGGAAAGGTTTAAGCAACTGTGTGCTAGTTATCCCCACCATCAAATTCCCAAGCAACTCCTTATTCAATATTTCTATGAAGGATTATTGCCAATAGACAGGAGTATGGTAAACACAGCCAGTGGAGAAGCGTCAGTGAACAAAACACTTGCAGAAGCTAGTCAATTGATCTCCATCATGGCATAAAATTTCCAATAGTTTGGAACCCTGGTTGATGGGAATTTTAAATGAGTCAATGAGGTAAATACGTCTAACTTAGATAATCAAATTGTTAATCTAACTGCTATGGTTCATCAATTGGATGTAGGTCACACACAAATTACCAAGGTTTATGGAATATGCTCAATACCTGGCCACCCCACAAACATGTGTCCTATATTACAAGAAGATTCATATCAACACATTAATACAATAAGAGGATTCCCTGGACAACCTCAATGGAAATATGATCTCTATTCTAATACTTATAATTCTGGATAGAGAGATTAGCCAAATTTTAGCTATGGGAATTAAGGGTCACAGCAGCGATTTCCACCACAACCTTACAATAAACAACCTTCATTACAAGCTCAATCTTCAAGCTCAAGTATGTTTTTAGAGGAACTTGTTAAAGCTCTTGCTACTAACACTCAATAATTTCAACAAAATACAAGGGCTAGTATTAAAGAGACAAGAGATAGCATCCAGGAGATGAGAGTTAGTATCTAGAATTTGGGGATCCAGATTACACAGCTAGCTACATCTATTAGCAAGTTGGAGACACAAAATTCTGGAAGGCTGCCTTCACAACCAGTGGTGAATCAAAAAGAAAATGCAAGTGCAATTGTGCTAAGAAGTGAGAAGGAAATCAATGCAAATCCAAATTCATTAGAACAATCAAATGATGTAAAAGATGAGGATGATGAAAAGAAAGAATGAGAAGTCACACCTGCATTGCAATCAAAGGTAACCTCTTCTTAACTTAAGCTAACAATTTCTAATGCAATTGTTCCACATTTTCCTAGCAGGCTGACGAAATCAGCACAAGAGGAGTATGAAAAGGATATTCTAGAAACCTTCAGAAAAGCGAAAGTGAACATACCATTATTGGATGCCATTAGGCAAATTTCAAAATATGCAAGGAAGCTTAAAGGAACTGAAAAGATTAAGTATGGAAAAATGTTTCGGCTATACTTACAAGAAGAACTTTACTCAAAAAATGTAATGATCTAGATATGTTCATAATTCCTAGTGTGATTGGAAATAAGAAACTTGATCTAGGAGAATCTATAAATATTATACCATACTCAATTTTCAATGCTTTAAATTTGGGACCTTTCAAGGAAACTAGGGATGTGATTCAACTTGCTGACCGTTCTAATGTTTATCCGGAACAAGTTGTTGAGGATGTCTTAGTGTAGGTAAGTGAATTGATTTTCCCAACAGATTTTCATATCCTAAACATGGAAGAATTCTACCCCAATTTTTTTAGGGAGGCCTTTCATGAAAACAGCAAAAACAAAGATAGATGTGGATAATGACACTCTCTCTATAGAGTTTGATGGGGAAATTGTTAAATTTAACATTTTAGATGCTACAAAATATCCTCCTGAGGCTCATTCAATTTGCTCTATTGATGTTGTTGACTCTATTGTATAGGAAACTTTTGAAGAAGAAATGGCTGCTAATGAGGTGCAATTGAATGAAGAGGCTGCTGAACCATGCAAAGATCTCATACTAGACACAGGGGCAAGGTCAACAATTTTAAACATTGAAACATTTTTATCTTATGAGAAAGTGTTGCCTTTTGTTTTGCAGGCCCCAAAACTCAAATTAAAACTATTGCTTGACCATCTCAAGTATGTGTATTTGGGAGATGATGAAACTCTTCTGGTCGTAATTGCAAAGCAATTAACAGAGGACCAAGAAGAAAGGCTAGTTGCAGTTTTAAAGGAGCATAAAACAGTCATTGGTTGGCACCTAGCTGACATGAGGGTATAAGTCCAGCATTTTGCATGTACCGAATTCTCCTAGAAAAGGATGCTAAACTTGTGGGAGAATCTCAAAGAAAGTTAAATCTAGTAATGAAGGAAATGGTTATGAAGGAGATCCTTAAGTTACTTGCTAATAGGGATGGCAATTTAAACATGCCCGGATGAGTTCTTCGAACCCGAGCCCGATTAAAACCTGATTGACCAGGTTTTTCTGGAGTTTAGGGTTGGGTTTAGGGTTTAGAATGAAACCTGGGGTCGGGTTCGAAGCAGGTATGGGTTTGCCTATCCCCGCCCCGAACCTGACCCCGACTGATCGGGTTCGAGGAAAACCCGATAAAACCCAAACCCGATCCCCAAAAATATGTTTTGGTAATATTATTTCTTATTTTAATTTTTATGTTTAGAATTCCATTTGTTGCAATTATAAATTCATGAAGAAGATTAAAAATTTGATAAAACAGAGAGTCACAAATGACTTTTTCATTAATTTTTCTAAGACAATTCTATTACAAATAGAATTTTAAGTAAGAACTAAGAAGTTTTTATTCCATTGTAATTGAAATAGGATTATTGGAAACACAGTATAAATTAAATTGGAAAAAGGTTTTTTTATTATTAAATATTAATTAGTAAATGAACCACTTTTCTCATGTAATCGTGTTAAGAAAATAATTAATAAGCATTTATATGTCCTAACTATGCTTTGCAAGTCTAATTAACTATTTGAGATTGTAAGCTATGAGTTATAATCCATACATTTATACATACATATTAAGTAATTATTAAATTTATACAAATTAGAGTGTATGGTTCATCATTCATACAAATTACATTGAGTTACAATATTATACATATAAGATATATATATATATATATATATATATATATATATATATATATATATATATATAAAAGATTATGAAGCTAATTAACTAAATGCTAGTGTTTTGAGCATTTGACCAATTGACTTGTATTACTATTATATATGACATGTATTTATATTATTTTTACTCATATATTAGAATTGATTAAAGATAATATAAGAATTGAATAAATGAACATATTTATAATTTTGAATGAAATAAAGTTAAATAACAAACAAAATGTTCTTCTATATAGTGACACCATTTTGTACTTTTAATAATCTTTGCAACATTGTTTATTTCCATAAAACAACCATTGGAGAATAGATGTTGATGCTTCAACTTGTAAGAAAACACAAAAGCATTTGAATGTCTTTTATTGAAAGATACATGGTCCTAGAGTTTCATATACACTAATCTAAAAAACTTTATTAATTTTTTCATTAAATTATTTCTTTTTTTAATTAAATTATTGCTTCATATCTTGTTTATTTGTAATTTATCAAGGTTACAATGGGTTTGAATTATTATATGAAAAATCATTGATTTTGCGTAATTAATTAAATATCTTTAATTTCGTATGTTGACTAACTGTGGCTTGATAATTATGAAATTTGGATTCCTAATTTCCTATGTTTAAATCCTGACATAGTAAATTGGAGACATGTAATCAATTCAATTTCGGGTTCAGGTTTAACCCAAAATGGTCAGGTGCGGGTTTGGGTTTAACCCAATCGGGTCTGTTTCTAACAGCATCATCAGATTTCGAAGTCCCCGCGGGGAATCCGAAACCCGATAGGGGGTAGGGATGGGAATAACCTCTAAAACCCGATCGGAGTCGGGGTCGAGGGTCGAGGGTCGAGGTCGGGGATAGGACTACGAAACCTAACCCCGAACCTAATTTTTGCCATTCCTACTTGCTAAAGAAAAAATTTACCCAATTTTTAATAGTTACTATCAAATCACTATTGCTCAAGAAAATCAAGAGAAGATTACTTTAACTTGCCCTTTTGGAACATTTGCCTATAGAAGAATGCCTTTTGGTCTATGCAATGCCCCAAATACATTTCAAATATGTATGTTAAGTATTTTTTATTTTATTTTATTGAGAATTGCATCAAAGTGTTCATGGATGACTTCACTATTTATGGAAATTCATTTGATAATTGTCTAGACCATTTGACAAAAATTTTGAAAAGGTGCATAGAAACTAACTTGGTTTTAAATTATGACAAATGTCATTTTATGGTAAATGAAGGATTTGTTCTAGGTCATGTAATCTCCTCTAGAGGTATAGAAATGGGCAAGGCAAAGGATAATCTTATTGTGAGCTTACTTTGCTCTACAAATATTAGGGAAGTATGTGTTTTTCTTGACCATACAGATTTTTATCACAGGTTCATTCGAGATTTCTCAAAAATTACCCTGCCTTTGTCCAATTTGCTTCAAAAGGACACAATTTTTTAAATTTGGTGATGATTGCAAAAAGTCCTTCGACAAACTCAAGAGTTTGTTGACAACTACACATATTTTTCAACCACCGAATTGGAATTTACCTATTGAACTTATGTGCGATGCAAGCAACTATGTTGTGAGAGTTGTCCTTGGACAGCGAGTTGATAAAAAGAGTCATGTCATTTATTATGCGTCGAGAACATTGAATGATGCCCAATGCAATTACACTATCACCGAGAAGGAGCTTTTGGCTATTGTTTTGCTTTAGATAAATTTAGATTATATCTACTTAGATCTAAGGTAATTGTTTACTCTAATCATGTAGCCTTGAAGTACCTATTAGCCAAGAAGGACTCTAAGCCACGGTTGATTAGATTGATTTTGCTGCTCCAAGAGTTTGACTTAGAGATAAAAGATCACAAAGGAACTAAAATTAAGTAGCTGACCATTTGAGTAAGTTAGTAAGAGAGGAGGAGTTTTTACCCATTCCCGAAAACTTCCCTGATGAACATCTCTTACAACTAAAAGGTATGATTCCTTGGAATGCTGACATGGTAAAGTATTTGGTTACCAAAATTTTACCAAACTACCTTAGTAAGACAAGAAAAGAAAAGATTAAAGCTGAAGCAAAATATTATGTGTAGGATGAACTGATCTTTGGAAGTTTTGCTTTGACCACGTGATAAGGAGATGTGTCCCAAAAAATGAACATAACTCCATTCTAGCTTTTTGCCATAATTTTAATTGTGGGGGTCACTTTGGACCTAAAAGAACGGCTAGAAAGGTGCTGGATAGTGGTCTCTATTAGGACTGTTCAAATATGCTTATTTGTTTTGTAAAAGTTGCGAACGGTGCCAAAGAACAGGTACATTGTCCCATAGGAATGAGATGCCCCAAACACCTATTTCGGTGTGTGAAATATTAGACGTTTGGGGGATCGATTTCATAGGACCTTTACCTTCATCTTGTGGTTATATTTACATAATTATAGCGGTTGATTATGTATCAAAATAGGTGAAAACAAAGGCTATTAAAAATGATGATTCCAAGACTGTTGCAAGTTTTATCAAAACTAACATTTTCAATAGATTTGAAATACCTAGAGCAATCATCAGTGATTAAGGAAGTCACTTCTGCAACAAGACAATTGAAGCCTTGCTGAAAAAGTATGGGGTACATCACCAGGTAGCAATTGCATACCATCCTCAAACAAATAGACAAGTAGAAATTTCAAATCAAGAGGTGAAAGCTATTTTGGAGAAAACTATCAACCCTGGGCTAAAAGATTGGAGCTTATGCTTAAATGATGCAATCTGGACTTATTGAACTGCATATAAAACACCAATTGGGATATCCCCGTATTGATTAGTTTTTGGTGAAACTTGCCATCTTCTAGTATAAATTGAGCATAGGTTTTATTGCGTAGTTCGTTAATGCAAAATGGACATGAACGAGGATGGCAAGACAAGGAAATTACAATTGGAAGAATTGGAAGAATTAGAAGAATTGCGGTTGGAAGCCAATGAGAACTTGAGGATTTACAAGGAAAAGACCAAACTGTTCCATGACAACATCCTTGTGAGAAAACAATTTGAAGTTGGGCAAAAGGTGTTGTTGTATAACTCTGGATTAAAGCTAATGCTTGGTAACTTGTGCTCTCAATGGATTGGTCCATTTGTTATTATTCATATATTTTCTTATGGTGCAGTGGACATCAAAAGTTTGGACACAAGTAAGGTTTTCAAGGTAAATGGCATAGACTTAATATTTCATGACGGGGTTAATGTTTCTACTTTGGTTGATATTAAGTTAACCTCACTTATTTACCCTAATTTTTGAATGAGATAGAAACATCGAGCATAATGACATTAAACAATTGTGTTATTTGGGAGGCAATCCAAAGATTTTTTTTCTTTTCTTTTCTTCTTTTACTCAATTTTTGTTATTGTTTCTTTCATAGTTTTAGCATTTTGTGTAAGTAGGAGTAGCTTCAGAGGTTAATTAGTGTTGGTTTTAGCAAAAGATCTCATTTCTTTAGGCTTAACCATAATCTAAAAGCTAGTCTTTTGTTGGGATGGATATAGCTTCCAAAAGATGTTTACTCATTAGGCATGCCCAAGGCTTAAGTAACATAGTCTTCTGTTGTTTGCTCTACATTGCATTGTGTTTTCCAGATGACTTTCACTCCTTATGCGTGTCCATGCCTTAAACCTTGAAGTCTTTTGTTACTAACTAATTTCAAAAAAGAAAAAAATTATCAAACCCATTTCACTCGATAAGGTTTCGACCACCCCCTCTTTTCACTTTCACACCTTCAATCTTTGTCTTGCAACCGTGCCTTTGCAGATCATCATTGTAGTTGCCACCATCTCCCATTATTTTCCAACCGTTGCTCATCAACCTTTACTGACGATTCGTAATCCCAGCCACCCTGATCAATATCTACTGTGTCCTAACCTTAGCTACACCTTCGCCTGAACACCACCATTCTCTACTGCTTAGCCACAACATCTTCTCACTACTTAAGCCATCATCCTTCAACCAGCGGCCCTTTCTTTACTTTTTTGTTTTGTGTTCATTCGCACAAAAAATTCAAATTTTTTTTTCATTCCTTTTTTTGTGGGTTTTATGGTTGTTTCTTTGTGTTGTAGTTGTTTTCCTTTCATTACAATTTGTGGGTTTTATGGTTGTTTCTTTGTGCTGTAGTTGTTTTCCTTTCATTACAATTGTTTCTTAACTTCCTACAATACTTTTTCCCTCTGATTTGCTGATCTTGTTTGGTAACTTCTTATGTTTCAAACAAAAAAAATGCCACAGATAAAGATGGTGGCTCGTAAGCCCAAACCTCTACCAGCTTCTTCTACTTCACCGAGCGATCAATCTCCACCTTGCAATTCCTGCTCTCCACGCCAACAATTTTCACCCACTATTCCACCTTGCCTTTCCACACCATATCTCTCTTGGTTTCTACTCGCGGTTCAAGGAAGTGTTTTGTTTCCTTGTCTTTCTTTTTCTCTTCTTGTTCACATGTGCATATCTTCCATACATTGGAGACAATGTATGATTTATGTGTGGGGGAAGTTCATGTGCTTTAATGGTTATATTAATTTTTTCATAAAAAATTTTGAAAAATCCCTTTCAAGTAGGCTTGGCATTTTGAGTGTTTTTTTTTAAAAAAATTCTTAACTCTTTGGATACTTGTTTATAATAAATTTAAGTTAGCATGCATTAGTGGTTTGAGTTGAAACATATGAAGGAGAAAAGTATAATTAGCTTTTGTTTTGAAAATTTTGAAACATTTCGTTGATTTTAATGATTGAATTGAATGAGAATGTGCAATATTTGATACAATTAAACACTTGTATGAGCATTTGGGCATAAGAGCATTTTCCTTTTCTTGCTCGCATTTTCTTTGTTGAGTATTGTCAAATATAGTATATTCATTCTAGAACTTACTTTGTTATGCATGTCAAGATAACATTGTGAATTCATGCTTTGAAATGATAAAGGCGGCTAGATTAGCCAATTTAGACTCTCTTAAAAACCATCCCATTACATATATCCCTAGTTAGCCAATTTTGAATTTTAACCTTTCTTTGTTGTAACACCTTATTGTTTAGCCAATTTTCCTATTGTTTAGCCCTTGTCTTTGTTTACCATTATTGAGCCATTTGTCAAGAGTATGTGGAAATGAATTGCATGATGAACATTTCTTTGTATGCAGAAAAATAAAGAGAAAAAAAAAAGGAGGAGAAGAAAAAAAAATGAAGAACATGAAAAGGAAAAAAAGAAAAATAGTGAAAATTATCCCCTGTGAATATGAAAATTGGGGCAAATAAAGTGTTCTCAATTGTATACAAAAGTCCAACTATGTGATGAAGTTGCAAAAAGAGGATGCATATTATTTGGAATAAGGAAGTTGCTCTAATGTGCTACAAATGTAGCATTAGTGAGTCATGCAAGGAAGTTCACACATATCTTGACTTGTGTAACCTAAATTTTCCTTTCTTTTTGCCCACCTTTACCTAAGCCCCGTTACAACCTTGTAAAAACCCTTTGATTTTTGCGTGGATTCATGTTTAATTAGTGGTAGAGATGTGATATATAAGCAAGCCTATGATAATGATATGTTATGTTTGGTTTGAGTGCTCAATGAACCCCTAAGCACTTTGAGTGATTAGAGTGTAACTTATGAGAGGGTATCAAATTTGTTGCATTCGATTTTGATGAAATTGTTGAAATTGATGAGATGCATATGTTTTGTTTAGAAAAATCATGCTATGAATACTTGTTCTCTAGAAAGGTATTCCAATTTGGATTCCTAATATGTAATAACTTTGAATTATTCGTAGATGAGTAGAAAGAGGGAGAGGAATGGTAGGAGATATGGGATATATTGATCTAGTGCATGCTTGAGAACAAGCATGGGTGTGGGGAAATTTGATAAAGTTCAATTTGTATATATTTCTTGTTAATATTTTCCCCAATATTTGGTTGATTCTAGGATGAAATTAATTGATTTGGTTATGTTTTGTGTTTTAGATGTTGAAAGTAGAAGTTTGAAGAAAAAGGGATTCAGAAGCAAAATTTTGTAAAGAAATAGGACCAGAAGACTTCAATCTATTAGGCGTGGGCACGCCTAATGAACTGACGGGCTAGGCGAAACATTCATCAAGAAGAGAAATTTATGGGCAATTAATTGCAAGAAGGAAAGAGAATATTGTAGCAAATTTTTAGGAAACAAAGTCTTTTATTTTAGTTAGGAATATTTTCCTAATCTTGTTATCTTTTCCTTTTAGAATAGAATTTAGTTTTTAGTAACTCTTTTAGAATTGTTATCATTACCATATTTTAGGAGTTATCTTTTGTTATAACATGAAAATCCTAGAGGTGTCAAAATCACAACCAAGCAGCTATCTCCATCATCTTTATCACATGTTTTCTTCTTCCACTTTAGGATAGCAATTTCTTAGAAAAATTCAAAAAGTCATATGTGTCACCATGAGTAGCTAAACTCTATTTTCTGATTCAAAAGAATAATTGATTTCAATTGCTATCATGTGAGGTTTTGTTATTAAATTTATAATTCTTACTTTTAATTCAAGTACTTGCTGATTCTTGTTTTAATTTTTATGAAGAATTGATGTTGGTTAATCTGACAAATTAATTTTTCATCTTTTATTCTATTGTTATCCATGAGTTCAGTGATCTATAATTGTCATGAATAAGTGGTACAAATAGCATCTAGGTTAATTATGTCTATGATTTGAAATACGCATTTTAGCATATAGGAATTAATGGAACAAGATTAATTTATTGTAACTATTTCTATTCTTTAATCTTGGTTTAACTATTTTCATATATTTTAATGCTATCATTAATTTGATATGGAACACTATTGTGCCCAATCAATTAATGATAAGTTTTGATTTTGGGTGCTAGGCTTGAATAATTATTTTAGAAAAATATAAAATTTATTACGGTTATCCTAATAAGTTTTCAAGTGAAATATTTGAATTTGCAAGATAATTATTTGTGACCTATGATCGGTGATGCAATTGAATGAAATCAACCCATGGATCGAAAGTTCGGTAAACTTGGTATTTTTTTTTCTATTTTTCTATTTGGTTATTTGTTAGAATTAGATTAGTAGTTACTTTATTCCAATCCCCCCAATTTTTATTTTATTTCCAATTTTTTCAAAACTTAGAGTTGTACATTTGGTTCCTTTGGGATTTGATTTGGTCCGCTATTGCTACAAATTAATCTTATAATCATTAAAGAATTAGTCATTAATTTTGCGGGTTTTAACAAACTTGTCAGTAAGTTTACCTAGTGTTTAGTAGACAGTTCCAATTTTTCTTATTATCTGCTATGTATAAACCTGTTTAAAGAGTAAAGCAATTGCTTGACTGGTGTGTTTTGATTTAATTCCACTTTTTCTTGTGAGTTTTCTCCCTTGTGTTTTACCTTGTATAGAATTATGTTATCTCTTGTTCCATAACAATAGTTTGTGTGGAAATTGTTTGCAAGTTAATAAGAATATTTGCACCTAATAAGGATTAAGGCTTCGTTTGGAGTGTGATGTATTTGAGAAAAATTGTATTGGAATTGTGAATTTTTTGGTGAATGTTTTTTTTATAGAAAAAGTATTTTAAAGGGAAAAATATGATGTAAATTTTTTAAAAATTATGTGAGAGGAATTTTGATGGGAAAATTTGAATTTTAAATTTTGAAATAAAAATATGTTCAGATAGTTTATTTTTGTTTTAAAAAAATTAATTTTTTGCTCATTTACAAATAAAAATGGCTTGTCATTGAAAAAGTAACTTCTTTTCTCAAATAAAAACATCACACTCCAACACATTTTTATTTCAAAATTTAAAATTTAAACTTTCCCACTCAAATTCCTCTCACATAATTTGACAAAAATTTCCCTCTCATTTTTCCCTCTAAAATACTTTTTCTATAAACAAATACTCACTAAAATATTCACACACTAATATAACTTTTTTCAAATACATCACACTCCAAGCATACCCTAAGTGTGCTGTTGTGACAGATTTGTAAAACTTTGATTGTTTCACCATAAATAAAAAGTCTTATCATTGACGGATGCAATTATTGAAAATTAGTGAGGACGTGATGTGTCGTTGAGTAACATGGTAATGCAACAGCTCATCTCATGTTTTGGCGCGACATGCCACGTTTTTATAGACTAGGATGCATGGTGGGGAGGAATCTTTAGCCTAATTTTATAATAAAATTTTTAATTTTCCTTAGTTAGGTAGAAGAAAAAACTTGGCTTGTTTTAAAAAAGAGTTCAATTTTAAATTTTTATTCTTTTTAAAATGCGTTCACTAAAAAAAATTAAATAAAAATTTTATATTATTTTTACTAATAAATATATAACATATTTGATACACTATTAAATATATAATTTTTTATTTTTATCCTTATTTGATTTATATATTGTTATTATTAGGAAAAATAATATAAGAATTTCACATAAAAGTAGATTTTTTTATTTAGAACATAGAAAACTTTTGAAATTGAACTATTTTTTTGAGATACTTCACTTTTTTTAGAACGCTTTATCTGTATGAACCGCATTTCAAAATACATTTTCGCATTTTCGTATTTTCAAGATATAAATTGTATAAAAAATTTAAAAAATATTTTAAAATATAAAAATACGTTTTTAAAAGCAAACTATACAAGTTAGTAAAAATTTTTCAAATGTTACACTTGTGACCCACATTACTTTATTTTTATTATTATTATTTTTTTTTTTACTTGAAGGTATCCCCACATTTACTGATGCGTGTCCCGAACTCCTCTCAATTAGTGTCCCGTATCCATTTGTATGGTAGGACTCAGATCTCATTGGGGCTACGTAACCCACATGACAGGCATGGGACTAAATTCTCCAAGGCTAGATGAAATCACCCCAAACTCCATCCAACAACGTTAGTCAGGAGCCTCGATCCCATGTCTCCCACGAAGCAAACCCCCATGCGAACCGCTGAACCATACCCCTGGGGTACATTACTTTATTCTTTGGATGGAATTTCTAACTAGCTAGTGTTTTTTTCTTTTTTTGGTACCGATACGATAGTTTTAATTTACTTATACTTTATGGAGAAGGGGGGAACTTAACTGGGTTGTATAAGAGGCTAGTTTTACTTCTACTCTTATGGGGGAGAGAGAAACCCCACTGGGTTGTATAAGAGGGGGAAACTCAACTGAGTTGTATAAGAGGCTAGTTCTACTTTTACTTGGGGAATGGAAGAACCCAACTGGGTTGTATGAGGAGTTGGGGACTGAACCACTAGACTAAAGTATTATTCTTTACATGGAATTTCTAACTAGCTAGTTAGCTCTATGGGAGAGAGGGAAACTCAACTACATTGTATAAAAGGATAGAGTAGAGGGGAACCCAACTAAATTGTATGAAGAGTTAAGTACTGAACTACCAAACTAAAATATTGCATGGCACTAATTATGAATTTTTTGTTTTTAAATCAATGTCATGATTTGAACCTTGACCAAACCCCATTAAGGCTCAAAAATTATTTTTTTTAAGTCAATATCAGGATTTGAACCTCAAACCCCATTAAGGCTCAAATTTTTTGTTTTTAAGTCAATATCAGGATTTGAACCCTTGACCAAACCCCATTAAGGCTTTGGTTAGTGGCCAACTTGCTTAGCCAAGTTGGTTTTTCTAAGGAGCTAGTTTACTAGTCCAAAGTTAAGAAAACATTCCCCTATGTACGACGATGGTGAGTTGCATGCAATAAGTAGATTTGCCTGATACGATAGTTTTAATCTACTTCTATTGTATGGGGGGAGAGGGGAACCCAACTAAATTGTATGAACTATGAAGAGATAGAGTAGAGGGAAACCCAATTAAATTATATGAATGGTTAGGTACTGTACTATCAAACTAAAATAGTGCATGACATTAATTATAGATTTTTTATTTTTAAGTTAGTGTCAGAATTTGAACCCTTAACCAAACCCCATTAAGGCTCGAATTTTTTATTTATAAATTAATATCAGGATTTGAACCTTGATCAAATCTCATAAAGGTTATGGTTGGTGGCAAGCCAGGTTGGTTTTTCTAACGAGCTAGTTTACTAGTCAAAAGTTAAGAAGACATTCCCCTATGTAAGACGATTGTGAGTTGCATGCAATAAGTAGATTGTGGGCCAATGATGGATAAGCATGGTCCCTTTAAAATAAGACTGTCTAAGTGAATAAAAGCATTGAGTTGAAACTTGAAAATTAACGCCCCAAGTTGTAGAAAAAGCAGAAAGAGAACTCTTGGCTGTTGGGATGGATTCATTATCTGTCATATCAGATTGCTCTCAAATTTTAGTTTTTGTGGTTTGTAACTTTGCTAGGTGAATGCATGACCGATCAAAATACGATCCATATTCATGCATCGTCAGGCCTTTTTATTTGTCTTAATTGTGGAAATTACATTACATATATCCACCGATTCTTTTTTTTTTTTAATTAATGATATGATAGTTAAAAATTGTAATGAATTATTATAATAATTAACGTGATATCTACATAACAAAACGTTAGTTGATGATCAGAGTAAATATTGTTTATTGGTTTCTGTCACATAAATACGACATTAGTCGTTGAAAATTTTCATTACAAATTTTCACTAATGTATCACTATTCTCTTTTTTTTTTTTTAAGCTTCTTTTGGGTGGTTAGTGAAAGAGATGCATGAGAAGGTTTCAATTTTGGGTACAAAAATATGTACAAATATTGAAGTTTTTCTCACCTATATTAGTTGTGGAGATGCAAATTTAGGATTATTTAATTAAATTGTAAGCTAAGATTAATATTATATGAGTAATACTGGGATTCGAATTTTGTTTAGGAGTTGGAAAATGCTTATGGAATCCCATGAGGTTTAATAATTAAAAATACATCAATTATGATATTTTAATTTTTATACTCCACTTCTTAAGTCCTATTTTTTAAAGAGAAATTCTAAAAATATATATATTATGATTGCAATTGCAAAATTATTCTTCATCTCTATTAAGGCCCCGGGAGTTAGTAAAAATAGAAAAAAAATCATTCTCACATATTAAATTACGCACACATCAGCCAATTTGGCCTAGTCAAGTTGCTTAGCCAAGTATGTTAGCATCAAGTAGGTTGTGGGTTCGATCCTGATTGCTGTCATTCACTTCCCCTCATTCTCAACACCAACTGTCATCCCCTTCCCCTCGGTATCATGGAACCATCCAGCCGCGTTCTCAAGACTTCGGTCTCCACTACATTCTCTTCTCCGTCTTTTCAAGACTGTGATTTTCATTGTATCCCCCTTCCCCTTGTTCTCAACACTGTGATCTCCACTACATTCCCTTCCTCTCTTTCTCAAGATCCCGATCTCCACTATTGTCATTTTCTTTCCTTCGATATTATGGGACCATCCTAATAAAATACGCACACATTTGACTCGGTATCATAGAACCATCCCTATAGAATACGGACACATTCATGATTGTCACGGTGACCTTCAATCTGAATCGCATGTAGGTATTCTCTCCGATGTCCACACGCTAAATGAACTACAAGAAGCCTGACTGCCTGAGAAATGAAAACCATGAATTTTCTCGAGCTAACCTTTTTACTATGTCGGCAGTTGAACGCTGGACATTCCAGTCTTGATATTAATGATTTTGTCAGCCACAAACAAGTTGACAACTAATACATCGCAAGACCTAGTCAAGATACGTTTTTGGTGGTTCTTAACTTTTACTTATAACTATAGTCTTAACAAAAAAATCATTTTTAAAATTTATCTTTGTTTTTTTTAAAAAAAATTACTTTTGAATAATTTTTTTCCAAATAAAATTTATTTATTATTCATACTAATAATGACTATTTATAATTTATTATTAAAAAATAAGATAAAAGTGAGAAATTTCACATTTAGTCATGTGTTAAATGTATTGTATTTTATTATTAAAAAAAATTATATCAAATTAAAAATATATTTTTATTCCATAGGTTTATGAGAATTTTTTTTAAAAAATGAACACTTTCCTAGATTAAAAAAAGGATTTTGAAAACTATCTTTTTCTTATGGGTTAATTTATTCGAAATTGCTAAAACCCTTCATTCTGTATAGATGTGAAAATCAAATTTGACTTAAACTCGACGAAGTATTACGTACGGGCTCCACGGTGGGCGACACAACCCAAAAAGTCTTCAAGGTCATTGTCATGGTCATTGAATATTGAGGAACCTGCAAGTAGCTCTCTTGTATTGTTGTGAATTTGTATTGTTGTGAATTTTTTCAATAATCATGAAAAGTGATATTAGAGTCACATTATTACTTTTTATTTTACATAAAAAATATAAAATTTTTATATGCGATATTATTTAATTTACATAAAAAATATAAAATTTTTGTGTGAATAAGCATGCGGAATATAGTAAATTATTATAAATTATTTAATTTTCACATAAAAATATAAAATTTTCATAATAAATTTATATAATTTTAAATTTTTTCACCTCTAATTTTTGTGTTAGATTCCGTCAAGAATCATGACATTCTTTTGTTTGATCCGCAGAGTCGTCCTTGTAGGCCATACCCTATTTAATGAAACCACAAAATATCTACAATCCTTTTCCAGGAGTCCATAACTTGAAGGCAATCTTCAGAAATTGAAAAACGATTGATGAACGTATTGAGAATTCACTAAGCCAATGATCTTTCCAATGATTACCTGACAATTGAACCTAAGTAATAGACTTAGGAAAAATAATTCTCTCGCACTTAGAATTGGAATTTCCTCTGGTTTTAGAACTCAAATTGATGAACGTGTTGGTTTGATTGGTTTAATTAAGAATTGACCATGCATTTAGTCCCTCTTCTCACACAAAAAAAAACGTTATAAAAATCCACAAGAAACGAAAACGATTGGACGTATTGTCCGTGTCAATTGGCATTTAGCGAGTAAATCCGTCCATATTGAAAATCCACAGGATGTACTTTCCATTTTGAGAGATTTCTAATCTTTATATTTAGTTTGATTATATAATAAAATGAAATTGAATGAAACCATTAATTCGGTAAAATTCAAGAACTAGCGAATTGACTATGGTTTGATTGGTTTAACTAAAAGTTGATCATACATTTAGTCCAATTATATGATAAAATGAAATTGAATGAATCCGTGAATTCTATAAAATTCAAGAACTAGTGAATTTACTAATTCCTCAATCTTTAAAGCATTGGCTCACATACTCCACAAGAAACTAGCTCTGTTTGAGATTTTTATTCATCTATATAATGTAAATTAATAGTACTACGATTATAATCTTTTTGCAATGCCCTTTAACCTTTTTACCTTTCAAAAAGTACGTAATGAATACTACGGTTGTAATCTCAATCTTTATGAAATGCCCTTTAACCTTTTTGCCTTTCAAAAAGTACATAATTTGCGTCCCAAAAAAGTGTGAAAGTTGGTTAACGGAATGCTTACATGGAGCAAGGGATTGAAGGTTATAAACTAATTATTACACTAAGAGCAATCATATTTGACATTCACACCCTAACTTAGCCAATAAAAATAATGATGCCCAAAATCAACCTCCTAACTTAGCCAATAACCTTATCTTGGAACCCTTTTCAAATATGAAACAAAATGCATAAAAATTATGCTTAATTGATATCAAATATATAAAAGAAAAGAAAATTTAGAATACATAAAAAGTGGTACGTAAACATTATTTTACCTAATATTGCAGCCCACTTGCCTATCATGTCATGAATCCAAAGTGTGCCACACCAGAAGGCAAATGACAGAAGGAGAAACCCTCCATCCCGTGAATGATGAAACTATGAAAGAATTGTACATATCTTGTCTTTACGCCTACACTTCTCTGTGTAAATTGTCAGTGCCCTGACTAAAGAAACATTATTAGTTTATAGATTCGTAGTGATAAATAATATACTCATAAGATGAGCCAATATAGCACCTTCCCCTGGATAGTGATGAGTAGCGGACTTTGACTATGGTATAAGGTTTAGTGATTTAGATTCATGAAAGGTTTGTGTGTAAGTTGATGATGATGTAGGTGTTTGTATAAAATTTAATAACTCATTTCTTTGTGCGTAGCTTGATGATCATGTTAGTGTTTGTACGGGATTTAATAACTCATTTCTTTATAAAATACGTTTCTGCCATCCCTAATCTCTATATCAATTATAAATATATCTTCTAAGCATACGGAGAACCCTAATTAATGACTCGGTTTTGGCAGAAATAGCCCTATCAAACAGATTTCGCCAGTCTTTTGGCTATATATATTAGGTTGAGCCATAAACGTACAGTCTGAGTTTCACCACGGGCTGTAGTATCATGATGGCCTCCCTCAACATGAAGCCACCCCTTTCCCTATTCTCAATTTTGTTCTTGTTAACATGCCCTCTTGCTAGTTGTTCTTCTTTTTCACCCTCTCCTGCTTTAGATTCCCATGTATCTTCCATAAAAGCCCTCTGCAAGTCCAGGCCATACCCTGATATCTGTTATGACTCACTGAAGCTCTCTATCTCCATTAACATTAGTCCAACCATTTTAAATCTTCTCCTCAATTCACTTCAAACTGCATTATCCGAAGCTGGGAAGCTCTCAAATGTCTTCTCCAATGGCCACTCAAACATCGTGGAAAACCAAAAGGGTACGCTCCAAGATTGCAATGAATTGCAAGAAACCACAGTTTCTTGTTTGAAGAAATCTGTTTCCAGTATCAGTTCTACTTCTAACTATAGAGTAGCTGATGCAAGGGCCTACCTTAGTGCTGCTCTGACTAACAAAGTCACTTGTTTAGAAGGACTAGACTCTGCATCTGGTCCTTCTAAACCAGCCCTGATTAATTCCATTAATGATGCTTACAAATATATTAGCAACGCAGCATCATTTCTCTCTGAGAAACCAGGTGGCGCATCATCATCATCAAATGGCCAAATGCATAGGCGCTTAATGGGATTTCCAAGCTGGATGTCGGCAAAAGATCGGCGAATTTTGCAGAGTTCTGGCGATGCTTATGGTCCTAGCACTGTGCTGACTGTGGCTGCCGACGGGACTGGAAACTTTACCTCCATTACTGATGCAATAAACTTTGCTCCAGAAAACAGTCCTGAAAGAATATTCATCTACATTAAGCAAGGGATTTATCAAGAAAATGTGGTGATTCCAAGCTCGAAGCCCAACATTGCTCTGATTGGTGATGGAAGTGATATTACAGTAATTACTAGTGACAGAAGTGTGGGGGATGGTTGGACTACTTTCAGAAGTGCTACTGTTGGTAAAAAAATTTAACCCCTTGAAGTTAATTTCCTTTCGAAACTCGTGCATATTGATTGGATTATTATATCTGCACGCATTTGAATGCTAAAATAGATCTTCATTTGCATTACCCATCAAAGATATCATTAAAGTATTACCAATTGTGGCAAATAAATAATGTTAAAATCCAGTCAATTCTCACCTGTCTGCTGTATGGAATCCGGATAATGGTTTAACATGTCCAAGTTGCTTTATTTTGGTGAAAAATAATTGCTTAGTCTCAAAACATTCACATGGGTTGTTGAATAAATTTCAGCCGTATCCGGAGATGGATTCTTGGCTCGAGACATAACCTTCGAGAACACGGCGGGGCCAGCCAAGCACCAGGCTGTTGCCCTTCGCGTCAATGCTGATTTCGCTGCCGTCTACCGGTGCACCGTGAAGGGTTACCAGGACACATTATATGTCCACTCTTTCCGGCAATTCTATCGCGATTGTGATATTTATGGAACCATAGATTACATATTTGGAAATGCAGCTGTTGTTTTCCAAGGATGTAACATCATTTCCAGATTGCCAATGCCCGGACAATTCACAGTGATCACGGCACAATCTCGAAATAGTTATGATGAGTTCACTGGAATTTCGATACAGAATTGTTCGATTCTGCCTACGAATGACCTCGACAATCATTCCGGCAGTGTCAAAAGTTTTCTGGGAAGGCCATGGAAAACCTACTCAACAACAGTGATCATGCAATCATACATTGATGCCCACATTGCACCAGAAGGGTGGACTCCATGGTCTGGTGATGACGGCCTGAGCACTTTGTACTATGGAGAGTATGAAAACAATGGACCTGGTTCAGTCACTGACAATCGTGTGAATTGGCCAGGTTTTCACATAATGAATAATGATGATGCATCCTATTTCACGGCTTCAGAGCTCATTACTGGAGATGAATGGCTGGATTCTACTTCCTTCCCTTATGATGGTGGCATTTAATTGAATTGGCCAAGAAAAATGGATACAAGTTCTTTTCTTTCCTAAATGAGTTTACCTCTGGAAAACAATTGTAATATTGTATGGCATGAATTTACCTTTGAAAATTGGCAATAATTTGCTATTGATGTACAAGTTATTGTGTATTAGTCACAACGATCTTTTGTATTGTTGTTTAGTTGTCGCACTTTCTTTTGTAGGTCCGATCATTCAAATCAAATACCATGAAAATCAATTAGTCTTTTGCGGCTATGTCTTGTACACTTTGCTATTGCAATCATATATATACTATCGTTTGGGGAAAAAATTTCGGCAATAATTTAACCCTAACAAAACAATACTACTAGTTAATTGGTTGATTATTTGACCATTGGTGCATTTTTATCTGATTTTGTTGCCAAATTAGTCGTTAATTCATGACCCAATTTCGCCTTCTGAACAATTATAATGATAGTTACTGAAAGCAATTTCAGGGTCCCAACACCCCGACAGGTTGATTGGGAGATATTATGGAATTTTAGCCTGAAAGCAAACCCAAAACAACTCTTTACATTCATGTTAAATTGGGATAATTACCAATACCCTGAGGTATTAGTCTATTACTGATACTTTCATTTAATTTGTTAAAACTATCAATACCTCTATAAGGTTTATGTTTTTTAACAAATGGGTCCATTTTAAAGGATTACTGTAGCAACTGATTGAATTTTTTAGACGAAAATACCCTTTTACTCTAGTTTTTGTATTTACTTTGTATTTTTTTTAGAAAACAATTAAGACAAAATTTTAAAACGAAATTTTTTATATTATTTAAAAACATTGTATTATTATAAAAATTTACTTATCTCCAATTTATTTTTATTATATTATTGATATTAAGAGTGATAATATATAAATTAAATTAACAAAAGAAAATTAAAAATTAAAAAATATACCTATAATAATATATTAATTATATAAGATATTAAGAAATTTTGCATAATTAATACATTATTATAGGTATATTTTTTTATATTTCTTTTTCTTTTGTTAATTTAATTTATACATTATCACTCTTAATATCAATAATATAATATTTTATATTAAAAATAAATTGGAGATAAGTAAATTTTTGTAATAATATACTTTTTTTAGATAATATAAAAAAGTTTGTTTTAAAACTTTAGTCTTTTTTTATTTTTTTATTTTATTTGTTGCCTTGTGCAAAGGGTATTTTTGTCTTTTTACTTCTTAAGTCAATTAAATATAACTGTAAGGGGGTATTGGTAGTTTTGACAAACCACAAGATCAGGGGTATTGGTAATTATCCCTATTAAATTCTTTTAAAATATGCTTTTCACCCAAAAAAAAAAAGAAGAAAAAGGGATTTGTCCCAAAGGCTGAACTCGACAATTCTACTACTCCCTCCGTTTACAAAAAATTCAAAAATATATATTTGTAAACTGAGTCCGTGCAACAGTAATGGGCTAATAAATAAAAACTCAAAGTACCGAAAATAGAAATGAGGCAGAACGCCATCAAGCAAAGGTACCAGTGCATCGGCCTGTCAACAATGGCCCATTCTAATATTTTGGAATTAATGAAACAAGGAAGATCCATGAAGAAATGTGATAAAGAAAGCCACCGTATGCTGCTGGAACTGGAAGTTTAATTCTTCCTCAGTCGAGATGAGAAGAACAGAGTTCTTGAATGTGCTATTCTTGATGTTCTTAAATCATGTTGGCTTAACCAAATTATGCTATCACCTACTTATTAAATTATTTTGATGGACTTTCGAGAAATTTAATTTTCAATCCAAATCCATATTAGTCTTTCCAACAAATGATATGAACACCATATTTGTCTAGTTTGTAGTGAATTAGACTAAAAATATGGGTGCCAGCGTAGTTTTTAAAATCCGATCTGATCCCATGGATTTTATGATTTTGTAATCTTTTAATTCTAATTATGGTATTACCTTTTATGATATAAATATAATATAATTAAATTTGCTCAAAAAAACTTATCATATCAAAGTAATATTAAAATTTATTATTATATAAACAATTTAATTAATTTAATTACACTTTTATTAGGTTTTATTAATAAATAAATAAATTAGATACAAATACCCTTTTATTACAACATTATCTAAAATATTAGAAAATAATATAAAATATTATAAAAATAAAAATTTTGAAGAAAAATATTTAATTATGAACTATATATCAATTTTCTACTTATCCATTCACACATTGATTAATAATTTATTTAAAAATAATTTATAAATTATATTTTCTTTTTCTTTTTTTAAATCTTATGATTTTAGAATCTAATCCTACTCATATGATTTTGCTATCTTTAAATCTGATTTGCATGAGTTCCCAATCCTCTAAACTATGTGTGAGTAGGGTAGGCAGTATGTCGGTGGTTAGGCTAGTGAAATGTATAGCACTTAGCAGGGCGATGGCCAGCCTTGTTGTAGACCAAACTTAAAATTTATTAAAAAAAAAAAAAGTTTGAAACAAAAATTTTGGGCATGTATTGGTGTAATCTTTCTGAAACAAAAGAAAGAAGGTGTACCTAGCTGTCTATTATAAAACTCCAAGGGTTTGTTTGGAGTGTGTATTTGGAAAAAATTGTATTGGAATGTATGTAAATTTTGGTCGGTATTTTTTGATAGAAAAGTATTTTGGAGGGAAAATAAGAGGAAAAATTTTTTAAAATTATGTGAGAGGAATTTGAATGGGAAAAATTAAATTTTAAATTTTGAAATAAAAATGTGTTTAGATAGTTTGTTTTTATTTGAGAATTTATTTATTTGCAAATAGAAGCTCTTAGTTCAATTTAGAAACCATTATCCATAAAAAATAATTAAAAAAAAAAGAATAATGGGATTACCTAACTAACATTATATTTTTTTTTCAATAACGTTAGATATATTAAGTGCCAATTAGCAAAAAGTATTAAGCCAAAAAGACTAATGGAATTTCGTGGTGTTAGTTAAAACCTAACCCACAAAGATAAGCACCTCCTAAGGAGGAAAAAGCCCGCCTAAAACTAGAAAATAACACAAAACACCTATCTAATGCGGGACAAAACAACCAACCAAAAGCCTATAAAAGTGACCACTAATCTAACTAAGGTTGGCCAAATTATAACAATCTACAAACTAAAACGCCGTCTCGACTTGTGCACCGCAAACCACATTGGATAAAAGAAACTGATTACTCAAAAACTAACAAGACAAGATAAAAATAGTACTATAAAAAGCAAGCAATTCGTCCACCTCAAAAATAGAAAATGGCCCTAAAAAGATGGGGTTGGAGATGAATTGCATTGGTGCCATAATGTAAATCTCAGAGCTTCTTCAAACAAAATGAGAGCCAAGATAGAAGAGAGAATTCGCGGGAAATGCGGTTCGGTTTTGTTGTTGTCCCATGGCCTCAACTCAAGGCCCTTTTTCTGAGTGGACATGTATAGTGACAAGTCCTACAATTTCTCTATTCCAGAGCTTCTTCGATCACTTGGGAAATCATGAGATTGAAATTGCACAACCCATTAAAAAGGATAGAAGGAACGTATATGGATAAACGGGAAAGAAAGCTTACAGAGAGAGAAAAGAAACAGCAGAGATCATCCTAAATTGTGACATTTTGGAACACCCCTCTGCCTTGGATCAGAAAGCCAAGGCAGAGAGATCTCTGCCAAAGCTATCTCTCTGCCTAAGCTAAGAAAATTTACCCCATAAAAAACAAAAAAGAAAAATGGCGTTTCAGGATTTTGATTTCATCTCAGAACGGAGGAGGACTGAACGACAACGAAAACTGAAGAAGAGAATCACAATTGCCGTTGTTTCCACCATTGTATTGCTCGTTATAGTGGGTGCTGCTGTTTGCGCCGTTTTTTATAAAGATCGTCTGTTCCCCAATACTACTAATCAGACCAAACATGATGGCTCTGGCTCTGGCTCTGGCTCTGGCTCTGGATCAAGCTCTGGATCTAGCTCTGGCTCTGCCTCCCCTCATCCCGCGAAACCAACCATGTCTCCGACGGAGAAAGCTGTAAAGACTGTATGTGCCACCACAGACTATAAGCAAACATGTGAAAGCAGCCTGTCTAAGGCAGTCAAGGCCAATCCATCAGCCTTGCAACCAAAGGATATTTTCAAGGCTTCAATGGTTGCAGTAGTTGAAGGGATTGATTTGGCTATCAAGGCAGGAAGTTCTATCCATTTTGATGATCCAAACAATAAGCAAGCATTTGATGTTTGCTTGACACTCCTTGGTGACGCAAAAGAAGAATTGAATAGTTCCATTAGTAGTATAGAAACCAACACTTCCAACACCCCTGATTTGAACAATTGGTTAAGTGCTGTTATGTCTTACCAACAAACATGCATTGATGGATTCCCTGAGGGACAAATAAAGACTGCACTACAGAAGGCTATAACAAGTGTGAAGGAACTTACTAGCAATTCTCTAGCCATGGTTTCACTATCACAACTTTCTTCATTGCTTGGAGTTAATATCAAACGTCGCCTTTTACAGAAAGAATCCATTGTGCCTTCCTTGGATGAGGAAAGCTTTCCAAGATGGATGACTAAAGAGAATCGCAGGCTGTTGAAGGCAAATACAGCAGCCTTTACTCCTAATGTAACTGTGGCTAAAGATGGAAGTGGAAATTTTACCACTATCAATGCTGCATTAGAGGCAATACCTGCTAAGTATGATGGAAGGTATAGCTAAGTTTCTTTCCCCAGAATTCAACTCATGGTTTGGTTTTGTGGTTCATTATCATTTTACTATCTGCAATTCTGCATTGAGGTTTTTATTTGATAAGACTATAAGTACCATGTAACGTAGTAATGGTTTCTTGGAATTCATTACAATGCAGGTATGTCATATATGTTAAAGAAGGAGTTTACGAGGAAAATGTGATTGTGACAAAAGGGATGGTCAATATAACAATCTATGGCGATGGATCCCAAAAGAGTGTGATCTCTGGGACCAAAAATTTTGTCGATGGAGTGCCAACATACCTAACTGCAACTTTTGGTACTTCCCTCTTCCAAAATTACCATATGAGAAAAAATGACGAGTGATCTATTAAGAAGACTTTCCATTTCGAACCAATGGCTATAAGAACAAAGCCTGCTTGCCGAGGCATCACTGACCTTTTAGCCTGATAGTTTGATACCTCCTGACTCATACTGTTTGACAATTAATAACCCTTCTCCTCCCTAATTTCAGAAGATGAGAAAAAGAGGGACAAGTTCTAATTTCCTTAACAATTGAAAGCCCTGCCATTCGTGACTTACAACACGAACATTTAATGCTAAAAGAAACTCATGATTTGAAAATATTTTGTGCCTTTTAAGTGTATATCTAATCGGCTATCTTGTTTGCTATTTACAGCTGCGATTGGGGACGGATTCATGGCACAATCAATAGGATTTAAAAATACTGCTGGTCCAGAAAAACATCAGGCAGTGGCCTTGAGAGTTCAATCTGATCGCGCAATTTTTGTGAATTGTCGTATGGAAGCCTACCAGGATACACTCTATGCTCAAACCCACAGACAATTCTATCGTGGCTGCTACATTACAGGCACTGTAGATTTCATCTTTGGTGATGCGGCTGCTATATTCCAAAACTGTATGATCTATGTCAGAAAGCCTTTGGACAACCAACAAACATGCATTGATGGATTCCTGAGGGACAAATAAAGACTGCACTACAGAAGGCTATAACAAGTGTGAAGGAACTTACTAGCAATTCTCTAGCCATGGTTTCACTATCACAACTTTCTTCATTGCTTGGAGTTAATATCAAACGTCGCCTTTTACAGAAAGAATCCATTGTGCCTTCCTTGGATGAGGAAAGCTTTCCAAGATGGATGACTAAAGAGAATCGCAGGCTGTTGAAGGCAAATACAGCAGCCTTTACTCCTAATGTAACTGTGGCTAAAGATGGAAGTGGAAATTTTACCACTATCAATGCTGCATTAGAGGCAATACCTGCTAAGTATGATGGAAGGTATAGCTAAGTTTCTTTCCCCAGAATTCAACTCATGGTTTGGTTTTGTGGTTCATTATCATTTTACTATCTGCAATTCTGCATTGAGGTTTTTATTTGATAAGACTATAAGTACCATGTAACGTAGTAATGGTTTCTTGGAATTCATTACAATGCAGGTATGTCATATATGTTAAAGAAGGAGTTTACGAGGAAAATGTGATTGTGACAAAAGGGATGGTCAATATAACAATCTATGGCGATGGATCCCAAAAGAGTGTGATCTCTGGGACCAAAAATTTTGTCGATGGAGTGCCAACATACCTAACTGCAACTTTTGGTACTTCCCTCTTCCAAAATTACCATATGAGAAAAAATGACGAGTGATCTATTAAGAAGACTTTCCATTTCGAACCAATGGCTATAAGAACAAAGCCTGCTTGCCGAGGCATCACTGACCTTTTAGCCTGATAGTTTGATACCTCCTGACTCATACTGTTTGACAATTAATAACCCTTCTCCTCCCTAATTTCAGAAGATGAGAAAAAGAGGGACAAGTTCTAATTTCCTTAACAATTGAAAGCCCTGCCATTCGTGACTTACAACACGAACATTTAATGCTAAAAGAAACTCATGATTTGAAAATATTTTGTGCCTTTTAAGTGTATATCTAATCGGCTATCTTGTTTGCTATTTACAGCTGCGATTGGGGACGGATTCATGGCACAATCAATAGGATTTAAAAATACTGCTGGTCCAGAAAAACATCAGGCAGTGGCCTTGAGAGTTCAATCTGATCGCGCAATTTTTGTGAATTGTCGTATGGAAGCCTACCAGGATACACTCTATGCTCAAACCCACAGACAATTCTATCGTGGCTGCTACATTACAGGCACTGTAGATTTCATCTTTGGTGATGCGGCTGCTATATTCCAAAACTGTATGATCTATGTCAGAAAGCCTTTGGACAACCAACAAAACATCGTGACTGCTCAAGGAAGGGTGGACAAGCGTGAAACCACTGGGATAGTATTGCACTCCTGTCGCATTTTGGCAGACGATACACTTGAGCCTGTTAAAGGCCAAATCAGGAGCTATCTAGGCAGGCCCTGGAAGGAGTACTCAAGGACCATTATAATGGAAACTGAAATCGGTGATTTCATTCATCCTGATGGATATATGCCATGGGAAGGAAACTTCGCCCTCAGTACCCTTTATTATGCAGAGTATGAAAACAAAGGTCCTGGAGCCGAAACCAACGCAAGAGTGAAATGGCCTGGTTATAAGGGGCTCATCAAGAGAGAAGAGGCCTTGAAGTATACAGTCACACCTTTTATTCAGGGCGATAGTTGGTTGAGCGGCAGCACTGTTCCTGTCCGTTTTGGGCTATTCAACTAAGCTCCGATGGAAGTCCTGATTCAATAAACGCAGTGAAAATGCAAAGCCCTTGCCAGGAGAGCTACAAGGAATTGCCTCAACGATCGGTTGTGTATAGATAACTCCATGACAAGCAAAGAATGCTTCTTCTGTCTTGGCAAGAATGATTCAAAATTCTACCAAAAAAATAAAAAGAAATATCATGTTTAGAAAGAGGTAAAAGTATCACAGAATTAACTTTTTTGTTGCAAACAATTTTGATTTTTATTCACAAAACTTTAGTTCAAAACAAGGTGAATTTCATTAGATTAGCGAAGAGAGAAAGAAATAATTGCTTCAGTTTGTGTCTAACAATTTTCTTATGAGTTAGCAGTCGATGTCTCTAAATCTCATATTAAGCGGTGGAGGCTCAAACATGGGAAAAACAAGAAACTAAAGACCTGAGGAGACTCTAAATTCTGAATCCCACGAGTTCCATTGCATGAAAGGATTTAACAGATCAAAACAAGATTCAAATCCAGTAATTTGAACTCTAGTTCCAGAAAAAGATCGCTCTAAATAAGATGCTTTTTTTTCCATTCTAGTTTCAACTTCCCCAGAAAAATTGATCTTCATGGAATGATACTAGTTTGAAGTAAACTTGATGAAGGAAATCACATTTGGTTAAAAACGTAAAACAGATGATGTTTGAGGATGGGTTGAGCCCTGTTAAGCACCAAGAGTCACAAAATTTGATCAACATTTTGAAATAGTCGACGATTTGTTTTCTGTGGGTCTGAAATGTCTAATTTTAGTTGGAAAGTCATGATCATGGAGGGAATAATTAATCAAGCTCCCTTTAAAACAGAAACACTAATGTTACCACGTACAACCTATCTCACCAAGATCAGCTTTCCAGTAATAGCATATTTTAGCAAGCAGAACAATCTGAATCAAGAACATTTATTTCCAATCCTACAAAAAATTACTACAGTAAGTCTGTTTTTAAGTTGAACAATCTAAATCAAGAACAGTTCTTTTTCATCAGAAAAAGATAAAAACAGAGGGATGAAAATTTATGAGCTCAAAGATTCACGGGGCATAAAAAGATAATCATGTTCCTGAATTGTTTGGTCAGCCCGAGTACACCATTAATACTTCCTTCATCTTCTTTTCGTTTCTGGAGAAGGCATTGTTCAACTCCAATCATTATCTTTGGCTACTTCAACACCAAACTAGAAATGAAATGAACTTCAGGACTGCTAGTCCTTGTACCTTTAGGTAAATTACTAGAAACCAGTTTCACTCAATAATTTGATCCAAAAATTCATGTACAAACGTTAAGATTTGTTTGATTTTAAAATTTAAATTCCCCTCACTTCTAATGCCATATTAATTTATAATTTAAGTTTAGTTTAAATTCCCCTCTCTTTATACGGACTCGAATGGCAGACCTTGGTAAAACAAATCAAATTTTTTGCATTTTTTGTTCAATGTTGATTGACATGTCTCTGTTCTCCTTAATCATGCACCTAAGAAGACATCAAATCAACAGAGTCCCACTGCAACAGTACTACGATACGTACCGTGGGATGTGAACAGCAATTATGCATAAGCCATGTACACTATCCCTTGACCATAATAATGCACAAATCTATCAATCCCTGTTGGATGTCATTACATAATTCTAAAAATTATGATCCAAATCCACACCACAAAATAATTTGCCCCGTTGTGTCGGTTACGTCCATTATGTAAGTAAGTATGATGCAAATGATCAAATCCCATGCAGAATTTTCTGCTAATGTAATGCGTCCACGTATTCGGAAAAAAAATTAAAGGGTTGTCAAATCACAGTCTGAGTTGTATAAATTTAGGCTATATGTCCATATCGACTAACTTGAGTCATTAAAACTAAATAATTATTCAGCATATTCGTACAATAAATTAATCAAAATAAAATATAAAATCTTAACCCTTTATTTTGAGTCAATCCTCTGTCTAATAAAATGACTTAATTTCATGAAATGCGTAAATTCTAATATTAATGAAACTACATCTTTTTATTAATAGAACACGGTTAGTACAGAATAAATGAGATAAATAATTTTAAATGGTTAAAATTCTGTGTCCTAATTAATGTGTGTTAATAACATCCCATTAATGAACTAACATAGTTTTACTAAGATAAGAGTTTATACCTTTTATATTAGGGTTTAACATTCATTAATAAAGCTACGTAATCTTATTAATGAGACATAATTAATACACATTAGCTGGATAGAGAATTTATTCTCTTTATTTTACACTAATTTTAATGTTATAATTTTGTTTTTAAATTACAAAAGCTATACTATTTGATTTGGAATATGATTTGTCTTTAAATTACAAATGATACTATCTTATGCTGCACATGATATAGATGTTGGATTAAATATTTGTTCAGTAGTGTACATTACTTTATCTCAATGAGATATTAGTATTAAGAATAATAAGCCAAGAATGTTTCGTCGGTGTTAGTAGCTAAGGAAAAAATTAATGGCAACCACACAATGATATGTGCACTTAATTTGGTAGTTACATAAAGAGTATTATCCTAAAGGGTTCATGAGATGATTCATGCATGCATGCATGCATGCATCAATTCATGCTGTTTCTATTCACAATGTAAGTATTGGCTGAAAATTAATCAAAGGAAAACGAATTGATCGATGTGAAGGGCGTGAGAAGTGAGAATAATTGAAAAGGGATAGAATTGATTAAGATGCCTCTGGCATACCACTTGTTCCAATTTGTGGATAACTAAGAATAATTAATCATTCTTAAGGTAGGGTGGGTGATTGAAACTATACATGTAACTGGAGTCACAAATATGTGGCTGCATGAGAGTAAAAAAGCAAGATTGATGAACTGTTCGTGAAAAGTCATCGCACATGGCCTCCAATTAGCTCCCATCGATTATTAGTTATTACATTCAGGGGGCGCTTGGTATAAATGATGGGTTTAGGAATGGAATGGATTTGTGGAATGGAAAGGTTTGGAATAAATAAATTTTATATTAAAATTATAATAAAAATAATATTTTACATTATATGATATTTAACAAATTATATCTTCATACCAAACAGCCTGTCAATGTTTGATGGAGTAGACTTGACTCACGGAACGTCCACAAAAACTCTGTTATGTTCTTCGACAATTTAATTCAACAAATATTACTTTGAAAAGTCACCACTTTTTTTTCTATAAATTTTAAGGGTTTGTTTGGAGTGTGATGTATTTGGAAAAAGTTGTATTAAAATGTGTGAAAATTTTGATAGGTATTTTTTGATAGAAAAAGTATTTTGGAGGAAAAAATAAGAAGAATTTTTTTTTTAAAATTATGTGAAAGAAATTTGAGTAAGAAAATTTGAATTTTAAATTTTGAAATAAAAATATGTTTGAATAATTTGTTTTTATTTGAGAATTTACTTATTTGCAAATAAGAATCACTTCTCCAAACAGACCCGATTGCAATTTAAAATATACCTTTTTCGATTTTGAAATTATCTCAAAAATATAAAAAATTATTTCAAAAAACACAAAAATTATTTTAAATCCTAAACATTCGCAGCAAAATCCTCTTAGTGGTTAGTTAGTAGCAATTAGAAAGTCATTTAAAAGAGAGAGTGTTAACGTTATGTTTTTTGAAAATCATTACAAGAAGAAAAATAGTAGAGATTATTTATTTTAATTCATATGTACCAATCATGTTCTCTTAATGAAATGATATAATTTTATTAAAATTAAATATTTATTTATTAAATTATGTTATTTTATTATACATACTAATTAAGGCAGAAGATCTATTGGCTCATGAGATTTGAATTCTCAATTTCTGAAAAACAAAAAAAGAAATACAAAAGTTTGAAAGTTGAATACCTATTGGTTCTCGAGTACAGATACTGACAAGTACTGAAAACAGTATTTCCCGGCTGAGGGCGAAACTTCCCCCCACTAACATGCATAAAGGAGCGTTTACTATAAAGTCATGGTTGGTCAATTGTCATTTACCAGAGTAGCTTTTGATGTAAAGCATGCTTCCACTAACATGCCTATCGAGGTCTATAAAGGCATGAGTGGTCAATTGTCCATTTACCGCAGTCGTTTTCGATGTAATCATACTACTATTTTACTTACCTATCCATCCCATCATATCTTGATGTCATGCAATGGAAGTCTTTGTAACTTGTTGGTGACCAATTATATGCATAATCAACTTCATTTTCTTGCTTTTGCATATTGTGTTTATTGACTAAGTCTTTTGGTTGTAAACCATCTTAATTAAGAAGGCTTTCACGATTGGAGTTTATTCTGTAAAAAGTTTTGATAGTCAATGTGAATTAAATTAACGAGCATATCTTAAATCAGATTCGAAATGTGATATAGTTTCAAACGACAACTTAAATGTGAAGAATCTTAATAAGATTTCATTTTTAAATTCATTTTTTGATTTATTTCATGCATTAAACAAAGGAGGATATACTTACACTACGATTACAAAATGTCATCAGTTCAAACTTCATTCTTCTCTTTTAAAAAAATTGATTCGTTGTCTTTAATATAATTGTCAAATATGATGAATAATAATATTAACATCAATATCAACTTTATCCTAAATTAGTTAAGGTTGACGATCGATGAATCAAAAAAAAAATAATAATAAATAAATATTTATATAAATAGTTATAAAAGAAGGTATAACAAAAGGAGGAGAAGAAATAGTTATAAAAAGAATAAATACATGAATAATAATATATAATAACTAAATGGTTTATCTTTAATTTATTATTTTCCTCATTGCAAAGTTAATCTCACTACAAGAAAAACATAATTCAGTAATAAAAATATTTCTTGCTGAATCTCTTGAAGTTATTACTAAATATTTTGAAAAAACAATTTTTATTATATTATCACTAAATGTACGTTGCTAGATAATATGGCAATTAGGAGAGCATGTTGAGGAAAGCTAAGGTCATCTTTGAATGTCTAGAACGTTGAAATTAATTGATAGATAGTCTAACAATGAAAAATTAATTGAGCAACTTGTATTGCAGGCCATGCATTTTTTCTGGACATAAACTCTATGAGATAGAGTGAGACATATTATGGTGATGTTGGGAATTTGTTTCAGACTCTATAGCAATCAAACAACTAATGGTCCCTTGCATTATCTTATTCCCTTACTTAACATGCAATAATTTAAATCAACAAAGCCATATAGAAAATCCAATTTTTTCATGTTTAAAGTTTCAATGAGCCACTATCAGCCCTTTAAATAATGTTATAGAATCCTCTCCACATGACTAGCTCAAAATAATTAACACTACAACTATGCTTCTTGCACACTAGAGAACGAAAAGAGGTAGACCTTATTTTTCTCCAAAAAGAAAATTTTCAATATTATTTTATGACATCGCACTCTTAGGAATTTATTCAAGAAAATAAAATACACAAAAACTAGAGCTTAACTTAAAAGTTTTCAGTTAATTAACTTTGATCACATTTTATTTATTAAACATGTATTATATATCATTTTTTGAAAATCAACAACAATAATTAAGTTTTTGTCTCATTATATGAAATTGGTATATGAATCATATTTCACCGTATCTTTCTATTAAAAAATATATATTTGATTAAATTTAACTAATTCATGTCATTTTTTATCATTCTATGAAAATCAACTTAAGGAATTCGTTATACCTACTTACAAACTTCCACACATATTTACTCAACTAGTAACTTATGACGCGCATCCTTCTTCTATTTTCTTGTCGTGGATCCCTGAAATTGACCCTCAAACTACCACGTATACAGTTCTTAATAGACTTAAAATATATTTTCAAAAAAAAAAAAAAGCCTTACAATGGATGGCCAGATAGCCCCCTTTTTCTCATTATAAATATAGTTCATCCTCCGCCAATTTATCCACAGCAAATTTAAGTAGTATTACATCATTTTATTTTTGCCTCAGAAAAAGATTCATATATACATCTCCTCCTGAAAATGGCAGTGTCAATGTTAATTATCATCATGTCTGCTTGTCTATTATTTTTAGTTATTTCAAGTGCTGCCATGTCGGGGGCCGCAGTGGTTCCTTTTGAGCAGCATGTACGCTTAGAGTGTGGATATACTAGATTTCCAAAATTATGTGTTGATGGGGGTTTATCAACGGAGTTAGTTTCAGAAAATCCAACTACCAATCTTATCTCTTCCCTGATCGTGAAGACAATATCAGAAAGCTACCTACCTGCTTCCAATTTTGAAGCAATGAGTTACCATTTCATATCCAAAGAAGCTCAAAATACCCGAAATGCAATAGGTAAAAAAACATTTCCGAAAAAAAAAACAGCACTATTTTTTAGCTAAATTTTGATGAGGGCTCTAGAGAAATTAATCTCTCTTCTCATATTATATATATGTGCAGGTGAATGTCGAGACCTCTTGAGCATGTCAATCAAACGCCTCAATCAGGCCCTGGAAGCAGTTAAAGAATCTCCCGAAAAGAAGAAAGCGGATATCCAAACATGGCTAAGTGCTTCATTGACATATCAACAAACTTGCAAAGATATAGCGGATGCTTATGCTGTTTCCAATTTGTACATGGCCGAAATCTCGAAGAAAATGGTTTATCTATCCCAACTGAGCAGCAACCCTTTGGCCCTTATCAACCGAATCATGGGAAGCCACAAAAACAATGGCACCATCAAGGGTCGCCGCCTGGTCGAGGAACAACAGTTTCCTAGTTGGGTTTCGGCCAGCGACAGGAAATTGTTGCAAAGTACTACAATACAGGCAAACGTTGTGGTTGCAAAAGATGGCTCAGGAAATTATCAGACCATCTCTGAAGCCATCCAGGCTGCCGGAGGAGGACGATTCGTGATATATGTGAAAGCTGGAGTTTATAATGAGAAAATTCATTGCAACAAAGGTGGTATCACACTTGTGGGAGATGGCAAATATTCCACCGTTATTACCGGGTCTAGCAGTGTGGGAGGAGGATCATCCCTTCAGGGATCCGCCACAGTTAGTAAGTTCAATACCTTTCAATTTATTACTATTGATAGTTTGTTTATTATGCAAGTGGGCTATAGTTTTTGAATCGTACATGTTAGCCACATACTTTTGTACTCTTGCGTACTTGACAACAAAAATAGACAGCATCCAGTCAATTTTAATTCAAAAAGTTAACAAAATATCACCATCATCCACTTACTCATGTCACTTCCCTTGACAAATCCCCCCATAATACTTATTTCGTTTTGAACTTAATTACCATAAGAATAAACGTATATTAATTATTTACCAAATACTGATATTCACAGTAAAAAAATATAGTTAATAAATTCTTTCAATGATTAATGTAAGATCCTTAAATAATCTTTCTAAACTGTATCTAAATTTCGGTCTTTATCAAGCTTGCTGTATTGTAAATATTAAAATGATCATAAAAATTGTTTATTAATGTTAATAATAATGTAAGTTCATTTCTTTTTCAGCAATTACTGGTGATGGCTTCATTGCTAAGGATATCGGGATCCAGAACAACGCAGGTGCTGGAGCCGGACAATCTGTGGCCCTTTCAATTGCCTCAGACAAAGCTGTTTTGTACAGATGCAGTCTCGCAGGCTACCAGGACACACTATATGCCCATGCCCTCCGTCAGTTCTACAGGGAATGCGACATTTATGGCACAGTTGATTTTGTATTTGGGAATGCTGCGGCGGTTTTCCAGAGTTGTTCTTTGGTCTTCCGCAGACCACGCAGCGGCGGAGCCTACAATGTCATCTTGGCAAATGGAAGGACCGACCCTGGACAAAACACTGGATTCTCTCTGCAAAATTGTAAAATCACAGCGGGATCGGATTTTTCCCCTGTCCAACACTCCGTCAATTCCTATCTGGGACGACCCTGGAAACCTTATTCCAGGGCGGTAGTCATGCAATCAAATATTGATGGTGTAATTTCATCCAGGGGTTGGGTTGAGTGGCCAGGGGCTGCAGGTTATTCCAAGACACTTTATTTTGCTGAGTTTGGTAACATTGGACCAGGGGCTGGAACTGCTGGGAGAGTTCAATGGCCTGGTTTCCATGTAATTTCAAAGGAAGAGGCTAGTAAATTTACTGTTGCTAATTTAATTGCTGGGAATTCTTGGCTGCCTCCTACTGGTGTCGCTTTCGTATCCGGGCTCTAGTAATTACATGCCTCCTACTGGTGTCGCTTTCGTATCCGGGCTCTAGTAATTACATGAATCAAAAATTGCTTTTAGGTTCTTAATATATAGTTTTTGTCTCTATGTGTACAAGGCTGAAGAAGTCATGGTTGTAGCAATCACACTTTCCAATCATCCACGAAGTGGATGAGTGTTAGTGATGATTGTTGATCGCCACATGTCTCTGTACGTATGAAGTGCAAGGTGTACTAAGTCCTAGCTTCTGAGCCCTTAAGAACTCATGAATGGATGTAATAAGTTTCTTGAGCTTTCTTGTCTCTAACATATTGTTTTTACTGTTAAAAAAAGTGTGTATGATCAGCCATATTAGCGCGATTTTTTCTTTTTTTTTTTATTAACAGTAGATATTCCATATTCACTATTCTCCACGCGACACATAGTCATTCACCAAACTCCCTCATATTGACTTAAGGATCATTGAACACACATCATGCGTTTGATTAGGCACGGGACTAATCCTCTTGAGTTACCACTTACCAGCACTCGTCCCTAACTACTGGCAACCAACAGCCATTGCGAAAATTTGATTCTAGCCCAAACTACTTTTGAATGCTTTATGAGTACAGTACTTACTATAACAACCCCGGGGACCGAATTTTTGTTTGTCTAAATGTGAAATTCAATATAGAACAGTGATTAGTTCAAACATTCATAAACTGTTGCATGCCGTGTTCTCTAGTTTACCAGAACTGGATGAGACATTGAATCCACATCATTTGTAAAATGAAAATTACATCCTAAAGCAAAGGCCATATTGCAGCAACAATCATAAACCATTCTGGTCAGATTTTGACTACAATGAACAATTCCTGGGTAATGTTGTCGGCAGAAGAAGAGAGGAGGAAGATAAACTGGATTGCATACTTATCCAGTCAATCCCATGTAATTAATGCCTTCATCATCACAACTTCATGGCTATGGTGTAGGATGCATTGGGGTTACAGGGATTTAATTTTATGCTGCGGTCATGAATTAAATGAAGGGGCCATAGTTTGATAATGGTAAGTTTTGAGAGCAAACAAGTCAAATCATCAAATTCACGAACTAGTTATGACAATGTGATAATATCCCTTGATAACAGTATGCCCACCGTCCACGCCACAACATATAAAGACATAACTAAATAAGCTGCTTACAATGAATTGACTGCTTTTGATCCTACGGTGTATGTACTAACGAAGCTGATTAAGGTTGAATATTCCTTTCCTCCCAAAAAAACAAAAAAAAAAGTTTTTTTTAAATTTTTTTATCTCAAAAAAATAGTTTATTTTTAAATAAAATTTTATATTACCTTTACAAATAATGAACATGAGCGTATGACCTAAAATTAAGAAATAAAAATAAAAGTTAAAATTATGTATTTAATAATTCATTAATTTTATTGCAACTTATAATTTAAAAAAATTATACTAAACACTTAAAGTAAACCCTTTTTCATGACTAAAAGAGTACAAGATATATATCTTAATTGATTTGAAATTTACTTAAACCTTTAACTAACCAATTCATAATTTAAGTGATGCATCACATGGCAGACTTGGACCGAACTAAACATGGGATTTTTGGGTAAATGATATAGTTTTTGGTGCAAGCATGGCCATTTTTTAGAGAGTTTATTTATACATGACACGAACGGTCAATCCTATGTTGATTTTTTTTTTTTTTTGGTTGGGGAGTGGAGGAAAATTTATTAGTTACAAAAAATTTTAAAAATGACACCTTTTTTTTTCCTGAGGAATTTAGTTGCTATCTTTTAGCAGAGCACATTATAGGTTTAGATATTAATGAATCATGCAACCTCTCTTGTGAGTCACTGTAAGTCCATTTACTAAACCATGTAATCATTATCAAATTAATCACAAGTACTAGAAATAATAAATTCTTGTTGAATATTAATATCTAAGAGTAATAATACTTTTAGTAATTTTTTATAATTACTAATATAATAATTATAAAAAAATAAAATTTACTCATTGTCCTCTTCAAAAAAATAATAATAAAAGTCACATTATACTTATCACATCAATTATTATAAAAAATTATTTAAAAAATTATTTTTTTTATATTTTATATTTATTATATCGAGCACTATAAAAAAATTATTTAAAAAAATCATTATGATTATCATTTTATTTGTAAAATAGTTGTGAAAGGGTCAATGATGTTTAAATGCAACATTCAAGTATGGGGTTGGGTTGGGGTTAGGGTGTTGCAGCTTTTTGCAACGTGATTGAGAAAGTATTTGATTTGATTACCTCAATCACATATAAAAAAAAAAAAATCATTATCACTCGCGGGGCAATTCCGATGTTGAAGGTTGGTCTCTTTTATGGATAATTAACAATATCCTTTGTGGTTTATATTTATTATTAATTACACTCTATAGTTTGTCAAAACTACTAATATTTCTTTATATTTTAAAAATCTAACATATAAGTCTATTTTAATGGATTTCATTCCTTTGTTATTGTAGAAAAATTTGAAAATTTTAGACGAAATTACCTTTCTTACTTTAATTTTTGCATATGTCTTGTATTTTTTTTTTTACGAAATTTTACAGGATATTATAACTAAATTTTTTATTTTTTTTTTTAAAAAAGTTATTTGCTGCTTTGTGTCCCATTTGCATCTGCCTTGTTTTTTTTTTTTCAATAATAAAATTTTAGGACGAAATTTTGCAAGATATTAGGATTTAGTTTTTTTTCTTTTTTTTTTGTATTTTTTTTTTTTGCCGCTTTGCACTACTTTTGTAGCTTTTTTCCTTAGTATTTTTGTCATTTTGCTCATTAAATCTGTTAAATATAACGGTCAAGAAGATATTGATAATTTTCACAAATCACATAATGTGATTAATAATAAATATAAACCACAGAAAGTATTGATAATTATTCCTTTCTTTTAAGGTTGATTAATTAACTCTAGGTTCTATAGTTCCATTATTTGACTGCAAACTTCAACACCTTTTCACTTTATTGTTATGAAGAATGTGTAACTTTGAAGTGGAGTTGTTGTTGTATTATTAATTTGTCAAATAAGAATCTCTTGTATAAATTTGAAGAAAAGGGTGCTTTTGAAGGAATTCATGAAAGAAAAGCCAAATTACTAATACTTGAACGGTAGAATTGTACTCTTTCGGAAGTGTCCTTTCCTGGAATTGGGACACAATTTTCCATCTTTTATAGAGTTGAAAAACTTGTTTTTCGTTTTCATACTTTGTGGAAATTGTAAATTTTGTAATATGGAATTTCTTTGATTTTGTTATAACTTAAACTTAATTTGTATTAATTTATAAGCAAACTATAATTATAGTGAAGGCAAATAAAACTTTAAAGACATTGTTTTGCAATTCGCTGGCCTTATCACTGTGACTGTCTTCCACACAGTCATCTTTGTAAAATTGTAAGTACAAACAAAAATAATAATAATAAAAATTAAAGGAAGAAAAAAACGACTCAAAGGGCATTGATTGAAGAAAAAAAAACGTATATCCAAATTCTAAAAATCAGTAATGAGTCATTATGCACTGTGTAATATAACAAGAGGTTTGCTGTTTAGAAGCACTTGAAATAATAAATTTTGGTTGGAAACTTATCGAGTTGACGACCAAAATGATCTCTCAAATATTTGTCAAGAAACTTTTTAGTTCTTTATTTTTAAAATGGGAAAAAATAATCTTTCACATTTTATGAATGTACCATTTTGGTCATCCGTCAATATTTCGTTTGTTTTTTTTATCGGAAAAGTGACAGAATAGTATCAGAATAACGACGAAATAGTGATAGAATAGTGACGGATGACTAAAATTGTATATTCATTAAATATAAGGTACCATTTTTATCCATTTTAAAAGTGACGGATTAAAAAGTTTGTTGGCCAATATGTAAAGGATTATTTTGGTCGTTAACTTGAAACTTATATGGACATTATTTCAAAACGCGTTTTCATATTTTTCACTCATTTTTATATTTTTCAAAATAATGGTTGTGAGATGAAAAATGTATTGGAAAATGAAAAAGGGCTTATATGGTTTGTATTCCAAATTGCATTTTTACGCTTTTTAATATATTTTTTTTAATTTTTAATATAACTTTTATCTCACAATTATATATCGAAAAATATAAAAATATATTTTAAGATATTATTTATACAAAGTGTTTTCAAATACTATTCAAACATGGCTAGCTGTGAATTAGTTGGAGGGTCGTTGATGGCTTAATGCAACATTGAAGTTTGTAGGGGATTGCGACTTGCTTAAGAAATTATTGATTTGATTTCCTTAATCACATCATCACAAAGTCATTGTCACTCCTAACGCGGCAACTTTAAGGGTGCGTCTGGCTCATATGGGGGAATGGGAAAGGTAATGAAAATGATAGTAATAGAGAATGATAGTGGAGTCTTTCATTATAATTCTACTGGTTGGTTTATGCTAGGGAATAGAAATAATTACTAATAATGGTGGTTGGTTTGTGCTGGGAAATGAAAATGATTACTAATGATGGTGGTTGATTTGTGTTAGGGAATGGAAATGATTACCAATGATGGTGGTTGGTTTGTGCTGAGGAATGAATTACTAATAATGGTGGTTGGTTTTTAAAATCTTTAGAAATAAAAATCTAATTAATTTTTTAATTATTTTTTTTATTCTATAATTACTAAATTACTAATAAATTACTAATTATAGAATATTATAGAATAATAAATATTCTATAATTATTAATAAATTATGGTATTAATAATGTAATATGTTAATTTTATTATTTTGTATTCTCATGCTTGTTGGTTGGTTTTCAAAATCTTCAGAATATAAAAACCTAGTTAATTTCTATTTTATGTTATAATATAATTACTAAATTACTAATAAATATTCTTTAATAACTAAAAAAAGACTAATTATAGAATAATAAATTTCTATATTTACTAATAAATTATGGCATTAATAATATAATATGTTAATTTTATTATTTTGTATTCTCCTACCTATTGTAGTATAAATTTTTTATTAATTATATTTAATTATGGTTTTTTAATTATTGTCGTAATCAACATCCTCATATTCCTCACCTTCTTTTGAGAACGGGTTTGAGCAAATTATGACCAACAAATGTTAGAGAAGAGAAGAATTTTTTTTTCCTAGGTAAATGTTTCATTGAGAGTAGCTACTATAATAAATTTCATTTTGTTGTTCACACTTGGCGTATACTATTATTCCTAATGGAATTTCTCCTGAAAAAAATATCAAATGCCATACAAAAGTCCAAGATTCATACAACAACAATAATGAAACCATTTTTGATATTTGATGTGATCAATCACAAAGGGTCAATAAGATTCCTTTGTTTTACGGGGTGGTTATTAATTAACATCTTCAATGCTTCATCATAGGAAAAAAGAATAGGCGTGTAAGCCGATCGCAATAATTAGATTCATATTTTGGTGCATGTTGAGGGATTAAATTAGTTGCCTGTGAAAGCAAAAATAGCTCATTTTTTAACTTGTCCATTCTCTAGTCTCATAAGCTATAATCATTCCCATGTTAGCTACATTCCACATCCATACTTTTGTGAGACAAAAAAAATTCAAGCACAACTATTCATATCAAACTTCCACATCACTTCAAACATATGAGCTAAAAATAAAATGCATACATCATTTAGTGCTAGTTATATTCCCAATAAGTTCAATGATACATAATAACCAGGTTAACAAAAGAAGGCATCAAATCCACACCTAGATACAATATTATATTTACACAAAAGCTAACTATTACAAAATAACCTGATTACATAACATCACTGACATCCCAAAATATATATTAATTACCAAAAGCTTATATACCAAAAGAATATACTCTAACACTTGATTCATGGATTAGCAGGCGGATGAAGAATCCCATGCACATAAGATTTTCTGAAATGACTTGGCAGCAAAAACAAAGTACAAATCTTATGCGGATCACAACCAAAAACTTCAACAGCCCTACCAACATTCGATGGAGACAGGTCCAGATTAATAAGTTCATTAATTACCTCTTGCATTTTCTCATCTGGCATGAATGCAACCGTAGGTTATGCGGCTAAATCTTTGGAGGCTGAGGCATACTCTGCGGACATTGTATTGCAAATGGACTCAAGTTTAGCCGTAAATTGGCCAAACCCCACATCAATAGTGCTCTGAAGTTTTGTTGGTCTCTTGTTCTTATAAAACTTTCCCTTCTTGGCAAAAGTTTCTTACGCTCTTTTGACGTATGAACACTTGATGCACTCGCTGGATATCTTTGTGCATCAGAACCCAATCCAAATTCTCTTTCATTATCAAAAGAAAAACAAACTAGAAAATCTTTTTCGATGTTAACATCAACACTTGCTCTAACTATATCTTTAGCTTTAAGGCCTGTGGTCATGTCCCTACCCCACACAAAGTCCAATTTGAGCAAATAAGGGAATCTGAAATTCCACAGTCCACTAGCATTCTTGTGATTCTACACAACAAAAAATTTAAAAACAACCACAACATAAATAACTTTAGAAGATAAAAATATAGCATTGATCCAACAATGTTAGAACACACTATGCAAGAAATAGTTGAAACCGAAACCAGACATAAATGGACCAATTTATGAACCCAATAATATAAGAAGTTAGATGCTCATACCTTGCATCATTCATCAAACCATTGCTTCTCACAGTTGATCTTATGGTCAACATCGTCCCATTGACAGCCACTTTGTGTGCACATTTCAGAAATTGAATTATACTTGGTCTTTAGCCATTTGATCTTTGAGTCAATGTGCAGATTGACTTCCTTATCAAAATTAGGGATCTTCCGCAACATTATCTTGTGTACTTCACCCATATAATTACTTTTGAATGCCCCATCTACTTTCCACAACGGATTGGAAGCTACTTCTTCTAAAGCTTCAACCAAGGCTTCGACCTCTTCATCTTTCCAGTATTGCTTGTTCTTTCTGCTTCCACGGAAAACTGTAAGTGGATCCATTCCTAACAAAAAACAAAGTTTACTTATGTTATAATTAGTAAACAAACAATATAAAACATAAATAGCTATACTGAAAAATATAAAATAGATTGCATAGTATGTGTGCATTTCCAAAGTATTTTAAGAACACACTCACAAATCAATAAAATCAAATACAATGTCTTTCTGTTTCTGATACAGTTAAAGAAGTCAACACATCAAAACGTTGTAATAGGACAAGTTAGAAACGTTTCTTAAACTACTAATCCAAATGATCCTAATCAAATCTAGCTAACTAAGTATTATACATATTAGTTACCAAATTATTTCTAAATGCCAACCACTCACCGGTTGGAGTAATATGCAAAATGTATTCCACTTCATCATTTTCATCACTTTCCTCTCCCTCACTTTCTTGTGCGTCTTCCATGATTGATTCCTGTGGATCAAAACTCATAAACTTGTGAATCAAGTTGTGTAGAAGGCAACATGCCATTATAATTTGCACTTGCGTTTGAATTGCAAAAAATGAAGGGGAAGCAAGTATTTTCCATCTTTCTTTCAACAATCCAAAGCATCTCTCAATGACATTCCTTACTTTGGAATGTTTCATATTGAAGTACTCCTCCGCTGTCTCTGATCGGTGACCATTGAATTCTTTGAGCCAATATCGTTACCCTCGAAATGGAGCAAGAAATCCATTCACATTACAATATCCAGAGTCTACCAAATAATAACAACCTTCATATATTGAAAAACACATTATGGTTTAGGGCTTATCATATCGCAAATTTACCTTGAGGGACTCTTAGACCATGAGGCCTTGAGATCGCATCTCGAAATACACGGCCATCATGTGCAGAGCCCTCCCAACCTGGCAATACATGTATGAATTGCATGTTGGAACAACAAACACCTAACACGTTTGTTAAGATACACTCTTTTCTTGTCTGATATCGGGGCTTATCGTCACTAGGGGGTGTAACTTTAATTAATGTTCCATCTAAGGCTCCTAGACAACCCTTCAAGTTGTTGAAAAAAACAAATAAGATTTAGTAGTTATAAATTGAATATAAAATGATTATACAAGTATTCCATATTAGTAGTATATTTTACTTATAAAGTTAAAATACTTTAAAATATTTCCATTTTTGTCTTGACAATCATGAGGAATAGGCTCTGGCTTCTTTAGTAAAATACAATGCAATTTTAAAATTGCCGATAAAACCTGATAGAATTGCCAACTCACGGTTTCTTTACTAAGAGAAAAAAACAGACTAATTCTCCGACTCTTTTTGTGGTGAGCCAAAGTGTATACAAACATTGCTACAACCTCTTCTATAGATGTATACCTAGTAGGTTTTAAACCTTCAAGATCTCTAACCATTTCACACAACAGTGTAAAAGTTGCTCTATCCATTCAAAGTTCACTAATACATGCAGCATCACAGTCCATGGTCAATCTATACATCCATCTCATGCGATCCAATCTTCTTTCTTTCTTTGTTTTGATTTCACTAGCCATAATTCGAAGTTTAAAACAAAAGACGGCAAAACAGATTGCATATACCAAAACGAACATATTATGCATTCTTCGACAAAGCAACAATAATCGCTTCAATTTCTGACGTCGTTCGAAGCTAGTAGGACGAGCCATATCGGTCTACATATATAGACAACAAAAAAAAATACAAACTATAAGGCCAAGAACAATCCAATAAGTTCAAAAAATTCAAGGCTAAACACATTCAAATTGATCCAAACAGTATCAACATGTACTACCAATTCCACCAATGAACTCAAGATACAATGTGAATTGCCAATCCATAATAACCAGAAAAAATCAAGGAAACATCAGAAAAAAAAAACCAGGAAAACCAAAAAAAAAAATCAGGAAAAAAATAGAAAAATGCGCATCTCTCCATATCAAACCAGAAAAAGACCCATTAAAATCATTGCAATGTACCTTTGGTGCAGAAAGAAAGTAGGAAAAAACAAAAACTGTATGAATATGCTTCAGTCTAAAAAAATAGAAAAAATCAGGAAAAATAGAAAAAAACAGAAAGAAAACAGCAAAATGCGCATCTATTCGTATCAAACTAGAAAAGAGCCATCAAAATCATTGCAATATACTAAAGAGTGCAGAAAAAAAGCAGGAAAAAATAGAAAATGTATCAATGTGCTTCAGTCCAAAAAAATAGAAAAAATAAGGAAAAACAGAAAAACAAATCAATGTGCATATGTCCATATCAAACCAGAAAATGAACCATCAAAATCATTGCAATGTACTAAAGGTACAGAAAGAAACCAGAAAAAACACAAAACGTATCAATGTGCTTTAGTTTGAAAAAACTAGAACAAATATGGAAAACAAAACCAATGTTGAATGTTTATTTAGGTATTAAAAGTCAGCTGCCTTTCCAACCCCTTTTTGTACAACTTATAATTAACTTCTCAGTTCAGTAATACATGGATCCATTCATGTACTCTACTGGCTTGCACAGATGTGAAACTAAATGCAATGAACCATTTAAACATTAAGCATGATCACGTAGGATAGTAAAAACGGTTCAACACCAACATCCAAAATGCAGTAGAAAGTTATGCATAAATGTCAAAAACTACAAAATATATTAACTTTGAGAAGGGCATGTCAATAAGGAATTCAAGGAATTCAAAGAAACACAAAATCTAAATTCAAGGAACCTTGACAACCAACCTAAAGAAACTCAATTCAGAAAATCGAAATTAAAATCGGCGCGTAAAAAAGTCCCAAATATTTATAAAAAAAAACCCCAAAATCCGGCAAAACAAATACCAGAACATAAACATACCCAAAACAAATACCAAAAAAATTGCAGAACATAAACATAGTCAAAACAAATACCATAAAAAATATTTCAAAACATAAACATACCCAAAAAAATGTCAAAAAAATACCAAAAAATACCAATAAATTACCAGAACAGAAAATTACCCAAAAAAGAAAAAAAAATCCTCCAAAGTCAAGCACACATGACAATAGTTCAAAGCTCGAGATTCCTGAAAAAGAAATGAAGGGGAACTGTAAACTGACAAATTGACACTCAAAAATCCAAACAAAAAAAAAATGATAATGTTGAAACTAGAGGACTAGGTGGGTTTGGGCTACCGATTGTTTGCCGGTGGCTTCGGCTGAGTTTGGTAGCTCACATAGGCAAGTTCTTCACTGACTTCGTGGCGGAGGGAGTTGACTTTCCGCTTGGAGTATGCGTAGAGAACGAAATTAGAGGATGATACTGCCACAATTTGTTGCTTGAGGATGAAAATGCCAGACTGAGATGGAGAACTGGTGAGACGAAAATGAGAGGACTGGAAATGCAGAACGAAAATGCTGACAATGAAGAACGAAATGGAAAACGAAAATGACAACAATAAAGAAACAAAATGGAAGTCGAAAATGAAAGAAAAAAACCTGGGAAATGGAGGATGAAAGATGAGGGATTCGATTGGAAACCCTTGGCCAGCAAAGGGAAATGCGAAGAGGAAATGGATTTTAGAATTTCGGATATCTAGCACTCATTTCCCCCAATTATGGGCGGTATGCGAATTTCCCCAAATTGGTAAATGAAAATTACTGTGCGCATTCCATTCCTTTGAATCAGGCAATAAGAATACTATCAAATCCATTTCCTCTATTATCAAACCCACGCTCCAGGCATCCCCTTAATATTCAGCCATTCATGTTTGGTTTCTTTTAGTTTGAAAGGCATAATCAGTACTAATTAGTTGTTTTGCAATTTGAAATATAATGACTTGTTTTGTTGTTCTTGGCCGATTAGTTGATCTTCCTTTTGAAAAAATAATAAAATTGAAAGTTCAAAATCTTCAATTTAGTTTGATTTGATGAATGTTTAGAGGGGTTACAACAACGTTTATACTTGATATTAAGGTTTCAACAAAAATTTATTTACGCCAAAAAAATATTAACTCATACTATAAATACATATTAGTTTTCACTCGCTCTATCTTTTTAAGTTTTTTTTATCGCTCTAAAATCATAATTAATTTCTTGTTATATTTTTTGTATCATTCTCTATTCTTATAATTTGTGTTAATAGTTATACTATTGATATTCATTTTCATCTTAATAAATTTTAGTATTAAGGTTCACTTTTTTTATTATTAGATTATATTTTTAAAAATAAAAAAATATTATAAGATTTTATTATAAAATTAATATAAAAATTAAAAAAATATTATTAAAAAATTAAAAAATCAAACTTTTTTCTTTCGAAGAAGAAAATAACATAAAAATGTTACCTATATATATATATTTTTTACGGTTATTTTTTCTCCCTCCGAAATTTAGAATTTGTGTTAGCTTCAGTCTGGTAAGGCCGTTAGGATGCCTGCCACTGAACTGACAGTGACCATGACACTCCGCCGCCAGGGCCTTCACATACTCCGCCGCCACAACCACCGGCGCGGCTTCGCCACCAAATACAGCGGGAGGGTAGTAGTTGAGACTGATAACGGCCGTTCATTCGCCGTTGAAGTCGACAGCCCTATTTCGCAAATCGACGTGAGAGGCTATCCTCTCCCTCGGCGCGAGCTCATTTGCAAGGTCGTCAAGATGCTCCAACCACGGGCCTCCTCCACTTCATCACCCTCGGACCTCTTCGCCGACGTCTGCGAGTACCTCGAGACGCTAAACCTGACGATTACTCCTTCTGAAGCATCTGAAGTCCTGAAATCCCTGAAATCCACAACCCTAGCCCTAAATTTCTTCCAATTTTGCGGCTCAGACATCCCCAGTTTTCGCCATAACGCCTTCACTTACAACCGGATTCTCCTCATCCTCTCGAAATCATATCTTCCCAACCGCCTCGACCTTGTCCGGAAGATTGTGGACGAAATGGATCAATCCGGAGTACGTGGCAGCATTTCCACTGTTAATTTATTGATCGGGATTTTCACCGGTGGGGAAGAGGATGGAGGAGGGGATGAACTGGAGAGGTGTTTGGGGTTGGTGGAAAAATGGGAATTGAGAATGAATTGCTATACGTATAAATGTCTTCTTCAGGGATATTTGAGATTGAATGATTCGGAGAAAGCATTGAAAGTTTACAAAGATATGAGGAAGCGTGGGTATAAATTGGACATCTTTGCGTATAACATGCTTCTCGATGCTCTTGCCAAAGATGAAAAGGTTTGATTTTGAACCTTCTTTGATTCCAGCACCACTTTCTTTTTTTTTTACTATTTGTTTCCTTTTTACCCTTTCCCCCATCTCAATATGAAGTAAATGAGATGTTTTAAATATATGATGATGATGGAGCACTAATTGGAATTAGTTTGTGATCTGAAACTTGAAGTAATGAGTTCAGCGTTGATAACGTGAAAATCTATGATGATGTCCTTGGTTGGCGCTTGCAGGTGTGAAGTTATGTGTGGGAACTTTTGTAGGAGGTGGACATTTAAGTTGTTTATTTGCCTACACCATTTTATACTCTGAATTAACCTGTGAGGAACCTTTGGAGCATCAATGGATTTGTCAATAATTAATAATAATATGGTTCTGTTGACTGACACAATAAAGTAACTTGTTTTGCTCGATTCTTAGATTAACAATCATCAGGGGTGAAAAATGATAGGGCACAAACTTGCAATTTATCTAATTCTCCTTGAATTTAATCTTTATTATGGGACATGTTTTATAATGAGTTGATAACTCAGTGGCTTTTGCTCTTTCATGAATAGGAAAATATGATCCCAAAGTGAAAATAGTCTGATATGTAGCATGATAGCATCTTGGCAGGTTGACCAGGCTTACAGGGTCTTTGAAGACATGAAACAGAAGCATTGTGAACCTGATGAATATACATACACAATCTTGATAAGAATGACTGGAAAATTGAGAAAGCCGAATGAATCACTGGCCTTCTTCAAGGAAATGCTATCAAAGGGTTGTTCACCAAATTTAATGGCTTACAATACTATGATCGAAGCTCTGTCTAGGAGCCAGATGATTGACAAGATTCTCTTCGTATTTTCTAAGATGGTGGAGAACAATTGTCATCCCAATGAATTCACCTATTGTGTCATTCTAAATGCTTTGGCTACGAACGGTCAGCTTGGTAGGCTTGAAGAGGTGGTGGAAATATCAAGTAAGTACATGAACAGGTCGATTTATGCTTATCTGGTGAGAACTTTGAGTAAACTAGGCCATGCAAGTGAAGCCCATAGGCTGTTTTGCAACATGTGGAACTTCCACAATAAGGGAGACAAGGATGCTTATCTGTCTATGTTAGAGAGCTTGTGCCGTGCAGGGAAGATGACAGAGGCAATAGACTTGCTGAATAGGATGCATGAAAAGGGTATAAATACAGAAACCTTCATGTATAACACGGTCCTTTGTGCTCTGGGAAAATCAAAACAGATTGCCCATATAAGTGATCTGTTTGGCAAAATGAAACAAGATGGGCCTTCACCAGATGTTTTCACTTACAACATTTTGATCTCTAGCTTTGGCAGAGCTGGAAAAGTTGAAGAAGCTGTCAAAATATTTGAGGAACTTGAGGAGAGCAATTGCAAACCTGATATCATATCCTACAATTCATTAATCAATTGTCTTGGTAAAAATGGAAATATTGATGAAGCGCATATTAGATTGAGAGAAATGCAAGAGAAGGGTTTGAATCCTGATGTTGTCACGTACAGCACCATTATAGAATGTTTTGCTAAGACAGATAAAATTGAAATGGCTTGTCAATTGTTTGATGAGATGATTGCAGAAGGCTGTTCTCCAAACATTGTGACATACAATATCCTGCTTGACAGTCTTGAATGCTGTGGAAGGACTGCAGAAGCAGTGGATTTATATGCCAAACTTAAACAACAGGGTTTGACACCAGATTCAAAAACTTATTCCATCATTGAGCGATTGCAAAGTGGCTCACATAAGACTGTTAGAATACGGAAGAAAAATCCAATTACTGGTTGGGTTGTCAGTCCATTAAGGTGATGGAATCACAGATGTAAAGTCTAAAGAAATGCTTGAAGTTATTCCTGTTTTGCCTTCTTCATGACGCTGTTCACATTGCTGCCAGGAGGTGGGTGGATTATTTTTACACTAAAGATTGCAAAGGACTGTATGAAGTTTTACCTCGCATGTGATCTTCTTTTCTATGTGTATTTGATCTCCTTTTCTGCTTTTTATCCCTTTTTTCCCCATTTTTGTTTCTGGGCTGGAGAACTTTTGAAGCTAAACCAGCCTGTTCTGCAAATCCGCATTTAAAAAATCTAAAAATTGTTTTCTGTGTTTTTTAAAAAATTTATTGAAAATTTTGGATGCTAAATGGAAAAAGACAAAAAAGCCTATGTCTTTTAATAACTTTGCAGAAATCATGACAGGAATGTCAATTGCGTTTCTTCTTTGTCTTTATGTCATTTTATTATTTTATGGGATGTGGTCCATGGATGTTGCAGAGAGGGTTTTTGTTCACTAGTTATTCTTACTAGTACTTGTCACATTATATTGGACATATTGGTGGCTGTGTAACACATGGGAATGACGGGTTTATCAACTATTGGTTTTTCGAATACTGAGACCTCTACAATGAAAGGCAATGCTTATGAGCTGGAAAATCGTGCCAAGTTGATGAAATGATTGTAGTGATTGTTCATAAAGATGATGATGTTACTTAAATTCAGGAACCAGCTTTAATTTGATTAAATATCAGTTTGGTTTGTATTCATCAATTGCATTGGTAAAACATTGACCATCTTGGCCATTCTACTCTTTTTTTAATTTTACTTTTGTTTGAATTTTTTATATTCAGTTATTACATGTATGTATCCAAACTCAATTTTTTCCCAGAGGTAGATCTAGTGAACAATATAGAATTGACTTTAGTTCATGTAAATTAGCACCTAAAAATCTGTCCTGAGAAATTTCATACTAGTTATACTTCAATATCTACAATTTCACTATCTTTTGTTGCTTTAATCAATCCAATGAGTGTATTATGTGTGATTACTATTTGTGATAATGGAGGTGCATTACTCGGATTATTGTTTTCTCTTGGTCTGTTACATTTATTGTTCCTGTTTGAAGTTAAAGTTACATATTTTTGTGTTAAGTTGTAGCTTTCTTAAGATTTTGATGAGTTCTAATTGTTCTATTTTGTTAACAGAAGGTAGGGTAATATTCCTAAAGGGAGAACAATTTTGAGATCAAAGACAAGGAGAAATGAGTTAATGGCTTTAATAGTATTGGCAGGATGCAGCAATTGCCCAGACAAGACAGAAACCTTTTGCACAAAATTTGCAGAATACAACCAAGGGAGGCTTTGTTTGCATGTATCTTTGGCACAAGCCGTGTGTCAAAGAAGAAACATTCATCCCCTTGCCTGCCAGGCATGCTACCCTTTGCAGCACTGCAAGGTGCCCATGCAATACTTAATTGTACCAAGGTATGTGAATTCTTGTCCACATCTTCACATTTTGATATTGGGTGAAAGTTTGTGTGTGGTTGTTTTGGTGGGGGGTTACCATATTTGAAGCAACAAAAATCTTTGCATAGAATGAACTTTTTTATTTTTAAAACGCAATGTGTGGAATTTTCTTTGATGTTCCCTCATCTATTTTTCAACATTTTTATGAATCTAGGGACTGGTTTTGGTTTCAGTCAAGTGATCTAGTATTCAGTAACATTTCTGGATTGATCATAGAATCCTAAATCCAGTCTATGTTTGGATCCTATTTCTGCCTAGAGGGTGAAGATGTTTCCCTCTATTGTTTTTGCAGTTGCAGCAGGTTAAGGCCCTCTAGACTACTGAGGTATACAACATTTCTTAGTGATATCTTCTTTCAGCTGAAAGAGCTACGAAGGACGTGGCGTTGGTGCCAAATGATGGAATGGAGTCTTTGTACTTCAGGATGGGAGCGCACAACTTCGTAACAGTGTGATATCATAGAAAATAGAATTGCCATTCCAAGCCATTATAACTTGTGATTATATATAATACTCTTTTTGTTAAAAAAAAAAATCTATTTTAAAAATTTTGTTTGTCCAAAAAAAAAAAAAAAGAGTTCATTAAAATTTTTGTACTATCCTTACGAATAATGACATTGTATAACCCAAATTAAAAAGTAAGGTTAAAAATATAAAAGTGTAAATTTAATTGTGCATTAAGTGTGTTGTATTTTGTAATTTAAAAAGTTATAATAAATTAAAGGTGAACTAGAAAAATAGTAAATATCCCAAAGTTTATTTATCTTCACTTGTGAATAGTGTTTCTAGCTTGTCTTTTCTTTGCGGACATCCTTGTGATTCCCAAAGATTTCAGGTGCTGTTTGGTACATTGGTTTGGGAGGGGTTTGGAATGGAATGAAATGGACCCAAATTGGACGTTTGGTACACAGGCATGCGTTTACAAAATCCTTTGGGGGTGGGTTTTGGGTAAACCCACCAAAACCCACCTCTCGCTCGGGGGTTTGGGTATTAGGAAGAGTTTCAAACGGACACAAAAACGATGTCGTTTTGGAGTAAAAAAAAAAAAAAAATTTTGGGTAACGCGCCTTGTCAACGATGTGACATGCGCCAAATGGGCGCGCGTCACATGTCATGGGGTTGCAAACTCCCCAATGGTTTGCAATTCTTATTTTACCTTTTTTTTTTAAAAAAAAACAAATTTTATTAAATTGTAGAAAATATTTTTCTCTACAAATTGACATGCACTTTGACTATTTTTTGAACAAAATATAATTTTTTAAATATCATATAATGTAAAATAATAATATTTTTATTAAAATTTTAATATAAAATTTATTAATATTAATATTAAATTTTAATTTTAATATAAAATCTATTCTATTCCATTACAAAATAATGCCAAATAACATAATTATTTTTATCTCATTCTATTCTAAACCTTTCCATTGATCAAATTCATTTTATTTCTAAACCCACCATTTATACCAAGCGTCCCTCAGTGATCGTTCAGACATATGTAAGCATACAGTCTCACTAACCATGCAACAAATAAAGTGTCCCTTTATTAATAAACAATACATGAATGTCACTTGCAAAGGAAAATGAAGTGCCCCTTTACTCTAGGGATTACAATACATATATACTAGGGATTACAATACATTAGTGTTACTTGTTAAGACAACGAAATGCAGCTTAATGCTCAAGCATTTTTGTTCAAAAACACTTATGGAGAGAATCAAATTTGGCAAAATAGAATTCAATTAGTAAGCATTTTAACTCAATTGCATTTGTCTAGATTATCTTTACTCACTAACACCTTGTCTAAAATAAGAAATACAGCTCAATTTATACTCAATGTCAATAGTCACACATTTTTTGTCACAAAAAGATCTAAATTCAATTTTATACCAATCAGACTTATCTTATTGATCAATGGTGTTGTATGTCACATCAAAAGAAAGCTAAATTCAAATCTAAATATAAAACAAAACTAAATTCAATCCTATACCCTAATATGTAAACATTTTTGTTCAAAAACACTTCTAGAAATAATTAAGTTTGACAAAAGAGAACATTGTTAATAAGCATTTTAACTCAATTGCATTTGTCTAGAATATTTTTTCTCACTAACACCTTGTCAACAAAAAGAAATACAGCTCAATTGACACTTGATGCTGATGGTCACAAATTTTAGTCACAAAAAATTTAAATTTAATTCTATACCGATCAAACTTATTTCAATGATTAATGATGTTGTACACCACGCCAAAAGGGAAGTATTCGAACCCCTTCTATTCACTTCCTCTCCCCCTAGTCATCCTCTTTCTCTAGTTTACTATATACTTTTGTGTGTTTTTGGAGTTTTACCCTATATTATATAAGGTAACTTATTATATTAAAATATACTTATAATTGTACAATTAAAAAAGAAAAGAAAATGACACATGGCCAGTTTGGCACCAGATTTATGTGGGCCTTGTTGATTTGGGCCCAATAACCACCGCCCAACTAGGCTTTAGCGTTCTCAATAAGCTTCATTTTCGTCGCCATAGAGATTTTGGCGCCTCTCGAATCTTTTGAAATACAGGACAACTTTTTAAACTTTTTGCACATCAGCCCCATTTGCGTGCTCTCCACCCGCCACCAATTTTTTCCCGGCCCTCTGTCTCTCTGTCCAAGCACAACAGCGGCAATGGAGCAGCAAAGAAAGCAGAAAATGGTGCAAGAACAACAAGATGAACTTGAAGAAATTCAGCATGGTCCTTTTCCTGTTGAACAACTTCAGGTCTTGATGCCCTTCCCTCTTCCCACCCTCCCACAACTGGAAAAAACAAAACTAAATATTAAAATAAAAACCCAGATCCCACAATTGTTGTTTTGATTAAAGTTTTAGATTTTTGGTATCTTCTTGTTGTATGCTCAAATGGGTTATGTTTCGATTAGTGGAAAGTTTCTTCTTTTGTGGGTTTTCAGGTTTAGTCATACTTGCATTTTTGGACTAAATTTCATCGCTTTTATGAGCGATTTTAATTGGCAGCTGCAATTTTCTTTTCCTTTTAATTAGTTATATTTCGTTATTTTTGATTTCAAGTGGGTTCTGAAAATGAACCCCAATTAGTTCGTTCTGAAACTCTTTTCTGTCATTTATGTAGCCTTTCCATTAGCTACTTAGATGATTTTCAAAACCCTTACATTTCGTGTCTGTATTGAAGTGATGAACTTATTCTTTAGATGCTCTTTTCAGATTTTCATATAAGTCCTTTCAATTTGCTTTCATATTTTATTTCATTGATTCTTGTTTTTAAATAATGGTTTTTTAGATTCATTGGCTTTTTAGAGTACAATATTTCTCTAAACGATAACATAGGACATCCATATTGTTGAAAGTTCCTGTCTTTTCGTAGTTGATTCCCAAGCTAGTCATTGATGTTCTTGGGACATTATTACTGGTAATATGTTTGGTGCATTTCTGTACAATTCTGTCACAAAAATGTGGCATTTACTGTAGAACTCATGGAATTCTTTTCTACAGCATGCTTCACATTTTTTTTTCAAGGACAACCTAAGTTTTCTTTTTCTTATTCTAATTGCTGCTGATGGTGACAAAAGGAGCCCTCTGATCGTTTCATAAACTTATATTATTAGTAGGTGAAGATATCCTGAAGAACACGAATATTGCCTCACACTTTTCCTAATAGTTTTTTTTTTTTTTGGGCCTTCACTCATAGGCATCTGGCATTGCTGCTCTTGATATAAAAAAGCTTAAAGATGCTGGTCTATGCACCGTAGAATCTGTTGCATACTCTCCAAGGAAGGAACTGTTGCAAATAAAAGGAATCAGTGAAGCTAAAGTTGATAAGATCATTGAGGCAGGTAAGTTGATTTCTTTAATGTTTTTTGCTGTTCATTACTCATGCTTGGGTTTATACTGTAAATCTTGGATATGAGGTTCATGTTGCATGTTTTTGCATGTCATGGATTCTGAAGTGAGTTCAGTTGTTTCTCTACAGCATCAAAGTTGGTGCCTTTGGGTTTCACCAGTGCTAGCCAACTTCATGCGCAGAGGCTTGAAATCATACAAATAGCAACTGGGTCAAGAGAACTTGACAAGATCTTAGAAGGTAATTAAACATATCTTAGTTGTGACTCTTTGAAGTCTGGCAAACTCACATACTTGGACTTCACAGGAGGAATTGAAACCGGATCCATTACGGAGATATATGGGGAGTTTCGTTCAGGAAAGACTCAACTGTGTCATACTTTATGTGTCACTTGTCAAGTAAGATGACTATGTCTTATTCAACGAATAATATTTTGATTCACACGCACTTGGAAATTTTCTGTTAGAACTTTTTAGTAAATGGAGCATAACTGAAGTGTTCAGCAAATGATGTTGAATTGCCATGAGAAAGATCAGTATTTACTATCGTTTTCTCTGTATAACATGGGCTTCAGAAAATACAAAACCTTGACCGTTAGTAAACTAAATTTTTTTTCACTTATTAGATCAGCGAGTCTGCATAAAGCTTGATGTTTACTTGCAAAATTTTGCTGATCAGCCATGAAGGTTTTATTTTGGTGATTTCAATCACTTGAGCTTATTTGGGTCTTGCAGCTTCCTCTAGACCAAGGGGGTGGTGAGGGGAAAGCAATGTACATTGATGCTGAGGGAACATTCCGGCCTCAGAGACTTCTACAGATAGCAGACAGGTTTTTTCAAAATAACCTTGAGATAATGGAGTCGGATTTCATATTCGTCAGTTTAATACTCTTAAGATCTTTTAATGATTGTTTGTGTTCATTGTTGCAGGTTTGGTTTAAATGGTGCAGATGTTCTGGAGAATGTAGCCTATGCTCGAGCATATAACACTGATCATCAATCGAGGCTTCTGCTTGAAGCAGCTTCAATGATGGTTGAAACCAGGTATTTTGTTGTTTCATTCTATGACTAATTTGAATAACTTTCTTGTTCTTTAAATTTTTATGTTTTGCTTCTTCTCTTCTTGCTGAACATTTTTTTTTTCCGGTTGTTTTAGTTGTCTTTTCTTGCTCAACTTACAATAGAGTCCTGGGTAAAATATTCTCCGTGAGTTTCAAACTACCTAATATAATAAGTTTTTCATGTTATTGGTACTTGTTGCTCAAAGATTGATCACGTAAGAAGAAATTCTGCAGTTACATGTTATGAAACTTTGAGAAAGTTTGAAGCCATATTAATTTCCTGTCCTGGTGATATTACAGATTTGCTCTTATGATAGTGGATAGTGCTACTGCCCTTTATAGGACAGATTTCTCTGGCAGGGGAGAGTTGTCAGCCAGGCAAATGCATCTAGCAAAGTTCCTGAGGAGCCTTCAGAAATTAGCAGATGAGGTAGTCATTCACCCCTTTCCACGTTATGTTAATTCAGGGGCTTGACAACTCTAAACTCTGCTCTAGTTGAAGTTGTAAAGAACCTCTTTTCAGCCAACATCTTATGCCAGTATTTGTGGTTCCTGCTTTGATATTTGCAGTTTGGTGTAGCTGTTGTTATTACTAACCAAGTTGTTGCACAAGTGGATGGTTCTGCAATTTTTGCTGGGCCTCAAATCAAACCCATTGGCGGTAACATCATGGCACATGCTACAACAACAAGGTTCGTATAGACTTTCAAGTCATATGTACCTGATAGTATTTAGATTGCTGAAGAATTTGTCTGACATTTCTTATCCCGCTGATAGGCTTGCTTTCCGGAAGGGAAGAGCAGAGGAACGCATTTGTAAAGTTATAAGCTCTCCATGTTTAGCAGAGGCTGAAGCGAGGTTTCAAATTTCTCCAGAAGGGGTAGCTGATGTGAAAGACTGATTTTCTCAGTGGAACGTTGCAAATGACTTTTATGGGGGCTTTTTGTTTCGCATTTTATGATAGTTTGTAAAAATAGGTACATTTTCTGTGAGTTGTAAAGGTCTTTTTGGTTGAAAAAAAGATCTCTCTTTGTACCATTCAGTTGTGAATGAATTGGAATGAATTTAAATGAAGGCACACTGGAGGCCAATTTTGCCCAAGAGAAAGTACCATAGTCACGTGTTGCTATGCTGTAGTGTTTTTTTTTCCACTCCAGCTATGCGATGGTGTTCATTGTTAGAGAAGGAAAATGTCAAGTTGCCAATAGATTGCTTCGTTTTTATGTTTTTGAAATAAAAATTGGGAGATAAAAGATGTATTAAAATTGTAATTATGTTTTTTGAAATAGTAATTATAAGAGAAGAGATATATTAAAAATGTAAAAATTATAAAAGGCAAAAGTACATTTTCATTCTGTGTTTGTTTTGTTACTTATGTAATGAAAATTAATTTTTTTCTTAATAAAAAATAAAATATCTAAATAATTTTTATTTCAAAATTTGTTTCTCATTATTTAAAAAAAAAAATCCTCTACCATACTTTTTCATTTTCATTTCAATACACTTTTTTTTTTAAATAAGTTTTTTTTCACAAATATCCGATTTTGTTTCTCATTATTTAACGAAAAAGTTTTTACCTATTTCAAGACCCGATTTTGAAAAAAAAAATTACCACTTGTTGAGTTGAACTGGAACAGGGGAAATGCCAACATAAATAAAAAACAAAAAATAAAAAAAGGCTAACGTAGATATTGAGTACACCAGTTATTATCATTAATCTTCATACTTTTTTTTTTTTGGAAAAAATGTAAGGGTTTGTTTGGAGTGTGATGTATTTGGAAAAATATGTATTAGAATATGTAAAAATTTTGGTAGGTATTTTTTGATAAAAAAAAATATCTTAAAGGGAAAAATAAGAGGAAATTTTTTTTAAAATTATATGAGAGGAATTTGATTGGAAAATTTTGAATTTTAAATTTTAAAATAAAAATATGTATGGATAATTTATTTTTATTTGAAAATTTATTTATTTACAAATAAAAATGGGCTGTCCAAACATACCAAACCTTTTATAGAATATGAAAAATACTTGGATCCATTTAATTTTTAATTAAAATTGAAATTGAGTTAAACTTAAATATATTTTGCATAAATTTTAGTTTGAATTTTATAAAAAAATTCAATAATTTAAAAATGTTATAAAATAAACATTATAAATAAATTAAAATAAAGGGGAAAAAATCATAAAATTCAATTAAATACAATTAAAAAATAATTAAGTCTAAAACAATTCGAATTCAAATTAGCAACCAATCACTTAAAAATCATTCAAAATCCAGAAATTGAATTTGAAGTCACCCTAACATAAATGCAGAGAGGGTTTTTTCTCTTTTTCTTTTCTTTTTCTTTTTTGAAAAAAAGAAGTCCAAACGCTGATGCACATGGTACAACGAACGACTGTGGAAATCTGGATTATCAACTAATCAACATCCCCAGGGGTGGAAGCACAGCGGTGGCCATTCCATTCATTTCCTCCGCCCATTTCTCCTTTTCTTCTTCGTCTTCCTCCGATTCTAATGCTTATAATCTGCATTTATTCCTTTTCTTTTGGTTGAACTTAATTAAGTAAATTCTACGCATAGAGAGGCTAAATGGCGGCAACGAATACAGCTCCGCCGCCAAAAGTGAGCGTTGCGGATCCGAAATCCGGCGCCGTTTCCAAAGGTTATAACTTTGCTTCCAATTGGGAACAGGTAACCCCTCAATTGCTCTTTTACCTTAATCCTTCCGGTCTCAGTTCTGTTCTTGAAATGAATAATTTGCCTTATGATTGTGATTCTCTTGTTTAGCTTGTTATTTTAGATCTATGTTTTTGTAGCGTTTATGGGAGAGAAAGAAAGAGGATAAAATTGAGATCTGTAATGCACCACATATTATTCTTATTCTGGAGGGAGTGATTTTCAGTCTGAGTTCGAATGTCGGTGGCATTGCATTTCAGTCTGAGTTAGAATGTCGGTGGCATTGCATGTAAATACGGGGGCCTTTCATTTGCAACAGTGATCGTGATGAGATGAACTTGGACAATAGTGTTTGAATGAGGATTGATAATTGGAAAGATTAAATTAAATCCACATGTGAGAGTCGTGGCTGAACTGAGATTTACGGAGCTACCAAAATTTCACCCCTTTCACTGAATAATCTGATCAGACTCTAAGATAACTCTTATTTTAGTGAAATTATGTGGTCTGAAAAATTGTAATTACGTCTGGAATAATTTGTTATTATATCCTTTTTTTCACGTATTTGCAGATTTTAGTTTGAAATGATCCAACCTGGGCTTTTCTTTTTTTTTTTCCTTGGTTACATATCCCTTCTTTCGGAGGTCTTTCCTTATCCGAATTTTTTTGTAACTTTCGTAAAATTGGTTTTTTGATTGTTCCTTTTTGGGTCCTTCTTCCTCTTTGTAGAATGCTCCATTGACAGAACAACAGCTGGCAGCAATACAAGCCCTTTCCCATGCAGTTGCAGAGCGACCATTTCCACTCAATCTTGTGAGTCTACCGATGCTTTAGTGCACTTTTCTTTAGGCATGTTTTTCTTTTGATTCTTTGTAATCAGAAAGCATTCTTTGTTTTGAAGTCCCAGGAGCATGTTGCGGAAGGGGATAATGGTCTGCCTATTTCGATGAAGCATGATAGTGTTGAAGATTCTGGCACCATTGAGACTGTCCTGGTCAATACCAACCAGGTGAGAATAGTTTTGTTCTTCTCATGTACTGGTTTATACTGCTAAATTGCATTTTTTTGCTGCGTTTTTGTGAAAACTGAGAAGATATGGCTTATTTCATAACATTAGAACATCAGCCGTGTACTTGGAAATTCTTGTGTGAATATGTAGTCATTTTGGGTCAATTGGTGATTCAAAATTTTTTGGTTTTTGTTAACATTGAATTGCATATTCTTGTTACAAAGGGTTTAACTTAGGCCTTTTATTGAAATGTGAACTTAGCTGTTTTCCTTAATTTTTTTCAACTCAATTCAATTAAATTCATTTTCTGGCACATGTTCAGCTGTTAGTATTGGACTAGTACTAGGATGATCATGTGGCTGGCAAAAGTTTAGAATAGCAGATTTACTTAGAGCAGAACATCCACTTATAATCACATGCATGTATTGTTAAACTTCTGAAATTTCAATTCTTTTTTTAAAAATTTATACTTACCATTCAATTGGCCTCCGTCTGCTATTTATTGGGTACAGTTTTATAAATGGTTTTCTGGTCTTGAAGCAGCCATGAAATCAGAGGTTAGTAGTGTCTTCCTTGACATGCGCTCTTCCGGTTGTGATCATCAGGGTCCTGTTCCTAATTGTTTCCTCTTTTAGACAGAAGAGAAGTATCAGCACTATGTGAACACCTTAACAGAGCAGTTACAGACATGTGATGGCATTCTTCATCAGGTAAAATAATATGCTTTAATGAAGAAATGTAATTCTGTTTTCTGTGTTCTTTGCTGTTTCAAACAAATGACAGAAATTAACTTAGTGCTGATTGATTGAGTACATTAAATGAACTACTTTACCTCCAGGTGGATGAAACTCTTGAGCTATTTAATGACCTACAATCACAGCATCAGGCTGTAGCAACAAAGACTAAAACTCTTCATGATGCATGTGACAGACTGGTATGCTCATCCTTCCTCTCAGCAATTATGTACACTTTTTTTTTAATAATTAACTAATTCATTTGAATGGATTCTATAAATAAGGGTTTGAAATCTTATGGGTTTGTTATTTTTATTTTCTGTATATTTAGTATCTGATCATTGATTTTTATATGTCATAGAATATGTGTGCATTTACATTGTCAATGTTATTTTCTAAAAGAAAGCCATATTTGTATTTTATTGATTGAACATTTTGCAGTTTTGTGTTTCTTTTCTGTTTGGTTTCTGCATTGTAAGCTCCATTCAAAGAAACTTGTCTTGCAAATTGAACAAAGATGATGCCTTAAATATCTAGACATGAGTCTCAACATACTTTATTGCTTAAGTTCTTCAGTTTCTTTCTGGTTTGGCAGCTTATGGAAAAGCAGAGATTAATTGAGTTTGCAGAATCACTACATAGTAAGCTCAACTACTTTGATGAACTGGAGAATGTAAGATTTACTATTTCATTTTATTTCATATGTATGCAAATGCTTGCTACCCGAAAATTCATTGTTAATTAAGGTGTAGTGTGTCTTTTGCAGAATTGTACAATTTTCTTGTAAATGCATATACCTGCTTGGAACCATTAAACCAATAACTTATTTGACATAAGCCTGTGTTTAGGGAAATTTAATAGAAGCATAAATACAGGTGAAGTTCAGGACTTTAAAGAGTGACACTCGCACTAGTTTTTAGATGTTCCCTTTATGGAGATCTATAGGGTTAAGGCTATTTCATCTGAAAGCTAGAGCTTATTCCTCTGGTTTTTTTCCTAACTCTTAGGGGTCAAAATAAAAAATGGAAAAAGAAGAAATAAAGAAAACAACAGAAGTTTTCCTCTCCTTTTAAAACGCTTCACTCATGGAACTTTTGGAATTGAATACCTGGTATTGTGTAGATTTTTTGGGTGTTTGTCTACTTTGTGTTAAAGTTATGTTAACTTGATGTATACTATTGTTTGCCAGGTTGCGACAAGTTTTTACTCACCCAACATGAATGTTGGGAATGAGAACTTTCTTCCATTGCTCAAAAGACTTGATGAATGCATATCGTAAGTAATTATGTCAATTTGCTTGTTTGAGGGTTAGCTTGTTCTTTCACTCCATACAGTGTAGTTATAACCTGCGTCCAAAAATTAACAGTAGCTATTCAATTGAAGTTTTAATTCAGAGTTTCTCAGGGGATATGTAAAGAGATATTTGTGGTAGAGAGTTTGACTAAAAGGATTTTACAGTGACTAAAAATTCATGAAATGAAAATCCATAAGTAGACCAAGCTTTCACTTAGAAAAAGATTGTTGTGGAATTTAAAGGTTGTCTTATTTTTCTGACTGCCAATGTAATTTACACGTCTTTTTCCTGTCAATTGCTGCTTTAATTTGCATTTTTATTATGTTTAGTTGGCATTGATCTTTCAGCCTTTGTACAATCTTCAAAAGTAACCGCTACCTTCTAAAAGCTATGGTTTTTACTGTTCAATTAGTAAACTCCATATATAAATAGTAAACTCCGGAGTCCTCTTTTGCAGATTCAAATGTTGTTTCTTTCCATGTGGAAAAGCTGATTATGTGTTTTCTTTTCTGTGAGGTTAGATATGTTGAAAGTAATCCACAGTATGCAGAGTGCAATGTTTACTTGGTCAAATTTCGGCAACTACAGGTTCATGTCAATATCATACCTATTTGTGGGACGTGCGAATGCTCTGCATGGGAGTGTCTCAGTTCTTTGCTTTAAATTTTCTAATTGAAAGCCTTTTTTTTTATTGGTGCATATTTGACAGTCTCGTGCTCTGTCGATGATTCGCTCTCATGTTCTTTCTGTTCTTAAAAGTGCTTCTTCTCAGGTAGTTTCAAGGGTTGTGTTTCATTTATTATATGTGATTTAAGTTTTAGTGAATGGGTTGATGAATTTGTTGTCTCCATTAGGTCCAAGCAGCTATCCGAAGTAGTGCTGGTGGCAAAGCAGCCATATCTGAAGCTGTTGAAGCATCTGTTATTTATGTTCGTTTCAAGGCAGCAGCAAATGAGGTAATTGCTCTTTCTTTCCCTACTTGTGTTTGATTTTTTATTTTTTTCGCTTTATGTCTACCAATTTTGCAAGCAGGATCTGGAGATCATATCAATGGCATTTCTATGCCCTACTAACTGAATTTTAACCATTCAGCTTAAACCAGTGTTGGAGGAAATTGAAATCAGAAGACCTAGGAAAGAATATATCCAGATTCTTGCAGAATGCCACAAGTTATATTGTGAACAGCGTCTCTCCTTGGTGAGCAGAAAGTTTAGTTTTATGATGGATTTCCCTCTTTTTATTCATTTATGTAAGGATTTCTTGTTCTTCTTTCAATTTCCTGGTGAACAAAAATGCCTTCAATTATATAGGTCAGAGGCATAGTGCAGCAACGGATATCAGAATTTTCTAAGAAGGAGGAATTGCCATCTTTAACCAGATCAGGGTGTGCATACCTAATGCAGGTACTCTGGAGTTTACTCATATGCTGTTCTTGGACACACACACACACACACACACACATATATTCTTGGTTATCTTTCAGAAAGGTATATCCTGGACACATGCCATAGAGTTGCTAATTGAGAACTGAACTCTTCTTGGGGTGCTGTATAATGATGATGGTATGATCAATGGATATAGGGAATTGTTTATAGGTTGGAGGGGTATAATACTCTGGTGTGTTGAATTTATTGTATACATTGGAATGCTTTAGGACTATACAGGTTACCTGTCTAGTACATTAGCAAATGGAAATGGAGATTTTTTCAGTCATTGAGGGAACAGAAAAATTAGGATTTAAATTATCCTAATATTATAAGCATGGCTGATTTGATTCCCTCCCACCTTTTTCCCCTTCTGATGACCTTTCTGCTGTTAGCTTCTAAACATTATCACGCTCCTGTTCACTTAGTCTCTCTGATGTGATGAACTGCCGGTGCAATAATCTGGGAAAAAAACAGTGACATTTTTGTCTTCTCTCTTAAACATTTTGATTGCAGGTGTGTTTGCTCGAACATCAGCTTTTTAGTTACTTTTTCCCTTCATCTTCTGAGGATATTTCGAGCTTGTCTCCTTTGACAGATCCTCTGTGAGTTATCTGGCTAGTCCTGTGTAACTTATTGCATCTTTATTTTGTTTTGTCAATGTTGCTCCTCTTTTCCATTCCAAACCCCTGACTTGATTTTTGAGACAAATGTTTTAATATTTAATGTTTTCAGTCAATTAAATCATGTTTGCTTGGAGTGCTATCATGTTGGTTGCTGTTCTTTGATTGAAACTTGTTAACTACAAGGTTAAGCTTGAAATTACTGATGCCAGAAGCTTAAAAAGACACTATTAGTTAGAATTTTTCACCTGCCTTGTATAGGAGGACTACGTATAGTTATCTTCAATAGCTTGTTTATCTTATTGGGTACTATTATTTTTCTTGCGGATTCATTTGGGCTGCCTCTCCGAATTTGATGCCATTTATTTGTCCACTCATTGCAATAAATAGAAAGGCCATATTTCTTTTCTGGTGGATTTGACTTTCTGTCTTTTGACACTCAAGAAGTATTTTCTTGGTTATTGAAGTTTTTTTGTAAAGTTTTTTTAAGTGAAACAGTGTTTTCCATAATATTGCAAAGTACGATTTTGGAGGCTGTCCAATAGTAACATGTCACCACCATTACAAACCCCCCCCCCCTCCGAAAGGTGCATTCTCATGGGTATGGAGATGAATGTCCTTGCTCTATCTTGTCACTAAATACTGAAGTTATTGCAGATAGCAAGGTGTGACATGGTGGTTTCCAGTATTAATTGGGATTGCATGATTAAGAGCTGATTATGGCTGAAGTACTTGTTCCTATGAATTCTATTTGCATATGTATTTATTGACTTTGCACATTGTATTTTCAAGCCGACTTTATAGGTTTAACATTCATTCTTCAGTTTTTCCTGGAAATTGTTATTTCTTTGCTTTGAGAACTTTTATAGGTTCGCTTCCACTGCTTTCTTCTTGGCCCATTGACATTTACTTTTTTTCAGGTGTACTTTTTTGTATGATACGTTGCGGCCAAAACTTATTCATGAAACAAATCTTGATGTTCTGTGTGAACTTGTTGATATTCTAAAAGTCGAGGTTCTAGGAGAGCAGATAGCCAGACGAGGTGAATCTTTAGCGGGTTTGCGCCCAACCTTAGATAGAACCTTAGCTGATGTCCATGAGCGATTAACGTTCCGTGCTCGAACACATATTAGGGATGAGGTAGTTTTTGAGCCTGTTATTGGTTCAAATAATCATGCCTCTGTAGATGTCACTTCAAATTGAACCTTCTCATGTTTCCTTTTCCAGATTGCAAATTATATTCCTTCAGATGCAGATTTGGATTACCCCTCAAAGCTAGAGCAATCTGCCGAGCAGAAAATAGAATCCACATCTGTAAGTTATTCTTTTTGGTATTAAATATCCTAATTTTGGAATGGTTTTGTTTTTTTGCTCATTCATTTCATTGAGTCATTAAAGTTGTTTTATTCATGAGTTTCATGTTTGATGCGATCTGTGAGGATTCCATGTTGGTCCTACTGTATTAGTAGAAAATCGTCTGCTGGGTTTAACATTGATCATTTAATTTAATTTTCTTTTCCTTGCAATTCCATATGTGAAAGGCGAGAGATGGTGGGATGGAAATATGGTCTTATACACAATGTTGTTGAAGAATTTTATTCTCTGCATTGTTGATATGTCATTCGGTTGAAATTGTGTGGAAAATTTTACCTAGCTTGCAACTGATATACAGGAAGAACTAAGTTTGAATATGATTATTCATGGATAGAAATGATAGCTATACTTTCAGAGCTTAGGACATGAATTGTCTTTCATAATGCTTAATTGACTGTGGTTTTCATTTCCTAAATTGTGAAAATTCGTGATGCATGAGCATATCTAAGATAGGAATTGTATTTCCCATCTTGAAACTTACATATTCTTTTAAGCATCGTAGGCTTGCTTTTTATTCTGATAAGAAAGAGATCACATTAATAGAGTTTTGTCTCGCTGACAAACTTTGCATACTGTTTATACCTTATTGACCAAGCATGAAAGACGACTCCATTAACATGTAATTTATTTTTCTCCTCATGATACCTAACTGCAGAATGATCAAAATTCAGATGTCTCTCACACTTGGTATCCTCCCTTGGAGAAAACAATATCATGTCTATCGAAATTGTATCAGTCTTTGGAATCAACAGTTTTCACTGGCTTGGCTCAGGTAAATAAGTACAAATAAGTACTTTGCATGCTGGACAACTTTTTCAATCCTTGTTGGTATTACTGGATCATTGAGTTCTTCTCCTTTGTGAACTCATGCAGGAAGCAGTGGAATTTTGCTCCATATCTATTCAAGTAAGTTATATTTGAACTTTTTTGGTTTACTCCTCTCAAGATCTTGGGCACATGATTGACAATAAATATGAATGATGTAATAGTTACTCTCTGTAGACATAATCTGATTATGATCCTATTTCCTGTTACAGAAAGCTAGCAAACTCATTGTGAAAAGGTCATCCACAATGGATGGACAGCTTTTCCTGATAAAGCATCTCCTTATCCTAAGAGAGCAGGTTGTTCTCCTTCTTTAGCTTTTCGCAGTAATGCTCATCATGAAAATAAATTTCCTAATTTTTGTGCTTGTTTGCCAGATTGCACCATTTGATATAGAATTTTCAGCAACATATAAGGAACTTGATTTCTCACATTTGCTGGTAACTCTCAACCCCAAACTTTGTCCTCCCTTTGTTTGAGTTTGATTTATTGTTTTATATTTATTCTAAGTAATAGCCAGATCACACTACTGTCACATGCATTGGGCCAATCTGACGGAATAAGAGTCCAAGGCTACCGAACAGCAAAGGAACCAAAAACCCAGTTCTAGGGTTTAGGGAATAACAGAGAACAGCTCTGTATTTTATTCCTCAGAAAAACAAAGTCAACCAAAATCCTACATACATTTTGGCCCATACACATATTTATAGGAGAGTCCTAGCCTTTTAGTTTTCCTATTCTAAATACAGTTGTAATTTGGTAACTATGAAAAGACTACGAACTTATAAAATAACTAAAACTTTCCTAACTATACAATTTCCTATTTTTATTTCCTTTTAGTCTTTTCTGTCCTGCATAACAATCCTGTATTCTGGTCAAGATCATAAATTTTTAATTAGAGCCAAACTGACATTTCTCTGGATCTTTTTTTCTGCAGTCATCAAAATGCTTTTCTTCTTTTTATTGTCTGAGGAAATGGAATAGGAATAAAATTGAACCTATGCTGTTTCTCTTGGAAAAAATGCACGATAAACTTGGTCAGTGATTGTTTGTCTTGATCAAATTTGGTCATTGCAAATGAATTTAGAGTTTGTTTGGTTTCTCATAAGAAATGTAATTGCCTTGGAATTAGAATCATTTCTGTAGGATATGATTTAAATTTCTATAGGAACTACTGTTCTGATTTAATTTGAATTTTAATTCAACACTAAAACACATCCTTACATAATTGAAGATCAACCGGAGTGAGATGTATTCATTATTTGGACTATAACTTGGATTTGTGATATTTATGATGTAATGACATATAGATGCAGATTGTTTTTGAAGTTGAAAATGTATTGCAGCATACACAAACCTACCAGAATGAACAAATGCACTTTATCATATATACTTTTGTGGTCTACTCATGGAGAAAATATGTAGTCAGTATTTAACGACTAACAACTTCTGAATATAGTGAAGTTTTAGAAAGTATATGCCTTTTTATTTTTAGATATACATGCCTAATCTTAGAACTTGTAAATCTAGTTTGTGGAGGAGACTTTCTTCTTTGAGAGTGGCTATGATTTGAATTATGTGGGCAATGTGACAGGATAATATCACGATTGATCATCCCTTGAGCCATCTTATACTTGTATTATTTCCAGGAGCAAGTGAGACGGATTCTTAGGGGACAGACCAATCTCTTTGATTGGTCAAGATCAACTTCTTTGGCCAGGACACTATCTCCACGGATTTTGGAAAGTCAAATTGATGCAAAGAAGGTATATGCATTTCCTGTACTGTTACATGCCATTACTTCAAATAAACTGCATTTCCTTCATTGCTTTTATAAATCAAATAAGCTTTAAGTTTGCAGCCAAAAAAATTTTCATTTGTTTGGGTATGTGTTTTCCTGTTGTTATGTCTGATCTGATCTTTCACAGAGGTTTTCATATACATTTTACTGTCTTGAATCAGATTAATTAAAATTAATGTTTCATTTGTATTAGGAACTGGAGAAAAGCCTCAAAGCCACATGTGAGGAGTTCATTATGTCAGTGACCAAGCTTGTTGTGGATCCCATGCTTTCTTTTGTCACTAAGGTTTGCTGATCTCTGATTAATTACTCTCAGTTTTAGAAATAAAGCAGATAAATTAAACAAAACCTTCGATTTACATACCTCACTTAAGAGTAAATTAGTCCTTATTTTGTGTCTCTCACTGCTTATTTTCATTTACTAATGAATTTGCAAACTCGTGCTTTATTTTCTTTCCCATATTAGTCTTTGTCCACTAAGATGATCAGACAGAGTGTTCCTTTCTTTTCCATACCATGCTTAGAGCGATGGTCAATTGTAAATGCATCTCTGCATTTATAAGTAAGGTCGCTGACCATAAATGTCAAAACTATGTCTTTAGGTGACTGCTGTAAAAGTTGCATTGTCATCTGGATTGCAAGATCAAAAGGTAGAGTCTTCCATTGCAAAGCCACTCAAAGATCAGGCTTTTGCCACTCCAGAAAAGGTTGCTGAGTTAATTGACAAGGTATGTAATGGCTAATAGATTTTTTATTTTTTTTAACCAAATATAGTGGATTATAGCTGCAAGGGTCTGGATAAAATTGTCCGCAAGAAATGTGTTTAGAGATTGAAGTATCTGAATACTTCGGCTCAAGCTTTAGACATATGAAGCACCCTTAGTAGACTTGTAATTATAGAATATAGCCTCATTACCAGTTCTTTACTCTGTCTTTGTTAATTTTTAAACTATCTTCAAGTTATTATTGCCTATATACTGTCTTTGTTATCAATATTGTGGGTGCCATTTATCTTTGCTGGACACTTCACCAATCACTGATATGCAGTAATGCATTCTTGGGACAGGTTAATGTTGCAGTTCAGAATGAGTTGCCGAAAGTAATGTCAAAGATGAAACTGTATCTACAGAACCAATCAACACGTGCAATTCTTTTTAAACCAATAAAGTAAGATAATGGTTCACATCCAGCATGTTAAATGTAACTTTCCAAAGATATATGTGGGTGCTTTTATGTTTCTCGTTGGTTCATGGATACTATAATTTGTGGAATAAATCGGTGGAATTCGGTCATCATTTCTGCTTTGTTGCTTCATTCACTTACCATTTTACCTCAGCGGGAGCTGTTTTTTTGGGGACTACAGGAGATGCTGGATAATCATTAATTTTCAACCAATTCCATTTTTTATATTTACAGATTCTATAATTGTGGTCTGTTTTCTTCTTCCATCGATTTGTTGTGCAACATAATATGAGTGCCATCTATTTTCTCTTGCAGGACAAATATTATTGAAGCACATGTACAGGTTCAGTCCCTTCTAAAATCAGAATATTCAAAGGAAGATATAGAGAGCATTATCAATATGGTTTCTATTCAGGACCTGCAAACTCAACTTGACAACCTCTTGTAGCATGCTTCTGAATCCTAGGCGAACATCCTTTTTGTCTTTTGTCCTAAAATTTTGTCCATTTATATCTGGAGAGACTTGGTTTTTACCTGATACTTAGGTGTCCCTTCTCATTACTTTTGTTCCTGAGGATAATCTTTAACCTGTCTTCGTGGTTAAGGTATTGGTCTGTGAGATAGTTCAAAAGAGTTCCTGTCGTACATATAACTGTAGTAGGAAAATGTTTATCACAAAAAGTACTTGAAAAGTTATAGATGAAGTTATCATTTTAACTGGCTGTAATAAGAGTAACTGACACAATGTACTGGATTTACTGGCAACTTTAGCATGTGTGATGATTGGTTTGGGGTTACGTTGCAGTTATTTGCCACCGGAAAAGAAATTGCTTCTGCTCCAACTGCTTTATAGTATATTTTTCATGTTCAGGACCCGAATAAAGCTTGAATGGGTATCTATCATGGTTTTGACAATATTTATTAATGTTTCACTTTCTTTTTAACCTTGAAGAAAATTATCGTATTCATCGTGTTTTTGAAGAGGCAGATGACTGAAAGGAGAGGCCATAATGCAAAGAGAGGAAAGGAATGCGATCCATGGTCACGAAATTAGAAGTCATACATAAAAGAACAAGGAAGAATTTCGTCAAGCAACAGGAAAACGATACAACAAATATGGTTTAAGAGCAAAACTGTACCTATGTACAACTTAATTTAGACATTACTTTTTCACATGACTGCAGGAAAGTATTATGAGGAAATCTTTACAAAAATATTTATTTCCTGCATGAGAAAAAACTTCCTTCCACTGTTCAGTAAAACAAATAAAGAATTTACCAGCTTTTCATGGCAAGAACTATCTACATTTAGGAAGGATAATATAGGAAGCCGCTTGGGGAAATAAGGAAAATCCAACCTTTTATTTACACTTTTATTTACATAATCTAATGCTGAGCTAATGAAACCATCACCCCCATGTGAAGTCATCCTTGATAATTTTCTTCACCAAATTCCGATTGGGAATCACTGGCAACAATTTTTGGGGAAGACCACTGATCTGGTACCATTAGAAAATAAGCAGACATTGCTTTCCTGAATCGTTTCTTGTATTGAACTGGAGAAATCACTGTTGGAGTTTCATTCTTAGGACCCCCAAGAATGCCTGATGCCTTCACCCAGGTCTCAAGATGCTTGTCCCACGTATACTGCCTCATGAAATCAATAATGCCTAGCACCAACTCATGCTTCTCTTCATCTATGCCAACTAGTAAGGAATAGTCCATCACATCTACCAACTGTACATCCATGATATTAAACAGCAAATCAAAACCAATCAAAGATTTACTGGTTTTTTAAATCCAACAGCATAAAGGAACAATAAACATCGTTCAAGAAGGACAATTGATGGCAGTCAACTGGCATCTATCCAATAATTTATGCACAGATAAAATTGTGAACGAACAACTTACAGCAAGAAATGAAGTATCATTCCAAACAGCTCTCTCCAGCAACCTCTTTGCTTTGGTTCCCACAAAAATTGGAGAAGTTGGCATTGCTTCTAACAAGTTTTGATCTAGAAGAACCTTATTGCTTCCACTTGAATCTGAATTATATCGTGATCGGGCAGAACCTTTCAGGTCATATAGTCTTGTGATATTTCGCTTAAAAAGAAGATTTTCCATTACCAAAACATCCATCCTTGATTCCTTTCCCCCTTTAAGATATTTTGTTGTAACCTTCAACTCAGACAACAAACCAAAAGTAAGCAAGACAGCAAATAATATTTAAAGAGGTTTTCAAAAAAAAGATACCCTAAAAACATGTCAAAATATTATAAAAAGTCAATAAAATGAGAGAATGTAAACACTTCAACTACTTTCCTTGTAGAACAGAACAAACTCAATTTTGTTGTAATAATGCATAATATGTTACATATGATGCCACAAATGATTTCCTAAAGCAGTGAAATTCAAGCATCCAAAAGCATTACAAGAAATATGTCATTAGACAAGGATAACCGTTAGCCCAAAATATTGGTTGGCTCTACATTTGCATACAAAGTTGGGACAACAAAATGTAAAAAGCATAAATTTCTAAATGGGAAAAGCATAAGTTTTAACTAAGTCAATGGTTAAAGACAACATTAGGATCAAGGTAGGGTCACCGAAGATAATTTTGTTATAGGACAGCCAATACCTGATAGATACCCAAGATCTTTGCCAGGCAAGTAGGGCTTCCAGTACTCAAAGAATTAGACAAGTACTTGAAGTAAGCAGGTCCAAATATAATGAAAGAATCTAACTCTGTCTTCGTAACTTGTTTAATAATAAATCGGTCATCCAATGTCTTGGCAAAAAAGACATTACTCTTACCACCCTGTGCACCCCACTTTTTACAACGACTGAGAGATCGTATGAAATCTAATTCAGAAGGGCAGCAAGTTTTTCTTAAGGCTTCAAATTGCCTGGCATAGTAACAAGTTACTGTATACTTAACCTTCCCAAGAGGACCATTGTCTGAGAATGATACCCTAACATGCAATGTGTTATTGTAAGAATGAGGATCAAAAGTTGAGGAGCCTCGAGATCCAGATGTTGATAAAATGCTTTCATTTGCTGAACCTAGACTTCTATGAGACCCAGAAGATGCCCCATCAAGTGAAGGAAGTGAAAGTAAATTCTCCAACTCTAATATTTGTAATGAAGAAGACGACTCAAAGCCATCCTTTAGAGAGTCACTTATCATTTGATTATGGTACTTTGGTGATACAAGGGCATATGCTATAATGCTCGTTGGTTCATCATCATAAACGGGAACAACAATGTCATTAATGCCTTCAGGTAGCAGCAGCTTGGCACAACCTTGACGCAGCAATTCTCTAAGTGACTGGATATAAACGGGATTATAGTTACTAATCATATCAAGCTTCTGCTCATTTACTGAAAAATTCTTCACGAAGGAATGATACAAACTCAAAAAGGGCATTGTAACCCAACTCCTGGAGTTTTCTCTGTTATCAGACCCCTTCGTAGGCAATGCAGAGCAAGCAGAATGAAGATAGTCAACTCCACCTTGGACATTTCCACCAGTGTCCATATTTTTGTTAGCCTTGGTCATCATAATACTTGAAGCACCTGTGGGACGTGAATCAGAATCTGCGTAACTATTTTCCACCACTGGATGGCTTTCACCAGTCCATGCAGCTTCAAGTGTATCAGATAAATTTTTTTCAGTCGGGAACTGCCCATCTGAAAGCACCCGTCTCACAGTCTTCACAGACTCTGGGGAGTGCTGCTCATTGATATTTGCTCCAGAAGGATGATAAACCTCAGGATCCATCTGATTATCTGAGCCTTGATCTATCTCATTCCCCTCGTGATTCCCATTAGGTGAGTAAAAATTGCCACTTCCTCCTTGAATAAATGTCACATCAGGCTTTGAATTCAGAAGAAAAGAATCACAACTGCTGAAGCCTTTAGTAGGCTTTTTAGTTGTGATAACCTCAACAGTGTTTGGACCACAAGGAACAGCTTTTTCCTTTAGTTTTGGGGTCAAACTGCTAGAGCCATAAAGATTATTGTTTTTGAAATTGCTTAAATGTGTTAGACGCTGATCCCAGATGTATGAGTGAATGATTAACTGCCTCTTCAACCTATTTATCTCAAGAATGTCAGCTGCAGGTTGACCATCTGCAACTGTCCAGTTGAGCACTTGGTGTAGCAATACCTTGAACAGGGGGGGAAAAAACCATAATTCTGAATCAGTGGATAACATAGCAAAGGTGATGCATTCTCAAATAAACAAGAAACAGAAAAAACTTCTACACAGAGCAAAGCAAAACCAGCCTCCAACATTCTACATTGCTTCCACAAAAAAATTGGAAGACAACTGAAGCATAACCTGACCATATCCGAAGAAACATATTCACTCAACAAGATGAAAAAATAAGACAAAAAGTCGATAAACCAGAAAACATTTGGTTTTCTCTTGTTCATGACAATAATTGGGAAACAAACAAAATTTAGACTCATAATTTAGATTCAGCTGTTTAAAAATGCAGATTATGTTAGCTTTATCAATTTAAGAGCAACACGGTAAGATGAAAAATAGTCTTCTGATGCATCATCAACAAAATACATGTTAGTGCAGTCAGCATTAAGTTTACAAACAAATAACCTCAAATTCCTTTTTCTCCTTCGATTGCATTAGTTCCAGTTCTTCAAGTTGCTGAACTGATTCTGGAACATTAGTGCCATTTTCGAGTGGGATATTTTCAGATATCTGATGAAGAGATTTGACAACCTCAGAAAACAAAAGTTTTACCCTCCTGCAGACCTGATGGCATAATATTGATGGAAAAGAAAGAGGGTTAGTGTACACCATGGTAGCTATTAGTGAATGGACATAGTCCAACAGAATTGCACCTCATCAGCTTCTCTTTTTATCCATTCCTCAAAATCATAGTTGAACTCAAGCTTTGGTGGAGGAAGATGGACAGAATGGACATTGATGGGCGCATAATAAAAACAAGCAACCATGCTCCCAAAACTGCAAATGCAGAAAAAGGTTGTACTAAATCTGCAACAAGCTAATGTTAAAATAACTAAGCTTGACGAGTCAATTTAAGTTGGTCATTGCATGAAATTTAATAAGCAAACATGAACTCCTTCCACAATGAATGAGGAATATATGCAACTATCATCGCTAAACCTAAATGAAAATACATGCTTTAATAGAAAGCGATCACAAGATGTGGTCTATATAACCAACCCCATATAGTGGACTACCTTTGTTGTTGTTGTTGATCATCTGAGATGAGTTACCAAAAGATTGAACTACCTTTAAAAATAAATTTTAAAAAGGAAAAAGGTTTAAAAATTAAATAAAATTGAAACAAAGAACAAAGGCAACTATGGTCCAAGTTAAGTATGCAAATAAACTGTGAAAAGTATCCATTTATGACTCTTAACAATTATGACAACTAATATTAGAGTGTCACCTTAATGGTCAGTCAAATTGAAAATAAGGTCACAGAAAATTTGGCCAGATAAAACCATAAGTACTGTTAACAAACTGAGCAGTTCATGAGATTAATATGATAATTGATATGAAGTCAATAAAGCATTTACTGAAATAGGTAAAGATGGTCAAAATGTCCAAGCCCACAGTAAGGCCCTGATTCCCTTCAAAGTGAATATCAAATTTAGGAACAGATGCTGCATCAGACACAAAAACTCAGTCAAATCTCCTCAAAATATGCATCTTTAACATCTATCCTTATTCAGTTTACCCTATTGATAATTTAAAATACATTTTCAAATTCATTGTTTGCTACCAAATAGCTAATATCACCAAAAGTATAACAGGTTCAAAATGGATATTCAAAGAAGAAACAGCATGGTGGACATCCAAATAGGACAAAAGGATATGCAAGAGAAAATGGCATGCATACCCATAAAACCGCAGACAATCTCTATGAAGGGAATGACCACAGCTTGCAACCCTGTTTGCAGCAGCATGATTTGAAAAGCACAATTCCAAAACCTTTCCAAAAGATAATCCCCAAGCAGCGTCAGACATTATTTTTCTTTTGGTGGTAGGAGGGAAACCATTAATTCGAGGACATTTGAGACACCTGTGCCACATCCAGATTTTTCCCTTTTGCTCCCCAGGTAAGAGAATTGCAGGCAATTTCTTCACAGAAATTGTAACACTGCCTTGTTGATGAGTATAGCAACGTACATGTGCTTCCGATGGCATTTGACACGAGTGGCACCGATAGTTCTAATAAGAAAACATAAAAGGAATTCTAATTCTTCATGTAAGTGGTGGCGAATAATTGTCTACTGACATAAAAATATAAAGACAAAACACAAACCTGATCAAACAGCTGATCCATTAGAAACCGGCCCAAAGGTTTATCAAAGGTTCCATAATACTTGATTCGAAAGAGATGAGCACGCTCACATACAGACCCTTTCCAGACACAACGTGACATCAGTGATACCAAAATGCTCTGATGGTCAGAAGCAGAAGGAGAAAACTCTTCATTTAGAGAGGCCATCTCATTATCGTGACCTTTAGAATCAAGCTCTAAGGGTACCAATTTGGAAGTTCTTGAATTTCCAGGAGACAAATTTTCATAAGAATGTAAAGAGCAAACTCCTTTTTCCAGTGCTACTAAATCACAAGAGCAATTGGCAATCAAACCATTCTGTGTCACCTTGTCAATGCATATTGATGATTCAGCCACGGAAGACTTACACTGAGGCACTTTAACCATCTCCTTTACATTTATGTCATGATAACCACAAAACTCTTCTTGGGGACGATGTGAGTAATCATCTCTTGAATGACGCAAGGAAGTGGCAGAATTCACATCATTTAGAACAGTTTGTGTTGAGATGGAACCGTCAGACAACCCAGACTTTTCCATAGATATTGGACAACTATTAGATGGTAAAATATTATGTAAAGAAATGTTGAACTGATTTTGCTTCTTGACGCCATGGTTTTCCTGCGCTGAAGTGAATTCCCGTATGGTGGAAATCGATCTGTCAACATTTGATGGTTTATCTGGTAGTGCAACTTTTACTGGAGATTTCAAAGGAAGTTCTGGAAGAGAAGCTCCTTCATCAGCAAGAAATGATGTCTCAAGAGCCAAATGGTAAGCTGCAAAAAACCCATACTGCAGTACACGCTTCACTTTCTTCAACTCATCCCCCTTGGCACCCTTCAACAAAATCTGAATCAAAGAAATGCAAAATTTTCAAAAAAATTGTTGGAGGAAATTTAAACATACAAAACACTGGGCAACCATTAAAGAGACAAACATATGGGGATCAAATACACAGCACAGTCAAAACCTCCAGGTCATGGACTTCCTAGGCATTAAGTGCTTAAAAGATTGCTCTTATGTCCTCAATTTTGAAAAAAAATATACACAAATGACATTCTTATCATCATTCCCAACCTGCACGCTTCATGTAAAGCACCAATAGTTAATTCGTAGTCATATTTCACTTCACTAACATCATTCTATTCTAGTCTATTCTATTCTAATCTAAAATTATATAAATTATATTAATATTAATAATCTATTATTAATATTAAATAAAATAAATTTAAAAAATAGGTTTATTTTGTACTCTATACTCTATACTCTATCGCTGTATCTTTTTTCTGCTTATGAAATACCAGATAAAATAGAGCACTTAGAAGAGGTATAATGAAATTCTTTACTTTAATTGAGTCTTCCCAAAGGAATGATCGATTTTTTTATTTGACTGATAGGACCAACAAACAATTCATTTTAACAAAAATGATATGATATATAATAATATATTGGGGGGCTGGGAAGGTTGCGGGAAGGTTGAATATCAATCAATCCATTGGAATGAGTACTTCAATGGAAATAAATGAAAGGCTTCTTCACTAACATATACTATGTGGCAAAGAATGTGTTGCCAGACATACCGTAAAACCCAATGGCCTCGGGCAACCTTCAAAAAACATCAATGTCTTTGTCAATTTTTTCCCACATTGACCAGCACTACCGTGCTCTTCAAAAAACTTCTCCACATGGAATGAGTCACAGAATCCGAACTTTTGTACTGCAAGATGGTCCACTGTAGGGACTATTTGTGCAGCAGTGCAACGAGATATACGCTCCAAAAGTGGCCTCTTAATATTGAGAACAAGAGCTATGTCTTTTGCAAGAAGGTAATCCTGTGCAAATCGGGACACAGATTTTTCTACTAAAAGGACATTTGGATGATGAGCATCAATCTTTGCAACAGCCATCTTCAAATGGTCCATTTCCTTAAAAGGTATTAATTACAAAAACAAAAGAGAGAAAACAATAAATGACTGCAGCAATTACATGCAATATACCAAATAGTCAATGGCAAAAGCAATTTTGGAACTTTAATGAAAGGAAAAAAGCCCGAAACAAAAAAGTCAAAGTCAAGTTGAAACCTGCTGCAGCAAAGTATCAAAACTTGACAAGTGATTAGCCACCCTTTGATACTCAAGGGCCCCTCCAAGAATACATAATCGAGGTTTATCAACTTTTGATGTCATTCGTCGATGCGCCACATTTTTTTTACAAACAACCCCTTTAACCACCGTGCTGGTCAAAAACAAAGAAAATATTCTTACAAGTGCAGGAATAAAAAGTAACAAAAATTTGTGCAAAGACTAAATTAGGCAACATGTTAACCAGATTGCTAAAGTTAAGAACAAATATTTTCCTCAATAAAGTTAATTATGAACTTCAGCATTTCAGTGCAAGCACAGTTGAGAATAAAATTACACAGGAACCTCAAAGCACTGTCCAAACACTTAACAAACGTAAATCTGAAATTTTCAAGTTGTCTTTTGTAAGGCTCTAGGTAGTTAAAGACACTTTAATGAACAAGAAATTTCATATTTTTTCAAAGCTTGGAAGCCCCAAAATACCTTCATGGACATATATTGCATCTGAATGTAGAACCTAGGAAACTTTGCAATTGTTTGAGGGTGCAGCCCACTGAATAAATTATTAATTAATATTTCATACTAAAGGAGAAAAATACTGGCTATTCATCCATTATTTGGAGTTTACTAAAAGAATTTAATTTCAATATATATGTTTCTATTAGTGCATGAAAATGGACTAAAATACACGGCATAATATTGCTTCCCCAGTTAGACAAGGTGAGTGTCTCAAGAGTCTGAGTAAAACGTACCTCTCACTACGGCGCCCACAAGCTATGCATTTTACCTTCACATATCCACCAGGATCCATTCCTCCATTCCTGCTCATATCTGGTTTTAGAAGTGTGGCAGCTTCCCAGGATAGAGATGTAATAATTTCCAGCCAACTCTCTTTGCCATCTTCCTCACTGATAGCTAGGTTCTCCTCTTGTAGTAACTGAGCTATTAAAGCTCTAAAATGCCCATCAAGCACATTTTTCATGGTCTTCCTGTGCTCCTCAATTGATCGATGACGATTATGATGCTCCCCACAACCAAAGCTGCCAGAAGAGCTCAAGTAACCCAACTCACCTATAGCATCTCTTCCATCATCATCATCTTCAAATGGCGGCATGGCTTCTTTTTCATCCTCCTCATCTTCTGGCTCAGGAGGGAACCAAAGTGGGTCATTGTTCTCAAAGTCCAAGGGTTCAGTATCTGTATCATTCACATCATATGAAGAAGGAACTTCACTATTAGTACAATCAGTTAACCCCTCCACTTCTTTGCCAAATTTTTTTGTAATTTCTGAAATGTGTGCTTCTGTATTCTCAGGTAGTGGGGTAAAATGCTTAGAATTCGGTTCACTTTTCTCCCCATCAGAGTGCAAATGAGCCAATCCATACGTATGATTGATCTCCTCATAGTTATCAGTACTATATAGGACTTCACAAGGAGAGAAGTGACTAGGCTCTGAATGCACTCTGTCAATACCATAATCCTTGTCATCATCACTATTCCTGACACTGAGGAGTAAAAACAAAAACAAAAACAAACAAATAAACAGAACAGATGAATTAAGACGGAAGATCATAGTTCAGATTCATCAACCAAAATAAACATCTCTGCATAAATTCACCAACAATGCATGATGCTCAAAATTTATCAGTGGTAAAAAAAAAAAGAAGAAAAAGCTACACGTAATACATATGTAAAACACATTCCAAAACAGCCTGGTTGCACCAAGAACATCACAATTTCTCTAATGAAAGTGAAGTAAGTGGTTAACATTCCATTGGATAGTTTTCTGCTCTGACAAGGCTTATATTCCTATACATTATGAATCTAGTACCAAAGTATATATGCAGTACTACCAATATCTTTTTCCATAGAATGGCTCTGCAAACTCTCAATACTACCTTTTGGCACCAAAATCATTTTCCAAGTCTTACTGTTATGGCAGAATATGGAAATGAGACTTGGAAGTCTTGTGTCCACCTCCATAGATTTATGGACTATTTCTCCCAACCAATCAATTGTTAGTCACTTCTTTCTAGAAAAACTAAAAGAGAATATGCAAATCCAAACTCTGCAAGCATGTCCAAAGCATGTCTTCAATCACCAATAAAGAAAGAAATATAAACATAGCTGTCACAAAAACATGGAAATAATATTTTCAAGAAGGTGATTGTGCCCTTAATCTCATCTAACAAAGTACCAGAAAGAAAAAAGGGGAATAAAAAAAATATAACAGTTGAAAGGCTTTAATTCAGGAAATTCACGAATAATAATTATTGATGGAGAAGCTTTTCATTCATCATACAGTTGCCATAAATGTTATTATATACCACGTCCAATATTTGTCACCTTAAAAGTAAAAACCATAACTGCTCCCATTTGAAACTTAATCACTTTAAAGGGATTCCAGTAGGAGTTCGCAAGGGTTTTTTATTTTTTATTTTTTTTTCCTTTTCTGGTTTGTACTGCAGAAAAAATTCATATCGATACACTTCAGTTTTTCAAAATAAAGTCTCTATTAAATTGATTAAACTTTCACTTGAGCATGAAAAGGCACAACTCTATGTAACGAGGGATGCGAAACCTGCGACAGAAACCATACTGGTCACTAAAAGAATCCCTTGCATCAAGGGAGTCTGATTCTCCCAGACATGATGTTGTTGGGTAATGTTCTACCATAGCTTCATCAATTTGATTATTTTGATAAAGGCTCTGATCAGTCTCACACGGGACATGCTGGTAAGGCCCTGTTGGATATTGAGTTGAGCCAACACTGCTACCACTGTTACAGGTACAGCTTGAATAGGTACTGATCAAACTTGTAGCTGAAGGGGATGGACTAAGGCCTGGGCTCGATGCAGACATCTTGTTATCAACAGTGGTAATTCCCTGCTCCCATTGCTTAAAGCAATAGTTGCAAACCCGAATCCTCTCCTTGTCTTCCCGACTAATCCTCCCCTCCTCATAAGGGGCAGGAATAGAGTTTGCTGTGCACTTGGCACAAAAAACTCGCCCACAAAGACGACAATGATGCCTGCGATTGAATATGGTAAACTGAGAATCACACTCATAGCAGACCCTGCAGCTTTGGTCTGGCATCCAGAAGTCTCTCGACACGTTCACAGGTTCCATTCTCCTTGGAATCCATAATCTCACTTTGTCAGCTATCTCAGGCAATTTATTATTATCAGGAGTTTCCATGTGTTTATATACCAATTAATCAAATTCATATTGGTATCAATACCATTTGTCACTCCCAATCCCAATACTAGCACATGCAGATTCTCCAAGATACCCTACAGAGAAATAAAACAAAGAAAATTATTTCGAAACTTGCAAAATCCTAGATTTTCTTTTTTCCAACTCAAACAAAGACAAACGAAAAACTAGAACCACCCACTCCATGCTACTCAAAGAAAACCAAGTAAAAGAGTTGAAACCATAAATTTATATCTTTCCTGACTATGCACATGTAGCAAAAGTAAATTTACAACAACAGCATTCTCTTCTTAACAATCAATCATGTAAGCAAGAGAACTGAACTGACATGCAATTCTTAGCGTTTCCCTGCCCCAAGTTCATACTAAATAAGTGAAATTAAGCATGCGCCAACTTATAGCTCAACTTAACAGCCAAAACCCACATAGAAAAAAAAATATCTACAATCGGTGACACAAAGAATTAAGCAATCATTTAAAGGTTACGTTTGAGCAGTTCTGATAATTCAAAGCATAAACGATTCTGTAAAGTCATTTGTCAGCAAAATTACAACAATCTGGCCAAAAGAAAACCTACCCACACACACTTAGATAGTTACGCATCAGAAATTAGTCCTAAACAATGATAAAATATCTATTCCCTAGTCATTTACATTCCAAGAGAAGAAAACCCAACCCTCCAATCGCACAAAAATGCCAAGTTCAACATTTTGCTAAAGAAATAGGAACAATTTTACTACCTTTTATTAACTCCGCCGTCTTCCAACCTTCGAAGTTTGAAGTCACCGAGTTCAGTTTCCCCACTAGCCAATCTCCCAAATCTTTTAACTTAAGTTCCACTCAGAATTTCCAATACAAACAAATCTACAACATAAAAACAAATACAATGGGATATCCAAGAAAAGATGAAGTAGTGGTTCAGAACGGTTGCAAAGATTAAAACAAAAAAAGAAGGGTGATTTATGCGTATTATGAGGCAAGTTGGCGTTGAAAATTACGTGGGTTTCGGATTATATAACTTCTGATTGAATAAAAATCAACAAAAATTGCCAGCCATACAAGAAATCATGGGGAAAAAACAAAAAAGAAAAGAGGAAGTATAGACAGAAAGAGAAGCAGTCGGAAGACAGTAGAAGTAAATAAATATATGGGGATTGGATTGGAGGGAAGTAGAGAAGTCATGAAAATCATATGATTTGAAGGAAAGTGACAGTCGCCATCATTCTTTTCTGCCCTCTTTATGGCCGCTGGCTTCCAAGTTTTTGACGTGTGGTTTATTATTATTATATTATTAAACTGGTCTTGCTGTTTCTTTATCTTTCCACCTTCTAGGATTCGAATGGATTGCATTCCATTTTCCTTCTGCACAAAATTTGTGATATAAAAATTGTTCAAAAATATAAAAAGTTACATCAAGAATATAAAAGTTAGTGCTGCTCAAATAGAAAAAGTGATTCAATGATTTTTGTCATATAGATAATAATCATCCGTTGAAATACTATTTATTACTTTTTTTTATTATTATCAATATCATTTTGTAAAACAAAGAATTACTTGTTCTGTTTTCGTATCAAGAAACATATGTTGCTTCTTTTGTAGTTTCATTAAACCAATATGCTACTATTAGATCATGATATGATCACACTATTGTGTGAATTAACATTTATAGTCTTTAGGAAGTCATACAAACCATTAGTCAAACTAGGATTCAAGATTCATCGATACTTAATTCGTTGAGTTGTATCAGTAGCCACCCAATGTATGTTTGACTCAATAATCTCCCTTTTGTCATCCTTTATCATCGTCCTTTCTTATTTTTGGTGAGGGCCTCATCTCTCTGAGTAAGGCAAATAGAATAAAAAACTCTTATAATAGAGTATGAAACACAATTATAATAGTATAGAATTATCAAAAAAAACCAACACTCTTTTACCAAACTATAAGTTACAAATAGAAATATTAATATATTATTCTAAAAATGCCATATCATAACTTCTTTTAACCTATCATTTATTAAGGAGACATGTAACTATCGAGAAGCACATTTCAAGAAGTTTTGTTAAGGAGACATGTAACTATGATTATATTTTGATGAAATAAATATGTATGAATTTGCAAAATACCCTTAAATTTAAATTTAAAAACTGTATTTATATTAGTTAAAAAATATTTTTTTTCTTCAAATAACATGATGGTTAACCATTCAGGATTGTTTGAGTGGGCATCAAAAAGGCCTTACCATCTCAGTTGAGACCTCAGGATTGTTAAGGGTTTAAACAGGGTGTAACTAGCGATTTTGTACCACTCTAAAGCATTCCAATATGTAATTTTGTACCACACTAGAGTAATCCAATATGTGGTTTCGCACAAAAAGTGAAAATATAACAATAGCTATAAGATAAAGTATTTGTTTTTTAATTATGAATATTAATATGCTTTCAGTAATTAAAATTTTTTACTAAAATTCTTTTAACTAAATCAACTCGGCCAAAATCGTCATTACCCAAAAATACCATTAAAATTTTATTTTTATGTGTGATTTGTTTGCTTGAAATGACGAATTATATCTATTTCATTGTAGTTCTTGAATATGCTACTATTTGTTAGGTCTATTACATGATTATGATACAACTCAATCTTGTGTTGTTGCTTTTCAAAGTTATTGTTCAATCAATGAAGTCTGGACGTGTTTATATTGCATTTGTATTTCCCGGCAAGGATGCCAGATTCGCAACATATGCAGAAGCTGACAAATCTCCTGGGCGAGGTGTGATGTTAAACTCTATCATTGAAGCAGAAACGAAGTTTCAGGTCGCATGCAAAACCTTATTCAAGTTTGGAAGTTTGATCATAACAAATGGTGAAGCTCTAAAGAATGCAAAACTCAGAACTACCGTCTCTCTTCAAAAGAAATCTATACTCTTGTGTATGTACTCTTGTCCAAGAACTAAAGATGCCAAAGCCTGTGAGATGGTGATAATACTGGAATAAATTGTCAAGATTTACCACTATTGTAGCTGAAATGGCTCCCACACCTGCAATCAACCAAGATTATATGGAGAGAACCCAAAAGGGGACAAAAAAGGCATTAGTCAAGACATTGGAAACTAGGTAAAACAACAAATGAATAAGAAGGTGGAACAATTGTGCCTTTTTTGAACACCCTCTACTATTACAAATTTGATGCAATTTAAAACCGATCAACGTGTGGTTAAGCCTATTCATTTTTACCAATTACACTGCGCTATCTGTAAAACTGAGTAGATCCCATTCGAAATTTTCAAATCTAATCGAATTAGATAATTTATAATATAATTAGTATTTTCGATCCGTATTTAACTTTATGCATCTAAATTTCTAACTATAGTTCCACTACTCTGTAATCAATTATGCCTTTCTGGCAAAAGTATATTTCCTCTCTCTTTGTGATTTTAATCAAAGGAACTTTTATGAATGAAGTATGTGCAGCGGATATAAGTGTCTACAAGGGATCAATTTGCAACTAAATATTTCATATTTCTTCATGTTAAAACACACAGTTCTGAGTCCAAATGCAAAATTGAAGACACATCTCTCCCATAGGCACTAATGGTAGGCATAGGTTCATAGTTACTGAGGGGATCCAAGAACAAGAAATGGTACACCTGATCAACATCTAAAGCATCGCTATTGAACCTAACCCTTTGTCATATTACTCTTTTGGATGTCAATGGAACTAATTACAGACCGTACAAACCTTTGTCATGTCAACGTACGAGTTTATTTATATTATCAACAACATCTAGAGGAAGAGGTATGGAAACTTCATATAATGGATGATAGTTAAAAATCCAAAAATTTAAATTTAATGGAGGAGCGAAATAGAATGGTGAAATACAACAAATATTCAGATATGGCAGCGATGCGTACCTGCACACCATATGATCGCAGCCTCCAATCTTGGCAACATAAAATTTGCATTGGGGACACCTTTTCCACCTGCTTCTCTTAGCGAGTTTCACCAGCATGATATCCTCCTTTTCCCTTTCATCCTTGTTCAAAATCTGAAACTCCTCACACGAAATCTCTGCATGCCATGGAACCTTGCAATAAGAACAGAACTTTTTCTTACAATATGGGCACTTAGTTTCCGTATCAGTGCAAGGAGGCTCCTTTCCATCATCAATCAGAATGGTTGAGCAAGCTTTGTATGGACAGTAAAATTTCTCAGAATCCAAAATGGCTGCCTCACAAAGGGCAATACCCCACCTATCGAGCACTTTAGAAGGCAATATTAAACGACAACTATCAGGGTCTAACCTTCCCTCACACTCCGAAACAGGACATGTTATATTAGTAATGTTATATTGCAACTTCGAAACTACATACTTGGTCATGCAATGAGAACAATAAAAATGATCACAACCCTGTATGAAGAACAGATCATTCCTTGGCTTTTCATCCACACAAATACTGCACATGAACGTAAGATCGCCCAAATCAACGTTATTTTTCTCGAAACTCTCAGGATTTGAGGATTGCCCTTCAAAAAAATTTCGTTTGGAAGGTGGTAAGGAGTGAATGTCAATGATTCGAGTATCATCATCATAAGCAACATAAGAATAATCTTGGGAAAGATCAATGACCCTTTTGGTTTTTCTACCAGAGGGCATCAAATCAATGGTTAAGCCTTTGACTTCACAATAACTTTCAACTGGGATGGGATTCTTTGAGGTGCTTCCTGATCTCCTTCGTTTAACGGGCTTTACAGCAAACAGAACAGAAACATCCTCATCACCACCACCCTCACCATCTCTCTCTTTGGTAAAATTCAACACCTCTGAAATAATTACCATGTTCACGACTGGGATAGAAATTGATGGAAATTAAAATCTCTATGTGCCTAATTGTTTTTCTCAGGAGAAGTCGCCACTCTGAAGAAAGGAACCGAAGGGTTTTGACATTTATTAGGATTTTTTTAACGAGAAGTCGCAGCCTGAATAAAAGAAGGGTTTTTGAGTTCCGTGTACAATGGTAATCTTCAAAAACTTCCCCCACTCCCACCTCTACACACACCAGCCCGCCAGCCCCCTGTAGTGAGAATTTTTAGAGACTTTGATTTATCTTTTAACCCTCGATTACTCTCTCAGTCCTGACTTCATATTAATATCCATTAAAATTCTTTAACATTGAACCACTTTCTGTTTTAACTTCATAATATTTCCATCTGAGATTAAGAAAATATGGAAAGGCATTTATTTCTACAAGAAGGAAGGTGTTTATTTCACATATTGGTAGTAGCCCCGTGATCACCTCCATTTCCATCATCAATCCGAAGGGCTGAGCAATCTTTACAGGGACAGTAAGATTTATGTGAAGCCAAAATGGATGCCTTACCACACATATCAAACACTTGAGAAGCAATATTGAATGGCAACCCTCAGAGTCTAATCTTCCCTTACATCCCAAATCAGGACATGCAATATTAGTAATATTCTCTTACCAGTTTGAGACTATATACATGGCGATGCACTCAGAGAAATAAAAAAAAGTATTCTTTTATCAACATAAATATCAGACGCTTCCACATCAATGTCTAAATGTAGGTGGGATCGCATCCGCATCAATGTCTAAATTTTCATCATGAGATTTTGGACTTCCCCTGAAACATTTTCCTTTGGTTACTGGGAATGAATCAATCAACGTTAATGATTCGAAGAACATCATCGTCAAAATCAACAAAAGAATAACAATCTTTGAAAAATAAAAATATTAACCCTCTTTAATTTTGCTTTTGAGGAAAATATTGATTTTTCAATATTATTACAGAGGACATTAATTATATATTTTAAAATGCAGTCTATAAACAATAATTACAACCCATAATAAAATTCATTCCAATCCCTTAGAATTTTCCTCCTATCCCTATCATCATAGTGCATTAATATAATGATAAGTTTCACAAAATAATTTCTCTTACCAAAGTTCATCCCCTCTAAAAAACTTTAAAAAGATTCTTATCCAAATCAATTTTACTGAAGTCCACCTCAGTATACATTTAGTTAAAATAAGTTAGGCCTTACCAATTTTTTTTTTTAAATAATCATGCCTTATTGAATTATTTTATGGAATTATTACCCATGCTTAGTATAATAGCAAAATGATTTTTACTATCTTATTTTATAATCCTAGGGTGTCACCTTAACGCATGGAATACAGTTTTATTAGAACGGTACCATGGAAAATTGCATTTCAGTTCATCACAAAAACTTGGGATGGTAAGGTAAATTTAAAGAGCTAAAACCAAAAAAAAAAAAATTTAAATTTTGTATTTTGAACAACATTATTTATGGGAGTAGAGATTTTTGCTGGCCTCCTTTTCCTAGATCTATTTACAGGCCGTTTGGTATAAGGGTTTGGGAGGGGAATGGAATGTAAATTAAAAATGGGTTTTGTTTGTTGGGTTGGTTTTCAAACGGTTTTGTTCTCTCTTGGCAATTTTCAACCCCCATTTTACCTTTTTTTAATTTTTTAAAACCAAATTTCACTAATTTATAAAAATATTTTTCTACAAATTTTGTATTTATTTTTGAACAAGATATAATTTGTTAAATATCATATAATGTAAAATACTATTTTTATTATAATTTTAATATAAAATTTATTCCATTCCATTACAAAATAATACCAAACAACATAATTATTATCATTCCATTCTATTCTAAACCTTTCCATTCCACAAATCCATTTCATTCCTAAACCCATCATTTATACCAAGCGCCCCCTTAATTTACTTTTGCAGGCGCATGGAGCTTGCGTGTGTAATTTTGGAGGTACATAGACAACAACATGTGTATATAAATTCAGCTTTCAAAATATATTTTTAGAATATTCAATAAAATGCAATCTATACCCACCTTCACTGTAAGTCTGTAACCCTTCCACCGTCTCTTACAGGATATCCGCTAAAATTAGCACGATACGAGACCATTAGCATAGTCAATGCACAAGATGACACGCACAATTTGAGAAATAGTCCAAAAACATATTTTCCTCTAACAAACTCTAAAATGCACCACCAACCCATTCTTTGATAAGTACCAATCAAGTTTCCAACTTTATCTTCAAGTTACTATAAACAATCCCACCGCAACCAGTCAGCACAAGCGCAGTAGACAGCCTTACCACACATGGAGTCCAACTGTACAAGTGTCCAAACATTCTATAATAGATATAGAGTACATGTTTCTTCCAAAGAATTTCAAGTCCCTTTTACATCTATTTTTTCTCAACATGAGACGTGTTCCAAGACTCTTAAGACAAAATATCACATTAGATTCCATATTATTATGACCAGCCTCATATGCCCTCTGTTTCCACAATCAGTAGAAGTGTCCATGAAGGGTGAAACTAAGACTTACACTTGCTGCACCTATGGTCAACTGGTGTATGAGATCCACATTTGTAACAGAAACGGCACCCACACCTGCACTCCCACACGTTATGACGAAAGAACAGTATCAGTCAAATTATAAAGAAAGTAACTAAAACCAATATGGGAGATGCTCAGCATTGCAAAATGACCAACAAAAGCAAAAACTCTTATCCTAGAGGAAGAAAACTGATGGGGTGATAGGAAAATAGGCTAAAAACGAGAAAGAAAAGATGGCAACAGCAATTCAGCCAATTAAGTCTTTATTAAGCTCTGCTATCATTTCTGATGCCCATATAAGAGTATGCAAATCCATCTCCATTCTAACAAGCTTTGACCATGTCTTACAAAAATCAGTTCTACTTTACAACATGAATTGCATCCAGAAATGGCCTAAAAGAGTTTATTTTCTCTCTCCTTCAGACCTGCCCAAGAAAGTTTGTGAATGGCAAAGTATGTGCAACATCTGTGCCCTAGAATGGATGACAAATTGGACTTGAGGTATCATTTGTAGTTCATAATCACAATCATCTAATTATCAAGGCCAACAAAATTCCATATTACGCAAAATCATTAGCAGCTGACATTCCCATTTTCACCAAAGCTCAACTTGGCAAGTATGCTGACGCAGTTTCTGCCAATATGCAACCTGAATGCTCAAATATTGGCTCAAGTTGTAAAAGATATTGACAAACATTAAAGAAAAATAATGTCAAGTACATTTTATAAAGTACTCTCCTTAGGAGGTACTCAATTTCTTCTTTCAAACCAAAAGTCAACTTTAATTATTACTACAAATGAAATGAGATCACTTCAGAGAATATAAAATGAATTCTAAACACGCCAAAGAATATAAAAGGAATTCTACAAACTATCCAACTGCTTCAGCACGTAACAAATAATTTTATAAATTTACAAATAGATATATCAATTTGCTCTTAGTAATATCAAAACAATTTGAGATTGGAAGGCTGTAGTTACTGAGGACAATGGAAATGAAATGTCAAACTACCTGCATTTCATAAACATGCACCCCTGAGACTTCTCAACAAACATCCTGCACCCGGGACACCTTTTCCAGCGGTTGCCCTTAGCCAGATTCATCAGCATGATATCCTCCCTTTCCCTCTCATCCTTGTTCAACTTTTGAAACTCCACACATGAAATCCCCGAATGCCATGGAACCCTGCACTTTGCACAAAACATCCTCCAACAATTAGGACACTCAGAATTCGTAATAGACTCATCGCCTCCCATATTATCATCAATCAAAAGAACTGAGCAATCTTTAAAGGGACAATAAAATTTCTCAGAAGCCAGAATCAGTGCCTCGCAAAGAGCATCACCCCATCTATCAAACACTTCAGAGGGCAAAATTGAACGGCAGTCCTGAGGCCCTAATCTTCCATTACACCCGACAACAGGACAGGTCACATTAGTGATGTTATCTTGTAGCTTTGAGGATACATACTTGACCATACACTCAGAACAGTAAGAGTGAGTACAACCCTTTATGCAGAACAATTCAGTCTTGGGCTTTTCATCCACACAAATATCACACAAAAATGTTACATCCACACTATCAGCTACACTGTCATGAACATCTGTAGGCTTAGAATATAAAGACTCGCCTTTAAGAATCTTTCTTTTGGCTCTCGGAACCGAGCCAATAATTTGAACCTCATCATCATCATCCTGATGATCACAATTGAAGTAATCACGGGAAAGATCGATTACCCTTTTGGGACTCCTTTTTCTACTAAGAGAAGCCATGATCGCCAAGCTGAGAGCTTTATCCTCAGAATAGCTTTCAACTGAAATGGGGTTGCTTGAATTCCCCTTGTCGCGCAAAATCGGCTTTGCATACAGAACGCATAGATCATCATCATCATTATCGTCACCATTGTCGTCGGTAGTGAGATTCACAACGTTTAAAGCTTGACTTCCCATGTTTTTGCGCAAAGAATAATATTGACTTACCCCAGAAAGAATTAGGAAGGGTTTTTTTCCTATTTTAAGCGTAGATTTTGGAAGAAATTGATAATTCCTTATTCAATTTTCAAATTGGGCCTCGGACGGTTAGTGCTTTTGCTTGGGTGTGCGGCGTGTGCCATTCCTACTGACTTAGGTGTGTAAACCACTGTGACATGACAGTTCGTAAACAAGAAGTTCCGTAATGTTTGTTTATGTTCATTTGTGAGGGAAAATAAATAATAAATAAACACATTTTATCGTTCGTTTAATAGATGAATACGAACATAAACAAATATGTGTTCAGTTTATTTATGTTCACGAATAAATTTATTTATTATTCGTGAATAAGTTCGTTTATTGTTCGTGAACAAGTTCATTTCTCGTTCATTAACAAATTTATTTAATGTTATTATGTTTTTTTTTATTAAAATGGTCAACTGAAATGTAACTATTTATTGAAATATTTAATTTATTATGTTTATTACGTTCTTATTATAAGGGAATATTTAATAGTCAAATTGGAATGATCATGAAAGTAATGTTAACCGTTTATAAACTGTTTGTTTAATCTTTACAAACGTGTTCGTTTATTCATTCGCGAACATGTTCATTTACTCGTTTGCGAATATATTCGTTTAATGTTTGCGAACGTGTTCGTTTATTCATTCGTGAACGTGTTAATGAACTGTTCGCACCTATTCGCGAACGTGTTAATGTAATGTATTAATGAACATATTCACGAACACTAATAAATGAACATAAACGAACACAAATACATATTCCACACTAATAAACAAACATGAACAGTCTAAAAAATAAATAAATAGTAAACGAACAAAGCTCGTTCGTTAAGTTCGGTTAGTTTACCGAGTGTTTTTGGTTTATTGCGTACTCAGCTATCATGTTGAATTCCGTGCATTCAAATGACAACTTATTACTTATGTGATATTATTTTAAAAATATTTATTTCTGTTTTATTTTCATGTTATTTTTAAAATAATTTGTTACAAGTGTAATTTAAAACCTTCAATACCAGTAACATCAATTTTCTCTCTTTTAATATCACTCTTATCAAAAGTAATATCACATTAAAATTTTAATTTGCATCTTTTTTTTTTTAAATTTTTTTTTAAAATAGGAAAAAATAAAAATAAATATCATAAAAAATTTCTTTTAGTATTATTTGTGAATATTTTGAACTTTTATCTTTTAAATTTTATATAAAAAAATATTTAATCTTGAAATTTTCCTTTATTTTAATTAATTGCTACTGACTGACCTTCAGAGAATGGCCAACACCAATGAAGGCCGGCAATGTACCATAAAATTTTCCTAAAAGGAAATTTTGAGCAATAGAAAATTGAAGCTGTCAGGTCAACCATAGTTTAGTTTGTACAACTTCCACGACAAAGATTTGTCAAACATTGACTATGATCAAAGGCCTACAACAAAGATTTCCTCCGCTTATTATGAAACTTTCCTGGTTGGTGGAGGGAATGGAATGGAAATGGGTATGATGACATTAACGTTGCTTGGTGAGGGAAATGAAATGAAAAGGCCCACTTGCTCACTTTTGATTATGGGGTAATCCTCATACCCCTAATATTGGGGTATGAAACTAAAAAATGCAAATGCTAATAATTTTGTTAATTAATTAAATAAATAAATAATACTAATTAATACTTTAATATTAATTATTATAATTAATATAAATTAATTTATTATTAACTTATTATTATTAAGTAATAATAAATTAATTAATCAAGATTAATTTAATTAATCATTCATTTACTTATAATTAATCATTTTCTTAATATCATTAATTAATTATATTTTTAATCTTATTTTATTAATAGTAATTATTATAATTAATGTATAAATAATTTATATATAAATAATTGATAATATTAATTAATTACTAATTATTACAAACTAATTAATTAACTAATACTAATTAATTAATTAATTCATATTAGTTATTATAATTAATACTAATTAATTAATATTAATACTAATTAAGTAATTAATATAAATTAATATACATTAATTTATTATTATTAAGTAATAATAAATTAACTAATTAAGATTAATTTAATTAATCATTCATTCACTTAATATTGTAATTTAATATTATAGTTAATATTAATTAATCTCATTTACTAATATTAATTATTAAAATTAATAGTAATTAATTACTTAAGATTAATTTAATTAATAATGTTTTTATTAATAATTAATTAATTTAATATTATAATAAATAATTAACTAATAATAACTAATAATAGCTAATTAATTAATAATAATTATTATAATTAATTTATAATCATTCCTATTCCCCAACACAAATCAACCACTATTATTAGTAATCATTTCTATTCCCCAGCACAAACCAATTAGTAGAATTATAATGATTAACCCCACTATCATTCCCCACTACTATCATTTCCATTACCTTTCCCATTCCCCCTTTGATTCAGGCAGTCCTAAGTAATTTCAAATTTTGAAATATGCAAAGAACGCTGAGATAAAACCTTCTCCAAATAGATAACATCAAGAGCAAACGATGCAAGCGTGCATTTTCAACATCCATTCTCCCCTTTCTCCCCTTTTTGCCAAGTATATACACAGACAGTACTAAAATCATCCATATATATATACACACATATATATGTAATGCATATGTGATTTAAATGAACATGATGGATCCTATGGCACACTATTTACAAGGGAAAGTTGCAATCTTAAGCTAGTTTGTCTGGAGGACCCCTTTTCCACCTGCTGATCATTGAAATATATACAGTTCTTTCTTATCTGAACAGTGACACCGGAAAACCGAGATCAAGATTCCAAAAGAATTATGATTAAAATCAAATCATGTGCAGCAGAAATCTTGCTAACATGAGGTTAGCACTAGCATCGAAAGCTTGCATAAAGGTCATTAAGAGCAGCATACAATGATTCAGCAGCCTTAGGTCTGTCCACTGTCCCAAGAAGGATGTCAGCTGTAGTAAGGTAAGGATCACCATAGAAGCGAAGATTCGTATCCATCCTGGTCGCAACAATGTTCCCCTCAAGTGAAACCCCCACAAATGCCCCTGAAGCATATGTCAAATAGCATTAGACCTGCTATTTAATCACACCCAAAATGCGATAAGCACATCCATAAGGAGCATAACATACATGCAGGCCATCAAATCCAACCAAGTCTCCAAGTTATCAACTAAAACCTCCTACTACTGCTACCCTCAAACACTGGGAGTAGCACAAAACCAAATTGAAAAAACCTGAAGGCAGTTAATTGGTCAACAATCTGATATTACAAGTTTCAATGGGAGTGAGTATCCAAGAACATTGAAATTTACAGAAATTAAAACACATGCAACCTTTTCCTAGTTTTTTTTTTTTTTTGGTTTGGGTGAGTTGGGGTTAAGTGAGAGGACTTCAAAGTGAGTCTTCCCGCTAATCGAACAACCCTACTCCCAATGAACCACCACCCCCCCTTCCCCTTTTTCTCTTTCTTTCTTCCCAAAAGATATGCAACCTCTACATAAGCACAGATTGGTCATACAAATTCTTTTTAAAGTGTAAATGCATCACACAAGTTCAATGATAAAATATAAACCTTATTTTTAAAAAAATTATAAGCTAATAACTCCAAATCTCCAGACTCTTGTGAAGTCAAGGATATAACATAATGCTGTACAAATACATTACCTTTACTGCAGCTGTACGTATAGCACATGCCAGAGCCTCTCTCTCCAGCTCGCATGTCTGCCTCTAAAACTCTCCCAACTGGACCTGCTGCAGCACTACATCCAGCACCAAGAGAAAAATGCATACGACTACAGAATGTTTTCACGGCTTTGGAGTCATGCAGCACAATTATGAAGTCCATCAGCTCACCCCCAACCTAAGTAATAAGAAGGGTAAAGGAATCAGAATGATCTACAGAGTATCACAATTTAAGAACTAAAGCAGCTAAAAAAAAAACCATGTGACTTAACAGCTTTTGAGCCATGAAACACAAGAGTAATGTTTGCAAGTTCAAACCTAACTGATAAATATTAAAAGGGAAGACAATAGCTCATTTATCTTTCTATGTGGTAGTTATATTTAGAGACGACATCTACTAGCAAATCAGGAACTGAAATATATAGCGTTCAATTGCCAACAAAAAAGATAAAGTTGAAACAATTAAACAAACACTTCCCCATACATCCATTGAATCCAAGACCCATCCAAGCCAAATGATATCATAAATTCATAATAGAAACTCTATAAAAACAATAAATAAATAAAAAGAAAAAGAAAAACCTTTGAGCTAATTATTTACCTGGGCCCCCCATCCCAAGCCAACAGATAGCAGTGCTGATGGAGCCGACCATGATCCATCAGACCTTCGAGCAACAACCAAGCCAGTGCCGAGCTTATAAGCAAGTATCACCCCACCTTTAGCAACGGTTAAGATTGCCAAACCTTTGGCCCCTTTTAGTATTGAAGCAGGGATGGACTTCTCAGGGTTCAAGCGAGCCACCTGCTCACAGAAACGTAAATAAATAAACAAGTAAAGTCCATCTTAAGAAGTTGTAAAATACACTAGTTAATGAATTCCATAAAAAGATACCATGTTGACATATAAATTGAATAAGAAGATACTGCCACAAGGAAAACTAGAAGAGAGATATCACTGGTGACATAAATCAAGATAGCAAAGGCAAACACAGAGACACAGAAACACAACCTGAGAGTACATCCTCAAAGTATTGGCTGATTTATATATTTCATGCTCCATGGACAAACCCACAGGAAGGTTCAGCCACCCTCTCATAGAAGTCCAATCCATCACATCATGCTTTGCAACCTGTACTGCATTACTTATTGTATTTATTAATACTCCTTGCAAAGGATCCAGCCTGTCATAGCATGTGTCGCACACCCTCTGAGGGTTCCTATCCCGGAACTTCACAGGTAATAAACACCTTCCTTTTGAGCAATCTCTACAGAAGATCCCTCCACAAAACCGACAATGATGTCTTCCCCGTGTAAGAGCCGTGAAGGGAGCACTGCACTGCATGCAACCTCTGCAAGAACTGTCAGGAAGCCACTCAGGAGGTTCAGCTTCCAATACTTCTTTGTAAGCCCCATAGTCAAACGCACTTGCTTCAAGAAGTGGTGGAGCACTTGGAATGTAAACAGAGGAATGCAAGTATGTGTCCCCATTCTTTGCAGACCCAAGGAATGAAACATTTGAATTAGAGTATTGCACACTTCCACCTGCTCTCAATTCTTTATTTCTCCCAGTCAAAATAGCAAATATCCCACCCAAAACATTTTTCAAATTCACCTCAGGAAGAACATTATGTGGCACTATCTTGTGGTGATCTTCACTGGACTCATATCCTCCATCAAAAAGCTCTTCGGGCTCAATTGGAAACTGATACAGATTACCATGCTTAAAGGAACTTGGACTAGATGAATCAGAACTTTGTGCTTTGGGCACATGCCAAGCAGAGTCATCAAAGTCATCAATATATTTATAGTTGCTATTCTCCTTTTCTAGGGTAGGAATAGATGAATAAAACACTCTTCCTTCCCGATTTGCCATAAATTATGCGCAGCAAATGCAACGGAAACTATTGATATTCAGAAGAGTTTAATCTGCTATTCAGAACAGAAAAACAAAGTTACTAAAAATCGTGAAATTACTCATCAAACCATCATCCAAACAGGCCAAAATTCTTGTCCAGAAAATAAAGCCAGGAGTTTTAAGGTAATTTTTTGAGGGGTGGGGGGGGGGGGGGGGGGGGGGGTTTGGAGAGGAATCAAAAGGCACGGTATATACGGCAATCATAATCCAAAAATCAAAACTTTCCCATTCAAATCGCCTAAGCTACCGAAACATCAAGATAAGAAATTGAAACCTGAAGAAAGCAAAATCAGCAACTTTCGAGTAACTATTTAATGAATTTGCACGATTTTACCATGGCTTTAGTATTAATACATAAACCCATCCATAATCTAGGTTCAAAGGGATCCTCCAATTTAAAGACTTCGAAACCCTAGCCTTCTACTAGTTATCTACAGATACAAAACATCAAGAAATTGGAATCTGAACAAGTAAAATCGGCAACCTTCGAGAAACCAAGCAATGAATTCGCACAATTTCACTACGTCTTTACTACAAATGCATCAACCGCCTTCATAATTTAGGTTAAAAGGGATTCCAAAAATTTAAATACTCGGAGCACCCTAGCCTTCTACTAATCATCTAAAGATACAAAACACAGCCAGGATTGAAGAATTTTTACACGAACAAAACAAAAGCAAGCATACCCCGAAAACAATGAAATGAGAAAATTGATCAACAAAAAATAAAAAAAAAAAACCTTTTCCAATGAATATTTCGCGAAAAGATTCAACTTTTGGCCTTCGGCCTTCTTTGAGGTTGGAAGGAGGAACGGTTCCGCGGTTTCGTATAGCTGTTGTTTTGGGTGGTTTGAGCTTCAAGATTTTATTTGTCTCGGGCACGTAAAGATAAAACTATTTTGGGGCTTTTATCCTAAAAATCAAATAATGATATAACCCCAAAACTTTTGAATATGATAGTTTCTACCCTTACTCTTTATAGAAAAATCCTTTCTATTTTTTTTTTTTCAATAAACGATCATAATATTTACTTCCAAACTTGCACATATACATAATAGCATTCTCATAATATGACTAAGTGTGAATGTATAGAATTCCTGTTCTTTGGAAATTCTATATACTGAACGATCTATCTATGGCATATTAGTCAATCGATGAGGCACGAAAGAATACAATATTAACAACCTCATCCAGTAACAAAAAAATGCAATGAACTTAGAGGAAAGAATATCCATTCTTCCAATAAAGGCATTGCCTAAACCTAACGAGTTAATAACCACTTACCTCGATTAATAGGTCCTAATCACTCACCCTCATCATGGTCCCTTCACACCTCACTAACATCCCGGAATTCAAGCCATTTTGCCAAGGCAATATCCACCACCTCCTTCTCTTCTCTCCAATCCTTTTGAAAGATCCAAATATTCCTAGTTGATACAAATCTTAAACCAAAGAATAAGAATTCGAACCTATGCCAAAGTGTTGGTCCTAGTATCGTCCTCTAAGTTGAACTAGTCTTCCTTTAGCAAGACACCCAACGGAATTATCAAAGACCCAATATATGAACTTTGACTATCCTTGGAACCAACCAGCACACACAGATTGTTGAGAAAAAGAAACTCAACAAAATAGCTTAAACATGAACCTAAAAAGCTATTCTCAAAGACTCAAAATAAGTTCTAAACTAAACCTCAAAGAAAAGCTAAAAGCTCTCAAGTTTGTAATTGATAAAAGTCTGAATTTTATTGTGGCTGAATGCCTCTATTTATAGTTTACAAGGGACAAGTTTTAGGAAACTAAATCTATCATCTAAAAGGATTAGAACTCCTCTTTTTCGAAGCTAACTAAAGAAACAATTTCTTAAAAGAAAGATTCCTAATCTAAGAAAAGGAAATAACAAATAAAGTTGCTTAAACTAATCCAAAGCTGATTTGGATTTGAGTTGGGCGAATATTGCTTGAGTTGGCTCTCCAAATGTGGACTGGAATTGTGTTGGCCAAAATTACCATTCAAGTGTTGGCTAGACTTTGAGCTTCCTAAATTAATATCTAAGTGCTGAATGGAATTGAGCTAAACTTGAAGCTTCCTAAACCTCATGTCTTCTAAAACTTAGCTAGCTGGACTTTTCCACTTTGGTTGACACCCTTGGCTCACCTTCTGCAACACTCAATAGAATGATATATGGACTACAATTGCCAACCTTCATTGCTTCCTTTGCTTGACATTAGGTGATGAAGGATGTTAAGACAACTTGCATTTTCTTAGCTCTTGACCTTGTCATCGGACCACCAATCCCTTGTAATGGATTCAATGGATCAATAGCCCTTTCATTTCATCACTAGTCTTCCAGAGCATCCATAAAATATATACTGTCAATCCAACTCTGTCTTGCCACTAATCATCCTTATTCCCACTACATATCTGAAGCCACCATTGTTGAAAACCTAAATACCCCAAAAGTGGCCACCTTAGCCTAGCAATTTTCCAAACCAGTTTCGCCCTGGGACAATGCAATAGGACATGCTCTAGATGCTCCTGCATTTCTCCACACATATTGCATATCAGATCTTCTTGAATGCCTCTCCTCAATAGCTAGTCCTTTGTTGGAAAAATAGCATTCCAACATCGCCAGATGAAATGTTTGAGCTTCCCTTTGATGCCTAGCTTCCAGCAATGTTTCCAAACCGTTTTCATTGCTCGTCTAGCTGAGCTGCTCTGCCTGATAATGCACCACCTGTTATTCCTTAAATGCATTTAGATAAGCCGACTTTTAGTTAACTTGATTGGTCAATTGCCACACAAGTTTGTCTCTAATGTCTCTTTGGTCGTCTTGAGAACGAGGAATACACATTATAGCCTCAGCATCTATCGGACTAAAAAGCTGCCACACTAACTCTTCATTCCAGCAATCACCCATGGCGTTCACAAGTAGAAAGTTATATGACTTTTATTCATATGGTTAGCGTATAATAAATACTCATTCGCACTTTTATATATATACTAGTAGGTTTTTTCGCACCATGGTGTGCCCAATGATAATTTAAAATTTTAATAAATATTAATTTTTTTTAAAAAAACTTTGTTTGGTTTTTGAAATATATAGTTATAATTTTATTTTATTTTATTTATGAACTATAAATCTTCTTTTTTAATTAATTTAATACTATTTTATGTAATTATATTGCTAATTAAAGTATCTTGTAACATGTTTTCCTTTTTCAAAAAAAAAATCTATTAATGGCATATAAAAATTTGTTTAGTATATGTAACTTTAAATAGTAGATATAAAGTTAATTCGATTAATTGTTTCATAACACTAACATATTAAAATTAAAACATATTACAACTTTAAATATATATTAACTATTTATTTATTATTACGATATAAATTAATTTATATAAAAAGTATATTTAGTTAGCTTAATAAGTAGAAATAAGTGAAACTAAAAGTTATAAAATATTTAAATAAGAATATGTAAGTGTAGAGTATGAATTCTCTTTTGTGGATAAATATGTCAATTATTTGTAATCATATTATTCATAATTTACTTTGATAATTATACATATAATAATTTTAAATAATGTTTTGAATTACCATTGATATTTTTGTCGAAATATTTAAAATAATAAATGGGAATTAAGTTAAATTTTTTTAACTACTTATTTCTATAATTTTTTAACATACATTACTAAGTAAATTTTTTAATATGAAAAATAAAACATTTAAGAATATATATATATATATACATACTAAAAGTATATATATATATATATAAGAAAAATGTAGGTACAGATGAGTTACAAAATTACATGGTTTGGAAAATCCCATGTATGATAAAAGTTTTGATTAATTTTAGATTATAACTAATTATACTTGAAAATAAAATTTAAATTTATAATAAAGAAAACACAATAAGAAAAAATTTTAAAGTAAATTAGTATACTAAAAGTATACAAAAATAGTTTCAATTTTTTTTTAAAATTATACTTTTACGAACTGTGTAACCTGCAACATACTAAAAACCTATTGACAAAATGTTACACCAACTCTCCCTTTTATGTATATAGATAAAAAAAATTTAATATGAAAAATAAAACATTTAAGAATATATATAAAGGAAAAAATGTAACTGTAGATGAATTACAAAATTTATAAGGTTTGGGAAATCCCATGTATGATAAAAATTTTGATAAATTTTAGATTACAACTAATTGTACTTGAAAGTAAAATTTAAATTTATAATAAAGAGAACATAATAAGAAAAACGTTTAAAGTAAATTAATATACTATAAGTATACAAAAATAAAACATTTAAGAATATATATAAAGGAAAAAAATGTAAGTGTAGATAAATTACAAAATTTATACAGTTTGGAAAATCCCATGTATGATAAAAATTTTGATAAATTTTAAATTACAACTAATTGTACTTGAAAGTAATATTTAAATTTGTAATAAAGAGAACATAATTTAAATTTAGATTACACAAATGTGTGTGTATATATATATATATTCTAGTTATGGTGGACCACAAATTATGCGGTGTAAGTAGTTGGCAACCCATGTTATTTGAATGGCTATTTTATTATGAATAAAAATAATATATTGTAATATAAGATATCACAAGGATGTTATTGATTAATTTATATTTTGTATAAAAGAGCGATACAAAAAGTGCTATAAATATATAATATTTTATTTTAACTTTTTAGTTATTTATACTTGAAAACTCGCTTTCTATCTATAGTTCTGAGATTTAATTTCTTTCTTCTAGGATTTGAATTCTATGTTCTTGTTCATGTAATTGTCTCTACAAGTTGTTGATAGTTTCACACAAATTATATATTTCCTCTTGAGCATATTCCAAATATCTCCTTAATGCTCTTCTTTCTTGATCGAGTCCCATTAGTACTTGATTTAGGCAAGAATATGTGCTCCAACATTTGCACATTCCTCGACCTCTTCCTTTTGGGACCGGAAGAACCCAAAGTTGAAATGGTACTCCGAGTTGCTCTTGGTAGTACAATGGTCGGCGATTATTGTTCGGTTGCGTATCCATTTCCTATAAAAATGAAGATAAAAATATTTGGTTTATAATTGATAGAATAAGTCGGTTAAAATTTTGTATTAATATGGAAGATTATTTTACCTATTGCAATTGTTAAAAGTACCACAGTGGAAATGAATAAAAATGAATAATTGTGTAATGTGATGTGATGATAATAATTAGAAAAGCTAAACGGGTAACTTTAGATTTCAAATGGATCACATAGGGGGCGCCTGGCTGAATGAGGGAAATAGGAAAGATAATGGAAATGATAGTAGTAGGGAATGATAGTGGGGTCTTTTATTATAATTCTGCTGATTGGTTTGTGTTGGGAAATGTGAATGATTACTAATAATGGTGGTTGGTTGTGTTGGGAAATGGAAATGATTATAAATTAATTGTAATAATTAGTATTAATTAATTAGTTATTATTAGTTAATTATTTATTATAATATTAAATTAATTAATTATTAATAAAAATAGTATTAATTAAATTAATCTTAAGTAATTAATTAATATTAATTGTAATAATTAATATTAGTAAATGAAATTAATCAATATTAATTATAATATTAAGTAAATGAATGATTAATTAAATTAATCTTAATTAGTTAATTTATTATTACTTAATAATAATAAATTAATTTATATTAATTATAATAATTAATATTAATTACTTAATTAGTATTAGTTAATTAATTAGTATTAATTATAATAAATAATATGAATTAATTAATTAGTTTTAGTTAATTAATTAGTTAGTAATAATTAGTAATTAATTAATATTATCAATTAATTGTTTATAAATTAATTATACATTAATTATAATAATTACTATTAATAAAATGAGATTAATTAATTATTAATTTATTTATTTATTTATAATATTAAGTAAATGAATGATTAATTAAATTAATCTTGATTAAATAATTTATTATTACTTTTAATAATAATAAGTTAATAATAAATTAATTTATATTAATTAGTTATTAAATTAATTAAAAAATTGATTGGCATTCCCTAGCTTTCATACCCCTAATATTGGGGGGTATGAGAATTACCCTATATGGGGAAATGAAAAGTGAGCCAGGAACTCCATTCTTTCAAACCAAGCACTAACAATCCTATCAAACTCATATCCCCTCTAATCAAATCCACACTCCAGACACACAATTTTCAGATAAAAGTAAATGTAAAAAAACCAAAATGTAGTGTACTTACATGGTGACTTACAAGAAACACAAACGATATGTGACTTTTATGTAATGTGCTTATACAACGCATATACAACACGTGGAGTATGATTGAGCGTTGTTGTAACATACATGTCTTTTTTATGCATGAACCCTACATAGATTCTTGTGAGGTGATTTTCAATTTTGATGATGAGTCATGAAAGTTTGGCTAGTTTGGAATTGCTATGTGTATTAATATGAGAGTTACGTGCTAGTCCTCAAATGAAGCACATAGTTTTCAATAAAGGCTTGGTTAATTTGGAATTGCCACGTGTATTTATACGAGGTTTACGTGTCAATCCCATAATGCTTTGATTGGTAGGTATATATAGACAGATGCTTGTAGTATAATTTGGTTTTGCCACATAAAACGCTGTAAGTTCTATTTTATAAGTGAAATTAGGTGTGCCAGCTCCACTGTTAAAATTTTTATCATAAGTTTTGATTGATCGTTGTACGAAAATGGAATGGATGAAATTACAAAAGGTTTAATTCCTATATTTTCATTACTTTATATAGGTAAGGTATATTAATTATTATTAAAATGTTTTTAATAAATTAAATAAGTTAATGACGAATTTTTTGATGATTAGGTCTCGGTCCGTACCAAGGGTAACTGATTGTATCGATATGTTGTGGAGGGATTATGAAATTGATCGAAATTTAACCAGAAGATATGCGGGGTCGAATATGAATTACGTTAGTTGTTAGCACGTTTTCTTTCTCATCGAAAATGGTTGTTAGTGTTATTCGAAATTATGAGAACTGGACTAGAATTAAGAAGAATTGAGAAAATAGTCAATTATGTTAAGATGTTTGGAGTTGATCGCCCGACTTAGAATTGTCTAGTGGTAATATGTTGATGGATAATGTTGATTAGGCAATAATTTTGTGTTATAGTAGCATAATATTGTATATTAATGCATGTTAAATAGCAAGTTTGATTATGGTTTTGTGTATTGTCGTTTGTGAATAATTAATTTAAGATTATTAGAAAATGTATAATACAAGTGAGAGAGAATATTGTATAATATGTTATTTACAAATCATGTGTGATTATAATAAATAGGTAAGTTTGTGACTGTATTTTTTTTCTAATGTTTATCTATTTGTTATTTTGATTTGTGATACACATAAAAAAATAAAAGATAGTTACCATAGGGTATAGAGTATTTTGATTAAAAAAAAGGGAAATAGTTAATAACATAGATATTTAATAACAAAATATATATATTTACAGGCAATTTAATAGTAGAACAGATGTTGTAAAATTTATTGAGGGGTAGCATACATCTTATAAAATTTACATGTGACTACTCCTTTACTCATTAAGATTCATATTTATTTTGAGTCAACTACGTAGTCTCTAAAGAGGACGAGTTTCCAATATGTTGCTAATACTTCATGTAGCACAACAATCCAAATTGGATTGGATAGAAGACGTTTGAACAATTCATCTACTTCTTGTTCAAACTTATAGTTGTGATCGCATTGATAGCAATCGAAACAAGCACAAGACTCATTGACGTCCATGGAATTGCTTACAAAGAGTGTTTAGGCTTCAAATTGTGTATAGGACGAATGATGTTGAGTATCTGTTGGCTAGGAAAACATTGCTTCAATTACTATGAGTATATATAGCAACAATATTATAGGATAAATTACATCTACTACTCTTGTGGTTTGTAAAAACTATCAATCAAATCTTGAGAATTGAAAAATTACCAATACCCTTTTAAATTTGATAAATTCATAACATTTAACCCCTTCAATTAACTAAATTCATAAAATTTAACCCCCTTAAATTCATAACATTTAACCCCTTTAAGGGGGTATTGGTAGTTTTATTAAATCTCGAGATTCGATTGGTAATTTACACGAACCATAGGAGTAGTAGATGTAATTTACCCAATATTATATTTACATGGATATTCCACCGGTGATTATGGCAAGTACTTTAGTCTCAAAGGCAAGGTTAATAGAAAACATCCCCAAAACAAATTGTTGATCATTAAATGGCATTTATTTTGCATCCCATCCACTTCGTTTAATGAAACCTAATAAATAAATGTTAAAAGATAAAAAATTAGAAATTTTTGAATTTTGACATTTTCATGGTATATAATCTTCATTTTTTCAATAAAAATCAAAATTTTGAGAAACAAAATCATTGAATATTAAATGGCCTTTATTTTGCATCCCATCTACTTAGTTTGATGAAACCTAATAAATAAATGTTAAAAGATAAAAAATTAGAAATTTTTGAATTTTGACAGTTTTGTGGGCTATGGTTTTCAATTTCTCGTTAAAAATTGAAATTTTGAGAAAACAAAAAATTTGACATTTTCGTGGCATATAGTTTTCAATTTTAAAAATGTCATGAAAATGTCAAATTTCAAAAATTTTAAAATTTTCAATTTTTAACCTTTATTTATTATTTTTCATCAAACTAAGTAGATGGGGCACAAAATAAAGGTCATTTATTATTCACTGAATTTTGATTTTTAAAGAAAAATCAAAAACCATAGCCCACAAAAATGTAAAAATTCAAAATTTTCTAATTTTTTTTTATCTTTTAACATTTATTTATTAGGTTTCATCAAACTAAGTGGATGGGATGCAAAATAAAGGCTATTTAATGTTCAATGATTTTGTTTCAAAATTTTGATTTTTATTGAAAAATTGAAGATTATAGACCATGAAAATGTCAAAATGTCAAAATTTCTAATTGCTTTTATCTTTTAACATTTATTTATTAGGTTTCATTAAACTAAGTGGATGGGAAGTAAAATAAAGGCCATTTAATGATCAACAATTTTCTTTTTCAAAGTTTCTATTTTTATCAAAAAATTGAAAACGATAGCCACAAAAATATCAAAATTCAAAAATTTCTAAGTTTCTAACTTTTAACCTAAGTGGATGGGATGCAATATAGAGGCCATTTATTATTCATTGAATTTGTTTATCAAAATTTCTACTTTTATCAAAAAAAAATCAAAGACCATAACTCACGAAAATGTCAAGTATTTAAAATTTCAAAATTTTCAATTTTTAGCCCATATTTATTGGTCCCCATTAAATTAAGTGGACGAGATACAAAATAGACGCCATTTAATTTGAATGAATTTGTTTTTTAAATTTTTGATTTTTATCGAAAAATTGAAGACTATAACCTAAGAAAATGTCAAATTTTCAATATTTTATTTTTCTCTATTTTTCACCTTTAGTAATGTTCAAGAAATTTGTGTTCCAAAGTTTCGATTTTTCGAAAAATTGAATACTATAACCCCCAAAAAATTCAAAATTTCACCATTTTTCATCCTTTGCAAATAGTTTTCATCAAAGTAAGTGGATGGAATGCAAAACAGATGCCATTTGAATTTGGTTTTCAAAGTCTTTAATATTATCAAAAAATCAAATCAAAGATTATTGCCCGCAGAAATGTCAAATTTTCAAAATTTTAATTTTCTCTATTTTTAACCTTTAATGATTATCTCTCATGAAACTAAATGGATAAAATGCAAAATAAAGGTCATTCAAAATTCAATGAATTTCTTTCTTAAAGTTTTGGCTTTTTATCAAAAAATAAAAAACTATAGCACATGAAAATGTAAAACTTTCACAATTTCAAACTTTTAAAATTTTTACCTTTATTTATTAGTTCTTATTAATTTAAGTGGATTGAATGAAAAATAGATGCTAGTTAATTTTCTAGGAATTTGTTTCTCAAATTTTTTATTTTTACTAAAAAATTGAAGACTATGGCTCACGAAAATATCAAATTTTCAAAATTTTAACTCTCTCTATTTTTCACTTTACTTATTGGTTCTCATAAAACTAAGTGGATGGGATGCAAAATAGAGGTCATTTAATGTTCCACAAATTTGTTTACCAAAGTTTCAAATTTTATCAAAATATCGAACACTATAATCTATGAAAATGTCAAAATTTTAAATTTTCTAATTTTTCAATTTTTAACCTTTATTAATTAGTTCTCATTAAATAAGTGGATGGGATGTAATTCAACAAAAATGTTTATCAAAGTTTTGATTTTGACCGAAAAATCAAATATTATAGCACACGAGAATGTCAAACTTTCCAAATTTCAATTTTTTCTATTTCTCACATTTAGTGATTAGTTCTCAGGAAACTAAGTGGATAGGATACAAAATAGAGACTATTTAATTTTCAAGGAATTTGTTTCTTAAGGTTTCAATTTTTATTGAAAAATCGAAGACGATAACCCATGAAAATGTCAAATTTTTTCAATTTTAACCTTTATTTATTAGTTTTATTGAACTAAGTGGATAGGATGTAAAATATAGGCCATTTAATGTTGAATGAATTTGTTTCACAAAATTTCGATTTTCATCAAAAAATTGAAAACTATAACCCACGAAATTTTCAAATTTTCAAAATTTTCCAGTTTTCAACTTTATTTATGAATTCTCATAAAACTAAGTGGGTGGCATGCTAGATAGAGGCCATTTAATTTTCAACGAATTTTTTACCCAAAGTTTTGATTTTTAGCAAAAAATCATAAACTATAGCCCATGAAAATATTAAAATATAAAAATTTATAATTCTTCAATTTTAACCTTTATTTATTAGTTCTAATCATACTAAGTGGATGAGATGCAAAATATAGGCCATTTATTGATCAATGAATTTGTTTGTCAAAATTTTTATTTTATCGAGACATCGAAGACTATAGCCCATGAATTGTCAAATTTTAAAAATTTCTGATTTTCTAATTTTTAACCTTTATTTATTAGTTTGTAGTAAAATAAGTGGATGGGATGCAAATATAGGCTACTTAATGTTCAATGGATTCATTTATCAGAAATTCAACTTTTATCGAAAAATTGACTATTATAGCTCACGAAAAGTCAAACTTTTAAAATTTTCAAAATTTTTAATTCTTAACCCTTATCTATTAGTTCCCATTAAATTAAGTAGATGGAAGCAAAATAGAGACCATTTAAGTTTCAAGAAATTTGTTTATCAAAGTTTCGATTATTGAAAAATCGAATACTATACCCCATGAAATTGTCAAATTTTCAAAATTTTAACTTTCTCTAATTTTCACTTTTACTGATTAGTTCTCATAAAACTTAGTGGGTGGGGTACAAAATATAGGCCATTTAATAATCAACGAATTTGTTTTTTAAAATTTCAATTTTTATCAAACAAATCAAATATTACTGCCCATGAAAAAGTAAAATTTTCAAAATTTTTGTTTTTCTACCTTAGTGATTAGTTTTCATTAAACTTTGTAGATGAGATACAAAATAGAGGTCATTTCATGTTCAAAAAATTTGTATATCAAAGTTTTGATTTTTATCGAAAAATCGAATATTATATCCCACGAAAATGTCAACTTCTAAAAATTTATAATTTTTCAATTTTTAAACTTCATTAATTAGTACTCATCAAACTAAGTGGAGGAGATGCAAAATAGAGGCCATTTAATGTTCAATGAATTTGTTTCTTAAAATTTTGATTTTTATCAAAAAATCGTAGACTATAGCTCACGAAAATATCATATTTCAAAATTTTAATTTTCTCAAGTTTTCACCATTGGTGATCAATTCTTATGAAACTAAGTGGATTAGATACAAAATAGAGGCCGTTTGATGTTCAACGAATTTGTTTCTCATCGTTTTGATTTTTATCAAAAAATTAAAGACTAGAGCCTACAAAAATGTCAAATTTTAATTTTTCAAATTTTAACCTTTATTTATTACTCCCTCTATCTAAAAAAAAATCCTCTTTGGTTAAGGTACATTTTTTATTCATTGTTAGATGCAACTCATTTAATACACCACTAAATGTATAATTTTATCCTTACTTTTAAATTTTAAGTATAAATAATTGTAATTAGTAAGGATATTTTATAAATTTAGTTTGAAAGTGGACTCTTTTTGGGATAAGAAAAAGTTTTCAAAGTGAACTCTTTTTTTGTGACAATGGGAGTATTTTTTATTGAACTAAGTAGGTGGGATGCATGATTGGTGTCATTTAATGTTCAACGAATTTATTTTTCAAATTTTTTATTTTTATTGAAAATTTGAATACTATAGACCACAAAAATGTCAAAGTTTTCAAATTTTCTCTATTTTTCACCTTTAGTGATTAATTGTCATGATACTATGTGGATTGGATTTAAAATAGAGACCATTTAATGTTCAACAAATTTTTTTTTTAAAGTTTCAATTTCTATCAAAAAATTAAAGATTATAACCCAACGAAATTTCAAATTTTAAAAATCTTAATTTTCCGTATTTTTCACCTTTAGTGATTAGTACTTATGAAACTAAGTCGATGCGATATGCAATACAGGCCATTTAATTCTTAACGAATTTGTTTATCAAAATTTCAATTTTTATTATAAAATTGAAATTATAAATCAAGAAAATGTCAAATGTATTCTATTTTTCCGCTTTGGTATTAATTCCTACGAAACTAAGTGGATGGGTGCAAACTACAGCTCATTTAAAGTTCAACGAATTTGTTTATCAAATTTTTATTTTTATAAAAAAATCATAGACCATAGCCCATGAAAATGTAAAATTTTCTAATTTTTGAATTTTTAACCTTTATTTACTATATCTCAATAAACTAAATGGATAAGATACAAAATATAGGCTATTTAATATTTAGCGAATTTCTTTCTCAAAGTTTCAATTTTTATAGAAAAATTGAAGACTATAGCCCACGACAATGTCAAAAATTCAAAATTTTAATTTTTTCTATTTTTTACCTTTACTAATTAGTTCTCTTGAAACTAAGTGGGTGGGATGCAAAATATATGCCATTTAATGTTCATTGAATTTGTTTTTCAAAGTTTTAATTTTTTTTGGAAAAATTGGATACTATAGCCCAAAAAAAGTCAAAAATTTAAAATTTCTAATATTTCAATTTCCAACCTTTATTTATTAGTTCTTATCAAACTAAATGGACAGGATACAAAATAGATGACATTTAATGCTTAATGAATTTGTTTTTCAAAATTTCAATTTTTATCAAAATATCGAACACTATAACTCACGAAAATGTCAAATTCTCAAAAATTATATTTTTCTCCTTCAATGATTACTTCTTATGAAATTTTGTTAATGAGATGTTAAATAGAGCTCATTTAATATTCAATGAATTTGTATCTCAAAATTTTGATTTTTATCGAAAAATCGAATACTATTGCCCATGAAAATGTCAAATTTTAAAATTTTCTTATTTTTTAATTTTTCACATTTATTTATTAGTTCTCATCAAGCTAAGTGGACATGATACAAAATAGAGGCTATTTAATGTTTAATGAATCTATTTATTAAGGTTTCGACTTTTATCCAAAAATCTTACACTAGCCCAAAAAAATATCAAAATTCAAAAATTTCTAATTTTTTAATTTTTAACCTTTATTTATTAGGTCTCATTAAACTAAGTGAATGGAGTGCAAAATAGAGACCCTTTAATGTCTAACGAATTTATTAGTTCTCATCAAACAAAGTAGACAGGATGTAAAATGGATGCCATTTAATGCTCAATGAATTTGTTTATCAAAATTTCAATTTTTATCAAAACATCGAATACTATAACCTACGAAAATATCAAATTCTCAAAAGTTCTATTTTTCTCCTTCAGTGATTACATCGCATGAAACTGTGTTGATGGGATGCAAAATAGAGTTCATTTAATATTCAATGAATTTGATCTCAAAGTTTCAATTTTTAGTGAAAAATCGAATACAATATATTGCCCACGAAAATGTCAAATTTTAAAAATTTTCTTATTTTTTAATTTTTGACTTTTATTTATTAGTTCTCATCAAGTTAAGTGGACGAGATGCCAAAATAGAGGTCATTTAATGTTCAACTAATCCGTTTCTCAAACTTTTAACTTTTATCAAAATATTTGACACTATAGCCCACGAAAATATCAAAATTCAAAAAATTTTAATTTTTTTATTTTTAACATTTATTTCTTAGGTCTCATTAAACTAAGCAGGTGGAATGCAAAATAGAAGCCATTTAATGTCTAATGAATTTGTATCTCAAAGTTTCGATTTCTATCAAAAAATCGAAGTCTATATCCCATGAAAATGTCAAAATTTAAAAATTTATAATCTTTCAATTTTTAACCTTTATTTATTAGTTCTCATTAAAATAAAAAAATAGGGGCAACTTAATGTTCAACGACTTGGTTTCTCAAAAATTCTATTTTTAATGAAAAATCGAAAAACTATAGCCCGCGAAAATGTCAAACTGTCAAAATTTCAAAATTTTCAATTGCTAACCTTTATTTATTAGTTCTTATTAAAATAAGTGGATGGGATGCAAAACAGAGGCTATTTAATTCTCAAGGAATTTGTTTCTCAAAATTTTGATTTTTATCATAAAATAAAAAATTATAGACTACAAAAATGCCAAATTTCTAAAATTTTATTTATTCTATTTCCCCTTTAGTGAATGGTTCTCATAAAACTAAGTGGATGTGGTGTAGGATAGAGGCCATTTAATATTCAATCAATTTTTTTCTCAAAGTTTCAATTTTTATCTAAAAATCGAACACTATGGCCCACGAAAATGTCGTATTTTAAAATTTTCCAATTTTCTAATTTTTAACCTTAATTTATTAGTTTTCATCAAACAAAGTAGATGGAATGCAAAATAGTGGCTATTTAATATTCAAGGAATTTGTTGCCCAAAGTTTCGATTTTTATCGAAAAATCATATACTATAGCCAATGAAAATGTCAAATTTTTAAAATTTTAATTTTCTTTATTTTTCACCTTTAGTGATTATTTCTCATCAAACTAACTGGAATTGATGAAAAATATAAGCCATTTAATGTTTAACAAATTTGATTCTCAAAACTTGGGTTTTTATCGAAAAATCAAAAACTATAACCACGAAAATGTCAAATTTTCAAATTTTCTCCTTTAGTGATTAGTTCTCATGAAACTTTGTAGATATGGTGCAAAATAGAGGCCATTTAATGTTCAATGAATTTGTTTTTCAAACTTTTGATTTTTATCAAAAAAATCAAAGATGATAACCCCCGAAATTGTCAAATTCTAAAAATTTCTAATTTTTCAATTTTAACCTTCATTTATTAGTTTTCATCAAACTAAGTGGATGAAATGTAAAATAGAGGTCATTTAATGTTCAATGAATTTGTTTCACAAAATTTCGATTTTTATTAAAAAAAATCAAACACTATAGCCCACAAAAATGTCAAAATTCAAAATTTTCTAATTTTTTATTTTTAACCTTTATTTATTAGGTCTCATTAAACTAAGTTGATAAGATACAAAATAGAAGCCATTTAATATTCAATGAATTTCATTTTCAAAGTTTCAATTTCTAAGGAAAAATCAACGTCTATAACCCATGAAAATATCACATTTTAAAATTTTCTAATTTTTTGATTTTAAACCTTTATTTATTAGTTATCATTGAAATAAGTGGATGAGATGTAAAATAGGGGCCATTTAATGTTCAACGAAAATGTTTCTCAAAGCTTTGATAATTATTGAAAATTGAAAACTATATCCCAAGAAAATGTCAAAAATTTCAATTTTCAATTTTTTCTACTTCTCACATTTAGTGATTAGTTCTCATAAAACTAAATGAATGGAATGTGAAATATAGGCCATTTAATTTTCAAAGAAGTTGTTTATCAAAGTTTCATTTTTATCGAAAAGACGAAGACGATAGCCCCCGAAAATGTCAAATTCTAGAAACTTCTAATTTTTCAGTTTTAACCTTCATTTATTAATTAGTTTTCATCAAACTAAGTGCATGGGATGCAAAATAGAGATAATTTAATGTTCAATGAATTTGTTTCACAGAATTTAGATTTTTATTGAAAAATTGAAAACTATAGCGCACAAAAAAGTCAAATTTTAAAATATTTTAATTTTTCAAAATTTCACTTTTGTTTATGAGTTCTCATAAAACTAAGTGGATGGAATATAGGAGAAAGGCCATTTAATTTTTGAGGAATTTGTTTTTCAAAATTTTGATTTTTGTCAAAAAAATCGTAAACGATAGCCTATAAAAACATCAAATTTTAAAATAAGTGGATGGGAAGCGAAATAGAGGTAATTAAATGTTCAACAAATTAGTTTCTCAAAAATTTTATTTTTATTTTTATAGAAAAATAAAAAAGTATAGCCCATGAAAATGTTAGTGATTCAACTTTTTAAACTTTTAAATTTTTAACCTTCATTTATTAATTACCATCAAATTAAGTGGATGGGATGCAAAATAGAGGCCATTTAATATTTAATGAATTTGTTTATCAAAATTTTAATTTTTATCAAAAAATCGAAATCTATAATCCACGAAAAATGTCAAATTTTAAAATTTTAATTTTCTCTATTTTTAGCCTTTAGTAATTAATTGTCATAAACTAAGTGGATGGCATGCAAACCAGAGTCCATTTAATGTGCAACGAATTTGTTTCTCATGGTTTCAATTTTTATAGAAAAATCAAAAACTATAGCCCACTAAAATGTCAATTTTTCAAAATTTTAATTTTCTCTATTTTTCACCATTAGTGATTAGTTTTTATTAAACTAAGTGGATGGAATACAAACTAGAGGCCATTTAATATCCAACAAATTAGTTTCTCAAAAATTCATTTTTTATGAAAAATTTAAACTATAGCCCTCAAAAAATTCAATGTTTCAAAATTTTCACATTTTAACCTCTATTGATTAGTTCTTATTAAATTAAGAGGATGGAATGCAAAATAAAAGCCATTTGATTTTCTAGCAATTTATTTCTCATATTTTCATCAAAAAATAAAAAACTATTGTCCATGAAAATTTCAATTTTCAAAATTTTAATGCTCATGATTTTTCACTTGTAGTGTTAAATTCTCATGAAACTAAGTGCATGATATGAAAAATAGAGGCCGTTTAGTGTTTAACGAATTTTTTTTAGAGTTTCAATTTTTATCAAAAATCGAACGCTATAACCCATGAAAATGTCTAATTTTAAAATTTCTATGTTTTCTATTTTTAACCTTTATTTATTAGTTTTCATCAAACTAATTGGATTAGATGACAAATAGAACCATTTAATTTTCACTGAATTTGTTTATCAAAGTTTCAATTTTTATTGAAATTTCGAAGACTATAACCCACAAAAATATCAAAATTTTAAAATTTCTAAATTTTCAAATTTTAAAATTTATTTATTATTTCTCATTAAAATAAGTGGATGGAATGTAAAATATATGCCATTTAAAGTTCAACGAATTGGCTTCTCAGCAATTTTGTTTTTTAGCAAAAAATTGAAGACAATATCCCACGAAAATGTCATACTTTCAAGATTTCAAATTTTTTCATTTTTAACCTTTATTTATTAGTTCCCATTATGCAAAATAGACCCCATTTAAATTTTATGGAAATTGTTTCTCAATGCTTTGATTGTTATGGGTAAGTCGAAAACCATAGCCCATGAAAATATCAAATTTTTAAAATTTTAATTTTCTCTTTTTTTTCACCTTTAGTGATTAGTTCTCATGAAACTAAGTGGATGGGTTGCAAAATAGGGGCCATTTAATGTTCAACAAATTTGTTTATCAAAGTTTGGTTTTTTATGGAAAATCGAAGATTATAGCCCACAAAAATGTCAAATTTTAAATATTTCAAATTTTCAATTTTTAACCTTTATATCCTAGCTTTCATCAAACTAAGTGGATGGGATGTAATATAGATGTCATTTATTGTTCACTGAATTTGTTTATCAAAGTTTCAATTTTTGTAGAAAAATCAAAGACTATAGCCCACGAAAATATCAAAATATCAAAATTAATAATTGTTCAATTTTAAACCTTTATTTATTAGTACCTACTAAATTAAGTGGACGGGATGCAAAATAGATACCATTTAATTTTTAAGAAATTTTTTTCTTAAAGTTTCAATTTTTATCGAAAACTCGAAGTCTATAACTCATGAAAATGTTAAATTTTTAATATTTTAATTTTCTTTATTTTTCACTTTTAGTGATTAATTCTCATGAAACCAAGTTGATGAGGTGTAAAATAAAGGCCATTTAACATTCAATGAATTTGTTTTTCAAATTTTCAATTTTTATCAAAAAATTGAAAACTATACCATGAAAATGTCAAATTTTAAAAATTTATAATCTTTCTATTTTTAACCTTATTTATTAGTTTTTATCAAACTATGTTGATGGGGTGTAAAATAAAATCCATTTAACATTCGCTAACTTTGTTTTTCAAAATTTTGATTTTTTTTTCGAAACGATAGTAAATTAAAAGGCACAATGGCAAATGTACAAGCCACGAGGGCATAGAGAGTTTCATGGTGTTGCTACTGAAGACAGCGCTATAACCCACGAAAACAAAAGCCCACAAAGGACAAAATCCCCGAAGGGCAACCCGACGAGCGGGAAGAAAAAGAAAAACAAAACAAAATAAACCCGAACTAGATGGAAAGGGTTGACAACCTAAACAATCTAAATTCAACCGAATTTAAACCCGCACAAGACGGGAAGGATTGAGGACTTGGACAACCTAGGAACAACCCAAAGTACCAAAATACAAAAGCCCGGTTATATCGGAACGCTAATACTATACACAAGTAATGCTACGCATTTCAAGTGGCTCACTACTAAGGGCTTATGGTGTAAGAAACTAAAACTCAATCTCTAAATTTCGATTTTTATTGAAAAATTGAAAAGTATACCTACAAAAATGTCGAATTTTAAAAATTTCTAATCTTTCTATTTTTAACCTTTATTTATTAGTTTTTATCAAACTATGTTGATGGGATGTCAAATAGAGGTCATTTAGTATTCAACGAATTGGTTTCTCAAAACTTCTATTTTTATAAAAAAAAATTGAAGATTATAGCCCATGAAAAAGTCAAAGTTTCAAAATTTTCACTTTTTAACCATTATTTTTTAGTTCCCATTAAATTGAGAGGATGGGATGCAAAATAGAGGCTATTTAATTTTCACTGAATTTGTTTACCAATATTTCGATTTTGATTGAAAAATCAAAGATTAATACCCACGAAAATGTCAAATTTTAATTTTTTTTTTCTATTTTTCTCCTTTAATAATTAGTTCTCGTGAAACTAAGTGGATGGGAAGCAAAATAGAGGCTATTTAATGTTCAACAAATTTATTTCTCAAAGTTTTGATTTTTATTGAAAATTAAAGACTATAACCGAAAATGTCAAATTTTAAATATTTCTAATTTTCAAGTTTTAACCTTTATTTATTAGTTTTCATCAAACTAAGTGCATGGAATGTAATATAGAAGCCATTTATTGTTTACTAAATTTGTTTCTCAAAGTTTTGATTTCTATGGAAAATTTGAAGACTATAGCCTATGAAAATGTCAAATTTTAAAAATTACTAATTTTTCAATTTTTGACCATTATTTATTACTTCTCATTAAAATAAGTGGATGGGATGCAAAATAGAAGCCATTTAATGTTCAACGAATTGGTTTCTCGAAAATTCGACTTTTATCAAAAAATCGAATACTATGCTCACGAAAATGTCAAAATTTCAAGTTTTTCAATTTTTAATCTTTGTTTATTAGTTCCAATTAAATTAAGTGAATGTGATGCAAAAGAGAGGTCATTTAATTTTCTAGGGATTTGTTTTTCAAAATTTCCTAAGAAAATTTCAAATTTTCAAAACTTTAATTTTCTCTACTTTTTCTTTTAGTGATTAATTCTCATGAAACCAAGTGGATGGGATGCAAAGTAGAAGCCATTTAATGCTCAATAAATTTGTTTCTCAAAGTGAAAAAAATCGAAAACCATAACCCGTGAAAATGTTACATTTTAAAATTTTCTAATATTTCAACTTTTAATCTTTATTTATTAGTTTTCATCAAACTAAGTGAATGGGATGCAAAATAGAGGCCATTTATTTTCATTGAATTTATTTTTCAAAATTTTAATTTTTATCAAAAAATCAAACATTATCAAATTTTAAAATTGTTATCTTTTAGTTATTAGATCTCATTAAAATAAATGGATAGGATGCAAAATAAAAGTCATTTAATGTTAAACAAATTGGTTTCTCTGATAAAAATCGAACACTATAACCCACGAAACTGTTAAACTTACAAAATTTCAAAATTTCAAAATTTTCAATTTTTAACTTTTATTTATTAGTTCCCATTAAATTAAGTGGATGGGATGCAACATAGAGGCTATTTAATTTTCAAAAAAATTGTTTCTCAAAATTTCTGTTTTTATAGAAAACCCAAAGACTACTCACAAAAATGTCAAATTTTTAAAATTTTACTTTTCTCTATTTTTCACCTTTAGTGATTAGTTTTCATGAAATAAGTGTATGGGATGCAAAATAGAGGCCGTTTAATGTTCAACGAAATAGTTTATCAAAGTTTTGAATTTTATCAAAAAATAAAAAAATATATCCCACGAAAATGTCAAAAATTTAAAACTTCTTATTTTCCAATTATATATCTTTATTTATTAATTATCATTAAAATAGGTGTATGTGATAGAAAATGGGGAATATTTAATGTTCAACGAATTGGTTTATTAAAGTGCCAATTTTTATTGAAAAATCGAAAACTATAGACCACGAAAATATCAAATTTTCAAAATTTTAATTTTTTTTTCTATTGTTCACATGTAGTGATTAGTTCTTATGAAACTAAGTGGATGGGATGCAAAATAGAGGCTATTTAATGTTCAACAAATTTGTTTATCAAAGTTTTGATTTTTATCCAAAAATCAAAGATTATAATTGATGAAAATGTCAAATTTTCAATATTTTAATTTTCTGTATTTTTCTCCTTTACTGATTTATTCTCATGAAACTAAATGGATAGAATGCAAAATAGAGGCCATTTAGAATTCAATGGATTTGTTTCTCAAAGTTAGACTATTTTGCATCACATCCATTTAGTGAAATTGAAGTTTGAATATAGTCTTCATGGCCTTATATTAATGAGAAATTAAGTGTAATATTCATTGCATTCAAAATAGAGGCCATTCAAAATAAGACTATAGTTCACAAAAATGTCAAATTTTGAAAATTTTAAATATTTTTCACCTTTAATGATTAGTTCTCATGAAACTAAGTGGATGGGATACAAAATAAGGGTCATTTAATGTTTAATGAATGGGATTCCCAAAGTTTCGATTTTTACGAAACCATGCAAATGTTAAATTTTTAATATTTTAATATTTTTTATTTTTCACCTCTAGTGATTAGTTCTCAATAAACTAAATGGATGGGATGCAAAATTGGGTTATTTAATGTTCAACAAATTTATTTATTAAAGCTTCGATTTTTACCCAAAAATTGAAAACTATACACCACACAAATGCCAAATTTTCAAAATTTTAACTTTTTCTATTTTTCACCTTTAGTTATTAGTTTTTATAAAATTAAGTAGATGGGATGCAAAATACAGGCCATTTAATTTGCAATGAATTTATTTCTCAAAGTTTTGATTGTTTTCAAAAAAAAAAAAACTATTTTCCACTTTAAATGGTTTCAGATGAGGATGATTGTAATTGGCACTGAAAAGACTACCAAGTCGGATAATATGTACTTCAGCAGAGTGTTGTGTTTGGCAATTTGCTTTCTGTTGCAAGTAGCTCTATACTATTAGGTCAGTTCATGTGTTGGAATGTTGTACTCAGGGCACGATGTTAATAAAGGGCGGGTTGTTCTTCTACTCAAGCATATAGATAGAGTCCCATGGCCTTTTACCAAATAGATATTTTTAGCGCTAGCCCAAGAATTTCACGAGGTAAACTTACAAACTACTCCCTTATTTGATCCAAAGATATAAAATTACATAATTTATTCGATTAATCGAAGTTATAATTACTAATTTTATTTTTTCTTCTTGTGATTGATTTTCTAGATTAAACAAGGCAAGCAAACTCCAAATCTCACCCCATTTTTTATTTTTTTTTATTATTAGGCCCCCTTTGTCGTTCCCAAACACCGTGATAAGCTGAATCAAACATATTGAAAACCATGAAAAGTATCCATTATTCGGAAACAAATTATCATGGTCGGAAATTACTTGTAAACTACAGAAAGTCATGGACTCATAGTCGGATAATTAACTTGGAAACTACAGAAATTTCTTGCATCATAGTCGGAGCTTCTTACCAGGACGCGGTTCATCATCATACATAGAACTCTCATTATTCGTCTCCTTCTCCATCTTCTTTTTGGTTAGTATTTGGTTTATCTTATGCAAATCGTTATTGAGCTTCTGATCTTTGTTCTGCTTCCGTGTCTTCCTACCGTCTTGCATCTTCACACCAAACTGGAATGCAGCCTTTGGCATTGCTTCCTTTTGCTCATTGTATTTGGCCCACTCCTCTTCTGTTTCAAAGTCCCAACGATGAAGCCGGCCCTTTGCCTGTAGAAAGTGTCAGAAATAAAAACCAAGAATTATAAACATTTTGTGATAATGATAACATAAAACAGAGAGCTATCATCAATCTAATGGTTTGAATCTACGTAAGATGAATGACATGTTACAATAAATATAGCTGCAAGTGAATTTCAAGGAGCACTTCTCTGGGATGTTAAGAAATCAAACACAGTAAAGCACACCCTTACCCTTCCACCCATATCCATTTTCGATAGATCATCTTCATCATCGCTATCAACTATCTCACGGTTATATTCCTGGTAACCCGGGTAGCATTCAGAATAACTTTCAGATATGAAATTGGGATCCTTTTCCCGGGCATCTTTCTCCCTTAGCTGTTGAAGCCTCTGATCATCCCTCTTGAACACAGAGCCCAAGCCCCTGTCTTTTTCTTCTTGCGTCATGAACCTGGGGTCCTGATGCACATCCACACCTGCTTGCATATCGTATGTCTGAATGTTTTGTTGGAGATATTGGTCAGGGTATGCAAGTTGCTCAGCATATTGGTACTCTTGCCATTCTGGCTGATAACCACCAGCCAACGCTTGTGATTGCAGAGCATCATATCCACTCTAAACACAGACAAAGCAACCATAAGAATTTCAGTAACATGAATCAAATTCACTTTGCAGAGAACATTTTAAAGGTCAACTCCAGAAGTAATTTAAATGATATTTAGCTATGACAATTGCCAATAGTAAAGATCTAAGAAATCCTAAAAGAAACTTACCACTTGTTGCCAATCATGAGAAGGATTGGAGGGTGGTACTGGCCCATAAGCTGGTTCACTGAAATAGGAAGCTCCTCCCTTGTCCCGTGGAGATTCTTCCATATCCTCTGAAAGAGGGCTTTGGCTCATATCTTTACCAGGAATGGCATAATCAACACCATCCCCAACAAATATATCATCCTCTTCAGCTCTAGCAACAGTGGGGCCCTGTTTCTCCCTTGACTCAGGAGGAATCTTTTTGGGATGTGGTGGAGGTGGTGGCAGTAATACTTCTTTGCCATTTTCTGTCTTGATTACATCAGGTCTTAAAGACTTCTCATCTCCATCGTATCCATTTTGGATACCAGCAATCTTCCCTGTTTCACAAGAGTGCACAAAAGACTGTGAACAGTGAGGAATAAAATTCACAACCAAGGAATAATGTAAATACAGGATAGTCAAATAAATGAGATGATGCTCAGATTGCAACTAATTGTAGATGAGGAGTGACTTCCATTCCAATTGCTTAGCAAACTGCTAGTTACATTTTCAAATTGCCTATTCCTCACAAGACGAATAACAACTGACATTAATATTAGGCCAATCATAAGAACTAGAAATCACATTTTCATAAGTAGCAGAATACTCCCTCATCTTTAGAATGGGACCATAATTTTTCTGGAATAACATAATATTCCATGGCTCTTTCAAAGATGATATAAGAATGTGAAAAGATGTCACTCTCGCTACATAGAAACCATGATTAGCAACTCAAACTGACATGGCCAACCTAGAAGGTTTAGAAGATTGTCCTCTAGCAAGACCCAAGAGATAAATTATGGCTTCTTTCCAGTGGTCTTCTACTCCCACCGGCACCTGGAACCTATCATTTTCTCAGTTTATACCTTACCCCACTGGAGATACGAGGCAGTTTTTACATGCAAAGAGAATGAGACTGCAGGTGAAGGAGACCTTGTCAACCTCTTTAGCGCCACATGGAGCGTTCCATATCCCCATAGCTACAAATGTTGAATTCTTGCATTTAAACAGAAAAAATAAAAATAGCAAATTTTTACCATCTATGTCACAACACTTAAGAAAACCAAAGACGTGACATCAGGGCTGTAAACAAATCTCATCTCTCTACTCTTCTGCATTCTTCATGGTATACTAGGATTCAGTGTTATGAAATTCCCTATATTAACCTCCACAATACTTAAACTAAATTAAATTCAAAGAATCCCAAACAAATTCTTTCCGGTAAATCAGAATATTCATTTTGAAATTAAATAAATAAATAAAGGTATGAAGAAGGAACCTTTTCCATCTTTTTCTTTCTTCTTCTTCTTGAGCACTTTTCCAGACGATCCAAGACGAAGGTAGGACATAATCTTAGCAATTCGATCTAACACAGAACCATCCACACTAACAGTAACCATTTCCTGAAAAAGTCAACAGGAAGTGATTTCAATATATAGGGCCAACTCAGGAGAAAGTTCTACAACCAGAAAAGGAAGATGTACCTCTGGGACCGGACAGTCAGCTTTGCTCCTGTGCAGAGTTGTTGGAATATCGTTCGAATACCCATTTTCCTGACATAAAATTTCAAAAGTCTGAGTATGACAAATGTGTGAAGAAGATTCTAGCAACCTAAATTTATGAACTATGTTGAAAGAGTATTGATAAACTAAACCTTAATTTTTAAGATTTTTTAAAAGATAACACAGTAGAGAGTAAATTTTGTGATAGAATATCTTTAATATATTCAGCATTACTCTTTTGCACTTGAAGGCTATGGAAAGGGAAGCAATATGAAGATGTGTATATCAGGCTTGTAAACCCGGTTCTTGCAGCATTGCAGTACCAAAATATATTTTATGGCAGTATGAATCTAATGCATCTCAACACCAAAGCTCCTAGATTTGATAAAAACGTTTATGAATGTTGCGCAAAAGGTTTGTTTACATAAAGCAAAAACAATATATTTAAAAGTGCATTCAAATTTCAAAGTTGCCACCCATAAAGACTTTTGACAGAGAAGTGCCAGCCACAACTTTTTCCATTGATCCAAGTAGTACGCATAGAACTCTTAAACAACTAATAGCAAAGAAACAATGTCATTTAGGAAAAGGCAATTAATCCTTTCAAACTGAGCTTAAAACGTGTCTAATGATTGACAATGATCCTTAACAATAGAAGGATGGAAAGTTCATACCATGCTATAAATGAAGGACATCCTTCCAGGAAGGAACATTTCATTGGTCTTGATAACCGTTTGTGGCTTGACAATCCATTTATATACAGACTGCAAAATAACAACCAGATTTACTACCAACTACAAAGAACTGCTCCCAACCTGTAATTATTTACCAAATAGCAAAAATAGAAATCTGATCCCCATTGTATAAATGGACCTTTGCAGTTGCAGTCCGAAATGACAATAGTTGATCCTCCTTAGATCCCCTGTTAATGGAAGAAATATGTAGTGCAGAAAGTAAGGAATTATCAACCAAATATGGCAAAGTCAAATTCTAGTAAATAGGCCAAAATTGAAATGGAAAAATTGTTTCGAGGCTAAACAATAAATGATACTAATTAAACCATAGGAAGTTTAAAATGTCAAATTTTTCTTCAAAAACTGCAAACGTAGATGAAAAAATAACAGGTTGCCTCACTTCCTGTATTGTCATACTTAAAACAGTTTCAAAATTCATACACAATTATTCCACAGAAAGGTAGAATTCAAGTTTACTGACAAACAGGTTAAGACTGACAAACAGGTTAAGCCTGACAACATGTGCAAATGAAATAAATTCTCCATGAAAATGCCATCAGAAAAAATTCAAAAAAAAAGAAAAAGGCAACTAAGAAGTAAACTAAACTCCAGCTTCCATGAAGAATAGAACTAGCCTCTGGGACTTTTGAATTTGTTTATCAGTCTGTTCAATGTTTTCTTATATGTAAAAGGGGAAAGAATATCAGGTGGGCTTCCAGTAAGATCCCCTAAATCTTCTTTAAGTTGCATCTATTTAATCTAATAAGGAGCCCTCAACCTTGATAACAGAATAAAGTCTTTTTTCCAGTAGATAAATATGACTCCGGTCACAAATATTTTGGAAGTGCAGTCACAATACTTCCAATGGAGAAGATCTAAAGTAAAAATGAGTGCGAAACCAAAGCAAGGCAAACAAGTTACTTACTTAGCTTTTTCATCAGCATCATCATCAACATCTGGTTTCTTGTCTATTTCACTTCTTACTTTGTGAAGTAAAGCATAATCCAAACCCTTAACCAGATGGGTGTGTTCAACATCACCTGAAATACATAAGAATCCAAAGAAGAAGGTGAAGGTAAGAACATCAATATCTGGTGCTGATTGCAGAAAATATTAGGTGCAATGAACGTAGAAAATGATAGAAGATAACATAAGAATCACAGGCTAGCTCCTTGGATAAAAAAATCTAAAAGAAATTAGAATCACAGGTGTTCAAAATTTGCTAGATGGTAGTAGATCATACAAGGCAACATGTTCATTATGCTAAAGGAATTGTTCTTGCAGATGCTGCATATGTCCTAACAAGCCTTAACAAACATGAGTGTACTACTAACCTCCGAGATACTTGCTCTTTTCAATTGATAGCTTATGCTCATCAGCAGATCTGTGAACAAAAATTCCACAAGTAATGAAACAAAATAAAAACTTTTTAAGAATTACGGCAACCATTTTTGTTCCAGCAGAGATTGTGTAAAGTTAATTAAGCTTAATCTAAGCTCAGTACCGCAATTGGACAGCGCCAGGGGGAGCTACAGCGTGGAAATGACTGAATTCTGTAGGGTCATAATCTGGATTCTGATCCTCTCTCCTCTCTTTTGCTCTATCCCTATACTTGGGCTGTTCTGGATCCTCTGCTTTTTCCTCTCTGCAAACGCACACGGACAAGCACGTATACATCAACAAACCCAATTTTCTTCTCAAATTTCCATGACTAAATCAAACGTTAACCCAGAATTCATAAATGCATAACATAAACTGTCATTCCATATAAAATTACAGTATACAAAAAACAGCATAAGAAAAGGGGCAACCTTCAGCTTATAACTATAATTACAAATATTCAGTATAAAGCACCAAAATTCACTAAAACCAGTTAAGAATTAACCGAGTCACGACATAAATTGAATAAGAAATCGAAGAAGGCACAAGAGAAAAAACATACTTGCGACGAGCTAATTTCTCTTTGTAATGGTTACGCTTGGACGACGACATTTAACAAAAGTTGTGGGGAAAAGCGCGAAATCAATGGCGATAATAAGGTGAGCTGAGATTAATTTTGATTTCCAAAAATTTCGTTAGGGTTTCAATAACGAAATTTAACGGAGGGAGGGACGCAGCAAGGAACACCATGACCATAGTCGGTGTTTGGAAGGTGATTTTTCAATTTTGTGCAATTACGTAAATGCCTTCCAGATAAACTCGGGCCGATCATGAAGTGGGGCGGTCTGTCAGGATTCAACCCGCTAAAATTCCAGAAATTCAGAAAAACAAATCAGTAAGGGAATATTAAGAAAAATGGAGCTCTATTAATCATTAAACTTCCTCAGCACAACCAGAAAGACGAAGGAAGAAGAAAGGAAGAATTGAGAGAGGAAAGGGGAAGAAGATTCCGGGGAAAATGGAAGAAAAATATGCAGAGGGAGGGGAGCGGGAAACGAAGAACAACTACTTCTGGTTTAAGCACCTAATTAAACGTAACGACATGGTTCCCTTTAATCTCTACAATTAGGGTGCGATCATAAGTCAGACGACACCGTTTTACTCCCTTTAGCAAAACGACATTTTTTCAAGCTTGTCCTCGAGCTTGAAATGCTGGCAATTGATCCTAGACACAAGTTGATCCTCCTCCAAATTCTGCAAACCCATCTCCATGCAATCGTAAAACTCAGGCATATAGTTTCCAAACTAGGCCCCATTGCATCAGTAAGTGCATATATGACCAGCTTAGCTTCTTCATGCATTATAGAACTATGGTAAGTAAAAACCTGAATTACACCCCAAGGTGAGACTTGAAGATCCCCTTTGTCTTTCCTTGTTATTTAATGATATAATTTGCAGTTCCAAGGTTTGTCCTGACTGAGTCATGATCACAAGAATAACTTGCATTATGATTGAATATGCCTCAGCAGTATTGGAGCTTCTCACGGTCTCACTCCAAACTTCAAAAGCAGAAAAATTGAAATTGGAATCCGTGCCCTCTTTCACAAGGATATTCTGATCCTTCCTGGCATCAACTAGGAAATCCAAGCTAGAGCTCACCATGGAAGAAAGTTCCCTGACGCTGCAGCCTTTAGGAACTGAGCTCAATGCAGATGTGAGTGAACACAAAAGAACTAAGAACAGCTGTACATACTTGAATTGGTGGCAAGAATCATAAGAATTCAGTCTGTCATTAATTAGAGACGCATTTATCATGCATTTATCATAGCACCTAATAAAGTTGTGTACACTCTGCTAGTCATGAACACAAGTGCTGCTTGAAAATTTTTCCTAAAAGAACCAAAACTCTTGTATAACCCAAGAGTGCTCCAGAGGAAATTTGAAGACAAAACCTCGCAACCTCAAAGGGTCAGAGAAAAACATTAGTCATGGTTCTGGTAGAACTGAGCCCACAAGATATGTCATAGTCCTCAAGTTCTTGGGATTGTTCTTATCAACCACAATTTTGCTACCGTTGACACAAATGACAAAAGGTAGACGCCCAGGTTGGTTGTGAATAAAAAAGAATGATCAATATTCAATGGAACTTGGGCAAGGTATTTCTTAGAATTTAGGCTTCTGAGGGAGTCCAAGGACTTTATAGTCATAGGGCTGGCATTTTTAGGAGGTAGAAATGTCAAGATGGACACACTTCTGGAGGTTACAACCAAGGCTAATGTTTGAGTAGCAAAACTGGTACTTGATACTGCTGCAGCCGTATAAGTTATAGTAGTAACCCCAAGAATATGAATAGCTGTAGTTGTTTGAGATTGTAATGAGGTAGCAGGGGCAAATGATTTGGTAGAAAGTGACAATGATCCCACCCTGCCAAAACTAGTAAGACTTACTGATGAGACAACTGCTGAACCCGAAATCCAAGCAGTTGGAGTGGCAAAAGGGGTTGTACCAAAACCGACAGGCTTAGATGCATGGATAACAGAGAAAAAAAAATGCAGAAATAGATGTTAGAGTCCCAAACCATGAAAATGTTGTATGAAGGTCCTCTTCAGTTACTGGATTTAGCTTGCAAATAGACAACACATTATCCGGAGGGGCAAGCGCACCAACAGTAAAAGATCCAATTACAGCTAAAGCATCCAGGAGGTTTATTATGCCAACGACAGTACCATCACTTCTGTCAGCATTACAAACGTTTTGCCTTGCCTTTTCAGCATTTATAAAGGCATTGTTACTGGCCAAGTTCTTGATCGAAGGATATTCAAACACTAAAGGCATCTTCCCAATCTTAAAAGATTTTAGTTCCATTTCATTAGATAAACTTGGCTCATTTTTATCCATCAATCCCAAGATACCATCCTCCTTACCCCTTAAGATTATAGCAGCCTCCCTTACTGTTCTGTCAACAAGATCAGGGGTGGTCCTGGGCTTGAACATTCTTGCTGGGCTTTTCTTTGATGGAATCCTGTCATTAACTAATGAACTAATTGGTTCCCACATGATACCATCAATGTGGGAATATTGATGGCTCATTTTTATCCATCAATCCCAAGATACCATCCTCCTTACCCCTTAAGATTATAGCAGCCTCCCTTACTGTTCTGTCAACAAGATCAGGGGTGGTCCTGGGCTTGAACATTCTTGCTGGGTTTTTCTTTGATGGAATCCTGTCATTAACTAATGAACTGGTTCCCACATGAAAAGTATGATATTTCTATGAGAGGTTTATACAGTTTTAAATTCTTTCACCTCACACAATTAGTTTGGTGATGGGTTCTTCCAATGACAATTAGTATTAGAATTAGACCAGCGCCCTCCATCCCATGTGAAAAGTGTGTGATTTTTATGTGAGATATTACTTGTTTTGCATGAAAGTATGAGATTTTTATGTGAACAAGTATGCGAAGCGTGACCATGATAAATCCATTCTTGTGATACGCCTAGCCTACGCCCAATATTTGATGGTGAACTTGGGTTCTTATAAATTACCTTTCAAAACACATTTTTGTGTTTTATGAGATAGAAGTCATTTTTATATTTTACAAAATTGAGATTGTGGGATAGAAATTGTTTTAAAAATGTAAAAAATTATTAAAAATGTGATTTGAAATGTTTCTTTTAGTTTTTTAGTAATAATGGGGGCAGTATTTTTTCTAAATAGTAAATACAAATAAAAGTAAGAGAATAGTAAAGATCCAATCGGCATTTTTTCTAAATAGTAGACATAGATAAAAATAAGAAAATAGTAAAACTCCGATTTTTAAAATTTTTAATTCTGACACAATATACTTATTAAATTGAACAAGTATATTCGATCAAATAGAATGATTTTGCCATATCCAAACTCTATAGGTAACATTGATGTCCTAAATTCCCAATGTCAAATAGCGAATTTTGTTTTTCTTTTTCATTTTATTTTCTTAAAGCTCAAGGTTGTAGTTTGGTCAGCCAAGAGTACAAGTGCTAGTCGTTTTGATCATTTGATTTCATGGGGTTTAGAAATTGTATTAGTTTTCAACAACTTTTTAAGGTGGGATTTGATCGTTTACCAAATAGGGATAATTAATTATGAAGGTCGAGGGAGACTCTTGGTGATGTGACTATTATGTTATTTAGTTTAGGAATAAATGCTTTAGATAAGTGTATTGACATTATTAGATCAAGGTTATGTGTAATTCTCCAATCCAATCTTTATTTTTACAAAGGTTCGACCAAATTAGGAATTGTTTACTTTGGTCAGAAAGGCAAAAACAGGATCTCATTTTGTCTTCTCCTAATTTTTTTTTAAAAATATCTCCTCTTTCACATAAATATGGTATTTGGGGGATTTTTTTTGAGAATGTCATGATGATACCTCTCGTTTTTGCATTGTTTTTTCATCGAAGTCTACAACAAATCTCCTGTTATATTTTTTTATTTATTATTTCATGTTACACACTCTAATAAATTAGAACAAACTTTATAATTTGTATTAATATTCATTTTCATCATACTAAATTTTACTACTAAGGGTTGAATTTTTTATTCTTAAGTTATATTTATTTTAAATGTTTAGCAAAAAAAATCAGAAAATACTATAAAATTTTATTAAAATATTAGATTAATATAAAAAAATAAAAAACTTAACATTAAAATTAATTAGAATGAAAATGAATATAATAATACTTGTATTAACACAAATTAAAAAATTATATCCATTTATTATAGTACATAACATAAAATAACATACAATAAAATGTAATAGAAAATTAAGTGCCAACTTAAACCCTTCTTCCTTCATCCACGAACTTTTGTTTTTCTCAAAGTTTATGATGGTGGAGTAAAGAATCCACCTATAATTATGGAAAGCACAACTATGCTATAAATATGCTAGTACCATTTACGTAGAGAAAATATAATGTAATACTTTAGTTGGGACAGTTTCAATAGTAACAAAAGTTTTTAATGCTTCCACATTTTCGTCTGTATACTTTTTTAGTTTTTCATCGATTGCTTCACTGTCAAAGCTGATGGAGGAACTGAGATAAAGGAAAAGTATAAATGTTTTATTTTTTTCCTTTTAAAATCTAAGTCGGTCATTATTTGGTTAAACTACTTCCAAAATATACAGATAGGATTGAGATAGGCAGCTTGTTAAATTTAATCTACAATGACATTTGAATAATTGAGAACTGAGGAAGGTAAAACCTTTCCAATCTTACATTGACAGGTACGTAATGAACCAACTGAGATAACAATAATTCACAGCCCAGAGAAGGCAAACAAAACTTGATGTCAGATGTTTACTTTTCTTGGTCTTATCATCAACTAATACCACCATGAAAACCATGACTTCAGTAAAATATAAAATAAAATAAAATAATGGATTATGCTATTGATTTCATCAGACAAACGAAAATATTACTTGCAACAATGACAAACAATGAATTGGCAATGCATTGGTATAATCGCTCTTAGATTATAAAATACAAACTCTCTTTGCTACTCTGATTAATTACTTCCTGACCCAGAAACAAGATGAGGCTAACTTCTGTGTTTGGTACGTCATTCATCTATGCAAATCTTGTACTGTTTCTTTGTTTCACAGTCATTGGGGGATTTTCAGCAGAGACAAGAAGTGCATTCTTCATATTTGGAGATTCGTCTGTGGATCCTGGCAATAACAAGTACATTGACACAATTCCTGAGAACCAAGCTTTTTATAAGCCTTATGGCCTGAATGGTTTCTTCAAGGAACCAACTGGACGATTTTCCGATGGCCGAATCATTGTGGACTACATAGGTAACTAACTTAATCATCAAAGGTTGCATACATAGATGATAGTACTACGATTTCATAGTAACTTATTTATATATGATCCTGGAAACAGCTGAGTATGCAAATTTGGCTGTAATTCCTCCATATTTGGAACCATCTGCTAACTATGACCATGGAGTTAACTTTGCCTCTGGAGGGGCAGGGATACTTTCAACAACCAATCCAGGCGTGGTAAGTGATTCTTAACTTTATTGCAGCAATTGGTATGAATAGATGGTTTATCAATCTCCCAGAAGAGTTGAATTTTTCGAACTTTCTGATGTTAGGCTATTGATTTCAAGACACAGTTAGAGTACTTTGATAAGGTACGACTATCATTCATTGAGAAGTTAGGAGAAGCAGATGCAGAAAAATTTATATCCGATGCAGTTTACTTCATTAGCATGGGCAGCAATGATTACATGGGAGGCTATTTTGGAAATCCCAAAATGCAAGAACTTCATCCTCCTGAGGAATATGTTAAGATGGTTATTGGGAACTTGACACAGGGAATTCAGGTAAGCTTTAATTACAGTAATATTTCTTTTATGTACATTCTTTATTTGGAGAAATTGTATTGAAATCTTGCAGATAATAATAATTATATATGTTTGAGTTGTATAAAATTCAGGAATTGTATGGCAAAGGAGCTAGAAAGTTTGCGTTTCTAAGCTTGTGCCCATTGGGTTGTTTGCCAGCCCTTAGAGCTTTTAATCCTAAAGGACATGATGCTGGTTGTTTTGAAGAGGCAAATGCTCTAGCATTGGCACATAATAATGCTCTAAACATTGTCCTCCCTAGTCTTCAACATCTATTCAAGGGTTTCAAATACAGCAATCCCGATTTTTATGATTGGCTCCTTAATAGGATCAATGATCCCCAAAAATATGGTGAGTGTACTCCCCATTTCAATAATTAATTTGTCATATATCATAGTTTAAGCTAGCACATTTAAACGATACAATGAAGGATTATTGTAATTAAATATAAATGAATTTAAATAGAACTGTTGAAACTACACAATGATCATAACTTCAGAGTTAGATGACCTCCTAGGAAGTCCTCATGTTGTACCCCTTTTAGGTGATTTAATAAAGCATTTTAGGTGTTATAATAGAAAATAATAGTAAATTGTGATTCATATAGTGAGATGTTTTAATGGAAAGTTTTAGATATTTTAATAGAAAGTGATAACAGAATAAGATCTATTTGGTTTTTTATTGTACTTATTCTATCAATTGTTTTTTTTTTTTAATTTCTGTGAGTGAAAATTTTAACTAGTATTGAAATTGTATTTGACTAAAGGATTCATTCAAATCATATAATTTTCCTAATCCACTAATATAACTGGATTTACTTTGGAAATTTTTTTATTATTCTTTTTATAAATAAATTTTTTTTGACAGACCATTCTTTGTTTCTCTTCCAATCTATATAATCGACCCCATGTCAAGATCTAATCTATATATTAAGATATTTTAACAGAAAGTTTTTAGACATTTCATTAGAAAGTCATGACAGTAAATTATTTATATAATCAAGGAGAAAAACGGCTTAATTGTCATTGTCGTTGAAACCACATGATGAAGAATTATAGTTTGTTTAATGTCTATATTTTCTTTTCTTGCAGGATTTGAGGAAGGAGTGAGTGCTTGTTGTGGAACAGGACCTCACAGAGGAATTTTCACCTGTGGTGGGACAAAGAAGGATCCTAACTATGAGTTGTGTGAAAATCCCAATGCATATGTTTGGTTCGACTCCTTTCATCCAACGGAGAGGATCCATGAACAATTTGCCAAGGCATTGTGGGAGGGACCATCTGGCTCAGTCGGGCAACACAACCTAGAAGATCAATTCTTCGACAAGGATATGAAAACTATTGCCGACATCGTTGATGATCCAGAAATTGAGCACATGTTCTGATGTTGCCTTTGGATTGCATTGGCCGGTGTTGAATTTCATATTTTCCTGCTCTCTATGTCATGTCATGTCAATCCCGAAAAATGTTGTCCGGTTTACAAATTGAACGAGTTCTTTTTTTTTTTTTCACCTGAAAACGATTGGTATACTTATTAATAAATTTGTCAAAATTGAATAGATAGTAGCCAAGAGAGGTTACAGGAACTCGGTGGTCTAATGCAATAGTCATAGAAGAAAATATGATAATAGTGCAAAACTACTAATCCACTTGAGTGTAATGCTAGCGAGTTTATGACAAGCTGCATGGTTATTTTATTATACAAAAGAAATCAAACAAAAATGCAAAAAACTAGTGTCTTAGAGTGGCAGCCATGAGTTGCGCATCTCAAACTGTATATGATGAAAAAAACTGAACTGTAAATCCCTATCTCTCGCCTCATGTCTTTCGTAATGCTACCTGATACATTGAAAATCCCTGCAATCAAGTTAGTGCTAGTTCCAAAACATCTCCAACGTAAAAGAGAAAACCCTAATAAATAAAGATAAAAGCTCTAATAATTATGGACCAAAAAAAAAATCTGTTCACCAAAATCACACCATAATCGCCCACACTGAGAACAATTTGGGCGGACTTTGGCAACGTTCCAAAAGCGACAGACAAATTGAATGAGTTCGAGTATTGAGTTTTTGTTGAATTAGCATAACATTTGGACAAGGGAGTTGTTTAAGTGTTAGAATTCGGTTTGTCATTTAATAAAGTAACCAAAATTCTATGAACATAAACACATGAACGAATTTTTTGTTTACACATGAACAATTCCATTATATTTGTGTACATATTATACAAATTACAAATTATACGAGTTTGAATAACGTTCTCTTTGTTGGATTAGTATAACATTTTAAAGAGAGAGCTTAACTCAAGATTTATAGAATCGGTATCGATTTTGGATTGGATTCAAATTGGTAAGATTAGTAGATAAAATTCTAAAAAAAAAAAAATCCACTTTTGATTTGATACAATTTCTTTTAAATTACAAAATAAAGCATACTTAACGCACAATTAAATATATAATTTTATATTTTTATCCTTATTTTTTAATTCGTGTTATACATTGTTATCATTATTAAAGGTTACAAGAATTTCATCCAAAATTTTGACTTTTTTTTTGGGACAAATAAAATTTTTGAAACTGAACTTCATTTTTTTTACAGAATAAATATAATTTATTAATTATTTTTAATAAATTATTAATCAACATATAAATATATACAGAGAATTTATGTATAGTTTATAATTATATGTTTTCACTTAAATTTATATTTTTTATAACATTTTATATGATTTTGTGAATGCTTGAGTTGTTGTCACAATTCAAAGACAAATATGTTCAATTTATTTATTTATTATTAAAAACTAATAAAAATATGATTAAACTAATTAAATCATTTACATGATGATAAATTTTTATTTCACTTATATGTGGAGAGTTTTTTAAAATAAATTTAACTATATTTCATTCATATTTTTAAAATAAAGTTATAATTAAGATATGGATCTATTAACAAATTTGGATCGTTAAAATCATAGAATCAAAATTTTAATAACTATGGTTTTGCTAATTAAACTCGATCAATTATTTAATAAATAACAAAAGTGACATGAATATTAATACAAACTATTCTTTTTATGACTGAACAATTCCATAACACAAAAAAAAAAAAAATTTGTTTACAAGTGACCATTCCATTTGTGTACTAGCTCTATCAATTCATAGAAGATTTTGCAATAAATATACAGAATGCTGACAATGGCTTTGTTTTTCTTTTCTTTTCTTTTCTTTTCTTTTTTTTAAGTTCAAATAAATGAACAGTGCTAATAGATTGTTTTAATGTGAACATGACACTTGTATCATGGAATGAACAATAGTTGAATTTCTCTATCCCATTTATTATGTACCAATCTATTCTATTAATGAAATAATGTAATTTTATTAAAACTAACATCTATGCATCTTACGTTAGAGTTGTTACACCAAAGAATTTGCATAATTTTTTAAAACTAAAATGTATGCATTTTATGTTAGAATTTATGCGTTTTATATTTGAATTTAGTATCTATTACTAAAATTATGTCGTTTCATTAATGAAATATGATTTGTACACATTAATTAGAACAAATGATCTATTCTGATGGAACAAACCATAAAGGCATAAACCATAGAAAAAATATTGTGTATTCTAATTGCATCATTAGTTTTAGTGTAACAAATCAATCATATAATTTTATTTTTTTCTTCTATTATGTATAATGGATGTGGTAATATTTTTATAATCTCAATGGGTACCCAATAGGATAGGAGTTATTGGGCTTCCCATATCCATTAAAAATACCCATTGAAAATAATTAAGAGGAATGTTATTGGGAGGGTTATGGAATACCCATGGGTCCTATTGGGAATAGTTAAATGGTAATTATTAAGTAATATTGGATAATTATTAGTTAGTATTTAATATTTAATAATTAATGATAATTTTATTTTTAAAAATTTTTAAATATTATTAATAAATAAATTTCATTTTTTATTTTAAAATCATGACATCTACTAGTGATCGGATCACCTCCAGACTGCTGATCGGCCACTGTTAACTATCACTGACCGGCCGATAGTAGCCATACCACCATCGGCCACCATTTAATTCCCAATAAAATTGTTTAATGGGATCATAATGGGAATTGTGAAATTTGAATCCAATTTCATTCCATTCCCTTCTAATTTTAATATTTAATGGGAATCACATTTTTCATTCACAATAATTCTCTACCCATTTAAAACCCATCCAATTCCTTCTCATTCATTCTCAATTGTCACCCCAAATGCATACAGGCTATCCCCCAATTGTATCTGATTATATAATTTTTTTTTTGACAATTATATTCTATTACAATTGTATTAAATACAATAGTGTACGTCTCACCCAATATGGGGTGAGGGGATGAAAATTCTATATTAACTAAGAGGCTTCTTGACAAGGAAGACAAGAGAAGGGGAACAGCAGATATGGGATTCTAACAACTCTGACCCCTTGGCCCCAATAAAGATTGGGTGGCCACCAAAGTAAATTTAGTAATTCAATTATATAATCTTACACTGTAAATGTATAAAATACCATGTAACAACTTAGTACTTAGGCTCCATTTTGAGTGTGATATATTTGAAAAAAGTTGTATTGGAATGTATGAAAATTTTGGTGAATATTTTTTGATAGAAAAAGTATTTTAGAGGGAAAAATGAAAGGGAAAATTTTTTCAAATTATGTGAGAGGAATTTGAGTAAAAAATTTTTAAATTTAAAATTTAAATTTTAAAATAAAATTTTGTTTGGAGTGTGATATTTTTATTTGAGAAAATAACCTATTTTTTCTATTTGAGAATAAAAATTAATTGTCCAAATGGAGCCTTAGCAACTTGGAGTTATTACTGTGATAATTCAACTTTTAACTTTTGGATGAGATAATATAATGGATCAGATTCAACGTCCCATATAGATACCAACGTTATCCAAACAAAATAATAAATGAAGCAGTCGGTTGAGGATTGCTTTAATTATACATTGGAATTTTTTTCTAAACAGATTGTGAAAATACAGGAACTCACGGGGGATTGTTGCTAGACAAAACCACGTGGGCATTAAAAGCACCATTGGAACTGGCCGCCCTCAACTTCTTGCCACCTATGTGGCTGAGGCCTCAGGGCATATGAATTCAAGTTCAATAGGAATTATAATTTTTTTTTTTATGTTCAAGTAATTGAATTTTATATAGCAATGAAAATGACAATTTTTTAGCGAGTTTATATACATATGAGTTCAAAAAATTATTTTGATATTTGGTGATAATGTTGGCAATTCCATTTGTTACAAATATATGTATACTTTGAGTTGTAAAATAAGAGTTCATTTTGAGTTTGGTATAATTTTTTTTTTTTACTTATAATGTAAAATACATTTAATATATCACTATATATATAATTTTTATTTTTATGCTTATTTTTTAATTTTAAGTCATACATGATCATTGTTAATAATGGTAATATAATTTTTTTTAATCAAAAGTTAACACTTTTTTGAAAATTTTTTTAAAAAAAATGAAAGTGAACTTTTTTTTTTAAAAAAAAGAGAGAGTAATAATTATTGACAAAAAGACAATAATAAAAAATAAATTTCTAATATAAATAACTTTCTTTTTTTCAAAAAAGAAAGAAAAAAAGAGAGTGAAACATTACACAAGTGTGTTCGCCAATTTATATTTATTATGGGTAAGTTGGTTATAATTGCCTAGACATGACAATACCTGGACAAATTATAATTGAGTAGAATCAATCATACAACAAAGAGTTAACCAACCAATAAAGAAAATAACACATAAAATGCCAAAACTCAAAAAAAGCAACTTAAAAGGCAATAATTTGGAACTTATTGCAAAATGTAGTGAAAGTATTTGATCCACAACACAATCTATATAAATCTTTAAGGTGGCATGTTATTCATGAGAAAATATTCCGTCTAAAAAAAAGAATTATTCTTAAATTAGTGCAATTTTTTTAGTTATAAACTACAACATATTTAATGTATAATTAAATATATAATTTTTTATTTTTATTCTTATTTTTAAATTAAGAATTGTACATAATTGTTGCTAGTAAAAATATTTTATGAATTTGGTTCAAAAGTTTTTTTTAAACAAATAAAGTTTTAAAAAGTGAACTCTTTTTTTTTTAAATGAATGAAATAATTAATAATATTTAATTTAATTTTACTCACTTTATTTAACAAAAAAACTTAATTGAAGTATTGAAATGGCCAATAATTTACCCAATAAATTATATAAAGAAAAAAATTCCAAGACACATCTTGTAATTCTTATGTAAGTCAAGAGTTTTGACTCCAAAACTAACTCTATATGGAAATTTTAAATCTCTATTGATATCCCTTGAAAGTTGTTTTACACCATGGTAAGTTATGCCCCAAAAAATATCCAAAAAAAATAAAATTAGAAAACCCATCCAAAAAATAAATTTCTAACATGCAAGACAATTGCAGATCAAATTTTCAAAATAATATTGCATACATATATTGTGTTCTTATTTTTAATGCAGCAAGTCAATTATATATATATATATATATTTTGCCCCTTATATGGGTTGTCCCCCCTTAACTTATAGGCTGGTTTTCTGTATTTGGTTGTACAATCTTACGTAATGCACTGGATGTATGGAATATTTTCTCAAAATTATTCCTTTAACTTTTTATTCTAGTTGTGTGTCACAATTAAAATCATGTAGTTTTAAACCCAAATTTAAGTAAATAACAAGTCAATTTCGAGTGAACTTCTATAAGACAATTGATTTTTTCCTCTTTTTGTCTTTATCTCTTTTTGTCTTTTTTTTTTTTTTCTGCCACCATTTCCCCCCACAAATCCATGGCCTTTTCAAAAAGATAAGAACGAGATATATTTGTGGAGAAAAAATATGCTGGCTGAAAAAAAAAGAGAGAAAGAGAGATAAAGACAAAAAAGGGAAAAAAAATTAATTTTCTATAAAAGTTAATATGAAATTGACTAATTATTTACTTAAAATTGGGTTTAAAATAACACGCTTTTAATTGTGGTGCACTAATAGGACAAAAAGTTAAAAACAGAGAATATGATCTATTCAAATTGTATTTTTTTCAAATTTCAAAACAAATATGAGGTAAAAGTTGTATGAAAAATATAAAAACTTATTTGAAGAAATGCAATCTATATAAACTTAATCCTCTAACAACCATGAGGGGTACTTCCAAATTAGGGTCTTATTTAAACCTTAATTAGGGATAGCAATGGATACTCGCCCTGTTTCACCCCCGCAGGGGCAAGGCAGGGTGGGGGGAGAAAATCTCCCCCCATTTTCCCTTTTATTTTTTAAATTTATATTAATATATATATAATATTTTAATTTTAATAAATATATTAATTATGTATATTAGTAAACATATTACTTATATAATTGAATATATTACGTTATTAATATTAGTTAGAATTTTAATTTATTATTAATATTTTTTAATCATTAGTACATTATATTTATATTAAAATTATATTAATTAAAATTTTAAATATCATACTTTAGTATTAGATATTATTTACTATTAATTTATTATTATTTCTCTATTAGTTATGAATTTTTATATATTGACTTTTATCTTTTTCATTATAACATATTAATAATACTACTAGTTTATTGTTAAATATTACTCCTACAACTGAATTAAACAAAATTACAATTAAAGAAGTAAAAAAATCTTTTCATTATTATACATTATTAGTTAGTAGTAATTAACTTCTACCTACTTATTAATTACTATTTATAAATTGATCCACTCATTTATATAACAGAAAATGGTATTCATTATTTCATTATTATACACATTACATTTTTACATTGTAATATTGTAGAATTTTTTGTTGTATTTCATTTATATGCTTAATTTTGACTTTATAATTTTTTAATTATTATATTTGTATGTTATAATGTTTTTGAATTGATTTTAATTATTATGGTATAATTAAAAATATTAAAATTAAAATTTTTATCTTTTTTTTTATTTAAAATGAATCTCCGTTGAAACACCCACGGGAAAACGAGGCAGTCTGGCAGTGCCAGGGGAGTGAAACAGGGGTAGGGGCCGGGGGCTTTCCTCACCCCATAACCGCATCGTTGCCATTCTTAGCCCTAATAGCAGGACGAAGACTTCTATTGTGTCAATCATTAATTATGAGAAATACGTTTCCCTATTGGCTATTTCAATTAATTAACTCAATAATCACTTGCATAAGTCATTTATCACATCTACTAACGCCCCCATCAACTCCCCACAACTATGCATCTTGGACTGTCTTGTACGTCAATATTAGTGATTAGCAACCATGTTACACACCTATTAAAATGTGCCATAATCCAGCTTTAACTCCTACGATCCCAGCTAAAAAGATTAAGGTTTAAGTTCCTTGAAAGACACGTTTGGAATCAATACCCTAACAAGCAAACCAAGTACAACTACAAGCAACATGTCATTGGTTTCTGTTTAGTGTAAGTATTGCCTTTGTATTACTTGTTAAATAAGCATTACTACCATAGTTTATAGAAATAGTATCCTATACAAAATTAATTTAGAGTAGTAGAATTGGATCGGTTGAACTGTAAGATTTTAGAAAATTTGATAAAATATAATTTATAAAGATTTTTTAAAAGAATTATCAATCAATATATGAATGAATATGTAGAAAATTTATGTATAATTTATAATTAAATGATATTACTTCAATTTTTATTTCTTATAACATTTATAGGATGTTTTCAATATTTTAATTACTATCGTAGTCGAACGATATTTATGTTTAATTTATTTAGTTATTGTTAAAAGCTAATAAAAGTATAATTAAACTATTTAAATTATTTATATAATGATAAATCGTAATTTTACTTAAATATAGAAAGTTTTTTTATTTTATTTATATAATAAGATAATATCGTAATTAGGATCGAGATAGTAAATTTGAATTGTAAAATTATAGAATCGATGAGATCGGATTGAAATTCTGAAAATTATGATTACTACTACAAAGCAAAATTCATTAGGCTCATGGTATTGTACTAACCATTTTTGTAACTCTCTTAATACTCATAAAACTAAAAAGACATTAGTGAAATGTTTGACATGATCACTTCACTCATTCCAATACATCCTTCCATTGAAACCATATCTTACACTTCTCGTTTCTCTTGACAAACTTGCTAATTTTGCGAGATTTATATTTGGCATTTCTATTGAGTTATTACTATTATTATTTTTGATTTTTAATGAAGTATAATCTTCTTTTAATTAAATCAAAGTAAATAATTGAGTCAAATATAAATTTCATTTTTAGACGAATCGACTATCAATTATTATCAAAATAAAAATACCTTATCAATGGAATAAGGTCAAGAGCGCTAGATGGAAAGAACCCTCTATAAAATCAAATAAAAAAATAATATTGTAGGATAATAGAAGTTAAACATCCACACAATATTTGTGTCTTAAATGTTTACCTTCTTGAGTCAATATTCGAAGTAGCTACACTAGGCAATAATTTTCCCCCGTGACCTAATAAAGATTAGGATCACAATTTGACTTATCTCAACCTCATAATTTTTTTGTGACTAGAGCTTATGAGTAATTCTTTTTATAAATTGACATTTCTATTGAGTTATTTTTCAAAAGTTATGGTTTCAACGTGATATTTTTTTCTCAATTTGTAATGAACTATAATCCTTTTGGTTAATGAAAGAATCTATTAGCAAAGAATCAACAAAACAAACATAATTTATCAAAAAACTCAAGAACAAAAATAATTTATCAAACGACCTAGGTCAATAGCGTTAGTAGGAATGAATCTCTCTAAAAACAAAAAAAGAAATAACATAATTAGAATAATAAATTGACAAGTCTCAAAATTATATTTCCTGTGTGATTTGTGAGCTATTATATAAGGGTAGAATTTACCCAGTACGTATCATTGATAGCGGCTGTAGGTTCCTTAGTCAAGAAAAAAAAATTATAAATTTTAGTGCCTAAAATTTGGCAAAGCTCAAGCTACTAATAGAAAAAAAAAAGAAAAAACAAAGAAAGAGAAAGAAAAGAAAACCGAAGCAAAAAATATTCCCAATGATTATTCCCAACTCAAAGTCCAAGTATGGTAGGGGGACATTTGGCGGTAAGGATCTATGGCTATGGTTGGACAGGTTCTATAATAGGAAGATGTGGTTTCCGTTTCGTTTCATTTTTTATACCTTTTCCAGATCCATAGAGTCCTTTTCTCTTCCCCCTCAAATTATTATATTTTTTTAATTTAAAAAAATTATAATAATACTCTCATACATCGTCGTCGTCGTCATAATTATTATCATCATCATCAATCAAAAATATACACACATTAAAAAATAAAAATTTAAAAAAAAAGGCAAAGAAGGCAAACATAGCTCCAGCGCTCTTTCTCTCTCTTACATTTCCAGCTTTTCTAGAACCTCCGAAATTCTTTTTTCCCGATATTCTCTCTTTCCCAAATCCCAATTTTTCATACGCATTTTGTGAAAACCGAAAACAAACGAAGGTTTGAAAATTTTTTGATTTCTTTTGAACCAATTTTGAATTTTTTTTTTGGTTGGTTGGTTGGTTGGTCTGTTTGGTTTCAATTATTTGATCCGAAGATCAGGAGCTGTAATTTGATTGTTGTTTAGTTAATTAGGGTTTTCGAGAATCTCTTATTTGAAGTCAAAGGGCTATTTGGAGCAATTTTGGAGGAGGAAGAAGAGGAGGAGGAGGAGAAGATGTTACGGGGGATTAACCCGGGAAGGGTTATCAGGGGTGTAGAGGTTAAGGAGAAGGTGAAGTCTTGAATTTTGAAATTGACATATTAAACCGGTGAATGCGAGTGATTGGTTCCCGAGCCAGAGGCTCGGGATTTGGTTTGTTACTGTGATAAGATCTTTAACTTAGAAAGGAGCAATCAATGGCGGCTGTGCCGGGGAATGAGCCGTCGCCGTCGCCGCCGCAAACCACCACCACCACTTCTGCTGCAGAGGATGATCACCATCAGTCTTGTCCTAGTAACCATTATTCGCCACCACCACCAGAGAGTTTTATGCAAAAATTTCGCCTTTATGAGACTCGATCGGTGTGTTATCATTGTCATTTGTTTCTTTTTCTTTTTCTGTTTTTCGGGTGCATATACGGAGTTAAAAGTAAGATCTTTGAGCTTGTTTGATTGATTAAAGAATTCAGATGAAGATCACATCTCTAGCTTATGAGGAGTAATGGGTAGTATTCATTCTTTGTTTGATGTTCTTGTTTGTTAGTTATTTCACTCTGTTTGTTTGATTTTCTTGGTTGTTAGTTATCTCATTCTCTCTGCTTGGTTAGCTGCAATTCACTTCCGTCCGATGATGGATGTAAGCTTTATTTGTAGCGTTAGCTTGGTGCAATTTTTTTTTTTTTTTAAATGGAGAGGTGATATTGTGCTTTGTGTATTTCTAGTCGAGATTAGGTTTCCAGTCTATTACGTGGCAAATGTTATGCTACTGTTTTCCATTGATTGACACCCTACAGTGCTGCCTGGATTACAAGCCGTGTAATGTGATTTTCAAGTTGTGAACCATGCCTCATTTAGAGTTAAAACTTGGTTTGAGTAGTCAATTAATTGTATTTATTCCCTCAAATTTTCACTTGCCTGAAGGTGAAAGCAGTACAGCCATCATGAAGCATAAAGTACAGTTATTAGGCATGTAAATCCGGTACATTGAAATCTGCATTCAGGAATTGAACTGTGTGAATGAATTTGTGCTTTACTCCTGTTAATCTTCTATCTTATTTGCGTCCTTGTCAAAAAATTTTCTGCAGAATTTCTATATGATAGGAAGGGACAAGAGCCGAACACACTGGAGAGTGTTAAAAATTGACAGGTTGGAACCTTCTGAGCTAAACATACGTGAAGATGCTGCAATTTACACTGAGAGGGAATGTTCTGAGCTTTTGAAACGGATAGATGAGGGGAACAGATCTACTGGGGGGCTTAAATTTGTCACTACTTGTTATGGCATCGTTGGTATGATATATCATTGTTTTTCATTCACCAAGGAAGTTCAGTTATCATTGTTGCGAAATTCACCTTGATTCCTTGTTTATAGGATTCGTTAAATTCCTGGGGCCTTATTACATGTTGCTTATAACGCAAAGGAGGCAGATTGGTGCCATTTCTGGTCATAATGTATATTCCATCTCTAAAAGTGAGATAATTCCACTTCCCAATTCTGCTGTCCGGTCCAATATGATGATTAACTATAGGAATGAGAACAGGTTATTTATTTTCCTCTGTCTAAAGGTCTTTTTGTTTTTCCCTGCTTAAATTTGAAAATCATCAATGTGCTTGGAGTGTTACTCTGTATACAGGAGTAGGGGCTTTGTTTGGCGGTAAAGATGTAATTTTTTTAATGTATTATACTTCTAGTTTGAACTTGTTGATTCATCTTGCAACATGCTCTTTAGCATTACTTATGAACAATTTCAGGCAGCAGCTTCAGTTTTTATCCATAAAGATCCAAATATTTTTGTAGCCTCCATTGGGGCTGTTGTGATGATTCCGTATTGGTGTATTTTAGCTGCTACCCAAAACGTTTCACAAACTGGTGGCATGGTTTTTACCTAACATAAACCAATTGCTCATGTTATGTCATGTATATATGCATATATTGTTAAACTGCTAGTGCATATCTAAAATATCCTACAATGATATATATACATTCTTCCTTTGATTGCATTTTTTTATGCTCTCAATAAGGGAATAATTATGGAGTTATCATATGGGTGGTGGCATAATTTTTTTTAATCTCAGTATTGTCCATTTACTCTTCTTCTTTCATCTTTTGTTGTTAATCAGTTCTTTTTTCTTCTTGTTTTTCAATGGTGTAGATACAAAAAGCTTCTATGCATGGTTGATCTTACAAAGGATTTCTTCTTCAGCTACTCATACCATGTTATGAGAAGTCTACAAAAGAATATGTGTGATAATGAGACTGGGAATGTCATTTATGAAACCATGTTTGTTTGGAATGAATTTTTGACTCGTGGAATACGGAATATTCTCCAGAATACTGTTTGGACAGTTGCATTGGTCTATGGCTTTTTCCATCAGGTGAGTTTGGATGTTTCTGAGTGGGGTTCGTCTATGTTGGGTGGGTGGGTGGGTGTGTGTGTTTTTAATTAAATAAATATTTTATATGAACTGGAAAATATGAACTTTATGGGTCTTTGAATTTGATACTAGTTACTGGCTACTGAGACAAAATCTTAGACCTCATATTGGAATGCCATGTTCTTGTTGGCAGCTTCTTTTTTCGCTCATCGTGCAACTATTTAAGGCCCAATTTTGTTAGTTCATGTCTCTGGGCTATCTTTTCATCTTACTGTTTTGCTTTATACACATCCTTTCTTTGCATATATCAAGGGGCATATATGGCTGGTGGACTGAGTGGTTATTGGCATGAGGATAAGAGGGACCTGGCCTCTAGTATCTCTTGTATAATTACTTAAGATCCTCCTGACTGTTTGTGTTGTTGTTTCCCATTTAGTCATTAGATTTTAGTATGCGCTTGTTTAGAATTTTTGTTTTTTGTATGCTCATCCATTTTTTGATGGCTTTATACTTGGTGACTCCAGGCTACGCTGTCTATCTCTGCTCGAGAATTCAGGCTGACTCTCATTGCAAGACGTTCTCGTCATTATGCTGGAACCAGGTTAGATTACAACTGGAATGGTCATTTTGCATAAAAACCTCTGTAGATTCTATATGAAATAAAGAACTTCTTCCTTGCATCTTGGCGTTAACGTAACAATGCAAGATGCCATCCTATTATACTGTTGTCTTATTTTGTTGTATGAATTTAGACGTTCAATCAGTTGAGCTTAGAACGCTACTTCTAAATGATTTAACTGATCAAAAACATCACCAATACTTCCAATTCTGTCATTCACGAAACCTATTGTGTTATGCCTGTATTTGTTGCATTATGTGCTACATAAATGTGTGAACTTGTTGCATTCTCAAACAAGTAATTTGTGCCTTAGGAACCTGATAATGCTAGTACTGATGTTTGGCAAAACTACTCTATTTCTCCCTTGTTTCGTTAGTTTAGTTCCAATATCAACATTTGTGGCATTATTTGGTTAGGATTTAAGGAGCTTGATACCTGATTGTTTGTTTGGCCTCTTTTGCTGAATGTACATTGTAAAATGGTACATTTTAAGTGTAGTATCAGTTAGCTTGGGTTATTCAAATGTGTCCATTTTGCAAATTCAGAATTTTCTGAAAATTAAAAAAGAAAAAGCGAAAATCCATTCATTTTTCTTTGTCATGCAGTTATTATGTACATGTTAAAATGAAAAAAGAATTGGACCAATTCTGTTGTATATGACCTTTCTTTAGGCAAATTGACATTGCATTCTCATAAAAAACTTTAGTTCTGTGCAATCAGGCGGAGTTATGTGATTTAAATATGATTTTGCTCATTTATTGAGAATTCTTGGATAGAAGGATTCCTTTTCTTTGTTATCATTTTCTTTTTTTGGGGTTTGAAATAGCAAACATCCCTAGAGATCTGTATCCATTCAAGAATCAACTAGGCATGCTGCTTGGCCCGTCTTGAATTTATTTTCAATTATTTAATTATTTAGTTAATTCATGTCAATCTTTGCTTTCTTCTTCTTACAAAGTTGGTAATATTGTACAAGTAATCTAGAGTTGGTTTTGCTGTATGGATTTATCAATGTTAACTTGTTTTGCATGAGGAGGTGATTGTTAATATATGTTCTTTAATGGTTTAGATGGCAGTTTATAACAATTTGGTGATTGTTAATATGTGTTCTTTAGTGATTTTGATGGCATTTTATAACAATTTTACTGCTGTGCTGTGATGTAGATATTTGAAACGTGGTGTGAATGAGAATGGCAGGGTCGCAAATGATGTTGAGACTGAACAGATAGTATTTGAGAATGTTCCTGATGGGTTACCTTTGCAATTTAGTTCTGTTGTCCAAAACCGTGGTTCAATCCCACTGTTCTGGTCACAGGAAACTTCACGCTTGAACCTTAAGCCTGACATCATACGTATGTTCTAGGAATTGGATTATCCTTTCACCCCTTAACTTTTTCTCTCTTGCGACATATACATTTCCAGGATCCATACTTCTGTTGTGTTTTTTAATTTTTCGAGTGACATTTTTATTTGTCTCATTTAGTGTCAAGAAGAGATCAGACATACGAGGCTACAAGACTACATTTTGAGAATCTTGTCAGTAGATATGGACATCCTATAATCATCTTAAATTTGATAAAGGTGAGAGGAGTACATGCTTTTGCATTGGAATGAATTTTTGAAGTTCTTAATTTTCTTTTGGAAAGACGCATATTAGACAAAAAGCATTGTATATTATGAAATCTGAAAAGTTTGAGGGTAAAAAAAATTCTGAGAACAGCTTGCCAACTGATGTATTAAATTTGATAATCAACAGACAACTGAGAAGAAGCCTCGAGAATCCATTTTGCGTACTGAGTTTGCCAATGCTATTGAGTATATAAATAAAGATCTCTCAGAAGAGAATCGTCTTAAGTTTCTTCACTGGGACTTGCACAAACATTCCCGAAGGTAGATTGTGTTGTCCATTGTGATTCTCAGTAGTTTGAATGTTTTTATGAATTGTAGATAGGATCTGATTTCCTCTCCTCTATTCCAGCAAAGCTACGAATGTTTTACTCCTTTTGGGCAAAGTGGCTACATATGCATTGACGCTGACAGGTTTCTTCTACTGCCAAGTACCTACAGCCTCACTGTCCGAGGGATGCTTGAAAGGGCCTTCTTCTGAGTGAGTTCACTCCCTTTGATGCTGTGAATTATTTCAAAAAATCTCAAATTTAATGATTTCTTGTTGCACGTAATTTTACAGACTCTAGGAATTACATCAGCCATTTGTGTGTATTCTAATGAATCTTGTCCATTTAGATTTGTTTTTGGTATTTTGCTGGTGTGCTTTGGTTTCTGCTGGGTTTTATCTTTTGAGAGACAAGTACCTTGTAATCTTCCTTTCACTTCATTGTGATACTTTAATGTTGGGTTCCAAGTAAATTTTGTCTTAGTGATGCATGATTTCATGAAATTTTACATCTTCAGATGCCAACTTTATTGTTTTTCAGATCTTCAATTGGAAATCATTAGATTTATGTCTTGAGAAATAGATATTGACTTCTGGAAATTTAGAAGTAGAAAAGGAAACTACTATTTGGATGTTGCTTAAAAGAAGATATCCTTATAAGATAATTTGAGGACACACTTTTGGATTATTATTAGATCTTCACTTAGTAGTTAGTGGAACTGATAAAAAAGGAACTTGTATAAAAATAAGATATAGAGTTAGCCTAAACTGAATTATGGGCTATTATTTATCTGAAGCACTCTTGAAGTTTGGCTGCGGGGGAGGAGCACCACATCGCCACTGGGACTGGATGGTTTTGATTCTTTGAACTCCTAGCATATGCGGCACTTGAGGGCAAAAATAAATTAGGATATGGAGCAAACTTCTTCCTAATTAATTTCATGTTGACTTTCAGTTTCTTAGGTTCATTAGGATTGCTTTTGGAAAATTGGAAGGATAATTTAACGTCTATATAATGCCATTGTGTTTGTCTCTTTGTTCCTTTTCTTTGCATAGCCACTTAGTTCTGAACTTATACTCTGTTTTTCCCCTGAATATGAGGATGATCTCAGTGCAATAATGATTTGTTTGGGGACTCTATACATTTTGTTTCTAAGATTACTGTTTCAGAAATAGGGCTTGGTACAAATGTTTCTCAGCTATTTATTATGTCCTTTAGCTGAAGGAGTTATTCTTTTCATGAAAGGGCACATTTGGCAGAAATTTTCTTCCCTTGTTAAGGTTGACAGTTAATTGAGAGATTTGATAGATACTATTGAGCTTTCATTCTAAGGTTCATTGATTGGTACATTTCTGATATTGCAACCTCTTTTAATAATTCTGTGGCTAGAAATGATTTAACAAAAGAGATTGGTCTTCCTCTTTAATGCAGGGATTCTGTTGACAGTGACATGCCACATTGTGAGATTAAAAATGAAAATCACCATGAGAATGGTTGTTTGAACTTAGAGAAATTGGAGGAAAAATACAGTGCAGGGGATATGGCCAATGGTAGTTCTTTTAGCAAGCCACCTATGTTCCAAAAGGGAGTTCTTAGGACAAATTGCATAGATTGTTTGGATCGTACTAATGTGGCACAATATGCTTACGGGTTGGCTGCCTTGGGACATCAGCTTCAAGGTCTGGGTGTTATAAATTGTACAAAAATAGACCTCGATGATCCTTTGGCTGATGAATTAATGGGCTTCTATGAGAGAATGGGTGATACACTTGCACATCAATACGGTGGCTCGGCTGCTCACAATAAGGTTAGATAACTTGTGATCCTGTTGACAATCACTTACTGTTGTTAGGGTGGTTTGACTCTTTTGCTGCTTCATATTGGAACTGGGGAATATCACCTAGTCCCAGCCTTCATTCTGTATTGGAGTTTTAGATTGAAAGTATTCCTCATTACTCAAATGATTATTGAACCTTCTGACTTTCCTCTTTGAAACTGAGTTCTTGATGCCATTTCACGGTGATGCGCAAAGATTATGGTTCGAATTGTATTTGAAGTGGAAGAATATTTTCTTTGAATTGGTTCTTAGGTAATTAAGCATTAGAAAACTGGAATAATTATGTATCACTGTTTATCTTTTATAAAAGGATCTCTTAGCCATAACTGTGGAACAGAATTTGAGATCGTTATGAGGATGTTGCTAATTTTATTGTCTTGTCTTTCAAGTTTTCTATTAGTTTATGGTATTATCTTGTAAATACAATGAAGCCATTGCTTTTGTTTTCTAACTTGATAATGACCTTAGCCTCCATAATCTATTATCAAGCTGTTAATTGTTGATGAAAATGTTTAGATCATGATCAGGTAATTAAGAGGAGATTTGACACCTTTCATCTGTTAAAGGTGAAATATTTGACTTAAGATAAAATAGTGATGGGATCTGCCAGCTTATATTGTGCCAGAATTCAATTAACTCAGAGGCCCCGTACTCCAATAAGTTGTTTTTTTTTTTTTTTTGTGTGAGAAAGAAGCTTGGAACTTACTTTGCTATTATGCTTTCAAGTGCCTTCATGAAACCTTAATTAGATTATTTTGATCTGAATATTGATTTATTTTTTCCTGCAGATTTTCTCTCAGCGAAGAGGTCAATGGAAAGCTGCAACCCAATCCCAAGAATTCTTTAGAACCTTACAGCGTTATTATAGCAATGCATACATGGATGCAGAGAAGCAAAATGCCATTAATATGTGAGTCAAATTCAGTTACATCTTATACCTAGTTTTTGCTGGGGGTTTTTCTTTCCATCTTATTAATAACTTAAATTGATATCCTGCATGGATTTTGCATGACCTGGCTAAAATGAGGTTTTTGTACATGGGTTACTAGGGCCATGTTTGGACAAGCCATTTTTGTTTGCAAATGAGTAAAAAGTTAACTTTTCTCAAACAAAAATCAACTATCCAAACACATTTTTAATTCAAAATTTAAAATTCAAATTTTCCCACTCAAATTCCTCTCACATAATTTAAAAAAATTTTCCCTCTTATTTTTCCCTCCAAAATACTTTTTCTGTCAAAAAATACCCACCAAAATTTTCACACATTCCAATACAACTTTTCTCAAATATATCACATTCCAAACGGAGCCCTAGGATTTGTGTATTATTTTAGTTATGCTAGAATTTTTTCTTCTTCCATTTATTAATCGCGTTCCTTCAATCCTCATATTGGAAAATGACATTTTGTAGATTCTTGGGGCATTTTCAGCCTGAACCAGGCAAACCTGAAGTGTGGGAGCTGGATCCTTACCAGTATTACAAGTCAATTAGGAATGGGAAATCAAGTCTTGATGAAAATGGAAGGTATGCTTATATCTAAATATAAGGTCAAACTGAAAAAATGTTGGTGTACAGAATTTGCACCTGTTAGCTTTGTGAATTCTTTGACTGCTCAATGCTAGAGCACCTTTACTTTCCACATGAACTTTCATGGGGTTCAAATATGTGATTAGTTCCTTTAAGTTGATGAGATTCTTATGATATCCTCTTTCAATGTAGGTTACTTTTTAAAAGATCATTATCAGATGGGAATGTTTTGCGCGAAAGCTGCACTCCCATAGCCACCTCAAACATGAAAAAAGATTATTCTAATTCTGATTTATCTGATACACCTGAAGAAGGAAGCAAAGTTCTATCTGAATCAACACCAGATATGCCAACTTGTGAAAGTGTTTTAACATATCCAAGGTGCTTAACTTTATTTCTTATTTGACTAAATAAGCTGTGTTGTTATCTCTTGAGGGCAAAAGTTTTGATTGAACTGGAAAGTGCTCTGCGAGTGGTTGCAAGTTCTTGCAAAATATTAACTTCCACTAATTTTTAGTGTTTTTATTTTTTATTTTTTTGGTCCTGACGGTTTGTCTTTTGATTATCTGTCACACTTCCTCTTCTAGTGGCATTTCTATCCCTTTCTCTCCGCTCTTTTTATAAGCACATGTAATTTATAGTTTTGACTCAAGCTGTCTTGTTAATTTTACTTTTGCAGGTATACTCCCTCTATGCCAGCCAGGGAGCTTTTTGTAGATGCACCGAGAGACAGGGATCTGGAGCATGAAACTAGTGATGCTATTGATTCTTCAAATTTTGTCGATTTGGATTGGCTCTCTTCCTCTGGAAATTCATGTGAAGAAGAGTTTTTGGAGAGGTAATTGTTTAATATTTTTGTTTTTTTGAATTAGTTGAGAACTCAATACTTGATTGAGGTTGTTGATTTTTCTTTAATTAATTCTTGTACAGAGAGAGCGTTAATGTGGCAGTTTGGACTTGGTCGAATATCTTCATTGATAGATGAATACTATAATACCTTTTTTTAACAAATTACAAGAAAATTTTCCAAATAATGAGGCCCCAAGTTATTTTATTCTGTGGTTAGTACTTATTTAAAGTTAGTTGAAAGAGGTGTGATGTATTGGATAAGTATTCTAGTTACCTGGGAAAAAAAAGATTGTACTGTGGTTGCAGAAATGTGTAGACTTAAAACTTTGAGGGCTCAATAATGTGCCACAAAACCTGGCATAGGCCATTTGGTGTAACACTTTTGAAATTAGTCTCTCTCGTAACTTTCCTTAGACCTCAATGCAGCAATGGAGCTAGTCGTTATTCACTATATTTTTTTTTTTCTGATTTTGGTATAAAATTATTTTGATCAACCTAAACAGAGAGATGTTACAATGATCCTTTTCTTTTTGATTGGAGACCTTTCAAACTTGTAATGACAAATTAGTAGGCTCTGTATGACATAACAAACCAGCTGCATGTTCCATTGTTCTATATTGTGCATATTTCTTTTTGGAAGCACTTTGTAGGAATATAGTTTTACCTGTCCCACAATGAAAAGCATAGTAACTTGAGTCCTCTATCTCAGGTCTGAACCTGTTGAAAATTAAAATAATACAGTGATGCTTCCGAACAGAGGAAGTTTCATTTTTGGTGTCCTGTATTTATTTTAATTGGTTGCTTCCATTCTTCTGTATATCCTGTCCTCAACTGCATAACTCTGACTTAAGGCTTCAGGGAATACCGTACTGCCTACCCTACAGTAGCTATTGATTTTTTTCTCTCTTTTTTTTTTTTTTGGTTCTCTCTAATCCTTAGAATGCTGGAAAGTACAGTTACATGGTCCTTGCTTTATAGTTATGAACGTGATAATAATAAATGATCATCAATTTAAAAAAAAAAAAACTCAAATAGTTAATTTGCAGTACTTACTTCTGTGTGCATATATCATCATCTCTGTGATGCTTGATTTTCATGTTGATACTCAGGCCGCTTCATATATGGCTGTTTTTTTCCTCTTTGAACATAGCCTTGTACTAAGAGAGTATGTGGTGGCCTCACTGATCTTGGGCATGCAACATGGCTTGATTGACAATTATATTGATGTGTTGTTGACAATTTCACGTGTCTCCTGGCTAAGAAACCAAGATTGCTTTACTATGATTACCTGTGGTAGTTTGTTCTTGCGAGTAATTTTCTCTATTCTGGTTTTGGAGAGAGACTGAAGTTGTTATTCTTGTTTCTATGACTGTAGATCAATGCTTACATCTCCAATTGCCGGTCTCTCTTCAGAAAACGTTGTAAACGAATTGGCAGGGGAATCAACCCCATCTGTGAGTGATTGTGGATCTAGCGTGAAGGTTAGCATGCTTTCTTTCCAAGCACAACATATTGTTATTGAAATTGAAGGCATGTAACTACTTTAGCTGTGAAAAAGGGATACATAGCTTTCAAATGTTCAATTGAATGAAGTTAAAATGCTTCCAATTATTTTTAATTTTTTTTTCAATGCATACTCTTGAAAAGAAAAAAGAGTGTCCTCTTAAGTTATGTAGAAGGATTTGCTGCAAGTCATTGATCGCAGAGGCTAGGAAATTTGGGAAGCACAACAATAGATTTGAACCTTCGTTTTGAAACAAGATTCATGTGGCTATTTGATAAATTGGCGGAAAAGTTTTCTTTAGTTTATATTTCAAAAAGGGAGACAAAAGAACTGTAAAATAAAGAAATTTCTTTGAACCTGCCCATATCATAACTGTTTAATATCCAAGTTATGGATATCTTACTTGTCCTACATTTTCATTTGTTTTTAGCATATGTACAAGGACACCCATGTCATGAAATTTCACAGATGGATAGTTTATTGTCAATCTGTTTGCTCCTTAATAGACTGGAATCTTTTAGTGGTTTGACAATGGCATTTTATTTTAGTTAGATGCTATTTTGTTAGTCTTTCCTAATGGATGTTTATATGTTTGTGCTTGTGTACAGGGTAGGGACAATACTGGAACTGAGTTGCCATATGATGATAGCTATAGTAATGAAGTTGCTGAGGAATTTTCTGACAGTTTTGTACGTTGGGTGAACTGTGGAGAGACACTCTGTCATTGAGCTCCTTGTGGTGTATCCGGGCATCAGTATATGTATTTTGCAGGTCTAATTAGAGATGCTGGTCGGTGAATGGAAGAGGGAAGGGAAGGAAAGGGAAGGAAAGGATTTTTTCTTTTCTTTTCTTTTTTTTATTTTTGGGTTTATTGTGGGATGGGTTTGTTGTGGGGAGAAGGTAGGGGGGGTAGTAGGTGTGCAAAGGGCAGGCCTGGAGAAATGAGAAAAAGGAGTAGCTGTTGTGCCTGCTTTACTTTGGTATGTTTTCTGGATGGTAATCCTCTTCGCCCACGTTTCTGATTTGCCACATTCTTTCGACCATGAAAACTATGGTCGAAGCCTGATACCATAGTATAAATGAGTAAATAGCCATCAACAGTTTTAAGATTCTTTGGGAGCTCTTTCTCTTCGAGTTTTGTAGTTATTTTCTCCAACTAATTTCTTGGTACTCTATAGGTTTTAGTGTTGTAAATATGTTCCAACAACTCACGGGAGCTCCTACGTTTCAGCTTTAGGGCATTGATTTGTTTTCTCATTTGTTTTACGTCTGAACTTATCAAAAATTGATCTTGCAAATAAGTACTATTTTTTAACTATACATACATATCTACCCATCTTTCGTTTCAGTTGTCTGAACCCTTAACTATGACTCTTTTGGTTCTTTCTTTCCCTGATTACTTTCTCAAGTAATGGTAAAAGGGTAAAAATTCTTGTAGTGTGAATGTTTGGAATTCTATAATTTTCAGGACTTGTAAGTTCCAACATAGGCTTTCATAAAGCATTCCATGCATGCGTTTTAAGGGTTAGCACCCTAAAGGCCATCAGCAGTTGCCGGTTATTCTGGATCTTTGTCCAGCATTTGCCTGTTCCATATATTACTAGTCCTGAGTCAACGAGGATATTTGTTCTTTGTTTTTTTCGATCCTACAGCATGTAGACAATCAACCCAAGGTTCATTTGCAATCCTTGTTGAAAGTTTTGCACAGTTGCCTCCTTAGAAGTAATATCTTCCACTTAAAAAAGGATAAAAGCCTTTGAACAAATAGCCCCCAAACATCTCCTCCCCTAAATAGCTAAGCAGCCTGACATCAAGAAGCGAGCAAAAAACAAAAAAGTTAAAAAAGGCAAGAGTTCGAAGCCATGGACGTCTAGAAGCAGGACAAAAAAAATAAGGGTCTAAAGCAAAGAGTCCAAGCCGACAAGGAAATAAAACATTAAAAAAATCTACAACAGAGAGACAATAGCTGCCAAGGAAATTAAAAAAAAAAAAATCTCAGAAATCAACTCTAAATCAAATTTTGAAAAATCAATTTCAATATTGTACGAAGACAAAGCAAAATATCAATATTTTTTAAATTTTTTACAAAATCTACAATATTCTAATAAATAAATCGAAACCAGTGGGGCAGTGTTTTTTTCTGGTTAATTTTGTCCATGGGCAAAGTATTAAATGATTGTTGTTGTGAACACACAAACCTGGAGTCAACAATTACTTTCTTCCAAATTTTGAAACATGGGAATCAATCACATAATCCTCCAAAACACAAGAATCGCGCATTAAGGCATAGGGTAAAACTCGTTCTACAACATTTGATCTTTAAATTCCTTTTAGCAAACAAATAGAGATGTTCCTCCTTGTCGCATGCTTAGCCAAGAATGGGGAATATGCGAGCAATATTCTCCAATGGTACTGAATCTGAAGCATTTTTCTTAAGCTCTGGATGGTTGAACTCATTGCAAGGAAGGGTAATAAGTTGCTTCCCATGGCCCTTCTCCACAACCCAACCGGAGTTTGTTACGTGGTGCTCAAGAAACTTGTCCAAGGATAGACCCTCTATGTTGATGGCCTGAAAGCACAGTAATGTGAGCTTTCAACGTGCAGCAATTTGTAATTTAAAATTAGTTGACAAACAGGGAGAAACAAGGATGAAGAAGCTTTCACACAACATGCATTTAAAGAGGGAGACAAAACAACAAATATAACAAGGATGTAAAAGTTTCACACAAGTGGTGGAATTCGAATCCCAAAGCAGTCTTCAAAAGGAACTAATCAGGAACTCCTATGTAGAAGTATGTGTAATGATAGCAACAACACATTACAGGATAAGGGATATGTCCATTATACTTTTCAGCAACTCAGGCATATGACTAAGCACTTGGATGACATAATCTAAAGTTTATCTGTCTTGTGCATACAAGAAAGACTTGCAAATGCTGAAACATCACTAGAAAATGTATTAAGCAATTTCCAGGTCAGAGAACCATACCTCAGCAAGAACAGACCTTGGAACTGTTCGGTAAGTGAGTGAAAGGACATGAATTGCATATGCTTGAATTGCCTGTTCAAAACCTGCAGTCATCTACCCGTTAGTACAAATAGTACAAATGAGAAGTTCTAGAACAGAAAGAACGAGCAAAAGGGGGCTCACAAGAGGACATAGATACAAGACTTGCCCCAAAAAAAGTAGATCATAACAGCAAAAAGGACTTGTTAAAATTATTCTAAACCAGACAGAAATGGCTTCACGTTTATCAACATGTAACTGCTCCATATGCTGATCAAATGTACCACTAAGCAATGACTATTGTGCAACAAGCAGCCAAGCAGATTTTAAAGCACCTGGAACAACTTCTACCAAATGCCGGCTCCTGGCAGCTTCATCCCAGAACTGACGGAATCTTGCAGTCTGCAGTTGAAATAGAACTAAAATGAAGAGGTCTGTAATCCATAAGATTCAACTATATATCATGGATTAAGGCCAAAAATGTACCTCCAAGTAGTGGGAGAGCACAATTAGTGTCTTGAATTGTTCCTCCATTTGCTAAAATCCAAATGAGATAAATAAATCATGAAAAAGTGGAGAATAAAAGAATAGTAACCATTTAAGAATGATCACATCATGCTTATTTTGAAGGAAAAAGCAACAAAAACTGTAAAGATTCCATCTCCTCGTTGGCATGTTTCCTATTAATCCTACAATAATTTTTTTTTACAATGGTACACCAATAAAATGCAGAAAAAAGAACTAAACCAACCTCATGCTTGCTACAATAAATTTCTAGGTCCCAAGCAAGAGAATAGTAGCAATATTCACAAATTATCTGAAACTTTGCGAAGGAACAGCAAAATCTCAAAGGCCAATAGAACAATCAAAGTTTCAATAAAAACCTGGTCATAATGACAAAGTTTCAAATTTTTCCAGAAAGAAATAAATCATTAAACACAACATAGTTTATAGATGTGAGTTCGAAATTTTCAAGCCAGAACACAATACTTTATAGGGCACTTCCAAAATTTACTAATTGATAACACTGAAGATTAAATAAAACTCAAAATCACTTTCACGAGCTGGCAAGGCTGTATTTTTATTATACTACTCTATTTTACACACACACACGAAAAAAAACACCCACAAATCTTTTCCAATGCAAAAATGTTAAACACTAGAAAAAAAAAGGATCCAAAGTGATACGTTGTTAAAAGAAGGTACATACCACTCGTTCAGGAATTAAAAATAAACAAAGACTGAAATCAGGAGCTGGCATTGCCATGAGTGCCTGTTCAAGTACAAAAATAAAAAATAAAACAAATTATTAAGAATTCCCTACACTTCCACATTAGCCGCCACAAAAAAAAAAAATAAAAGAAAAATAGAAAGAAAAAGAGACACACAAACACAGATTCTCTACCTTAATCAAAATACGAGCAACAATCTGAGTACTCATCCGCTCCGGCTCAAACTACAAACCCACAAAGAAATTATTTGTTTCTAATGAGTTCATTAACATAAAAATCAGTCCTTTAGAACAAAAAAATAAAAAAAAAATCTACAAATCAATGTTCACATTTTCCAAGATTTTTTTTTTTGGGTGGTGGTTATACGGGAAAAAAAGGACAAAGTAGCGCATGAAATTAGAAATGGAGCTGCACTGACCTGATAAAGACGGAGGAGGCCAAGGTTAGCGTCCAAGTTGTAAGTTTGGGACGAAACCTAATTTCAGAAATTCAAATTAAAATGAATCAATCATTATCTCGCATTAAATTAACGAAAGAATTAATTTTTATCCATCCACATTTAATTCCACTTGTGTAGTAAGAAGCATACCTGTTCATTGACGAAATTTTCGAGATCGGGGAGGATGTCCGGGTTGTAGGGATTGACTGCTATGAGCTGCTCCACCGTATACGACATCGTCGACGATGACGGCGGCTTTTGCCCACCATTCATTTCTCTTCCCATCTCAAATTATCACGCAGACTGAAAGAACCTGAACTACAATTATCTGCTAGAGTGTAGTGTGTGTGTGTGTGTGTGTGAGAGAGAGAGAGAGAGCCGTGTTTATGGTTTCAGTTCTGAGTGTGAAAGAGTGTCATGGTCTGAGAATCACATTGGGAAGAAATTAGGGCTGCAGAGAGAAACTGAAAATTTGAGAAGACTCATTTGCCCTTCTTGATTGTTTTTTTTTCTCAGGATGGTAACGTGACCCTAAGAAAATAAATAAAGTTTAATCATTCAAAATGAATGCTAAAAATATAATAAAAAATTCGTTTACATTATTTAAGACCAAAAAATGTAATAATTCATATTTTTTATATGAATAATGATGCCATTTTCACAGTGAAAAATGATTATAAAAAAAAACACAAAATTAAGCACTCCAGACACTAAAGCAATGAAAGATGAATTCAATAACTCAGCATTTGTCATTCCTGTGCTACATTCTGTACAATGGTTGGCTGGATGGATTTAGATTGTACAAAGAAACGTTTTTTAAGTGTTACAAATGCAACAGATTTGATATCAAGTTCCAACCCGTCCAAGTTTTTTTGTCACAAGGAGAGACAAAATTGAGCTCAAACATTTCCCTGGAAGCATTTTCACCAGTTTCACAGAACCCTACAAGTTTTGCAACAATTTCAGCACTGTCCTTTATGTGTTGCATGTTCAGAGGGTCTGTCCACAGTTTGTTGACAAGTTGCAGCCTCCTCTTGGGTTTCCCTTTCCCTTCTGGTGGGATGTTCCATTTCAAGTAGAGCAACTCCCTTTCTTCTGCAGTCAGCTTCGTGCTTACTCTCTTTGCTAGATACTCCCTCTCTTGCTTAAGGGCCCTGATGCTGCATTCAAAACCAAGCCATTGGAACGTAACATAAAACCTGGATTGATTCAGCACATATAGTTGGAAATTGTTGAGTAGATTATGCGTTTGAATTACCTTGATGATACAAAGCTAGCGGGATCATCACCTAGAAGTGCTGGGCTGGCATTGCCGAGATCTGCTAAATGCTGCTCCAACCATGTCAGCCTTCTTAGTTCCACTTCCATATATATCTGATCACAAGGATCCCCCTTAAACAAGAAGTAAAATTGAGTGCGATGCACAATTGACACATGGCACAAATGCCACAACATGACAATTTGCTTCCTTTGTTCTTCAAACACCAATTGCCATGACCTAGGAGATTCTTCGATTGCATCAGATTCATCAGTTGCAGACTCATTTGCCTCCATTTGCAACACCTGATGCATATGCATAAAGAGAAGATGGGACTTATTTAGCAAGACTGCAGAGTAACATTTTAGGATTTTCACAGACTAGTGCAAAATCATATTTCGAGAATTAGAATTTAAAATTTAAAACCATATGTGTATCAGAACAGAATAGATGATTCAGGAAAATGCAATGTCAAGTTCAAAAATATGATTGATAATTCAATCCAAGAATTCAGTACATTTGCAGTAAAATAGAGTAGAAGTGACTTCGACAATATTAGCTCTTAATCATATGCGCCTAGAAATATGAAACGTTATGCAGAATGTCTTCCATGACACAATATTTACTCAGATTTCAAGGCTTGGATACTAATACTTGCATAGGTGCTGCTTCACTAACACATAAACCGAAAAATAGGAAATAGAAGTTGTCATTTAAAGATCTCCTTCCAGGAAGAACAGAGATCATAAAAGATTTTGTTTTCAGAAAAACAACTGCAACAGGCAATTCTCATTATATGCTACCAGCAGATACTTCAGAAAATAATTCATTCTTAAGATGATAAAACAATATCCTGCAAAGACATTTTCAATTTTAAGTGACTTATATCAAAACCGTGTTTCTGTGAACAAGAAATGGGAAGTGAAAGAATGCAGACATGTTGATAGACCAATAAACTTCTCTTGTACCTCCTCTACCCCCATTTTCATGTTCAATATGGATTTCATAGCTGAATTCTTCTCAATTGAAGGGATAAAAAGAAAATTATAAGAAAAGCCTATCTACTGGTCTCACCTGGCAAACCAAAAGCTGTTTCTGGTATTGTAGCTTCGCAACCCGTTCTTTTAGCTCTGTAACATAAGCTTTTATACTCCGAATGTTCTCCTCAGCCGCTTTCTTAAACATTTTTTGCATCTTCTTAACATCAACAGAATTTGACTGCTTTACCACAGGGGTAACAGGCCCCACTGATGGGGTATTGTTAGTTCTGCTGGTGTGAGGAGTGCTACCTCGCAGGTAGAAGGCATCATTAACAGACGGTACATTGTTACTGTCTGGGGCTCTATTCTCACTTCCAGGTTCCACCATCTTACAAGAGGAAGAATTGGGTGAGCATGGAGATCTAATTATATTTGGCATGTTGGTGGCATTGCTCAGCGAAAATGGAAGTACTTTCTTCTTTTTTAGTGAAGTCCTGAAATCAGGAGTCTCCTCACCACTTGGAAAACACATGACTAAATTGTCTATTGATCTCTGAACATTCTGAAGCTTTTCTTCAAGAGATGATATATTACTCTCTTGAGAGTCCAAACGAGCGATCTCTTCTTTCAAACTACCTTTGTCTTTTATATCAATCTTTTCTGGAATACAACTGAAAGCCTGCATGTCCTTGATTTCTAAAAGCAGCTTTGCAATTGATTCAGTAGCATCTTGACTGCCAAGTCTGTGAGAAGCAACCTCCTTATGAAGTAATTCAAGTGCGCGGTTGGCTTCTTCCCCTAGCTGCCTTTGCCTCATCTCAAGCTTCCGAATCTCATGCACAAGCATGGATGATGAAGTGGCAGATTGTCTAACCACTGACTGCCTCCCAATTATCTTCCTTGGCTTGATTCTCGGAGAAGGTCCTTCAGAAATTGCTTCATTCTCAGCACTAAAAGAAAGACATTTAACTACTTGACGAGACGGCCCATGATAATTTGACTCCTGAAACAAGCATAGATCCAAGTCAATTTACTGATTTTTGGGACAGTGAACCCCTTTCTTTCCACGCTCCCAAGGGAAAAGAGAAAGAGACAGGAAGTAAATAAAATTGTTTCATCTTACCTTTGGTTCCTTGTGTGCTCTTCTTTCTAACTCAAGCTGGGATTCTGCAATGTCTCTTTGGCGTTTAAGTTCATTCATTTCTATCTCCATCTGCATTTAAAACTTTTCTATTAGAACACGATCAGAATTAAAAGTTGTAAACTATTGCCATATCCACTTCACAACAATTTCTATTGCAACAAAAATCTGGAATAATAACGTGATTATTTTGAACCTCAGCAAGCAGAACTTGCAATAAGATAGAAGACTGGTGCAAGTAAATTTTTGTAGTAGTATATGAAAAATAGTACAAGGCAATATATTACAGTTCTCTAAAATGCTAGAGGCACTTGCAAGACATTCTAGTTTATAGTGTTATATAACAAAGTTCATGATACCAAAATTAAAATTAAAATTGGAAATCCACTAAATCCTTCTCATAATACATAGTAAGAAATCAATGTTCATTATACAATAAGCCAAAAGCATCTAATCATGCGTTGCTAAAATTGAATATCTACAGTGAAAAGCTCTTACTACTCTACCTGCTGAATTTTCAGTTCCTTTTCCATCAGTAAGGACCTTAATGTTGAGGAGCCAAAAGGCTCAGGACTTTGGCGCTCTGCTTCAAGCCTTGTGATTTGTTCCTGCAAATGCTTCACTAATTGCTTCTCTGGAACCACCTGAAAAGAACAAATTTGTTTTAACGTTTGGAAACTATGAAGTTTTGTACAAATAAAAGAAAAAATCTCAATAAGCAACAAAATATAAAATTATATTTTTAGTACAATTAATGCTTAGCATCAAATAACTCTGCTTACATACCAGATTTACTTGTGCACTATTTGTCACTTCTTTTGCATTAGTAGCAAAAGAGAGAGTATTCCGCGATTGTTCCACATGACTCAGAGCAGGACTCATGGTACATATTATTGCTGTACGCGAATTTCCCCCAAGAGAAGACTGTAATATTCTTGTGAGTTTTGAGTCCCTGTATGGGATGTGACCACTCCTCTTGCCACCACTGAATAATGCAAAAAAGCAGGTTATATTGGATTTATTCCATTTCTACAGACTCTAGTTCCACAAACAAAGACATACTCATCAATCATCATGCAGCAATAAGAAGAGCTTGAAATGTCACGGAAGTTTCTGCATAGGGTAAATGACGAAATCATACAGAAATGTTCCGTAACTAATAAACAAGTTTCCATCCATCAGCCTCTACCTCAGCTTCCTAATTACAGTTGTCAAAGTCAGCAAGCTCCTATTAATGTGGCTCCCTTCCTTCAACCTTGTACCATCTGCATTTGTTTGAGTAGCACGTTCACTTCCAGCAAGATCAACGAGATACTGCAAGATTTCAGAGTTCTAGGTAAAGTAACTATGAAGTAATCTGCAGAAGAAACTTCCCAATCAAGGGGAACAAATACATACCAAACTCGCCAACAATGATTTCATACACCCTGAATTTTCCCGAAGACTACTCTCAATGGTCTGTATAAAAAGAGAAACAACAATACATAATGAGATTTTTAGACACTTCAAGCATGATAAAGATGGACATCATTTTGTTTAAAGGTTTCAAAAAGAGAAAGACAGCAACTGGCCAATGGATCAGCAAAACAAAAGTGATGTTGGAACACATTGACCTATAAAATAATGGATTTGATAAATGGTATATGAATTTTAACATATCAGGGAGAATGGATGAGAATTCTTTTAGACATTTGGCAACAAAAAGAGAAAAAGAAAAAAGAAAAAAATTGCAAATTGCTCAAAAATGCTTGCTCTACCTACAGATGAGGCCAATATAACAACACAGTACAACTTACCAGCTTAATTATCTGATGTGATCTTGAGCTTTTATCATTAAGTGCAGTCTCTCCTACTTGTCTCTGAGCTGCAAATAAAACATAGAGGATTTGAAGGATCAGAAGTAACTTCAAGTTTGCATTCGCTACCAATGCGGATGATCAAGGAGAAGTGGAAAATTGCCAAATGATAATAATAATAAATAAAAAAACACAGATTATTTCCACATATTAGTTGCAATCATAGGACAGGAAATTTTGTACACTTATATCAGACTCCTACCTTCACAAAAACCAATTAAGTGCCGTAAGTGTTGGGCATCCTTTACAGCTTCCTCGGTTTGTTTCTCCACAATAGTGCCTTTCTGTATTTAGAAGGATTAAAAAAGCACAACTGAAAACTTGCTTTAATGAAAAATAGAATCAGCAAATGATCTCACTCACCTCAGGATCATCCAAAAGCCGAAGGGAGCCTGAATCACGGTTCAAAAGGTCAACCACAGTTTCATTGTAGATCTCAAGAGCTGAAAACTTAAGCACAAATTCTCTTTCTGGCGTCTAGGAAATGCAATAAAAATATGGTCAACATATGTAGAGGAAAAATTCACTTTAACTTTTTCACAGAATCTCCTGCTGCTACAATATGCATATTTACAGAAACGCCAAACAAAGAAAAAGTAACTTACAATAGTAATATGCTCATAAATGTCCATGATGGCATTTTCAGTTATCCCCCTCATGGTAAATGTCTTGCCACTACTAGTCTGCCCATAAGCAAATATTGTTGCTGCAAGTGAACCCAGATCTCATGAAATGGAGGACATGGATGCAAACCCAACAATGCAAGCAAGAAGTTCATTTTTTGACCAAGGATCCTCAAATAACATTGATGTGGCTTTACTAAATTACAGCCATCAGTATTATGCATCATAAGCTTCAGCTCTAGCAACAGAGAGTACTATGTGATTTAGCTCTTGCTTTTTTCCATTTCCACCTTCATATGTGCATAACTATGAGAGAGATTTTGTTAATTATCATCACATCCTCAAGAAACAAGAGTGCGTGTCTGTAAGCATTGTCCAAAACTGTGAAAAACTTACCACTTTTGGATCTTAGGTTTTTTATTAGAATACAAGATAAAACACAAAGAAAATCCTCTTGAAAATCTTGATAGCAATATTCAAGTACCTAAAAGAGCTAGCTTCACATTTTTTATGGCTTGGCCTCTTTATGACAAGATATTGGCACATAGACCCTTCTATACTTTGAGAAGGAGAATTGATATATGACCTATCTGAAGCTGCTACTGGAAAAATAGTTATAATTCATTGGTTGATTGTATCATTAATAATTTCCCCACTTTTTCTTGTTACAAGGCGACTTATCATGAAGGCATGGTAGAAACAGAAACAGTGGAAGACTTCATACAAGGCTAACATATCCTCTCTATTAATTAATGGTTCTCTTAGTTAAAATTAGTAGCTGCTGCCAGGTCCAATTTTTACAGTTTAGACCCAAAACCACAACATCACTAACCTCCAAGCAAACCTTTAAAATAAAATAAAATAAAATAAAAGCATTCTGCATACTTAAAGTTTCCATGCAATTTATAGAAATGTTCATTCAAGTCTTTAATCTACTGACGAGTAGTGAATAACAAATCTACCCGAAACCTTCTATCGAAGTGAAAATCCAATCACTTCTCGTTTCTAATAAAATGGGGCCTATTCAAGATTATCAGAGAGAGAGAACTGGAAGTGGAAGGATGTATATTCTACTCTAATAGTAATTTGCACTGGTAAAGCTCACACAGCCACTGTCATAATATTCAACAAGCTGGTATACGCATTTTTCTGAGGGTTAACAGTTAAAAACTTCAAACTCCAATTCTTAAAGCTAAAGCCTAGATAATAAAACATATTTCAGAATACACATTACCATTAATTCCACTTAGAATGGAGAGAGCTACATCTCTAGCCCCTTCTTCATAAACTTTCTGATTCGAGCAGGACAGATCAAAAACTTTATCTGCACAAGTCAAACAGAAAAATAAATTAATGTTTGGAAAATGATATCATCAAAAGATATTATTTGAGTCAGTTGCCATACCAAATGTATATGGTCCAATAGGTCTTTCATGACTCAAATTCTTAGAAGTGATTTTATGTTCATCAGTAAATTCCCAGGCAATAAGATCATAAGCAGCCTGCTCTTTTGCGCTGAGTGGCCTGACCCTAACAGTCACAAGCATCTTCTCCTCACGAGGTTTTGGACCGCCTCCAGGCGTACATGAAGGAGTTCTTCTTATCTTTGAAGATGGTGTTACTGGGGTCCCAAACTTCATTTTGACCAGTTATTTATGACTTTCTCTGCAAAATCATTACAAAATATAAAAAATAATGCATCTTTTGTACCATAACACCAGTGGAAAATCATAAGAACAAAAAGGCTACTCACATTCTTGTAATCATAACAGGAAATAGGGCCTTATTTCTCAGAAAAAAAATAGTTCAAAAATGTTCAATGGAAACCCCAAAAAAAAAAATCTTTACCATTTTCCGGAACTAAAACAGAAGAAGGAAACCAAGAGGGGAACCACTTCAGAAATTCAATTGCAACTGGTTCAAGAAGCGAAAGAAAATCTTTCCCCAAAAAAAAAAAAAAAAAAAAAAGTACACTAGAGATTCTAAGAAATATAAATCACCAAGAAAACCCCAGAAAATCACAAACGCAGTAAACATTGTTAGCACTAACTTGAAAACACGAACCCAAATGAAAATAGACACTCAGATATCAAATATTCTAGAACCCAGTTAAAAAAAAATCTCAACCAAATTGGGTGCATTTGACTCACAGTAGAAATCAGTCCACCAAGTTCTTGAAAATGGAAAGAGCATGAAAAGTCTCCAACTTTCATAAAAAGACAGTGATATTCTTCTTCAGGATAGTTCGAAAATGGAAGGGGGTGGAGGGAAAGAGCTTCTGAAGAAGGAAACTGGGTTCTTGTTGGTTCTAATTTGGGGATAGTGGGGCATGGCAAGGCAATAACGGCTAGTTTTACTGATCAATTAATTAATATTTTCCGTTCCCGTGTAATGCGCTCACCTGAAACATTATCCAGTCCGGTTGAGCCGAGCGGCCCATTTTCATGTGTACTCAATCCGGTCTTAGTTCTTACAACAATTTTCATGGTTTTTTTTCCCCAATTTCAGTTAGAACTTTTGAAATTTTAACTCAGTTCTTTTTGTCGTATAAATTTTTTTTGTTATTTTTGTTATATAAAATAATAAAATCTAGTTATTATCATACAAAAAGTGTATGTAGATAATACATACAACACTATAAGTATTACTTTGTTATGTGATAATTATTACAGAGTTTATGCTGTTTTATTAAAATAGTGAACACGTTATTATACACCGAAAAGATTGTAATTTTATTTGAAATATTTTTGTGAGATTTTTAAATTCGATGATATCGAAAAATTATCATTACTCAATATAAAATTTTTAAAATTTTGAAAGAGCTCTTTCTAAGATTCTATTGTATTATGACGGGAAAAAAAATCTATTGTATCAAAATTTCACCCCCTTTTTTTGGGTTCATTATGTACATAAATGTTTTTGGGAAACGTTAAAAATGGTATTTTATTCACAAGATTTGCACTTATTGTTCTTACATGACTAGTGCTGATCTAACAGAGAATCTACTCAAAAATTATGTTAGGACATGCATCCATATTTCAAAATGTGTCCAACTCATCTCTATCACTTCGTTGATGAATGCAAATCTAATGCAACTCATCTCCTTCAGATGTTCATGTCATGTGTAAGCATATAGTAGTACTATTTTTAATCATAAAATTTACATGCTAAATATTGAGTGCAGTGGCTGCATTGGTTGGAACTAATTTTTAAGTTCAACAATAACTTGAGTATATCATCACTTCTATTGTAATTTTAATAAGAGTAATGATGTTTATAATAAAAAATATAACCATTTCTCTATTGATGTAACATTAAAATAACATAATATTCAAAATAAATGACATGCATATGTAGGTGTCACATTTGTTAAAAAAGTTTACAATAAATTTTTTATGTATTATTACTCTTTTAATAAGTTGTATCCTACAAGGCAAGGATTATTACAACATTTTTAGTTTTATTTTTTTGGGTATCATATGCCAAATTTTATATTATTATAATATAGAGTAATGATAGAGATAGTGACAAATCATAATGACTAACGTGGCAATCATGAAAAGATAAAATTATTCTTCCATATTTCTTACAAGACACAAAATAATGAGTGATAATTTTATCTTTTCATAATTGTCACGTTAGTCAATATAATCTGTCACTATCTCAATCGTTACTCTATAATATATTCACTTCCTCAATTGAGCCATTAAAGGGTTAAAAAAAGAGAATTCATCTCTAAACCAACGAAATGCACTAATACTTAATACATGCTAAATTTATAAACATTAGTGTCGTGGACATTAATTATCCTTGCAATGTTAGAGCCAGATCAAATAGGATCATATTGAACCTTGTCATCATAGGTTACTATGAATTCAAACCAATTTACACAAAAAGTGGGGGATCATATAGTCGAATTCCCAATTGTTTTTCGTTTTATTTTAACTTTTGAGATTTTAAAACAATTTTACGAAAGTTACAAACATTAAACGAGATTTTTTTGAGGGCACTCTTATTTATTTTTTTTTCACCAAAACAAAACAAAAACCAAAATCCAGACAAGTGTTTATTTATTTTCTTGAAAATAGCCCATAACTGTAGCCCGAGTTGTATGGGCCACTTACACTTAATCTGTCAAGTCTTTTTTAATGAAAAGAATAGCAACACAAATTTTATTAAAACTCCCAAAACTGATAAATTGAATATTCAATATAGAGCAATGAAACTTCAACAAGGAGGAGGATGAATGACAAAAGTGGGAGAAAACAAGGACAAAAGTGGGAGGTAAAGAATTCACAGAGGAGAGGGACGAAGGAGAAAGGAAGAATAGGAAAGAAAGAGCCAGGCAAATGCCTCAACCATCTTAATGCCTTGAGCTGCAGTACACTTGCTATTTATAGTTTTATACTGTTCTAAGTAGTTTATTTTTTTGGCTAATTACTTAATTAAAAACAAAATGATGCTGTTAGCATAATTAAACCAAATTAGGGCTCCGAATTCGCGTCCGATTTTGCCCCGAGTGAAATGACACCGTTCCACTAAAGGGACTAAACATGACACCGTTTTCATAACTTTATTTGCCTTGCAAAATTTGATGCAGTACGAGCCTTCCGTTTCCCAAGATCATAATCTTGTCCTCATTCTTATGGCAACCAAGCAATATCCTATTGACAACAATTGAAAATGTGTATGGAAAAGCATAGCCCACACCATAGAGGTTTTTTTTTTTTTTTTTAAAAAAAAAATTATAACGTTGGTCTTTTGATTTCAAATGAACAATTGTACATAGTTTAGTCACCAAAAATATGCTAATTGCTCTTTATGGTGTTTTATTTTAACCACGAAAGAAATGCGACAATAGTTCATAACTGTTAGAAGTTTTTAAAGCTACTCTTGCTAATTTATGAGAAACTACATTATTCTCTTAACAAAAATGAATCTAATATTTTTTAAAAAATTGCACAAAAGATTGATATTTTCGACTATAGTAGCAATACTAATTTCAAATGCTTTTTTTTTTACTTAGTTTACGCACTATATCTTAGACATTAATCGCAATATGTACTTGTTGCCAACCTAACTTGTCGGCTTCTAATTGCGCATATATGACTGCATGCAATGTGGTAGCCACTGGACTTAAACTCAGATCTCTAACTACAGCCCACGCCTTCTTTGTCTTGCTGTGTCGATTCACTGCCCATCCTCCAAAACTGAAATTGGTTTTAGACTTTTAGCCTTGTTTACTATGCTTACAAAGACTCAGTTTTGGCCTAGAGAATTGCTGCAAGCTGTCTGGACTTCCCTAATGTTCTGAACATCCTTGTTGTGCTGGCTAAAGTTCCCATTGATTCCAGTACTAAGGGATGCCATAATCTCAGAAAATTCCATCCATTCCATAAGAGCTATCTCCATAATCTCCTTTTCTAATTTCTTCAACTTCTGAAAAGTTCATAAATTCTTCGTCTTCCACAATATTCACAGCATATAGACTGAAAGTTGCATTCAGTCCTAAGCTATGGTATCTTTTCCCACCCCCGCAAAGGTTTCCCCACCAATGTTGAAAACAGCCATAGTATGGCTGCAAACCATTCCAATTCACAGAAGATAGTCACCACACCTTTTTTCATTGTCACACTCAAAAAAAAGTGCTTCATTGTTTCCTCATTCTCCTCGCACAAACAGCAAATTGGATCAATCTCAGGCCATTTGTTTCTTAGCACCATGTTTGAAGGTAGAATGACTTGGTAGCATCTCCACAAAAAATGTTTAGTTTGCCTTTTATCCGAAATTTCCAGGTGGCCTTCCACATCAGCTTCTGTTCATCACTCCCCTCACTACTTCCAGCTATTTTTCGTTCTTATCATTGCCTCTCCATAACCCATTTGTAAGCTGATTTCACAGTGTACTGCCCCTTTACTATCATATTGCCATATGATTGTATCTCTTCTTCCTATTTGATTTATCGGGATTCTAAGGATTTCTTCAGTATTTTGTGGTATAAATAGGTCCCTCACCAAGGATTGATCCCACTTTTTGCCATTTGTCGTCATTAGTTTATTACACCAAGTAATTTGCCTTGTCGTGGGATCCCTAGAAATTGATTTGAAATCAGGACAGTTCGGCGACCATGGTGAGTCCCACACTCTAATTGATTTGCCATCACCTATTTGATACCTCAACACCATCTCAAGAATATATTTGGCATCTATCCAACACTTCCACAACTAAGAGGCATTCTGTTTGACTGCTGCATTTAGGAGTTCACCTTAGGGAAAGTACTTGACTTTCAAGACTAGACTCATCAGTAGTTGTAGATTTGTAAGTAGTCTCCAAAGTTGTTTGGCAAGTAAGACATTATTAAATAGTTGAATATTCTTAAATCCAATCCCTCCCAAGTTCTTTGGAACTGCTATCTTGAACCATGTTCGTCAGTGAATTTTGGAGCCCTAACTTTCATTTACTCCCCACCAAAAATTTGTAGCATCATGACTCAGTGCTTTACAAATGGCCACAGGAAGCTTGAAACAAGACATCACATATACAGGAAGTGAATTGAGGACTGCTTTAATAATAACTTCCTTCCCTGCTTGGCTTAAGAATTTGGTTTTCCAATTCCCAATCCTCCTTTGACCTGTTTCCAGGACACATGCAAAGACCTCTTTCTATGATCAAAGGCAACCCCAAATATCATGCACTTTTGTGCTCCTTAACTCCATATAAGACCTGAGTAATTCCTGCTTTGCTACTTTCTTCAACGTTCCTACTGAACAGAACAACTGATTTTTCTAGATTAACTAATTGTCCTGGAACTCCACAATATTCTGCAATTAAAGTGTAGATGCGCTGAGCTTGTTCCACTGTTGCTTCACAAAAAAGTAAAGAGTCAGCTGCAAAAAGAAGATGCATTAGCATTGGCCATTTTCTACACAACCTCATCCCTTGATAGGCTCTCTCATTAACTGCTGCTTTAATTAGTGTTGAGAAAGCCTCAAATACAATAAATAAGAGTTAGGGTGATATAGGGCCTCCTTGCCTAAGACCCCTTGTTGGCAGCACATAACCACTCACTTCACCATTGACATTAAAAGAAAAATAGGATGAACTTATACAGCTTACAATCCAGTCCATAAATTTTCTAGCAAATCCCATTTTTTGTAAAACTTGAATAAAAAAACTCCACTCAACCCTATCGTATACCTTAGCCATATCTAACTTTAAGGGTATGAATTTCTTTTTCCTTCCCTTAAAACTATTGATACAGTGTATACACTCATGAGTAATAACAACATTATCTAATATTTGTTTTCCTAAAATGAAAGCAGCTTGACTTTCATTAATGCAAAATTGAAGGCAACTTTTCATTTTATCTGCCAAAATTTTGAAAATAATTTTGTATATAACATTGCATAAACTTATGAGTTTATAATGAAAAATTTGAGTGGGATTTTTAATTTTTGGTATGAGGATTATGAGAGTATGATTCATATTTTTAAACAATTTCCTACGCAATATCCGTGTTTAGGTTGAGATTTCCAATTTCTTTTCAATACAACTCGTGCAGCAATAATCTTTTTCTTTTTTGATGCCAAGAGACTAAAATTCTTTAGTTTTCTAACTCTTGGAAGGATAAAATAGAATAGGGAATCCAAACTCTTCCCTTTTGATTTATGGGACTATCTGGTAGCCAAAAAAATGAAATAAAAAACTACATAGTATAAACAAAAGCAAATGACCCCACTAACAAAAAGACCAAAATAATAAAAAATCTAAAAGAATAAAGAAAAATAAGAGGGATTTTTTTTTTCCCTATAAAAGGACACTCTTCATTTACATAATAGTGTCACAAGTGTCCAAATAGATAACAAAGAACAATGCCACCATGCATGGGTTGAGACTTCTAGTTCGTTCTATGTAAGATTCTATGGTATCCGATGTGGTCTTTCACTATTTGTAGAAACAAAGATCCTAATTATTCTTTTACAAGTGTATGTGGAATGACAAATGTCACTATTTGTAGCAACAATGATCCTAATATATACGTTGAGTAATAAACATCCTAATATAGATACTAATTAGTTTTGTACAAGTTTATATGGAATGAAAAATGTCACTATTTATAGCAACAAAGATTTTAATATAGATCCTAATATATGCATAGATGAAAAAATTTAATGAAACTTTTTAGTGATTGACATAGTGATTATATGAAAAGAAGTATTAAACAACAATCACTCTGATTATCTATTTACTATTGTTTTACCACATGAATGCTACATTAATAATAGTAAAATATATATATATTTTTATAAAAATAGTACTTTCTTAATTTTTCATCAGTATGACTGTATATAGTCTTGATTTCTCAATAATCATACTGATTTTTGAATAATCAAAACAAGCAATTTGCCCAAGAAAAGTCCACATTATGTCCTGGCTAATGACCTGGCTAATGACCACATACATATATATTTAGAAACGTGTGCTTCACGTCATGATGTTGAATTACTGAGGAAAGGAGTTCTTGTGAGTTGCCATGCATGGTGGACAAATGGTGCACATTCAACGGAGGCAGGCGCCGGATTCCAAAGTCCGAAACCTCAAAAAAAAAAATAATAATAATAAAACTAGAGAAGGAGGTAGAGGAAGAGGAAGAAGTCATATTCCTTATATTTTCCTCCAGAGAGAAGGACATAATCATAAGGAAAAAGAAAGTGGGATTTTCTCATCAAGAAACGGAATATGTTCTTTTCATGAAATCCCCATAAGTAAACAACAACTTTTCTATGTATATTCTTCTAAAAGAAAGAACATTTGTGCAAAATTTGGAAATTGCTACCATGTGTAAAATTCGTCGCCGATATGGAAATATAGTGCCCACCTGGGCTTCTACACATCAACCCTTTTCATGCGTTGATATGGACTTTGTTAACCAACAATCTAGATTCGAGACCGACTGATTTAAATTGCCTTATCTCTAAGAATTCTTTCTTTTTTTTGGGCAAATGAATCCATTCCAGTCGTCTCTTACGCTATGTTTGGACAAGTCATTTTTATTTATAAATGAAAAAAAAATTAACTTTTCTCAAACAAAAATAAATTATCTAAGCACATTTTTATTTCAAAATTTTTCACTCAAATTTCTGTCACCTAATTTTAAAAAAATTTCTTTCTTATTTTTCATTCAAAATACTTTTTTTTTATCAAAAAATACCTACCAAAATTTTCACACATTCCAATATAAAATTTCTCAAATAAATCATAATCCAAACATATTAAAATTTTCATAATTTGGTTTAGCTTTGTGTGGTTTAGAAAATTAGTCAAAACTTAAATATATTTTACGTATCCTGTGAAAAGTGCGTACGGTCTTTTAGGAAAGAAAATAATCTCAACATGTGTAGATCCCACCAAAATTTTTATGAGAAAAAAAATTATTACGATTATCTTTTTACTCCTTCATTGAAAATGGGCAGCATAATTTTTTTGGGGTGGGGAATTGTATCCTTAGTTTAATGGAAATAAACAAAGAATGAGATATTATTTTAAACAAAGATGGGCTCTAAGTTGGTAGGACCTATATGTATTGGGATATATTTTTTTTTACTTTTATCTTTAAATTATAATATAGGTACTTTTCTTATTATAAAATAGTGTGTGTCTCAATTTTGACTGATTTTCTGAATTAGATAAAATTGAACTAAATTATAAAACAGAGAAATTAAATTGAATTTTTTTAAAAACATTAAAGATGACATCAAAATATGAGTCGAAATTAAAGAACAATCAAAGGCCTCGTTTGGACAGGGAGTTTGTATTTATAAATAAAAAAATTCTCAAATAAAAATAAATTATCTAAACATATTTTTATTTGAAAATTTAAATTCAAATTTTTCTACTTAAATTCTTCTCACATAATTTTAAAAAAAAAATTTCTTTTATTTTTCCCTCCAAAATATTTTTTCTATAAAAAAAATATCTATTAAAATTTACACACATTCCAATACAACTTTCCTCAAATAAGAACCATCCAAACGAACCCAATACAAAGTTATTTACCTTCTTTTTCTTTGAGAAAACATCGAACGATTACACGCCGCATGCTTGATTTAATCCTTCTTGTTAATTCATTTACTTTTTAAGAATAATTATACACATTAAAATTTTGAGAAAGAGGTACTTACTAGATTTTTAAAAAATAACATAAAAAATGTGAAATACAAAGTTTTCTTATTCAACTTACACTTGTTAAGCATATCACGCAACATTCATCTCGAATTAAGATTAAACTCTCCATAAAATTCACAATTACATTAATAGTAAACAAACCAAATTCAAAATTATTTTTCATTCTAAAACATAACTTCACATCAATCCCGTGATCCTCGTGGATAGTTTTGAGGGGGAGGAAATCCGAAATCACATGCATTGGAAGAAGCTAATACTAGTTGGTCATGATTAATTCGTAGTAGCATTAGGATGATAAAGAAATGGAAAATGTAGAGTGGGTGGGAGGCCCCAACAAAAATCTGTGGAACCAATGGATTATGGAGGATGGTTCATGGTTGGACACACTTGAAGTAAAAGTAAAGTGCACAACAGCAAAGTGCAAACAAACATTAAGGAACGTGCAATTGCCAGGACATCATTCTGAATCAATTTTTCAAAGCCTCTGCAGGCAACAAAAGAAGGATGGTATGGTCAACAATTATTCATCCTATAAATTTTTTTTTTATGTCTCCACGTATGTATGTTATATGTTTATATTATCCAGTGATGGATTCGGATGGGATGACAAAGAAAATTGCTTTTTCTTCTTAAATAATTACAATTTGACAACTATTGCTTCAGGACCACGCCGCCGCTGCTGCTTCCCAGTCTTCCCTCCTTGGTGGTGGCCCGAATGGTGGAAAAAACCGGCCATTAGGACACTCGTGTCATTGTTGGCTCATAAATTTGGTGGCCCTAAATAGGTTTGGTTTGTTATTTTCTTTTATATTCTTAAAATAATTCTCAAAACATGCGATGAGAACTGAATTTTGATTCGTATTTTACCGAACTTCAAACTGTAAGGTTAATTGATTTAGACCCACGAACAGTGTGTAATTCAATTGACAATAAAGTTAATATTTATACAAAATTTGATAACTCTTCTTAAATTTTAAAACACGTTTATATAATTTTGAATATTACAGAAATAGTGACAAATCATAGTAACTTTGTATAGTAATTGACGTGATAATCATGAAAAGACAAAATTATTTATTTATCTTCATTACAAAATAGAAAATAATGAAGAATAATTTTATCTTTTCATGATTACCATGTTAGTCACTATGCAAAATCATTATGATTTATCAATATTTCTATTATTACTCTATTATATATAATTATATTCCTTTTTTAACCAGTAAAAGAAGAATTCTAAATTAATAATTATTTAATTTATAATATTAAATCCATCACATTCGTTTATAATAATATTCATTATCACATTGTTCTTCACTTTTTCTTTTTTTTTCTTTTTCTTTTGTACACTCAAGAATTTTAAATTCGGCATCTTTCTTGTATCCAATTTCTAAGAATAAGTTTGATAGAAGTGGGATTAATTAGTAGATATCAACTTTGTCAACATGCATGATATCACACACAAACAAACAAATATATATATTAATTATATCATGATCATATAAGGAAACAAGAAGTATTAGTTGGACAAACAAATATATATATTAATTATATCATGATCATATAAGGAAACAAGAAGTATTAGTTGGGTAGATTCACCAGAGTTTAGGGAAGCAAGCCAATCTAAATTCAAAATTTAGGAGGTTGCACCAACAAAATCTGATCTACCATCCATCTTTGTCAGCATTAACTAATACCCTTTCTCATTTCTCACATTGTAGGGCCTAAATCATCATCCTTATCTCAAATTCTGAGATATTTTCTCTGTGTTGGACTGTCCCCAATCCCCATGTATATTGTACCTACTTGCCTACCTGATTTAACATTGTGGGATCCTTGTGCATCCAGAGCCAATGCAGACCCTCTTTCATTTTATCATTTTTTTTTTACCTTTAGTAGTAGTAATTATATGTATACACATATTTTTCGTAGATTAGTTTACAAGATGCTAGAGTATGATCTGATAATGGACCAAAGTTACTTTTACACAGCTCAAAAGGTAGTTGAGTGCGAATTTAGGCAATTCAAATGCATGCAAAAAGACATTGATGTTACAAAAGATACTCTCTCTTGCAATTTATAGCATTCATGTTAAGATAATATGCTCTGTCACATTTACGTTTTGACCTAATTATTTGGCAAGTATTATTTTGGTGCCAAGCAAGTTGCTAGCCACGCTATATATAGAGTGATCCCAACTCACCAAACCCTCGAAAACTCCAATCTCACCAACTAAAATATAAATAAATAAAATTTTTAAGTAAATTAAAATTCGAATTTCGGTAACTAATTATATAACATGACCAACCCTAATCTTTCCCAATCATAATCGATAAATTAGTTAATAATTAACGATGCCAAAGCTCGATGTAAAGTAAATGTTGTCGGTGATGATGAGAATAGAAAAAAGCATTTCTTTGTGAAATTACGTGGATGAATTTGCTCTTATTCCATGCAAAAAAGGAATGAAAAGAATTCACTTACTTGATTGCACGGATCTCCATTCTCTGATTCCCCAACAAAATGCATGGCAACGAATGTTGGATGCAATACAATTCGTGTGGGAAATTTTAACATGAAAAGGAGACAAGAAGGAAGAATATCCATTTTACCAAGAAAAGTTAAAAAGAATTTTGATAGTAAACTTTTGAAAATGATTAAACTAGGTATGCTTGCAGCTTGCTCCAATATAAGAACTAGAATTGTTTTTTTTTTCTCAGATCGTTAGAATTTTTATTGTAGTAACAAATTGTACATGATATAGTTTAAAAATAAGTTAATTGCTCCTCATGGTATTTTATTTTAACCAGAAAGGAAAGTGTGACAACAGTGAATAAATAACAAACAACAAAAGATTGTGTAGAATATTGATGTTTTCGCCTAGCGCACAATAATCTTTACATCATTAGCAATTTGAAGTACTTTACATTCTAACTTGTCATCCTTTATTTAAACATTTCAAACCACAAGTTACAAAAAAATCACTGAACTTAGACTTTGGTTTCTAACTCATGCCCATGCTTTGTTATCATTTCAAATTACAAGTTGCAAAAGAATCACTAAACTCAGACTCTGGTTTCGAACTCATACCTATGCCTTTTGATCATTTCAAACGGTAAGTTGCAAAAGAACTAAAATTATTTTAAAATTTTAAAAAATGATAGTAAATTCAATCTAAATTTATTCTTTTCTTTTCTTTTCTTTTCTTTTCTTGAGCTAGAAGATGAGCATGGGTTGGACTTCCCTAAAATTAAGTTCTCAAGGAAGCTAATTCGATTAAAAAAGTACCTATTCACTTGCTATAGAGAATTAGTTTCTTGTTAGAGGGCTAATATGATTTCAATGCTAGAATATTCGAATATTCGAAAGAGTTCTAATTTAGTACTATATCAAGAAAAAAAGTGCGACCCCTTCTCCTATGGACATACTTTTATAATTTTAACCGATCATTTATAATAATTTATTGAAAAAATATTAAAGTTAACGAAATTTAAATTAATATTATACAAAATATATTCTATTTTAAACTAATTTTAATTTTAACAAAAAACTAAACACAAAAAAAAAAAAGCTAGAAATTTTTATTCTTTTTTTTTTCAAATCCCAAAACGAGGATTCTTTGTTGATGCTTTGCTCAAATAAAGTGAAAAAACAGAAAAAGAAAGGGGAAAAAGAAAATATTCTTTTTGTGAAGGAGGTAAAAAAAAAAAAAAGAAGCACAAACACTGGAACACACGTGGTTCTCGAGTTACGGTTATGGTAAAAGTACATAGGTCCCTGGCCCTACTACCACAGTTCGATTGAACAACGACAGGAGAGCCAAATATCTCGTCTGAATTCCAACTCAGCGAAAGGGACATTACACCCTATTTTGTTTTATTTTCAAACTTATTTTTTGTTTTTAACAAGTTTTTTAATATATTATTTATTTTATAAAAATATAAAAATATATTTTTAAACTACAAAATACGTTTTGAAACACCGTTCATAAAAAACAGACACATTTTGAACTGTAATTTGTGGATATGAATAATTTTGGAGAATATTCACAGAATAATTGTTACCATTTTAATAACAATCGACTCCTCTGTACTATAACTGCGATTTGTGGATAAGGATAATTTTGGGGGATATTCACAGAATAATTGTTACCATTTTAACAACAATCTTCTCCACTGTAATAATTTTCTTTTGAAGTTAAAAGTTGAAAAGCCAACGATTTGAAGTCAGAGATTCGTTTTTTATAACCTTGGGTGCACACGAAGAGCCAGCAATTCGCTTGTCTACGTGTGGTATGGCATGTTTTAACATGACCAAGGGACAAAAATACTTTATGGTTCATTTTGCCATCAAAATTTCAATTATCACCTACAAAAAGTAGCATTTACGCGCCACCCTCCCCCCCCCTCCCACACGCGCACACACACACATATATATGTGTATATAGTGGGTAATGATATATAATGAAAATTTTCTATAAGATATTTCACTAATTGATATGGCGTTGATATGACAAAAGTAATCAAATAATAATTACTTTATCTGTCTAATAATTTTTTTATTCCGTTAATACTAATCAAGTCACTGTGATAGTTTATTAAAATTTTTCATAACAAATATCATTATTCATATATAACACTTATATTAGTTTGTTTTATAATTTATTAACCAATTTTGTTGACCCTATTGGAGGATACACATTCAAAAGTAACTATTTTTTTTTTAAATGAAAAAAGTACAATACATTCAATATTTACTTGTTAATATTGAGTCATAAATTGTAAATAATATAAGAAATTTATCTCTAACATAAATAAATATATATTTTTTTAAAATAAACTATAATTTGAGAAATTAACATGTCATCTTTGTAACCTAAAAGAATTGGACTCAAATGGACTCATTAGGCTCACGATCCACGAGCTCATACAAATAATAAGGTAATATGAATCGAAGGGGTTTTGTAATGTTAATGAAAATAATCCATCGAGTTTGATAAAATTTGTGGATCCGAAATTCCCTTCATTATATGCACACTCACCCGAATTTCCTTTGCATTTCCAAATGTCGGTTTAAGATAAGATGATCCAGCTTGTCAATGTGGCAACTCATAAAGCGAAAAGTTCCTTGTATTCTTTACAGTTTACAATATAACTATGGTCTCAAGACACGCGGAATTTTTTGGTTCGTTTCTTATGGACTAAGTTACTAACCATTTTCATTCATCTAAAACTGAAAGAAAAAAATAAAAAAAATCATTTTAGTTATTTATAATTTTTTTAATTACTCATTTAGTCCCCAAAAAGAGTCGTTTTAATTTGAGTATAATTTTTTTAATGATTAAGAATAATACATTCAATACATTATTAAATGTAAAAATTTATATTTTTATGAGTATTTTTTTAATTGTGATCATACATAATAATGATTATTATTAATGAAATTTGAGACATTTATTTTAAAAGTAATTTTTTTTTGAAACAGAAGGAATATAAGATACTTCATTCATTCTGAAAAAATAAACTATTTTTTATTTAACATACGTAATATACAATTAGATGTATAATTTTATATTTTTATCTTTATTTTTTAATTTGAATTATAAGTTATCATTATCAATAAAGGTAATAAAAAAATTTCATACTAAAAGTAAATTATTCTTTTAGATAAATAAAATTTTTGAAATTTAAATCTTCTTTTGAGATGAAGGTTGTATAATATACACAATGTATAATTTTATAATTTTATATTTAGTTCGATTTATAAATCACGAATCTCAAGTAATCGTTATTACGAAAGATTATAGAAATTTTATTCAAAATTAATTTTTTTGAGACAAGGAAACTTGAGAGCAAACACTTATTTTTAATTAACGATACTTTTAGCGATTTTTTTATAATAAAAAGTCATAATGGAGTTATGTAATAAAGAAGTAATTAATGGTCAAAATCTAGAGGTGCAAATCAAAACGTAATTTAAGCACAAATTTTGGAACCCTCGAGTCCAAAAACTTGTGCCGAAATTTTAGCTGGATATAAAGGGTCCCACGCTTCACATTTTGCCCTTTTCCCATGGGGCCCACGTCATGTACCCCTCATTACTCAGATCTCCGCCATTGACAGCGTAACACCGTAACTTGACTGACCCAGCCTCGCCCATCGAATCATCACCGCTCATCATCCCATGTTTTACTGCATCCAACGGTTCAGATTTAGCCAATGTGGGACCGAAACCCATTCGCCCGGAGTCTTCTAGACCAATCATTGTCTGCCATGTCAGCAAACTCGCGTCTACAACATGCGTGGTCTTAGCCGTCAGTGAAATTACCTAAGCATCTCGGGGAGTTTCTTTTCCTTGTTTTTTTTATATTTTTTTATATTTTATCAGCTGTTAGTGAGCTACACCGTTAGCTCTGTGGACGTCACCATGGAACCGCATTCTCCATCATCAAGTGTAGGTTTATTTGTGCAATTCTTTAATCAGGGGCTTTCTTTTATCGTCCATCGCAAGGTGAAATGCACACCGGTTGTACACGAGTACTTCTCAGTTCTCACTCAGTTGGTGAAAATGGACGTGATGAACGCCAAGTCAATTAACGTTAAATAAAATTATAATATAATTAAGAGACCTTTCAAATAAGGTATTATTGTAACGTAATATCTTTGTCAGGCTGAAGGGGTTATAATATTTAATTAAAATTGTCTTTTGATGATAGAATAAAAGAGTTCATACACAATTGATTAATGACGCACCTTATAAGAAAAGTTTTGTAATTGATTTGATGTTTGCGTATTAAAAATTACTAAAGAATATTTATTTATGAAGTGCTTACGATTGTTGGTTGAGTTTTGTGTGAGGTGAATTCGCACGTTAAAATCTATTAATGTAGTGTTTACGTGACAGAAAGTACAGAACAACAAAAGCTTTGGAAGTTTTACTAAAAATTTATTTCGTATCAATACCAAGTTTGTAAAAATTTATTAAAATTTTTCTAGGTAAGTATTACTTTTCTAAAAAATATTAAACATTTACTAAATTTTCAACCATAGTGGGATCAACGAATGAAAAACCCTTCAATGTTGGATTCAACATTTTCAACTACTTTTGATAGTCAAATTGAGCAATACATATTTTTCATTCAGTAAAATTGCTATTCGATCTACCATTTTTGATAGTGGAATTGAGTAATGTATTTTTAATAAATTAAAATGAAGGTAGACATTGGGCAAGATTAAGAAAAACAAGAAAAAGAAAGAGGGAGACATTCTCGTAGTATACGAAAACTAGGAAGAACATGTTAGTAGTACGTCCAATTTCTGGCGTCGCCAAGTGATTTCCGATGCATCCCACGATAGAACTTAGAAGTTAGAACTAGAGTTTATGGTATTTTGCTCGTTCTTATCCACGCAGCCAGTGACGAACAAATGCATAAAGTCAAAAGAAGTGGAAAATCCAAAATGGGGTTTCATTATTCTTATTAAGAAACATCAATTGATTGATTAAGAATGGATTAAACAACTCCGAGAACAATGACGAATTGCTATGCTAAGCAAAGGAATTAAAAAAAAAAAAATTTACATGGAAGAAGTCCACAGGATTAATTAGCGGTGAAAACACTAGCAAGGAACAAACTGGGTTGGTTTTGGTTTTGGTTTTGGTTTGGGTGGGTAGTTCTAGGTTTGATTATACTGTATTGATTGATGGGGAGTGGTTTTCCATGAAAAGAACGTAGAATCTAGAAAATTGTTTAGTGCAACTTGGGCTGTTCACGAAAACCAATGACCTTTCGGATTTAACATTTGTCCAAAACCATCATTGAACTCAACAATACTGCTTGCTCAGCTAACCACTCACTCGCTGAGGATGGTTTAGTATTTTGGACTAATTAATTTCCATCAATGACAGTGTTTAATACGGTTGTTGTGTATAAAAGGACACGCGAGGCATCGACTTCTTCACCACCAGCGTAGCAGAATTCATTCATTCAACTCTCTTTTGAGGAGTTCTGTTACTCTTTTTCTTTCGTTTCTCGTTCGTTTCTGTTTCCTTCCCTTTTTGGCGTTTTATTTTCCTTTCCTTTCTTTTCTTTTCTTTTCTGGGCTCTCTTTCTTTTTCCTCATTCCTTATTTTCTTGCTGCTCTTTTCCAAGGTAATAATACTAGTAATACTGCAACATTTTAATTTTTCTCTTTGCATGCAACATTTTCCGGCTGTGTCGGTGGCCAAATTATCTAGGAAAAATTTTCTTGATCGAAGAAAAAGATTCTTTTTCCCCAGAAAGTTTTTCTGGGCATGGCTTAAATTTCCTTTTCAGTTACTCTAGAAGTGAGAAAACTTCGTTTTCAGTATCTTTTCCTCGTGCTGATTTGTCGGTGCTGGAGATCTTGAATTATGGCAACCAGGGAAAAAAAAAAGGCCGGACACCGGACCGACCGAACTCTAGCTAGTACTATGATTTTGTAGTTTTCTCCTCGATGGCAAGTGAGGCAGAAGAAGGAAATTTCTTCTTGGTTCAAGGGTTGGTGATTTTAAAATGCTCTGACACCAAAATCAGATAAAATACTAGAAAATTTCCAGTAGTCAAAATTTCACTTGGTAAACTTGGTCGGAGCCGGAACTATGACTTGTCCTGCAAGGGTGGCCTAAAGCTACTAGAAGATCTAAAATTAGGAAATAATATTTTAATCTCTTTTGAAGAAGAAAAATGGAATGAACAGTCCGTATAAGATTCTGGTCTTAATTCTGCTCTAAGAAATTTCTGTCCCTGAGGGGTCTAAAATTTACCTCTTTCCTTCTCTTTGTCCATGAATACAGTCCTAAGGGACTTCTATCATCCTTCCTGCACTTGTTTTTCTCGTGGGTACCTGTCTCTTTTTGCCTCTCTTTCCAGCTTTTCTTATTTTTTCTATTTTTTTTTCAGTTACTGGTTGTTATTACACTCTTTGCATGTTATGGTTTTTCACAACTATGCATAAATTTATACTGAAATTGGACTTTGGTGTTGTAATTTAGCAGCGAACGCGGTTAATTTCCTCTTGATCATCACAGTTCTGAGCACAATCTTATGTTCTGTTTTAGCCTATGTTTTGCTGGTAAACGAAATTTTAGTGCTTGGTAACTTGTTTTATGCGTTATGCACCCTTTTGTGTTTAACTTCTGCTGGATCTATGATTCCACTGTGAGAAATTACTGAAGGGTTGTTGCAAATTATGGATCTTGAGTTGGTTTCTGAATCAATGTCATTCATGCTGAAAAATGGTCCCCTCTTCCTGTTTTTATGTTTATTTTTACAGTTTCTCTCTCGTTAATTGCTTTTTGTTGGTTTTCAACATCTTTGTACTTCTGCATGAATAAGTTGTTCAGATCTGATGAAGGGCTTGAAGTTCTACGGTTATCCTTGCATATTGCTTAGGGGTTCAACTTTAATTTGCAATAGATTTTGTTACTGTGATCTTTAATAAAGTAGATTTAGTTTTTGTCATGTACCGCATCCGCCATTCTCGGTTGTCACGCATGCGCATTTTTTTTTAAAAACCGGACAGAGTATTTACTAGACTAGTTTATACTTTATGGAGTTGATCCAACCCCAACTAAATGCCACTTGTGCAAAAGATGAAAAATTTCTATGTCATTACCCCTCGGTAGGTGTACTAAGTCTGTCTTGGTACTGTGTGAGGGTGTTAGGTCATAGGTGTGGAAATGTTTAACATTCTAGAGTGGATAAATTAGGTGGGTCATTGACTTTTTGGTCAATTTTTTCTTACATAAAGAATTCTTAATTGGATAATACAAGATCTGTATTTTTCTGATTCTCTTTTGGTTTACAGTTGAAATTTCAGAGTCGTTAGTTATTTGATCCATCAACTGCCATGGCGGAACGTGTTCTGACTCGGGTTCACAGCCTCCGTGAACGTCTTGATGCTACTTTGGCTGCTCATCGCAACGAGATTTTGTTGTTTCTGTCGAGGTATGGGGTGACTAAAGCCTAATGGTTCACTGATGTTCATTTTTGACCACGAAGAGGATTTGTAACTTAGAAATGAAAATGATGCTATATTGTTAGTTTACACTTTGTTCTTGGCGCAGGATTGAAAGCCATGGAAAAGGAATCCTGAAACCCCATCAGCTGTTGGCTGAGTTTGAAGAAATCAAGAAAGATGGTAACCAAAAATTATCTGATCATGCCTTTGAAGAAGTTCTCAAGTCCACACAGGTAGAATTATAACTAAGCATTGAATGGCCAGCATGTTGCATAGTAAATTGCAGTTTTCGTTAAGTTGATAAGTTGTTGCATTGGCTGTAACTATTCTAGGAAGCAATTGTGTTGCCTCCCTGGGTTGCTCTGGCTATACGTCTGAGGCCTGGTGTGTGGGAGTATGTTCGAGTCAATGTTAACGCACTCGCTGTTGAGGAGTTAACTGTGCCAGAGTATCTGCACTTCAAAGAAGAGCTTGTGGATGGAGGGTAACTTTTGAGTCTTGGACTTCAACGGTTATGTTGATGCCTTCATTTTCCTCTAGTTAATTGTGCAACGGTTTTTTTTTCTTGTGCAGCCGCAATGGCAGCTTTGTTCTGGAGCTAGATTTTGAGCCATTTACAGCATCTTTTCCCAGGCCAACTCTTACCAAGTCCATTGGCAATGGTGTTGAGTTCCTAAACAGGCATCTCTCTGCAAAAATGTTCCATGATAGGGATAGCATGGCTCCTCTACTTGATTTCCTCCGCGTCCACGAGTACAAGGGCAAGGTAGGCTTGTCACCGCCATAGTTCTCTGGATCTAGTAAAAGTTTGAATGGAACAATTTCTTCTTTTGATTATGCGGGTTCGTTTAGCATGATTTGTCCTTCAGGTGTGAATCAATGTAGCCACTGGTTGTTTTGAAGGTTTGTTATGAAATGTATTGATTGTGCAAGTTTTCAGCTGTTCTAATGACCTTATCTTCTCGTGCAGACAATGATGCTAAATGACAGAATCAAGGACCTAAATACTCTCCAAAATGTCCTCAGAAAGGCAGAAGAATATCTAACCACTCTTCCTGCAGAAACACCATACTCCGAATTTGAGCACAAGTTCCAAGAAATTGGATTGGAGAGAGGGTGGGGTGATACTGCTGAGCGTGTATTGGAGATGATCTGCATGCTTCTGGATCTTCTGGAGGCTCCTGATTCTTGCACTCTTGAGAAATTTTTAGGGAGAATTCCTATGGTTTTCAATGTTGTTATTCTTTCCCCCCATGGTTACTTTGCCCAGGAAAATGTATTGGGCTACCCTGATACTGGTGGCCAGGTATTTTGTTGAGTGATGATCCTTGATTTGACCTTCTACTAAAGTGCTTGGACATGTAAATGATCTCCGCTTTTCTACAGGTTGTCTACATTCTGGATCAAGTTCCTGCCTTGGAGCGTGAGATGCTTAAGAGAATAAAGGAACAAGGGCTTGAAGGTATCAAGCCACGAATTCTCATCGTAAGTGCTGCTGCAGTCATGATTTGTACATTCTTTCCTTGATCTAAAAAATTTTCTTTTGGTTCGGAATTACGCAATTCTCAAGTGAAACAGGACTAATAAGCAATGTGATTTTCTTTTAGATAACTAGGCTCCTACCTGACGCACCTGGAACCACTTGCGGTCAACGGCTTGAGAAAGTATTTGGAGCAGAATATTCTCACATACTCAGGGTCCCCTTCAGAACGGAGAAGGGAATTGTCCGAAAATGGATCTCGCGTTTCGAAGTTTGGCCTTACATGGAAAGATTCACTGAGGTGGACACGAGTCCTTTGCTCTTATAAATCCCTTGTTCATTATATTTTTAGTAAATTCATATGCTAACCATGGTCCTGCATTGCACTTTCTTAGGATGTTGCAAAAGAAATTGCTGCAGAGTTGCAGGCGAAGCCAGATTTGATCATTGGTAACTACAGTGAGGGTAACCTTGTTGCCTCTTTACTTGCTCACAAGTTAGGTGTAACACAGGTATGTCCTATATTTTCATGTATTGAGGGTGATTACATTTGCTCGTATGGCATCAGGACTAATGTGTAATATCTTTGGCAGTGTACCATTGCTCATGCTTTGGAGAAAACAAAGTATCCTGACTCTGATATTTACTTGAGCAAATTTGATGAGAAGTATCACTTCTCCTGCCAGTTCACTGCAGATCTTATCGCAATGAACCACACAGATTTCATCATCACCAGCACTTTCCAGGAAATAGCTGGAAGGTAAATGAAACGTCGTTTATTTTTGTCAAAATAATTTAATTCTTGCTTCTTTATGCTTTGAATCATAACAGTTCTTTCAAATTTTCAGCAAAGATACTGTTGGACAGTATGAAAGCCATACAGCCTTCACAATGCCAGGGTTATACAGAGTTGTACATGGTATAGATGTCTTTGATCCAAAATTCAACATTGTCTCTCCAGGAGCTGACACGAACCTCTATTTCTCATACACGGAGAAGGAAAGGAGGTTGACAGCTCTCCATCCGGAGATTGAGGACTTGCTTTATAGTGATGTTGAGAATGAAGAGCACCTGTAAGTTTCTCTTTTTTGCTATTCTATTCTGTATAAAATGGATTAGTCCTTGTAAGCTCTGATTGACATTTTGTTACTTGACAGATGTGTGCTGAAAGACAAGACAAAGCCCATATTGTTCACCATGGCAAGATTGGACCGTGTGAAAAATTTGACTGGGCTTGTTGAATTGTATGCTAAGAACCCAAAACTGAGGGAATTGGTCAATCTTGTTGTGGTTGGTGGAGACCGAAGGAAGGAATCCAAGGATTTGGAAGAGCAGGCTGAGATGAAGAAGATGTATCAGCTCATAGAAACTTACAAGCTAAATGGCCAATTCAGATGGATTTCTTCTCAGATGAACAGGGTGAGGAATGGTGAACTCTACCGGTACATTGCTGACACAAAGGGTGCCTTCGTGCAACCTGCATTTTATGAGGCATTTGGTTTGACTGTGGTTGAGGCAATGACTTGTGGTTTGCCAACATTTGCAACTCTCCATGGTGGTCCTGCTGAGATTATTATTCATGGAAAATCTGGTTTCCACATTGATCCATATCATGGTGACCAGGTTGGCGAGCTCCTAGTCAATTTCTTTGAGAGATGCAAGAAAGAGCCTTCGCATTGGGAAACCATTTCAGCTGGTGGCCTGAAGCGTATCCAGGAGAAGTAAGGAACCATCTGTTCTGCAATCTGCATTTCTGCTATATAATTTTGTTAAACTAAAAATTGATGCCCAACTGACTTTTCTGCTTTGCAAATGCATAGATATACCTGGCAAATTTACTCGGACCGGTTGTTGACGCTTGCCGGAGTGTATGGATTCTGGAAATATGTCTCCAAGCTTGATCGCCTTGAGATCCGTCGTTATCTTGAGATGTTCTATGCTCTCAAGTTTCGCAAGCTGGTTAGTTCCTGTCTCATTTGGAACTTGTATTGATGCATGATTGTCTGCGTTGTGACTGATTACCATTTAGATTGCTCTAACATGTTATGTCTTGTGTTATGGTGTGTCTCAGGCGGAATCTGTCCCATTGGCTGCTGAGTAGAAATCTGCCGCGGCCAAGATTTATTACCTGGCGGAAGTTTGAATAAAAGGGCTTGAGAGACCATTGTGTAAAGAAGAGAGGCCTATGTTTTTTTTTGCTTTACTTGTTTGTTAGTCCCGCAACTGGAAATGTTTAAGATGGCATGTGTTTCATGTCCTTAGCCCTTCTTGTAGGTCTTTTTCATTTCCGTTTCGTCTGATTCGGTTTCTTTTTAATTTTTGCCTCTGGTAGTGCGAGGAATTTGACATTCTGGATTGCCATTTTTAATAAGAAAGAAAATTTCTTCCTTGCTTATTATCATTATATATATGGTTTATGGTTCATACTCCATAGTTGCCCGTTCCATTTATAGCATAAATTCATCCAAAAATAAGCTCTACGCTTTTGCCTATAAAACCAGCCTCAGCTCGTCCTAAACCCATCAAAAACGTCCAGGAAGACGCTTCATTTTTTCACTAATTTTCTTCGAAGTCCCGAAACGATGGAACCCAGTGCCATAACCACCAAGAACTCTAGATTTCTGCAATTCTTGAAGAATCTGAATGGGTTCCTGAAGAAGGCGGTGATAATCATGGTCTTGCTCGCTCTTATTGTGGTTCTTGCTGCTGCAATTTCCAAGAACCCCGCATCATCTTCGAGGCATTCAAGAAATCATCAACCACTACTGGTGTCTTCAAACTCGCATCTAAAGTCAGTAATCAAGAAAGCTTGCACCAATGTTCTTTACTCTTTTTTGTGCCATGCAACCCTATCTTCCTTTTCTCCTGCACCCAACCAAACTATTACGTTCCATTACATTCTTGAATTTGCCATAAATGAAACCAAGAAACATGTCCTGAAAACTCAGGTCGCAAGCATTTCTCATTTTGAAGGTCATGAATGGAGTTTACAGCAGCGGAATGCAATCAGGGATTGCCTGGAAATGCTTGATCAAACTCGATATGAACTTGAACTAGCCATTGATGACTTGCATCAGTTTCCTGCATCGATGGGTAATCCGCCAAGGTCATATGGTTACCTCAAAATCCTCCTCAGCGCAGCAATGACCAATGGGTATTCTTGCATTGATGGGTTCTCCGACTTGGAAGAATTAGATTCAGGGGGCCAAAAAGATCTGAAAAAACACTTTCAATATATGCTGACTCCAATTTCTCGAATGATCAGCAATTGCTTGGCCATGATCACAGATATGGAGAAAGCAAGGCGCCAAGAAACTCTGAGCAACCCAAGAAGGTTGTTGATGAAGATGCCTGAAGATGGATTACTGGATTGGATGACTATTACAGAACGAAAAATGATGGAAACAAGAGAAAGAATGAGTCCAAATGTAATTGTAGCTTCTGATGGCAGTGGAAATTACAGAGAGATTGGGGAGGCCATTGCCATGGCACCGAATTTCAGCATGAAAAGATATGTGATCAAAATCAAAGCAGGAATCTATGAGGAGAATGTTTTTATCCCAAGAGAAAAGATGAATTTGATGTTGATGGGAGATGGGATGAACTCAACAATCCTCACGGGATCAAAAAGTATTGTAGATGGCTTTTCAACCTTTGCATCAGCTACCCTGAGTATGCAAAGATTCACTTGGTTGAATTTCCAATTGTTAATTTCATCATACTGGATATGCCACTCATTTTCACTGACTGCATTATCTTGATATTTGCAGCTGTGATTGGAGACAAGTTCATAGCCCAGGACCTAACAATCATTAACACTGCACTGCCGGAGAAGCATCAAGCAGTTGCCCTGAGGGTAACATCAAATGCTGCTTTCTATCGTTGTGAGATGATCTCTTATCAGGATACTTTGTATGCACACACACTCCGTCAATTCTATCGCGACTGCTCAATTCAAGGCACCATAGACTTTATATTTGGAAATGCAGCGGCTGTCTTCCAAAATTGTTTTATTCTTGCCCGGAAACCACTTCCAGGACAGAGAAATATGATCACTGCTCAGGGGAGGGAAGATCCTAATCAGAACACTGGCATAATATTGCAGAATTGCACCATAAAGGCTGCTCCAGAATTTTCGCTGGAAGACAGAAAAAGGTTCTCAACATTTTTGGGCAGGCCATGGAGGAACTTCTCTAGGACCATCGTCATGAAAAGCTATTTGGATGATCTGATAAATCCAGAAGGATGGAGTCCCTGGAACCAATACAGTAGGCTAGACACTGTTGAGTACATTGAATACATGAACTCAGGGCCTGGCTCTGATACTAGACAAAGAGTAACATGGGGAGGATACAAAAGAAATTGTTCCGAAGACATAGAAAGGCAGTTTACTGTTGGAGCATTCTTGCATGGTTCAGATAACTGGTTAGAATCGGTAGTTTTGCCCATCTTGAAGCCGCAATTAAACTTTAGATTGCAAGGAACACCAACTTGAGAGAGGTTCCAGTCTTCCAGATATGATCACAGAAAGTCTGGTTCTTACTTTTCTGCAGCATCATATTGGTTCAATCTTACCTTCATTTAGCTTTCCCCTGTTGACAAGTTTATTCATATGTGCATACATTTTGATCTCGTTTCTTCATTCTTAGTAAACTACACATTCCATTTATCCATAACATAATGACTCAGCTAATGCCATAAGAAAATACATATCAGAACAGAAGATTTACCTTCTTCTAGTCTGTAGGCAAGAAATGTAGTGTTTCTTACCCTTGTAAATCTTGGAAACTGAATTTTACATTTAGTTAAAATCATACACAGTACAGGCAGAACTTGATGTGGTTATTTTTATCTCTACACTATGTACCAGAAACTACCTTTTGCTACAAAATTTGACTTATTTTACACTGTACCACTGGATCCTTCCAACCATATGGATGTTTACATATTTTCCATCTCGACTGTCAGCTGCCTGCACCCCACCCCCCCACCTCCCGTCCCCTACTTCTTCCCATCTCGACTGTCCGCCGCCTGCAACCCTACCCTAATTCTTCTTATTCCTTTTCTTAATGTCCCTCAGGATTTATTCACTCAGTGATGGTTCTGGTTCAGGTACTTCGCCTATTTGTGGTTGCCTAGGGTAGAGAATTACCGCCAACAACAAAGAAAATGCAAGGCCAATAATCCCACTAAAAGGTTCAAAAGGATGCGCACCACACAGCAAAACTGGCGAACGGGGTTTGTAAGTCAAAAAACCACCTCTTTGCAAGATGAAACTAGATGCTAGTATCCCTGCCCGCAGCCCTATTGGAAGGAAGAGGCTGCCATTGCTTCTTTGGCGAGCACCTGCAAGACCCACTGATAATAACCATAGGCCTGGTACAGCCCATATGGACCTGAAATCCAAGTTAACAGAAAAGCATTAATTCTCCCCAAGTATAAACAGGGAATTCAATAAAGCAACCAGAAAAAATTCCCAGAGAGTAAAGAGAGTGATTATAAATAATGGATCAACAGCACAAAAGTGCTAATCCACTCCCCTATCTTCCCACCCACCAGAACTAACAAGGGAAGGAGGTGATTTGGGGATAGCCGGTGCATGTCCAGATAAACAGTGGCATAAATCTGAGAAATCAACACTCAAAAATGTAATTCTGAAATCACAAGGGGTGGGACACTCTATGTTCTGCAGTAAATAAAAAAATTAAGCATTGCGAGCATCTCTCTGTTCAACCTCCATATTCCTTACTTGTTTCAGTAAGTCAACGAAAATAAATGACATGAATAAACAGAAAATATCCATGAAAAAAGGCTAAAAGGTACATTCCATGACAAAATTACAGACCTCTGTGATAAAGAAAATGCAAGCCCCGATATGATGATTCCGTGGTAATATCCCAAGTCAGCTGCAATTTCTTCAGGCAACCATGACCTAAAGAGCAACTCCTCAACAACTGCAATGCCTGTTGCTGTTGCAAGTCCTTGAAACACTAGAAAAAGAGTTCTCCCACATAATTGAAGCCATGCAATAGCATTTGAAGATGATGCAGGAAGATAGCTAGTCCCAGATAGCTGAACAAAGCCACAGAAGAAATTTGCATAATTGATTAATGAAACAAGCACAACTCCCCCAAGCAAACCCGTTGCAAAATTTTGGACCTGCAAAAGGATGTCATGTCAGCTCTTTCTTTGATATAAACAACAATACCAGGAACAGGAAAAGAATTTATTTCTCAACTTCAAATCTTTTATACTCCACCCATGTTAAACATGTTTATATATGTTTAAACATTTTATATATCTACATGTTAAATATTTTTAATGCAGCTGGTCCTGTGTCTAGATAAAAGAAGAGGGTTATGTTAGGTTGACAACCAACATAAAAACTGTCAAATTTAATGATATGGATCACCCTTTAAATCGTATAAAGGTTAAGAAACTCCCCGCTTTGTGGAGCGTGTCGTAGGGTTCGACTATGACATTTTGGCAAAAACCACTGCATCTCCATGAAGGCTCAGGTATAGTGTAAAATGTGCAAGAGTTCTCATACACTAATAGGAGGGATAACAAGGAAAAATGTAGGAAGAATAAAATTGTTAGAAGTAATAGTTAAAATATTGGAACTTTGACAGGAAAATCTATAGAGAGGATACTATGAGGAGAAGACATATAAATATTGTGTAATGATTCTCCTCTTTGAGCTCATACCTTTTTGCCTTATGAACAAACGAGGTTACTAAGTATATGTAGACAACAATCCCTGAATGTAGGTTATTTGCAGAGAATATAGTTTTGTTTGATGAAATAAGGGAAGGAGTGAATAAGAAGTTAGAAGTTTAGAGGGAAGCATTAGAGTTGAAAGGTTTTAAATAAATATAGGTAAAACCGAATACATGGAGTTTAGCTTTAGTAATTATAGGAGAAACAATGGGGTAAAGTGTAAAATTGGCATGCATGAATTAGATATAGCTAAAAGTTCTAAATATTTAATATCTATCCTCCAATAAAACTGGAAAATTGATAAAGATATTACACATAGAACTTAGCTAGATTGGAATAATGGATAAGGGCATCATCTATACTTTATGATTATAAAATACCACTAAAATTGAAAAGAAAGTTTTATAAACAGCCATAAAATTAGCAATACTTTATAGATTAGAGTGTTGAGGTACTAACTATGTACATGAATAGAAAATGAGGGTAGCAAAAATGAGAATGTTAAAATAGATGTATGGACGTATAGTATACTAGATAGAATAAATAATGAATGCATTAGAAAGAAATTAAAAACAGCCCCAACAGATAAGAAAACGAGAGAAACACGTTGAAAGTAATTTGAAAATGTGTGTAGAAGACCCCACAGCTGCATCAACAACATCTAGAGACTAAAGAATTATTAAAAAGAGGAAGGGGAAGACCTAAAAGGACTCGAAAAGAAACTATTAAAACAGACTCTAGTTATCTGAATTTAGACCAAAATGTGTTCTAATAGAAAGAGGTGGTGAGATATGATCTATAGAGCTGACTTTACACAGTGGGATAAAAATTTAGTTATTGTTGACTTCAAATCTTTCAACTTATGATAGGAGAGAAGATGAAAGGTGGGGGTGGGGGTTGGAGGGCGAGCTAGCTCTTCCAACAACCTGATTAGTGATTAGACACCAATTGAAATAATATTTATAACAAGTAAACCCAGAAAATATGTTATATTATCTCAAAGTCTATATAGTGACTATAGTCTAAATGAAGTTTTATTGCGCCCAGACACAATGAAGTTTTCTGGGCTTCTCCCAGACTTCCACTTGACTCAGAAATGGGAGATGTAGATCATTCCCATCTATTCAAATTCCCTAGACAGTAAAAGTACTTTTTGTTATGGACTCTATATTCAATAACAGGAACATATACATGTCAAATAAAGATCTGAAAAATTGATGTTTGTCATTGCTAAAACGTCTTGGGCAGCAACAATCTCTGAAATTTATACTTGTTACCAACAAACATGTAAGAGATTAAATAAAATCCAAAACTGTTGCAAAATCTGCATACTTTTTTCATCTACAGTCAACATTTGACTGCATTATATCTCCATACCTGAAATCAACTAAATCCATACCTTTGATAATGAAGTCAAATCCAGTCCATATTTCTCAAGTGGATTATCATAACTACGAATTCTTTTACCCCATAATGTAACCATCAGCATGACAGAAACATAAAGGCCAATAAGGCAAGCAAGCTCAGCAATTCTGGGTGAGTCATGTTTTGCCCAGCTTTGTACAAGTGTGGGAAGCAATGGAACAACAACAGGTGACCACAAAACAATCACCATAAATGCAAATCCGAAGATCCTGAAACATAAAAACATCAAAGTTTATAAATGAATACTGACAAAAGGAAAGGAAAAATGCATGTTCATCATTCCAAGTATTGAATGATGACTGTTTCTTTGCATCAAATATCTTGATTTTGATATAATGAAATGGATTAAAAAAGAGGAGAGAATCCAGTAATAGTAGATGATTCCCAAGCCTACATAATAGCTCAAAAAGGAAGGAAAGGAAAACATGAAGAAGATGCAGAAACCCATCTTAGTAAGTCCATAGAGCATTTCATGTATGTTCGGATAGTCAATCACATACTGAATCAAGGATGATAATATTTATACAGCACCAACTCAATATCAATGCTGGACCCCAAAATAACCAAGAGTATACTTAATTTGCTGGGTTTGGTACTTGCTCCAACACATTAAGTGATAGAACATTTTATCAACCCTCTTGAAGCAAAGAGAGGAGGTGCAGCAATAAAGTTGTACCTCTGAAACAGTGGCCGCTCTGCCAATCGTAAAAATGAGATGAGCTTGTCAGTCAAACTCAAAGCACCACGTATGCCTCCCCAAAGCAAGGCAATCTTGCCAACAAGTTTTAAAATACCTCCCTTTTGTCCCAATTCTGCTAACATCGCCACGAGTCTGTACAAGAAGCAAGATTGGAAGCAACTTTCAGAATATGGAGCTTTGTTACTAGCTGTTTCAAAATTGATACAAAAATGTAGATAGTCAGACCTTTCATGATCAACTTCACCATCTTCCTTTGTGGGTACCATAGGACTAGCAACTGACAATGCTTTCTCTGCAAGGCTAGTGACTATATTATGCTGTGTGTTCTCGGGCATCTTTTCATCGTTCTTATGCCCCTTAATCTCATCATCTGTCTCCTTAAAGGGCTTGGATAAAGTTTGTGTAGTCCCAGAATTCTTCACACAAAGATGCCCACAATAAGAAGCAACACATGTTTAAAACTGAAAACTGATGATGAATTTACCAATACAATTTGAAACATAAAAAAGAAAGCATATTAAAAAACCTAAAAGGTTACTATTCCACCTTTCTACACCCCTATGAGTATGTTTATTGTGTGCTTTGTGATGAAATGAACAATTTGGCAAAGTTCTTTAGCAAGAAAGGAATTAGCTTCAGGGGGAAGAATTTGAAACATGCAATAAAAAGTAGGCAATATCAGCAGCAAACCAGGGATGTCCTATTTTTCAATCTCTTTACAAATGTGACTTTCTTTGGGCCATCATATGGCAAATCTTGAGACATGATAAGCTTTTGAGGAAATAGTATGCACAAAACAATATGCAAATGAAGAGGTCTAAGTGTGCTCGAAATGTACATTTCCCTAGGAGATGCAAAGGAAAAATGCCATTTCCTGATTGATATGCTTATATTCATGGAAGAAGAAACCACAAGAACCTAAGAATTATGTTTAATCAGACTCCAGCAAGAAAAGAGTAGCAAAGATGCATACGAGTATTAAGCTTAAGATGATATTGCATGCTTTCATTAACCGTAACCATAGTGTCCAACAATGCACCCAATTAAGTGGGATAATAACAAACCTTTTAATCTCAAAACCAGAAAAGAAGAAGAAAAGCCTCTCTTTTTTTGCCTACCTGTTGTTCCACAAGTAAAGCAGATGCCCCAAGAGCAGCAGTCACTGCACCTATCATAAGGTGGTTGCCATTTGAACTGCTGATTTCAGTTTTTCTTCCAAATTTCCGGGTTACACTATTCAAGTCTTCCTTCTGCCTTATCTTTTCAGAAACCATTTTATCATAATCTTGCAAAGTTAGTTGAGTATTATCAAGGCCCAAACCGTCCTTCTGGCTATTAGAGCTTTCCACAGATACATCAAAATATTTTCTTAGGGCAGCTAAGCTAGAGCCAACAATGACACCAACTGGCAACACTTTTCTCAAATAACTGGTTTCTTGAACAGCTGAAAATATTGCATTTATTATATGCAGTCCTTCAAGGATGCCAAATTTATCTGAAGTATGACCTTTGCCTTTGAAAGAGAAGGTGTGCTCCTCATGCCCTAGAGACAGGCCGACAGCATTTGCAACTAGTTCTAAATCTTCAGTAAGCTTGGGCTGCATTTCATCTATATCATTGGTACTAACCCTTCGATCAACTTCGACCTTCAGTGTGTCCAACATGATACTTTTAACAAAAAGAAGAAGTTCCTCTGAAGTTTCATCTCCAATTTCCCTATCACACTTTTCAACTTGTTCCCCTTGTTTGTCAGAATCTAATATTACATATGATGGTTCAATAATATCCTCCATATTTTCATAATCTGCAGGCAAATGGGCTTGAACAGCAGGGTCAACTTCTCCATGAGGCACAACATCATCACTGATGTCACTATCATCTTCTGACTGCTCCAAAAGCTTCCATTTACCTTCTTCTGGAACATAGTCAAGGAATAAAGTTGAATCCAAGTCTAATAATTTGTTTTTTTTCATCCTTAAACTTAAATACTTCTGAAGGTAATCCCGGTAATGAGGATCTACGTATAAGTTTGTAGTCATAGACAGTGCAGCTGGATGACAAATGCTGTCTAAATGTTTAACATGATTTGCTGCTGAAAGCTTTCTACTAAGCAAATCCTTTAAATTTCCATTTCCTTCATATATGTAACTTTTTGAATGATCAGTATTGCTTTCCTGGCATAAAGGCAAGCCTCTTGCAGACTCTTCTTTAAAATTAATTTGGTTAGAAGAATTCATCACATATGAACTGTGAGAAAGTATGCTCTTGATTTTTCCATTATTTTCCGGCTTCTCCAACTTGAAATCATCACTGATGATATGGTTCTCAGGAACGGAGACAATTTTCTGTTCCTCAACTTCAACTCTTTCTTTAGATTCATTACCAATGTTAATTCCTCTATCATCAATCTTTTTAGTAACATCTTCTGCTTGATTTGTATCAGCTCTTCCTTCCTCTAATTGGGTAATCATATCCTCAATTACATTAAACACACTATTGACTGCAACTTGGGTGGAATCATCAATTCCGGTCAAAGTATCTAGTGCCTGAGAAACATTGAAGCTTGGAAGCTTAGAATCATCAGTTGCACCAGCCTGCACTTTGTTTTCTTCTCTTTTTGAACTATTCCCACCTTCTCTCTCCATTGACTGGTTGTCAGAAATGGAAACTGGAGTTGAATGCTTGTTCTCCATCTGATCAGAAGGCATGTTCTTTGTCTGCTCAACAGAAGCTTCTGCAGTTTTCACTTCATTTTGCTGGTTACTGCTCTCAATTTTCATGGCTGACTGACTCTTCTCACTATCCAGCTCTTTGTACTGCCCAGTGATTTTATCCTCATCACCGCCTGCTCCTTCGGACCTGCTAGACAACTCAGGCTTAGCAAATGTTTCTGACCAATCTTCCTTGGAGTCAGAAACTTGGCTAGTTCCTTCTATGGAAGAGTATGCAGTTTCCTTACTATTTCCCAAATCATCTGTAGCCTTTTTATCTGAATCAGGGGTATCATTTTCATGACTAATTGTCGACTGAAGCTGGCCTGAGTCAATAGATTTGTGCATATACTCTGTTGCCTGAAGTTCCGATTCTGGTCCCCTTGGGGCCTTATCTTGGCTGGGTTGACTCTTAGTGCCATCTGCCAGGTCAGTACTTTGTGTTTGAGCTGAGGTGCTTGTATCTATATTCTCACTAATCGCATTAGAAAAACCAGATTTTTCTTGAACTTGTGACTTCAATTTGGATGACACTTCAGGAATTCGTCCAAGGCTTAGGAGCCTGTCAATTTTTAAAGTAGATTCCTGATTATTTAGGATTCCAGAAACAGCAGTTGTAAGTTTTTCTCGAACATCTTCAGGAACAGCATCTTGCAAAGCATTTATAATTGACTCCCCTCGACCCACAGCTGTCAGGACCTGCACATGACAAGACCATTAAAAAATTTTAGATCATAATCGGCATCCAACTAGTGCACAATATCTTGATCACAAAAAAAAAGAAAAGAAAGGGAGAGCTCCCTGGTTCCCATGTTCACAGCCAAGTATGTATCCCTCATGGGTTGGGAAAACATGGGGACGTATAAAGGACCCTATCATTTTGTCTCCATTCAGACAAAAAGCTGACACAATTGACATTTTAAAAAAAAAAAAAAATTTACAAACAGAAGCTAGTATAGACCAAAATTCTGAATGATCCAATTCTACTGAATAGGTAAAGTCAAGCCAACTCATTCAAAATGTACTTAGAGGAGAGTCAATAGAGCTGCAAGACATTGTATAAGCTTTTTTTGCCACCAAGAGAAACAGGATAACTTCTCTGGTCATAAAATATCTTACAGCCCTTTACATGACACTGGAGATTTTTGCTTCACTAGGAAGGAGCAGATTCACATAACATGTAACCTGAAAATGCCCAAGAAATCAAACACTTTACATTTTTTTTCTGTTCTTCCGTAAGTGTGTCAGGCATAGTCATATCGAGCATATTAACAACAACTTTTGCAGTCTGTAGGACCTGCCCTCTTTCACCATCAACAGGATTCATCATCTCTTCTTCAGCTAGATCCACATCAACACCTTTACTATGCTCTAATGAACCCATATTTTCTTTCTGCCATCCTTCTGACTCTTTCTTAGGTTTTGAGGGAAAATCAGCTGCCATATAACTTCCTTCAAATGTTTTTTTAACATGATTAATGGAATGTGAATCTAAAGCATCTAAATTTGGAACAGTCAAGAGCTTGTTCACTTTTCCATTTTTATGAGATCTGCTCTCAAGTATTGCGAGACCCTTTGAGGGAGTGATGGTAACATCAATATCTTTCAAGAGTGGATGTCGGCCTTTCAGAAATCCAAGCTCCACTGCCGTTAACCACTGAAAAGAAGGAATGACGAAAATCTTATGAAACTGTAATGATAATTTCTGTATTGAACAACACAAAGGCCCAGTAAATTTTAATTATTTTGCATGATTTGACCCAAAAGACTCTGACTGATTTCAAGCAAGTCTTTTTGGACAAAAAAACCAGGAAGCAGGAATCAAAAAACAAATGCTGACAAGACAGAACAAACCAATAAGAGAAGAGAACCTGAGGGCAGAAGATTAATTCCTTTATTTTTTTCCAATTTCTACAAACACTGATTTTTTGAATCCTCATGTTGAGTCACATTCAACTGCATGATTAGAATACCACTAGAAACTCTTTACTTTGCTTTCATTATTACTATATGAAACTATATCTTCTATTAATATAATGTAAAATTATAGCCCAGAAGAAAACCAAGTATCAGCCGCTATAGAGTTGCCATTGTGTCTTCATCTAAAGCAGAAAACCCCTTGAACCATATTTCCATTAGGTAGATCAGGAATTCCCAATATCACAAGCAATCTGGTTGTGTAACAGCTAAAATTTATTCTAGGAAGAGATCATTTTCTATAAAAATGTTTGTCAAAACAAGCTACAGAAATGAGTCTAGATCAAAATAGAGTGTTGTATCTGAAACATTTTTCTCCAAAATCATTGTAGAAATACATCTATCAGAACCAATTCCACAATCAGAAATTTACAGTGCTGAAATAACTTCCATCATTACCTCAATAGTGACTTGCTGGCACCAGGAAACTGTTGATCTGCTGCTTGTAAATTCTCTAGATGGCAAATAAGAGCATAAAAGGAGGCTTGTAAATGGGTTTTCAGCAATTACACTGCGTGGAGTAGAGAAGAGTGGAACTGTCCCATTATCATTCTGAGAAATTCATAAAACTTAATGTCAACTATACCGAGTTAAATGAGAAGTTATTCCAGAAAACTTACATCTAAGAATTTTCATCCACAGTTCTGATGGAATAAACTCCTAATAAAGTATAGCTTAGAGATGGAAAAAATCCATCTCATAAAAAAGAATAAAATTAACACAATGACATAAAACCTGTATGAAAAGAAGAGGAATCTTCACTTTCCCAACCATGTCACGAGTCCTAGATTTTGCATAAAAATCTTCAATCTCATCAAATCCATAAGACACCATGGATATTGCTTTCTCAAAGTCCCGAACGGAGGTTGCCGAGAGAGCTTTTTCTACATCAAATCCTTTTGCACGTCCTTGAAACAATTCCTGTTTGGATCAAAAAAATTTGATCCATTGCAACACTAGTCAATAACTGTTAGGAACTTTTTAACACGTAGAACACATTCCTCAAGCTGTAGACATGTTTTTTCAACCGCAACTCATGTATAGACTCAAGTTCAAGGTCAAAAAAGAGAAATGTGATAAAAGAACATATCCTAGGGATGATTACTTTGTTCATATGCAATATGTCAATCAAGCCAGTTCTGAGCTTCTGGTCCAATAAGATGTGATATGGAGTGGTTCTTGTCGTTTCATCCAAATCAAAAGGGTTATCTATGCATGCAGCAGCTGTTAGAGGTGTTCTTTCTCCTACTTCTGCCAGGTACTTGGTCAACATATTTGCACCATATCCCCAGCCAATACTCATCATTGTTGTCCATGGCCTTGCCTTGTTAATGAATTGTATAGCTGTGGAGATATCATCGCTGTCAGCAGCTGTAAATAACCTACATGAATAAAGTAATTAAGGTGTCCTACAATCAGCTTATCATGCAAGAACTTTCAGATGAAGAGATGAGCAGCCATCTGCCCTTAAGGACTAATAGAATTTGATTGCAGGTATAGAGTCAGTACCTCCACTTGCATCAAAAAAAGAAGAAAATTTCAAATACAAAGAATTTCCAATATTGTAAAATCCAGTGCATACTTAAATCAATGAGTTGCGGTTTACATAATACAAAGGACCTAAAGATTGATTCTAAGAGTGAAATATGAATATCTAGGCGTACATATCACCGTTTTTGAAAGCGTTCAGAGGTATCAATGAAATAAAACTCTTTATCTAACTAGAGAATGATAATTATTATCATACTACAATCGACCATATGATGCTTAGAAAAAAGAGAATAATCAACAAATTTTTACACAAATAAATAAGAAAGTATACAAATTGCAAAAACTCCACCTGCATCAAGTTCACCCAACAGAGCAGCATTATAACTAAAATGGCAAAAAAACAAACATTTCCATAAAAAAGAACTCACCTTGGGGTCGTCAGCGGTGAGCCAGCACAACCCCTAGGGTTCATAACAACAGGAAAAAATCCTCTCCTCAAACACTCGCAAACGAAATCCTTAATCTCCCTCTCCTTACTCCCTTCTGTCGTCCCTGGCACGATCAACATTGTGGTATCCAATCCCTTCTCCTCCTCCAAATCCATATTCGCAGGCCAATCCAACGAAATCACTCCACCATCCTCAGTCCCTATGCATACTCTCTGATACACCAACTTCTCCGTCTCCTCCAATTCACTCTCCCTCACTGGAATTCTCCCCCTGTTCAATCTCACAAAATGCCTATCTTCCTTCACAAGCTTCTCATTCACATCCTCTAATGGTTCGCTACCTTCAAACGTTATCGAAGGACATCGTAATATTACAAACCGATTAAAAGGCGTGGGACTAGTAAACAAAATCCATTCTCCGACAAATTTACTCCGCCGCTCAATCAATTTTGAATTTCGTTCCGATTGAGAAAAATAAACCGCAGCCCCGGAGGCAAGCCCCAGGGTAGGAGCGAGTATGTTGAGTGAATTTGTGGATGGAAATTGGGAAACTAAACTCCGGAAAAGATTCTCGAAGGCTGAGGAATCGAAGAAGAAGCTGAAATCGTAGTTGCACCGACTTGTGAGACTTACGGTTTGAGTTGATTTCAAAAGCTTGAACTTCCGGCGCTTCCATTCTCGGTGATGAAGTGTCGAGAGTCTCCTCTGCGTTTTCGAGGTGGGCGATAATGGCAGGTGGTGATAGAAATTCGGAATTCTGAGACTCATTTTATTCCCTTTTCTCTGCCTCAAACTTTGGATTGTGCGATTGATGTAGAAATCATTGCAGTACAAAAACTCGCCTTTCCGGAAAAAAATTGGAAATTGGAATAAGGAAGTCGGGAAGTCATAGTTTATGAGGGGTGTACGGTGGAGAAATGCGGTGGGCGGATGACGTGGCGATGGTGGAGCCCGGTGGCTGGTCCCGTTGTCAAGGCTGTTTGAGTGGCTGAGGAAACGGTTACTCTCGGAACCGCGCCGTCTATTGGGCCCCACTCGATGGCGACAGTTTTGTTAGTTACTTTTTGCGGGTTACCGAATTCCTTAAAATTGAAGTCACTATACGATATTTGAGTTTGGGCTCCGAGAATATTTGGGCTTGTGTGATTAAGAGGTAACTATTTGGGCTGTCACGCTCACTTTGGTTTCTTGTCAGGTTAACTCCTGCATATTATACCTCGAAGTTCCAGGAACAAGCTATCTTAATAAGCTCCCAGCTAAGGGTGGGAATAGGTCAGTTTTCGAGTTCGCGTGTCATGTTTTGAAAAAGTAATAAAATTACAAAAAAAGGTAAAGGGCAATAAAAGTTGTACCAATGCAATTGTTTTCGTGTTGAATTTTCGTGTTAAATTCAAGTCACATTTTGTTTCATAATTTCGTGTTGAACTTTTGTGTTGTGTCAGAAATTACCGCACCCACTCCCAGCGACCAGCTTGTCATCCTCCTCCCCCCTTATTTTCTTTCCTCTTGGTGAGGTTTCACATCTCGAATGAGATATAAATAATAATATTTGTATAATAAATTAAAAATAATAATATTCATATAATATATTAAAAATACTCTTATAATAGAAACAGTTATAATAGTACAAAATTTTTTTTTTTTTAAAAAAAGAAAATTTCTTTTATCTCACATCTCGAATAAGACATAGAGTGGGGGCCTTTAAGGGGAGGGCCTCCCATGTCGAATGTTGAGGTATTTGTAATGGATTAGGAGTATTTTTATAATAGAAATTGTTATAATAGTATAGGAATTTAAAAAACAAAAGATAAATTACAACCAAACAGAGAATTATAAAAAAAAAGGTTAATTACAACCAAACAAAGAATTATAATGGAGGGGAAAACAGAAGAAGAAGAGAGAATAGTCAGGAAGAAAGGAGGGGGAGGCAAGAACAGAAAGACAATAGGAAGAAACCAGGAAAAATCTCCCACAACACTTAGTTACCATTCTATAATATTGCTGTATTTATACTATTGTTGAAGAAACCAGGAAAAATCTCTCCAACACTCAGTTCCGTACTGATTCTATACTAAGAAGACTTAAAACGACGGCGTTCCATATAATGTAATCAAATTAGGGCTCAATTCTGTCCGCTACCAATTGGCCAAAATCTTTAAGTGAAACGATGACGTATTGGTTTCTTGTTTCCTTTGTGGAGGGACGCCGTTTGAGTCCTGAGCATGACATTCCTTCCCCCTTCAAAACAGGCTTGTCGTGAAGCCTGAGAAAGTCAAGAACTGCTGCTGTATTAATATTTGGTCATCACATGAACCTCCATCCAAATTCATGTCCTCCCAAGCGATTAACCACTGGTTAACTTGCTGCCCAATTCTCTGCATCACACACCTTTGTTGCACTGCTTCATGGCAATTAACTGGGCAATTATTTGCAGTATAAAATTCTGGGAAGTCCTCTACTGAAAGTGGAATTGATCAAAGATGTTTTTTTCAATAATGAGTCATGGGTTATCGGTCGCAGCTTTGAATGCTCAGGCAGCCTCATGGTTTGCTTTAAGAAGAGGCATCGCCAGCAGTACAAAAGCATCTCCTAATGTCGTACCAACAAAACCAAGATATATCCAACCAACAGAATTCACACCAAGTTGCAGAGTTTTACTGCATTCAATTTTAGTTATAGGTATTCCATACTTATAAATCATTTCAACAATAGTTTCTAAGCATGCAAATATAAGGAGTTCGTCATACCCAAAGAAAAACTAAGTCCTTGTACCACCACAGAACACCTTCAGATTCAACCACTTTAGGAAACTCATAAGAAAATCCTCTTACAATTCCAGGTTGAGTAAGAAAACTAACCTTAACAGCCTCAAAGGGGCAGAGGGCAACATCAACCCTGATTCCCGCAGAAATTGAGCCAGCAGAGTAGATCGTCAGTCAGCATCATCAGAGTCAGTCTTTCTGAAGAGAAAGAAAAAAAAACAAGAATTGACAAAACCAGCATTATAAGCCCAACCATCCCCCCCCATCCCCTGAAGCCCCTGATCTATATGATCTTCAGCCACCATAAATCAAATAAAAAAAAAAAATTGGGGAGATTATAGCTTGCATCAGCAAGAAAGAAAGAAAAAGCCCACTCCCACGTTCAGTTTCAGAAAAAAAAAAAAAGAAATAAGGTATTGGGGACGATGACTCGATCCAGAGAGAGGAGAAAAGAAGAGAAAAAAAAAAAAAGAGAGAGGAGGAGGATTAGGGAATGGGACAGGAAGGAATTGACAACTACTAGTATATAGAAAAAAAAAAAAAAAAAAGCACACACACCCTCTTGTGTTGTGTAATGCCGTAATAAAGCTTTTTCATGAATAAATCTAAGTATCAAGACAATTTCAATGGTAAAAATAGCCTTCTGACCGCAGTAAACAAATTGCCCATTGAACATTCTTTCGATGGAGACGATCAACTCCTGCTGTTGATTATAGCCAAAGGGGTGACGGAAATTGACGCAAGCCAAAGAGGCATCACGACCCGAATCGTGACTGATATCGGTAACAGCTCCTTTCAAGTAAACCTTGTGCTCGTTGAAGTCGATGATGCAGAATTTATCTGGGCCTTTTCGGTGGTGCAAAAGGGATTGAAAAATAAACCTTGCTCGAATACATTGAGCTTTGATCAAACTAACCATGTGGGTCCTTCGGTTTGTAACGGAGGCGGCCCAGGGATAGAAAAAATTGGAGTAGAAGGGTTCGGAAGCATCAAGGCTAGCTGGTAAAGGCTTAATTTTCCTGTTGAAGCTGTAGATGGCACCGCCGTTGTCGATGCTGATGCGCTTAATGCGCTCTAATTCGGCCAAGCTAAGCTGTTGGAAAGAGGAGTTTCCAGCTATAGAAGGAGGTCGTAGATTAGAATGGTTTATGAGGGAGGATTTCTGGGTAGCACCAACATTTGAAATAAGGGTAAAGGTTTTGGAAGTCAAACGAGAAGGAAAAGAGTAAAGGAAACTTGGACTAAGCAATTGGCGGTGAAAGGAGTTGTTGGAAAGGAATAAAACCATGGCTGACACCATCACCTGGCTTTGGGAAGTGGAAAATGGGTAGGAATCGAAAAAATTAGGACGAGCATTTGGGGAACTTAGCTCTCTCGGTTTCTCGAAGTCGGTCTTGGCAGACTCATGGGCATTATTTTGTTCAGTCGTAGTCGTGACTTGAACCTCAGTTTCCTCACCATGGTAGCCACAGGAATCCTCAGACTGTTCCAGAAAGTAGTCTCCTATATTTTCGTGACTTGAACATAAGTTTTCTCACAATAATAACTACCAAGATCTTCCTCATTCGCAGGTGCCTAAGATTCCACTGGGGTTCCTTTCCACCATACTGTATTCTTCTTATTCTACCCTTCATAAACTCCAGTACTTTGTCGATTAGGATATCCATGGCTGCGAAATGAGCATCCAACTTAGCTTCAAATCTAGCAAATGCTCCCTCCATTAAGTCAGGTGGCAGAATCCTGCTCTGATACCAATTTGTCAGGCTAACTCCTGCATATTACACCTCAAAGTTCCAGCAACAAACTAATATATTAATAACTGTAGCTCCAAGCAAATTACAACCAAACAGAGAATTATAATGGAGGGGGAAAAATAGAAGAACAAGAGAGAATATTCAGGAAGAAAGGAAGGGGAGGCAAGGACAGAAAGATAATAGGAAGAAGGCTGGAAAAATCTCTATGCTAAGAAGACTTGAAACGACGGCGTTCCATATAATGTAAATCAAATTAGGCTCAATTCTGTCCGCTTCCAATTGGCCAAAATCTTTAAGTGAAACGATGACGTATTGGTTTCCTGTTTCCTTAGTTGAGCGACGTCGTTTGATTCCTGAGCATGACATTTCTCTTGGGATGTTGTGAATAGCCCTCTAGGCGGCTTGGGAATGAAAAATGTTAAGCAGCCCACTATACAATGTGGATAATTGTTAAGCAGCCCACTCTACAACGTTGAGAATTGTTGTCTGGGCTTTTTTCTGAACACAGGAGAAAAGCTAATAGGTAAATTGTTTGGCCATATTGCAGGTCCTTAATGTTTGGGCCAGATGAAATTGTGTGGCTAATACGGTTGAACTTAGACCTTGAACTATTAAGGAATTTTGGTCTACGAAAACTTGAGATTGTACAAAGCTCTGATTCAAAATATAATCCAATTAGACTTGAATAGGGTTTAGCTTAGAGGTGACCACGTTCTCTTAAGGTGGAACCAAAACAAACCACGAAAGGGGTGGCTCTATTTCGTTTCGGTTTCAAAACCGTAGGTTCAAGGTTCAATTTTAATTAGGTTCAAGGTTCAATATCTTTAGTTATGAAAAAAAAATTAAATTTATAAGTTATTGAAAAAATATAACTTAAACTTATATATATATATACATTAAAATGAAAAAGAGAATACTTTATTTATATTTTTTGAAGGTTGTAAACTTTATTGTAAAAAGAATATAAATTAGACTTAAAAGTTATAAATAAAATATAATTTAGACTTAGAGAAAAATATAACTTATACTTACAATTACAACTTAAAGTGAGAAAATATTGTATTTTATTTATATTCTGAAGATTGTAATTTGTTTTTTTAAAAAAATATAATTTAAAGTTAAAAGTTGCCAAAGAAATATAATTTAGATTTAGAAAAAAAAATAGAACTTTCACTTAAAATTAAAAATGAAAGTGAGGAGAGGGTATATTTTATTTATATTTATATTTTTATATATTTATATTTATTTTAAAAAAATACACGGTCTCAAATCAGAACTAAATATCTGGTTCTAGTTCAATTCTTCAAACTATGAAATCGAAACTGGATTGCCAGCTTAGTTCTAATTATGATTTTTGGAATCATTATCCACGATTCCAATTTTCGAACCAAAATTGCCTATTCGGTTTTCCAGTTTGAATCGGAACCATGTTTACCTCTACATTAGCCTAATTGAACAAATTTATAAGAATACTTGAAATTGAAAAAATTCATAAGCTCTTATTCAAAAAATGTAATCCAATTAGATTACATTTCTAATATAACTTCTATTTCACAACTATATTATTTTAAAAATGTATACAAATGTATTTTAAACCGCAATTCATACGCACTCCAAATAAATGTGGCAAATGTATAATGTTAGAAGAAGATAAAATATTGCATATTACCACATAAGATAGTGCGTTTCGACAGATTTTATGATAAAATTCTTAATTCTTTATCAAAAATATGTATATGTAGGAGTTAAAAGATAATTAAAAAATTAGTTACTATTTTTGTGATTGGGCAGTTAAGTAGTAATTTTTTTAAAAAAAAAAAAAGGAGAGAGAATTTGTGTGTTTATGTGTGTGTATATATGCAATCTTCAATTCTAATTAAGAAGATACATGCACTGTTGGTAATTAATATGTATCTCGAAGCTAACCATGAACTCTCACCAGTTAATCATTTGGTGTTATAATAAAGTCATGATTAACTATGACCCCATGAGTAAAAAAAGTACTATTATTCTTGCAAAAATATGGGTAGATGTGATGCAAACACCAAAAAAAAAAAAAAAAGAAGCATTATACGAATGAGTGATGCATTGAAGTTAAGATCAATTTTGTGCTCATTCTAGAATTTATGACTTCATTTATTCCTTCAAATGTGTCACAGGTAGCGATTGTGAGGCTTGCACAGATGCTCTCGTGTGGCAAGCAATGCTTCTATGATGCTTTCACCAAGACTTTTTCGTGTATCGCAATTAGCACGCTGCAAAGATATGTATACTATGCTTTTAGAGGAACGAGAAATGCGAGGCTAAACAAACTTGCTAATGAGAGTACGCAAAATCTAACCTACCAGATCAAATGCTCAAAGAAAAGTTCTCATTGAATTGCTTGAGAGAAATGCTACAAAGATAGCCAAGTACTTGAAGGGTAGTGGGAAAACCCAACACTTGCTTAATACAGTACTACTCTCCACTAAATATGCCTTGGCTAAAAAATCAGAAGTAATACTTCCAAAGCAAACTTTCCTATCAAAAGTGAAAATCGCATTTTTACTACAAAGATCGTGGTATTTCTACACTACAACTAATGTTATTACAAAAGAACATGATTTCCTAATGATGACCACGGTTTTCTAACTTACACTATATATTTACAAGGCCATGATAAAAACCAACACCTATCTATTATATCATTTAAGTTCCGGGTGTTGTGGTCTTCATCTTGGGCTGCTTAGGCTTCTGCTGGGCCGCGTGACTCACCCGGGGAAGAGGGGGGGGACACCAGTGGCTCTGAACTTGGGGAGCAGGGAGGATGTCCTCAAGTAAAATACATCATTCGGTAGTTAAAATGGGCCCATTGGTGTTCCGGATGAGAAGAAACCCCCATCTGTTTCAAGGTTAAACGTGTTTGGGCAAAAGGATGGGTGACATTATGGGAAATGAGCACAACACCGTTCTAACGGGACCATGGGGCATTGCATGTAAGTTGTGAAGCCTTATAGTTGTGTACATTTGGGCATGCATATGAGTGAGAATATGCATTAGGCTTGCACGGTAGGCACGTGGGCATTTAGAAGCGCGCATGTGATGGATAAGTGCGCAAGCAACGAGATTTGTTGAACATGCACAACATGAGACTATCGGCATGCCTAGCAAGCGATAAGAATGCACAACTTAACAGCAGTCATGCGCATATGCTCATAGCACATAAGACGTACTTAACTATAGAACCATTGACCACATGGCTTAAATCATGGTCGATGACAAAATGGTAAACAGGATCAACACATTAGGGCACCCACAGCAGCCCCTTTTGGGCTGCTTGTGGGTGCTCACGGCCACGCCACATCAATAGAGAGGCTGACGTGGCGTGGCTGTGGTTCGTCATCATCGTGGAAATGGGCGTGCAGACGCCCACTTCCACAGCCATGGCTGTCTCTTTTTCTTTTTCTTTTCTTTTGGCTTCAAAATGATGCCAAACGGTGTCGCTTGCATTTTGGCACAACTGAAAGGCACGTGTGTCAAATTGGGTGCACCACGCTTAAAGACTATTGCAAATCATAAAATGATTTGCAATAGTCATTTCTATTTTTGCTTTTTAAAAAAATAAAAATAAAAATATCAATTAATAGAAAATATTTTTCTTTACAAATTGACATACATTTTGCCTATTTTTAGTGTAAAATTTAATATTTTTATTTTTTAAATATATTAAATATATAGTAAAAAGTAGCTAAAAATTAATTTTAATGTTATAAGCGTATTAAATAATTTTTATGTTTTAAGTATATTATTAAATTTTAATTTTAATTTTAATGTAATGAAAATATATTAAATATTTTTCATTAATTATTTTAAATATTTAATATATGATAATTAAAATTATAAGTTGTATTATTAATATAAATTTTGTTGATAATGGTTGTATTATTAATTTAGATTATTTATTTTTAGTTTTTAAGTGTATTATTAAATTTTAATTTTAATGTAATGTAAATTTAATATCCATTAATTATTTTAAATATTTCATATTTAATTTAGAGTATTTATTTTTATTTTTAAGTGTGTTATTACATTTTAATTTAAATGTAATGTAAAATTATATTTCCTTAATTGTTTATTAGTATTTAATATATGTTTATTAAAATTAAAAATTGAATTATTAATATATATAAAATTTGATAATGGCTGCATGAATAGTAAAAATCTGGCGGATGAGCGTGGGTCATTTTTTTATAATGCTTACGTGAATAGTAAAGTAGTGACTGTGAGCTGATGTGGCGCTGAGTGCATCCACGGTAGCCCTTGGCCGCAGCCAAGTCGCGGCCACGCCATATCAGTGTCACATTAGCACCATATCAGCTCATGGCCAATCCAGTACTATTCACGCAGCCATCATAAAAAATGACTTACGCTAGTTGGCCTGACCTATACTATTCACGCAACCATTATCAACTTTTTTTACATTAATAATACAACTTATAATTTTAACTATAATACATTAAATAATTAAAAACAATTAATGAAAAATAAATTTACATTACATTAAAATTAAAATTTAATAATAAACATGAAAACAAATACTCTAAATTAAAAATAAAATACTTAAAATAATTAACGGAAAATAAATTTACATTACATTAAAATTAAAATTTAATAATATACTAAATACTTAATTTAATAAAAAAAAAATTATCTTAAATTTATAACTTATAATTTTAATTATCATACACTAAATACTTAAAAATAATTAATAAAAAATAATTTTTCATTACACTAAAATAAAAATTTAATAATAAACTTAAAAAATAAAAATAAAAACTTTAAATTAAATAAGAAATACTTAAAACAATTAATGGAAAATAAAATATCAGATTTTGCTCCAAAAATAGGCAAAGTGCATGTCAATTTGTAGACAAAAATATTTTATGATAGTTGGTATTTTTTTTTTTTTAAAAAAGAATAAATGCCTATTGCAAACCGTTGGATGGTTTGCAATGGGCCTTACACGTGGCGCACACCATCGCCTAGTTGACAGGCGCTTGTTAGTTGGTTTTTTTTTTAGTGAAATGACGTCGTTTGGCGTTCTGTCGTTTCACGAGGGTATTTTCAAGAAAAAAAGCGCTCAGCGACAGTGTGTCGTTTAGTGTCGACTACTGACACACTGACCAAAACGACGACGCAAAACGGCGTCGTTTTGCAGTCCACATGGCCAAAATTTTTTTTCTTTACCACGGCCCCAAATCGCTGTCTGGTGTGGCGAGCACCTAAGTCAGCATTTCAGAGACTCAATGTGTATGCCCTAATGTACGTAGCCTAACTGTGAAGAAGGGTTGCTGTGCATGCCCTTATAGGCCCTTTAGTAACATAAACTTTTGTGAAAGCCCACCACTGCTATTGATGATAATTTACATTCAATTTTTTTCTCATCAAATTTTAACTCAAATTTAATAAGACGCTACAATAGTAACATATAATTTATATAAATGACTTCACATAATATGATAAATGCTTCTTGTTATTTATGATCATAGGTAATAGTAAATTTGTTAGTTTGAGTTTTGCCTTTTTTCTCCAAACTTACATGCCACATCACATCTAAACATGTTTGTACGGAAAAAAGTGCTCTTTTAATACTTAAAAAAAATTTACATTTGATTTTGTATAACTTTTTTTTAAAAAAAATTTATAAGATACAACATAATTAATATACTATTAAATATATAAGTTTTTATTTTTATCCCTATTTCTTAATTTGAATTATATATGATCATTATTAATAAGAATAATATAAGAATTTCAAATAAAACATGTACTCTCTTTTTTAAAAAAAAAATTTAAAATTAAACTTTTTTAAGAAAAAAAATAAATAAAAGGAGTACCATTTAATATGACGCCTCTTAACGTTAGGGTCTTGACTCTGCGCCATGTCGGATACCACTAGGTTAGGAAGTTATATTAATTTGAGGTAATTAAGCTTGATGACAAATAGTTAAGAATAGTTAAAATTAATGACAAGAACTGACTTATTGTGTTTGTATTCATAGAAACAGAAGAAAAGTTTGAGTGAAAGTTTTGAAGATTCCTTTAAGGACCACAAACATAATTCATTAATGGGAATCAAATTCTGAGACTAATTTTTATCAAAAGCTAAATGATGGCTAAGTTTTTGTCAGCAATCAGAGTGCATGTGTATATGTCTCTTGTTTTGGACCCTAATGAAGATATGATTCTGTGACAAGAGGCAAAATCCAATCATGGGGAGGATTTGCATCTACACTAAATAAACACAATCTGAGGTTTTGCTGTTGTATACTAATTTATGCTCATGCACAAGCACATTTGCTTAAAGAAATTGAGGCCTGAGATCATTGTGATATTGGCAGAGTTACGATCATGTGCTTCAACAAGCAGAAAGGCAGCAATTGAAATTAGTTTATAACAGTAGTAATTGGAGCTAATTTATGTCATTTTTTGTTGAAGATTTTTCCAATTTATGTGTAGACCATATGTCATACAAGCCCTTTCATCTCACATATATATTTTTTAATTCCCTTTTTTATCTTAATTTTTTTTTTTGTAAAATAACTCTGATGAGAGAAAAAAAAAAGAAAAAGATGTTAAGAGACCTTTATAATCCAACTCTAAACATTTTAAAATCTTTTTTCAAACTTATTCCTTCTTCGAATCAAAAGATAAATAAATAAATACATTTCACTTCATTTCATTGATCGAAGGTGTTTGTAGAAATTAAATGGGGTAAAAACTAATAAATGAAAGACTTTTTAAATCTTTTTCTTTCATTTTTACTTTAAATTAATAATTATATATTTTTTACACTGCATACTAATGCATCTACACCAATCCTAAACCTTTAGAAATGTGGTTTTTTTTTTCTCATTTATTGGGATAATTTTCAGGAGCTGAGTTGTTAAGTAACGCTAGAATATTTAAGTCTAGCTATTAATGACATTATTACTATGCGCTGTATAAACCTCATATTTTTTTATACTTCCTACGTAAAATGGGAAAATGCAGGGGAGCATTTGCGCTCCCTTCTGTCATATCGGCACATGTCCTTGAGCTTTGAACCCAAAAATTACAAGACCCAAAGCCATGCAGACTCAATGTAATCAAGCATAGTGACTGATTTCAATTCTTAATTTCTAAGTGACCAATCCTGAGAAGCCAGTTGGTATCTAAATCCGTACTAAATGTAAATGACACTATGATGACCGTGTTTTTCAGTAAACCTATGGAGTGATTACTCAGTCTTAATCAGATCTTAATCAGATTCTCATAAATAAAAATGAATTTTGTATAGATGCTAATGATTACCATTGATTCCCTACGAAGGTGTGGGCACTGGGCACACTGAATCAAACCATTGCCTTGAATTTCCCCACCACTCAGCAACAGAATCCCATGTACAAACAAAAACTAAACATTGATTATTGATTATTGATTATTGATTATATTAGTGCATAGCAATAGCACGAAGCTAGCTAGCCATCCTGTGAAAATAACAAATTTTACACGATGTTGTGTCGAGCTGCAACCTAGCTACATCAACAAACATAAATGAAAAAGTTGAAACGAGAAGAGGAATATTTGTTTTGTTAGGTTATTATGAATCACATGGGAGTGATATGGGGCAATTTGGATTCATATTTTTTGCATCCAACATGTTGAAGAAAGGATGAATGCAGGGTACGTTAGCCGCATGCACAGTCCACAGTCCATGTGTGGCTCACATGGTCATGCTCACTCTAAGGAGAACCTTTTCAGTTTACACATCATTTTCATGGATTATATTCAGCCATAGTATTTCATTTGATTAGGATTCTTAATCAATCCAAGACAAGAAATTAAAATGTCTGACGATTCTAATCATTAACCGGTAATGTGCTCTAGGATTTTCTCATGTTGCTGGGGGTATGATGCTATGTTGGGAACTTAATTCATCATGATGGTTCTTTCTATAGTTTGCTTTGTTATCATCAACAAGACCACATTCATGGATAGATAGAATTTTTTGTCAACAAGACCACATTCATGGATAGATAGAATTTTTTGTCATGCATTTTTGCTTCTTTTTGGACATCAAATATGGTTCTCGAATTCTTTTCTGGTACATTTGAGATGACTTGTGATATACATAAGATCTCAACTAAAGTTAGAATTTCAGTTAGAGTTAGGATTTCGACAATACGCGAGATTTTCGCATTCGCATTGACTTTTGATATCGATAGACTAAAGGTCCGGATCTTAGTCTGTACCATGATTTCAGTTGGACTTCAACCTTTAAGCTTGAATATAAAGGCTAAGAATAAAAATACATTGAAATTACACCAAGTGTATAGGAACTTAGACTAAAATGTACGAGCCCTCAGATAACACCAGCAAGGTGGGAACTCAACAAGATCATACTTATCCATAAAAACATAACAGTATGCGGCAATTATGGAGAAAGGTATTAACGTGTGATCAACCATTACAACTGCAGTCAACGTGCGTAGCTATTATAAACAAACTCCACAAATCAGAGAAGAAGGTGTATAAGTGGGAGAAACTATGAGGTATGGGGGTTCTAACAAAAATCAAGTACTATCAAAATACAGAGAATTAACTTAAGTATCAAAGGGATTATCCTAAAAATCACTTCGAGATTTGTTTTGCAGACATATCTAGCATTGAGAAAGACGAAAAGTTTCAGTTCGAAATTAGCCTAGTGGGCTGCGAATATGGCAATCATCAACCTGGATTTTCAAAATGTTGGCATCTTAAACTCCCCCACAAAATTAAAAGTTCCAGCTAATATGTGATTGAGTTCAACTTGATTGAATCCACAAAATTAAACCACTAAGTCTAAATCACAAGGAGTTATTATTAAGTATTTTATTTTCTTCTTTTAAATTGATGTGGGATACTTCTAACTTTTAGCCATGATTGCGATCGATACAAAAGGTAGAAAATGATTCCAAAGTTTTTCCCTAGTAATTAATTTTGCTTTCTTTAACATTTAGGTTTGTCACTTTTAAGTTTCAACATACTCACTCTTACTTTAATCTTTTTGGTGAAAAAAAAAATATTCTTTTAAAATTAATTAATTCATCCATTCTCCCTACACTACGACCAAAAAAGTGGCCTTAATTAATTAATTTATTGATTAATTATTTACCTTTTTTCGCTTTCTTATAAGTGAACACAGCAGAGATAAAGTATCCTATAGTATGAAAAAATAAGTCAAGCACTAAAATAGTAAAATTTAGAGTTTGTTGCCCCATAGAGTAAATCCAAAATAAAATAAAAGAAGGAAAATAGAATGTTACAATATACTACGAGGGAATCTTGGAGAAGAAAACAAATTATCAACTTTTAGGAGTTAACTATTTAAAAAATAATAATAAATCAAGAAATCAGAAATATGATATTAATTAATTCCATTAATGACAAATTAGAACTCTATAATTAATTATTCTCTGATTGTGAAGGAAAAAAAAATATACAGAAAGAGATTGGGTAGTTACCCTTAATTGCTCCTTAATCATAAATATTTTATATAACCATTCATAAAATCTTTCACTAAATTAAGAAATAAAACATTCGATGAACTAAATTTATTAAGCAAAGACGACTGTGGCTGTATTGACTCCATAAACATTCAGATGAATTCGGCAACCTGCACATGTCTGTCGCTTTCGATAACGAACTTTTGTCTTTGGGGAAGAATCAAATTCATGATTTAACATTATCAACAACAAAAATAAAACGTTGTATTGAGTTGGCCCCTTGACTTGTTTTGGTACCAACATCTTTCTACCAAGATAGCTATCTATCTAGCTGGTATTGTGCACGACTCTAGTAGTGTGTATGTGTTTGTGAATATGAACAAAAACCATTTTCCATCAACATCATATTTATGGAGTTAAGAAGTTGAAAATGAACTGTCAAATTAGTGAGGTGTGATATCAACTCAGGTCTGAATTTGTCTATGGAGTGATGATACACATGGTGATAAATGTGGATGAAATTTTTTAGTACTAATTATATAACAAAAGCCATTATATAACGATCACTCTCGAATGATTTAGTAGTTTTTTGTTATACGAATACTAATTCAGTCACATCCTATGAAAATTTACTAAAAATTTTCATTCATTACTCTTTGATTTGGAGAAAGTCGGGAGAGAGCTAACAGACCAAAACCCCAGGACAGACTCCCACAATATTTTAGCGGAAAATCTACCCCACGCGAGGTTTGAACCTGCGTTGCTGGAGAATTTCTCCCCACATCACCTCAGGCTTACCAACTCGCCTATGCCCTGGGGCAAAAAATTTTCATTACTCTTGTCCATACATATGGATGAAGAGTTCGAATTGAGTTTTGAAATTTTGATAGTGAAATATCAAATTACTAAAGTTCTATAATAATGAAGTTGCATTTGTCTGTTTGTTGATGACAGATATTGTTCAGTAATTCATTGGATTTTCAATTTCGTTTTTAGAAGACATGTCATATATATGAGGCCGATGAACCCCTTTCTTATAGATTGTACAAATCATTAGTGTTCACTCTCCATAAAATTCATTTCACCTTATCAATATGATTGCTATTTTTTTTTTTTAATTATTGATTCTGAAAGTTGACAACAAAAATAATAGATCAACACAGAAAATAGTCAATTCAGTTTAATTCGATGTTTCATTTTGACGAGATCAAATCCTCTGTTTTAGTACTGTATACTAATGGGGCTCTGTCGTACCAAAATATTGTCGTTTTATTTAAAACTTTAATGAAATGTTATTTATTTTAATGGGATGAAATACCATTAATACATAACAGTGAGATAAAAAAAACACTAGCTAAATCATAACGTATTCTTTTTATTTTGACGAGATCAAATTCTCTGAATTAGTACACTAAAAAACTGTCATTTTATTAAAATAATATCATTTTAATTAAATGAAATACTATTAGTATACATCAATGGGACAAAAAACACTCATTATATGTTGACTACTAATGCTTCGTTAAGACAGATAAACTAGAGTACCATATGGGTGCTATTTTGAAACAAGAAATGGGGGTCCCAATCACCGAAATTTTGGTGCAGATTGCACAGTCGACTTTGTAATTAATTCCAACAAAATATAATAGTTGTAGTTCTGAATTCAGACTGACAAAGCTTAATTAATTAGTTTAACCAGTTGGATAGATATTGATAAATTTATGCTTAATTTCAAGGGTTTTGTGGCATCTTATGGGCTCTTAACAACCACTGATTCTATTATATTAATGCTAAAATTTTGTCTTTTGCGAAAATGGCAACTGAATGCTGAATAATTGATCACCGCTCTGCTGAGGCCATAATTTATAATCTGGGGATTAATTTAATAGCTGCAACTACTTTCTGGTTAATTATATATCTTTGTATAGACACATGAATGGTTAATGCCATACAACTTAGTTAATAAGAATCTTCATTAGTTTAACTAGTCGTCATTAGTTGTCTAAACTGGTGTCTCTCCTATTAACCGCCTCATTGTGAAGTTCTGATTGGTAACATTATAATAACCTTTAATTATTTAAAGTTTAATTGTTAGTGTAAATTACAACCAGGAGAAATAAGATGACAACTGTAAAAGAAAGGCTGCAAATTTCGAATTATTAGTTTTATGTACCCAAATAATTGGGATTATAATTTTGTTTAAATATGTTACATGTGTATCAGATATCTAAAATTTTCGTAAACTCTAGTTTTCAATATTCCAACTTATATTTGAGGGAATTCGTTATTAGTAACTTATGGTTAGTCAATTTTACAAAAATTTAGAAAAATTGTCTGTTAAAATATTGTTAGAAGCCGAACAATTATGGGCGGGTGGTCAATCTCACTCACAACTATTATTTGCTGTGAATTTACTACTAAGTTGATATGCATAATACCATGTATGTCTCACATTAAGATTATGATATATAATCAATTATTGTATTTTTAGTGCTGCATATATGAATTAATTTACTTACATGTAATCAATCCCTGTATGTGCTAAGGATTGAAAACAAAGTTGGTAAATGTCTATCATGATTGAAAGATTTTCTTGTGTGGGTTGATCAGGCTGCCGAGATTGAATCAGGACCAGTTGAATGTTGAAGGTGGAGGAACACAGTGTTGAATATTGACAAGAAATACCAGATCAAACGCTCAACAGAATGAAATTATAAGCCAGCTCTCAAGAGGGTCACAATTTCTATTAGTGCCAAAGCTTAAAACATTGGTACAAGTAGAGTTGGTGCGCAATCAATTGAAATGGGATTTTCTTAACTAACGCAAAGTGTGGTTAATGTCTTACAGGCAAGTCTTATCAGGACACAGGATTTAGATTAGTGTCTGATCTGAAGGTCTCATTTGGTTGTACTACTTGGTATCAATTCTGGAATGAATGTAAAGAGTTGGGTTCCACTTCCCTCCTGGCATACATGTCCTCCTCAAAGTGAAAATGATGTTTCGGTTTTGGAGAAAGATTTGCAGCTCCACAACTAGACCTGATCTAAATTCTAATTCAACACTTGCGGTCTTTCTTTAGACCACTCAATTTGGCAGGGTCCTGCCAACGTGCATATGTTTCTTGTTCAATTTGTGCTGAATCGCCAAAGAAAGTGATGGACTTTTAGCCCAATTCTTGTCAAAAGTAACCGTAATCAGGCTGTCAACAAGTGGAACTCACACATCAATTTGAATTTCTCCTTAAATGAAAAGAAATTGACATTTGCTTATTGGTGTTGAAGCTGTCTAGAAAATTCAGAAAGACAGGCTAGCATTTCGCTTTTCTTGTTTTCCACTATATGCTTTGCTAATTTGTACCCCACTCTATATTTTGAAATGGAGTAACAATATTTCTAGTTATTTTTTATAGAAAAAAGTTATAGTGATTCGTATGAGAATAATAAAAAGACAAAATCATTTAATATAATAAGATATGAGTCAGTTTTTTTTTTTAACACGTTATATCAGTCTTAATAATTTTTTATTATAAAAATCCAAGTTTCATCACACTTCAAAGTAAATGCCACATATAAGCTATATACAATTTTTTTTCTTTTGGGTGAAAACAAAATCAACCCATGCTGATTTAGTAGGAACAATGAACTAAGGACTTAATAATTGATCTCAGATTCTCAATCTTATATTTGGCTGTCAATTGATAAATCATGAGCCCCATCTGCCACAATTCATGAGCCGCAAATGAAGCAAGCATAGTACTAATTCTGGTAAATTTTTGCATTGAGTATAAACTGATGAGAAAGGAACATTTTGCCTACATATATATTGACAATAAAATAAGTTACAATAAAGAGGTCATTCATTATTTTTTTTGCCCACACTGAACTTGCAGAAAAATACCAAAAACAGCAGCCTTGCTTCATTAATTTATTGGCTGAACCCATCCTAGCCTTAACGATTTTAACCCCTCCTCTTAGTCCTCTCCCAAGTCCCACCCCTTTATATATCACGTTCCTTCCTCCCCATTTTCTCAAAGACTTTTCCACACCGCAACCTCCAAACACCATTTCTTCTCTTCCTCTCCCTGCAAAACAAAAACCCCATCAAAGATTGAACCCCAAAATGGCCAAAGGAGGCAAGCTCACCAAGCTCAAATCAGTCCTCAAGAAGATGCAGTCATTCAAGCTTGGCAGGGCTAACGGCAGCCCAATTGTGGCCGCCAACACCTCATCCGACGATGACTCCTCCTCCTACGACAACATCAACGTTGTCGCCAACAAAGACTTGCACCCCGTCTACGTAGGCAAGTCCCGTCGCCGATATCTCATCTCCTCTGACGTCATCGAGAACCCACTTTTCCGGGAGCTCATGGACCGATCCGGTGACTCCGACGACCGCATTACGGTGGGATGTGAAGTTGTGCTGTTTGAGCATTTGCTCTGGATGCTTGAGAATGCTGATCCTCAGCCGGAGTCTTTGGATGAGCTGGTGGAGTTTTATGCATGTTAAAAAAACCTGCGGCGGCGGTTGGCGGCGGCTGGTGGGATTGGGAGGTTAAAATAACTGTCAGTAACTGAAAAAGGTCGAAAGTAACTGCGGCGGTAGAGTGGCTATTGAGGAGTGATGATTCAATGCGGTCATCCGTATGGTAAATAGAGCTGTACATTTTTCATAGAAAATTAATAATGATTAGCGGGGTAGAAAAGAAGGTAGAATATTTGCGGTTATGAGAGAGGGAGTTTGGGGGATTAGGGGGGGTGGAATCACCGTTGGGTTCGTCCCAATGAACGGTGAGGATTAACCCATTTTTACATGGCTAAGTCTGAAAGTTGCATGGCCTGATATGCTAAGGAACAGGCCACAGTACCTCTGTTCCTCACTTTTAAATGTTGTTCATTCTTTGTCAATCAATGTTAATGATTATTGTTTCTTTTGTAAGTTGTAACGTTCCACTGTCACAATTGTGTTCTTCTTCCTCTTTTTCATTTAAATATACACAACTTTCCTCCCCACTCACTACTGTTTTTTTTTTTTTTTTTGTGAATTACGTTTACTACTTTGTAGAAACTATCAATCGAATTTCAAAATTTAAACAAACTAGTAATACCCTATTTGATGCAATGACCATTAAAGTTAACTAACGAAATAAGTGAAAAACTAGTTTAAAAAAATAATATTTACCATCTTGAGATTTGTTCTAATTATAAAATTGTTGGATTATACCCTAAGAACCAATCATATCATGATGGTATATGCATATATTGTATCATAATATTCATAATTAATTGCACTAATTATTATGTTTATTTTATATCTGCGTTTTATGAAATAAACATAATAATGTCCCAATAATTTAATTATTCTAAAATTATCCCTAGTAGAGTATTATCATTAAATGGGACAATGATAATGCATTAAAAGTAGTATGTGTAGTGACTGATAAAATGGTTCATGATATGAGATATCAAGTCAACACATAGGTATATGTTAGAGAACTATGTGCTGGATCCACCCGCCATGAGAAATACTACATAGATTATTATATAAAGTGTCATAATATTTTTCATAGTGATGATGGTGTAAATAATTTTTAGACTTGAGATATTCAGAGTTCCAACCATGAGGAGTTACATGTTTTGATATTACTAAACATTACCTGTAAATGGGTGAACTATAAAAGTAGTAATTGGATATGTAATAAATCATGTAGTGGGATGTTGAGTGATCAAGAAATGATTTGCCCTTCCTATACAATGGGAGTGATATCTTTGGGCCCCTTGGTTGAGTAAGACCATAAAAATGCAAAGCCATGCTCAAAATGAGTCGATATGTGATATCGGACTCATTTGCTTAGATGTGTCTACTTAGAAATCAAAAAATGCAAAGATTAAACTATACGAGCATGACACATTCCATGGCTCGTGTTCAATCATGATATCTAGGACAAAGGGATTTAATTACATGGTAATACCTATCACAAGAAATGTAATGACGAATTACTAATATTCTCATGACTTGGGTAGTATTGATGTCTTGCTAGACACCGCTCATTACTTTTGGCATAAAATATATTTTATGCCAATGCCAACATTATGAAAACCTATTGGGTCGCACACTTAGATCGTATCCAAAAGAAGTGCAAAATTCATGTGATGAAATTTTGGTTAATTTAAGAATCCTATTGAGAATAGGAATCTATTGGGTTTTGTTTTAAAACGGTTTTGGATTTAAGTGCAAAAGATTTTGGTTCTATTAATATTAATAAATCCAAAATGAGTTTTAGATGTATTAATTAAATAATAATCAAAATGGATATTGGATAATGAAAAGTCAGCCATGAATGTATATGTAATACATTGTAACTCATTTTATGAAAATGAAAAGGCAACCATTTATTGGAAAATGAAAAGACAACCACATTATGTGTAACATATTGCAATTCAATTTTTGGAATATGAAATGTGAAAAGGTAGCTGTTCACATGGATGAGCAAATGAAGAAAACCGATGGGACACTTTCATTTTGAAAGTCTTCTATTTAAGCTTTCTTTGTTGGAGAAAAATTGAGCTACTCTTTAGTTCATGAATTATTATTCTTTAATCTTTTCTTATTCAATAAAACCACCAATCCTTATTTGAGAAATAAAACAAAACAAATTTTAAGTTGAGAGCTTGAAAGAAAACCAATCATTGAGTTGAGAACTTGAGGGAATACCCGAGTAACAAAATCTTAACTAGCGCTACAAGATTTTTGTTATTTCATTCTTTAGTTAATTGTTTGACAATTAACTTGAGACTTGGAGATGATCATATGGATACCATAGGGGCAAGGCTAAACTGGTTTTGCTTGTGATTCGACATTTGACATATGATCTTCTACCGCTACAAGAAAATGTATGAATTTCACATACCGGTTTGACTCCACTTCGTATGGATCCTTGGAGGAAACCAACAAAATTTTAAAATTTTCGTTGTGTTCTTTGATTTGGTTTCCTACAAAAATGACGCTTAAAGTTTTAAAACTTTTTTAAATAAAATTTAATAACTTCTCTTTATTTATTTTATATTCTTATTTTCTTTTTCTTTTCTTTTCATGAGGAATAATTTTATAATTTTATTTTATATCATAAACCAATAAATTAAAAAAGTAATAAAAATATAATATCAATATGTATCCTTAGAATTTTTGAAAACTGAATAATATGATTAATAATTTTTTTGCCATATTACTATTTCGTTATCTTCAAATTTGAAAAACTTATTTTCTAAATTTTTTTATCATACTTTCAATATTAATCTATCATTACTGTCCCTTTAAATAATTACATGATTATTTTTACTATTTGTGTATCTCTATAAACTTTTAAAAAATAATTATTTATTTAAATCTCTTGTAGTTGTTTTTGGTTATTATGATTTGATATAACAGTCATAAAATTAAGAATTATTTTGGTTATTATGATTTGATGTAATGGTCATAAAATTAAGAATTATATTTATTAGACTAAACCTAAATTATTTGAATGGAAATAAAAAAAATAAACATAATAAAATATTGCAACATCTAAACTTTATATTTATTTTGGTAAGATGTAATATTGTTAAATTGTGTAGAGAATTATCTAAATTATATCCAAATTTTGTTTATTAGTAGTTATTATTAACCCTTTTGTAACACTAATTAAATAAGAAAAAAGTAGTGAGGAACCTATTTTGTTAAATCTCAGGGTCTATTTTGTAATTAAACCTCAAGGAGTTAAATGTAATTCAAATATTATAATTTAAATGGTAGTTTAGAAATTTCAAACAAATTCACCATTGACTTGGTCAAAGGATGTTTATTGGAATTAAATTGAGTATTTGGTATAAAAATATTTTTCTCTACAAATTGACATACACTTTGATTATTTTTTGAACAAGATATAATTTTCTTAAATATCATATAATGTAAAATAATAATAATTTTATTATAATATTAATATCAAATTTATTAATATTAATATCAAATTTTAATTTTAATATAAAATTTATTCCATTTCATTACAAAATAATACCAAACAACATAATTACTATCATTCCATTCTATTCCAAACATTTCCTTTTATCAAATCCATTTCAATCCTAAACCCACTATTGATACCAAGCGTCCCTTAAATGTTATGAATTCAGCAAATTTAAGGGGATATTAGTAGTTTTCCTACATCTTGAGATTCGATTGATAGTTTTTATAAACCACAAAAGTAGTAGATGTAATTCACTTCTTTTTTTTTTTGGGAGAATGGGGGAGCAATTATGATATATTGTTCATATTTACCTCCTACGTTTTAACAAGTTGCAATTTTTTATTTTTTTCTGAGTTTTATTTTTATAGTGAAAGTATTCAATGAATTTCTCAATAAACAACGTAAAATTCACACAACATTTGCTTAATATGTTAATATGCAAAGGAAATTCACATCACTCACTAGAAAAATATGTCTCTTTCAAGCAAATATACATTCTCTTCCGTTTTTAGACAGGATAAAAAAAAATCTTTCTTTTTTCATTTGATATATCCAATCCAACTAAACTTATTTTTAGAAACCGAGTATCAAAAGATGCTGAATTTGAAATTCTAAAGTATAAAGATGAAGAACCAATAAAAAAAAAGAAAAAGAAAAAGAGAAAGAGAAGAGGAGGACAAAAAATGATGATAACAAAAGAAAAGAAAAGAAAAGAACAAACACGTTACCCCAAGCCTAGGAATTATTTTTAAAATATTATTCTCTCCCTTCCAAAACTCTGCATATGTAAGAGTTCCTATGCATCAATTGCTTTTTTACACTTTTTGTCCAAAAAAAACGTTCACTCTTAATTTTTTTTCAAAAATGTCCATTTTAAACAAAATTGAATGAACTTTTTACATTTACATTAATGACAATATAAGATCCAATATTAAAAAGTAAAAATAAAATAAAACATTATACATTAAATAATGCCTTAAATATTGTACTTTATAACTAAAAGAAATTATATCTATTTATAAGTAAATTTTTTGAGATAAAAAGATTACTCTATCCATCCCAAAAAAAGAGTCTACTTTAAAAAAAAATTCTTGTTCCAAAAAAAGAGTTGACTTTTAAACTAAATTCATAAAATATCCTTACTAATAATAATTATATATATTCAAAATTAAAAAGTAAGAATAAAAATATAAAACTATACATTTAGTGATGTATTAAGTGAGTCGTACCTAATAATTAATAAAAATTTATACTTTGACAAAGTAAATTTTTTTTAGAACGGTAAGAGTATTATTTTATTTTATTTTGTCGATACAATTTTAATCTATTACATAATGCATTAACCTTGTAGTACACTCCATTGTCCATTTAGTCTCTGTTACTTGTTTGGCAATGCGCAAAAGTTGGCTGGCATTACAACATCAATCCCACCATTTACGCTTCGTGCATTTCATTAGGACCGTTAATTAGTGCTAATTCATCTTTGGCGTTGTTCCATTTATTTGTAAAACATGTGATGTGAGTTCCCAAAATATGGTCTATCTTAGTACTAACACTCTTAACAGTCAATTCAATGCACTCAAAGATAACGTGGATTGTGATGTCTCCCAATATTTGACAAATCGAAAGATACAGTAGAAACTAACTACCACAATCAAGCATTTCCACTTTTATTGCGTATATAATACAGTCGAAAACAAATAATGTCTTGTTTAACGGTTATGGTTATCATACTCAAGATTTTTGTCTGAATATTGAGATTAAAATATGATGGCCATCAAGGAGTTGTTCAATTCGAGTTGGGGTTATTGTTTGGCTTATCTATATTCTTATGGGTTTTTAAAACGAGTTTAATATAAATTTTATTCCAACTTTTAATAATTTGGTTTATCTACAACAAATAATTAATGGACTCCTCAAACATCTTTTTTCTCCATTTTTCTGTTTTTATATTAATTTTTGTTTTTTTTTTTTTTTTTTTTAAAAAAAAAAAAAAAAGAAAAAAAAAAAAATTTGGTATTAGTATATTTCTTCTTTCTTTCTTTTTTTTTTTTTTTTTTAAGAAAGAGGTTTGATGAATTGTAGATAGAATTTTTTTTAAAAATTTTTTTGAAGAGAAGAAGAAGAGAAATATATATAATAAAAAAAAAAAAAAAAAAAAAGATACTTTTATTTTTTTTTTATTAATTAATCATTACTGGATTAATCATAAGACATCACCAAAAGTAAGATTAGTAGACTTACAAAATGTTTCTCGGCATTATTTAAATTAAAATATTATGGATTGACTTTAGTGACGAACTGACTTTAGAAGGTGGGGGAAAAAAAATCAATTCTAGTTGCTTTGCAGTTTCTCACCCTCAAAAGGAATTTCATGTTGAGGGGACAAAGTGAGAATAAATATAAGAAATTTGTGATCTCAAATATACATAATCAAGATCGAGCTAGGTTTTGTAAAATACAAAAAAGTGACCATGATAATGGACTAAATATTGAGCACAATGGTTACATTAATTAATTTTAATGTAGCAAATCAATCAAAAAATTATACATATTGTCTAATTCTATACAGTACAATAGTTGTACACGATATCCTCTGGCACTAATGACCCTTTTTTTAGACATTAGTTTTTGTTATATGCATAAGTAAGATTGAGCTTGGTTTTGTAAAATATAAAGAAGTGACCACGCTACTAGATCAAACATTGAGTACAATGGTTATATTCTTAATTTTAGTACGAAAACTAATAAAAAAATTAATAATTTTGATCTTTTAAATTGTGTATACTTTGTCCCATTAAATTTATATTTTTATTGTAAACTTATACATATTGTACAATTTTATTTAGTACAACATTTGCATGCAATATTCTCTCACGTTAGTGATCACTTTTCCTCGAGTATTAATTATTCTATGTGAATCTAAATCTTTAATTAGACAATAAGAATCTAATACTAGAGTTTTCTTAATGTTAATTTTCTTGAAATTTCCTTCTTCGATGCTTTCATTATTTTTATCTTTTGACAATCTACATTAAAAAAAAAAATGGTTTGCTTCGAGTGAATGTTGAGTTTCGTAGGAAGAGGGACCAAGAACATTGATGATGCCGATCCAATGTATTAATTACTTACAAGACATTCCCTTTTCTTTTTCTTTCCTTTTTTTTATTAGTGTAGGATGAAGAAATGTGTATAGTTTAAGGCACTAATGATTGGGTTGTTAGAGATGCCATTTGTTTTCTTGTTTTGTGGGATTTTGATTGATTAAAGCCAACGACAGCAACGGCAACAGCAACAGTAGCAACAGAGGTGGCAGACCCGGAGTTGTTCGTTGTTGGATGGAACATTTGATTACGCTTTTGAAGAATTTATCAACAAATATAAATACTTGGCGACCGGCCCCCCCCCACCCCCCCTATTAAGCGGAAGACACGAATTTTTGTTGAGTTGGACTGTGGATTACTGCTCCAACACCACACATTTTAGTCCTTATTACCTGTAACGCGTTTCTGTGCTCACAAGATTCCTATCCACAAATCTCAAAAGATGCATTGTTGATGATCATTCTGCTGGGATTTGCTAGTTTCAATTCCCTCATCATCATGATTGCAAAGCAACACTATACGTGATCTACTTCTACTTTGTTTATGTAGTAATCTACCAACTTTGTTGTTGAAGATAAGGGAGTACAACTCATGATAGTAGTGCTTCATTTTGTGAATTGAAGTATATGTATCTTAACCAAATATCTAATGGAGGCTTGCACCAAATCAAATTATGTATCAACTTTTGTATCTTAGTGTCTTAAACTCTAGCTGCAACTAATTCACTAAATGCACGTTAATGGTTCTTTTTCTTTTTTTGTGTTTGAGTTTTCTTATGAAAATCACCATTTAATTATAATATCGATCTTTTCTGTATTAGATTATCTTGATGGAAGTTTTTCTCCTTCTAAATGAGTCAGTTTATTCTCATTCTAAATAAATTGAAATTTATACATTTGTGTTATTGGTTTGTGGAGAATGAAAATTTAGGATGTATATGAATTATATTTTAAAATATATTTTTACTCTTTTTAAGACAATAATTATAACGAAGAATAAATATTAAAAAGCATAAATATACATATCTAAATCTTATTAAATATGATCAGATCTGCATTCTTTGTGCTTACTTTAGAGAATGTACAAGTCATCAATTTGAAGATAGGGAGTTAATCTAGTACAATACTTTCCTAACCAATTATTTCTTGTACTTACTAAACTTTTAAGGTGTGTTATATTTACATCTATTTATAATTTGTGGAGCTAGTAAAGTAAATAATCACACACACACACACATATATATAGTTTGTGGACTCTCTCAAGCAAGTCATTATGTCACTCACTTAACAATTTACATGTATGAATTGAATTTGAAAATATATTTTTATATTTTTTTTAATTTCAAAATTGTGAAAAATAAAAATTATTATAGAAAGCGTTTCGGAACACTAATCCTCTTTGATTAACTAAAGAAGGGCAACTTATGCTTTGATTAATTTTCTTCATTTTTGGAACATAGGTGTGCGTTTTTTCCCCTTCCTTTTTCCCTGGTTCAAACCCTTTCCATTTTTGTTCATTATGCTCTTCTCTTCCCCACCTTTCGTTGCCATGATTTTGGTGGCCGGTTTGGAACTTAGCAGAAACAGAGTTTTGATTTGGGAAGTGCATGTGTTCTCATGTTTTGTTACCTTTTGGTACAAGTTTTCCAAGAAGACAAAGAACATCAGAAGAAGACGACCGCGTTTCGCGGCTTTTTAACCAGCATTCACCCAATGATTCTGCCCTACTCATTCACTATTGATTTTTATCGTTTGGTAGCTGTGTTTGTATTCTTTTGTACTGTTTGAATGAATGAATGTACTTAGTTCTGACACACACATATATATGTGTGTGTGTGTATTTTTATTATTTTTTACTTAATGGTTTTTGCATGATAGGCTACATTATTTTGCTGTTTTTGTGTTTGGTTGGGGTATTCTCATGGCATAAGTTGATGCCTATTCTTCTCTAATCACGCAGCCTTATAGTATGCTGTTGTGAGGATTTCAAGATCAGTACCAAATATTCGGATATTATTGTAGAAAACTTGTGCATTCAATAATATATGTAGATATATTAAGGATAGTGTAGATTAATGTATTTTCATTTTACGTTTTGCGTTTACAATATCAACATTATGAGGTATATGTTTTTTTAATAACGTATAAAAAAAGTTTGAAAAAAGTATAAACATTTATTTTGAAATGTAATTTATATAAAATATAAGACACTTATCAAGTCAATAAAATCTAAATAAATGTCCTAAAAAAATGAATTGCACAAGTCTTAAATGACATGTTATTATTAGGTGTTTTACCTCAATCTACTTGACATTTGTAATTGGTTTTTCTTAATACTAATACAACTACATTTATGACACTTGCATACAAAAATGGTTTCATTTCATGGGGTGGATGGGAAAGTAAAATCAATACTAACAGCAAGATTAAGGGTCTATATCAAGTGTATTCAAAAAATTTAAAATAATAATTACGAGTTAAAAAATTAAAAACATATATTAATTACACTTTTAAAATATATTATTATATTTTTTAAATATATTTTTATGTTTTATTATTATTTTAAGGATAAATGACATTGGGGACCACTTAACTTTTGAGATCGTATACTTTTGGCCACTCATCTAACAAAATTGTGCGAATAGCCATTCAACTCATAAATTTGGCAACCCGTGGCCATTCTGTTACTTTTAGCCGTTAAAATCAAAGGAAAATGACCATTTTACCCTTGAAAAATTGACCATTTTACCCTTGGAAAATTGACTTTCGTTTGGTTTTAATGGTTAAAAGTAACAGAATGACCACGGATTGCCAAATTTATAAGTTAAATGACTATTTACGTAATTTTATTAGATGAATAGTCAAAAATATACTATCTCAAAGGTTAAGTGACCGTCTTTTACCCTTATTTTAAAGGATATAAAAAGACAAAAGTGGGTTTCGAAACGGCAATCCAAACGGATATGCTTTTCCGAGTCAAATCCGACATTTGTGATGGTCTGACGTTAGCGTTGGTGGCGCTTAATTGTGTGGTGGTATTCATTGAAGTTAGCGACGGCACTGAGGCAAAAGACCAGCCCACGTGTAAGTGGGCCGCTAAATCAGATTCAACCAAATCATAGCCCACTTTTCCCCAACACTCCGTTTCCCCGTGTGATATGGCTGATCTTCAATTTTTGTCTCCTATTTTTCGAGTTTTCAAATCAAACACAACACAAATATATAATTCCATTAATAATTGCAAAAAAGTCGTGGTCTTTTGTTTTTTTTGTTTTTGTTTTCACACACACTTTTATATATATATATTTCTTCCCTGGTTTCGTTTTTCGTTTCTATTTATAATGCAAATTTTAAAAAATCATAAAGAATGAAATTAAGAAATAACACGTATGAATTACGTTTGAAAATATTAATTACTGTGTATTAAAAATATAAAAAACATATTAAAAAAATGTAACAATGCATTTTGCAATACATTCCAAACACAGCTTTAAATCAATACATCCAAAATTAGTTAGCTAATGTGCTTGAAATTTTAATTAGTTACTTATGCTTCGTATTGAAGAAAACAAAGGGAAAAAAAAAAAATAGACCTTCTTCATAAATGCATTTTATTTTTCTTTTTTTCACTCGCTCTATGCACACATTAAGTTTTGAGCAAGAACAAAAGTATGATTTCGTAGCTAACTCACTTAACGTATACAACATTGGTTGAAAAATGTACAAATTTTATATCTCTAAGACACTGCCTCAAAAATGAATGTAAATATTGACTGGGTTAGACAATAAAAGAGCAAATCAATGCCGGAAAATGGAAAATTTTTTTTTTTTTGAAACAGTGGGAAAAGGAGAAAAAAGCAATGTTCGGCCCACAGAAACTTTTGGAAAAACAGTGGACGTACTGGGGAGGCAAAAGCTGTCACCAACAATTGACCTAGTTGAACAAGTCTTTCAATTCAACCCCTCCTGACTCCTTCTGTGCCCATGTTTATTAAAGCTGTCCATTTGTTCCACAACGCCATTTGTCTGGTCAGATGTCACGATATTTTTTGAAAACACAATCTTAAAATACAATATCAAAATATGATAAAAAAACATAGTTTATAAGATCTATATTTTATACAAAATTGATTTAAAATAATAATATTAAATCATAAAATTTTAAAATTTTAAAAAAATAAAAAAATAAAATTTATAAAGAAATTATTAATCAATATATGAATAAATATGTAGAAACTTTATATATAATTTATAATTAAATAAACTTACTTTAATTTTTAATTTCTTATAATATTTTATATGATTTTATCAATATTTCAATTACTGTCGCAATTGAAGTGTATTTATGTTCAATTTATTTATTTATTATTAAAAACTAATAAAAATATGATTAAGTTAATTAAATTATTTATATAATGATAAATCTTAATTGTACTTAGATATGAATTTTTTTTTGAGTAAATTTAAATATATTTTATTCATATAATAAAGATAGGATTGTAGTTAGAATCGAAATCGTTTTACTAAATTTGGATCGTAAAATTATAAAATCGATAGAATCATATCAGAATTCTGAAAAATATGACCAAAACCCAACATCAAATTCTATGGCTACCAAGTGATAGCTTGGCTCAAAATAGAGTTCCCATGCCTTTTTCTCTCGTTTCACTTTTTTTCAATTAGTTATAGAATAGTTATAATGCCCTCCTTTCTAGTAGTATGGGCAAGTCGGGAGTCTCACCACATATTTAATCGTGTAAGTAATGTTATTATTAATAATGTTTTATAATAAAAAATTATAATAACTGATGTGATAAATATAAAAAAAATAAAATTATTTTATCATTTTTTAAAATGTGCAGAATAATAGTGAATGCTTTTTTTTTTCTAAACATATCACATTAGTTACCATAATTTTTTATTATAAAAAATTATAAGTATCATAAGAGTATTTGTATATTATATTATGTAAAAATTTTTTTTTTGATTAGTTAAAAAATAGTTATAGTGTCCTCCCCTTTAGTATTATGGGCGTTGAGGGTCTTCCCACATATTTGTTCATATATCATATTATGTCAAAAAAAAAAAAAACACTTAAACCAACCCCTCCCACCACTCATTAAATCTTCAATTTCACGAGAATATGCAAATTATATACAAAACTTAATTTGGCATTGCATGGCTGATCTGATGAATATGCTTCGAAATAAAGAGTTGTTGATACTTAGGAATGAAAATAAGTTCAAAACAAGAAAAACACAATGGTGATGTTCGTCTTGCATGTAATAATGGCCAGTTCGCGAGTCTGAACTGGATTCAATGTTCAACTAAAACGTACGCGATCAACATTGTCCTATTCTAGTGTGCATGTGTGTCGTTGGCCGAACTCTAGATTGTTTTCATTTGCGTGTCAAGCGTGCATGCACATAAGACCATAACAATGGTTCATCAATCAATCATCTTTATTCTTATGAATGTATTATATTGCTTTTTTGAATAAGAATTTATTGAACTATCAAATTTAAGTTAAAAGCTAAAAATGGACAAATTTTACTTATATATATATATAAAATAAATTATAAAGTCAATTAATGTGAGCAATTTAGGCAAAAATGAATTCAGAAAGTCTTCGGTTGATTTTGATTTTCAATTATTTCATATGGGAATAAAAGTTAAAGAATGGCCAGTATAGTTGGTTTTTCAAATCGTAATTTTACGTTTTTTAATATATTTTTTTAATTTTTAATATATCTCTTATTTTATAATTACTATCACAAAAAATATAAAAATATATTTTGAAATAATGTTCTTATAACCCTAAAATATATAACCCTAAAAGTTCTCTAAAAAGCAAAAAAAAAAAAAAGGAAAAATTCATTTCCGTCCTTATCATGCAAAAAGTAACACATGCACAAAACGAACTCATGGCTGCGAGGGGAGAACTCCAAGAAAATCCCCAGAAGCAAGCAGCAAGAAGGAGAGACATGGCATGTGAACATATTTTTCCCGAAATCCCACGTTCTCACGACCCCCCAAAGTTTTTTTCCGGTGGGTTCTGCTTGCTCCATGAATATGGTTCTTTCCTGTGGGCTCTTTTTACTTTCTTGCAAGGAAAGCAGAAACATAAATTAATCACACAGGTAAAGAGGGCGAGGGAGGTCTCAATATTATTATTATTATAGGCCTCAAAAGAAGCTGCATGCAGATATTCAGTTAAATAAAGAAGCATCATGCAGGCATGTAAAGTTAAAATAGTAACACTGCTGCTGCATGCTTCCTAGGCTCCTAGCTGATCCAACAAGTAGCAAATGCACGGTTTCAGATCAAAATTTAAAAGAAGAGCGAGAAGGGCCAACGAATTGAATAGCACTACTGTTGACAAGAACATTAGGACTAATCAGGACAACTTGATGCCAAAGCTACATGTGCTCTTACCGCATTTTCCGGGATTCATCTTGCCATCTAGTATTTGTTTTTATTTGACATATATATGCGTACGTTATTTTCTCAAGGTGTATTTTGTTTCTTCCATGTTTGATGTCTGGACTGTGGAGAACAGGAATATTTTTGGAGATCGGAGATTTAGTCAGTTCTGTTTGGAAAATCAAGAGGTTACATAGGCCTAGATAAACAAATGGACGAACGTAATTTTAGTTCAACATTTCGAGTAAATTGACGGAATATTTATTTTTTAAAAAAATATTATTGTTTTGTAAGGGGTCCAAAATTTGTTGAAGTCGATTTTGAAAAAATTAACTTCAAAGTAGATTTTTTCAAAATTGATTTTAATATTTTTTTAAAGATTATTTAATTGTAACTAATTTATTGAAGAAAAAAAAAGTACTTGTCTTAATTTTTAGCTACAATGAAGGACTTTAATTTTTTATTATTCAATTATTTTTGAACATTATTTTTGTATAAATTGTGTACATCGTTTTGTGTACTTAATTTATTTGTTAAATAATTAGGGAAAAAAATAATTTTTGAACATTAAAATGTGTACATTATTTTTAAATTTGTGGATATTATTATTCCATATTAATTTATTGAAGGGAAAAAAAGTGTACATGCCTCAATTTTTAATCAAAATGGCGAACTTTAATTTGTTGTTCTTCAATTATTGTTACACATTATTTTTGTATATTATTTTTCTATACTTTATTTCATAAAACACTATGGAAAAAATTATTTTTGAACATTATTTTTTATATTATTATTTCATACATTATTTATTAACATTATTTCTATACATTATATTTGTAAATTTTTGTATATTATTTTTGCATATATTATTTTTTTATAGTATTGTTGAACAACAAATTATTATATTTTTATGATGGGAGGGGGAGGGGAGAATGGTATGGTAGTAGGGGGGGGGGGGGAGGAGGGGAATGTGAGGGGGAGAAAGGTGCGGGAGGGTAGGGTTTGTATATATGTGTGTGTGTCTCCTGAAGTCGACATCTAGAATGTCGACTTTTGAGAAGTGTTTTTTTTAAAAAAAAATTTCCTGAAGTCGACATTTCAAATGTTGACTTCAAGGCAAATATATATATGTTTTTTAATTATGCTTGAAGTCGACATTCCGGATGTTGACATTCAAAGTCGACATCCAAGATGTTGACTTCTGTATATTTGGAACCCCTTTTAAAAATATAATATTTATTTAATTTGTATTAAAATAATCAATATTTATGAAAAAAAATTCCAATCCTTAGGTTTCTTGTTCTTGTTCTTATTTATTTACGTTGATTCTAGATATTTTTAGCTTTTCCAATTGTATGACAAAGCCAATTCTAAACCCCCCCAAAAAAAAGGGTAAATCAACTTAAGGAGAGGATACAGAATATAAGAAAGAAATCAGACTAAATGGGGGCCGAACTCTAGACTTATTTGTTTGCAAAATGATATCATGAGTATACCATCTTCCGCTATATTTGGAGAGTGGTATATTTGAAAAAAAAATTGTTAGAAAGTGTGACCGTTTTTATAGAAACTTCTTGTTATAAAAAATGTTTTCGAGATAAAATAAAATATGTATTGGAAGAAAGTTTTTTTTAAATGATATGAAAAGAATTTTAGTGAAAATTTTGAATTCTAAATTAGAATTTTGAAATAAAATAATAATTTTTTTGATTTTTTTTGGATAAAAAATTACTTTTCTATATAGGTGATTAACTAAACATAGCCAAAGGCTAGATTTGTGTCTAGGGTACTTTCAATAAATAGAAAGATGACCTAATGATCAACACCTTTTATCTTTCTTTCTATTATTAAATTCCATTTATATTTTTCCTTGTCAATGACTATCATATAGATGATTTAAATGATGGTTTAATTGCACTTTCTAGTTCAAGTCTTGAAAAAAAAAATGTAAATCCTCCAAAAATTCTAAAAACCAGGATACAATTTTATTGTTTTTTCTTTCTTTTTTATTTTCATTTTTCAGAACATATACATCAATTCAATTTTGTTACTACTCCTTTTATCCACAAAAAAAAAAATCACTTTTAATTTTTTTTGGTCCCTAAAATAATAATCTACTTTTTATCCAAATTTCTAATACTAATAATAACCATATATAGGGCTCATAATAGAAAATGATATACTTGAATGTGCATTAACTATTTTGTATTTTATAACTAAAATAATTATACTAATTTTAAAGCCGACTATATTTTTTTAGAACAAAGGAAATACTACTCTCCAATGTTATTAAACTCGGACTAATAATTGAACCATTAATCCAACAGGTTCTTAGTTTTCCTCAATTCAACTGATCAATCCAATTAAAATTTATACTAATTAGATAAAATCGAATTCACAACCATTTTTTGATTCAACCGTTGGAACTGGCCGATCCGGTCCGAGTTTAATAATATTATTTCTTTCATTTCATCTCTTGCATGTAAAATTGTGAAACAAAAGAGAGAAGGAAACATTTTTAAATGGGCCAAAGACTAGAGGCTTTGCATTTAAGTGACATTTTAAATGCAAAGCCCTTAATAAATGGGCCATTAGTTTTTAATAAGGGCTGAGAAGAAATCCTACATGACCCATTTATCTCCTCATCAATTTTTTTTTTTTTTTTTATTGTGGTCGAAGCTTCAACCCAACGCTTTCGTCCATCATCATGCTGTCAAATGCAAGGTTAGGAAATTAATTTGTAAATGAAGGGTAAAAGAAAAAGGAGAAGTTTGAAAATAATGGGATAAAGACAAGAAATAGAAGGGAAAATAGATGGCGAAATTGGCTTATTATTCGTAGGTTAACAGACTAATTTTGAGAAGATAAAAATGGGTAAAATAATTGCTAATTAATTCTTAATAAAATATTATTTTATATAATTATTCCCGTTTAAGCTAGCAAATTCTGGACAAGAATTATATTAGCGACTTAAGTATTTATAATAGAAATTTTCAGATACTCTCTTCGTCCAAAAAAAAAAAAAAGAATTCATTTTGGGTTGAGTATAGTTTTTTTTTTTTAAAAAAAAGTTATTTGGTACAATACTTTTAATGTATAATTAAATAAATAATTTTATATTTTTATCCTTATTTTTTAAATTTAGCCACGCGTAACTATTATCGGTAAAAGTGTTAGTGTTAAAGAGAAATTTTAAAAGTGAAGTATTTTCATAGGGCGAAGGAAGTAATAATCAGAAAGACTTTTAATTGGATAAAAGAATGAATTACTCCATTTTATTTATGTATTTGGATAATCATTTCAAATGTGTAGCATATGCTTTTCATAAGGGCCAATTTTTTCAATGTCAATTTGGAACTATATCTATAATTTATTACGTTATCTGAAGCCTAGGATCATGAGATGGGCTCTTCTTGATAATTATGGAGTAATTATACGATATACTTTTTAACAATAATAAGAAAATTCACGTGAAAATGTTGAAATGTGTTAATAAAAAATAATAAGTATAAAAAAGTGTCACAGAGAATTCTGCTAGTTTTGTTTGACGTTGCTGATTATTCATTGGAGGATTGTAATTAATTAATTAATTAATTCTGGATTCCTCCTCTCTAAACTGTACTAAAATGGGACTTGCGTTTTTAATCGCTATGAATCTGATTTGAAGGAAGGCAAAGAACAAGATGCTGATAATTATGGGGACACTAGCACGTTCAAAGGTTTTACAAAGATACTGTTGGCTTTGCCAAGTAAAATCCATGAATTTTCTATGACCTGCAGAGGCAGCTCCGCTGGAATATTGATCAAGCATGTCTTCCTAGGTTGCAGCTAATTTATTCAAGATAATGGAAACCTTAATTCTAGTACATGCACCGAAAGATTTCGTTGATTGTCTTCGTTGAATAAATAACGCATAAAACTTAGATCCAACTTCTTGTTTGCTACTTAGAAACAGCATTGCACTTGCACAGGAGGTTGCAAACAAAGTTGTCAGTACCATATCAAGTATTCTCCACTGAGTATGTCTATGCATTTTGAGACAAACCAATAGCTACGGTTGCCATTCACCGGGTTTTCAGTCGCCAGCTTCCCTGTCATTAGGTCACCAAGTTCCTAAATTTTTCAACATTGAGCATGCATCAAACCCCACCCATACATGGTCTTACGACTTTGCAAAGCATCCTTGTTTCAATGGTTGATGGTCTTTGATCCTTGTTACGAAGAGGAGTTCAATTCATATTCTTAACTCTTAAGAGTAACTTGCACCCAAACTAAGGTGATAAAGTTGGCTTAATAGGGACGTATACTTTGCAAACTTACGGAAAATTCAGAGTTTCAAGTGAAGAACAATAAAAAGAAGTTACGTTAAGATGTAAAATTGTTTTGACTAAGTACAAACATCAAATAATGGTCGATTCTGAAGGTAAGGGGAGGAAGACAAAGCTATTGTTGACATTCGGCAATTCAAGCCTGGGAAAAATTTCTATCTATCTAGTATCTAATCCTGTGACTTTGAACAAGAAAACGGAAAACGGAAATCAAAATGTCATATATGCATAGAAGGAGACCTTGCTTTACATCAGAAAATCAGCCCTAAAAAAAACTTGTTCCTGAGACAATGTGGTTGTTATTCCTCATCAGCAGGTGATGTCTCTCCTGCAAAATCACCAGTTTATCTAAGATTAGTACACTTGCAAAGTCAACAACTATTATCTCGCATAAAAGTGAATGCTGTGGATTGAACATGATGTGTTCATGCTTATGTATGAAGAAATTAAAATGCATTTAAGACTAGGGGATGCAGGAAATCAAAATAATTAGCTATCCAACCAATCAATCAAAATTTGGTCAATGTCCTGAGTCAGTTCCAGTCTAACTTATATTTGTATTCAATTGAGTCTAGCATTGATCAATGTAAATCAAAGTCCAAAATAATCATCTTTGCCTAATTATCCAACAGGGAAAAGGAAAAAAAAAAAACAGTACCTGCAGTATCCTCATTGTTGTGTTCAGCCTGATCTCTCTGATGATTTTCCATGCACTGAAGGAGGTACTTGAAAGTCTCAATCTCGCAAGGGATTGTTAGCCCGCCACAATGATCAAAACCAAACTCCTCCTCAACCTTTTCCAGCAGCACCTTAAACAGTGGATCACTAAGATAGCTAGTGGGAATGATAAACCTCCGAAGCTCTGGCCCAACATAAACAGCCAAGTATCCTTTGGGAACTCCGTGTGGCGGTTCAGGACTTGCACAACCATCCTCATCCGAATCACAGTACGAATTGGAGCTCCTCAGCCTCCTACTAATTGCTGGTGAAATGCCTCCAAGGCCTTGATTGGAATGCACATCATCATCATTCTCCCTTGGGCCAAGTGTAACATTTTGCCATTTATTGATGAATTCCTTGATTTTAACAATTTGTCTGATGCCAGTGACCTTGCTTCCTCCATTGTCTTCCATTGCTCTTTGATGCTTACAACAAGAGTCGTGATGAAGATCTTGAGCTTTGATTCAAGAAGTCTAATTCCTTGTACATCAATATGTCTCATCAGATCTTGTTCCACTGCATTTTATAGATGCACAAAATATAATGGCATGTGAACAACTAATGAGAATTCAGAAGGGCGAATTTTTGTAATCATACTCTTGTCCTTGTACGGAGGCCTGAATTATATTTTTACTTATTCATCAAGACAATAGTAAATTACAAGCTGGAGAAATCCCTCATGATCGATCACGAATTAAAACTATATAATAACTCTCAGCACCATCATGGATTCCCTCCTTGGAACAGGGCTAATAGCAGAGTTTTTGTCTTCACATGATCAGTAGATTATTAACAAAAATCATTGAGCAAATAAACTAATAGTTTTGGATTAGAGATAAAAGGACTTGTACAAATTAGGTTTCCTAGCATTTCACACAAAGGGTGTAATAATCCGAGTTAATTCTGTAAAGGACCTTGTACTGAGTTGTACTGTCAGGCTTTTTATAGACAAAGTTGATCATGTTTAAAGAAATCTGAAAAAGCTAACTTTGAAGCACCATTCTATGTATCAATCACCGGCCCTTTACCAACATGAAAGCTGTCAAGAGAATCAGCCTTCTTTTGGCGTTTTCCCTTATAGAGATATAAGGACAAATTAATAAGAAATGGAGTAGTGAGCAATACTCCACTAAACTGAATTCTTTGTTTTTTAAGCATGCCTTCAGATCTGCACTACAATTATAGGAATTCATGTGAATTTGTAAATGCATAATTGTACGCGCAAATTTTCATGATTACTAAGTTTAATTTAATGGAAATTAAATAAAAGATGCAGCTTAAGACCCAGCAGGGCACCGGCACCTATCCTCATCATCCCAACCAAAAAACGATGATGAAGGAATAAATATTCATCAAACAACCCTTTCAACAGAAAAACTATACAACTTTACAACAAGCATATATCTTTCAACACATAGTCACACAGTGACGAAAAAGATAACCAATGAAAAGGGATAATATGGCATGGATCACTTCATGTCAATACATAGATCAAGAAAGAAAAATGCAGTGTGTACCTGAAAAAGCCAAGTTGGAGGGATATGAAGGAACGAAGGAAGAAGGGAAGGAGGCAGAGGGCCGTCAGCTATCAATCATATGAAGAAGTCCTAGGAGAAGCCATTACAATAATAATGAAAAATTCTTCATTCAAGAGAAGCTCCGGAGGACGAGGAGGAGGAAGTGGGAGAGACAGATGAGTAGGTTGGCAAAAATGGACGGCCCTTTCTTACGCTTCTTCCTTTGTTCTGGCGAAGAGAGAAAACTACAAAATTTATATTTAATCATAATAAAAATTTTGCACTAATAACTAAGAACAGATTTAATACCGTGATTAACAATGAAATTCCCATGTTTTTTTTTTTGAAAAAAAAAAAACAACCCACCTTTAAGGTTTGCTTTTTTAGACGGTTTCATTTTTTATCGCAGTGAGTTTCTCCATGTCTTATGGCTTCCCCTAATTTTTCGACATTGGTCTCCATATCCTTAGCATAAAAAAAAAATCATCATCCATTTAAATTATGTTGAACTTTACTATCAAAAGGGGGCCAAAATGGATTTGGAAAATGATTCGATTTATTAAGTTAGGAATCTTGATTTGATGGGAACAGCTGCGTGGCATATCTGGGGTAGAAGGGATTTGTACGTATGGTTATGAATGATATGATGCCTTAGGCTTCAAAACTAAAGCCAAAGAGGGCGGCGCTTATGGTAGTAATTAGTATTTGAGTTTTTGCATCCTTTTTCTATGGAACGTGCATTGACTTCTAGTTGTGGCATTGGTATAATTTGATTAATCAAATTGGTGTGTTTATACTAATGAAATAATATTTTACGTATCCATTACATCACATAAAATAGTGTAGTCAAATACAATTAAGATAAAAACTTATAAATTACAGACAGTGGCAAATTTATATTGGGGGCAGCAGGAGTACATGTTCCTACTGATTAAATACTAACCAATGATATGTATTTGTATTTTATTAAATTTTTACATTGTGCCCCATAGTAAAATTTTACTAATTAATAGATTGTGTTAAAAGTATTTAGAATCTAGTTAGTCTTTTCCAATCAAGAGTCCATATTAGACTTAAAATTTTTTAAACGTTAAAAATTGACCTTTTTATTACTAAATTAATTACACTAGTGAACTGTAAAACGATAAAAATAACAAACTACTAATTCATTAACGATTATATATTTTGACTTTTTAATTGTTGTATTTACTTTTAAGGTATATAATAATAACTATTTTTGTTACTTATCAACACATAAATAAAAGAATAAAATTAAAAAAGACGTATTTTTTTTAATTAGTTTGGATCTTAGCAGGCAAGCAAGCAAAATGATATTCTATCTTAATATTTCGCCTTTTTAAGTTACATTTCTTTTAATACCTATTTTTAATATTCAATTTTTTACTTTTTTAAATCTCCTTTTTATTCATTAAACATTTTTTATTTTTTATATTTTATATCTTTTATTCATTATTAACTTATCTTTTATTCATTAATGTTGGAAAAATATTACATCTACTGGCTAACTTATATATATATTTTATATATTTTTAAAATTTTGTGTCTCCACTAAATTATTTTCCTAACTCTGCTACTGATTAGGGGGGACTATCCATGTATATAATAGGAGGAAAAAAAAAGAAGAAATTATATGATTAGTTTACTGTACTAAAGATAAGGATACAGTACATATATAAAATATTTTTTCAATAAAAAGGGTTACTTATTTGGTTTGTTTGGTGCATGGCAAGCCACATCATGTTTTCATTGAGGATGATGGCCTTATGGTGATGTTAGATTTTGATGGGGTGTATGTAATCTAATCCTTCATACCTGATTATCTAATTTTTGAGGTTGTTTGTTCCCATATTGTTAGATTCATTTATCTACACTTTTGAACTACAGTGTCACAGGATTAATGACTCTTGAGAAAGCCTTCTCATGAAAAATGTTTGATGCAATTGGCTCATAATACTCATTTCATCTTAGAAAAGAGTTCACTTTTTGATTTGATACAATTTTTTGTTTAAATTTAAAAATACAACACGTTTAATACACAATTAAATATATAATGATATATTCTTACCTTCAGTTTTTATTTTGGGTATACATTATGATTACCAGTAAAAGTAATACAAAAATTTTACACTAAAAATAGACTCTCTTTTTTTATTATTATTTTTTTCATTTTTACAGGGTAGCATAAAATATATAAAACTAATAATCACACTCATAAGTATTAGAAATTAGTCTATACTATTCTGTATTTTGGATCATGTTGTGAGATCTCTCGGACAGTATTGTAAGGTCCATGCATTTAAGTCCATGAAAAGTTTGTGATTCAATTGACAATTACGTTTGTATTTGTATTAAATTTGGTAATTAATCCTAATTTTTGAAACAAGTTACTATAATTTTAGATCTCAAATTTAAGTGTAAAAGGACAACCTTAATAACTGTTTAACTTATAATTTTAAAAACCTGTTGCTAACTGAACTTCAAAAAATCTATCCAGCAACAATTTGAAACCTGTTTTAGAAGGTGTTTTCATTTCGGATTGAGTATTGAATATCAACTTCATTACACACGTTGGCTATGTTTGGTTTGTGTTTTAACTTGTAAAAAATTAATTTTTTCAACCATAAAAATAAAACATTTAAACAACTTTTTATTTCAAAATTTAAATTCTTGATAAAATTCTTCTCACATTATTTTTTTAAAAAAAATCTCTATATAATTTTCTTTTTTATATCACTTTTTCTTACAAAAAAATTTTCACCAAAATTTTCACACATTCCAAAACAAAATTTTCAAATATAGCACAATCCAAACATAGCCGTTGCGACATAAAATGGTACAAAGGATAGGACTTGTTCATGTACAAAATGTTGAACTTGCAATTGTGGTATTAATGGGGCGAAGTGTAGAACTTCCAAATGCTTTTTGGTTTTGTATCAAATTCAGCAATTATTGGACAAAAATTGTAAATTTCTGTTGATAATTTTTTTTTTTATCAAACAAATCCCCTTTCTATTCAAATTCTTTGTAATAAATAAGAATACTATGAATTTGATTTACACCAACTGTCTTTATTAAATTTTTTATAAGTGTGAAAACTTTGCCAACAGTTCAAAGTGTAGAACTTGCAATTGCATACTCATTTTTTTTGTAACCCAATTAAAAAATAAATTAAAAAACCCAACAACAACAAAACCAAGGTCCAAGTGTGAAGTCTCTAATAATTAAGACAAATGAGGACACATTAAGACGGGTCGAGTGGCTATGGAGCCCATCTGCGAATTCAACCAGTAGCTATAACTATAGAAATTACAAAGGAACTTACACGCTAAGTCCGCAAATGGGGATGTAGCTCAAATGGTAGAGCGCTCGCTTTGCATGCGAGAGGCACGGGGTTCGATCCCCCGCATCTCCATTTCTTTTTGTCTCATCTTCAAAGGCTGCGAAATTGGAAATTGAAAAAGCATAGATGAAGCAAGTCAAACAACACAACAAAACAGCTAAAGTTAAGTTTAGTTTAGTTAGATTATAAATATAATTAGATACATTTTATATAAATTTAATAGAAAATTTTAATAATTAAAAATAGGCATAATATACAAAAAAAAAAAAAAAGCTTTCTTATTTTAATTTTTTTTTTTTTTTTTTTTTAATTTTAACAAATGATAACTTTTTTTTTTTTATTATGGCATACCTTAAAAAAAAATTGATGGATCATCAATCCAACTTTTAAAAAAAAAAAAAAAAAAAAAAAAAACTCCGATATAAGATATATAGTAAAAAATAAAAAAAAAATTTTTAAAAAGACAAAAAAGACAAAATTTAAAGACAAAAATTTAATAAAATTATTTATACTATATAATAAATTTTTTTTTTTAAAAAAATAAAATTTAAAAATGAAAATTTAATAAAATTTACAGAGAAAAATGACAAAAAAATTTGAGGTTAAAAAACAAAGTATCTATTAAAAAAAAATTGAAGTTAAAAATCAAAGTATCATATAATAATTTTTTATTTGTTTGCATTAAAATTTTTAACAAAATTTTACATAATTTTATTAAATTTTTTCTTTTAAAAAGTTAATAAAAAAATTTAAACTATATCAATTTTGTGTAATTTTTGTCTTTAAATTTTACTAAATTTTCATCTTTAATTTTTTTTAGTTTAAAATTTTTTATTATATAGTGTAAATAATTTTATTATCCCTTAAAAATATTACGAAATAGACATCATGAACGAGTTAGAATAAAAAAAATTAGACTCTCTCTCCATTCAAAAAAAGAGTTTATTTTCAAAAAAAATTCTTGTCCTAAAAAAAGAGTTAACTTTCTAACTAAATTCTTAAAATATCCTTATTAATAATAATTGTACGTATTCACAATTAAAAAGTAATGATAAAAATAAAAAATTATATATTTATTTAGTACATTAAGTGTGTTGTACTTAATAACTAATAAAAAATTCTATCTAAACCAAAGTGGACTCTTCTGTTAGGACGGAAGGATTATAATTTAACTAAATATAATTTTAAAAATTCTCTAATTTTAATGCAATTTTAATTTTGATAAGGAAACATACTTTTACATTTTTTGAAATAAAAGTTATAACATAAAAAATGTTACTCCTTCCATTTCAAAAAAAAAAAAAGAAGTCTACTTTTGAGTTGATACAACTCTTTTTTTAAAAAAATTATAAGATACAATACACTTAATATACAATTAAATATATAATTTTATATTTTCATCTTTACTTTTAAATTTAGTTATATGTTAATAAGGGTAACATAAGAATTTCACACCAAAAGTTAACTTCTTTTTTTTTAAAACAAAAAAAAAATTTGAAACTAAATTCTTTTTTTTTAGAACCAATATAGCATTTTAAAAAATTATCTTATGAAGTACAAAATTGTGTTGTTTAATACTATTTATACACATTCTAATTAAATTTGTTTGAATCCTTGTGAATTTAAGTGAGGAACAAATATTCCATTTGGTGACGCCAAATTACCTACTCTTCCCAGCTGGCTGGTCATGCGTAAGTTCATATTACGTTACGCAACTCATGAAAGACTAATCAAGTTTATTCCAAGTTGAATTAAGAGCCCTTTTCCCTTTCCCTTACGTTAAAATCAGAAAGAATTGACTAATTCCTTTGCCCTTCAGTCAAAACATGTGGTTAACAAAAACTAATCCAATCCCTATGATATCTCCAGTTATTAACCTGCTCTGCTCCCCCATTTTACTACAACTTCGTTTCTTGTTAGGTGAATAATTAAACAATGCAGCCAGAATTCTACCCCTCAAGCCTGATTCACCTAACTTTTCAGTTGCATCATTGTGAAAACAATTTTAAGGTACAAAATCAATGAAGTAAAAGCAATAAATAGATCACCACCAATCCAAGATGAAAGAATATTCTAGTTGATCTCGTTTTCAACTCTCAAGGATTAATTCATTGTGAATATTACCCAAAGTGTTAGAATGTAACGTGAATTGTTGGGTTTAATAAATAGATATTAATAGTTATATTAATTTAATTATATATTCTTAATTGGCTCTTATCACCTATTTAATAGTGAAATAAATTTCAACCGTTTATTTAGGTATTTTGATAGATGTACCAAATTAAAAGTTAAGGATGTATAAATTGGTCATCTTTCTATTTACCTATTAGGGTTAGAAAAAATAATTTATATTAAATCGTTTGTGACAGAAAAAAAGAGTTAAGAGAGAAACCAATATTTGAAAGAAAGTGATGGTATTTCTCAATCTCTTCATAAAATTATGTCTTTCGCATTACATAATCTTTTTGATTTAATTGTTTCTGATAAATTATATATTCAAAAATTCTATTTTATGTTTATATCATGAAAATTAAATTTTACATTTGGTATCGAAACATGAGTTTGTGAATAAATAATTTATCTATTAATGATTTTATCTGTGTGAATCGTTTGCATACTAATCTTGAAAACTTGAAAAAAAGACTAATCTCTTTAAAAATATATATATATATATATATATATTGCTTTTCATTGATGAAGCTGATGCCTTCCGTACCTGTTGTGCTAATGACATCTTCTTCTAGTTCTTCTGTTAGTAACCCTCCTTGTCCTTTTTTCCCAAAGCCTCTCTATGCTCTTTTATGGACCTCCTGGCACGGGTAAAACTATGGTTGTTGGGGAGGCAGCAAGAAAATCGGGTTTGGATTATGCTATGATGACAAGAGGAGATGTTGCACCCCTTGGTCCTGGGCAGTTACGAAGATCCATGAGATCTTTGACTGGTCAAAAAAAAAAAAAAGTCAACAAAAGGTATCTACTAATTAATTAGCTCAAACTTTTATTTTTTTGAGTCCTCTTGAAACCATGATAATGATAATAATAATGTTAACCAACTTCCCAAGCCCAAGGCCCATCTTTTATGGGCAAGATGGAATCATGGTGGTCATATTTTAATTAACGTTGAAATTTATAACAATTATTTTATTTATTTTATTTTTATTTTTTTATGAAATATTATGAAATATTTTTATTTTATTATTCTATTATGATTTTGGGAATATTAATGTCATAATTTCCGTGACTTGATATATTTACATATGATATTAATATAAAAAATTAGTTTGTTAGTCACCAAAGTGGCCAAACTAATTAATTAAAATTTTGTCATGTAATAAATTTATAGCCATTTATTCATAGTATGTTAATGCCTATTATTGTAATTATATGAATAAGTGACGTTTATTAGTTAATAGAATTTTAGAATTTATCCAAAGATAAAATTAATATTCTATGACTAATAAACATTATGAATGATAATCAATTTGCTTGTCAAATATGTTTGTACATCCAAAGATACTATTTTATTTGATTAGGCTTGTTTGACTATCTGATAAAGTTTGCATGGCATCAAGCTTATGATAATATATTGTTAAGCTTACCCAAAGGAAGCCTGCAATATGTTTTAATTGTTTAATGATTTGAATTCGAAAATTTATTGAGTAGTTGTGTACTTGTAGCTATTTCCCTCAATTCGCTTGCTTCTTCTGTTACTGTGTTTGATGGTTTGAATTTCTCTGAATGGTGCAAACAAGTCAATTTCCATTTTGGTGTTCTGGATTTTGACTTAGCATTAATGAAAGAAGAACCTGCTACTATTACTGACACAAGTAGAGAAACCGAGAAATCAAACTATAAAGCGTGGGAAAGATCTAACGGATTACGTTTTAATTTTATGCGAATAACGATTGCTAACAACATTAATACTGCTATTCTACAAGCCGAAAGTGTTAAAGAATTATTTAAACTTGTGGAAAAACGTTTTCGTTCTACTAATAAGTGTCTCGTTGGTACTCTAATGGTTGAGTTCACGACCATGAAGTATGATGGGTCGCGAAGCATGCAGCAACATGTCCTCAAGATAACAACTATTGCAGCAAAATTGAAGACCCTAAGTATGACAGTTGATGACTCATTCTTAGTGCAATTCATTATAAACTTGTTACCTCCTGAATATAGACCTTTCCAAATTAACTATAACACTATTATGAACAAGTGGGATGTTAATGAATTGTCCAGTATGCTAATTCAGGAGGAACAAGGTTAAAGAATCAAGGAGTTCATTCTATTAATCTTGTAGGTCAAGGAGCTAGTAAGATTCATAAGCTAAAGGTCAAGAAATTTAAGAAGAAAGTACCTGCTAAAGTGTCACAGGTTGCTACTGATGCTGATAAGAAGGAACAAAAGATAGATAAGTGCCACTTCTGTCAGAAAAATAGACATTATTAGAAAGATTATTTGAAACACAAAACTTGTTTCGAAAAAAAAAAGAGATACATCTAACATTTTTGTATGTTTTGAACTAAACTTAACTGAAATTCTTTCAAATACTTGGTGGCTCGATTTTGGTATTACTACTCATGTTTTCAATTTGATGCAGGGATTCCTTATAATCCAAACCATAAACCCAACTGAAAGTTTTTTATTCATGGGAAACCGTAAGAAGCTCCCAATTGAAGGCATAGAGACTTATCGTTTAGTGTTGAATATTAGTCCCCACTTGGATCTAATGCAAACTCTCTATGTACCTTCAATTTCTCGAAACTTGATTTTTGTTTCAAAACTTGATGAAAGTGGGTTCCCTCTTAAGTTTGGACATGGTTGTTTTAATTTATATAAACATAATTCCATTATTGGTTTTGGAATTCTTATGGATGGTTTATATAAATTAAAATTTGATGTTAATTTTTTGAAATATCTATTTTCTATTTATCATACTGTTGGAATTGAATGTAGCATGATGAATGATAATTCTACTTACTTGTGGCATAAGCGTTTGGGTCATGTATCCAAAGAAATATTAAAAACATTAATAAAAAATGAGATTCTTCCGAATTTAGATTTTACTAATCTTAGCATGTGTGTGGATTGCATTAAGGGAAAGCAAACCAAACATCGCAAGAAATGAGCCACAAGAAATACTCAACTCCTTGAAACTATACACATTGATAGATGTGGATCTTTTGATACTCCATCCATTGGTTTGGAAAAGTATTTTATCACCTTTATAGATAACTTTGCACATTATGAATATGTCTATTTACTTAATGAAAAATCTCCAGCTGTAAATGTCCTTGAGGTGTTTGTAAAGGAGGTTGAAAGATAATTAGATAGAAAAGTGAAAATTATACGGTCTGATAGAGGTAGTGAATATTATGAAAAATATGATGAGTCAGGACAATGTCCAAATCCATTTGCAAAGTTTCTCGAGAAACATGATATATATACACAGTATACTATGCCAGACACACCTTAACAAAATTGTGTGGTAGAAAGGTGCAACATGACATTAATGGATATGGTTGGGAGTATGACGAGTAATTCTACATTACCCAAAATAATGTGGATGCATGCAGTTAAAACTGTTGTGTATTTGCTAAATAGAATTCCTAGTAATGTAGTTCTTAAAACTCCTTTTGAGTTATGGACTAGAAAGAAATCTAATTTGAGGCACTTGCATATTTGGGGTTGCCCAACAGAAGCACGAGTTTATAATCCATATGAAAGGAAATTAGATTCTCGAATGATTAGTAGTTACTTTATTGGTTATCTAGAGAAATCTAAAGGGTATAGGTTTTATTGTCCAAACCATAGTACAAGAATTGTTGAAACTACTAATGCCAAATTTATTAAAAATTGGGAAATTAGTGGGAGTGCTAAAAAATATATTGTGGTTATTAATGAAAGAATGTTTAATGTTCTATCACCTATAAATGTTCCAATATCCACATCTATATCAAATGTTAACCTAGTATTGGAAGAGCAAAATAATCTTGGGTAATATTTAAATGAAGCAGTACCTCATGAAGAAACTAACTTGCAACCAACTAACATTAATGAACCATGTGGAGTAGCTTTGAATAACCCTATAAAGACAAAAAGGTTAGCTATTCCTGATGATTATGTGGTTTAGTTGCAAGAGTTTGAATTTGGTTATGGTATTTATGAGGATCTTATTTCATTTTCACAAGCCATAGAAAGTGATAAGCCTAATAAATAGATTGATACCATGAAAGATGAGTTGAATCAATGGTACAAAATAAAGTTTGGGATCTCGTTGATTTGCCAGAATAATTTAAACGAGTCGGATGCAAATGGGTCTTTAAGACTAAATGTGACTCAAATGACAATATTGAACGATATAAAGTCAGACTCGTTGCCAAGGGTTATACTCAAAAAGATGGCGTTGATTACAAAAAAAAAAATCAACTGTCTCAAAGAACGACTCATTGAGAATAATTATGGCATTAGTGGTTTAATATAATTTAGAGCTATATCAAATGGATGTGAAAACTGCTTTTTTGAATGAAGATCTTGAAGAAGAAGTTTATATGGATCAATTTGAAGGTTTTTCAATAGAGGAAAGGGTCACATGGTGTGTAAACTTAAAAAGTCAATATATGGATTTAAACAAACTTTCCGACAATGGTATATTAAATTTAATGATACCATAACATTTTTGATTTTGAAGAAAATACTATTGATCGGTGTATTTATCGAAAGATTAGTGGAAGTGAGTTTGTATTTCTAGTCTATATGTTGATGATATTCTACTTGCTGCTAATGGTTTGGACATGTTGCATAAGACTAAAGAATTTATCTCTAAGAATTTTGAAATGAAATATATGGGAGAAGCATCCTTTGTGATAGAAATTTTGATATTTCGAGATAGATAACAAGGACTGGCAGGATTGTTTTAGAAAGAATATATCGAAAGAATTCTTAAGAGATTTAATATGAACAAATATTCTGCAAGAGTTGTCCCAATACAAAAAGGAGATAAATTTAGTCTTATGCAATGTCCAAAGAATGATGTAGAACGTAAAGAAATGGAATCTATTCCATATGCTTCTGTTGTTGATAGGTTGATGTATTTGCAAACATGCACAAGACTTAATATTAGTTTCGCGGTCAGAATGCTAAGCAGATATCAAAGCAATCTTGGTATGGATTATTGAAAAGTTGCAAGAAAGTGTTAAGATATCTTTAAGGAACAAAAGACTATATGCTCGTGTATAAAAGATATAATCCATTAGAAGTAATTAGATATTCGGATTCAAATTTCGCTGAATGCATTGATAGTAGAAAGTCAACGTTTGGTTATTTGTTCATGCTAACAGAAGGAGTAATTTCATAGAAAAGTACTAAACAATCTGTCATTACTTCATCCACTATGGAAGCAGAATTTATAACTTATTTTGAGACTACAATCCATGCATTATGGTTGCGGAACTTTATTTTAGAGTTTAGGGCTGTCAACACTATTACTAAGCCATTGAAAATTATTATGATAATTTTGTAGTAGTTTTCTTCTCCAAAAATGACAAGTACTCTAAAGGTGCTAAACATATGAAGTTGAAATATTTTGCTGTAAAGGAGAAAGTTTAGAAACAAGTATTGTATATTGAACATATTAAAACGGATCTTTTGATTGCGGATCATTTAACTAAAGGCTTGCAACCAAAGACATTTAAGGAACATGTTCAAAAAATAGGTCTTGGTTGTATTGATGATTGACTGTAATGATGTTTTAACACTTTTGAACTCAATAAAGGTTTATAACATATTGGCAATTTTTCTTGTTTATTATCATTGCGTATACCTAATGTTATTAAACAAGAAATAAATATGTCTATAAAATATTATTGTGGACCTTTATGATATTTATATATCACTTATAATACATGACATTATAAATTGCTAGTGTAGTAGTATAGTTAAGGGAGTATGTAGCGTTAAAGTATATGACCGTCATAACCCACATTATGTGATTTATTATGTTGAAATAAATTATAAAAGTAAGATTTGTTTTGAACACTTAATGTTTACACTATTAAAATAAAATTTGAAGTGTCGAGCCAAGTGGGAGAATGTTAGATTGTGGGCTGAATTATTGGGTTTAATAAATATATATTAATAATTATATTAATATAATTATATATTCCTAATTGGTTCCTATTACCTATTTAATAGTTAAACAAATCTCAACATTTTATTTGGGTGCTTAATGGACATACCAAATTAAAAGTTAAGAATATATAAATTGATCATCTTTCTATTTATTAGGGTTATAGAAAACCATTTCCATCAAATCGTTTGTGATAGAAAAAAAGGGTTAAGAGAGAGAAACCAATCTTTGAAAGAAAGTGATGGTGTTTCTCATTCTTTTCACAAAATTATGTCTTTTGCATCAAGTACATAATTCTTTTGATTTAATTGTTTATGATAAATTATTTATTAGAAAATTCTATTTTATGTTTATATCATGAATATTAAATTTTACACAAAGAACATACGTCAAATGACAAAAACGAACGAACTAAAATATAACAAATCATAACATGAGTCATTCTATAGATTTGAATTTATATAATCCGCCCATGGATTAACAGTTGAGGTTGATGATGTTGTTGGGAACAAAAAGCACTAATGAGTGTTAGAAATAAGAGTTTGTGTCACACTTGACTATGCATAGTAATTAATTTTATATAGTCTCAGATTCATTAATATTATACAATTTATTCTTCACACTTTAATTTATAATTTCTTTTAACAACATATGCTATTATATCGTAGGGAAGGAGAGAAATTACTGATTAATGCAGTTGGTGAGATTTGAATCCCGGTCTCTTGGTTGAATGTCAATTTCTTTTCTTTATACAAAGGGATTGTTAAAATCCTGTCTTTTCTTTATACTTCTCAAACAACCTTATCAACATTACAAATAGTTGATTCGTTGCAATATTTGGTAAAGACACCATAAGGAAGTGTATGGTTACATTTTAAAATATATTTTTATATTTTTTGAAATAAAAGTTGTAACATAAAAAATGTTACTCCTTTCATTTAAAAAAAAAAGGTTTATTTTTGATTTGATACATTTTTTTTAAATTACAAGATACAACACACTTAATATACAATTAAATGTATAATTTTACATTTTTATCTTTACTTTTAAATTTGGTTATATACCATAATTATTAGTAAAGGTAATATAAAAATTTTATACCAAAAGTTAACTCTTTTTTTAAAGCCAAAAAAAAAAAATTGAAACTGAATACTCTTTTTTAGGACGGAAATAACATTTTAAAAAATTATCTTATGAAGTGCAAAATTATGTTTTTTAATGCTATTTATACACATTCTAAATTTGTTTGAATCCTTGTGAATTTAAGTGAGGAACAAATATTCCGTTTGCTGACGCCAAATTACCTACTCTTCCCAGCTGGCTGGTCATGCGTAAATTCATATTACGTTACGCAACTCATGAAAGAATAATCAAGTTTATTAAAAGTTGAATTAAGAGCCTTTTTCCCTTTCCCTTACGTTAAAATCAGAAAGAATTGACTAATTTCCTACCCTTCAGTCAAAACATCTGGTTAACAAAAAGTAATCCAATCCTCATCTCCAATTATTAACCTGCTTCCCTATTTCACTACAACTTCGTTTCTTGGTTGGTGAAGAATTAAACAATGCAGCCAGAATTCTACCCTCAAGTCTGATTCATCTAACTTTGCAGTTGCATCATTGTGAAAACAATAAAATCAATGGAGTAAAAGTAATAAATAGACCACCACCAATCCCAAATCAAAGAATATTCTACTTGATCTCGTTTTCAACTCTCAAGGATTAATTCATTGTGAATATTACACAAAGAACATACGTTAAATGACAAAAACGGATGACCTAAAATGTAACAAATCATATCATGCGTCATTCGGTAGATTTGAATTTATATGATCCGCCCATGGATTAACATTTGAGGTTGATTATGCTCTTGGGAACAAAAAGCACTAATGAGTGCTAGAAATAAGACTTTGTGTCACACTTGACTACGCATAGTAATTAATTTTATAGTCTCAGATTCATTAATATGACAAATCCCTTTTGGATGGAGGGGACATTAATAGAAATAGCATATGCATAGACATTGATATGATCATTATGGTAGTGAGAACAAACATGGTATTATTATACAATTCATTCTTCACACTTTAATGTATAACTTTCTTTTAACAACATATGGTATTATATCGTGGGGAAGGAGAGAAATTGCTGACTAATGTAGTTGGTGAAATTTGAATCCCGATCTCTTGGTTGAATATCAATTTCTTTTTTTGTTAAAATCCTGCCTTTTCTGTATACTTCGCAAACAACCTTATCAACATTACAAATAGTTGATTCGTTGGAATATTTGGTAAAGACAGCAGCGGATCAGTCAAGATTTTAGTGGAGAGAGAGAGGGCAAAATTAAAATTTTTAAAATTTAGAAAAGATGAAAATCTATTAAGACTTTGTTTGGACAAGGTTTTTATTTACAAAATGTTAGTTTTTCTTAAATAAAAATAAAACATCCAAACACATTTTTATTTCAAATTTTAAAATTAAAAATTTTCTACTCAAATTCCTTTCACATAATTTTTTTAAAAATTTTCTCTTATTTTTTTCTCCAAAAATACTTTTTCTATCAAAAAAAAAAAACTCACCAAAATTTTAACAGTTCAAACGAGGCCTAATGTTCTGAATTGCTAGCTTTTATAAATCAATTATTTTCTTGCTCATTTAGGCATAGGATTAGATTCTTTCCTGAAATCCTTATCAAGACATCTGCCTCACTTCCTGTTTTGCAGATCTTGTTGAATCAATTTCCAGCTTATCCAATAAGGCTTTTGAATTCATTAGCAGAAGCTACCCTCTAAAACCTTCGAGATTCACTGACGATCCATGTTGACTTTTTGTTTAAGATTGCTTGATTACAAAGAAAATGAAGAACTTCTGGAAAGTGCATTTAACATCTGGCTAGAAAATTTCATGCATTTTTTTCGTATTGGCAACTATCACTTCGTTGGCATATTTGGGTAGATGGAAACATTTTACCGAGAAGCTAGAATAATATTGCTGTAGATTTAAGAGATCTTTCTTCGATCCTTAATGCTTAGGACTGAATCGTTTCAGTACTACAAATGTATAGTCGACAGAAAAGTACAATCTCAATAGTCTTCAAGTACTCCATTTGGTTATACCATTGTAGTACTGTGGTCACGATGAAACCAATCTAGAAGCACATCATTATCAATCAATGCATCAACCCGACTCTAAATTTGCCATTAATAAGCATGCAATTAGTCAATAAATTGAAACTTTAACAACCCATTTTGTTTTTACAGAAAGGATAAAAGTGTCATCATAGCCTAGCTGCTTTATTAGTTGGATATTTCACATATATCCAAATTGAATGAACTAAACACACACACATTTATGTGGTGATATGAGTCAATTCAATAATTTGAGAGTTTTATTTAAAATTAACCGTTGCAAAGGTCAAAAGTTTAGAATATAATGATACTCTCAATGATTTCTCTTGTTGTTATTTTATATTTTTCGTTCATATTGATTTATTTTTGATTTATGAATATTGCAGTATCGCTGTCGTTAAAAAATTTTCCCTTAAGAACCATCATTGAAATGTAAAAAAAAAAAATGCCTTTAGAGAGGATTAGTTGAGTTTCACCTTTCAATTCAAATATGTTAGGAATGGACAATCTAATGCTTTGCCTTCTTAATTAGTTGTTGTAGTTCCATTGTTTTGACCATGAAATGACAATAATACTAGTCAGGTGTTGCTTTCAGTTCAATTAAGCTTAAAACCTTGATTAAGAAGTTGGTGACTTTAACAATAATACCATGAAACAAAATGCTTTGCCTAGGCAAGTACAGACCCTTCTATCCATCACAAATCAAATGTTACTATACCTACCTCCATATATTACAAATTAAATAGGTCAAAAACACATTAAAAAAACCACACCTCTAAAATTCATATTGTGTGTAAGAAGACGTTACTCTTGGAATCTTACAAACTCTCGAGAGAAAGAAGAAAATAAACGAATTGTTGATCAACAGCAAACTAACTAACTTCAATTATATATAATCTTGGTTGATTTCTCTTACTTTGCAAGGATGATTTCTCAGAAATATTAAATGTGGTTTCATTAATAAGATTATCATGTTGTCCTTAGTTGCTTCATTAGGTTACACGTGCTTCCTAGGCCTAGTGATTGAACCAATATGTCAAAGTTGAAGTATGCAAAATGTTATGTTATTAATAAACCAGCTTGCATTTTTCAAAGTTTTTTTTTTTGGGTCAAATTTACATGTCACACAATAAATAAAATTCTATGTATATGTTGGATGTCACACAGACATACATGGTGTATTTATTATTGGGCAATAAAGTGTTGTTTTCCATTCTCACAGAAATTGAAGAACATTTATTAAACATTTCTTCAAAATTTGAGTCCTTTTATAGTGATCACAAAAGAAAAAGGAATTCGTCGACCTCATTTTTCAACTATATATCATTCTACTTTCTTTGTTTCAAAAAAAAAAAATTACTTTTGAAATTTTAGTCCCCAAGAAAATAGTTTAATTTTAAACTTTTTCTATATTATCCTTATTAACATAAAATTATATATTTAATAACGTATTAAGCGAGTTGTATTTTATAACTAAAAAAATCTGTATCAAATTAGAAGTAAACTCTTCTTTTGAGACGTATTGAGTAATTTATTTCATGGGATTACTTAGTCATTAATGCAAACAAATGAATCTTAATTTGGGTGTGAGCGAATTGGATTTCAATAATTAAAATTATACAGTATAATTTGATTCCCTAATTTGATACTTAATGATATATATTATAAAATAATATGGTAACATATGCTAGAGCTGAATAATTAAGAAGGACAAGAACTAATATTTGGTGACATGACATAAAAAGAGTAAAGTAAAAATGAATTAACATTGGGTTTTGTTTAAAATGAACTAACATGAATTTGGTCAAAGTTCAAATAAAAAATTAAAAAAAAGAGGAAATAATAGGTATGGAACGCTTAATTCGTGATCACTTACTTGTAGATAATCATAAATATGGTTAAATAAATTTCTTTGTGTTGCTTATGTCCTTCTTTGATTTACGTCGAAGTAGTTGCATCGTCCCCATTGACTAATTAATAAGTATTAGTACATAATCTAATTCATGATTATTAAACTACCTTCTAGATCCTGGCCTTACCTTGGATCCCTTCAAGCAAAATCACGAATTCAGTCAAGCTAAATCCTTTCTTCGTCTTAAAAATAAAAATAAAAATTATATTATTCATATTAATAATAATTATATGTGATTGAAAATTTAAAAATAATAATAAAGTGAAAATTTATATATTTAATATATTTTTTTAATTAAAAAATTTATACGCAAACGCAATCAAATGATATATTGGAGCTACCAGAAAAAAAAACTTGTCTAGATTGCACGTTCAGAAGCAGTACACGCAGTACAAAAAAATTAATATTGACGCATAGTTAAGACACCCATGGATTCATGCTGAAGTTGTACTTGTTTATTTAGTGTACTTCCAAAGTTTGCAAAATGGGAACCTTCTAGATCTTGTAAACCATTGCAGATTTGTGCATATATGCATGCCCATTATATTTTGTTAGCTTGCTTCCTCTATTATTAAAACTACCTATATATTGCATGTTAATTGAGATTTCTTCTGTTATTAATTACATAAATCAAACAAACTTTTGACAAATTAATGAAGGACAACATTAACAATTCAATTGTTTAATATTTAGTCGCTTTGAAATTCTTGAGTTAACTTTACTATATATATCGTTTGATGTAGAACTGGTCGCGAATGATTATTTGGTTGTGCGACATTGGTCTAAGAAGAAGAAATGTGGGAAAATACGTGTTCAATTTTGAATGATCGTAACTTTGAATTATGATTTCAAAATTACTATTATTACATATCGTTTCAAAAATATCGACGAGAACTATAAGATTTATAGGCATAGCTCCATCAGCTCCATAAATCTAGTTTAAAATTTTTTCGTTTTGACCGACATCTTTTTGTTTCCTAATTGAATTAGAATTCCTTTCTAATTTTGTTTAAGATTTGTTTAAATTATAAATATATGTGTAAGTACTCGTTTTCATTATTCGAGTCATTATTTAAGTTTTAATTAATAAAATTTTTTCAAATTCTGTAGAATTTATTTATTTTCCCCTATCTCTCCCTGTTATCCTTTCCATATGATTTAATTGATAACACATATGATGTAGAAAGGCAAGAATCATATTCAGGTTATGGATAAGTTGACCTTTTGGACATTTGGATATATTCTCATCCATGTATAGCATGGAAGAATTTCATTTAAATTAAAATAGACAAATAGGTGGTGGTCCATAAATTTCTATAAATATTTTACCGGATGAATTGTTTTCAAAATATGATGCGCTAGTGTATATGTCAATGTTGTTTGGAGAAATCTAATTATTATCAGGATCCCTAAAATCTAATGACACCAACAATTTTCTATATCTGATCTTGGATACAGAGTATATCAATTATTACTTTCGTCTTAAAAAAATTACTTTTTTATTTATTTCAAAAAAATAGTTCACTTATAACATTTTTTTTTCCTCATCCTATCTTACTGATAATGATAAAGGATGACCTAAACTTAAAAACTAGAGATAAAATTAGAAAATTATACATTTAATAGTGTATAAGTGTGTTATATCTTATAATGAAGAAAAAAAGTTATACTCAATTTTTTTTTAATTTTTAATTTTTTAATTTTTTAATTTTTTAATTTTTTAATTGAATGCGGACAGATGCACATATAATCACTATGATAGTTCTGCAATCTTGTTATAATAAAATTCAAGGTTTCTTTCTAATTTAACTAAAAAATTCTAAAGTTCATCTTTTAATTTAGTTAGTTAATTAAGGTACCTGTAATTGTTTAATTAGAAATTTAAATAAGCTACTTAGGCAATGCTTGAGAGGCGAATTAACAGTAGAATAATTTAAATATTTAGAATTTAAAAATATTTATTTTAATTCTCAAAATTGGATAATAAAGGTAATGTATGCTTTACAACTTCCCAAACTTTCCAAAAAAAAAAAGAAAAAAAACATAATTCTAGACTCAAGATGAATTTTTTTTTTAATGGTAACAATATTTATTTTAACTATGTTTAACAAGAGTAATATAGAGATAGTGACAAATCATAGTGATTTTGTATGGTGACTGACACAAAACACAAAATACAAAATAATGAAGGATGATTTTGTCTTCATTACAAAATACAATATCCCTCTATCTTCATTACAAAACACAAAATAACGAAGGATAATTTTGTCTTGTCATGGTTGTCACTTCAGTTACTATACAAAATCACAATGATTTGTCACTATCTCTATCATTACTCTTTTAACAAATTGGTTAGTGCAATATTTCCAATTTGGTTGGTTTTAAGATCTATAGTCTAATGGATGTAACATCGGTTACAAAAAGCTGAATTGAAACTCGCATTAGTGAAAAAAACAATGTAAGGATGAGTTTTTGTATACGCATAGAAATTTTTAACATTATTCTACATTATGTAAAAAAAAAATCATCCGGACATACTCCACAATATTTTAAATTAAGCCCAAATAGTTTCAAAATAAGTTAAATAGCTTTTTAAATTCTTTCATCATTTTTCTTTTTCAAAATATTCATTTTTGTCATTTTGCTTGACACTTGTCTCTAAAATTGTTTCTTGCTCATTATTTTTTGATCAAGTTGATTAGTTTCAATATCTTAATATGGAAACCTCAACTCTTATTTAAATGTTGAAAACAACAATGGCTAGCTGTAACATGTACATGCGGGGATTAACCTAAGAAAACATTTTCAGTTAAAATAAGTTATGCAGATTTAGGAAAAGAAATGCAATCATAAATTCTTTTTTTTTTTTTTTGGAGATTAGTTTGTTGCTATTATACAAATGGATTCAATCGTTCGTTCCTCACTTGAATTTTTATTTTTGCAAAAAATTTTGAGCCAAAACATGATTTTGACATAGCACTGTCGAGATTGGAATGGGCCTGATGACTCATGTCTTTAAGGTTATGCCAAGTCGTGCAATTAAAAAAAAAAGGGTAAATTATCAAAACTCTCCCTGAAGTTTGGGTCTATTACCAATTGCCCTTTGTAGTTTGATAAAACTACCAATATCCCCTATCATTATATTTAACTGATTTAATAGGCAAAATGATAAAAATACCCCCTACAAATGCAAAAAATAAAATACAAAATAAATTTTAAAAATTATCCTAATAGTTTGCAAAATTTTATTCTAATATCTTGCATAATTAATACATTATTATATGTATGTTTTTATATTTTTATTTTATTAATTTAATTTATATATTATCATTATTAGTGTAAATAATATAATAAGTAAATTATATTTTTATAATAATATATTAAAAATAAATTAGAAATAAGTAAATTTTTATAATAATTCATTTTTTTAGATAACATAAAAAATTTTGTTTTAAAATTTTGTCAAAAAAAAAAACAAATGCAAAGGTTAGAGGAATAAGGGTAATTTTGTTCAGAATTTGTAATTTTTTATAAAGTTATAACTGCAATAGTTAAAATAGACTTATATGTTAAAAAATTCAAACCTTAGGGGGTATTGGTAGTTTTGTCAAACCACAAGGACCGATTGGTAATAGATTCAAAATTCAGGGGGGTTTTGGTAATTTATCCAAAAAAAATTCCTTCAATCCAAAAGTAGACTAGACTCTATTTTAAAACCCAAACAAGCAAAGTACGTACACCTATTTTAAACCCTCAAAATTCACATCCTATGCTATGTTTGGATTGTGTTTCATTTGGAAAAAGTTAAATTTTTTCAAACAAAAATAAAATATTCAAATATATTTTTATTTTAAAATTTAAAATTTCATTTCCAAATTTTCCTCACATAATTTTTAAAAAAATTTCTTTTTATTTTCCTTCAAAATAATTTTTCTACAAAAAAATTCTCACCAAAATTTTCACACATTTTAATACAAAATTTCTCAAATAAATTACAATCCAAACATAGTTGGGTGCATTAAAAAACTAATCAAAAGTTGTATTGGAAATGTGTGAATATTTTGATAGATTTTTTCTGATAGAAAAAGTATTTTAGAGGAAAAAATATGAGAGAAGTTTTTTTAAAATTATGTGAGAGAAATTTGAGTGAAAAAATTTAAATTTTAAATTTTGAAATAAAAATGTGTTTGGATGTTTCATTTTTGTTTAAAAAAATTAATTTTTGCAAATAAAATTCTTGTTCAAACAAAGCCTTCATTCCCACACACGCATGAGCATGACATAAAGAAACAGAAATTTCAAGCGTTTGGTAATTAAAGCTGGAAAGTTAAGCTATCCTAAACCAAACCGAACCACACCGCGCCACATTTCCCAAACATACTTCGTAAGGCCATCCTGATCCATCTCCCGATCATATCTCTCTATATATATATGCATGCTCCCATTCGCACCAACATAATTTACAACGCACAAAATAATTCATCAAAACACGCACTCACACAGTAAAAAGGAATAGATTGGAGACTTTTAGAACAAATTTCAACTACTTTTGTTAAGGCAGGCATAAGCGAGGGAGGGGAGAAGCACTTAGAGTTGGCCGGGGAACAACGACAACAAAAGCGTTGAATTCGTGTGCAGGAATCAGTTGGGAGGTGTTTGTTTTGTTTCCTTCTCTCTCATCCTCACCCAACTCAAGCGTGTGATCCAAGCCAAGCTTTTTAATCTCCATTCTCCATTATACCTCCTGTATTAATCATTTCCCAAGTTTTACTTTTTGTTACTATTACCCCAAAAAAAAAAAATTCTGAATTTGGAGAGATAATGGTGTCGATTGTGAGGACGCCCTCAGCGGGAAGCAGTGCTTCGAATTATAGCCGTTCGCTCGAGTTTCCGGATGATTCTCATGAATGCGGCAATGAAGGCGTCCCCGGAGGAGTAATGCTGCCGATTTTCCTCGACGATTTGAGAAGAAAGGAAAGTGGAGGAGCTGCTAAAAGCCAGCACGGTGAGGATTTAGTGGAAGTCACGCTGGAGGTCGACCGCGACTCCATTTTGTTATGCAGCGTCGCTCCTGCCACCGGAGCTGGAGGTGGAGGAGGAGAGGACGGAGGTGGATTTCTGTCGAGGACTGCGTCTAGTTTGAGGAGGAAATTGTCTCGGTTGAGGTCGTTGAGGTCTCGGGCGTCGTCTTCGTCGGACTCGAGCGAAGCAACAGCAGCAGTGGCGGTGGATAAGCGAGGGGAAATGAAGATGAAGGCGAAGTTAATGAGGACGAAATCCAGCGCGCAACGGGCTTTGGGAGGACTGAGATTCATTAGTAAAACTACAAGAGATACGGACATGAACGAACTGTGGAGAACGGTTGAGTCACGGTTTAATTCCTTGGCTCAAAATGGGTTGCTTTGTAGAGAAGACTTCGGTGAATGCATAGGTATATAGATGTAATCATGGCGGTTCATTTCCTTTCCCACAAATGCAATTGATATGCATGATTATTCATAATGAATTTCGAATTTTTTGTTCTTGTTTTTGCTTAAAGGGATGGCGGATTCGAAGGAGTTTGCGGTGGGGGTGTTCGATGCACTGGCGAGGCGGCGGATTCAGAATATTGGGATGATAACCAAGGCAGAGCTGCATGAGTTTTGGTTGCAGATTTCCGACCAGAGTTTCGACGCTCGTCTCCAGATTTTCTTTGACATGTTGGCTCCTTATCATGCTCTTCTTAATTTTTTCCAGTCAAACTTCTTAATTTTACGTGTTTAATAATTTTGCATCTAACCTCTCCTTGACTGATGCAATCATGTTTTTTAGTGTATTACGATCACAACAACAAAATTTTTACCTCATCACGTAACTGATGCGATCATATGTCGTTATTTTTTTTAATTAAAGTATATATTTTCGTTTAAATTTGAATGATTCATGACGATTGTAATCGTTTATTTCTAAATTTTTTTTTATGTTTTTGGTACACTAATTTGAAAAAATTAATGCAAACCATGACGCAAAACTAAACATGTTTACGCAAAAATGAATAGCACGGTTTCTATATGTGTCACGAGTGTTTGAATGATTAGTATTGCATACAACACTGCATGAGCTGTATATTATTTCATTTTTCTTTGAGAAAGGGATGGGGGGGAGAATGTTTCAATTATTAATCTATTGACATATTTTGGCCAAAAAAATAATTGTAGGGCCGATAGCAATGAAGATGGAAGGATCACAAGGGATGAAGTGACAGAGGTAAGATAATTACAGCTGAACTTTTTCCTTTTTTTTTGTTTTTTTTTTGGGGGGTTTTAAACAAAGAAAAGTTTAAGCATTAGTCAAACTATGATTTATCTAACTTGCTTTTGCAATCATCAAAGATTATTAGCTCAAAGACATAAACTATTGGATGAAAGCAAACAAAGCCCACTTTTTTTTTTAATTCTTTATTGGTCTTGGTTGTTTTACCAAATTCTTGAAGAAAAAAGTACCATCCCTTCATTTTTTTAATCTCTGTTTATATCTACTTCTCTTTTTACTACTTTCTTTGCACCATATTTATTCCCAAAAAATTTGTTTCTTTAGGATAATACGGTACTCTTTCCGTCTTGTAAAAAAAATTCACCTTTAAAATTTTTTATCTTAAAAAAAGTCTATGTTTAAATAAAATTTTTATATTATTTTTATTAATAATCACTGTATATGGCTATCATTAAAAATTATGTTGTACCTTTTAATTTTAAAAAAAATTATAACCAATTAAAAGTAGAATTTTTTTTAAAGACGGGATAGTATGTAAATTTAGTTAAGAAAGTAGTATTAATAGTTAGGACTTGTGAAAATTTACCCTTACTTTAATTTGGGATATTGATATGGTTGACCTAATCTTTCCTAATATAGTGCTAATTTTTTTGTTTTGGTGAAAAAAAAAAAAAAAGCTTATAATGCTTAGTGCGTCTGCAAATAAGCTGTCCACAATGAAAGAACGTGCTGAGGAGTACGCTGACTTAATAATGGAAGAATTAGACCCAGAAAACCTTGGTTACATTGAGGTAATGAAAATTTATATTTATATTTACATTGAGGTATAATTTTAATTTAATCTAAAAAAGTTTAATTTAATCTGACCACTTTATATTTATTTATGACTGGGATTTCCTCCCCTAAATATGTCTTGTCCAAACAAGATCAGAGTATAAACCATTTCGATATATATGTGTGTGTGTGTAAAAATTAGATATATAACTCCGTAAAACCTTATTCTTAGTCCATTTTGATCATTCTAATATATACATTGTATGGTGGATACAATTATATGAGGATGCCCAATTGGAAACATTAAACTTTGAAAAAAAAAAATATTTTAGTTTAATAAATTTTATTATTTGAAGGAAAAAATTTTCTTGATTGTTCCATCTCGAGTTTTATGCAATCTCCTTTGAAAGCAGAATACTCATAAAATCGAAAGGTTTATACAAAGAAAAAAAATCTTGTTTGGAAAGACATAAAGAAGGGGAGAAAATTCTGGTACTTCTATATATGCATTCAGTTATGGCAGCTGGAAGCACTACTTCTGCAAAGGGACAACTACATGAACTACAGCAGACCTCTGAGCCAAGCAAGTGTGGGATGGAGTCAAAATTTGGGACATCTTCAGGCCGAGAATGTAATGCGAAGACTAATCCGTGCACTGAATTCCTTGTTATTAGAGAATTGGCAAAGGGGTTGGATATTGCTGCTTTGGTTGATGGCCATGTCTGGACTATTTGTATGGAAGTTCCTGCAATACAGGCAGAGGGCAGCATTTCAAATTATGGGCTATTGCTACACAACTGCTAAAGGGGCTGCAGAGACACTGAAGCTCAACATGGCACTCATTCTTTTACCTGTCTGTCGGAACACATTAACCTGGCTAAGATCTACGAGAGCAAGGCTGTTTATCCCTTTTGACGATAACCTTAACTTCCACAAGGTTGGCCTGAAATGCATAACCTTATTTTATTATGTGTTGGGAGATTTAATGGGTTCTAGTACAACAGAAGTGTTTTTTTGTGGTGCAGATGTTAGCATGGGCAATAGCAATTGGAGTCCTACTTCACGTTGGGAACCACATGATTTGTGATTTCCCCCGTCTTATTCATTCAACTCCAGAGAAGTTTGCACTTATTGCCTCAGATTTCAATAATGTCAAGCCAACCTACAGAAGTCTTTTGAGTGGTGTAGTAGGGGTTACTGGGATTTTAATGGTGATTTTGATGATCATAGCTTTCACCCTAGCGACAAGACTCTTTCGGAAGAATGTGGTAAAGCTGCCATTTCCATACAGCCGATTGACGGGTTTCAATGCATTCTGGTACTCTCATCATCTTCTTGGTCTGGTCTATGTCTTACTTGTAATACATGGAACATTGCTGTTCCTTGTACACGGGTGGCAGCAGAAAACGGTCAGAATACTGAAGACTCTAATTAGTTAGTCTATTTATCAACATTCTCAATTTGACATTGCTAATATTTTCTAAACTGTCGCAGACATGGATGTATATTTCTGTTCCCCTCTTACTCTATGTAGCAGAAAGGATCCTCAGAACATGTCGATCCAAACATCGGGCTGTTGAAATCTTGAAGGTGAAGGTTTATAATATTATTCATTCATGATCTCCATTCTCCCCCAGTAGCTGGAATCGGGCCTGTAGTTTTATAGTTGAATTTTGGTCTTGCAGGTCTCAGTACTCCCTGGAGATGTTTTCAGCTTGATCGTGTCAAAACCAAATGGATTCAAATATAAAAGTGGGCAATATATATTCTTACAGTGCCCATCCATCTCTCCATTTGAATGGTGAGTTTAGCAGTCTCTTTCTAGGAAACACGTTCAACAATTCGAAGTATTGAACATGTTGGTTTGTCCAGGCATCCATTTTCAATAACTTCAGCTCCTGGAGATGATTACATCAGTGTTCACATTCGTACAGTGGGAGACTGGACACAAGAACTAAAGCGAGTATACACAGAGGTCGGTGGTTCCCCGAGGGCCACTGGACTAGCCAAGCTTGGACAATTGATGAAAATCGACCAAAATAGGTAATTTCCTTTTAGCAATCAGGTCAATCAAATATTGTCCTGGTCAGTAGGGCAAGTCTGAGGAAGTGTGAATTTTCAATTCAGTTTACCACGACTGCTCATAGACGGGCCATATGGTGCACCAGCACAGGATTACCAGAACTATGATGTATTACTTTTGGTTGGACTTGGAATTGGAGCTACCCCTTTTATAAGTATTCTTAGAGATCTACTGAATAACACCAAATCTGAAGATCATGCCGGACATGTAAGGTTTTCTCCCTTTCCTCTGTTTTTAAGCTCGTTTTGTAAAACAAACTTTGACAATGTCCGATTAATTGTGAGTTGTGACATATGTATTTATCCTACCATGCTTGCAGTATTCAACTACAGAATCCAATACATCAGATGGTACTCGAAGTATGACTAGCAATGCCTCTTCACGCACAGTGTCAACTGTAAAGAAGAAGCCACAAAGAGCTAAAAGTGCACATTTCTATTGGGTTACAAGGGAACCTGGATCCCTGGAGTGGTTTAAAGGAGTCATGCATGAAGTTGCAGAGATGGATCATAAAGTAAGGCACATCAAATACCCAAAACAATCGTCATTCCATTGTTTCTGTAGTAAGATGTTATGACTGAGATTCTGAAGTACATTGCTGATTAACTTCCGAATCATGTTGCAACAGGGTCAGATTGAGATGCATAACTATCTTACAAGCGTTTATGAAGAGGGTGATGCTAGATCAACTCTTATCACAATGATCCAAGCTCTTAACCATGCAAAACATGGGGTTGACATCCTTTCTGGCACCAGAGTAGGATTTCTATGCGCTCATTTTATAACAGTCCATCCAGTTACTATCCTTTCTAGTGATTCCTTTTCTTTTAACAGAAGAAGCTTATGATTGTGACACTAATTTTTCAGGTAATGACACACTTTGCACGACCAAATTGGAGAGAAGTATTCAAAAGAATCGCAATGAAGCATCCGTATTCTACAGTAGGTAAACAGATTTAGTACTGAGATACTGCCAATCTATCTACAGCTTGTGATTATCCTAAAAACTGCATTTCTTCCAGAGATAGGTTAACACCAACGCTGTTCTATTTACAGGCCAGTCTATACCAAGCGCAAAGTGAATGTTTGATCACAAGAAGTATTAGATAATATTCCCTGTATTCTCATTAAAAGTAAATCAATTTGGGAGAAAATATCTGATCTTATGAAAAGTTTGAGAATGTGGCAACACTGTTAAATGTGCAAAAACAACTTATAATATGACATTCAATCAGACACGTTCTTGTATACTAATCCTTGCAACTATGATTAAAAGTTAGTTTTGAATATATATTAACAGAAAAAGGCAATCTTATTTCCAGGTGTGTTCTACTGTGGGAGGCCTGTCTTGGCAAAGGAACTGAAGAAGCTATCACAGGAGTTAACTTACAAAACATCCACACGTTTTGAATTTCACAAGGAGTACTTCTGAATCAAAGAGTTCAGACAAGCACATCATGGTGGAATTTTTCACCCCCTTAGGTAACTATAGAAAAATGATTGAGAATATAGAAAACACACCAAGCCAACAACTGTAAATTCATAACTAGATTGGAAATGTAGTCTAGCCATCTCTAGTTTCCAGATGGAAGAGCGCAAAGTTTTGATGCTTCTCTGTACCTTATTAATAGATGCCACATTGCATTAAAGTGATGTAGAATTGCAATAGCCATGTATGTGGCTGACTACAGTTTTAGTTAAAATTCAACAAAAGTAAAAGAAATTTCAGAAATTCAAAGTAAAATTAACCTTGTCAAGTGGGTATTGATCCCAAAAAGGAAAAAAAAAAAAAAGGTTTCTCAATGAAATTCCATAGATGAATGTTCTTTTTTATAGATCTATGTACCACAATTCAAAGTAAGAAGGCTGCAGCAAGAAAACAGGTTGAAGAGGGAAACTCAACCAAGCATTGCAATCCAAAATGTTGCAGAGTTAAAAAGATCACCATATTTGAACAATAAGGAAGAGGTGACATTTAGCCACAAGAACCATGGTTTCAACATGTAGAAAATACCAAAAAAATCAAAGACTCCTATGACTGGAGATGCTGTACAGCTTTCTTTCAATAGAGCATGAAATATTCAATATATCAGCTGCACCACGTATGTTGTTGGCTAGATTTCGAGTGTTCCGAAGCCGCAAAGTTATTTATTTTAAAAGTAATGATGGAGATAGTGATTTTGTATAATGATTAACGTGGTAATTATAAAAAGACAAAATCATTCCTCTGTTTTCATTACAAAACACAAAATAATGAGGGGGTAATTTTATCTATTCATGATTGCCACGTTAGTCACTATATAAAGTCACTATGATTTATCACTATTTTTATCATTACTCTTATTTTAATTCTTACTTTCACATATATTTGTATGATGATTAGGGACAATAAAATTAGACTCAACCCAAAAAATCAACTCAATCCACCTAATATTTTAACCTAACGGGTTGAGTCACTTGGGTCATTGATTGATAAATGATTTGGTCATATAATGACCTGTAATATTCAGGTTGGGTTGGGTTATGGTGACATATTAGGTTATAATTTTTTTTCCCTTCAGCACAATCGGGCAAAGACACAAAACTACAAAAAAGAATCAACTAGCTAGAATTAGGCAGCAATTGTTCTTTCCTTCTCCCACCATGTACCAGTGAAGTCTGTACTTTGTTGATAATGTTCTTAGAGTCCAAACGATTTTTGATGTATTACACTAGTTTAATTAATTACTAAAGTTTATTCCAAATATAAAATTTGATTTTTTTTTATCTTGTAGTTTAATTTTCTTTATGTGTCTTTATGATTTGGAGAATAGTTGGGATTCTTGGTTATTGTTTTGTTGGATTCTTGGTTTTGGTAACTTTGATGATGTTTATTCAACTCAATTAAAGAAATTGATGCTAATAGAGAAATGAAATAATATTAATTTATTTTTTAGTTATGGTGAAAACATAAAAATAGACTTTTTTAAAAGAAAAAGATTAAATAAAAAACTAAACAAGATTAGTTTTAAAAGAATACTTTAAAAAGATAGAAAATATAAGTTTAATTTACTTAATTAAATAGAGAAAGTAATATATATATATATATATAGTTAAATTGACCCGTTGAGTCGATTAGGTTTAACTCAACTCAAAAGTGATCCAATCGGAAACTGATATGTACTTATATTGATTGCGTTAGGTCACGACTCGTAAAATTTTAACCCATTAATTATCTAACCCATAAGTGACTCGACCCGCCCATCTGCCAGCCAGATGATCACTTGCATATTTGCAAGTAATTTTTTTTTTTTTGAGATTTTGTATTATATTACATCTCTCATTAATACTATAATTGGGTTAGGAAAAGCTTGTAAATTTAGGGGTGTGCAATTTTTGGATTAACCAAAAATCCAACCGAACCAAAACTGAATTTTTTGATACGAATTCGGCTTTTCAATTTTCAACTTAGTTTTCTATTTAAACTGAATTTTGAATTTGGTTTTCGGGTTGACATATTTAATTCGGGTCCAACCTGAAAACCGAATTAGAATTCAATTTTTGAGTTGAACCCAAACCAAAAACTGAATTCAAAATTTTTGAATATATATGTATTATTTATATGTATATATATTATAGGTATAACTCCATAATATATATTATTTATGTGTAGAACTCTATAATATATATGGAAAAATAAATATATACTATATATAATATCTAAAAGATGTTATATTAGATTTGATGTATCATATATGTGTGTGTGAAACTTTCAAAATTAAAATAATTTTTAAAATTATCAAGGTGTGAGTTTTTAATTTACGGATATTTCTTAATGAAGATTTGCATTCAAATTGATTATCGAATACATTCCTTTAAAGAGGAAAGATGGACAAAACCCTAGGTCAAAGTTTGAAAATTGGAAAAGAGGGTAAAGACAATTTAACATAATAAATTTATGGCCCTTAATTTCTAATATTTATTCTAGGACACCCTATATTAGTTGAGAGTTTAAAATTTATCTAATATGAATAATATTATCAACTAATACTAATACAAATATCAACTAAATTGAACTGGTACTAATACTAAAATCAATTATTATTAGTAATATCAACTATTACTAATAAAGTTGCACATTGGGTCGGTTTTCGGTTTGTTTGAGTAATTCGGTTCGGTTTGTTCGAGTTGGCCATTTTCAGAAGCCAACTCGAAAACCGAACAGAATTCAGCCAAATTCAAATTCAAACCGACCGAATTTGAAATTCATTTTTTGGTTCGAATTCAAATTCGGTCATATTCGAATTCGGCCATATTTGCAATTTTGCAATTAGAATATTATTTGCCAAATTAGGTTCTAATTTTGTAAAATTACAAATTTGTCTAATTTAAAATAATTTTATTCTCAATTTGACCCAATTAAAATAGTTATTATTATATTAATTGTCATACTTTCTTTCTATTTCAATTTTAATCTTCCAATAAATCTAACTTTATTCAATCACATCTTTAAAATATATTTATTTCTTTCAATTGCATCATTAATAAGTTAATATTTTAATACAAAATTTAGCTAATTAATGTAACATTTTATATTAGTATGATCAATTAGAATTTCTAAATGTAGATTGAATAATTGTTAATTTGTCATGATCAAATTTTTCCTTTTTTTTCTAAAAAATATACAAACTCAAATTTCAAATTTTAAATACCTATTAAACTAAAGTTATTAAGTTCATATTGTCATTAAATTTAATACTCTCTCAACCTCTCATAAGGTAATAATAATAAGTATCAAATTAATATTCACTAATTACTTTGTGGTGATTAATTATAAAGTTACACACTCAAATTAAATAGGGATGAGTTATTAAATAAGATAATTACACTCTCATATAGTACATAACTACACATGTTTCTATATTTTTCATATATTTATCTTATTTTAAATAATTTTTACATTTTTAAAATAAATTTCTTGTTTTCCTTGTATGATTTAATGTACTAAACTACTAATATCATTATTACAATTTTAATATCTCAATTACTACATTAATGCCTTTATATTACAATTATCAAATCAGATTTATTAGTTATAAATTTTTTTACTTATTTAACAATTCAATAAAACTAAAATCACAAGAATTATATATATCTTTTTGCTATATATATATATATATATATACATATAGGTAATCGACAAAATGGTCCCTCACAAATTGGTGAATGATCTTTTTTATCTCTTATATTCAAAACAATGAAAAAAGGTACCTAATATTTTATTAGTATACTTTTTTAGTCCTCCGTCACAATTCCATCCAATTTTCCTTCAAATTTTGGTAGTAACACTATCATTTTGATGGAAATATAGATGGTATTGTGACAGATAGACTAAAAAAAGTATACTAATAAAATGTTAGGGACCTTTTTTCATCGTTTTAAATGTAATGAATAAAAAAGATTATTGGAGAAATTGTGTGAGGCCATTTTGTCAGTTACCTCATATATTTATATTGTAATGTAAACCAAGTAGTAATATAGAGAAGTAAATAGTTACACTATCTACATGCACCTTATTTGTATATGATTTAAAAATAAATATGTACTCTATACAACAATTGTAAATTTAAGAGTAAATAAAACCACACATTCAATTATTTCGCAATTTTTGATATTTCAAACTTTCGAGTTTTGAATTATTAGTAATTAGCAAAAATTAGAAGTAAAAACTACTAAATAAATAAAACTTTGTGATTATTAAGTTAATAATAACCAATACCTAATTATTACTCACTAATCATTTTGCACTTTTTGCTTATTATTTTTAAATTACAAAGTTATGCACTCAAATGAGACATGGATAAAGTAATGCAGAAAAGAATTGCTCTATCGTATCCATACACTATATACATTATTTTTTTCTCACTTTTTTCATTTACTTATCCATTTTATTTCATAATTTTTTCACCTTTTAACAAATTTATATTTAATCTTCACCAACATTTAATCTTTTCCAATTTACTATACTAATGGCATTCATACAATTTTAATATTTAAATTACTATACTATTGTCATTATATTGTAACTATTAAATTAGGCTTATGAAAATTTTTTTTAACATATTTGAAAATTGAATAAAACTAAAATCCTTATATTAATACTTTTGTCTACTGTATATACATACATACACACACACACACATACATATATATATAGTAGACAAAAGTATTACTATTAGGATTTTAGTACATAATTTAATTTAATATACTAATTAGTATTAGGATTAGGATTAATATTATTGTAAACCAAGTAGTCTTGTAAATAAATAAATAATTACATTTTATATATGCACATTATTTGTATATAATTTATAAATATGTGTTGTATACAATAAAATGAAAATTAAAAAGTTAAAATACACATATTGACAATTTTGCAAATTATTTTAATTTTTAAAGTTTCACACACACAAAATCAATTTAATCAAACATATTTTTGATATTATATTTTTTTTCCTATATATTATGGAGTTATACATATAAATAATATATATTTAAATATACCATAATATATATAATAAAATTATACATATACTTATATTTATAACTTTTAATTAAAATTTTCTAATTCGGTTTGAATCAAATTCGGTTCGGTTCGGGTTGAACCGAATTCAAATGCCTAAACTCGAAAACCGAATTCAAAATTTGGTTTCGGTTCAACCCAACCCAAAAACAGAAAACTTGAATTCGATTCTTTTTTTTTTTGAGTTCGAATTTTTGAATTTGGTCGGATGTATGAGTTAATTCGAAAATTGCACACACCTAATTACTAATATGAACTATTAGTAATAAGGGGTGTAAATGAGCTGAACATAAACAAATGAACATTGTTCGTGAACTGTCATTTATTTTTAAAATTGTTCGAGATCAGTTCGTCGTTCGTGAACTGTCATTTATTTTAAAAACTGTTCGAGATTGGTTCGTGTCCGTTTAAATTTTCATATTTGTGTTCAAGCTCATTTATGTTTGTTTATTAGTATTCGATAAGTGTTCATAAACATATTCATAACACATTAAACAAATATGTTCATGAATAACTCGTTAACATGTTTATAAACTATTAAACGAACATGTTCATAAACGATTAACAAACATCTAACATATCCTATATAATAAGTTATTGAAATTAAATATTCTCATTTGACCATTCCAGTAAACAAAAACATTATATCCAGGATCCAAGAAACAGAAATATTATAAAGAACACAAAAGTGTCCAACAGACAGTTCAAATTTCCAAACAAGAATTAGAGTTCATTTACCAAAATCTCAACACATCCTATTTCAACAAGAAGGAAAAGGAAAAAAGATTAACAACACAAAATTAAGGACCAAAGTTAAAAAAAAAAGAGTATATATTTACCTTTAAAAAGTTAAGATCAAATACCCTTCAAATTCAAACAAGTAGAATCTCTTTCACTTCTTCTTTAGACTATATAAAATGTAATCAATAATCAATGAAGAGCAGTATTCAATTTCAAATATAAAAAAGTAAAACAATAAATAAAAGTTACTTACTTTCACTTTCCTTTTGAGATCGTAGAAGTGTCTATACCAATTGCTACCACAAAGTAACATCTACACTGTGTCGGTTCCCAAAGATGGTCGATATGTATCTATGACCCTACCACCAGCACTGAAAGTTGATTCCGAAGCTACTATGGTAATAGGAATAGATAAGATTTCACAAGCCATTTTCAATAAAATTCGAAACTTGAGATTATTTGCCTTTCACCAATCTAAGGCATCAAAATGAATTGGATTTTCTTTGCAAATGAAAACTCCTTCTTCCAAGTATGTATCCAGTTCAGACTTTGGCATCCTGAATTTTATTCTTTCTAACATAATATTTATACATTAACCTCTATGGCACAAGTTCAAGATCTTCCCCACTTTCGGTAGAAACTGAACTAATAAGATTTTCTCCCATATCAGTTTCCAAAGATTCATTGATATTATCAGCTTTATAAACTTCCACATACTCTCTATACAACTCATACAAACTATCACGCACAATGTTTATCTATTTAGATGCTTCTTCCTCAGAATACATAACTTTGAAACTAAAGTTGATCAATGTCATCTTATTCCTAGGATTTAACATCAACTGTTTTCAACAACCCATTGAGCCTTTTCTTCTTTACCTCAAAACTGGTCCAATAAACTCTTTAAAACACTAAAAGGAGAACACGGTTGTAACTCCTTCCCCAAACTCTTCAAAGCCTAGAGAGATTGCTAAAAAAACTGGGAGTGTATAGACCAAAAAAAAAATGTATATAAGAGAAAGCTAAAATGGGCTGTAAAAATGAAAAAAATAAAAAATATATGTAAAATGTCGAGAGAAAAAAAAAACCTTTAGAGATGCCTAGGTGCAGAAGCTGCAAAATCGAGCAAAAGAAAATGAGTGCAGGCTTGCAGTGAGCAGAATCAAGAGAAGAGATGCAAACAGGCTTATAGTGAGCAGAATCAAGATAAGTGATTGAGTAAAGCAAAATAGACCAGCACCGATCGCTGGGAGAGAAGCGATTGAGCCAAATTGAGTCTCGAGATGCGATTGAGGTTTAGGGTTTGTTGGCTGGGGTTTAGGGTCGGTTGCAACAGGGTTTAGGGTCGCTTGAGTCACGATGAAGATTGAAGAATGAATGGCAGAATGGTTGTGTGGTTGTCAACTGAGAGGCTAAGTGAAAATTCCCCCTAATCGTCAAAACGACGTCATTTTTGACAATTACTAATATTATTATATATATTTATATATTATATTATTATTATTATTTTAATATAAACGAACAATAAATTAGTTTTAAACGAACAATAAACTAGTTTTCTATGAATATTAAACGAATTTGTTCATAAATACTAAACGAACTTGTTCGTAAACATAAGCGAACCACGCACATGTCTGTTTATATTTAGTTCGTTTATTAAACGAACAGTAAAATCTATTCATTTATTATTTGTTTAACTTAGCAAACGAACATAAACGAACATAACTGATCTTGTTCACAAACTGTTCATCGAACGTACTAGTTCATTTACAACCCTATTAGTAATATCAACTAATACTAATGTTAATATCAACTAATATGAATATCAACTTATATTAGTTGAGAGTTTAAAATTCATCTAATTTGAATATACAACTAATACTAATATCAACCAATAATAATATGCAACTACTAATCTAACACTAACGTCATATTATATTAGTAAACTTATGACAAATGAGTATTAATTTAAATGAATGACAAATGAGTATTAATTTAACAACTTTAGTTCAAAGGTAATTTGAATTTGAATTTTAACTTTGTAGATTATTGAGAACAAAATTAAGGCAAAAATATTAATTATGACAAATTAACAATTATTCACGAATCACAATTTTCATTTGGAAATTCTAATTGACCACGACTATTTTGCTAATTGATCATTTTACTTAGTAATATAAAATGTTATATTAATTGGCCATATTTTGTATTAAAATATTGAAGATGCAATTGAAAGAAATAAATATATTTTGAAAATATGATTGAATAAAAGTAGATTTATTGCAGGATGAAAATTAAAATGGAAAGAAAGCATGGGTATTGTTATAATAATAACTATTTTGATTGGGCCAAATTAAGAATAAAGTTAATTTGGGTATACATATGGTTTCCCAATTTTAAAATATTAGAAACTTATTTGCCCAAACTATTTTCCAAGTAGGGTTTCTTATGGACTTTGGACATTCCTTATTTTTTTATGATGAAATTTAGAATTTGGACATTCTGGTGATTTGGGTTAGTAATTTGGTTGTCATTGTATTTTTTATTATTGTGACTTCTGTTCTTAAATTTTTATATTCTATAGTTTATTATTGTGATAATATGAACACTGAAAAATTGATTTTATTACTAAAAAATTATTTTTAAAAAAGGTAAAAAAATGGTGGCCGACTTTGAGTTATTCAACCGAATTCAAAATTCGGGCTATTCGGCCAAACTCGAATTTGAATCGAAAACTGAATTTTAGATTCGGTTTGATTTGAATTTGAATTCGACCAAATTCGATTCGATTTGAGTTTTGAGTTTTGAAAATTTTTCAACCCAATAAACCAAAGGTTGAATACCCCTAATTGTAATATAGTGATATTGTTAAGAACAGCCCATCCTTTTTTCCTTTATTTTTGAAACGAAAAGAAAGGCACAATGATCGGACAATTTTTTATTACAACCACTAGGTAAGGTGATTTCACCCCAGACATATACATTGACAAAAGTTTGGTACAGTCATTTCATTTGAAATCGCCCAAAACAAACAATTAGTTTAACAAAAGAACTGAATACAAAGACTGCATTAGTCAAAGGAGAAAACATCTATACAAACAATTTTACTGACCAAAAGAATTGACAAGCAATACAGATAGTTCTTCTTTACTACTCAGGCTTGGTTCTCTCATCTGATTGTTCACATGATTTCCATTCACCTTATGTACAATTTTTGGGTGCTTGGGTTCAAGGACTTGAACAAGTTTTGTACACATATCCCTGTCATGGATCATTGTAACCTTCAAAGCTGTCTGAATTACATAGTTTCCAAATCTATCTTTGGCAAGTGTGAGTAGTGTTTTTTCATTTTTAAAAATCTCATTCATCACAAGTGAGCGCCCAAAGTGCGATTGCAGGCATTTTTCTACCACATGACTTCCTCCTTTCTTCTGAGCTAGCTGCACATAATGGCCTTCAAGACTAAGGCATATTTTTTGCGTTGCTAATTCATTATGGAGGTTAAGGACGTGTTGCACAACGAAGTTCCCTGAAGGATCATGCGACAACTGAGATGCATAATGTGCAACAAGATTGAGAAGTTCTGCTCTTCGCACACTGGTAATGCCATCGATGCAAGTGTTTATTGTAATGCACCCTATAGGGTCCATAGCTAATGGCAAGAACAATGCAAATACGGAGTCATGTAACGCTCTATTAGGTTCATCTCCCAACACAAGAAAACACTGACGAAAGACATGTGAGGCTATCTTGTGAGTCATCAGTTGCCAGGCTGATTTGGACAGCACTAATGTAATAACATATTCCATCCCTGTATTCTTGAGCCTCTTGATGAGTCTCTGAATCGACCTCGAACCTCTTTCGCAGAATGCTGCACCGAGGAAAGGCTCAGTTTCTGAACTCATCTTCCTGACAATTGCATGAAGATCAGAAATTTCACATCTTTCCAGGAGTATGTCGAAGATACGGTGGCCGTACTGGTCAGTCATCAGCTGAATAATCGATGGAAACACATCTCTCATTGTTTCTCTTAGATACTTCCCTTGTTCAAGAATTCTTTTCAGCTGCTCAGAACCATCCAAACTGGTGGCCATCTTAAGAAAATTGAACTCCGGTAGCGAAGTTTCCAACTGTCGGGTGTAAGCAGAGGGAGTTGCCAATGCCAAATTCATGTAGTTATAGCTGCTTCTCTCTCTTTGAGTATTAACATCCCATGATATTTTATTGTTATTGCCATCCAACACTACAGGGCCAGATGGATAGTTGAGGCCTAAATTCTCATAAATTGACGAATAAGCATGGAAAGAGTCAACACCTGGCTGACCTCCTTGGCTTTCATAACAATTGCCTGGTGCATAATTGGTGGCATAAATATTCTGAGGTATGGTGTTTCCGCCATTGTAGAAATATGGAGAAGCCCAGATGTTTTGTTGGGAATTTGAACTCGTGGCTGGCGAATCCATAAAAGCATTCAGATCTGGAGAAGGTGGCAAATTAGGCAGCGATATTGTGGATGATGATGATGATGATGATGATGATGGCCCTTTTGTTTCCTCCTCGACTATTCTAGTTTCTTGCAATTGATCTTCTGAGATTTCTCCAGGAGAAACACTCAGAGAAGAGGAAGGAACAGGGGCACCAGGCACAGTTTCATTCTTGTCGAAGCATAAAGTTCCGAAAGTAATAACACAATTATCAACATTGGCCTTTTGGGACATTGAAGGAGTTGAAGAACACTGCATGATGATATGTATGTTTTTGTGTTTGATTATAAAAAAAATTTGCAATGTTGGGTACGATGCACAAGCTTGTGGAAAACCCAATATTTTATAGGCATGGCACTTATTTAACCCCCAAAAAAGAAAAATTCCAAATTCAATTAGAAGTAGGATTTCATAACATGCAAATCAAATCAAGAAAAGGAATTCTTAAACCTTACTTCAAAACAAATTAGAATTTGGATTGGAAAAACCTAACAAGTTTTGGTTTCTTTAACCATAGTTTCCATAAATTACTCTTTATAAAATTTAGCAAACGAAGAACAAAAGAAAGAAGGAACTGGGCTCTGATGGGGAGTTTAAGCGTGTCAACCGGTTAATTTAAATGGTTAGTTGACGTCATTGCCCCAATATATATAACATTGGGTCACTGAGTAGACGAAGCAATTCACATGGGTATATTAAAATGGGTTGTGATGAATGTGGGCTTAAAACTTTTCTTGTAGCCTTTTCAGAATGATTGGCTAAAATGATAAGTTCTATTGAAGTATTAATTAAATGTCACAGTGATTAATGTTTTTTTTTTTTTGGTTTAAATAGCATAATTACCAGAAGATAGGATTCCAAACGCAATGGAAAATCAAAATTCTGACTTTGTCCAATTGATTTAAGCTTGTGTCTTTTAGTTAATGGTTTTAAGTCGGTCTTTCTCATCAAGTCCTTCAGATAAGCATCATTCTCTTGGAATTCCTAAACATTCTCACAATAATATTGAAAATTTTATTGTTATTATTTAAATAGAGTAATGATTGAGATAGTGACAAATTATAATGACTTTGTATAGTGACTGATGTGGCAACTATGAAAAGACAAAATTATCTCTCATTATTTTTTGTTTTGTAATGAAGATGGAGGGATGATTTTGTCTTTTCATGATTACCACGTCAGTTACTATACAAAGTCACTATGATTTGTCACTATCTGTCTCATTACTCATCTAAATAATTATAAAATTTATGGTTACATATTTGTTCGTAGACCAAATTCCATACGTAATTATTAAATAACTATTAGAGACTCAAATAATAAATATGTAATATAATAACTTATATATTATTCTATATTTGTATTGTGTTATTTAATCTAGCTACTCAAATCCATAACATTTGAAATTATCTCAACTGATGGTAATAATCAATCAAGATTAATGGAATCGATGTATTTTTAATCTAATATCCTTTGAAAAAATAAAACATAGAAATTTATCAAATTTGATCATTTGAATTGAATCTCGTCAAAATCATGCATGGTTTAAATTTTGATAATTTTTATTTTTAAAAAGATTAATAGACAAGTGAAAAAATGAATACCAACCCATAGAATAATATAACCATGATAGGATAAAGAAAAATAATTATACTACCTAGGAAGAAATAATTTTTTTTCTAAATATTTCCATCTTGAAAGAAAAAAAAATTATGATCGTTTATCTAAACATGACAACGAGAAGTTTTCTCACATGATCATATAATGCAAATGATACGAGAAACTAGCATTTTGTGATCTAGCTAAATTAATTTAGAGCTGTTTTGCTATCTTTTTTACATGTGTACATTTTGTGTGAATGTGTAGAATCTTTTGTTTCAATCTTTTCTTTAAAAAAAAATAATAATTTAACCCCAGAATTCTAAATTGGAAAAAAAATTCTTTTATGTGATTAACTGCATAAAAATTATGACTTCAGCACGGAAAAATTGGCATGTACAAATATCAAAAAAAAAAAAAAAAAAAATCTAGCCCATAGATAGTGTGAATGCGTGAGAGAGAGACTGATTCCTTGAAATTAGCATACCAACTACCAACTAAATCTGTAAGTTATTGCATTGTCTCCATTTTTATTTTATTTTTTTTGTACTACTACACATGTATTTATGCTCGATGACATTTTAACCAACTAATCCATGACTAAAATCCCCATTTCAACTAATCAATTTCCTAAGTATTATCCATATGTTCTTGGTCTGTATGGAACCAAAAAAGATATACTTGTCTTTGCTCCCATTCCATTTGGCCCTTCTGAATTCTTTGATCAAACACACGATTAATCTTCTTCCTTGCCCAGTCAAAAAGGGCTGCTAAATTAATCATGATTATCCCTCCAGTAATCTTCTTGATGCACAAAACGAAACACGAAAAAATTAATGGAAGAAGTAAAACTAACACCACACCAAAGGAAACAAGGGGGGGTTCACTTCTACTGATGTGACTTAAAAAAACTAGCAAACTAGGAATCTTTTGTCTACCTTTACATCTCTACTGAAAACGACCAAAATCAAGAAAAAAAAACTTATAAATATTTTTGGTGAAAATATGTATTTTAAAAGATGATCATCTTCGCTAACTAGCTAGGGTTTTTCCTTTCCTGCTTAATATTATATTATTCCTGCCTAGGACGAGCCATCCAAAGGGAGCTGAGAGCACGCAGGCGGTGGAAATACTCAGCAATGGCCAGAAAACACCTTGCAGCTTGACGGATCGTAAGGAGTTGATGCAGCCTATGAATGGTTTGGTGCCTCAGACTATCAGCCTGAATTTCCAAGAAAATTAACTTTTATATATATATTTGCGGGATTCAAGGTAATACTAAGATTAATCAACGATAAGAATCAAGGAACAAACAACGTTAGTTAATAGGTAAGGAGATGTAATCATGCATGTGTGTTGACTTTTGGCTTGTATTAAATATAGGTTGAAAAGAAGACACATATATATAACAATTGCATCTTGGTTTGGTGATCATGGATGGTAATTTTTTTTTTCTTTTCTTTTTTAAGGTATGGGGAAATTGTTAGCTAGGTGGAAGTCTTAACGTTTGACATTAGTATAGAAAATCTCATAATTCTTCCGACTACTAAACCATGGCATTGAATATTATGATAGATTCGACGGTCCAAATGGGCTCCAGAACACAACAGTTGAAATTTCTCCTTAGGTTTCTCTCAATTTGTTGACCAATGCAGATTTATAGTGTCATTATTCAACGATTACTTGAAGAGAGAAACAAGCAATGAACTCTTTATTCTCTATACTCTTCTTAACAATATTAACGATGGAAGTTCTTGTGTTTAACTAAGGGGCCAAAACAACGATTGAGATATTAATGTACATAAGGTACAAAAATAATACAATAATCGAATTAAAAATAAAAATTAATTAATACAACTCTTTTTTAATATTTTGACATTCCTATATTAATTTTTGTGGAATAATATTATCTGTGCTACCTGATGCCTTTGGGGAAAAACAAAAAATGGGGTTGTGGAATTAGTTTAAATGAGCAAGTTATGACTTCAAGAGCAGAAGGTTCCTGCAGGTCTTTTTCTACAAGGTATGATTGATCAGAATGACAGTGACATCCTATCGCCACGAAAGGGATATTTTAAGCTAAAACCATCCCTGTAAGGTTCTGCATCTATACTGTTTTTTTTCCACTGAAATTCATGCAAGATAAAGGCTGGCATGCCTACTTAAAAGTTCTGCATCTCTAGGTTGCTATTTCTAAATTTAATTAACCCAATTATCACCCTAAATAACTATAGTTTAGCAATATTGAGCCCCAAAAAAAAAAGAAAAAAAAACTATAATTTGTACTAGAAGAATTTGGACCGCTGGTTCTGGTTGTTTGATCACAAAAACCCAACAGACGTGTCAGATATGACACAGTGAAATGGGACCATATATTACTAAATTTAGCTAAAGTACGACCGTACATCTCGGGGAAGGGGACCCCAAAACCTACTCAGGATCAATGAATTTAACGTGGGAGATTTATGCTTGACCAAAAACAGATTAAGACACTGTTACTTTAGGGCTCATGTTGATTATATGCATACTTAATCTAGCATAATTTTACTCTTTAATATTATTGCATATGGTATTAATTAGCTGGAGCATGGAAGAAGGGAAGAGGGAGTTGGTAATCAGTTGGAGTAGGTATCCAAACTCAAAGCATAAGCAGATTCTTGTCCTCTCTCTATGACTAAGACCCTTGAACTTTTTTCGTCATCATCATCATTTCAAACCGCAGCATGCCAATACATTTCCTATTCGTGGCATATATTTCTCTAAACCCTTTTTTTTTCCGTGGTGTAAATGAAAATGGAGTTGATCGATTTGTAGATTCACTAGCTAGTGGATTTTCTACATTAATTCCTTCCATAATGTTAGTAGAATCCAAGATTTTAGTCTTACTTGGAACAAACCTCAAAAACTTTTCATGATTTCCTATAATAATTTGACATTTTTCATCCTACGCATGATGTTTCCCTAAGTGTGTAATATTACTTAATTTTCCACGTATATAATTTTAGTCTTCAAATAACTTGAACAGCAAAATTAACTTTGTTATGGACTCAAATAATATATACAATGCATGCTGATCAGAATAATTAAGTTGAATTATCAATTTTTGCATACCTGTCTAACAAAACTTTCAAGGGTAGAAAGCTTGCTCATGGCCACAGCCATTTGACTCATGTAATTGCCCATATTTGTGGGGCAGCTCAGAGCATCAGAAGCAATGGTGTCCGAGAGTGACTGGTTAAGAGCTTCAAGGCCTTGACTCAGAGCTTCTTCTGCTTCCTGCGTCGACTGTTGCAGTCCACATATCGCCAAGAGCTGTTGCTCCGACAAGGGCTCAACTTGACCCATTATTATCTAATAACAATGTTAAAAACCCATTAAAAAAAAAGATTCATAACTCATCTGTAAAAGATTGATATTCCTTCAGGATTAGAAATATGTTATCATGAACCAACAAGATAATTTTTGTAGGCTTACATTATATATAGTCCATAATTCCTCGGATGTCTTTAATTATAAACCTATGATCTCACCAATATTATCGTTTTCTTCTGTAGCCCTAGCCCTGGTGGGGTTCAGGACAAAAGCCCTTTTCGCTTAGATCTTCTTTGTTTAAAACGCTGAAAAAGATTTCTAGCTATGGTTTTGCATGATTATTAATTTTACGTAAGTTTTCACCATTAGTTACCATGATTTTCTCGAACGTACGTAAATAAACTAAGTTTGGCGATTAGGGTTTTTTGCAGCGTTGTTGTGCACGTTCGTACGCACCTTGATGAGCTCCGACGGCCTAAAACCACCCATCCACATGAAGCATCTCTCTGCCGGAGTCTTCCACATGCCGGAAACGAGATGAAAGACGTCGGATTTTGCTATCATGCCTTTGAGATTTATCACTTCATTATAGTGTCCCAAGCAATTGTCAACGTACAACCTAAGCTCATTCTCCGGCAAGTGTTCTTGCAATGCATTTCGAAGCTCCACCGTTATACGGTGGTGCTCATCCAGCCACCGGGAATACTCCATGTCAAAGACTGTAGCATCTGCAAAACAGGGATGCAATTGTTTTAGAAGATGAAGAGATACGTCATGGGGAAAAAGATGGTATTGTACCTGAACTTATGTTGCCCACAGAATTGGGCATGTTTTGATCTCCTCCTAAAAGGGCTGATCCACCAAAATATATTCCCTAAAAAACAAGCATAATTTGTTAGGATTAAAAAAAAATTCACGGCAGGAAAATGTTAATCAGAAAGAAAATGCCTTTGTTTATTCAAAAGAATACAATGCAATATTAGTTAATTGTATTGCGTTACTTGAGATCTAGCCCTTTGTATTTCTTGTTCCAATTGAGCAAGCTTGATCCTACTTGATTCCAGCTGCTGAACATAAGCCTGTGAGAAATCATGCCCAAAAAAATTAGAGTTCAATATTATGAATTGAATAAAAGGACTAGAAATTATTCATCTTGGAGAATAGAACTGACCTTCTTTCTAAGTCTGCTCTTCCTAGCTGCCTCTCTATTCTGAGCAAGCCTCCTCAGTGTCTGCGGTAGAAATCATGTAGTAATAGTAAAAAATTGAGAATTGGATAAGCTTTAATTTACATAAATTTCACAAAAGGGAGAACCAAACAAATTCCTACCTTAGGGTCTGGTGTCTTGGGTCCTTCTTGCTCTGAACTTGAGTTAGTTGGTCCTTTGCGGTTTCCCTCACGCTGCGAATTCGGACAATATGACCAAGCATAATTATGACAATAATAAAACAAAAGCGGTACATATATCAACACCAAATCTCAGTGTACAAGAAACAAACAAATCAATCATTAATTTGCCGGCAAATATAGGTATCATATTTGTTGACTTGATTAAAGTCTTAAAAATTCTTAAAAGATTTTTACTTATAATTAAATCGATCCCACCTTAACAGCTTTTGCTTGTTGAGGTGCAGAAGCAACATCATTTCTTGGATTGGATAGGTCCATGGAAGGCTCAGATGACCTCTTCGAACCACTGGTTGATGGAGAATTGGAAACTAATCCAATGTTTGCCTACCAAAACCAATATTATTAACAAACAAACAAATTAACAAGAGCAAGCAACGGTACCCCCACCCCACCCCACCCCAAAAAAATGAAGAAAAATAAAATGTTATGTATGCATTCAATTAATTAATTAATTAGATAATCAATAATCGATGAAGTTCATCAATTCATGATGATTGATGATGCAAACTAGAAGAAAAAAAGGGACTTCCTTTAACGGTATCATTATTTACTCCCACTATGGACACGTACCTTTGGTGCTGATGATGATGATGGGTCTACATGCATGGGCTGAGATGGAAAAATGTTGAGAGTTGGAGGCCTCATCCCAGAATTCTCAGCACGCGTGGGGCGAATCTCTAGCATTATTTTCCCAAAATTTTGAAAGTGAAAAAAAAGAAAAGAAATTACACAAACATCATCTATGATATGATCATATGAAATGATATGGGCAAAGGGTAATAATAGTGAAGGAAGAAGAAGATCATCGGATCGGTGAGTGTTGAGACAAAATAAGGTCAGAATTCAGAAACAGAAAAGAGGGTTGCAATTGGTCATGCAGTTTGAACTCTCTGCAAATGGAAAAAAGGAATTTTGATTCGTATCCATTTTGAGTACCAATAAAAATCTGGAGAAATTTGTTTTCCAGAAAGTTTGTTGGGTGGTCCAGAACACCAATCCCAAGAAATCAATCAAACGAATCAATTAAGATCAAAAGGACATAACAGCATTTTTCTTGGAAAATGGAAAAAAATTATTTGAGCTCAGAAGATCTGGTCAAAGGAAGTACGAAGTCAGAAGATTTAAACGCTATGAACACACTTTTTATATGACCAAGAAAAGTTATTCCATCTCCTGGAGAATCTTTTAGGGAATAAGCATAAAATTAGAAAGAAAAGAAAGTAGAATGATCAGGTCTAGCTCCAAGATTAGAGAAATTTTGTTGGACACAAAACAAAAGGAAAAGGAAGAGTAATAAAAGAGATAATTGTATTAATCAGCTTACGTTTTTGATCTTGAACTGCAGAGGGTTCTTGGCCATCCAGGTAAAGAAAAAGGGCTTGATCCAATTCACCCAAATCATAAGCTGCAGAATCTTTGCTGCATATCATATAGCCGGCCAAAGTTAAGAGAGACCCCATAAAGAAGAAATCCAGAAATCATTAGCAAGAAAGTATAAAGAGCTGTTGAAAAATGAGTTTTCTTTTTCTTTCTTGAAGAAAGACAAAATGATAATTTAGAAAAGCAAGTTGAGTAAATTGTGTAAATTTATGTACAAAACAAAAGGCTGGTTACATGAAGCCGCTAGGAATGACTGATGACGAGGAAGAGGAAGATGGCATCATCCCAAATGAAATCTGATTAATATTGTGATGGTGCTGGTGCTGGTGCTGTTGCTGATGATGATGATGGCCTTGAAGTTGTTGTTGATGATGACTTTGATGAACCTGCGGTGGCGTGATTTGATGAGGTGGTTTTTGGTCCAAGACCAATTGTGTACTAGCACGAGTGTGGTCAACATTACTTCTATTGGAAGAAGCCATGAAAGAAGAAGAAGAAGAAGGAGAAGAAGCAGCAGCAGCAGCAGCAGCTCCTAATCCAACGGCAAAAATTTTATTGCTCTCTTGCTGCTGATCAGATAACTTAGCAAAACTACCCATATGCCCTCTTCTATTTTGATCACAGCAGTACTACTACTCCTACCACAAAAACTAAAGACTGACGATCATTTCCTCTCATCCCCGTACTGTTATATAGAGAGATATCGCATATACTAGATGAGGATAGGACGATGATGATCCCTCTAGAGAGGCAAAAAAGAAAAGAAAAGAAAAGAAATAAAAGGGGTCGGTCGTCTAAGGGACTTTAATGATTATTGCAGCGCTAGGAAGTTGTGAAGAGGATAGAAATCTTAGAAACAAGACAGGCAAAAAAAAAAAAAAAGAAAAGAATAGAAAGAAAGAATTGAATGCAAGAGAAGCAAAAGACAAATTAAGCTAGTTCATCCTCTCTTCTCTTTTTATTTCTATACTAGAATAGAACCAGAAGGAGACGACTTTCTGCAAACCAAATTTTCAGATAAAGCGGTCTGTCTTAACTTCTCCCTCTTTAAGAAGGGATATCTCTCTATCTTCTATCCATCTTCCCAACTTCAAAACACACACTCACACACTAACAAGCATACCTGGCTCCCTATTCTTTCTTTCTTTCTTTCTTTCTTTTCCTATTTTTTTATGTATTTATGTGGCTTCTTTTCTCTCTGTCTCTCTCCAAAACCAAAACGGCAAAACCACCGAAGACTAGGAGAAAAACTGCCACTCCAGGTCGAAGGAAACCGCTTCCAGTTCCTTGTCCGATCGTCCTTGTTCAATGTTGTTGAATTGTCGGGACTGCCCTTTGTTCCTCCTCGTTTTTACTCATTGACACTTTGTTTCCTTCATGCAGCTGCCTATATATTGCTCAATTAATCGCGGCCGTGTGTATTATTCAAAATTAACTCAACAACAAAAGTCTCTCCCTAAATAATTTCCTCTCCTTTTTCTCTAACCATCATCATGGTATATTTAACGTTAATTATGTTTTATACATGTAAATGTTACTCTATTTTATTTATATATATATATTTGTTCACATGAAATCTTTAATTTGTGTCAACTATCATGTACTTATAAGAATGTTGCAATTACATATTACACTTTTAACTCTTGAAAATATGTATTCTAAGTAAAATTATGTAGTTTTTTTTTTATTATTTATGAAATATCTTATGAACATCGTAGTTATAACAGAGAATCTGATCTATAAAATAAGATAGACTCTTGTTTTCGATTGCCACACTTGCCTCCAATTGGGATGTTAATTAATGTCAAATTAAGGGGGAATTTTCAACTAAATAGCTGATTTTAAAAAAGTGGTTATTTAATTAAGCATCCACAAGCCTAAAATGGAGGTTTTGGATTAAGGGATATATAGTTAAAGTATCCACCTTCTAGGATTGTCAAACTTGAGTGACACATGGGTTGACCATGAAATAATCTTTTCCAGTTAAAAATAAAACGTAAAAATTAACTTCCACACTTAGCTAGTTCATAGTACTATGTAGCTTGCACATGTTTCTGTGCACATAGACCATGTCAAACTAATATTTGGATAAATTCATGATCTATATATGTACTATGCAACATAAAAATACCACAACCCAAGTCACAATAAAATTTAGGGATGCCTCAATTGTTGATGAGTAATTAATTATTTAATGATTACCTAGTAATGGATTAGGTACTAAAAACTCTACTATTAACTATGACTTGTTTATGCTTAATTAATGCAAAAATATATATATATTCTTTAATTAGAGTATATACTTAAGAAAATAGACACCCTGACTTAGAAAAGAAAAGAGAAAAAAAAAAAAGAAAGGAAATATATATATATACGGCATTGTATAAAAAGAAGGAAAGATGACATAATGTCATTCCTGCCCAAAAAAAAAAAACAATGGATTAAACTTTCTAAAACATGTGTCAAAGAAACCTCCGGAATACATGCACATATACATAGTCAGAATTTTTGGGTATGTCCACGTGCTTTGCCCACCGAATTTTGATGAAATTTATATTCGAGAATACTAAAATTACACAAAAACAAACCATATTATTAAATATATAGAGCTTCTATTCCACCAGAATTTTTTAACATGGAAGTATCCCATTTTCTTCCCTGAGAAAATATCTACCATATAAGATTATGTAACCAACGACAATTAGCCAAAATGGCCTATAATTTAAGAAAATAACTTATTTACATAATAAGAAAATTTTAAAAAAAATGATATAATTAATTTACTGCATTAAAGATAAAAATAACGAGATTATGTGCAATATTTTTCCTCATCTTATTGGAAGTACAACATAAGCTGAATTGATAGAAGGTGTTAGAATATATGGTAAATATGTGGTTAATTACAACTAAAATCAATGTGATTCTATTTTCTTCATTGCTTAGAATCAATAACGTCCCCATCACTACGTGATTAAACTTGAGAAATTAAGGAACCTCATTATTATCATTGGGATAATGGAAAAGACGAAAATCTATTCACCAAACAAGAAATTATTATTTCTACACACTTTGGAAAAAAAAAATTATCTCTAATCTCTATTCAAATTTTACTGGACTAACCTAGTATATCTGTCACCATTCTATGCACATTTGTGTTGTTAAATGAATCGAACAGTACTAGCTAGTAACAAGGTAGATGTTTTTCCCCTAACCAAAAAACATTATTTAAGAGTAATTTAATTTCAATATATTATTTTCCGAAGAGTGCATAAGGGTTATTGTTACTCGTGATCAAGAGTAAAAAAAAAAAAAATTAACAATTACTTTGGCAACAAAAGATTTTCTGTTATATTTTTTGTATGCTATTACATATTACACATTCTAATAAGTTAATTTTATAATTTGTGTTAATATTTATATATATACTATGGATATTTATTTTTATTATAAAAAAAATTGATATTAAGGGCTCACTTTTTTGTTATTAGATTATATTTATTTTTAATTTTTAATGTAAAAAAATCAAAAATAATATAGAATTTTACTAAAATATTGAATTCATGTGAAAAATAAAAAATTAATATTAAAATGAATGAAAAGGAAAGTTGATATTAATGGTATATATATATAAATACAAATTACAAAAATTTATGTCAACTTATATAAACATATATATAACAAGAGATGATATAGAAAAATATAATCGAAATTCACATTGAATTCTAAACCTTACCCACCCAAATCCAACCGCTGGTTTATGAGTTGGCTCTTTATCGTCCTCACAATAATTTTCAAGAGTAAACTAATTAGAATTACAACGTAATCATTCAAAACTTGTCAATGTCCACCAAATATTTCCTCGAAAAAAGGAAAAAAGGTCAAACAAACTCATATACTTTCACCGATACAGTGATCAAATCCCATTTTTCTTCTGGGGTTTTTTTTTTTTTTTTTTTTTGGAGGTAATGATAAAAAGTTTGAATATAGACAAGAAAATTGGAAAAGAAAATGAACAATATATTTTAATGGTTCGGGCAGCGGTTACTACCAAATCTTCAGGGGCAGTTTTGTCCTGAAGGTTTAAAAGTTTGACACCTCAGAGTGTACGTATAATTAAAGTGTTGACCGCTTAGGACACGTGTCAATCAAAAAATTTACTACTCTACGATGTTCGAAAATGGGCCCCACTAAGAGAAAATTCATGATCTAACGGTTCGGAGTTTATGTGCAAATCAAATGTGGGGACACTTAATTACCAGCTCCTACCTTTTCCACTATTTTTTTCCTTTCCCACTATTTTTTAAAGTGTTTTTTGTGTAATTTTCTACAACAACCATGAATATCAAAATATTGTTCTACAAACTTCAAAGGAAATTAAACAAAATATTTTGGTTAAATTAAAAAAAAAGAGAGAGAGAAAAAAAAATGAAAGTAATATGGTATAACTTTTTTTTATGATTAATAACAATAAACTCTTTTAAACACAGCAAAAACTGAAAGCAAAGAGTTACAAATAAAATATAATCCCTCTAGACTAGAAAAAGGATTTTACTTATTGTACCATTAAATATATAATTTTCAATATTTATTATTACTTTTCAGCGATAAATCATATATGGTCATTATTAATAAAGATAATATTAGACTTTTATTCATGTTTGTACCATTAAATGTAGACTTTTTTTTTTGTATTAACAAATTCTAAAAGTGGAATTCATGTTTGTGGTGGAAGGAATATATATGTAGCCATAAATGTGTAGGTTGCATTAGTTAGGTGTTTATGGAAATCAAAAATTAATGAGTTAGAATTACAATCAATTTTTACAAATATGTAAATTATTTAATTATATGACAGTTTCAATTCTTATGACAAATCATATGCACCAAACAAGTAATTAAGTAGCTTAATTAATTTATTAAAAAAATCTTAGAATTAATTTTCACTCACTTCAAAAATTAAATAACAATTAAATAAAAATTAGTAAATGTCTTACTAAAATTACATTAAGTTATTGAGATTTTCCTCAATTATAGTCCTATTACTACTTGGATTAATTTTACATTGTCCACAAGGAATATTACAGTGCATATAAACCACACACAACCCCCCCCCCCCCAAACACATATGTATATATACGAAATTAAGATACTCCCTCTCTCTAACTCAGAAAAAAAGGTTCATTTTCATAAAATTTCTTTGTTTTAAAAAAAAATATTCACTTTTAGTGTAAAATTCTTATATTACTTTTATAGGTAATAACAGTGCATAATCCAAATTAAAAAATAAAGATAAAAATATAAAAATATACATTTAATTGTATATTAAAGATGTTATATTTTATAATTTTAAAAAATTATATTAAATAAAAATAAACTCTGTTTTGAGACGAAGAGAATATATGAAGAATAATGGGGGAAAAAATGGACTTCTGACCTGAAGACTAGCGACTACATCTAATACTATGTAATTGCGAGCTTGACTTGACCAGCCTGATTCCACATCCAAGCTAGCCATCCTTTTATATGTAGCATTTCTCTTGTCAATTGTCATGTGTTTTTTTTCTTTTTCTTTTTTCTTTTTTTTTTTTAACAATCAGCAGCATTTATCTTAGTTATAATTTTATCAAGCCACAAATAATTAAAGTAACTTTGCAAGTCCTAAATTAATTCTTTTCATCAGTATTTGTTAGCCAAGATCTTAATTATTAGTTAATGAATTTCATCGTAAGAGCAAGAAAATATAGATTATTCAAGCTTTGAAGAAAAGGAAAAAGACATAAGAAAAATGAGCTGATTATTCCTCGGTAATTCCAAGTAATTAAGAAGATCAACTTTTAGGAACTTGGTTGAAGTGAAAAAGGAATGATTATTGAGGCTTGTTCAATATTTGATATATTAGAAGGCAAAATGTATCTTGTTTGAGTCCTTTGACATAGGTGGAAATAGTTTGTTCATTGACCAGATTTGAGAAATTAATATTAGGGCAAATAACGTTATTTGTCCATTAATTTGATATATTAGTTTGGTTTTATTTTTATATTTAAAATTTTTAATTTATAAATACATTCAATATTAGCTAGATTTGTAAAAAGTAATTGAATGTATTAAGTTCCATTTGGTTTGATTCCATTAAAATGACCAATTAGAATTGAAATTAAAAATTAATGGATTAAGTTGAAACTTTTTAAATGTGATGAATGAAATGGAACCAATATTCCAAATTAAGGGATGAATGATGCTATTTACTCTTAATATTATTAGTATTCTTTTCATACAAAAAAAGAGTCCACTTTGAATTTAATATAAATTTTTTATTAATAAGTTCTAACAGATTTAATAAATTATTAAATGTATAATTTTTTTTAATTTTACATAATATACAGTTATTATTAGTAATAAAAATAATATAAGACTTCTATTTAAAACTAAACTTTTTTCTCTTAGACCAAAAAAAAAAAAACAATATCCTTTGAAAAAGTGCAAACTTGTGACTTCTTTCACAATTTATTTACGTGTAAAGGGAAAAAAAGCAAGAATCTTCATATAGCCTTCTCCATATATGCACCTATATATTACATTTTATCATTTATACTATCATAAAAATTTACACCAATCGAGAATTAATTCTTCATCAAGATAGATGGAAAATAAACTATGGAATATTAAATAAATTGCAATCTATCTTAAATACAATCGTCAACATTTATTCTATTCTATTTCAAGATATTTGTAAAAGGAGCTCAACTAAATTATATTAAAAATTTTAGGTGAATCCATGCACACACTTGAAAAGTAATCTACCATTTTTTTTACTTTTTGCTGGATTTTTAAAATTTGGACTTTCAACTCCCTCTTTGGTAGAAGCCTTCCAAGTGAAAGAAGATCAACCCCCAAAAAAAAATAAACAAACAAACAAACAATTAGGATTAGGATTAGGTATGTAGGCGTGCAATATAGAACACACCAGGAGTTAAAAATGATATGGCATGTTCTAATTAATGGCAAATGAGATAGCTCACTTTCCACCTACTCCTTCAAGCAAGCCCATGTCTGCCCCGACCATGGCAAAAATACGATATAAAAACTGGGTTTTTTTTATATATATATATAAATATCCAAGAAAAGAACAAAAACCAGATCAAACCCAACCATATCTTGGGATGTTTGAATAAATTGCATGCCCATTTTTTTAGTACTAATATTTTTGGCCATCTTTTGGTTTCGTGTAATTCTATGCGGATTGATATTTTGGCTCGTGAGTTTGACAATATCGTCAAAATCTAGACTCTCAATTCACCATCAAAATGTCCATGATGGAATTATGTACGCAACGTACAAATCTTGTCTTGTTACCTTATTTGTTGTTTCAAGCGTGCAAAACTTTATCATTGCATATAGTACCTACATCATTGCAATTTGTCATAACATAAATGTACACACTAATAATAGCACATGGATTTTTCAATTCATATATATACACATATATAGTCACAGTAATTGAAATATTGTAGGCTTGAATAGTGATATAAATCGTCAAAACATGGTCGTCTTAATTGAATATTAAATGATCAACTCCATGGTTTCGATTTTTCAAACTTTTTTTTTTTTTCTCTTTCCCAGATTCTATAGTTCTATATATCCAACGAAAGAATTTCATTAGAAATCACAAAGTCTTGGAAAATAATGTATCAACATATTCTATATATCTCCTTCCATTAGTTTGAATCACCCTTTTCACATCCCTTTCAACGATAGCGACCTTAATTCATTTTGTTGACAATATGTGATTAAGCCCCAGGTCAACCAGGAATTCCACATATTTAATTGATAAAATATCCATAGACTTTTTTATGCGCTCTTTGTTTTATTCTCTTTTCGTCCTGAAAAAATAGTTCTCTTTTATTTTTTTTATATTATATTTATTAATAATAATAATATAAAATTAAAAATTAAAAATAAAGATAAAATTAAAACATTGTAAATTTAATAATGTATCAATTATGTTAAAGTAAGAAGTATGCGTAAAAAAAAAAAACCCATTATTATACCTACATACTACTATATCCTAAAACGTATCTAACAGTAACCCTTGATTTTTTATACCTGTTAAATAGGAAGGAAAAAAAGAAAAAAAAAAGGAATATATAGTTGGAGAATCAGCAGCAATACAAAGGTGCACTATAAATTTTTGGATTACATATTCTAAATTTATTTGAAATTATTGGAAACTAATAATTAAAGTAGCAAGAGCTATAGTCAGTCCAAACTCAACCTCTAGCTTTTGATCAATGGGACAAAAAAAAAAGAAAATATATCAAAACTAAAACTTCTTGTTATAAAAGACAAATCCATCAAATTTAATCAACTATATTAATAAGTAATTCAAATGAGTTATAATTTCTTTTTTTTTTAATTTTAGGACAAAATCAGTGGGCTACTAGTGCGCTGAATCAAAAAGTCAGATGAAATGAGTAGCAATACTTAATTGGATTTCCAATGTGGAAGGTAGTGAAAATTTTGATTCTATGAAGCATCTCCCCTTAATTTTACTCCTATAATAATAATAAATGGAATCTTTATTTTTTAAAAAGAAAAAAGCAAATTAACTAGAATAAATACTTGAGGGATGTTGACTGCTTAACAACAATAGAATATCCATGAAGGCTATTTTGACCTTAATAATGTGTGATTGCAAAAAAAAAAAAAAAACCATAATTTATTTACTAGTATGTCAATGGCTGACAATCACAATCTTTCAAGGTCAATCCAATGAAAATATTATTCCAAAACACGTAATTTGCGTAGAGTTCCCATCAAGGTTCTTCAAATATATTTATTTATTTCCTAATCAAATCATGGGTAGTCCTTAATCATAAAGTCTAAATCTCGTGTTAATCTCCAAATTTTTCAAAAAAAAAAAAAGTGCATATTTTAGTAGTTTATCTTATTTTATTATTGGAGATATACTTTTTATATTATTATTTTCTGTAGTAGCTCTAAAAAAATTGTATTATTTTTCTTCCACAAATTTTGATTTCTTCAATAATAGCAATCATGACTTTTTTTAAAAAAAAAAATAATTTTATTTTATTACATCGATATATCTATTACAAAAATATATCTCAGAGATGACAATCGTGACTCTATCTAATCAAGGCTGTAAAGTTTGGTAGTGCCCATAGTGGTTTATCGTAACCAGAAACCTCAAAGCCCATAAATACAATTCTAAATGTCTCTTTTGAAAGTGACTCATCACTTCCGCTAACTGATATTCTTGCTATATGGGGTACCTTTTTTGTAGCGTATTATAGTTAACCAAGTATTTACATAAGTAAATGTCCTTAATTATTATATATAGCATAGAAGCATAAAGACTCTCGTTTATACGAAATAATTTTATCTTAATTTATATAAAGACTGTTTCCTCGAAAATCAAATATGTGTGTGTGTATATTCATTGCTATAGTATAAATTAACCACTTTTAAGGACTCAATTTGGGTAATGTAGAAAAATATGAAGTAGAAAAGCTAAAATAGTTGAACTTCATCAATAATTTTTCTCGAGGGAGAAAGGGAAAATTAGGATATGAAATGCCATGCGTGAAATCTTTTTAGAGGCATAACTGTTTTATACAGTTAATAACCATTTGATTATGCTTTTTTAAAAAAAAAAATAATAATAATCACTAACCCCGCTGATTTGTAGTAATAAGTTTTGATTTATTGCAAATCAACTACAATAATTATGATATGCCTTTGAAAAAATATTGTACTCTGTTAGTCCCAATTGAAAAAGTTCACTTTTAAAAACTTTTTTGGTTTCAAAGAAATAGTCTATTTTTTAACCAAATTCTTAAAATATTTTTATTAATAATATGACTTACAAATAAAAAGTAAGGATAAAAATATAAAATTATGTATTTAATAGTGAATTAAATATACTGTATATAGTAATTGAAAAAAGAATTGTACTCAAGCTAAAATCGCTTTTTCTAAGACGAATGGAATAATTATTTTCTTATGTAGTCATTCTATTTCTTTATGTATGTTTCATCTTATGAATATAAACAATAAATTGTTTGACCTTATGCAGTTATTTTGCACTACTTTTACAAAACTAATCAAACCTTTTCATTTTATGTGCCCTAATTTTGAGTCCACCACCATGTGGGCTCGTAGAATTGGAAAAGAAAGAAGAAAACAGAAGATAAAAACCGAATGATCATTAGAGGGGAGAGAACTCTCAGTAGAGCAACATCCATTTCCACATTCCATTCCCAAAGGAAGCCAAAATTGAAAATTATCGTAATGCTAGAATACCTAAAAGACTTCCAAATCTTTGAGAGAAAAGAGGGTTAATTTGTGTAGAAGTAGAAGACCTTATCTTGCTCTAGGGATGGGAAACCTTGAATTGGATGCACTACCCCCTCAACTCCCTATTCATGAAATGTACGGATAACAAGCAAAAAAAGGGCAAAAGGGCTTGGTGAGGAATTTCATGCAAGGCATCCAAAAAAAAAGAACCCATAATTGCTATGTGTCAATGCGTATAATTAATGAGCCATGGGGGCTTTCTAATTTGCCGATGGTGGAGGTTGAGGGAGATAAAGATTATGCTAAATTTAGCAAGCCCTCATTTGGTTTTTCTCAGACCTTGGGGAGCGACAAAATGTGAAATATGGGCATGCATGCATTAATAATTTTACCCGCAGCAAGTGGGGTCTCGTGGCCTTCTTTCCCACTTTCTATATATGGCAAATACTGATTTTGTTGGGAGATCTTTCTAAGGTTTGTTCGGCCACATTTAATGTTGCAAGTTGCATTGTATCCTTGTGTGTGTTTCTGTTTGCCATGGCCGCTATCTGTCCCTCGAGAATCAAGATTTTATATTTGCAATTCTTATGAATGTGAACAAGATCAATGACTTTCTCCTTTGAACAATTGCTATGATGCATATTTATTAAAAGTTTTTGTAGTAGAGTAGAGCAAAAATTGCAAAATGTTAGCCAAAGGGAAAAGATGAATAAACGATGTTGTGATAATCGAACATTTGTTTGTTCAAATACGAAGAATAAAAAACCTTTAATTAATTACTAGTTAAACATACATTCAATTATCAAATGCATAACTTGCCAAGAAGTGCAATTACGCTCATATTTATCATTGTAAGAATTGGGTTCAAACTTTCCCCAATCCCTTCTCATCAATGGACTCCTAACGTATACAAAGGAGTGTAGTTCGTTCGAGAATGAAACAAGACAGAACTTTTTTTGTTCAAATAACTATTAAGGTAAATTATACAAGTGTCACTATCTATATTTCAAAGGTGAAGGAGCCACCAAGAGAGAGAGATGACAAATTGGGAATTCAAACTCTTATTCTGTTGGCCCCAAATGCTTCACTCGAGGTTAAACCCCCGATAAAAGGGTGGAAAATGACAAATTGAGGGTTTAAATCTCTACTTTTTTTCTTTTTTTTATCCTAATTCCCTTTGACATGGTTGAATGACTGTTGGGCAAGCCCAGTGGCCATAGTCCATGATTTGATTCATAGGAGAAAATATAATTTATTTTTTCATTAGTGGAGATAGGTGCACGAATGGCAACTCCAATGTCACACATCCGCCGCCAAACTGCCGTTTATGTGACATTAGTGAGAGGCAACTAAGGTATGAAACTTCAGGTCGTGGCTCCTAAAAGAAACGCCAAAATCCATTTTAAATTAGTTATGCAATATCAAAAGATGGATTAAATTTTTTTGTATGAACTGAACACAAGTCAAAATCTGGTCTAAGGTATCAAAACCTTTTGTCAAAGTTCTTCTACAACTTTGGCTGGTCCTCTAGCTCTAGGTGATCAAATCAGTACTTGTAGAATATTTGGAGTTTGAATTTCAGGGATGTAAAAGGATCAAATTTCAAATCAGTGCTAGTCAAAATTATTCTGTCAAATCTTTGATGCAACTAGTACTTCATATTCGTATCTAGACCTGGCCTTGTCCGTATTTCCAACAAGCCTTCTGGAAAAGTATTCATATTGGGATGACTACGAAGGAATAATTTCACATAAGACTCCTGATATTTATTCAAAGAAATGATTCATTCCAAAATTATTTGGTTATGTATGTATAAATAGTTTTATTTTCTGTTTAAATAGTCATATTTATGTGACTTTCTATATGTAATATATTCTGAATATATATTTCAGAAAATAATCCTTAGAACATAAATAGCACATTTCTATTACACACCAAAACGCGTTTATTTTTACGCTTTTAAGACAATTTTTTATATTTTTAATGCACTTTCTATCTCACAATCATTGAATTGAAAAGTATAAAAGGCGATTCATGTACAATTTCATGATACAAGAACAAACGAGTTAGATTTAGGAAAGATTGAAACCTATTGTGTGAGTCTGACCAAAATGAACATGGATCCATATCTTAGTCAATGGTCCAGGCCCATTGACTGGACTATTGGATTCGGAAGGAGTCCCGGTACTGGCAAAACACTACGTAGCAGTGTTTGAAAGACCATTTCATGGTCATTAAGCCTGTGAGCTAAAATCCTTTTGGGCATGGAGATGTGGACCAAAGACTGTGACTTGTACCAGGAATAGCAGGACCACTGGATCACGTTTATTTTTTCTTTTGTCTTATTGTGGGGTTGATAGGACTTTGCATATCAGCGCACCAATGATTTTTTTTTTTTTAACAGAGGACGTATTTTCACATTTATTGATGTAATAATAGGACTAGTGCTCACTTCCCACACTTTCAATAACATGAACTGTTACGCTTCTTATATTGAATTATAGGTCATTGGTTACGCCCCATATATAATGATAAGTGTGGAACTAAATTCTCCTTGATGAAATAAACTCATCCCAAATCCTTCTAACATGATAGTCGCAGAGTTTTGACCACAACTCTTACGGCATAAAGATGTTTGTTTCCTTCCGTATAAAACCAATTAATCTAGTCCTGGGGGCGCACCATTAATATTTTGGGTAGGTAATATTTGGCAATTTTTTAAGAAATATTGTTTATTTTAATTATAAAGGTCTTAAAAATATTTCCTCAAATTCAATTACCCAAATATGGAATTAATCTATTAGAAAAGGACGTAAGTATGAGAAATCCTTTTTAGTGATTCGTTGATTGAGATGGCGGAAGGAAATCACTGATCCTAAATTCAGTCATGGCTGCTTGTTCAATAGATATTGATGGTAATCATGAAAGAAAATGAGCAAACGGAGCTATTTTCCTTGAGGGGATTGAAATAGTATAATTATATGTGTTTGTGTTATCTAGGCAGGTCCCATTTTCTAAATCTTCTTCTTCATTTGTATGCATACATGTTTAGGGAATAACTATTATTAGTTTGTGGACAAACGACATGAAGAATTCAACCACCCCTGCACCATTTTTTCCCATATGGAAAGGAAACTTTCTCGGTCTAATCAAAATATTCTATAAATTCGTAGAATCACTTGAGATGGTATAGTTAATTTATTTATATAATAAATAGTAAAAAATTATATATTAATTTATTACGCTAAAAATAAAAATACAACGTATAAATACGATATTTTTTTCCCTTCTCTAGAAGGCATGTTTACTTCTCAGCTGCAGTCTAGTTCTTTTGTTGTTTGATTGTTTTCATTTCCTCTTCACTACTTTTTAAGTCCTTAAATTAATTAATAATAGTATGAATTATCATAAAAAAAAAAAAGCAGAATAAAGGACCAATTAAAATTAAGAATTAAAAAAAGGGCAGCATGTGAGGTATTAAAACCCTCAATAAAATGCACCATTAAAAGACTCAAATTTGACTTTAAACAAGAAATACTAGTTAAACAAATACTAGAATTAAGAATACTAGTTAAACAAGAAATACAAATATATTTTGACTTTAATATGACCTAATAATTAAAGATTTTTATCGTCTTAAGCGAAATTGTTACATTCTCTTTCTATTTCTCATTCTATAAATTAAAAAAAAAAATTTACTTTTAATTAAATATAACTTTTTATGAGCTATAAAGTACAACATACTAAATACACTATTAAATGTACAAGTTTTTAATTGTATCCCTTACTTCTTAATGCTAGATCATATATGACATATTATTAGTATAGGTAAAGATAATATAAGAAAATATTTTAAAACTAAACTCTTTTATTGGAAATAATAAAAGATTTAAAAGTAGACTATATTTTCAAGACAGAGAGTATTAAATTTGATTCTTATTGTCTCTTTCTTTTTTATTTTCAATGCTAAAGAAATTAGCAACAAAACAAAAGAAAATACGAAGCCCAATTTAATAAAGATAAATGTAGATTCTAGTAAGAGTGACAAACTCATCAACTTTGGTGACAATGACCTTTATTTGCTATTGCATCCCATAGTCCCCCACATACAAGAAACCTTTTCTCCATCTTTACACAAAGACCATTGAACTAAGACATGATACCAAGGACAAAGAGAATATCAAATGAGAATGAAAGAATTGGAGATGGTGTGTCATTATCTAATACTTCACTAATTCCTACACATCATTGTCCATAATTCCCATCAATGACTATCCATCGAATTTAAAATTCACCAAACCATCTTTATCCCAACTCAAAACTAAAATTGCACGAAATTTCCATAGAGATACCATAAACTATGGTGGTTGACATGCTTAACAATTGAAAAAGATCATAAAGTAGCCCAAAATAACTAGATTATTGTGTCACGTCACGTTATTCATTGATCAACACTTATAATTAAGAAAAACTTTTAAAAATTCTCATTCCCATACTTTCAAGGCGCATATTGATGGTCAATTTATGTTTTTACCTTTTTTTTAAATAAAAGTTTACTTCAAAAATATAAAATACGTTTTGAATTGTAATAAAAAAAAAAAACTTCCATCTTTCACGCTTGCAACTTCTCAAAGAGCCAACTTTCCATTTTCACACTTTAGAAATAACTCATAATTGGATAACTTTCGGTTAAAATTATCCCACATCGGACGTTAAAGAACTATGCAAAAAATAGACTCACCCTTGAGCATGAAGTTGTATCCCACATAAAGAAGAACTAAATGTCACAATTGACAATGTTCCAACAAAAAAAAAAATTGGTCTTACTTCCTTTGCCAAAGAAGTTGAAAGAGGCTTGTTTTCTTTCTTGTTTTGCTCTTTTTGAATAGATACCTTCCCTAGAGCATCCTCAACTGGTTGGCTAACTTCGTGCAAAATCACTTATTAAAGAGGTTTTGTAGAGGACACATTGACACAATAACAACACAATCTTCAATTATAAACCCCTTGTTAAAACTCACACTATTTTTCATTTTGCTCTTCTTCTTCTGTTTTTTTTTTCATTTCCATCTCCTCTGGCTCTAGTCCTATGTTCAATTATATTATTTGACTAAGAAATCAGTTCATTAAACTCCTTTTCATGGGCCGACAAAAGAAGAGGAAGTAGTACGACAGAGTCAGAAGTTGAGGGAGCCGCACAACGAAGTAACAACACAACCATGCTTTAGATTAGGCGCCTCGGATTCAACAATAGCAGGACAAAAACATACTGTCACCAACTGAAACTTGGCAATGTCATTAATTACCAAACAAAATGATAGAGAGAACCTGCTAATTTGCCTAAGATTTATCATAGAAAATAAGACCACAGGCTATGAGTGGAGATGAATATCACAACAGAATAACATCACTATCATAGATTGTCCATTGTGCGAAATCAAAATATACCCATGACAGTTCAGGCATGAAAACTTTTCAAACAAAAGGACACTAATGATAATAATATAATATAGAGATGATCAGGATTGACTAGATAAATCACATCCTGAAGGAACGAACTACCACATAGCCAAGTCAACATCAAGGCAAAGATCCTATGAACATAACTTATCTTCAAGTCCACAAAATCTGGTACATTATAGAGATCTTACACATGAGATACCATGAATTAATTTTCAGTGCTAGGTGAAAGAAGGTGAACAAGCTCCATTTGATTACAATTCATCTTGCTTGACCGCAAAGAGAGAAAATCGAATACCCAAGAAGGCGATGAAGCAGGCAATTGTAGCCAAAGCTCACAGCATGCAGTCTGTCCTAGCAGGTAACCTCCTAAAGAAGTTCAGAGGAACAGATGGAAGTTTGTGACGGAATCTTGGATGTCTTAACACATAAAATCCGGCAAGAAGGGCGACTACTTGAAAAGGTGTAACATAGAGCACGATTGCAGCAACCAGACAAAATATCACAAAGAGAGCTGTAGCCCTTGGGTCTCTCCAGCTCAGCAATGACTGGAGCCTTTCTCCTTGAGTTGCCAAGTCACCAACCACTGTCTGAATCCTTCCTGCAATACTCCTCAATCTGTCATATCTCATCCTCACCATATCAGCAGGTTGTGAAGTAGGAAATGTGTCAAACTCCTCAGTAAGTTCATCAGGATGAGCCGTATCAGCACAAGAGAGTCGAGTATCCATGTGAGGGGGATTCCTGGGCCTCCATCTGTAATACCAAACTCCAATCAAGAAAAGGTACAGGAAGATGGTTGGCAGAATGAGTTCTGGATACAACACTAGTATTAAGAACAAAATGTGAATTAGAACAGTTGTAATGGGGTTCTTCCAATTGCAAATCTGGTCAAACCATTTCCCAACAGCAATTAATCCACTTAACACCCCCATAATTCTAAAAAAGTTAGCCTTGCTTCTCCTCATACTCCACATGTGGGAACCAACATCCAGCATATACTCCACTACCTCTTTCCTCAACGGAGGCTCAGCACGACTAAGCCTCATCGAGACAATCTGTGTAGCTTGGTGCCTCAAGCTGTCAAGTTGACTGACAGTTAAAGGATAAATATAATGCATTTTGGGCAACAGCGGAAGCGAGTACATATGCATCATGTTCAACAAAGAGGAGCATGTAAATCTAACTGCCAAGTGAATTTCGCCCATCTTCTTAACCCCGGAAGGATGCAAAACCAAAAGTGGATAAGAATGTGTATAAACACGATCTGTTTCTAGAGTAGAAAGACGAATTCTGACCTTTCCAATTCTTGAGTCTCTTGTCCCTACAGATTTATCACCTCCTTGGAGATGACAATTATCAAATACCCCAATGGTAATGACCGTGCAAGGGTCAAAAACTTCCCAAGTGTACTGTTCATTCCATTTGGGAGTAAAGCTATCGATAATTGTCCTTGTCCGAACCCACTTCTGCCCATATTTGGCAACACAGTAAGCATCAGTTGCTGCCCGTCCATCTTTCATCTTCATTGGTGACAGCCCCTGAGCACTCAAGATACCCAATTCTAGAACTCCAATGCTTGATTTCCATAACTGCTTTGCCGTTGGTCTAAGATCACTACTGTAGTGGGTTGATTCATCAAGAACGTGATAGCCACCTTCCAAACAGATTCTCATGTGAATCCGGCTTGCAAACTTGACATCCTTCTTCTTTTCCCCCTCAACAACAGGAACATGCTTCTCAAGATTATACCACTTAGAGTTTATAGGTTTATGATCATACCTCCTGTCAACATACTGCAGAGGAATGAAACACCTGCAAAGAACCTCATCCTTATTAGGGGCAACCCTATCTTCCACACTCAAAATCAAGGGCTCCTCAAAGGGCTCTGCTGCTACAAACATGAGATCCTCGTTCCACATCGGATTAATTGTCTTACTCATAGATACTCTAGTCCTCAAAGCCTGATTCCCAAGAATGGCCCTCACAAAGACTTCAGGAAACCTACTCTTATCATTTGGTATTAAATCCTGAGCTTCAATCACATTAACCCTAAGGTACCAAAGCTTGGGTGAGAGATACACTTTTGACCTAATATTTGCCAGACCATCAGCACCACTAACAGTTGCAGCATCAGAATGCCATGCTTCAGGAAACGCTTCATCTGCCTGAGTACCCATCCAGACAGCCAACATAAGTTCTCCTTTCACCTTGTCACTTTTCCGGTCCTCCAACCTATACCATTGGGGCGCCAATGGACTGTCTGGAGGGACCCTTTTTGGAATCTCATTCAAATCGAACCAAACTCGACCCATAAAATCATCCTTCACAAAATCCTTATCTTTCACAGTTACCTCAAGATTTGAAGCTTGAATCCGCTCCTTTGAAAAGGCAAAAACCTGATTCCACTCAGGATTAGGTTTTTTCTCAAAATGGCGAGTGGTGCCCTTATAATTTCCAAGCTTAACCTCAACATAAGGGTCACAACTGCCAGTCACATCCTTTCCGGGTAAATCTTTCGCCTTTACCACCCTAACGTAAAGGTACTGCATTTGCTCAACCAGATCATAGGTGCTAGTGAGCTTATCCCCAGTAACCTTCCCTCCACCAAGGTGGGGTTTGGTCTCCTTAAGTTGGAAATCTTCCTGTGGAGGCCTCTGCATTTTGCTGATTTCTTTATTTTATCCCTCTTCCCTGATCTTTGAAGAAACTCCAATTTTCAAGAAATAAATAAAGATGTTGAGACCTTTTTAGATCTCCCCACAAAAATTAATTAGTCGTTACTGTTAAAGGAAGAACCTTTGAACTGGCTAGATATCGGGAACTACTGAAACCCAAACAGAAACTTGCGCTAGTAATTAATAGGAGAGAGGTACATTAAGCAACAAGGAGGTTGAAACTGAAAAGCACGGTAAAACTAAGACCACCTAGATCTCTGCAATGGGATATGGAAATGAAGAACCTCATCAGCGAGAAGTTAAATAAAATCCCAGAACCCTCATTGAATGCTTCAGATCTGAAAGCTTCAAACCTGCGTAAAAAGAGAATAAAGGAAACAACAAAACAAAATAAGGAAAGTGTCTTTGGGAAACGAAAGGCGCCATGCGGTAAGAGTTCTCAACATTTAATTTAAAAAATCAAAACTTTCGATTCTAAGCAACCCCTTCAATCAAAACACAAAAAAATCGTACAAGCTGAACAAAATGATTTTTCTCTCTTCACCAAAAAAAAAAAAAAATAGCACACTTCAGATCAAGCAAAGCCCAGAAATTTTAACACCTCAAAATGTGATTGAACACTTAATCTAGCGCATTCAAGATAGCATCTTTGCCGGTGCAGAGCGCACAAATACACAAATACTATACACACAGAAAAAATTTATTAATTAAAAAGAAATAGAGAATCTTTAAAGTGGATATACCTTCAAGTGCTACTGGAAGCAGGGAAAGGAGATGCAGAAGGGTCTTGTTGATAAGGTCGTGAGGAGAAATATTGAGACACAGAAGTGGGTTTTGTTGCTTTTTGAAGATGAATCAAAGGGAAACCAATAAAGAACAGTAGGTCTAGACAGTGAAAAAAAAAAAAGTGGAAACCGCAGTGAGCAAAGCAACAGTATGTGGTGCCCCTCTGGATGTATGTAGAGATGTATACCGTCACTTTTTTAAGTTCTATGTTGGGTGAGGATTGGGCTGGATATAGAAAATTAAAAAGAGAATGTGCTGTGAATTTTCTGATATTTTCTCATTTTGTTTTTTGTTTGTGATAGGGGTACTGTCTGTTTGGTGGAGTGGGAATCAGATGAATCCCTCGAGAAATATACACTGAACCAACCGAGGGACCTAATCAGTGCTTGTCCGGCGAGAATTTAGTACTGGATATACATGTCTCTTCAAGGTTTTTACTTTTTTTCAGTTGAGGAATACTTTTGAGTTTGGTTTCCATTTTCTAGTCCCTTGAGTTTTGAATCATTTATGATTGTAACCTCTTTAGTTCAAAAGTTTCACAATTTGGAAATTTATGTTGGGGGAATTATATCTATCTCCTTTGAGTTTTGACTTTATTACTATAAGATTTGAGAATATACAGTATTCCTCCTTGACCTTTTAAAGGTAGTATCTTGTTATAAAATTCATGAAATGACAAAAAAAAACTATAAAAAAAATAAGAATGAAACATTTTCAAAGTAAATAAAAAATGAACTATATGCATTTATTTGAAAAGGATGTATATTAAACAAGACTATAAATATCACTATGATACAAATTCAACATTAAAAAAAAAAAGAGTTAAGTTTCGTTTTTGTCTAATTTTTTAGTTATTTCATAAGCGCACAGTACAATACTTGTTACTTAATATAAAATGGGTGATGTTTAACCATCCTACATAAACCAATAAGATAAAATGTTTATTTGAAATCAAGAATCAGGTGTAATTGATGGTACCGTATACAAAAAGAATAAGTGCTACTTTTTAATTTATGCAAATAGTAAGATATGAAAGAAAAACCTATTTAATTTCATTGTTTAATTGTTTTGTTCAAAAAAAAAAAAAAAGGTTTGGATATTTCAAATTTATGTTGTAAGGAACATGATCTATATTAAATTCATAGAATATCACAACTTTTGGTCTTCTCTGATTCACCTTATAAATAAATCAGTAAATAGTTCAATTCTTTCTATTTTTGTCTTTATAATAAATTGATAGAGGACCTTTTTTTTATCTAATATGAAAACTATTGTTAGTTAATTTGGCATTTCACTAAACACCCATTTCAAAAAAATGGCTTGTGTAGTTCAAACTAATCCTAATGATTCACAGGTTTCAAGCCCATGTCTTTGTTTAATGTGATAATTGATTCCACAACCGAATGGGCACAACATCCTCTATATCATTTATGGATAGCATTTGAGAACATTTTTCAAAACACCTTTTTAATTTTAAATACATCTCTTATTTTACAATTACTATATTAAAAAATACAAAAATATATTTTGATATACTATTCATGCAAGCCTTTAAGCACTTAGCATTGTATTCCACCTATGCACATTTGCAACAAATGATGTTTACTCAATCGCAGCGTTAGAAAACACTGGGCTTTGATGAATTTTGTCAAATTCCAAGGGGCAACATTAAGATAAACCCAGAATACAAGGGCCCAGAAATATGAGAGCAGAATCTTGGACCAAAACTGAAATTTTTGCCATTCCTGTAATTTAACGTTGGATTTTTAGGACCGAACGAAGTGAGGATTGGCGTCTCTGATTCTTCAACCTTGACCAGAGGACCCCAACATAGAACTTGGGTCGGAACAAAAAAACGTGCGAGGACCGCGGTTCTCGCTGTTTTTGGAATATCTTTCGTTTTTTACCTTTTTTTTACTCTTACCCTCTTTGCGCCTTTGGAATATCAATGCCACCTAAAGTTTATGAAATATGACTTGTACCCATCACCATTTCACAACCAACAAACCCCTCCCAAGGAAAATGAAAGAAAAAGAAAGCTCACGCACCATTTCAAAGCACAATCAAGTCAAAGGGAGAGAGGTTTGTGGGGCTTTTTTTTTTTTTTAATGAAAGAAAAAGAAAGCTCACACACCATTTCAAAGTACAATCAAGTCAAAGGGAGAGGGGCTTGTGGGGGTTTTTTTGTTTTTTGTTTTTTTTAAATTCTAAAATTGATAGGTAGATAAGCCAAATAAGAAGAGTAGTTTGCATTTGTTTTTTATACTTTCTAATATAATTTTTTTATATTTTTAATATATTTACTATCTCGTAAATTACTATAGGAAAAAATGTAAAAATATATTTTGAAATATAATTCATATGTAGAGAATTTGCAAACTGGGTATTTTTAAGGGATAATGAAGAGATTCATCTCATCCAAAGAAGTTAAGTTTCAATGTTTTGACATTACTGTAATGTTTCAAAATAACTTATGATATTTATAGTTTATCACAATTAAAACGATTAACGTGATATTGATATAAGATGATATTTTGAATTTTTTACTAATCACAACTAGTAATGTGAAGGCGATATTAATCATTACTCATAAAATTTCATACACCAACACAATCATAAAGTATTTTGTACTTAATTAGCTTGCTAAAAGATCACTATTAAAATTTGTTTCTCAACTGCTTTTATTTTCTCCAATGAGAAAATTTCATATAAGAACATAGTTTAAATTTATTCGCAAAAAAGTTTTTACATAATGCATGTCAAGAGGGTACAACGTTTTCCAAATCTGAATAAATGCTCAATACAATATTTAACACAAAATAAACATAAGGAAAAAGTAACATTAAGAAAAAAATCAACTGTTTACTTCTCCAATAAGAGGACGAAAAAAAAAATCCATGGATTAGATCTCGCAATTACAGAAACTCCATGGGGTTATTGTAATTTACTTTTTGTCTCAATCCCCTCTTCTTGGCATCGTATTCTCTGCCCCTGTCCCACCGCCAACCTGCCGAATCCTATTTTTTAAAATTGAACTTCGGCCCCGAATTCACTCTGGCGCCACGTGGCCCTTCCGAAATCTGACTGTGACACGCGAGATTGAGACAGCAGGTGAAAATAGCGTATACTCCTTAACTGGACAAAAGGGGTCCAAAGCAAAGTGTCCCTTTAAAGGTTTAGTGGGAAATGTCCAATGGTCCAAAATTGTATATATTCATTTGTTTTTTGTTCGACAAAATGGATACCCTTAGGCTTTTTCACTGGACCCCCATTTACATTTTACAGCCCTGGAATTTTGGTGTGGCCTACAATTGAAACAGTGGAGGATCCAGCGCAAATGCAAAATGAAACTATGCCCATTTTTCTTCCTTCTCATCAATCACTATATCAAATTACTCCTTCCATCCAAAAAAAAAAAAAATGCAAAACTTTTCTTTATATTAAAAAAATATATATATTTTTGAAAAAAAATCCCAATATTAATTTTATTAATAATTATTATGTACGACCCATAATTAAAAAGAAGAATAAAAGTATATTTTATTATACATTAATTGTGTTGTACTTATAACTAATATATACACACACCAAACAAAAAGTGGACCTTTTTCGAAAGCGGAATAAGTTTTTTTTTTTGGTGGAAAATTCTAATAAAATAAAGCTAAATAGCACTTTAAACAAATATTTAGTTTCTAGGTAACCTAGCCATCTTTGAAAGAGTACCCTCCCATCAATGAGAATAATAATAACAACAACAATAATAATACTTTCATTCCTTAAAAAAAAGAGTTTACTTTTAAAACATTTTTGTCCCAAAAAAAAAAATCTACTTTTAGAGTAAATTTCTATATTATCCTTATTAATAATGATTATATATAGTTCACACTTAAAAAGTAATGATAAAAAAAATTGTACATTTAATTATATATTGAGTGCACCTTAAAACTAAAAAAGTTATATCCCAATTAAAATAGGTTTTTTTTTTTTTTTAATCTGATGGAGTAATAAAACTCTACCGAAACATTCAAATCTCTGAAAATGGGAAAAATGAGAATAATTTATGTTTGACACAAATAACATATTCTGTAAATTATTTATAGGTATTTAAAGCTTATAAACTCCAGTAAATAGTGCAGTAGTTAAATGATTTAGAGGTGAGTTTTTTCTTTCTTTTCTAAAGGTGAATTATCTTCTTATATCATTTGTGGCTTACTTGATTTTTACTCATTATCTAAATTAAAGAAATAATATAGGGTTGGTGCAATTTGGGGGGAAAAAAACACATTTTGTAAAGCAAAAACAATTGTAGCCAAGTAAGACACATTTTTACAAACAATTATAGCCAAGACAGACAGCTTTTTGAACATGTGAATTTTAATCATTAACCAATTTTCCTTTTTTGGGCTTACCTGTGTACTGGACTGGATGAAAGCGGTGGGCCTGGATAGCTTATAAGTTTTTTTGGCCAAATTTTCACCCCATTTTTTTAAAAATATTTTTCTTTTTTCTTTTTCTTTTTTAATCTAAAAACAGTATAGAGTGTATTGTAATTGCAAAAAAATGACAGAAGTAACAAAAAAAACTAATTGAATTTCGTGAGTCACTAGTGCCATGAAGGAAAAACACCTCCAACATAGAGGAAAGAACCCTAATAAGTAGAGAAAGATACCATAATAAATATGGACATCGTACTATCTAAAAACTAGTCATAAATTGAACACTAGCAAGTTTGAGAGTACGAGACCCAAACTGCCTATCAACATCCTACAAAACATAAATAAATAAATAAATTTCGCACTTATAATCGCACCATAATCACCCACAGTGGCGATTTGGACGAAAGTAGGCAACGTTCCAAAAATTCGTATAGTGAGTGTGTGTGATTTGTGGGCGAAAATGATTTTTTTTAAAAATATTTTTCTACTTCTAAATTGTTTTACTTTACCAAATCCTACACCACCAAGCTTTGTCCTACCCTTACCTTTCTTAAGATTTTTATATATAAACGAGTATCATTTGTTTAATATCTTACTTATTAATTTATTTAGTTCACGCTTGATGGGCCAAATTTCATATTTTGGACTTCTAATTTATCCCAAAAAGGAAGGACATTGAGTGGAATTATTATTCCAGATAAAATTATACAATAAGAATAATTTTATAATAAATGTGTAAATTTTGATTGCGAAGGGATATACAAATTAAGAGACCAAACTTATGATTATCTTTTTGAAGTGATTTATTATGCTAAAATTAAGGATGAACTCAATATTTAATCTCATGAGAATGGTTAGTCTATTACTGATCCATATCTATGGGTGTTTGCTTAAACACACTAATCAAGGTGTGGCATTAAATGTCAGGGATGAAGGCAAAATGCAAAATATGTCTTATTATGCTAAGCCAAGGACTACCCTATATTTTGATGTTAATTGTCCCACAGATTCTTTCGTTTCTTGGTTTGAATGAACCCATGAAATTAAGAAAAATATAAAACAACGTATAAGTATTCAATGTTCAGAGACGACGTGAGACGTAATTGAAATATAACTTTAATTCATATATAATCAAACAATGTTGAATATTATACATATAATGTCTTGTTGTCTTAACGGAAACTAACCGCTCATTTTATATTTAATAGTATTTGAGAATCAATTGTTAAGACTTGATTTATCTATAACTGTTCAATTAAAGTCTAACAATTTTAACTCTTAATCCTTCTATAAAAATAAATCTACTTTGATTAAGGTATAATTTTTTATTAGTTATTACGTATAACTCATTTAATGCATCGTTAAATGAATAATTTTATATTTTTATCATTAATTTTTAATTTTGAATATACATAATTATTATTAATAAGAATATTTTACAAATTTAATTTAAAAGTAAATTTTTTTTAGACTAAGAAAAATTTAAAAAATAATTTTTTTTAGAACAGAGGGAGTATAATATTTGTAAAACCAGATAATCTTCTTTTTAAAGGAATTTTCTCCTTCAATTTTTTTTTTAATTTCGTTCTAGTTATCATCTGACAAATAGCAACCTACAAAGATTTTGAGTATCCAAAGGAAGATGGGATGATATCCAACTCGTTAAGAGTTATTACCTTCTTTTTTTTTTTTTTTTTTTTTTTTAGAGGTTGCATTACCCACTACACAGGGTTAAGGAGAGTCCACGCTCGTTGAATCATTTTTATACTTGTTAACTTTGTTCTCAAAGTTAATACAACAGTTACTTTTTGAAAAAAAAAGTTATTACTAATTTATGCTCCAACTAACCTCAAATTCATAATGCCTCTTCGTATTTCAATTAAATCAATAATCAAACACTTATTACCCCTAGAAATAGTCTTTACACAATTTCAAAAAACAAAAAGGTATACTTGGCTTGTACCATGTTATATTAAAAAAAAAAAACAGAAGGGATAATTGGTGCCAATGAATGTCTTCTTATGGCCCATCAAGGTTAGATTAACTAGTTTCTACGGAAGACACTTCAATAAGTCTTGGGCCGTAAGACTTGGGATCGAATCACCAAAATTACTTGACAACGGTTATAGGGACAGGGGTTGTTACTTAGGAGGAATTCACACTTGAGTTTCTAGGGTGTGCTCGCAGGTTCTATAACCCATTAATAGAAGTGTGGGATGTGAGTATGTCACATAAAATCAGTAATATATGAAAATACCTCATGTAGTTAAACAAAAAAAAAAAGAGAAAAAAGAAAAAAAGAATGGCTTATTATGCAAAGTCATTACATAAACGAAGAACAACCTAATGTGAGGAAGAAAGTTAAACATGGAAGACAGGCAGTAAAAACAAGTGAAAAAAGTACAAAGTGGTGTTGAGTTGCAGTGAAAAGATAATTGTTAAATTGTCTCATAGTTAGTTGTTAGTTTGTTTTGTGGTATTTGGTTTCCATATAGGTGAGCTGATAATTGTTAAAAATATACTGGTTAAAGTTTAGCAAAGAAAGATGATAGACAAAGGTAGTCTTAGTGTGTTTCATAATGATGTTTAGTTGGTGAGTTTGGTTCCTCACTAGAATTGGAAAATGTTTGTATTAAATTTGGTTAAATTTGATGATTTTTAAGATATATTTTTAACTCATCTATAATGTCTGATAATACGTTTAAACTATTAAAAATTTATACAAAACTTAAACCAATATTTTATATAATATATTCAATTCTAAACTAATTCAAATTCTAATAAAAAGCCAAGAGTCTGTATGAAAAATATATCAAAATGTGTTTTTATATTTTTCAAGACAATAATTATGAAATTAGAGATGTATTAAAAATTAAAAATATATATATATATATTAAAAAACGGAAAAATGTGACGTTAATGACTGTTCATCCAAGTCTCAAACCTAAACAAGTATTTTAAAACAACGCACGGAAACATGAAACTGAATTGGCACACCAAGAAAAAACAAAAAAAGAAAATCCAAGGGGTGGATTGATTGAATTGAAACACGAGCGACGTGAATGTGAGGATGGATCATAACACGAGGGTGTAAGTGTAAATTAGAATGATTCCATCCAACCCTCCTAACCTTCTCACGTTTCACCAATTACCAACTGCCACCTTAACCAATCGCCGAGGCAACACGTACACCTCAAAACCAGCGAATACTACCTCTCCACACTTTCCGTTATAGTTATTTTCCATTTTTCACAGCAATACAACACTAATAAAACTAATAATTAAAAGTAGTAATAATAAGTTTGTATCGCATAAGTGTGATTCAGTAATTCATCACCATCCCCCCGAAAGATCCACTCCCCCATTCATCATTCATTCATTCCTTCCTTCCCCTTTCCCTTCCTTCCATACATCATTTGATGCGCCATGACAGATTCTTCGCCCACTTCTACTGCTGAAACATCACCACCGCCACCCTCAACCACCTCCCCTGTTTCTACTTCATCACCCACAGCAGCAACAACGACGCCGAGCAACCCTCCTCTTGTTTACATACGCCCAAGAAGGGAGCCCTTTGAGCATGGTCTTCTCCCCATCCCTAAACTCATTTTCTCTGATGGGGCTCAATCTTTAGCTCCAATCAAGGATAAGCTGTTGTCCCTTTCATCCGAGTCGACGCACAGGGTTAGCTCGGCCGTGATTTCTGAAACCCTCCAGATCTCGCCTGACCATTCCCGGCTTGTCCTTGAGACCATCGCCTCTGTCCTTCATAATGACGATGATCCTCTTGTCAGTGCTAAGGCCGAGGAGACTGACGGCGTGGGTGTCAATGTGTTTGATTTGGTTGTGTTCTTGTATGTGCAGAGCTATAAAAGGTTAGTGCCTAAAGGGCACAGGGATTCGGCTGCGGTTGCCGATGTCTGGCCGTCTACCTCGGCCTTCGATGGGTTTTTGTCTGCCCTTTCCCCGTTGCAGGTGAAGAGTCAATTTAGTAGTCGTATACTGGTGGGAATGGAAATTAGAATAAAAATGTGGGCTTGGGGTGGTCGATTCCTGTGATTTGAAATGGTTTTTTTTTTTGCTTTTTGGAAGAATGAAATAGGTTGGTTTTAATGTGAATTGAATAAAGTTTGAGATGGACTTATTGAGATATAGTGTGATGTTATTGATATTTATTGTCTTTCTAAGTGGTATAATTGAGTTTTTGAATTGTCATTGGTGCCACCCAATCCAAGCGTAATAAGCTCCCAAATAAGTTTGTTCTGAATGCTGTCGTAGGGGTTATGGCACACTAAAATAAATGTTTTTCTTATAGAACATATGTGCATATTTATATATGCATTTGGAGGAATGTTCATTTGTTTCTGCTTTGTAAGTTTAACGGCTCTAGCTTTGGAATATCGCTGGATTCTGGTATTTGGATTTGCATGTAGACACTTATCACAAGCTTCTCTCTCTTTTTTATTTCAGCTTGTGCGAAGCAACACTAGAAGATTTATGCCATCACAAGCTGATGAAGAGGCACATCAGTTGTCATATTTACAGAAGCACTTAGGCAACATTCTCTCTCTTTTGGCAGATTCAATTGAAGGGGAAGTCGAAGGCGAAGAATCTCTGGTTTGTGTATATCTTGTTTACTTTCTCCATTGATTTTGATTAAAAGTTGTCTCTTTTGGAGTACGAGAAGGTTGTGTTACTTGTCCAAGAGGATAAGAAAATGGAGAAGAATTAAGAGGATCATATTACAAAAATGCCAATAAGGATAAAATCCTTCTGTCTTTAAATGTACGCTGTTCAGTAGTTAGGGTTTAATTGCAAAATCGATGCTGATGGAATGTACCTTTTGCAACTTGATTACAATCGTGGTCGCAAAATTGTTTGCATAAGCACATTATCCATCTTTGACTAGGCATGCATGTTCAGTTTCCACTTCACAAAATATTTAAGAGTAGATGTCGTGTAGATCACAGTAATATGACAATTAAATGCCAAAGGTTCTTGGGTTTATTAAACTATCTTCATTTTTTAGTAGTTAAAACTTGCAAGTGCTGGCTGTACAACGTTTGATATCTTTGAAATCTTTAGTTAGTAGGGTCATTAGATTATTTAAGATCGTATCTTGTGTGAAACTTGATGATGCAATATCCTATACTTTAGAAGGTCTTCATGAATAAAATGCTAATGAGCTGCCATAGATTTTCTCCTCTGACTAGCAATTTTGTTATAGGGATCGGATTGGGAAGTTACAGGAAAAATGGGACTAAGTCTTAGTCCATATGAATAACCTTGTAGAACATTCTTCCTTGGCAACTGTTAAAGGATTACCTCATGCCAAAGCTTTGAGTTATTAGAATGAGAGAACAGAGCAACATATTTATGCACTAATGGGCCAGCTCATTAGTAGACTTTTTGCAGGCAATGTGTAAATGCACATTGTAATGGGTCGCATGGCACAAATAAGCTTTTCCCTATTTCCCCATTTCCTTCTTTTTCTTTATTTTTGGCTATGAATTTACTTTCAGGGAAATTCTAACCTATCCATTTTACCAGGTTTTATCAATGGAGAAGCTTGAGCATCTCAGTTTTCTGGTTTATTTTGGTGAAAAGGGATCAGAGAGAACCCCCTTGAGTCAAAATGCTCCTTTTTATGCGAATTCAGATCCTGACATGCCTGCTGTTCCTGTACCTGCAGCTCAAGTTCTTGATTGGCTTCTCCAAAATATTGCCTCCACCTTGGAGCATATTTCTGAGAGAGTCTCTTTAAAAGAAAATGGACCAACTGTTACTTCTGATCAGGATGTTCCAATGGCTGATGTCAGCACAAGTTCGGTGAAGGGCTCAACTAGTGCTAGAGGCCCAAGTTTTATTGAGGGGATTTCCAAATCAGCCTATGTAAAGCATGCATCTGATCTTAAAGGCACTTTGGTTAAGGCAAGTTATTTTAATAAAAATCTAATATAATCCAAATGGAGCAATGCATTCTGCAAGTATGTATACAGATTTTTAGTAAATCTGAGTTGATTTATAATGAGAGTTGTGCTGGAGGTTTGTTTTGTGAATCTTTGCGAGGTAAAATACCTAGATATGATAAACTGTTGGCACCTTACCGTAGAGAGTTATGAGATGCAAGCGTTTGGAAAAAATGAAATGACATTGCAATAGTTGACTTTGTGGCATACCTGATAAATTGGGAGGTGTGAACTGGAAACCAAAAAGAAGAATTTCCCAAAAATCAGCAGTTTGAGCTAAGAATTTGGTAAGCAGCGGATGGTGCACAGGTATAAGAGTCTCCCCTAGTGCTCAGTCATATTAGGTGTTTGACCTCCCTTACCTTATCCGGACAGGCTTCTAGATTCTCAATCTCAGGTAAGCATGCAAATTCACACTGCGTGGAAGCTTGAAGCTAGGTCAGCATTCTTTTGAATTGAATAAAAAATTAGATTTTTCATGGAAGAAGCAAAGAAGAGAAATAGTTGGATTCTTTTGATGATTTGTAGGATGAATTCTGTGTCCATGTTTCAGAAATTTTAGATCAAACTTGGTCCCAGAAATTGACTCTATTTTTTTTTTGTTTGTGTGCATTTACCAAGTATTTTTTTGATTGCAAATATCACTCTATTGTCGTCTCTGGTTGATTACTTGTTTGGTTTTTCAGGTAATAAATTGCCATGAGTCAGTAATTTACATTTTTGCACCTTTGAGATATGCAACCGTATATGGATGCTCTGATGCAACTATTGTTCTTGGTGCAGTTGGCAAGGTACTTGTCCCTGAATAAGTGATCATACTATCGTTTTCTGCATGTGACTATAGTACTAAATTGCTTGTAGATTAAATAACTGATTGGTTATAGAGTGGTGAAACTCAAGATGTTTTCATCCCAATGGTTTTATTTGTGTGACAGGGAAAAAAAGAATGTGGAGCTAACAAAAATTAATAGGCAGTTAATATATGTATTTTTCTGACAGAGTGGATGTACTTACTTTTACTTGAGTTTTTGACTTGTGCTTATGTGATTAATTTTTTCAGGCTGTTAGAGTTGAACATTGTGAACGTGTTCATGTGATTGCAGCATCAAAGCGTATCTGTATTGCTAATTGTCGTGAATGTGTATTCTTCTTGGGGGTCAATCAACAACCCCTTATTATTGGTGATAACCATAAATTGCAGGTATGTAATTTCTATATTGGTGAGCAGTATTGGAGCACATTTATATGCTTCCAATTATGTTTTTGCAGAAGTAAGCTTTTGTCTTGTGTCTTCAGCCTGTAGTTTAGCTTTCCATATTAAATAGAGTGTGAAGGATGAATGATCTTTGGGTTACGGAAAACACTTCAAATAATTCCTGTTTAAGGCCTGGAGCTCTCATTTCTGTTTTATGTATAAGCAAGAAGAGGATCCTTGAATGGAATGCCTAATCAAGCTACTGATTTTATTTTCACTTGTTCACATGGGTATGATCTAAATGCTTAAGAGCAATCACAAGTACGTGAATGAGAATAGATGCAAGGAAATGACAAGAGGGTTCATGTTGATGGATGCTTTATTTTTTTTATTCTCTTGGACTTTATACTAGTGGCAGCAGTTATGTGTCAACTTCAAGTTCTGTATTTTCTTATATTCTATCCGTGGAGTCAAATTCATTATAAAACTGGATTTCCTCATTAATGTTCCATTCTCTAGATTATTGATATTTAGATTTCTTTTCTTCATTAGGTTGCTCCATATAATACATATTACTCTCAGCTAGAAGAGCACATGAATCAAGTTGGTGTTGTGCCAACCATCAACAGATGGGATGAACCACTGGCGCTTGGTGTGGTTGATCCACATGATTCATTATCTCATCCAGCAGGGGTCTCAGATGTCCAAGCTGAGTCTGCTATCCGCTTGGACCCAGATCAGTTCACTAATTTTTTGGTATGTCCTTTTCATTCTGCTGATGTTTTTTCTTTTTTTTTTTTGTTTTGGGGGGTGGGGGGGTGTTCTATTTTGACCATGGGGAAGCTGTATTGGTAGTGATTAATTCATTATGAAGTGTTGTGGCATTAAAATTCCTAACGTATGAACTTTCATTGTGATAAGATACCAAGTTGGTTTGGAGGAGAAGAAGCTGGGTCCACAAAAGACAATCCATTCCCTTTACCAGATGCTTACATGGTATCTCAGCAGAGAAATGTATGTAGCACAGCCAGGATGTTAATTTTAAAAAATGTTTTAAAGTTATCAGCCAATCGGCTACTTGGTTTTTGCAATCTTTGATGGTTAAGACTACATAACCTAACTTGGTTAGGCAATCTTTGATGGTTTGTCTGATGAAATACTTTGTTCATTTTAAATTGCAGCACAAAAATTTGGGGGAGATTAAGCAACTTTTGAAGGAAACTCAGCTTGAAGATAGCCGGAAGCGGGAATTATCAAGTGCACTTCATGCATGCTTCAAGGATTGGCTATATGGTAGTGTTTCTGTCCTCTTGAGATACTAATTTCTTGATATTAATCTTTAGATTTTTACCATTGCATTGGATGCTCTTCCTAAGTGTTAAATTTGCTTTTGTTATCAGTTAACCTTTGAATGTTCTCTGTATATTGTTTGACAAGAATTGAAATTCTCACAATGTCTTTAAAAGCAGTTTGAAGCTTAGATTTCCTGTCTTATTTGTGCCAGCCTGCGATAAGTATTTTTGCTTTGTTTACCTGTAATTTGAGAGCAAAAATGGATTACAAATATTTATAGTGCATGGCAACTGATTCATGTTCTTTGTCCAATCTTTCTGTCAACTTCATAGCTTATCTTATTAACAAGGTAGAGGTTGACAATACTTTATATCGAAGTAGTTAACAAATGTAATCACCAAATTAGGATCATGTATTTGGCACACATTGGGTTTTTTTCATCTGTGCCTTTCTCTTCAGGAGAACACTTGATTATGATTATTAGAAAATCAGTTTGTCCTGTTTCCGAGATGGAAAGTATTTTGATATAAAAAGAGTATTGGGATTGAGGGTTGGACGTACGTGATAGCTGTAAAGAGGGTACTGGATTTATTGAGGCACATTTGAGGAGGAACTTTGTAGATGTTTCTTCTTACTCTTCCCATTGTACAAGTACTTGGACTGCCTTCTCGCCTGATGAGCTTTTTCGTTCTTATGCTAGGAGCTAACCAATGCCTTTCTTTCTTATACTAGGGGCTAACCAATGTCTCATTTTCCTGCCTCATTTTAATTGAAAGATTTTTTTTTTTTTTTTAATTTGATTGGGAGAAGTGTCTTGCTACTATCTGTTAAGTAGTCTTCGTTTGTACAGCTTCTTTCTGGAAGTTTTACAAATTAATGTTATAATGTGGTTAAGATGAACTTGAACCCCTGTTGTTATCCATGTGACAGCCTCGGGGAATATCCGTCAACTTTACTGCTTACAAGGTGATTGAAGATTGAGGAACCATGTCAGAGACTAATTGAAGATAAGTGCTTAGGTTGTATTTTCCTACTTCCAATAGCTTTCAGGTCCCACATTGGTCAGGCATTTTGCACTCGGGGTGCAAAAAAAATCCGGGAATTTTATGCTGTTGGCTTGCAACTGAGATCTGACGCGCTTTTTGATTACCGTGTAGATTGTAGTTACAAGAGGATTGTCTAACTTGTAATTCTTTCTGAGAAAGTCAATCGTTTTGTAACAACCTTTTCAGCTAGCTTCTTCTTCTTCTTCTTTTCTTTTTTTTCGGTTGGGGGTGTTCGCAATTTGTCATAGGTTTTCTGTTTGAGACTTTCTCTTGATTTCTGTTGATGTACATGAATGAAATAAAGTGCAACTATTTTCCAGTTCATAAAAGTTTGGAGTTGAATTTTGGATCTGACAGGTTTTACCCATGAGAAGAAGGCACTTGTCTTCTGGGGTCGAGCCTCCTAATTTTTTCTTACTATCTGAAGTCTGAAAGCAGAAAAATGAACAAAAAGACAGCAGGAAAAGAGTGTTTGCTTGAGAAACCTGCATCTGCATAATGACATTGTCCACTAATTTTCTACAAAGAAAGCTGCTCCCAGCTGCAGCTTGGTTCCTTTTATTTTTATATAGATTGATGTGATTCCTCAGCAAATGAAGGTCATGTTTTCGCTCCACGGAAGAAAGATAGCCATATTTTTGCCGATGAGGCAAGCAGGCTGGAACCGATGGCTTGAAGCTAGTTTTCAAGTGGACGTGTCAATTGCCGTGGAAATGGAAGCAATGTGCAAAAAGGCCGCGGCAAAAATAAAATCGCCACTATTAGTTGACAAAGAACATTTTAAAAATCAAATTTGTGAAAGTCACACCAGGGTTGAATGATTTTCATGAGTTCTGCTCTCCATGCCACAAGGGTAAAGCTCTCCAAATTACCTCAATTTACATAAATGAACAAGAAGCTAAAATATGTTCTCATCTAAGCACTAGAGGCCTATTTGGTCTGAATTTTGAACTTATTTTGCTTTCGATCAAGAAAGAAGATGAAAAAGAGAAATGCATGAGCCCAGCACTAGCTTGAAGGAGCCAACTGAAAGAGTTTTTCCGCTTGCTCAGGGAAGAAAGTTATGAAAAGAAAAGCACCTGCATTTTTTGGTCATTTAAGCGCCATTCAATGATGGGAAGACATTACGTATAATTTGTATGGGAACAGACGGTATAGAAACTTACAGATGAGTACAGTTCCAAGAACAGCTGATATCTGCCCTTGAATTGTAACCAAGCCAGCCTTGCCTGCATCTTGCAGCTCACAAGAACCAACAGAATCAAATGTTCCTGGAAATTGCAAATGATCCCTTCGTTATCTCTTAAGTTGGGGCGGAGGCACTGAGGCTTCAGATTCTGTAATAGAGTTGGTACTTACCTGGCATCACAGATTGAAGCCCGGATGTTATGCAGGCTATGTTTTGGTAGCCAGCTGCTTCTAATTTCTGGGCAGCTCCAGCAGACCTTTGAATGATACAAATCATTAAAGGAAAACTACGAACTAAAGTAGTGTAAATCATGACAAAAGGAAAAAAAGGGTCTCTAAATAGGTCAAAGGCATTGGCAGATTCAAACGCTTTTTAATTTAGTTTCGGATTTCTGCAGAGTTGTACATTGAATTTTGAGGATGGTCATTGTTGTTTGAAGTTTTTGAGGCAAATAAACAGATGCCCAATGTGTGTCTCAACTTCATATTTCAGCCAAACATTGCCACCAGGATACTGACTGAGGAGGATAATTAAAAGCAACATAATGGACACTGAGGTTGGACACACTGTTCAAATGGATAACTCGATGATCTTATGCGTGAAAAGTTGAGTAGATTCAACTGCTTTTAACTTGCTAAATGAAATTACAGGATACATTGTCCGCAAATCATGGATTTGAAAAAGGATCAAGCATTGTAGTGGTGTGTATTATCATGAACAATATGGAACAACTACTGAATAGTCTGCACCAAATAATTCAGTAAGAGAACAAGAAACGGTACTGACTTACCTCAGTCCTCCCTGACAGACAAGCAAGAGCTTGCGTTCTGGTGATAACTGGCTCTTCACAGATTGCACAAAATCTGGATTTGGCTTAGTAAATGGTATTCCAAAAAATAGACCAGAAAAATTATTATGTACAGTCCTCTTTATTATCGTTCCTGAACCAAATGCAAACATGTATATCAATTCTAGGACTTTTGCAATGAAAAAACCTCAGAACAACCTATGAAGCATCAGACAAGATTTACCCAAGTCGTTGTCTTCATTTTCAATGAATAGAGGAACATGATAGCAGTCCTTTATATGAGCCCGATTAAATTGAGTTTTGTCCCTTACATCTAGAATTGCATATCCCTCAGCTGCTATTAATTTCTTTGCTTCTTCTGCATTTACATAATCTACTTCCGCTCTGACTGCCAAAGAACTTCTTCGGGGAGGTTTCCCTGCGGTTTTTCCTCCTTGATGAATCCGGACTACTAGCAATGATGTTGTTATATTGCTGAAATAACACCCCAAATTCTGACTCCAACGTGTATCAATATTCAATTTCCATCTTTACTCTACTTGGACATTAAATGGTTTAGCTAAGAATATCTTCAGAGGTTAAATATGCATTGCAATGAATTGTCCCCCTAGCCAACATAAAATAAAGGATTTGCAAGCCCAAGTAACAACTGCGTGTTTCGATTGATACAAAACCAATTTCGTTAAATAGTGGAACAGCACACAATGCAACAAAACCACTGATTTTCAGCGAGATGAGAAACATCAGTCAGATTATCTCATCATTAAGAGCTAATGTAAATGGGATCACTCCAACCTATACTTGTCTACAATAAGCAAACTTTCTGACTATGAACAAAAAGGGAAAGTGAATAAGTTTCTCAAGGGGTAGTGCCGTTTGAGAACCGAGAAAACTCGCCACCAAAGAAGATGGCAGAATCCCGCATTGTCTTTCTTTTAGATGTTACATTCAGATTGAAATCTTTACCAGTTTAGACTTGAAATGTCATTCTTCTTTTGAAGTTCGAGGTACAACCAGCACAGATTGATAAAAAGAATCAAGATTCCTTTATAAAAAGATTGGCCTTTTGAGCTGATTTAGCCATTCCTAATTCACAAACTCACTAAAACTTTTAGGATAAGCGGATTGGGAAATTTAAACAGTTGAGTTAGACCATTCAAAACTTACGAACTAAAAAAGCCAAAACTTGTAGCACATTCATTGAGAATTAAGAGGACCATTTCCTTGTTTTTCTTACTAATTTCCATTAAAATGGCCTGCCAGCCATGACAGAAGCTAGACAAGTCAAAAGTTCTTGAGCTACGTTACCTACGAAAAGAGAGTGAGCAACCAATCCCTGCCATTTCCGGAGAGGTTGCAAGTTTGCAAGTTTGCAACTTTGTTCAGTTACCTTCAGCTCCAGAAATCACTGTTACTGAATCAGTGAATTGTATTTTCTTAATCCATGGCCATCAGTAGAGCCATTGAGAGCTACGAAATTCAAGAGGAGAAATGGGTGTCTGCCACGTGGACAAACTAATAAAAAGTGGGATTGGATATCTTTTCAAGTATCATCATATTTTTATATAGAAACCACCACCAAATGGGCACAGGATATCATCATCAACCTCCAACCGGTGGTGACTTCATAGCAGGCCATGGCAGATAGGCTCAAAATCTTGGGTCCAGCTGAGACCAAAACAGGCCTAAAATACGCTGATGATTACTTCAGAATTACTTTGCCAAGTTGGGTATCCAAATTTAAGGAGGTTTGCAAGTGATTTCTTGGGCTTGTTTGACAAGGTTTTCATTTACAAAAAAATAATTTTTTAAAAATAAAAATAAAATATTCAAATATATTTTTATTTCAAAATTTAAAATTTTTAATTTTTAACTCAAATTCTCTTACATAATTTTAAAAAAAAATTTCCTTTTATCTTTTCTCTCCAAAATATTTTTTTTATAAAAATGAAAACCTCACCAAAATTTTCACATATTTCTATACAATTTTTTTTAAATAAAATACAATCCAAACGAAACCTATCTGAAACAATTTTTAAGGTAACCTAGTGGTCACGTAGCAACAGTTTTTACCCTACTCTAAACTTCCCCTTCTATTTTATTTTATTTTTGCTTCCCATAATTATGACTACATAAAATTCATTTCAAGTAGGGTGAGTTTGATGTCCAGTGAGAATTAGAATGGATTTAAAAGTGGCATTCGCTTCTCCAGAAATATAAAGTAAATTCTATAGAAAAGATTCTAATCAAATATGCTCTGACACCCGAAATAAATTTGTGACATTAAAAATCGAGGAGAATTCCAAAATTTAATTTGAATTTTCTTGAGGCAAAGAAACACAAGAAAAAGAAGCATTTTAGCCAGAAGGCAGTTCTTGGAGTATGGATACATCTCTTACCAAAAAAAAAAAAAAACAAAGAAAAGAAAAAGAAGAAGAAGAAGTTAAAGAAACAGTTTAATCCTCCCACTGATGTATGTGCCAGATGCTTTCCACCCTTAAGAGTATAGTCATTCAGTGCTAACCCTCTTCTTGGTGGTGTATGGGTAGTACTGCTTGACAGTATACATTCCGATAGTCCGCCCTCCAATATCAGCAACAGCACAAGTGAATGCAAGTCCAGCTCCGGCTAAGATTCCGTATGGGATGCTTCTCCCTGTGGAAGTAAACAATACATCAACCAACATTTTCCAAACAAGATTTGTGGACCAATGGTATTTGTACATACATATATATATTATTTGTAAGTGCCTGTAACCTACAGTCCATCCATTCTCAGCATAGTGCTGAAGACCAAGAAAATCCACAACCTTGTATTAATAAACAACTAGGCACTTGCATGCTGGAAAGTTAAATTTTGCAAACATAAGACTATTAACAAGAATTTCAGGATAGTTGGAGCCTTCGTGTTCATAAAACATTCTTGCTCAAGAATTGACATGCCAATGCCCTTGTATGCCTTGCACTAAGCTTAAGGACTTCAGAGCAAAACAAGATTGATAAACTAATTTTCCACGATGTATGCTTTGAGAATGTATAAGTTTTCTTGGAATGCTCTAAAAAAGCACATGAAAGAAGATAACTGAAATATACCTTAAAAAGGGTCTAAATATCAACATCAAAGACACTAGACATGCATTTGGAGAAAAAAATGGGAAGAGTAATGAAGCTAAACGTTCTCAACTAGGTGAATCTAAACATGTACAACTCATTTTCTTATATGCCATTAACATGTCTGTTAGATAATCTGTGTTTAAACCTTACCACCGTTAAATGACAACCATGTTGCCTGCACCATAATCCAATATAAGGAATAATTCTTCCAGGTTCCACAGTAATCATCATCTTCAAAATAGTGATCAACTAAATGAAGAGACTCTCAAGTCTTAGACCTTGCTCCACATGGAATATGATAACTTATTCTGTAGTCTATATTTTAGAAAGAAAACTTTACCTTTATAACCCCAAACAGTAGCACCTGCTGCAAACCCACCAACAGCTCCATTGATGAAGTCTCCTTTCATCCTATAATTCTGCAATAACGGCTCCACACCAATAGAGACTCCAAATAGGGCAGCAAAAGTCAACTCATGGTTTCCCATCATCTTCAGAATCTGAATCAGGCCTAGAGGTGCAACTCTTCTCTCAATACGAACCACGTCATGCACAGTGGCAACAATAGTTCCCCATATAGTCCCAGCAAAAAGACCCGCAGTTGCACCCTTGATAGTTTTCAGTATCTCTATCTTCCAGATACCTCAGCTCTGCGGGATCCATGGTTTTTGATGTAGGAGGGAGACAAGTAATTGATGAAAAATAATAACAAGAAAACAAACTAAGTTAAATTAACCGCAGAAAATTTAATACCGCACAAAGGGTAAGAGATGGTCATAACCAAAAAGAAATTCTTAATATTAATAATCAAAGTCCAATCTAAAGTAAGGGATTATATTAATATTTATAGAGACATAAGAAACCCTAATAACAACTAAAACATAATACTAAACCCCAATGAAACTATATAAGCCCATTAAATATTGGGCTTTATTAAAATAAGCAACATAATTAAAAAGTAGTTTCATAACTAAAACTGATCCCATCAACTTTGTTCTAACTGGGCAGGGAAACCATGATCTACCACTAGCTAGTTTACCAAAATAAATTCTCCAAGTGCAAAAGTAAAGGGAAATGACCTTTCAAAAACTTAAAAAGAGAACGAAGCATGGGTTACCTTTACATCCAACAAAATACACTGATAAAATGGCCGCTACATTTGACAACAGACATACATAAATGCAACCGAAATAAAGGACTCACTAAAATGCTACCTTCTTTTGGTGTTACTTATTTTTCTCTCTCATATGACACTTCTTATGGACTTGTTGAAAATAAATCGGATCTACTCCATGGCCTAAGTAGAAGGCAAACAATGAAACTCGTTTTCAAGGACTTTAATAACCTATTTATATCTAAACCTGTGCAAAAGAAGAGAACGTTCCTAGGAAGATAGGCCACAGTAATATAAGACACTGCAATAGCAAATTCATAGTGCAATTAGCATATAAACAGAAATCTCCAAATAAAATTTCAAAGAACATAATAATTGAACTCATGGAATCCTATAGCAGTCTCCTCTTACACAAGATCCTACTATATAATATCTCAATATCCATGGCTAAACGGGCCGAACATAAACGAACGGACATCGTTCAAAATCTGTTCGTTTATTTTTAAAGTTGTTCGAAATTGGCTTGTGTTCATTTAAATTTTCATATTTGTGTTCGAACTCATTTATGTTCATTTATTAGTGTTTAATAAGTGTTCGTGAACAATTTATGAACATGTTCATGAACAACTTGTTAATATATTCGTGAACAATTAAGCAAAATAATCACCATTGGGGGGATCGAACTCAGGTCTCCTATGTGAAAGACATGATACTTACCACTATACTACAATGATCATGTGTTGTAAATAATGAACGAATAATATTATTATTTTAATATAAATGAACAATAAACAAGTTTTAAACGAATGTTAAACGAACTTGTTCATGAACACTAAATGAGTTTGTTTGTGAACATAAACGAACTAAACACATGTTTGTTCATGTTCGGTTCGTTTATTAAACGAACAGTAAAATCTATTCGTTTATTACTGGTTTAGTTTAACAAACGAACATAAACGAACGTAACCGAACTTGTTCATGAATTGTTCACCGGACGAAATTGGTAGACTTTTCGAATTGCCAAAGCATGAAACAAATGACAAGCCCAATTGCTAAATGGGTTTGACCAGAGAACTCCTACTTCTTTAAACCCTAGACAGAAATTCCAAGTCCCACAACCTTTCACTGCCATTTTAGGGGAAAAAAAAATATTCTACCATTCAGAGAATTGCTTAAGAATATTTTACATTAATTGAAAAAGAGAAAGAAAGGGAAGAAAGAACGCTTACCAGGATTTCAGTGATCCGTTCTTGCTATATCAGAGAGAGAAAGAGAGTGATGCCAATGGAGAGAGAGACCTGGCTAAGGATGGTCTGACGAGGAGGAGAGTGTTAGGGTCTGGTTGGATAGCCCATTTTTATTTGCAAATAAATAAATTCTCAAACAAAAATAAATTATCCAAACACATTTTTATTTTAAAAATTAAAATTAAAATTTTCCTACTCAAATTTCTCTCACATAATTTTTAAAAAAAATTCCTCTTATTTTTTCCTCTAAAATACTTTTTCTATCAAAAATACCCACCAAATTTTTCACACATTTTAATATAACTTTTTCCAAATATATCACACTCCAAACAAACCCTTTGTATTTTGGGCTTATTAGTGGGCCTTTGTTTTGAGTTTCATCTACTGAGGACTAGTAACTCTCATAAAATACTCAAAATAGGACTTTAAAATTTACATGAATTGGGTTTAGATTTGAGAACTACGTTGAAAGAGGCTTGGATATGGCTTGTTTTGGGTATACTAAAAGATTCTGGTATCTGAACTTTGGGCCAGTTCAAATCGGATGCTAAGCAGCGTACTAATTGTTTCTTTTATTTTTGAGAAAACACCCAAAATCATCCTCCACATTTTAATAAATAATCTTTTTCATCTTCCACTTTTAAAACGGAAACAAATAGTCCTTCGAATTTCAAGGACCAAAATTTGAAGGAAAATTCAGGACTAAACGTTTCCGTTTATGAAATTTGAAGGACTAAAAGTTCCCGTTTATTTTACAAATAGTGCCAAAAGTTTCGATTTATGAAATTTGAAAAACTATTTGTTCCCGTTTTAAAAGTGAAATATGAAAAAAATTATTTGCTCAAATGTGGAGGACGATTTTGGGCATTTCCTCTTTATTTTTGAGAAATGGGTTTTATTTCATAATTTTCACCTCAAAAGCCGAAAAATTATATTTCAAAATGCAATCCATATGCCCATTCAGTTGAGCTGAAATGAGAATTCATTGGAAAAATTTTAGTTGTTTGGTTTTTATATATCATTAAATACTAGCTTCCGTGCCCTAATCTTAAATATTCTTGAAATGTAGTACTGATTTGTATTTTGTAACTGGTCCGTATTTGCACGGGGTCACTCATTTCAAGTAGGGTGAGTTTGATGTCCAGTGAGAATTAGAATGGATTTAAAAGTGGCATTCGCTTCTCCAGAAATATAGAGTAAATTCTATAGAAAAGATTCTAATCAAATATGCTCTGACACCCGAAATAAATTTGTCACATTAAAAATCGAGGAGAATTCCAAAATTTTATTTGAATTTTCTTGAGGCAAAGAGACACAAGAAAAAGATGCATTTTAGCCAGAAGGCAGTTCTTGGAGCATGGACACATCTCTTACAAAAAAAAAGAAGAAGAAGAAGAAGAAGAAGCAAGTTAAAGAAACAGTTCAATCCTCCCACTGATGTATGTGCCAGATGCTTTCCACCCTTAAGAGTGTAGTCATTCAGTGCTAGCCCTCTTCTTGGTGGTGTATGGGTAGTACTCCTTGCCAGTATCCATTCTGGTGGTCTGCCCTCCGATATCAATAACAGCAGAAGTGAATGCAAGTGCAGCTCCGGCAGAGATTGCTGTTGAGATGCTTCTCCCTGTGGAAAGTAAACAATACATCAACCAACATTTTCCAAACAAGATTTGTGCACCAATTGTATTTGTACATACATATATATATTTTGTAAGTGCCTGTAACCTACAGTCCATCCATTCTCAGCATAGTGCTGAAGACCAAGAAAATCCACAACCTTGTATTAATAAACAACTAGGCACTTGCATGCTTGAAAGTCAATTTTGCAAACATAAGACTATTAACAAGAACTTCAGGATAGTTGGAGCCTTCGTGTTCATAAAACATAGATCATGCACACTCTTGCTCAAGAATTGACATGCCAATGCCCTCGTATGCCCTTCACTAAGCTTAAGGACTTCAGAGCAAAACAAGACTGTTAAACTAATTTTCCACAATGTATGCTGTGAGAATGTACAAAGTTTTCTTGGAATGCTCTAAACAAGCACATGAAAGAAGATAACTGAATTATACCTTAAAAAGGGTCTAAATATCAACATCAAAGACACTAGACATGCATTTGGAGAAAAAAAATGGGAAGAGTAATGAAGCTAAACGTTATCAAATAGGTGAATCTAAACATGTATATCTCATTTTAGGGGTGGCAATTTCTGGTGGCAATTTCTGACACGACACGAAAACTCGACACGAAATTGTGAGACAAAATATGACCCAAACCTAACATGAAAATTCGACACGAAAACAATCGCATTGGCTCAACTTTTATTGCTCTCTACTTTTTTTTGCAATCTTGTTACTTTTTCAAAACACGACATGCGAACCCGAAAGCTGACCTATTGCCACCCCTAATTTTCTTATATGCCATTAACATGTCTGTTAGATAAGTTTGTCTTTTAAACCTTACCACCATTAAATGACAACCATGTTGCCTGCACCATAATCCAATATAAGGAATAATTCTTCCAGGTTCCGTAGTAATCATCATCTTCAAAATAGTGATCAACTAAATGAAGAGACTCTCAAGTCTTAGACCTTGTTCCACATGGAATATGATAACTTATTCTGCAGTCTATATCTTAGAAAGAAAACTTTACCTTTATAACCCAGAACAGTAGCACCTGCTGCAAACCCACCAACAGCTCCATTGATGAAGTCTCTTTTCATCCTATAATTCTGCAATAACTGATCCACACCAATATAGACTCCACCGATGGCAGCAAAAGTCAACCCATGGTTTCCCATCATCTTTAGAGTCCGAATCAGGCCTGGAAGTGCAACGCTTCTCTCAACACGAGGCACATCATGCCAAGTGGCAACAATGGTTCCCCATATAGTCCCAGCAACAAGACCCGCGGTTGCACCCTTGATAGTTTTCACAATTGGAGTATCTTTATCTTCCACATACCTCAGCTCTGCGGGATCCATGGCTTTGTTCTAACTGGGCAGGGAAACCATGATCTATCACTAGCTAGTTTACCAAAATAAATACTCCAAAGGGCAAAAGTAAAGGGAAATGGCCTTTCAAAAACTTAAAAGATAACAAAGCATGGGTTACCTTTACATCCAACAGAATACACTGATAAAATGGCCGCTACATTTGACAACATACATACATAAATGCAACCGAAATAAAGGACTCACTAAAATGCTACCTTCTTTTGGTGGTACTTATTTTTCTCTTTCATATGGACACTTCTTATGTAGTAAAACAAGATTTTCGGAAGTGGGAAATAAATTGGCATACGGTTTGTCTTAGGACAGAGTGGAGGAAAGCTATTAGCATGGTGGAAGGGCAAAATTCCTATGTTCACGACTGACCTTTCTAGTCCTAGCTCTTTTCCCTTTAGTTTTGTTATATCTCCTTTATTTATGTATCCATATCTTTTTCTAACTATTTCTTCTCCTCCTTTTGTTATACCTCCTTTTTATAACTATTTCCTTTTATAGCTATTTATATAAATATTTATTTATGTATCTATTTTATTTATTTTATTTTATTTATTTCTATTTTGGGTTCATTGATCGCCAACCCCAACTAGTTTGAGATAAATGTGATGTTGATGTTGATGTTGATATTGATATGGTCACTTCTTATGGAATTGTTGAAAATAATTCGGATCTACTTCATGGCCTATTAGAAGTAGAAGGTAAACATTCAAACTCGTTTTCAAGGACTCTAATAACCTATTTATATCTAAACCCGTGCAAAAGAAGAGAACGTTCCTAGGAAGATAGGCCACAGTTAATATAAGACATTGCAATAGCAAATTCATAGTGCAATTAGCATCTAAACAGAAATCTCCAAATAAAATTTCAAAGAACATAATAATTGAGCTCATGGAATCCTATAGCAGTCTCCTCTTACACAAAATCCTACTATATAATATCTCAATGTCCATCTACAAAAAACCAATATTTACAAGCTTTTCCGGGATGCTGTCAGAGGAGGATAGCTGCTCTACTGGAAAAAACATTTCGTGCCATATAACCCAGAAATGTATACAAACTTAAACCCACTTCCTAGTAAATATAAGAGCAGAGTAAAGATGAAAATTTGAAAAGAAAAACACAATCCCATATTTTAGCACATTTGGGAGATATCAGAAAATAGCTAAAGACTACATTTTTAAATGCCCTTGAAATTGATAGACTTTTCGAATTGCCAAAGCATGAAACAAATGACAAGCCCAATTGCTAAAAGGGTTTGATCACATAACTCCTACTTCTTTAAACCCTAGACAGAAATTCCAAGTCCCACAACATTTCATTGCCATTTTAGGGGAAAAAAACCCAAACAAAATACTCTACCATACAGAGAACTGCTTAAGAATCTTTCACATTTATTGAAAAAGAGAGAGAAAGGGAAGAAAGAACGCTTACCAGGATTTCAGTGATCCGTTCTTGCTATATCAGAGAGAGAAAGAGAGTGATGCCAATGGAGAGAGAGACCTGAGCTGAGGATGGTCTGATAGGAGGAGAGTAAATATTCTTGAAATGTATTTGTATTTTGTAACTGGGCCGTATTTGCACGTCTAACAAAGTCCATTATCCTTTGCGGCGCACATTAGCAAGAAAGCGAGTAATTGCTCTAAAGTCCCCACAGGCACAGTTAGCACTGAAAGTTCCCAAAAAAAAAAAAAAAAAAAAAAATCTGAATTAAAATTTTCCATCAAATTCTTCCTCGGATAAGAAGAAATTCTTGAAAGAATGCAGAATCAAGAGGACATTCGTAATCTACCTATTGATATCGCATTTCCTCGCTTGGGAGGTAAATCGTAGTTTTTTTTTTCCTTTTTTTTTTTTTGGATTGCTTTGAAATGTTATTGGTTTTTATTATTGAATTTTTGGTTTTGGGTGAAGAATGGTTGGTGGATCGGAAGAGAATTCCGGCGGACTGGCGGAAGCGATTGGCGGGGGTGAGAGCCAAGATTTCGACGGAGTTTACCTCGCTGCCTAAAGACATTGATCCTTACCTCCAAACCCTTGACCCCGAAGGTTACTAGTTGTGGCTTCTTTTCATGGGTTCAATTTTGTTTTAGCTTTTTTGAATTAAATGTAATGAACAGTTTAATTCATTTAGTTGTTTACTGACTTTATTTTTCTAGCTCCAGTGTGATTACTTTTGTTTGTAGGCTAGTCCAGTGACTTGTAGCATCTACAAGTTTTAGCTGAGCAAAAATGTTTCAGTATCTTTAAAAATTCAGTCTTGGGTTAAAATGAAGCTTTTTAAATATGTTGTTTTCTTTATGAGGGGGGGATTGCAAGGCTGAGAATGAGGTTTCCCCGCGGGGGCGGGGGCGGGGGGTTGTGGGGAGGTGGTTGTTAAGGGTGTGCGCCTGGATCGCTTTGAGCGTTTTATTGTAAACTCATAGCTCCGTGTATTGTTGTTAAGAGGTGCATTTTACTTTCGATGCATGCTTAATCAGGAGAAAATATTGTTGTAGAGGGGAATAAAATATGGTAATGCTGGAAAACATAACTTTGCCATAAGATAAGAATTTTACTTCCTGCTAACATGTTTCTAGTTGTATATAGAAAATTGAACTTTACTCATGGCGGTAAGTTCTGATTGCAACACAATTGAGCTTGTAGGATTTTCTTTCTTTTAGTGTTATACAGTAACCTTTCAGGTTTTTTGGCTATCCATCTTATGCAGATTTGTATGTGCTTTTCAGGGATTGGGTATGTAGAAGCCAGAAAAATATATGAGATTCTCTTAAAGTCAACTCCAGAAAGCCGTAATATATTTGGCCGGCTTTCAGGTGCTGCTGTAAGATCCACAAAGACATTGTCATTATAATCTATACATCCTATATATATTTTTGTGTCTCATTGTGTGTATGTGCATATGTGTATGAGTGTAGTGTGTGTACTCTGGCTCACTCCTTGGGGAGGTTTGGTGGGCTTATGCTTGTGGCCTTTGAAATAAATTGTTTTGCTATTGTTGTGAGATATACTGAATTTGAACAGGGTTCTTGGGAGGCAATTGTGCGTGCTTTTGAGAAGGATTCAGTATTCCTGGGAGAGTCTGCTCAGCTAATGGTCCAAAACGTTAATTATGAAATGTAAGGGATGCTGTAATGAATGAAATAAGCATACAATGTTTAATTTTGAATTCTTTCACTCTTCTTATTGATGCTTTTGTTGCCATTTTATAGCCCTTATCAGAAGAAGCAGATTCAGAAGATTCAGCAGCAACTTACTGAACTGGAGCGCAAGGAGACTGATATCAAAAGAAATGCAACTCTTTCAGCATCTAAGTATGCAGAGGCTTGTCAGGATCTGGGTTTGCAGGTTATCTTTTAGTTGTCTTTTGTGGTAACTGCTAATTATCCTTTATAGTTTTTCTTTTCTAGAACTGACTCTCAAATGAAAATGGTGTGTGTTCCAGGGAGTAAATGTAAGGTCAGAGCTTTTAGAAACTGCAAAAAGTTCACTTCCAATTACATTTAGCAAAGTATTAGAAGTCTTGAATGGTGATTCTGTCTCACTGGCAATTGAGTTTTATTCAGCCTTCGTGAAGGATGCTCATACTGAGCACGATGTAAGTTGGGGAAGTTTTTTTTTTTTATATTGTGATATTTTTTGAGTATAACAATCCCAAAGCATGGTGAGCAACATTAGCTTGCATATGGCTGGGGGATGACAAAGTTATGCAACTTACTTTCTAGATATTATATAGTCTCTTCTTTATTTCGGAGCCTCCTCATCCTATTGTTGTACTAGTCAGCTTCTGTATCAATCTATATATATATTGTTTTTCTATCTCCCAAAAGAACTAAGAACCAGATTTGCCATTGAAATATTGTGGATATAATTAGTCTGCCAATCTTTGATTATTGCATGATTGTTACCTTATCATAGTTGTTCATTCTTATTGCAGAAAACTCCAGGGACCATATTAGCAAATTTAAGAGAAGTGCGTGAAATGCCTCCTTCTCTTACAATTGCTGTGCACTCTGAAGCTCTTGATTCTGTAACGACTGAACCATTACACAGGGAACCAAACCAAATAGTTGGAGAAACAGATTTTGCTGCTGATAGTATTGATTGGGATATTACCTTGGACAGTTCCCAGATTGACTGGGATATTGGCACCATAGAAGAAACTGAAGAAAATGGCAATGGACTTGGTCCTTATGAAATTGTCAATGCTAGTGATCTGCCAAATTCTTCCGAAAATGAAGGTATTGATTCTCAGCAGACCTCACTGGGAAAGGAGGAGTTTTCAGCTCCGGAAGTTGCTATATCGGAGATTTCCTGGAATATAAGCGTTGAGAATCCTGAAACAAATGTGGTTGAGGATGCTGGCTTTGCTGGTTTTCATGATCAAGCTCGGTCGGTCATTCCAAACACTTCATCTGAAGTGCAAGACAGTACCAAAGAGAGAAGTCCCCTTTTGGAGACAGAATATAGGAATAAGATTCTTGATGATCTATTTGAGGTGAATAAACTTCACACAATCCATTACTAGAACTGCTTGCAAGTCAAGTAATTGCTAGAATTTATTATTTATTTTTATCTTTTTCTTTTCTTTTTTTTTTGGGTGTGTTCTTCTTTGATTGTTTACTTTCTTTCACCAGGTTAAAGCATTTCTGAATCAACGCTTGACTGAATTGACGAATGAAGATACATTGTCATTACAACACCAAGTCCAGGCAGTTGCTCCATTTGTCCTGCAGCAGTACTCTTCAGGTTCAATTCGGGCAATGCTTTCTGATGTTTCTTTGGCTATTTCGCTGCTGACAAATAGGAAAACAAGGGACCTTATCATGATTCTCAACTCAAAAAGGTGATGGCTTTGTTTAAACAGTGTATATTGCCAATCTTCTTGCTATCTTGTTGCATCTATGGTGTGATTTTGTTGGAAGCAAGTTGCTCTTATTAATTTGGCTATTACTATACCCCTTACTGGATTATCTTTACAGTGCATGGCTTGCATTGTTGAGATGTCTGCTTCTAATTCATTTGAAAGTGGCTCTCTCAAACCCCCAATCCCCCCCCTCCTTCTCTCCTACATACCATTTAACACTCAAGTTGGTTCAGTAATTTGTTAATTTTTTGTTTTAGTCCTAATGATGCTTTGCTAGCAATACTTGAGTTCTGTCTCCATTTTGCTTGCATCTTACAGTTTTGAAGTTCTGTACTCCATTTGTCATGAATTTCTGCGAAGTTTTTTTGGATTTCTGTGTTTACCATGGATCTATTCCAATTTCAGATTTTTGGATAGACTTGTAAATACTTTGGAAGAAAAGAAGCAACATGAGATCAAGCTAAAAGAAGGATTGAAGGACTTGGCTGTTAGACGTATGGAACTCCAGAATGCATTATCTTCATCATGGCCAAAACAAGTGAGTTTTTCATTTTTTTCCTAATTGACTTGACAAAACAAGTGAGTTTATCATTTTTAATTTGTTTATTTCTCTCAAACATTTTGTGTGAGCAGTATATCATGACTAGAGAGTGTAAAATTTTGGGAAAAAATGGCAAGCTGGAAGCTTTTGGATTGGAAAATTTAAGTCTTTGATGCAGTTCTTGTTAATCTCCATCATCAACACCTTTTGACCATTCTGACAATTGAATTATGTCAATTTTTTCTCTAATTTGGCTGTGTTTTTGTTTTCCTTATATTAAGTGCGAATAATGTGTGTTCTTGTTTTGTTATATTCCTGCTAATGGATTGTCTGTTGAAATGTTACGCATTGCTTAGTGCTGTCCAACCTTCTTTTAGTTGATGGGTTTCTGATTGCATATATGATATTTGATCCTCTAAATGCAGGAAGTAGCTTTGGCGAAGACTCGAGAGTTAAAGAAACTTTGTGAAACTACACTTTCATCAATGTTTGAAGGAAGACCTGTTAATATTATTGGGGAGATAAACACATTGTTGAGTAGCAGTTTCAGTGTATGAATAGTAGTGAAACTTGTCTTAATTTGTTGAGTTTTTTCTTTTACAGGCTAAATACTGGTGAATATGGAAGTATAATCTGATTTTTGTGGAAACTAGTTAGTGGTCAGTGGATGTCCTTTACTTGCTAAACTGGAACTTGACCGTAGTTTTATGTTTTAGTATAGCAATAATTTAAGTTTTTATGGATCCCGGTTACTGCAGCTATTGTTTCTTAATTCCTTGCTTTATTAGTTTTAAATCCGAAATAAAAATACTGTTTTTATTTTTAACTTTAACAATGAATGAACGGAAGACTGAAAGCGAAAGAAATAGAACTTAATCTCACTTTTGGACTAATGCCTCAATGACAAAATCCTATTCTTATGACCTCCTCCTCTATGTTCTGCGGTAATGATTCCTCAAGTATTACAACTTTTACCATAACGATACTGTCTATAGATCAAATGGTTTCGTGGATTAGATTTTACTTGACTGTCTATTTACTTGGGGTAGAAGTTTTGTATAAATATATCGCCATGTTATTAAGTATTTGAATTTAAGTTCTTTGAAAGTAAGTATTGGATTTAAGTTCTTTTTATTTCAAAGAGATGGAATAGAATACCCGGTTGAAGTGTAATGATCATACGTACGTGAAACTCTATTATTTAATTGTCTGGCTATATACTTTGCAAGAATGTTAGGGTATCCATAAGGTTTTGCAATTTTTGTGATTGCAATGTTAAGTTTTCGGTTCACACAATTAAATTTTTTTTGTAAAGTCATTTGGAGTTTGTCGATTCTTTGCGGTCGATTTTCTAATTATAACTTTGGGTATCTCATAAAAATGATGATCTGGATAAGATCAATTTGTTTTTGAATCTCTATGTGTATTCTTTTGTACATTATTCTTAATACACTTTCTGATTTTTTGTGGAATTTTGAAACTTCAAACACAGGGCTGAAATTATTTTATTGGAACCTATGTTTATAAACTTGCTTGCACCTCACTATACAGAATGCTGTGGTTGAGGAGAAGAGAATTTTATTTTCTCTGTAATGAATGGAAAGGAAATGAAAAGAATAACAAGTGCTTTACCGGTAACATGCTTCAATTATGTTCCATCTGCTCGATATTTGAGAAGAATAGTTATGGTTGTCCTGTAAGGTTTTCATGATGGGAGTATTGGAATGTAAGCTCTACTTTTAAGAGTTTTTGGATTCACGAAGGGCAACATGATACGCTTTTTCAACCGGTGTAATAATGCACAGAGATGGTAACTTAAAGAACAACAAATGTTTGAGCAGGATATAGAGGATATTGTCACAGAATTTGTACAATTGACCCTTACTGCATACTCACGTAGGAACATTCAACTAAAATATGTTGCTGCTCCTATTTTACTTTCTCAATCGAAGTGTGGAGAATCGACACAAAACAAAAGAAGTGACGGCACAACATTAAACACCAGCCAAAATTGTGCTTGTGAATGATACCAATATACAGAAAATCCAAGGTTTCAAAATCAGTAGCAGCCAATATGCTAATGCTATCATTATCGATTGCATACGATATACTTGATTGCCAAAAGAATTGAACTGCCAAATCTTGTCAACAAGGAAGCACCAAATGCATTTGTGAATATCTTTGGAATGAAGTCAAATAGCAAAGGTCAAATCGAATAGTAGCTCAGCGATGGTGAGGCACAGAAGCGGGAGTTGTTCGAGCGGCCTGATAGATTGAAGGGATCAACTTCACTGTCTGCTGTGCTTAATACTTTGGCAGGCTTTTGTAGCAGAAGTAACAGTGACTCTACAACTTCAGACATTGTTGGACGGAATTCCCTCTCAGCCTGCATAAGTTCCAAATAGACAAACTTGACACCTAAGACCCAATATGATGTATCCTTACAACGCGCCATAAAACAAAACCAACTAGAAAACCAAAATTTTATCAGCCTTTTTTGGGCTTATTTTTCATATTGTGTTGAAGAAGTAGTGATATCCAATGCATGTGGTTTCAATGAGGATGATGCCTTAGTTGAACAGGATCGGCTGTGACATTGTTGTGTCAAAATTTAACAAGAATGGAATCAGCTGCTCATCGGTATGCTGTTAGATTTCATACATTATTCGAAGACTGAAGAAATCTAATGCATGTGGCTTGCACGACAAACCTGAACACAGAGCGAGACAATGTCAGCAAATCGAGAAATGCCCTGGGCAGGAATTGTTGGTTTAATGGCTGGATCAACCATCTCCGCCAGATAATCACTGTCATGAAGCCTGCTTGAAGCCCAACTCACCAGGAACTGCTGTCCAGTTCGTTTTGAACTGTTTTAGCAAAAGAATGAAAACCCAGTGAATACAGAGTGGATTGATAGAAACAAACTCAAAATTAGATGTCTTCACCTATCAAAAGGTCGCCTTCCTGTCAACAGCTCCAAAAGCAATACGCCAAAAGCATACACATCTCCCTTTAGGTTATCACCAGTCGGAACATTTTCAGGTGCAATGTAGCCTCTATCAGCGATAGCCATTTCGGAAGCCTATTCATAGTCATAGCCATAGCCATGGACAAGGAGTTGAAGCTGATCAGTAAATAAAGTTGCATTTCAACCTTGATTCTAAACTTGCAACTCACGTGAATTTGAGTTTTCAACATCACATTCAAAATCATTCACTGAAGAGCATGTGTTTCTGAATTTAGTCCCCAATTCTGGAAATGTGAAATGTACTCTATGATTGCACTGACAAACCAATTGTTAAACGTGTGTACCTTGAGTTTAACACTGTTGCTTGAGAGGGGTCTCAAGATAGCCAGGCCACAGTCACTAATGCGAGGCCTTAGATCTTCATCAAGTAAAATGTTGGAAGCCTTTAAGTTGCAATGAGCAACTGAAGGCACGCAGGAGGAATGCATGTAACTGGAAATTGTAGACACTGAATAAGGTGATGCATTTTTATGGAAAAAAACGAGGAGGAGGATAGGATAAGAAATGTTGAAGTACTGACTTAAGAGGAATCTAGTAAGGATGAATATTGAATAGTAATCTGTCTCGAGAGTCCTGAAGACAAATTACCAAGACAAGCATAAAGAACAATTATGAATTCTTACTTTATACCCCGAGCTACACCAAGAGCAATCCGAAGACGGAGAGCCCAAGATAGAGGTGTATTTCCTGGACTGCGCAAGGCGTCATCAAGAGAAAAATTCCTGACATACTCGTAGACAAGGAGATGCTGTCCATGCTCCATACAGTAGCCCAAGAGTGTTACAATGTTGGGATGCCTCAATCTGGACACATTTCGCACGAGATTCAAGAATCTTTCCTCTTCATTGAGAGATAATTCTACCATGCCAATATTCTTGACAGCCAAAATCTGAAAGGGGAAAAGAAAGGTTCAGCAAGATAAAGATAGATATTCCAATTGATTTTACAACTAACAGTTCAATTTTTTTACTTCTCCATCGGGCAACTCTGCTCTATAAACAGATCCGAGGGACCCCTGTCCAAGGAGGTTATCCTCGCTGAAGCTGTTTGTGGCTAATTGAAGCTCTGCCATGCTGTAGAGTTTTGCACTTATTGGGATCTTGGTGTTCTTAGAGAAGCTTCTTCTGGAGACTTCGAATGCTTTGGTACGAACGGGTGGTAAACGCCAGGGTCTAATTCCTGGAGGGGAGTTCACCAAAGATAGGTGTGGGCTACATTCAGCAGCTGTGGAAGAACACTCTGAAGAAAATAGCACAAGGGGAGGAACATAGAAAAACAGATCATTGGTTGTCTGACATAGAACCAGCATAGCAAGAAAAGCAGTTTCAAGTGCAATGATAAAATGCCTAAGCATCCGTCCATGAAACCAATAGAGTTTGAAATGTGCACCCAAAAAGGGCCAATAACAAACAAACACTCCATGACTGAGATAATACATGAGAAGTGAGCAGAAAAGGGCCTCAAGAAATTCTATATGCCCAAAAGGTTTAGTCCTCATCTAGACATTGGAAATAGAAAGGAAAATAACAATCAATACAATGCATTAAATGTATACAAGATCACAGATCACATAATGGAACTGGATTCTGAACAGTGTTGCTGTTCTAAGAAAGCAAATTGGGTAAACCATATGAGGACACTGAGACATGGTTTGAATTTAATGTCAGGTATCATGAATGTTTAACTTACCTCTGCTTGACATAGTTGAAAGAGAAAGCAGTGAATTTTGGCTATTCCTAATGCCCCTCAACCTACTTTGGCGAATATGAGATACAACAGCAAGTGCTGCAAAGGCTGCCAGAAGAGTGCCACTGCCGACCAGAATAGTTATTGTGCCTGCACCGATTCTTCTTTATGCCCTCTTATTTTCTTTGTGGGATAGGTTTCTATGGCGCTGGACTCTGCAGTTGGGGGACTAGTTATATTCTGCTCATCAGGCAAACTGTCAAGAGGATACTTCCAGGGTGGATAGTGATCTCCTTTGTGAAACTTATTACCACCAAACCTGAACACAAATGAAGACGCAAACCAGCATAATTAAGTGAAGTTTCAGCATAGAAACTTTAGCTGGGGATTATATCTTACCATAAATTGTTTATATTTTGAAATTCCTCTGGAATGACACCACTAAAATTGTTGTCCTCAATGTTCCTGAATAGAGAGAGTCAATTTAGAGATAAACACAGAAGAGAAAGGGGCCAGGCTGGGCTGTGTTATGGTGATTATGAAGGGCTGCTTAGAGCATTACATAAAAACACTCACAAGTCTGAGAGCGGGAGCTTAGCCAGATAAAGTACTGATCCAGTAAATGTATTTCCCTGCAAATACCTGCGATGACACCTAATTATTCATATCTGTACAAAAGAAAAAAAAAACAGGGATGCTTGGGTAAGGAATTAACTACGAGAGACTCACAATCTTGAAAGATTTGTCAAAGATCCAAAAGAACTAGGTAGATCCCCGGTGAAGTTATTGTATGACAAGTCCCTGGCAGAAGAGGTTCATATGTTAAACAACGGTAATAAGTTAATCTGCAACTTTACGTCCTCAGTTCCATTCTCGGGTAGTTTGAACCTAAAATACGTCAATCTAATGATATTTAGACTAAAGTGGCTTGATGTTTATTGCAATAATGTACTCATCCTTGGAAGTGAAAAATACGTGGCAATTGCTGCTAACATGCTAAAATTGCTAATGGTTCATAAAAGCATTTTCCAATCATGAATCTTCTATAATCTGATCAAAGTTCCAATTTTTTCCATTCTTTTGAGTGACAAGGACCATAATCTCAAGTAAAGCTCATAGAAATTTTAGTTCTGAAGCTGAAATTAGCATTCTGAGGCCTAAATTTCTCGGGGTGAAGCCAATGCAAAGTACATAAGTAATAGCCACTGGTAGGTACAAGTCAAATGCATATGATTACTAAATCAAAGTTCATTACCAGCCGTGTAGTTGTGCATAGTACATTTTAATCCACTGACTGAAAAATAAAATATTCTACATTTAAATGTCTTTTCACAGCATTCTATGACTTTAAGAAGAAAATGTGAGTTAATGATCATACATCTCTCTCAGATTCTCCAGGCCACCAAAGAAATCTCCCAATACTCCTGATAATTCATTGTGGCTCAGATTCCTGTAAATATTAAAATTATTACTCAGTGACAACACAGAAAATTCACTGAGCAAGACATCAAAGGATGTGTTGCTTACAGATGCCGCAGATTTTTCATGTACGCCAAAGAGAACGGAATGCTTTGGCTGAGGTTGTTGCTTGCCAAATTTCTGCATCAGCCAAAAACAAGAAGGAAACAGTTAATTTGACTTCAGAGTTTGAAGTGATATTGCAATATGATTCACCGGCAAAGAAGAAAATCTTACAGGTGAGTGGCATTAATCGGTAAACCCAGGGGGATCTCTCCCTGAATCTTATTGGAGCTTAAGTCCCTGATAAAAGAAAGCATAAAGGATATCTAAGGAATTTCCTACATGTACTCGAAGACAATCAAACAGAATTGAAGAAATTAGCATACAGTTGCTTCAAGTTCTGCAAGTTGAAGAGATCAATCCCAAGATTACCAGTAAGCTCTAATCCAGGAAGTTTACTGCAAAAGTGGAATAGAAGTTAATGTAAGATTTTTTTTCTCATATTGCACAGTTAGTAGGTTAATTTAAGTTATTTGATTGAGAATATCAATAGATACATGAAGATCACTGATGATCCGAAGCATGAAACTCCCATCCATAAATCGTCACAAGGGTCACCGCCTTCTGACCTCCACCCCTTCAACTGTGATGGCCTATTCAGCGCATTGTACAAAGATCGAAGTACTTGAACTGCAAAGTGCAAAGTTATCACAAGCCCATCAGTTGTTAACAAATCACGTAATCAACAACTTCTCTAACATCAAGAAATAGAATCTTTTTTCCATGCCAAATTAAACAGTGGAATCACAATAAAAAAATTGATATTTACCTCATCAAATTATAAGATCAAAGCCATACTGACTCAAGAAACCTCCACAAATATTATCATAATTGAACATTTGACGACCGAAAAATTGCAAAAGCATTGAGAAAATAACAATCTTTTGATTGAGCCCAGAAGAATCAAGAAAGAGTAGATCAAATTTATGCAGAGTACCATCAAGGTCGTCAGTGCGGGCCGAAACTTTGAAGAACCAAATCGCTGAGAATAATACCACAATGAAACAAAAAACTACCCAATGCTTGGCCATTATTCCTGTAAAAATCCAAGGCGACGAAACATTAAAATTCACATGAAGAAACCCTTGAAAAACCAGAGTCAACCATCAGAAAACACACTCGAAGAAAGATGAGCAAAATGAGAAACTAACGTTCTTAACGTCACAAAGTAACCATGACATGAACAAGCGCATTTCACAAAAATCACGAAAGATTCAAGAAAACAAAAACCATTACTCTTTAGTAAGAAATTTTCAACATTAAAATACAGCAAGAAGAGCCTGAAGAAAAAACACAGCATATGTATATCATCAGATCAACCAATTATAGTAAAGAAAAGCAAATTGGAGAACCCACCACAACTAAGGCAAAGAGACGTTAATATACATCATGTATCAAACAAGGACGTAAAAAACTCAAGAAATGATCCAATACCAACATGATTTTAATTTTCTAAGTTAGAAACCTTTAACTAAAATGAAGCATATAACAATCTCTTGAATACTCGTAAGTCGTAACCAATATTCTTCAAGAAATATAGAAAAGCAGAGTTCTTTGAAAGATTTACAGAAAAATTTAGGGCGAAATCCATATTACCTCTTGCACTGCGAGTATGTGTGTGGTGAGAGGGATGAAAAGAGAGTGGGAAGGAGTCAGTGTGTGTGTTGTTGTCATTGTCGTCGTTAGAGAGCGAGGTGATTTTCAGGTGTGTTTTGGAGGGAAAGTCAGTTGTATGGCGGTTAAATCAGTTATGAACTCGGGTTCAATTGGGCCTTTAAGTATCTCGAGCCCAAGCCCACGATGACAAGAGCCTTTTTGCAACTATGCGTCCCCCCAAAACAAAAACGTCGTCGTATTAGTACACGTTTGGTAGATTTAAATTGCAAAATTGAATTGTTTCTCTCTCACACAGTCACACAGTGAGAGAGAGGACGGGGAAGGAGGCACGAAAAATGGGAGAAAGAGAAGAAGAAGATTACATGGGAGACCTGTCTCAGTTCATACGCCCAGACCCAGCAGCGAATTCGGTTCATAGTCATCGCCCTCGTAATTCTTCCTCTGAAACGCCGGTCAGTTCCACTCGCAATTATTGTGGGTTTGTCTGTTTCTTTCAATGCTAATGCGTCTGCATTTTTTTATTCTTTCTTTGGAAGCTGGATTAGTTATTTGTTCATATTTAGTTATGTATCCTTTTTTCATTTTAATGTTGTCAGTTTTTAGAGAACCATTAATGTTAGTAAAGTATTGGAACTATGATTTGATGAAGGGGGAAGTTAGAACTAGGGAAATTCTTTTCCCCCATTGCACCGTTTTATTTTGCAACTCATGCTTAATCAAGGAGTACGCGAATCTCATAAAGTTTTACTAGTGATCTTTTCTAAAATAGTGCCAAATTTTGCTTGTGATTTTTTTTTTCTTTAAAGGTTCATTGGATTATGCTTTGTTTTGCATATTTCAAAAACTATTACATAATTTGTTAGTTTGGTTGTACTAATAACAGGTTTGTGACAGTAGAACTGGTTTTCCGAGTTCTTCGAATAAAAAAGCCAAGACTTTGAACTGGCAAGAGCAGAGGAAGGTCAAAAGAGAGCAGAAGCAAATTGAAGAAGACCAACAAACAATAGAAAATGTGGAAAAAGCAATTCCACAATCCAACATTGGGTTTAAGATATTGAAACAAATGGGATACACCCCTGGTTCAGCTTTAGGCAAGGATGGATCCGGTCAGGCTGAGCCCGTGAGGCTGGAGATCAGGAGGAGCCGGGCAGGGATTGGGAAAGTGGATCCCAGTTTAGAGAAGATGAGGAGGGAGAGAGAAAAGGTTGAGAGGGAAATAATAAATCAAGAGGAGTTGATGGCTGATTTTGGGTATCGTCAAAAAGAGCGGTGGAAGGGAAGAAGGATTCTGATGAATTTTCAGAAGGCAGAAGCAGTATTGGCCCAGTTGGAGAATAGGGAAGTTGAGGATGTTGAGAAGAAGGAAGACGAGGATGGAGAAAAGGAAGAAGAAGAGGAAAAAGAAATTACAGAGGAGGTACTAATTTTTTAGTTGTTTTTGCATAGTGCTATGCCATTGTTAATCTTTGAGTTCTTATTTTCAGTTTTGTTAACAAGTAAGTACATTTTTTCATTGATATGTTTCTCATGGAATTAAATAGTTAGACAATGTGTTGCGTTGACTAGTTTTTTGCTTCTGCAAATGTTGTTTGGTTGGGAAAAAAGATTTCTATGATGTTTTTGTGGATTTCTATCAAGTGATTTTGTAATTATCACTAGCTTGTATCTAAGATGAAGAAATATGAATAAAATGAATCTGGGTTGAAATTTGAACTAGCTCTTCCTGTAAATGACTAAGTTCTTCTTTCTTTCTTTTATTTTTTTCTCCCACTTTCTTTTTTATTTTTCTTTCTGAAAATTATTTTAAGGGTCTGTTATGGTGTTTCAGATCTAGTATTGTTCATGGTAATCTAGAAAGAAGTGTTTGCATTTCTTTTCTCAGACCATCTGATTTGTTTGCTTTGGGGGGGTGGGTGAGGGGCTTGGTATATGCATAATTTTTCTGCCAGTCTTCAAGTATTGTTCTTACTGCAATTGTGTGACTGCACTTGTAAATAATTAAAGGTTGATGAAATTGCTATGTTGTGGTGCAGGATTTGCGTGCCATATTGATGAAACTGAGAGATGAGCACCATTACTGTCTGTTTTGTGGTTGTCAGGTGTGTATGTCAGTGTTTAGCATTATTCAGCTGATTAAGTGCTTGTTAGGGTTTAGAGGAGAAATTAATCTTAGATTGTATAAGCATTGTATCTCATAATGCATTTTGCAGCTCCTTCCGCTGAACTGGAAAGAAGATGAAATTTGACTAGTTATAGTCGTAAATTTAGCAGTTGAGAAGTACCCATCTTGATTATCTATAGTGTTATTGACCTTTTTTTTTCGGCTGAAAGATTTTTTATTTACTGTCCTGTACTTTTCCAGTATGAATCAAAGGACACACTCTTGTCTAGTTGCCCTGGTATAGATGAAGATGACCATTAGTGCAATGTCCAATTTGGCATGAGAATGTGAGATCAGCACCAGCAACTTCTTACTATGCTCATACGGCTACCAGAAACTTACTATGCTCATACCCCAGCCTGATGGACTTTGATTTGGTTCTGAGTCTTCTGACTTCTGGTTCAAGTTGCTGATGGATTTTTTGAAGGCATCAAATTACTGCTTGGAGGGGTGTTTCAATCAGGATCTCTTAACTTTAGTTAATTTTTTAAGATGCTGGGAGACACTTTATATAAGCCAGATTGCCAAGGCGGATTATAGGGGCTCATGAAAATATTCATTTCTGATACCTTACTCCACGAATGGGGCAAATTTTATGTACCAGAAAACTATAATGATTATCGCTTTGTCTGTTTCTCGTTTTTGAACTTAGGACCACATTGTAATAGTGAAAGAGTTGCTAATGTGTATTAACCTTTTTGCGAAACCTCCTATTTGGCATATACTTGATGTACCACAACAACAGTCCTCGGAAGGTCCTCAAAATCCTGTTTCAGGCTCAGCATACTGTTTGTATGGTTTCAATCTGTCTTTTGCAGCCCTTTGATGGTACTGTGTACCCAAATATTGATTAGTGGGAAATGCAGAAAAATAAGCAATGCTCACAATGCATCATATTATTGGTGATTTCTCCATTGACTACAAAATGAACAGGACTGGTGGTGATTTCACATCATCCGGAAGGCATCAATTTAGTAAGAGAGGTTAATCAGCTCTAGTAACCATGATACAGCGTAAATTTATGTTGTAATGGCGAGTTCTTATTTAATTGTAACATGCCTTCTCCAGAAATCCATGAGGACTTGTCCACTATTGCAGATCTTCATTTCTGCTGACCTTAAGTTTATTGTAAACACTTCCTATGAGGGCAGTCAACAAATCAATAAAGAAACATAATTTATTATTCCAAGTCTTGGAACGCACAGCATAAAGATCAGACTCCACAATTGCCAATAGTAGGCAAGATGACAGTCAAGAAGAAACTCAACATTCAACATGACATAATTGCCAGATAGCAGATGAGTTCACAGACGAGAAGAAACTTAACATAGACATAGACTTGGCTTATTTAGCACATAAGTCTTAACATAAGACTTCAGAACCATCAAAAAGGAAAACACAGTCAAAGTGACCAGTGCATGTTCTGAACAGGCGATTCATAACCCCGAGAATGCTCCAGTCCAAGGCATTCTCTTCCATTTTGTTGAGACGCATCAATATCACAAGAATACTGACTACTGGCAGCCTGTGAAAGCTGATGTAGACCCAGATCAGGAGGAATCCCATGCGAACTTCTATTATGTTCACAGCCCTTAAAACCCCAAAGGGAGCTTGCGAAGTAGCTGTTGGCCTCACCATGGGAACCACATGGTCGAACTATGGGCGTCCCATTGGCATTAAGTAATCCATTTACCCCAAGACTTGAGGATTGGCTCCTTGAGTCCCAGGATTGAGTTGACAGAAGAGAGAGAGCACGACTGGAGTCCGAGACTCCAGCAAAACATTCTCTGGAAGGAATACCGGGAGCTACATAAGTGCTCCTAGCTGCTGAACGCTGCAGCAGAAGCTCAGGAAGACTTTCATGGTTGTTCTGCCATGCGTGTGGAAGAGATTTTCCTGTAGCAGTAGGTTGATTGCTTGCTGCTTGCTCGGATGTTCTAGCATTTGGCCATGAATCCCTCCCGCTGGGGTATGAGGAAAAGTCCATCAAGAAGCTTCCAGCTCTGCTATTGCTTTCTGTAAATAGGTGCACCATATATTTCATTTTTATTTTAGCGGAAAACACTGTAATTGCCAAACAAATAGATAAGTGTTACATGGAACTAATGAAACAAAAAAGTCAAACAAATCAATAAGAATCTAACCAAACACAGATGAAGACCGACTTCCATAGCGAGTTGACAACAGAGATCCAGGTTGTGGCTTCCTCCTCCTCTCATTATGCCCTGCCAGACGTCTGCGGCAACTTCGCTTTCCTTGGTCAAATTCAGGCAATTGATGGAACCTGGAATTAGACTATCGAACTAGTTATCAATTAGGTGAAGGACTACAAGCTCTGGGATGCATTTGGAGCTGATTACTCAAGTTTACACTCATTGTGTCCCCATTGACATAACCCTGAAGCATTTGGATGCTCCTAGGTTAGAAAAGCAAGACTTGCCTGTATTGATGGATTACCAGAATACGTGAAGCACCACCAATTTGCATTTGACCGTGGTTCTTTAAGTGATTTTTTTTTCATATAATTATTTGAATTACCACTTGATTGTAACCAATTGCAGACCAGCCCAATGCCATCATCAGAACTGTTCTATGAACTGATGTTATTCTACTCCAGAAAACCAGTCTAGCCCAAACAAACTGGATTATGATTTCAAGACAAAGTGGGGTCAAACTCAAATCTTCCTATTTAATAGAAATAGAAGACTTGAACTAACTGTCCTCAAGGCTAGCAATAAACATCTGGAGTTTCCTTGGATTTTCTCTTTCTTGAGGCTACTATTCATTGGCTTCATTGACTCCTCTTTAATTTTTCAAGTAACACTATGTAGTAACGCAATGAGCTAAGCTGTATTTGGCCACCCCAGGAGCAACCACTCATCGCCATTTTGGGGATAGTTGAAAGAACTCATTATGTGCCAGTAAGTAATAACATGGTAAAGATTAAATGGCTTAGACTAGGTACAATATGAGAACCAAAAATTTTCTGCCGCAAAAGATAAAAATTTGCATGGTAGAAAACTTGCATTACTTTTTGTTGGCAAGAAAATTGATTCTTAACAACACCCTGGTCCCATTTCGAGAGCTTTAATGAAAAATTTATGAATAGCACAAATATCTTTATTGTGCCACATGTAAAAACTTCTATTAAGGGAAACTACACTTATGGTAGTACATGTTAGTTGGGAATTTACAGTTCAATTATGACTTTAAATTTTGGTAGTTGTTTGATGATAAGATTGGTAGAAAAGTAATCATAATACTCTTATATGCCAGAATTAACCACAAAAAAAAAAAAGCCATCAATGCGAGACAGACGCTCTCACAAGTGCGTTTCAACAAATTCAACATGAAGAACTGGTAGCATGTAATAGTAAACACGTTTCTTCAGCTATAAGAATTAACCTATATTATTGTTCCTTTTTCTTCTTACATGCAAGCAAGCACAAGAAAAATCAGTATAATTGTTCAAGTAATGCGCTTAGCTTCATTAAGTATCCTGCAGCTCACGAGATATTCTCACAAGACAAACTTCAATATCTGTTTTATGACCCACATCTTACTCTTCCCAATAACCACCAACCATAAAAATGTAGCAAGGCAACAGAGCAATGCAGGAACTTCACATTTTTCTAATGACATTCAAAATTGTGTTTTGAATCTTTAAACTGAACATATCACCAGTATGACTATTTGAACTCGTCATACTGATTCTGTTCGACATGTGTCTTTATACCCAACAAAAAGGAAACCTTGCTAATAGAATGAATTATTCAATTGACACCATAAAGATGAAAATATGCTGCTAGTTTTCTTGCTGAAAAGGAATAATAAGCCAAGCATCAAAGGAGAGATGCATAATAACTGGACAAACTGCCCTTTTCCACTCTGTTTGAACAAGAATACTGGAGCCTAAATGACAAAAGCCAACATTTATATCGCGCAGTCTTGAGAAGCCAGCTATCAACACACATCATTTATTATTGAGCATCACCCTAACAGGCCAATCAAACTCATTAACTTTAAAACAGACGGCAATTATTTCCTTTTGCTGCCAATATTCAGACCCCCACTTTTTTCTCGCTGTCAATTTCGTGTGTCCTCAAAAGATCATGATATTCTACTTATTTTATGGCCAAAGTGCCCTACAATAACACTAATACTAAAATGCTTGATGGTGGCATAACAATCGCGACATATATAAAAGCAACCGGACACTTATCCAGGTAGTCCATAGGATGCAAGATTTCATCAGCCAAACCTTCTGTAATGATGCCACTCATCAGAGTATTGGCATTCAACGATGCTAACACATTCTGAAGTTTAAAAACACCGCTAAATTATCTGTCACAACTCTTATTCAAGAGAAGAGAGAGCCACGTAGAAGCACTGAGCAGTATAAGAGACCTCAAAGTTTTGGAGAGCCACGTAGAAGCACTGAGCAGTTTACAAGACCTCACAGTTTTAGTTAACTAAAAGAGGTCAAAAAAGGAGACATTTTGCCTTTGGCTTTAAGAAGGTGGGCTGGAAGAGAGAGAAACAAAAACAGGTGGACTAACATCAGCATCCCACCAAATTAAGCAAGATACAAACAATAACCAATTCACACATCCAATTCATTTGACTTCGGTACAATTAATTAGCAAAACGCCCAATCATAATCATATCCACCCAACCTAGACCATTGAGCTAACAGTCAAAAATCTCAACAGGCTGGCAGAAACAAATTCTAAATGCAATCATAATCACTGAATAATTAACTCCATACATATAGTACCACAAAGTATCCACTTAAAAAGAGTAATGGACAAGCACTAATTAAGAAACAAAACAATAACTGACCTGCTACACTGCTGGCAAAACCTCTGTTGAAGGCCCGAAACAATGACCTGAGGAGACTTGGAATGAGTACCACATACTTTGTGCCTTGAATAGTAAGGTTTAGCATCACTCAGATCTATCTTGCACCCTTCAACTTGACATCTAGGCGGCTGACCTCCACCTGGGACCACCCCACTTCTTCCCTTCTTAGCCGGAGCCGGTGGCGGCTTCCCGGACTCCTCCGCCTTCGACCCACCACTTTGTTTACCCTTCCCTCCGCCACCAGCAGCCTCAAAGTAAATTTTCTGGCCAAACTTCAACCCATTGAGCGAGTCAGATGTGCCTGAAGTAGAAGAGCCTGAACCCACTTCCATTTTTGCTCCCTATAACCCATTCACGACTTATTATTCCATTTTCAATACTTGGTCAATTCAAGAAGTGAAAAAGATTGTTACTTTATACCAATGATTGGTCTACCTATATAGGAGGAGGGGATATTCCGGAGCGCAGGTGGCAAGCGATGGTGGTGGTGGCGATGGTGGAGAGTAACAGTGTAGCACTACAATTTGAGTAGTAGTACAGGTAGTTTAATAATTTATTCAGCTGAAGGGGCAGAATTGAGGCAAAAAGCAGACAAGACAGGTGAGGGTACTTGGGGCCCAAAACGCCAGCTTGGGAGTTGTGCAAAAATTCTGAAACTCTGAAGTAAGGGACTGTGACTCTGTGAGGAGAGAAAAAATAAAAATAAAAATAATGGAGGAGATTGTGTCGAGTGTGCTTTTACCATTACAAAATGAAATCTCAGAAATACATGCACCTCTAGACATCCATAAATATATTCCCACAATCCCCCCTTTGAGGCTTATTTTTTCTTCTCGTTGAAACTTACTTCTGTTTCATGCATTGAAAGAGCTTTGTTGATTGATTCCGTACATGTTTTTTGGGCTCAGCAATTATTGTTTTGCTGTAAAAGAAAAAAAAACTGTACTTGATTGAGAGCATGGCATATTCAAGCTGTAGATGTTGCGTAATGAATTTAAAGAGTTGTTTAAAAATGACAGCTGAGTTAGTGGCCGCAAAAGCGAGGCGTTGTAAAGCTGCTGTGGAGGGTAGCTCCAGCAAGAAAAGTACTCAAAAACTCACTCCTCCCTTTATGCTTGTCTCTCTCTCAACTTGTTCAATAACCAAATCTGTGCAGTACTTGACCACAAATTTCTTGCACAGTTCAAAAATCATTCCAGTTAGTAATCAAAGCGGTAACAGTATCAAAGTGTCTTGCTACTCCAATTCTGTTGTTAAATTAGGGGCTGCGCATAGAATGTCATTTTCTTTTGCATCTCATATTCATGCAAAAAAAATTACTCACTGACTATTTGCTAATATGTTTGGATTATGTTTCACTTCACTTTTCTCAAATAAAAACAAAACATTCAAATACTTTTTCACTTCAAAATTTAAAATTTCTCCTATTCACATAATTTTAAACAAAAATTCCTTTATATATATATATATATATATATATATATGTACATGGGGTTGATATCTACTCGGAATGTCAAAAAAGTTAGTGACGGACCAGTAACTTAAATATTTTAATAGTCTTTTAAAATGATTTCACAATCTAATGCATATCTTATCTCTCAATTGCTATTTCAAAAAATATCAAAACATGTCCCTTTAAATGCCAGACTTATACGTTTCTTGTCTTTTGTATCAAAATAATATAATTAAGCATTTTTATTGCTTTTTAATATATTATCGTTAAAATTTTTCGTCACACCTTCTTTATAACGTGTCTTAATATTTTCACACATTAGTCGCATTAACATGTTAATCACACCAATCGTTTTGAAACATTGTCCCTTTCCATGCGAGCCCTCTATGTTTCACGTCTTTTGTTTCGAAACAGTTTAATTAAGTTTTTTTATTGCTTTTTAATATATTATCGTTAAAACTTTTTGTAACATTTTTTTTTATAAGTTAATGGCACTAACATGTCAATCACACCAACCTTACTCAGGATAAGGCTTTAAGCTTTAGCAAAGTTTTGCCATTGTTCTCACAAAGCCAGTCATGTCATTGTCTTGTCCAAGTTAGCAACAATGGCCTTTTCTTTTGTCTCCTTTGGGGCCTCAAATTGAGTCAGTCTCGAGTTTAGGCTCCATTTTGACAACTGATTTCAAGTTCTAAAATTGGTATAATAATGCACTCTTTAAATGGACCGGTGTCCATCTATGAAAGGAAAAAAAATATGCCATTATTCATGAATATAATAAGGAGGTTCATGTTGCCATGCAAATTGAGCTTAGTTTCTGCTTCACCTCACGGTTGTCAAAATTCACATCAAATGGACATGCATTTTCTTATCCAGCTTGAAAAAACGCAAAAAAGAAATTGCTCATAATATAGTATAAGTTTTCACCCTACCCAAGGAAATTGGAGATTCAAATTTCAAATCAAACCTCAAAAACAAAACAAAAAAATGGACTTGAAGCCACCACAACTAGTCCAAGGAGGGTAAGTTTGTCGGTACAGTACAACTCTGAAATTCAGACTTCCTATATTAGGAAATCTTGAAGTTAATTAAGAAGAAGAACACCATCGTAATCAAACTTTACATATCAATAAATTAATGCTTGCTTTTTATCTTTTTCAAATAATTGAAAGGTGTCCAATTTGGAGTTTTTAAGTCTCAACTCAACTTTTCTCTTAATTTGTACTGTAAACGAACCGAATATAAATGAACGAACCTCGTTCAATAACTATTCGTTTATTTTTTTAAACTATCTGTGTTTATTTTTATTCGTTTATTGGTGTTCAATAAGTGTTCGTAAACATATTCATTAATACATTAAACGAACATGCTCATGAACAGTTCGTTAATACATTTGCGAACGAGTAAACGAACACGTTTGTAAATATTAAACGAACACGTTCGTAAACATTAAACGAACACGTTCGCAAACATTAAACAAACATATTCACTAATATTTAAATAAACAATATTATTATATATTTTTTCACATATTATATTAATATCATTTTTTAATATAAAAAATTTTAAACTCAAAATAAGAGAGCAAAGCCTACCACACACTTATTTATAAATAATAAACAAAAAATATTATTATATATATATTAATTATTTGTATTATTATTTTAATATAAACGAACAATAAAGGAACTTTAATCGAACGTTAACTGAACTTTAAACGAATAATAATCGAATCAAACACATGTTTGTTCGTGTTCGTATTCGTTTATTAAACGAACGATAAAATGTGTTTGTTTATTGTTCGTTTACCTTAACAAACGAACATAAATAAATGTTCACGAACTTGTTCACCGAACGTATTAGTTCGTTTACACCCTTTATATAGTTATACATAAAAGAAAATATTACATGAAATTGTAATATTGCGTAAAATAGTGTGACATGAATATTTTGTAGCTAAAAGAGTAATTTTCTTGGAATAAAAATATGCACAAATTAAATGGCCATATATATATATATATTTAATTTTAATTAATTTGCTACGCAAAAATTATGGATGCAACAAATTTACGTAATATATAACCCATATATAAATGTCTCCTGGGGTCTACAACCTTTAAAATGTCAGCACAAATGCCATCAGTACTAAATATGATTATTTTGTTTCTCTTTCGAAATTGTTTTGGGTTTCCTTCCGTGCAAATAAAATAGACATCTCATGATTGAGACTCAATCATTTTGTGCCGAAAAACTGTACATGTCGCAGTACTTAATCAGTAGTATTAGAGATTGTATAAAATCTCATCTTATTTTAATTGTATTTTTATTTTATCTCAAAAATATAAAAATACAAAATGAGATAATGAACGACCTAAACTCTAAATTCTAGAACAAAAATTAAGTTAGTTCCTAATATTTGCGTGAGACCATCAAATTAATACTCCCTTGTTTTGTGTGTTTGGCTTGTTGGGACAGTCATTGCAACCATCTATTTTGGAGAAAATTAAAAGTTCACAAATTGGCAGTAAATTTTTCTCTTTTGTTTATCTCTATAATTACTTCTAAACTGTTTAGGGAAAGCAACTTGCTCTGGATAAACAACTTCATCTTCATGTATTTAAAAAAATCACTGCACGAGTTTTCAAATTTTGCTTTGATTGAATTGTTATTGTATACAGATTACGTTTCAAAATATTTTATTGCACTTTTTGATCTATGAGTAAATAATTATGAAATAAAAAATATATTAAAAAATATAAAAATTATGTTGAAAAGTACAACAACACGTTTTGAAATACAGTTTAAACACAAATTTCAAAGAGGTTGCAATTCTAACTGTACTAATTAAATTACAAACAAAGAATTCTTTCAATTGGAAACTTAATTATAAAGGTCACTCTTTCAATTCCTCATGGACGTAGAAATATAGGAATCGAGATTATATAAATTATGCAAAAATGTTGGACAATGATTTACAAATTCAAGAGGTAAACTTATATTTGGAAACTTATAAACTTTTCATTAGAAACTTGTAAGGCCCCTATTTTAGAAATAGTTACATTTCATTTTCCGTTTTTATATTTACGAGATAAATGTTTTTTAGAAATGAAAAAAATTACTTTAAAAATGCAACAATACAAAATCGAATATGAAACTATTAAAACCCTTATTATACTAAAAAAAAAATTACTTAACACGACTTATGTTGACTATAATGAGATTTCACAATATAAAGTAGACAATAAAAATAATCAGTGAGGATATATAAAGTTATAAACCACTAATTAGAGAAATTCCACAATTTAAAGTTTTTTTTTTATAATCATTTTAGCATTTCAAAGCTTTTTTCTCTTCGTTTTTTTAGCGTTAAACTCTCTTTACTAATTGCAATGAACCATGCAAATTAATGCCACGATATTTTAATTTAGTTATACTTTAATTGAGTCGAGTTGATTTTTTTTTTAAATAATTAACAACATTTAATATATGTGTGTGTCTACGTGACATGATTACAACGATTTTATTATAACATATTTATTGTAATCACATTAAAATCTGATAAATAATTGTTGCTTCCTCTATTTTCAATATATATATATTTCCAAAATTTTTCTTTGTTCTCAAAAAGTAGTTTGTTTTTTGATAAAATTATTATATTATTTTTACTATTAATAAATATATATAATCGGCACTAAAAAAAGTAACAATTCCAATAAAAAAATTGAGAAATTAATAATATATTAAAGATATTATACTTAATAAAAAAAATATTAACTTAAATATGAATTTTGTTTTTTTAAACGAATGAAGTACACAATAATATCTCACTATAATTTTATTAGTATGAAACATTCGTCAATAGATGGAACCCACATTTTTTTAATTGTAGGAACAAAGTTTAAAAACCCAAGCAACATCTTGGGTTCTTATTTAAATGGGAAGAAATGTTTCAACCATACAAGTATCATTTTTCTATGCAATTAATGGCAGTTTGACGGGACCATATATTTGGGGTTAGTCACAACCCAACATATTATATGCAACACACTAAAAAGTGTGGTTATAGTTTAATCCAATGTCCTCTCGTCTCTCCATCACACCCTCCCCCCACGGCCCAATACCCCCCCCCCCCATGTTATATATTAAATCCATGCACTATTTCACAAGATATTTTTTTTAATCAATGCATTTCATTACAAATATATTGTATCTTGTATGAAATGAAATGAGATTTTTACAATAAAAACGTACATATATTGAAGAGGGAGATCAACATAAAAAGAATTGATTACGTTTGTTTTTTTTTTTTTTATAATGTTATAACATGAGTAATGATATTTATAGTAATTGAATTAATATTTACGTGATGTAGTAATATCAAATGATTAAAGTGTTCATTATTTAATAGTTTTTACTACATAAATATTACGTTATTCATTGAAGTATTTTATAAAAAATTTCATTATACATATCATAATATATATTGGATTTGCTTTGCTTTAACTATTAAAGATTATATTTGATGTTTTGGATTTTTAATACAATGCATATAAGATTTTTGTAAATAATAAATTATTACTACTTCATTTTCATATGTGGATTCAGTATGATGTTAACTCCAAATCCGGGAATTTTTTTTCTTTTTAAACATGAAATTAATATCTTTATTATAGTCCCTTTTAAAGCGAACCATTCAAATTTAATTACTACTTGTAGTTACTTATTTCGTAGATCCATCTTACGCAAATGACTCAGGATAAGTGAAAGTTTATAATAAATATATTAATGATTTTTGTAGTGAAAATTATTAATGAATTTTTACTGTTATTGGGTGAGTAGTCATGTTATGAAAGAATATTCGATAATTAAAATGATTGTTGTTTAGTATTATTTATTATATAAATGCCACAACTAGTTAATAAGTAATATCACTAAAAAAATTTATTATATGTATAATCAGTTTCATAAATATATACTATATTTTCTCAAATTGTAATTTCTAGCACAACAATAATACTACGCTTTATAAAGCAACATTATTTCGAAGTATGGTATATCATTAGTACATTATAAATGGGATAAAAGATAGAATCAACTAACATAAGAATTATGACCAAGTAAAAAGTGATCTTACACCAACAAATACGTGTTCCCATTTTTGTGTGGTTCATAAGTAGGATATGGAAGTTGATGGTTTACACGAACGATGGGTTTGGCAAATATGTATGTAGAAAGAGGGGCACAAAGGAGACCTAAATATTGAGATTCCACTTTGCCTTTTTTAACAATGGACGTTTCGATGGCAATGGCTGAAGTGCTGAACCAAGAGCATCATACCTCCTTTATTGCACATCATAGACAAGACCCCAAAAATAATTTTGGCATGGTCCCAATATGTTGGGGAGGGGGAGTGGATAAGGGAGACTGGAGAGGACATTGCCAAACAGGCTTTTCAAAACAAAGTTCAGTCTGCCAGTTTTATTTTGTGTACTCATTTCAAGATCTATGTATGATCCATTGCATGTGGGATTCACTGATCTAACGCTGTTGAACAACTTTTACACACAAGTACTTTCCTCCACTGTCCACTCCATATCCACATTTCTAAACCTGTGCAGAAAATCGTCCCCATATCTATCCATATCTGATGATAGGTTCGCTCACCCTAACCATCATTTGTTTCTATTTTTTGTCAACTACACTTTTCCATAGCCATACAATTTGCCATATACTCATGGACGTGCATAAATGTATGAGTGACTTGTTTTTAGTAAGAGATAGATATTACAATATGCAAATTTAAGTGAATGATTCACATTGGTACTTCAGTACATTTTACCGTCCGACTCAGAATAAATACATTTTAATTTTGAGATTCAAACTGAATATGCTTTACTTCTAAGAAAATGTCAAAGGATTATAAGTACAAAATAAGTACTTGTACTTGAAAATGACACAAGGGATTAGATATGAAATATTTAAGGACGTGAGATAATTCTTTTTCAAAAACGGAACAAAATAACCCTCATAATATGAAGTGAAACTTTCACGATATAATTTTTGTATATAAATCACCAAAAGAAAGGGAAATGAGAAAATGAGACGAACGTAGACTCCAACCTTCTTCACTAGCACAGGAAATGCCCTTATGGACAGTGGGCAGGAATATACTCTCACATATTATAAGGGAGTACTTTGAAAATCAAGAAAATATGTTATACATTCGTTACACCATATAAGATTATACAATTATATACCATTAGTGAAAATAATCTATAAATTAGGGAGATAGTTCATATACATAATAGAGGGTAAAAAATAAAAATTATGTGATGAACTTATTGCACTAAAATAACATAGGCAATAAATGTATGCAATATTTTTTTCAGAAAATTTGTCATCTTTGTATGGCATCTATCCTTTTTGATCTTTTTCAGGTAACTGAGGAAAATATGTCGGCGTGAATGCAAGATCAAGAGCGACACATGCGGGCATTATTTTAAATTAATAACGCACTAAACAATCACAGTAGCATCTTAGCATGGAATAGAATAATGTCATTGATTACTTGCTTTTTACTAGGTCTTGCATATAGTATAGTATAGTATAGTAATTCATAAAAAAAGGGGTAAAAGATTCCAATCTTCCTTTTATTGGTCTTGTCATTGAAATTCTAAAAACCAATATTCTAAAATTTGATAGAGTATTAAAATTAAGAATGACTATGTGCATAACAAAAATAGCCTTTAGAATAAGTATCTTTCCAAAAATATCAAAATCAAGATAAATAATAATAAAATACTCTTGCTTTATATTTATTTGTGATCGAATATTATATACGATTCTATAATAGCAACGAAAAATATTTGTGTTCTCATCGCATCAATTTTGATTTTCTAACAATAGGAATTGAATCAACGCACCATGGATTCACAATCCACTGCGTCGATTCTTAATCCACTTAGCCACACCCTTCCCTGTACTTTAATACTCTAACTTTTAACAAAAATTAAAAGTAAAATCTCTTAATAACTGACATCATAGTTAAAATTTTTTGCTATAAATGTCGTTACTTTAAAATGATATACATCGGAACACTTTGTTAGTATAACTATGAACTCTTTAATGATCCAATAACTAAAATGGTCAGTTTGGTCTCTGCTTTTCTTAGATTTGACATATACAGCAATAAAATGTTATCAATCAACTTAAAAATCAGATTAATTATAAAGCTACATTAATATTGCCTGCACAAAAGTTACTATTTTCTACACTACATTTTATTCATCTGTATTAACATATTGTGTGAATTCCAAAGACAGCCAATTCTGAGAATTCCCAAAAGCAGTAAACTTTCAAAGATTGCAAATCAAGTAAGGCCCCAAAAAAGAGGCCCATCAATTGCACCCCCTATTTGTAGGGAATGTTGGACTCTTTGGCATTGTCTTTAGAGACTACAAAGCATGTCTGGCCCCAGCTGGAAAAATACAAATTTGCATGGGTGGGCTCATTCTTTTAGCACTAACCATACCTTGCCTTTGATTTTCTCCTTTCTTTTTTAATTTTTATCCAATTTTAAGCTCAAAGCCCAACTATACGTTAACTGATTTATCATTTACGAAAAAAGAAAAAGAAAGAATGTTCTTCATTCCATTACAATTAGGGTGTATTTATTTAGGCATAAAATGGAGATTTCATTAACATTTTTATCATTTCCATATCTGGTAAACTTGATATAATAGTTTTAGTAATAGGACATTATTAGGACAGAGAATCTCTCGAATTCTAAAACTTATGTTAATGGATGTCTATTCTTTTAATAAAACTAATTGTGTGTCCTTTTGATCACTTTCATTAGTGAAAATCTCATCACTTAAATACGCTGTTGTCAATTAATTAAAATTTAGTTGCACATATGTTCATCCATTAAAATTTAGGTTAATTTATGTCCATACATGTAATGAGATTTGATTAAGTATATTATCAAGTGTGTCAAACATAAAAATTATAAGAACCTACAATAATGCGCAAGAAAAGTGCTATGAATTGTTCATCAACCCCTAAAAATCTATCCCTTCTTAAATATGAATGTTGTTTTCTTCCTCTATATATTTTGGATCTCTGCTTAGAAATTTGAGATTTAGAATTTGACCATATACCATTAAGCATATTAAGTAAATATGAGATCACATATACTCAAAAAAAAAAAAATCCAAATGTTATGACCATCAAAACGTTACAATTAAGAAAATAACCCCAAACATTTTTGTATTTCTTCAAGAATAAGGATTTCAGAATTTATATCTCTTCTATAATCTCAATTTTCTCTCTTGTCAATTTTATTTATTTTGCTATGAGATCAAAATTTTCACAAATTTTGTCATTTCCTACTTTAATAAGGTATTCTAGTTGTAAGATATCTAATGAAAACGCCGTTGGAATTGAGATCCTATTCACAGAGAAAGATTTCAAATATCTGGAGTTTCTTTTCGTCATTAATTGTACCAAATTTATCAAAATATGAAAAATTAAGAACTAAATGTATCAGATTTAACATATTATGAACTAAAAGTAATATTGAATAAAATATTAAAGACTAAAAATGTGACTTCCTTATTTATTTTGCTATGAGATCACATATTTTAAGTTATCAATCTTTTGTTACAAAATTATGTAATTTTAGTAACGTGACATTATTTTGTAGGATAAAAATAGTTGCGATAAAAGATCTCATTTGATGAATGGATGTTTGTTTACTCAATTATAAAATTTTTAATAAAAGTTATCGAAAAAGAAATTATACCCACACCCACCATTTTCATTCATAACTAAAACTTTCCTTTATAATAAAAATAAATTACCAAAAGCCAACGCAAGAATGAGAGAGTTAAAGTAAAGATTTCTTTAGTTACTGATAATTTGTTATCTAAATACTTACGAGATAGATTTCAGCTACATCTTCATTTCTGTTCCATAAATACATAAATACGATTTCTTTTATTATTATTTTCATAAACACCCACACTATTACATGACATAGAAAAAGAGGAAAAATTGACAACATTACATAAGAAAATAGAAGAAAACTAAATTACAATGATGTATATGTCGTTTTTAAAGTGATTTATTAGTCGACTAATTTCATAGATCGCGTCACTTTATTATGAAAGACTAAATTGGCTGGTTTAGATCGCGTCTATTTATTATGAAAGACCAAATTGGCTCGTTTCACCATAAAGTACATGCATATTTGATTGAGTGAGACTCATATTTATTATTTTTATAAACACATACAACTCTTTTACGTAGCCTAAGAAAAGAGTTGAGAAAACTGGCACTATAACAAAGAATATTTTTTACTTTTACTATATTTCAAATATAACAAGTTAATCACATAAATTTAAATTTTCATTGATGAAATATTTGTTTAGAAAATAGAAGAAAAACAAATTACAAACCCCAACTTCGGATTAGTCAATGATCATCTGAACCAGCTGATAATCACTTCAGTTTTCAGACATCCAATCTGTTGTCTGGAAGAACTGCTCAAACCCCTCTCAGGCAAATTTACACTAACTTGGTTTGATCCTTCGATTTCTTTGACTCTCAAAGTCATTGCTCAAATTTTGGGTTCTTTATTTTTCATTTACCTCGTGAGAGCAATACAATGAATACGTCAATTGCATGCTACCCAAACCGTCAATGAGCCCACAAGAACAAACAAAGGAAAGAGGGAAAAAATAAATGACGCACTTCAACCGACAGCAAAAGATGCATACATATACAGAGACGAGGAAAAGGACAAGGCAGCAGAAAAATAGTCCAAGTTGTAGCAACTATCCTTATCCACCAAAGATGATGACCATCTGCTGCAAAGAACCGTTTTGATTACCTAATTGTTGAAAACTATGCAACCACCGAAAGTTTTATGTAAGTAAGTAAAGTCAGGATCAGACAAAGATAACCGAGGCAAGTTCATTTGTGGTCCATTTTGGAATTCTACCATATCAAAACCAGGGGAAAAGATGACAAGGGCAGGAGAGAGAGAACATGCAACTTTAGTATGCCTCATCCAACACGTACTACTGCATAAGCACACCTGTTCTATGCATCAGATCAAAAGAGCAAGGACCACGAGCAAAATTGTATGTAGAGGACTCAAAGGTGGACTCTTAACCAGATGACGAAGATTGCAAGTTCAATCATCCATATTAGCCTTTGGTGAGGTAACGTAGGTCTTCTAGGCCTCATTGAGTTCAGATGAACACTGTATAATGCTCCCTGACAGATATCGAATCCAGTCATACTCAGTTTTGACTTTCAAAATTAAAATATGAAGTGAATTGGATATTATCTGACAGAAAGATGAAAACATAGAGTAATGAATGGAAGACCCTCCAAGCTCTGCTAAGATCATTGCTCATAAGAGGTACAAATCCCAAATCTCCGCGTTCGCTCGTATCTAAGTCTATTGTACTAAAACACATAAATGCACAGAACCAAAAACAGATGGTAGTCACCAGTCATTAAGGTCTTCTTGATCATGGAGACATACATGGAATGATGCCGGAATAAGATATGCCAATATCCCCTACTATTTCAAACATGTATGCAGCAAGGGACCAGCCATCTACTATCGACAATCGACAATCCCATACTTGGATATGATAAATTGTTTTAGCAGTAATTGGATATGATACATGTATGTAGCAAGGGAGCAGCTATCAACAATCCCATATTTGGACATTATTTTAACAGTCATTGATTAACCTAAGTAAATAAGAACTCAACCCTGCAATAAACTAATCCCTTTGAAAAGAACAGGAGGTATTATCCATGGTATTTTCTGCTTGTGCAAATTCTGCCATAACAAAGAAAAGCAACCCAACCATGCATGCTGAAATGTAAGTGTTTCCCACCCAAGGAACACAAATCCCAAAAATGCGGTAATGCAGCCAATTCAAAACATAAACTTCAATCAACTAAAATGTCAAACTCTTCACATTTTGCACACATAGATTACACAAGTCTTTGAAAATACTCTAAAATGTCAATTCTTACGTTAAAGTTTTTGGCTTGAATTGCTTAACAACGAGATTAAGGAAAGACTTTACAAAGAGATCCAGTCAACATTCCAGACCGTAAACCTCAGAGAGAGAGTATGTGTCTCTGCATGTGTTGTCCACTAAGTGCTTAAAACAATAACCACAATTCAGAAAAACTTGCAAAGAAGCATATGCAAGGATACCTGTTCCAGATAGAAACAGCACATCAAAACACAAGGTTTATTTATTGAAATGCAAATCACAAACTTATTTTTCCATACTGTATCCTAATAAAACTGGTCAGGTTGGAAAATGTTTACCTATTCCTACAATGTATGATCCCAACATACACGATTCCAGACAAAGCTCAATCAGTTTTCCTTGCACACAACTTTCTTGATCATCAATTGGTGATGCATAAAACCGCTCTAACATGAATTTGTACAAGTTAGCAGGTAAACACCCCAGAAATGACCCTGATTATGATAACTTCACATCCTATTATGCAAAACAAGTATTAATTGCTGTCTATAGTAGAAAACTTAAATGCATTACATACATCATGACAAGTCAACATTCATCAATGAAGAAGCTCATGAGTATCAAGTTCTTTTTATCAGAGAGTAGAGTAAATGTGGTAACGAAATTATCCATGACAAAAGCTTAAGGAACCCTAGTACTTTACCTGAGATCTTTAGGCATCTCTAGGCAGCAAATCCCCAAACTTTGTTTGCAGCTCTACATTTGGCAATCTTCTCACAGTGTTTTGTATTAGTCAATCACCTGGATTATCTCATGAATATTTTGTTTTTTGTGTCAGGCAAGTAACAATGTCCAACTAAAGGATGCTAGACCAAAAGAGGCTTCAACATTATTCTCTTAAGAGTTGGTTTAACATGAATTACGCAACTTATACCGAAGTCAGTCATAATCAAGTTACTTGGGACTGAAAGCTAGCAAGAGAGACTACATTAGATATCTAACTTGGTATTCTAGTAATAGTAAAGGTACCTTCAACTTGTAACAACAACATCAATTAATAGAAATTTTTGAGTTGACATCACCATACACAAGAAAATGTCACCAAAAAAAACATAGAAAACTAGCATCTGAACAAACAAAAACCTCGAACCAACAAAGACCTCGGCTCTCAATAATAAGCACAAAATTTATTTGCACTCCACACCAACTTCAGCAGCGCGACGAGGTTTGTTCTTCCTTCTACTGCCATTTTGTCTGAATCCAGTAGACTTCATTGCATCTGTGTTAGTCTTATTTCCCACTCCATTTTCCTCTTTCACAGAATCTAAATTTTCCTTAACTTGTGCAGACCTTTTCCTCTTCCGGCCGTTTTCCACACCAGCTTGATTCTTGCCATCTTTAGTTAACACAGAACTCTTTGCACTTTCGCTGTCATCTTCTTCTTCTATCTTCTCCACATCTTCTTCTTCCTCAATATCATTCTTCAGTGGCTTCTGTGGCCTTCCTCTTCTCCTGACTGGTAATTTTTCCTCTTCACCACTTCCAGCATCTTCACGAGCAGCACTTGATTTCTTACCCTTTCCTCTTCCTCTACCCATTCTCCAAGTCAGAAATTTAAGCCAAAAATAACTGTAGCTGCCATCAATTTTATCAATAAATTTCAAAACAGGATAATGAACTTGAATATTGAAGAGTTTTCAAAACTACTCTAAATGGAAATAGCATAAACATATCTTGGAACCCAGTATGTCCACAAACTCACCATAAAGGATATTAACTACAGGCGAAACCCAAAAACTTTGTTTGCTTACAAACACACAAATCCATGTTTCCTTGCATTCATCCCCAACATAGACCTGAAGGAGGCAAATTTGACTGATTAGAAAAAAAAGCAGCATAGATGAATCTTATTTAAAATTCTTTAATATATAAGATGCAGTAATACAGAAATATCAGAGCCAAAAGGATCGAAAAATCAAAAACACTCTCAAACAAAATCACTAAACAACCCATCCGATTTAACCATAACATCCGTGAAAAGAATGAACCTTTTGTGATTCAAACCACATCCTCAGACACAGAAAGCCTAATATTGGCCATAGAAAAACAATAAAATAAATGAGGCAGCTTTACTTGTACACGTTAGGGGGTGGGAGAACCAAAACTAGAATCATTTAAAGCTCAAGAGACCATTACAACCAAGTAAAAGATCAAATCTTTGCAACAGTTCACTGAATATGCAATTATAGAGAAAGAAACTTACCAACTAAAGCAGACCTCATAAAAACCAGAAACAGCCAACATTTGCATCTTTATCCACAAACCCACCTCTCAGCACATCTTCTTATTGTTTCAATCAAGAAAGAATTGAAAAAAACCCAATAGGACGGTGGGTTTCCTTAAATGAATGGTTTTAGCAGTACACAAAGCAGATGAGTAAGAAAAGAATTGCGAAGTGAGAACAAATGAAAGAACTTTGATCTGATGCAGAAATAACGAAAGCCCAGATCAAAAATAATGATTAGAAGAAAGGAAAGATTTCACAACTGGATTGAGATTTGAGGAGATACCATCGGAGGTTAAAGAGCTAAGGCTAAGAAGCAGAAGAGGTGGAGGAGGCAAAGGTAGAGAAGACTGCAAACAAGTGAAGAGAATAAAAATATATGTTGGATACTACAACTGTAGTTGCAAAGTGGTGAAAAGATATTTAGTTATGGGCTGTTTGGGAAAATTAGGGTAGAGTGTTAGTGAAAGGGTTAAAAAGAAACAAATGTAAATTACAATTTGCCTACCAAACTTTGGAGTAATATACACTTTGTTCCCTTTTGACTAAAAGGTCAAACATTAGTGGTTTACTACTACCTTCCAACAAATAATTTTGGAGTTAGATGTGCTAATGCCCGAAGAAAATTTTGATTTTGTCTCATAAGTTGCCTTTAAATTTGCCTTTTAATGTTAGTTTGAGTTAAATCCTCTTCATTAGTTGAAGAAAAAGTTTTTAGGTTTGAGGCTTTCTTTATTACTCATTAATCACGTGTAATAAATATATTTTGAGTTAAATATTAAAAAACATTCGACTCCAATAATTATTTTCGACGATTGAGATGACAATTTGCTTAATGTTTGTGTATATGAATTTATTGTAATCATAATTAAATGAATAACTTTTTAATGATTACTTCTCAAGCAACAACTTAAGTTACCATTAAAAGAAGAAAAAAAAAACAGAAGAAAGAAAGTGTTTTTTTTCCTTTTTTTTTATGATGATAATGTAATTTTGAACATACATTATTAGGAGTTGTTTTTGTATGTTCTAAGTTATCAAAATTGTTAAATCTAAAATGTATTGTTAAAACCCTTAGCCCTTAAAGAAGACAAATTCACTAAGCATTTAAAAATTAAGGGTGAAATCAAGTAAGTTCTATCCAAAACTTAGGGGGACAAAGATGAAAACTATCTTCTGAGTACCATATGGTTGATCATTTTGTCTTAATTTTTTTCTTTTAAGGAATGGGCATTTGATTTTGAACATTTAGTTTGACCACCATTGGTACGAAATGGAAAATTTTCAAAATTTGTGGTGATTCCATGATATTATACCAAATTTCAAGGCGTGAACTATAATGACCAGTAAACACATGAAATGATTGAGTAACAGGTAAATAATATTGGGTTTCGTAAAGAAAAAAAAAATTAGGAAAAAGGTAAATAAAATTTAAAAATTATTTGGCCAACAAGAAAAATAAAAGTGACCAAAAAAGTAAAAAAAAACAAAAAACAAAAAACAAAAAAAGGAGAAAAGTATGACGTCAATGTGACAAAAATTGCCGTTTCCTTTGTTGCTTGCGAAAGAAAAAGTTTTTGGTTCTTCGTTTCTACAACTATCTCCTACTAAAGTACACCATAATAAATTAATAATATACTTAGATAACTATTTAATTTTTTACGTAAAACATGCTTGAGAATCGAGTACTAATTCAATTTGTGGTTGGGAAAAACTTTTGTCCAACCCAAATTAGCAACCTATTCTAATTTAACCAGAAGATGTACGCAGTCGCGTGTGTGAGAACGATTAAGAAAGGTGTCGGATTTTGAACTCATAACCTACGATTCTGTATTGTCCGTCACATAAAATTATACAAATCGTGTTATAACAAAATAATAATTATAATTTTTTATTTTTTAATTGAAAAATATTATTATTTCATGTTAAATTCAAATAATATAAATTTTTATATATAATTTATAATAGAAATTGAAGTTTTTATGTAAACATTATGATTGAAAATTTAGATAAATAAAAATATTAAATTTGAATAATACAATTGAATTCAAATTTAATTAAAAGTTTTAATACCATATAGATTATTTCATAAGTTTAATCATTAACTTGTGCGAATGATATTATTTTCTATGTATATGATATATAGGTTTTTGAGAAAAGGAATAGCCTAATTGAATTATCTTAAGCTAATGAACTAGCAAACTAACATGGCTATTTAAAACTTTTACATAATTTTGGAATTACATTTTGCTATTTTTTCATCAGCAAATTGTTAATCAACTAGATTTCTTCATCTGTTAAATATGTGCAATCAAATATTTTTCTCACACATAAATTATATAAATATATTGCGTTTAAAAATAAAGATTGTAAAATAAAAATAATTTTGAAAGTATTAAAAAGTTTTGAGATTGCAAAACAAATAGTCTCCTCTCCTTGGTCTATCATTTTTGTTATATATTTATGGGAATTTACCGACTGAAAAATAAAAAATGGTCAATTTTGAATTTTTATTATTTTGGGATAATAATTCACGTGAACTTGGCATCACCCACTCAAAATCACTGGCTATTGCCTCTGTCATTGACTCATTTCACGTGCCATGCATTCTCTTCAAGTAGCCACGTCGAAGAGAACAATCCTGATTTGGCCCCCACTATATTTTACACAAAAATAAATACTCTCAAATCCCCTAAAAACAAAAAAAAAATATATGGATCAAATTATAATTTCAAACCCACCACTTTCCCTAATCTATAATTCAATTTCGAGAAAAAAAAAACTCTTAATTGAGAGTGAGACGAATGCATTAAAACTATACATTGTTTAAAGCACAGCTCAATTACAATTTTTTTAAAAAAAAAAATCTAAAAATTACTTCAGAAATTAAAACTTTTCTTTGAAATTAATTAAATTATACAAACCTACAGATTTTGATCGTAGTACTAAATATTTTCTCTAACATAATTTATAGTGAACGAAAAAGATATAAATTTCATTTCGAAATGTGTTTTTTTTAAGTTTTTGACATAGAGGTTATGAGTTATAAATTATATAAAAAATGTAAAAAAATTATTTTTAAAAGTGTGGAGGACAATGCAGATGCAACTGATCCTGTAATCTTCTGAAGAAGTCATACACACATACTCAAATTTTAATAGTTGCAAAAAGATACTGATCCTAAATTTCGCCATTTTGCATTTCAAGAAAAAAAAAAAAAGTTATGCATCATCCACACAAGAGAGCTAAACTTAATATAAAAGGTATAAATAAATGCCTACCGATTGATTGAAGGGTTTAAAAGATAACTTTATTTTGAGAAAAATTATATCTCTTCTATTTCAACCAAAAAAAAAATCTACTTTAATTAAAACATAATTCATTTAATACACTATTAAATATATAATTTTATATTTTAATTATATATAATTATTATTAGTAAAGATATTTTAAAATTTTAATTTACAAGTAAATTTTTTTTTTTTAAGATAAATTTTTTTTTTCAATTCATTTAAGTCCAGTTGCAATTATTTATTGTATGCATGGTACACAAGTTGTATTAAATACTAGTAGCACGTACTGTTTAAAAAGTATTTACGCTCCCTTTGGACAATAATATATTTGAAAAAAATTAAATTAAAATGTGTAAAAAATTTTGTATATATTTTTTTTATAGAAAAAATATTTTAAAAGAAAAAACAAGAAATTTTTTTAAAAAATTATATAAAAAAATTTAAATAAAAAATTTTTGAAAATAATTTTTTTATAAATAAAAACGGACTCCAAACGGAACCTTACAGTTGTATATTAGGTGTTACTCATGATGGATGTGGTGCGAGTAACAGTCGCTAGTGATTAAGAGTAAAGTATTCCTTGTTTGTTAGTGGTCAAATTTATCAAATTCAAAACTTCCGTTGTCCTCTTTTTGACATTTATTTCCCCAGTAAAACAAAATTGATACTACTTGAAATTACGAGAAAGGGCCCGGCATTGTTGGAACTTGGAAGTGTCCGCGTATGATCTGGCTGGTGGACATGGGAGCTTAGCTGGATTACTCAAACTCTGATGTGATGACTGGACTCGGTCAAAAACCTAAACCCTAATACTGATACTACTATTTGGATTGGATCCAAGCTTAGGGAGGGAAGTAGTTGTTCGGCCTATTCATGTTGGCCCATCAATAGCAAACTACGCCTTTCCTTTTTTGGTTTCTAAGACAGACTTATTTTCCTTTTGTTCCCTTCGGCAGTTACAGTCTACAATTCCTTGTAATTTATATTCGTCTCGTCTCCAAAAACAAAAAAATAGTTTACTTTCTAATTTTTCTTATTTATATACTTACACTAGGATTGGCAAAAGTAAATCTAACTTGTCCACTATTTTGATTTAATGGATTGAATCAAATGAATTATGATTAAAATAATAATTTATAATTTCACCGAGTTAAGTTGGATTGAACCTATTTAATCCAATGTTACTAATGTTAAAAATTAGAGAGGTGATCAGTTAACAACTCTCAACAACCTAAATTTGGCAAGGATCCGACTAGTCGGTAGTGGCAAATAGCACTATGATGACCGTGGATTGCCGATAAGTCGTCTTTTCAATTTTTTAAATTAATAACTTTATTCTGTTGGATTAAATAGATTTAACCCAATTTAAATTTGATCCAAACTCAAAATTGACTCAACTCAAATCTAATCAAAATTGGACGAAATTGGCCACAAGACCGACTCTCTTCCTTTTTTTTACTGTTTGTGTGGACTACTCATGTGCGATTGTATAATAGTTTTTTTTTGGACGTTTGTGTTATCTATCTATTAAATAGCGATTAGGTCCTATTTATTAGAGTTTTGTCCTTTGTATTGAAGGAGGTTTTAAAATTCGATACATTTAGTTTTCAAACTTTTACATTTTGACGCATTTGGTACAATTAATGGCTGTTAAAACAAGGGATAACAAAATTTATTACTTTAGTGTCACATGACCATTAGTCAATGTTGTTATATATATATATATATACTTTCCATTCCAAGCCCTCCTGGTTTAATTAATTTACCACGCAAACTTTAATATTTGAATATTAAAGAATATGGGTTTTGAATAAAAAAATAAAAAGAACTAATTAAATTTGTGCAATAAAAAAATTCATAAAGAGTGTAAGTAATGGCCTTTAATGTTTTACATAACAAATTCTATCACTTTTTTGTCTTAATAGCTATTAATTGTATCAAATGTGTTAATATAAAAGTTTAAGAACTAAATTTAAAACATTGGAAACTAAAAGTGATATTAAGTAAAATATTAAGGATTAAAATTACGGTTTAGGTATACTAATTTCAAAGTTGATTCCTTTGTTGGGATAGAGGGAGTACTATATTAATAAATTGATTCATCTATCTTTGTTGAAAGAATTTTTTTTGTAATTCCTTACATAAGGATTCACAAAATACCGGATATCCACCTACACAAGCAAATTGTTCATAAAACTCTAAAATGGCATTTTCTTTTGACCCAATTTTTTTTCTCTCCTTATCGTTCAGAAAAGACAAAAAAATTTCGAAATACCAAACATTCTCTAGAATTTCTCTTAGGTTCGAACTCATAGCTGATGATAGAACTAGAATAGATATTTTTTGTTTCCTACTTACACGAGCCCAAATCCTTGCTTTTGTGTTTGAGAACGATGAGAAGAAGATTGTCTTCTATTAAAAAGCTTTGTTTTCGGGCACTCGTTACAAATCTCTCTTCCCTTTTGCCACCTCTCAAATATTTGCTTATTAAACTAAAATTTGCTAAACTTAAAAATTTTCTAATTTGTTATATTATTAAATAAATCATATTAACCTTTTTAATGTTGAATTAAATTGTTAGATTCCAAATTAATGTTAAATTAATTAGATGCTTGTTACCTATTCTGTTAGTTCATGGTTTTAAATAGGAAGTACTTTCTTCGTCCAAAAAAAAAAGAGTCAACTCTCAAAATTTTTTCTTGTCTAAAAAAAAAGTCAATTTTTAAATCAAATTTATAAAATACCTTACTAATAATAATGATGCATACTCACAATTAAACAATAAAGATAAAAATGTAAAATTATATATTTAATAAATGCATTAAATATGTTATACCTTATAACTAATTAAAAATTATATCTAAAACAAAGTGAACATTTTTCTTGGGATGAAGGGAGTAATAACTTATTTATAACTTGCCTAAACAAAATTTAAAGAAAGACAAGTTTATTTTGATAGGTAAAGCCTTATTTTATTGCTATCAATTACAATATCTCATTGCTATCAAATTGAAATGAGTGTATAATCCCCAAACAACAATCATTCTTTTCATCGCAAGTATCAAAAGGGGTCAGAGACTGAGCATAAGGGGATGATCACTGAGGAAGACATTGCCGAGTACTTGTCAAAAAAGCACAGAAAAAGGAAGCGAAAGTTGCAGAAAAGTTGGAGGAGAAGTTGCGGAACATTTCTGGATATGCCAATGATCAGTCAAATGCTATTTGGAGACTCTAATCTCAACGAAAGATTCGTTTGGCGAAAGCGAGATGTTACTCAACGTCTGCTAATTGATGCATTATTCCTTAAAAGTAGAAAAAGGGACAGAGAAAGAATGGCAGAGATTGAGAAGGTGAAGAAAAGAAGGGAGGAGGATAGGGATGATGATGAAAAAGATACTAAAGTATTTTCTTCACAACATATATTGCACGAAAAAACTCAAAAGCAGATGAAGAAGCTGGCTCATTTTCACCAGAGTGGTTTCGTGGTGATGATAATGAAGAAGCCATTGCATTGACCCGGAAGATTATACGCACCGACTAAGAAAGCCCAAGTATTTTAATCGGGTTCATACTATTACTGGTTATGAGCGGAACAAATGCACTTAAACTCACAACGACCATCCTAAGCCACAGTCTAAGATTATTCGGGCCACCAATTTAACGCTTTCTGCCCGGATCTTGGTGGTAAAGATAAAGGGAAAACTCCCATTTACGCCATTGAGAAGGATAGTGATGGTACAAATACATGCATAATCGGGTTCCTTGCAGGGCCACCATATTATGAAGATATAGCTTTCCGGATAGTTATCAAGGAATGGAAGAACTCGCACAAGAAAGGATTCAACTCCACTTTCGACCGTGAAATATTCCGTTTATACTTCGACTTCAAACGCTAGCGCTACAGGAGGTGATCCTTGACTAGACCATGAGATTTGTCTTATTATAAGAATCATAGTTAAGACAGAGATAAGAAGCCATTACAATTGTCGAAATTACTAGACCTCCTACTAGAGGCATACAAATGGGACTCCTTCCCTTTACCTAAATCCTGAAATATGAGAAAAATTGCTTCTCACTAGTATACATTTACAAGGAAATGGAAGGTAACGGCAGAAAGTGAATACTTGATAACCAAAATACTGAAGCGAAACATTTCTTTTACAAATACAAAACAAGGACAACTATTGATCTGAAGCTCATTTTTGTGTCAAGCATAAAACATGGGCATCACAGAATGCAGAAAGATGATTCCCCCTTCTCCTATGACCTTTACAGATCATAAAAGAATCCACAAAATAATAGCATGTATCATGTTATGTCACCAGAGTGCACTTACTTTCGTTGCCAGCAAGATTCCATTTTGACAATCGAAATTAGGCCATCTTTTCAAGCCACCCCAGAATCATCAGTCCAAATCTGCTGAATGCATTGATCTCTCACTCCAAAACTAAATGCTCACCTGTTAACTAAGGAAGGGAAAAGAGAGAGGGGGGTGGGGGTAGGTGGGGCACGGGGAAGGTGTTTGGAGAACAATAAATACATTGGAATCAACGACAAAACCAGCAGTAAACAACATTTTCATATTTTCTAATGCAGTTTCCACTTCCATAGAAATGAGAAAGACTAATCTTGGTTTATTCTTCATTGACAGAGTAGGCCTTTGATCTGCTTTATTTCCCATATCAGAACCATATTTTATCATTATTCTGCATATCAGCACTTGGGGGCAATTTTAGGAGGAAAAAGGACAAGGCAATTTTAATAGCAGGAGAGAAGCCAAAGTTCCCAAATGGAGTCATGTTTAAGTACTGAGGTGCAATGCTGTTTTCAACACAATCACAGCAGTCTACTCTTCCCAGAATACCATAATCTCTTGATGCACTAATGTAAATTGATTTCACATCAAAGACCAAGAGAAACGATTGCAATGAGTAGTGCAAGGGAATTACATGTGATGGATAAACAAGAAGTAACTTTCAGGGACACAGAAATGTCCGAGGGAGTTAATGCAGCCCATTTTAATCATTTTCAAGTGTCTGAATCAACAGTTCAGACAAAATCCTAACATGTATACGAGCATATTCAATGAATACTGAAATAAAACGTAGTCAAATTCCTAAATTTCTTCACTGATGTAATTATGCTTAGTCAAGAACAAGTGAGGAATACAGATTTTGCATTTACCTTGCATGCGGCTTTCTTTGAAGTAGAGCTGGCAAACATTTCCAACAGGACAATTTTAAGCTCAAAGTTGAAAAGGTAAATATTAATCATCTCTCAATTGAATATACAGTTTGCTTTAGCCTTTCCCAGACTTCAGGGCCTTGAGGGTGCCGTTTTACATAGGCCTTTATGAATAATTTATCTCCGCATGCCAGCAGAGTGCTCAATGCCAAATTGGGGTCCACAGCACCCTGCTCCTTGAGCCAATTATACATTTCATGCCTATGTTTGATCCTTTGTATCTTGTAGGAGATAAATGCCGGGAATGATGTTAATGCAGACACAGGATACCCCAAATCATTTACAAGAAACTCAATCTTTCTTTGAATTACATCCTTGGATAAATTAAGAATTTGAGGAGCTACTTTGACCATCTCCACAACATCCTTTGGATTCAAACCAGCATTAACAAAAGAATTAAACCTCTCTTGAAGTTTTAAACCTTTTCCTCGAAACAATTTGAGTGCTTTTTGCATTTCACTTGAATCCTTATCGAACCCAAGGTCCAACAAGAATTTGGTTTTAATAATCTGTGATCTTAGCTCTGGCTCATAGGTCCGTGACTCCTGCACTTTCTTTCGAACGATCCAATTCTTAATAACTTCAGGGTTGTCCTTCACAATTTCACGAAGCCTCTCCCTTCCAACATTCATGGTAGTGAGTAAGTTGTTGGCTCTCTTTGTAGCACTTGAACCAAGCGATATAGTATTCGAACAAATTATATCTCCTATATCTAGGAAATCCATTTCTATTTCAATAAGAAATCTATAAGAATGCCGCAAATTCTCCAGAAATGTCCCAATGAGAACTTCTGGAAATTGTAGGAACACAGCACATATCTCATCTGGTGTGGATCCAAATTTCATCAAGAACCCAATCAACAAATATGTAATAGTTCCAGAATTCTCAAATAGAAGCTCAGGATGATTTCTAATTAGAACTCGCAACTGCTCCTCACTGCAACCAAACTCACCAAGCAAACGCAACATTTTGATCATTAAGCTCCAATTGTATGAATTTCCTTCCGATATGTGCTTATCAATCCAATAATAGCCAGGACCAACACCTTTCAATTTCTCTAAAATTTCTATGAAATCCAAATTCGTATTTCCAACCAAAAGACGAGGGCTTGAAGTAACAAGTTTAATGACAGTAGTGTGGCTAAAACCCAGCTTTTCAAAAGACTCAAGTTTTTTCAGCAAGAACCCCTCACCATATTTAAAAATCTCTGGAGTTTCCCGGTAAAATTTTCCTATCTTCTTTCGTGCAATTCCATAATTACACAAGACATGATAGTTCTCCATCAAAACTGGATCATCATTCAGGAACATCAATTGCCTTGGAAGTAACAAAGAGTACTCAATAGGCTTCAAGCCCATACTCTCAAAGAGAGGCTCAAACTCATTAATAGGATGGTACCTTAAAAACCTCGTTAGAGACCTCCGAATCTCAGCCTGATTATTACACTCCACTCTTGTCAACAACTTTCCAAGAAAATGAGGCGAGTTTTTACTCATTGTTTCTGCATCCGTAAATAGCAAACTTCTAGTAGAATGCAAGTAGTCTAGCAAAGCAGCTTGAGCTTCTCTTTTGGCTGCATGTGTTATTTGGAGCTCCTCACCCAGCCTGTTAGGACTTTCAGCCTTCTTGGTTCCATAAAACCTAATATTTTGGGCAATTTGGCATGACCCATTTACCCAAAGATTGGTTCTTGATAATCTAAACTCGTTATTACAGAAATCCACAGAAACCAATTTGAGAATAAAGGGTTTTCTAAGCTTATGGAAATAGGCCATGGCTGGTTTTGGCCGGTTTATGCGGTGAGTTGAAGTAAGCAGTGAAAATCAGCACACAAACTAGAAAAGACTGAATTTCTACCAACCAGGCATAAAGTATGAGACATACTGGAGAGGGTTTTGTGAGCAGTAGTTGCTTACCTCAAAATAGGCAGGGGCTCTTGATGGGTTCGGGTGATGATACGGTGGCAGCCATTAAAATTTGGAGTACTTCTTTATTTTACAGACACGGCAGAAGTGGGGTTTTCGCCATGGGCAGGGTTTTGGGCTCGTGGAGGGAAGGCTGGCTGGGGAACTACCTGGGTTTTGCTAAATACACTGTGTGATAATAAGAAATAGGGATAATTACCTATACCCTGAGGTACCAATACCCTTATAATTTAACAAAACTACTAATACCCTCTGCAATTTATATTTCTTTAACAAATTGATCCATTTAACTGATTCCATTAGTAATATAATTACAAAATAAAAAAATTAGATAGAATTACCTTTTTTACTTTAGTTTTTGTATTTATTTATTTTTTTAAAAAACGAATTAGGATGAAATTTTTTATATTATTTAAAAAATATTTAGTATTATAAAAATTTACTTATCTCTAATTTATTTTTAATATAAAATTATTATATTATTCATATTAAAAGTGATAACGTATAAATTAAATTAATAAAATAAAATTAAAAAAATATACCTAGAATATAAAATTATTATATTATTCATATTAAAAGTGATAACGTATAAATTAAATTAAAAAAATATACCTACAATAATAAAAATAAATTAGAGATAAGTAAATTTTTATAATAATATATTTTTTTTAGATAATATAATTTTTTTTGTCCTAATTTATTTTTAAAAAAATACAAAACAAATATAAAAACTAAAGTAAAAAAGGGTAATTTCGTCTAACTTTTTTATACAGTACTAACAAAATCAGTCAAATAGACCAATTTGTTAAAAAATTATAAACCACAAAAAGATATTAGGCTGCGTGTGGACAGATTATTTTCATTTGCAAATAAGAATATTCTCAAATAAAAACAAACTATTCAATCATATTTTTATTTTAAAATTTAGAATTCAAATTTTCCCACTCAAATTCTTCTCACATAATTTTAAAAAATTTTCCTTCCCTCCAAAACACTTTTTCTATCAAAAAATACCCACCAAAATTTTCACATATTCCAATACAATTTTTTTCATTTGCAAATGAAAATTGCTTGTCCACACGCAGCCTTAGTAGTTTTGTCAAACTATAAGAGGGTATTAATAATAAACTAATACCTTAGGGGTATAAGTAATTATCCCTAAAAAATACAAAAAGATTCCTATTTAGATTCGACATGGAATTTGGTAGCGAATTTCATTCCATTAATTACTTAATTATCACATTATCATTTATTATGTAAATTAATTTTTATAAACTTAAGTTTAGTTTGATATATAGAAATAGTTGAAAGTATAATAAAGTATTAAAATAATGGTATATAAATGTGGAGTATGATTTTTTTTTTCTATGAAGAAAAATCTAACATTTATGTAAATTGATAGTATTTATAAATTTACTTCGATAATTATAACATTTAAATAATAAATAAAAAGAGTACTGTATAATATATATATATATTACTACTAACATTTTAAAGTCAAAATATTTAAAATTATGATAAAATTAAAAGAAGTTAAGTTATTTTGAATATTAGACTCTATATTGTTTTTAACTTGTAGTCATATGAAATTTTTTGTTAATATAAAAGTAAATTTTTAAGAATATATATAAGTAAAATATATATGTGTATGTTCATTACGAAATTTCTGTAATAATAGGAATTTAAAAAATCAAATCTCCAAATTTGATAATATGACAACAAATTTAAAAATTAATGTTCCTAAAGTGTTAAGAATATAATATTAAAATTTCACAAAATTACACTTGTACCAAACATAAATTAATTATATGAGAAAAATCGAAGGGTAAAAAGTCACCATAACCCTCTCATTTAATATAACACTGGTTCTGAAGACCTCGCGCGAGATTTGGGGAGTGCCCAAAATTCTTTTCATATTAAATAAATATTAATTTTAAAAATTTTAAAGAAAATTCACTGTGTTTTTTTTTTAAAAAAAAATGCAATTTGTATTTATCTTAAATATTTTTCTCATTATTTTCTAAACTATATAATTTTTTTGATAAATTAATTTAAATGTAGAATAAATCTTAAAATAATATTACAAATTAAAATAGTGAATTTTTTTAATTATAACAAAAATTATATTGAAAATGAATTATAGATAAAACTATTATCCATAATGAATACTATTAAAAAAATAGCTATTTCTATCCAAACAACTAAATTTAATGTAATAGTTAAAGTTTTTTTAACAATTTGATATTCATATTAGTTATTGTTTTGCATATAATTTTAAATTTATTTTGACAATATATTTTTTGTTACTTATTATAATTTATCAATATAAGTATAAATAATTGCCACCCATTTATTCCCAATGAAACTTTTTAAACTTTTATTTTTTTAAATATCTCTGTGTGTATGTTTCAAATGTTTTTCTAATTTTTTTAAGTTATATTTATTTTACTTTCTAAACCATATAATTTTTTAGAAAATAATTTTAAATTATAATAAATTTTGTAATTAAAGTATTATTTTTTATTTGTGAAATTATACTAAATGGTGACTTTTAAGTGTAATATCACTATTAAGAAGAATAAAAGAGATATTATTTTCACATAAATAGTTAAGTTTATTATGATAGTGTTGTTATAATAATCAAATATTCATGTTATGTATTAGATTTGCAGCTCACATATAAATTATTTTTAATAATGCATCTTCTAATATTACAATGATCAAAATAAAAATATATCTTACTATCAATAGCATTCACAATAAAAATTACATTAGTATTTAAGATTTATATATAATTTAATTTTGAATTTTAACATGGTTTTATCATTTTTAATTATATGATTATTAACTCTAGTATAATTTTTTTTTTTTAAAGATATGTTGTTAAAAGTTAACCAAAATATTCGGTTAGTTTGGATGAAAAGCATCCAAAAATACTTTCTTCCGAAGCCATAAATATTAGGCACACACAAGATCGTTCAAAGTAATTTACCTAGAATTAATTCAATTACTATATTAAAGCAAAGGAGATGAAAAAATATTATTAATAACCTTTCTCTAAAAATCTATTACAATGGATTTTTATATTGAATCTTTTACTAGTCAAAATTAATCAGGATTACCATTCTATATAAAAATTATTTTCTAAAAAGAATTTAAATATGATAAAATTAGTGTGTATTAAATCCAAAACAACCTTAACCGTCAAGAAAAACTATATTTATTATAATTTAAAAAATTTAAAGAGCTTATTTTACTAAGCATATATTAAAGTCTAAAACTACTATCATTAATACGTACGGCTTTTTTGTTATATTGGCCGGAAGTTTCCTAGTAATTTAATGGTAGTAGTATTGAATGGGAATTTCGTGTAAAATTCCTGTGGAAAACTTGCATTCCCTTCTAATTTGTGTCGATAAAGCTTGTGATGCGTTGATGTTATCTTCTGTGCTAATTCTCTTGTTTTATCATCATCTAGTTCATTGTCCTTGCTCGTATCTGCACAGAACCATTGGATAACTGACAGACACAAATGGGACATGCACTCTGGGTAGATCCTGAAACTATCAGGATCAACTGTGTGTCCAAATTACGTTTCAAAATACATTTTCGCAGTTTGAATATAATAGTTGTGAATATTAAAAAGTGAAAAAACAAGTCAAAGGTGTATCTGAATTACGTTTCAAAATGTATTTTCACAATTTTGAAAATAATAGTCGTGACATAAAAGATATATTAAAAAGTGTAGCCGTGTTTTAGAAAACGTAAAAATGCATTTTGAATGTGCAATCCACTTTCCATCCCACGCAGAACAAATATAAACACTATATACTGACAGAGAAAAGAAAAGGCACATCAAGCTTAGACAGAGACTAAATGCAATGATAGTTCATCTTCATCAAGCGAAGCCAGAAATTAAAAGTTCAACTTCAGCCACAAAGTAGCCCTACATCTAAAACTACAAAAAAAAGTATTCTTACAGAAAAGTGCTGAAAGACTAACACATTTCACTTGCACAACTTCTTTCCAAGAATTTTCCTTTCTCAAGTCGCACAAACTATGCTAAGGGCAACCTGCATCGGAAAAAACTTTTAAGTGTTAAATAATGAAAAACATTAAGCAACTAAATAGCAGCTCTCAGTTTCTTCATTACTTCATGTCATTTAAAAATTATCTAATGGAGAAAGTATACTGGGCAATTGCTAAGTGGAGATGGAAGCAGAATGATAATTAACTGGTTTGAAATGTGCTTGCTTACAAGAAAGTTGTATCATTGTTGCTTCGGCATGTAATATGGGTATCCTCCTAGCGCTGGAGTTGGTGTCATAGACTCTTTCTTAAAAGGAAACTGGGTGTATGAGGGCTGTAATTGGCCAGGATATCCAGCAGCTACAGGTGGGCTTGAGAATACAGAACCGGGATATGCTCCAGATGGCTGGGAATACGCATAGCCAGTAGGGGTTCCTGAACCAGAGTGCACATTATGAGTGGGCGGGTATGCAGCTGTCATATGCATAGGAACCGGAACAACTGGAGTTGGTATCTGTGACTGCATAATTTTGCCTTTGTGGTTATCAGCAAGCTTCACAGTAATATTTCTTCCCTGCAACCAGATTCAAATAATAAAGTTTCCTCATAAAAATTCAAAACGAATGATACATAAAAGCTTTCTTTTGCAGTTGGCAACACAGAGAAAACTGGGGTACTCATATGCAACCAACATTATAATATCTTACAGATATAAACCAAAAAATTAAAGTAGGAAAGAAAAGGTGTTTTGGTTTACGTTCTAGCTCAAAAAACACATATAGAAGTAACCACAGAAAACATTCACATTAATTCTCAAGTCAACAATGCAACTCATGTTTCAAGTTCGGTTGAATGCTTTTACTCAATTCTTTAAACCAAATGGCGTGGTCTATTCTGTTCATAGCTAGCACATAAGGAAATTACCAATATGTTAAAGAGCAAAACAAACGACAAAAGTTGCCTTTTGACTCTTAAGGAGTTGCACAGAAAGGATGCATAACTGACCCACAACTCTAGACCTCTCTAAACAGGTGGTAGAAAGGAAAAGTTTAAACAAACTCCCTCTGCTGTTTTACAGACAGGTTCCAAACTACAACCAAGCTGTAAAATTTTTTTTAACCTGCAGAAGATCAAGGTTATGACCTAATCAGAGTGACCACTAGGAATATATAATCATAATACAAATATCCATGTATTTGAATCATAAGTCTCCTCAAATTAAAACACAGGTAGATTTGTTTTGAAACACTTAAAGAGTTCATTCATCATCATCTCACATCATATATCTGATATATATGCCAAATTCATGAATGTCGGCATGCTCACACATACAGAAGTACAAGCTCAGCAAGATTAGAACTTAGAACTGTAATAATAATTTTCTTTGAGCAAACCAATCAATTTGCTTGATATACGGGCACAATCATTTTCCTGTAAAATTTGAGTCTACCCCCATTCATGTACCTTAGCATGCTTATACATGACAGAATACAAGTTCAGCAAGATTAGAACTACAACTGCAATAATTTTCCCTGAGCAAAGTAATCAATTTGCATGATAGAGGGACATAATTGTTTTCCCATAAAACTTTGATCCTACTCACCCCAAGCATCTTTTGTGGATCATCAATAGCTTTCTTTGCAGCTTCCACAGTCTTGTAAGTAACAAAGCCAAAGCCACTGGAAATTCACACTCAAATTCATCAGATTTTCAAGCAAAATAGACACTTAGTTTAGCTTTAGCAGCATAAAAACTTTGGGTGGTTTTCACACCGTGATTTGCTTGTATCCTTGTCATAGGCCACTGAACCCTCTTCTATCTCACCATTCTTTCTAAAAAAGTTGAGAAGCATTTCACTGGTAGTTTCTGGTGACAGACCACCAATGTAGAGCTTTCTCTGGGCTTGATCAGGTGTAGTGCTGGTGCTGCTCAAGCCCTCACAGGCAAGGTTACAAACAGCCATACGACCCTAAAACGCATAGAACCAGAATTAATCAACGAGAAAGGAAGATCAACCATAAGCATTATTACCATGTCTTTAATCAAGAAATATGAAAGAAATAAGGATATAGTCAGTAGATCAACCAAAAAGAAAAGCCAGAATATGAGAAAACATTATCAAGTTCTTGCAATGCCATGAAGTGTTTGCTCTCGTACTTAAAATTACCGCAGGTGGTAAATGAATTTTGCATATCATGTGAGCGGGACAATTTTATACAAAACTCAGATATTAAACAGTCAAGTTTGTGATAAATCAAAAATTAGAAACACTCAAAAGGCTAAACTAAATCAATTACAACAAAAGTACTTCTCATGCAAATCATTTGTGCATGTCATACTAAATCTCATGTTAAAATTTCCAGGTTAAATTCCTAGTGAAGTTTATGTTTTATTAGCTCATAAGCATTAGGTATTTAGAGAAGAATAACACTTAGAGAAGAAAAATGCTCAATATCTCCCTCTCCTAAAATACTTCATGTCTTAATGTGAATGACACTGTGCCAAGTCCCATGTCCTGACATATTCGTCCCCATTTATGCTTCTTAGACTATTTCCAAAGCATAGGCTACAATACTAGACTATTACCAGATGATGTAGAGATTGTGATGCTCTCTACTTTATTTGTGGTTGATTGCAACTGATTACAAAATTGAAGAACATTACTCTCCAGAATAAAGTATTTGCACAAAATGATATAAAAACTCTCTTGAAATGAAAATCTTAATAAGTAGTTTGATTAAGTTTAATACATGAATACTGACAAATCCATGCAAACATGCTCAATATCAAATTATTTTTGTCAAGCAGAGCTTTGTTTCACAGAATTAGCCACAGGAAAACAGTCAAATATACAGAGAGTGAGAGAGAATGCGTTTTAAACAATCTAAAATGCATGAAAAATGGATCACAAAAATTGCATTATAGATTTTTCCCCCTTCCTGTTAGAGAGTGAAATATTATCAGCATCTATTGTGGGCAGTTGTACCTCTAAACTCAATGAAAACATCTCCATTTATTGATAATATGGCTCCTCAGGTCAGAATCAGGCAATGCTACGTTGCATGAGTGCTTAACTATGTTAACCTAATCAAGTAAAGACAAAATTTTCTTTATTTTCCTCTTTCCCTGTACACACAAGTGTCAAAAACTTCTTACTTCAGGGTTTTCATTTTAAAAACAAATAGCAGAAAAGCAATAGAAGGTTATGAAATTTTTCTTAGCACAATCAGGTGAAAGGAAATTGGTAAAAATTAATTGTATAGAACAAAAAGATATCATAACATATATGATACGAGACAACAAGAAATGAAAATTAATTGTGTAGAACAAAAAGACACCATAACACGTATGACAAGGGACTAACAATAAATCACAAAAACATGAAACATCAATTTCACAATGCGATGTGCGTGTGTAGAAAAAGATGAATGCCTCTGATCAAGGAGGTTGATAATTGCTTACATCAATCATTTTGCTCGGTGCTTTTAGAGCTCTCTGTGCAGCGTCCATGTCTTTGTATGTGATGAAGCCATAGCCACGCGATTTTCCTGTTGCTTTGTCAAAGATTACAGCACCTTCTTCAATTTCACCATGTTCTTCAAATGCCTAAACAACAACAAATATATGAGATTTCTATACTGTGAATCACTGTGGACAACTTTGCAAAGAAGTCTCAGTGTTTTTATGATGGGAGAAAAAATCATAAGAATGAATTTTCTGATGTGATGGCTACATCATTGGTCATTCTACAAAGGGAGCCCAGAACAATCTGCAGACAACAATACACTCACAGCACACAAGGTCTCTGATGTAGTTTCCCAGGCTAAACCACGAACAAAAAGCTTTCGAAGGGCTGGATCTGCTCTTGCAACACTTCTAATTTCTTCAGCAATAAAAGGATATTGGGAACCTCTTCAAGCCACATCATGCAAACAAGCACACATGCATAATGTCAATTCACACAGCACGCCATCAGAAGAACAGGATATGGCCCCAATTGACACAAGGCAAACACATGCAAAAGGAACTGAGGTCAATAACTACGAAGAAAGTAGGCACATAATTTTAGGTCACACAATCTACTTACTGGCTACAAAAAAACCTCAGAATTTAATATGCACTGCAGAAAAAGGATTTCTTTAGACATACTATTCTAATTGTTCAATTCCCAACAGAAAACAAAAAAAAACACTTTCAGTCCGCCAATTACCACATGATACAAAACCTACCGTTTATGAATCAGAAGGGAGGAAAACAATTAACATTACACAAACTAAGTCATCAAAAAAGACAATTCAAACCAACCCCGAAACGTTACGAAATTAATTTCCTCATAAAGTCTAAACCCTTTCTAAACTACTGCTACTATCAGCAGCAAGTATTCAATACCAAGAAATTACAAAGACAACAAACAAAGCCAAATCCCAGGAAATTTCAGCCATTTGCAGCTTATTCCATCAAACCCCACAACATCTATCAAAGAAAAAGTCACAAAAATCGAAACTTTGCACAAACAATCCAAGCAACAAAAAGGGGAGGGGGAAGAATTAGGATTGGAGCGTACAGCTTAACCAGGACATCAACCAATTGGGGCTTGGCTAAAGGGTCGAGCAGGGAGCGCAACTCTTCGATTGAGGCAGATGAATACGAAGACAGAGACAAAGTTAGGGAAGAAGGGTCTGATAAATTCAAATCGAATTGGCCATTCCCGGTTTCTTGCACCTTCCGCTTCTTAATCTCCTCCATTGTCTCCCTGAGTCTCAGATACCACTCTTCTCTCCACACACGAGTAGACTGCCAATAGACTGCCTCCGCTGTGCTGCAGCCGCTGCCGCACTAGTACTATCCACACTCAAAACCAAAATTAAAATTAAAACGGAAAAATCAATTGACTTATGATGCAATTACCAAAATACTCCTGTTCTATTATTATTATTATTATTATAATATAGACCAATGGGCTGTAAACGAATCGAACATAAACGAATGAATTTTGTTCGTTTATTGTTTGTTTATTTTTTAAACTATTTATGTTCATTTATATTCGTTTATTAATATGAAATATATATTCGTTATGTTCGTTCGTTATTTTTTAAACTATTCATATTCATTTATGTTCGTTTATTAATGTGAAATATGTGTTCGTATTCGTTTATGTTCATTTATTAGTATTTGTTAAATGTTCGTGAACATGTTTATTAACACATTAAACGAACATGTTCACGAACAATTCGTTAATACGTTCGCAAAAGAATAAACGAACACATTCCCGAACATTAAACAAATACATTCGCAAACATTAAACAAACAGTTCGTGGGCGGTTAATATTACTTCCATGACCATTCCAATTTGACCATTAAACATTCCCATATAATAAGAATGTAATAAAGATAATAAATTAAACATTCTAACAGAAAGTTACATCCCATTTGACAATTTCAATAAATAAAAACATAATAACATTCCATCAATCATCCACGAAAAGACACTTATATACCATTTGACCAATCCAATAAACAAAAATATAATAACATTAAACGAATTTGTTCATAAACAATAAACGAACTTTAAACGAACTTGTTCACGAACAATAAACGAACTTGTTCATGAATACTAAACGAATTTATTCGTGAACATAAATGAACCAAACACATATATGTTCATGTTTGCATTCGTTTATTAAACAAACGATAAAATGTGTTCGTTTATTATTCATTTACCTTAATAAACGAACATAAATAAACGTAACCAAACTTGTTCACGAACTGTTCACCGAACATACTAGTTCGTTTACACTTCCTTATTTTTAAAAAAGTTCACTTTCAATTTGTAATAATTTTTTAATTTTTTTATAAAATATACACATTTAATTTATAATTAAATATATAATTTTTTATTTATATTTATATTTTTTTAATTTAAATTATATATTATCATTATTAATAAATATAATACAAGAATTTCATATTAAAAGTAAATTCCTTTTTATAGAATTTTTTTTTTTGAAACGGAACTATTTTTTTTTGAAAACGGATGTAGCATTATATAAGGGATAAAAGAAAATTTGTGAGATTTATTCTTTAGAACCATCCGAAATAACAATGGTGAATGAACTAGAATTAGACATTGATCTAACCCTGTTGCCTTGTTATCATCGTAAACGTGAGAAAAACGGCCTTTGGTTTCACCATTCCTCCTCTAATCTGGTGAATCGTTAGATCCCCTCAAACTCAAAGTCAAGCCCAGAAGAAGAAAGAAAAAGGCAAAAAAAAAAAAAACTAAAAGTGTCTTGTCCACGTGTGGGATGATATAATTTTTCAGTCTAATTTTGCCCTTGTCACAATCACAGGCCTCTCGCGTGTATTGGCTAGACTGAGTAATTTCTCATAGGTGTTTTTAATTAGACTCAATTGAATCAATTATTGGAGTTTTTTAATTGAGAGTTAGTAGTGATTAATAAAAAGCAGTATAACCTGAAAATAAAGACATTCAATGGGGCAAAAAGCCCTCAAAGGGCAAAACTACCCGCAAAGCGGGACAAAAGCCTCAAAACGGCACGGGTTGAAAACCTAAACAACCTAAGATCAACCAAAAGTACAAAAACCCGGTTATATCGGGTCACTAATACTATACAAAAATGATATTACGTGAAATTAATTGCCACTACAAATGGCGCGGTGAAAAAACTAATTTAATCTCTAACTATCACTTTACGATGCGTGGCAATACATTGAATAAATTCAAATTTGGAGAGATTACCATAAAAATTCAAATTTGGGATCGTTGCTTGTAGCTACCGATTGCGACCTGCCAGTAATTTGCAGCTACAGTGAATTGTGGGGAGCAAAAGCCTTCCGGCATTTATTTTTAATCAATTATTGGAGTTGAAAGAGCTAATTGTAACTTTTTCAACAAGGACAAAGTCGAATTTAGGCTAAAATTGAGGGACTAATGAAAATATTTGATGGTGATAATATTCAAATTTTTATTGAAGAAAATGGGGTCATCACTATGAGTAATGTTATCAGTGATAAAATGATTTACTGACTAGTTTGGAGATGGAATATGGGAGAATGAAATGGAACTTTGATAACTTCAGCCTAGAAGCTTATTTAAGCTTGTTCAGAATGGCATTCTTTCTAAAAGGTGAGAACTTCACTATGGGAAATCCTACCTTATCATGATGAGCCTGAACAAATTAAGATAAAAAAATTTGAAGGGTTCTTAAGATAAGCGTGTGTGGAAGCATATTAAACTCTGTACATGTTTGTTTCTTATCCTACAATTAGTATTGGTTTATAGATCTTCTTCGGTGCTTTAGGTCAGTTGATTCTTATATCCCAAGAGTTTGAGCTGGTTGTTGTGTTGATAAGGCATATTTTTTTTTCTGTAACTCCATTGTATCCACAAATTGCCAAGTTTCATTTGTATTCATTTAATCTTATGCACAAATATAATCATCGCTGTTTGAAGTAACTATATATAGTCCAGATTAATATCCATAGTACAATTTGCTCCTGGACCTCCAAAATTATGTAGTCTGCTAGAATGCTCAGTCAAGGCTCCTGATTATCCTGCTGAAGCAGTTCTGCTCTTATCGAGATTCACCTCAAGCACAGATTTAGCTAAAAATAGGCTTTGATCCCATTTATTCTAACTTATTTTAGATGCGAAATATGTACTTTCAGGATCTCCTGAAATCAGAACTTCTGCATTTTCAAGTGCGGTAGACAGGTAACTGGGAGATGTAACGTTTGAATTTTGAGATTCCAGGAGGCTCCTTGTTGTCTCTTGTTGCTTATCAAATATCATTTTCAACTGTCTTGCCTGTTCTTCGATGCTCAACTGCAACTTCCGTTGAACCTAAATACCATATAGACAATAAATTGGTTAATTTGCTCAGCAAAAAATTACACTATAAAAGGAGAAGGATTCTTATAAGAACGATGCTTAGTAGATAAAATGCAGGATATTATTCATGCTGCAGCTTGCTAAAAAGAAACATTTATGCATATTGGAAAAAATAACTTTCAAGATTGTTTCGGTTTTACTAGGCAAGGGTTGGACATTCGACCACCATTATATCATCTTGAAGGAATGCCCTGAGGATATTCAGCTCCTAGACAAAAAATTTCAAACGATGGAGGTTTGGGTCCAGATCTGGAATGTTCCGGTGTAGTGGCTTTCTCGGGCAATTGGGAAGCTATTTCAAAAAATCTCCAATGTGCTGATTCCAGAAAATGGTAGCAAGACAGGCAGACACATGAAGATCTTGGTAGAAATTGATTTGAGCAAGCCGATATTAAGAGGGACAAGATTGAAGCTCTATGAACAAACGCATTGGGTAACATTCAGGTATGAAAATCTAGCTGCTTTCTGCCATTATTGCGGACTGGTTGGACACTCAAAAAAATAATGCAAGATCCAAAGAGTTGATGCACAGAAAAACGCAGTGAAAAGTGGGCAATTTTGGGATTGGTTGCGGGCTACAAGTGGTAGAAATATGGTGAGGGAGAAAGGTAGGGATTCAGGTTTTGAACATCAGTTGCAAAGGAATTTTAAGCAATTGAGGATTGAGAATAAGCTGTCGGCAGAGGTGGAAAACAATGGTAGTGTTGAAGCACAAAGTAGGGGTAGTAGCACAGCGATTTGGGAGGGGCAAAAGGGTAATAGAGATGGAGAATTTCTGAAGGGAGGCAGGAAGATTCGAAAGAACACTGGGGAAATTGTGATGGAGATTAGCGAGGGAGAAATGTTACCTGGCAGTATAATGGACCAGGAAGGGCAGAATCGTGATAGGGATGAAGAACTCCTGGTAGATAACACATTGATCCGGGAGGAAATGGCGGCAACGGTGACTGAGATCAGAGAAGGAGAGGTTGAATTTAGTTTGAAGGATTCAGTAAGTTTGGGGAAAACACAAGGAGATACTCATGCCCCGAAGGAAGTGCTGGTGGTCGAAGAAAAAGTAGCTTGGGGGCTAGGATAAGAAATAGAAGTAGATAATAGACTGGAACTAGAAAAGCAGAATAAGGAGAGGTGGTGTGAGGAAGAGGAACTGATAAATAAACCAATTAGCTGTGACTTTGAGGCAAAAAGAGATCAGGGATCTGCGGCAAAGGGGAAGGATGTAATTCTTCGCCTAAAAAAGCTAAGGATTTCTATAGCAAAAGAGGAAGAAGACGGGGGGAAATAGAATAGGAGAGGGTTCAGATAGTCAAGAGGGGGATTTTGGGAGTGGAACTGCAGTAGGCAATAAGAGGGGATGGAGCTTGAAAGATGAAAGTTCAGAATCTGATGAAGGAAGCGACAAGCGACAGAAACAACTGATATATCAAATTCAAGGTTATCCCGGAGAAGTGACGGTAGAGGGAACCAGCCATAATTGGTTCTAAGAGGAGCCACCAAGATACGTGTGTAGAATTATAAGGGTTTGAGATGACCCTTTACAATTTCTCAGTTGAAGGAGATTTTATGATCCTACCACCAGGAAATAATTTTTTTATCAAAAAAAAAGAAAAAAAAGAAGAGAGGGGATTTGTGGCTGATATGTGTAGAAGATTAAGGTTCCAAGATAGATGGCATATTGTAGAACCAGAAGAAATTAGAGGAGGTTTGTTGGTAGGTTGGACAGAAACTGTCATTGTTAGTCATATAATTTCCACGAGTTTCTGTATACAGTTGGAATGTTCATTGAAAAGGTGTTCCACAAAGTTTTGGGCAATCTTTTTGTATGCTAGTACGGACGCCAAAACTAGAGAGGAACAATGGAGGTATTTGGAGCATCAAAAGCTGAGATGGGGGGATTGGTGGTTTTAGGAGGTGACTTTAATGACATTGTGCACTCTGACGAGAAACAAGGGGGAAGAATCCAGACTGAGGCAAGCTGTAGATCTTTGAGGAGCTTCATAAGGAATGTGGGAATGGGTGAAATTGTCTTTGTGGAAAGGAAATATACTTGGGCTAATAACAAAAAGGGGGAAAGTTTGGTGAAGGAGAGATTAAACAGGATGTTTGGTGCCCCCGTTGGTTACTCAATTTCCAAAAAGCTAGAGTGTACTATGTGGAAAGCCACTCTTTGGACCATTCTTTACTTCTTCTTGATACAAACCTAGAGGGGCAAAAAGTTAAGAGGAGATTTATTTTTTATAAAAAGTGGCCAAGGAAAGAGCAAGTCAGTAGCATAGTGGAGGAAGCTTGGAAGAATGAGCAGCTTAGAACACCAATGTACAAGCTATGCTCCAAGATCAAGTAGTGCAGGGTTGAGTTACTTAAGTGGACCAAGAGGCAAGAGACAAATTCCTCTAAGGTTATTGCAAGGTTAAAGGGATAGATAGATGATTTAAGAAGCCAAAAAGGAAACTGTGATTGGAAGCAATGGAATAAGATGAAAGCGGAGATCAATGTAGCTTATCGAGAAGAGGAAACATATTGGAGGCAAAAGTCAAGGATCCAGTGGCTACAAGAAGGAGACAAGAACACCAAATTCTTTCATGCATCCATGTTGAACAGAAGGAGAAAAAACACAATAGGAAGATTGAAAAAGAATATGGTAGAATGTGTGAAACACAACTGGAGGTGTAAGAGGAAATAGTAGAGTTTTATGAGCAGTTGTTTACTTCTTCAAGGCCACAGCTACTCCAAGAAGGATTGGAAGGTATACCACTATCGGTCACTAAGGAAATGAACCAAAGACTGACCCGACCAGTGGAGGAAAATGAAATAAAAAAATGCTCTTTTTCTAATGCATTCTAACAAAGCACCATGACTTGATGGTATGATTCCTTTATTTTTCCAGTCCTTTTGGAACGTCATTAAGATAGATTTCTGCAATGCTATCAATGATTTTTTTCACCCATAAAAAAAATGCTCAAACAAGTAAATCATACTTTAATTTATTTCATACCAAAAATCCAAAATCCTATATCTATTACAAACTATAGACCCATTAGTTTATGAAATGTTGTATATAAAATGATATCTAAAATTTTGGCTGAGAGGATGAAAATCTGCCTCCATAAATGCATAAGTCCTTCTCAAGCGGCCTTTATCCCTGGGAGACAGATCTTGGATAATGTTGTGGTAGCTCAAGAGTGTATCCATAGTTTATATTCAAAACAGAAAGGGAAAAAAGGGTTCATGGCCTTAAAGCTTGATATGGCAAAAGCCTACGATAGGGTGGAATGGACATTTTTGTGTGAAACTCTTAGAAGAATGGGTTTCGCAAATACATTCATAGAATGGGTGTGGCAAGGCATTAGTTCCTCAACCTTGTCTTTGAACACAAATGAGGAAAAATGTGGCTATATTCAACTAACTAGGGGCATTAGACAGGGAGACCCATTATCACCATACTTGTTTTTAGTGACATCTGAGGTATTCTCCAACATGATTAAACAAGCTTGTCTAAAAGGAGCTTACAAGGATTTGAGCGTGAGCAAGAATAGGCCGATTTTAACACATTTATTATTTGCAGATGACTCTCTCCTTTTTTTGTGCAGTAGATATGGTGCAAGCGAGGAAGATAAAAGAAATGTTGTCCAAATATAGTAGATACTCTGGGCAGCTGATTAATTTGGAGAAATCTTCTATCTTCTTTAGCAAGAATGTACCAAAGGAACGAAAATAGAGCATATGCCAAGTCCTAGAAGGCATCACTGAGAAGAACCAAGCCAAATATCTGGGAGTGCCAATGCATATTGGTAGATCAAAGAAGGAAGTGTTCAGCTTCGTGATGGAGAGAGTCCAACAAAGAATTAGAGAATAGAAGAATAAGTTTCTTAACCTAGCGGGGAAAGAAGTACTCATAAAGGCTGTGATAGATGCCTTACCTACCTATGTGATAGCCTGTTTCAAGCTTCCCAAAAGAGTGTATCAAGAAATCACCAGGAAGGTAGCAAATTTCTAGTGGGGAGACAAAGAAGATGGGAAGCCGAATATCCATTGGAAAGCATGGAAGGAGTTGGTGAAGCGAAAAACGGAAGGTGGATTGGGTTTCTTGCATCTCCAAGTCTTCAATGATGCACTTATAGCAAAGCAACTTTGAAGGCTAATCACGCAACCTAATCTACATATGAGTAAAGTCCTGAAAGCCAAGTATTTTCCAAAAGAAGGGTTGATGAAGGCTCAATGTAAGAGCAATACTTCTTGGCTATGGAAATCCTGGTTAGGGGTGAGATACATCATACACTGAGGAGTCAGATTTCAAGTAAAAGATGGAAAGTCTATAAGAATATGGGATAGTCCATGGATCCCAGGGAGATCAGGTTTTAAACCTACACTTCTCATTTCAAAGGAAGAACGGGCTGTTTAAGTGAGTGAGCTACTGACAAAAGAAGCAAAAGGTTGGAAAAAAGAAACTGTTATGCAGACATTCAACATAGTTGACACGGAAGCGATTCTAAACATACCACTTGAGCAGACAGAGTCTAGGGACAAGCTGATTTTGCAATTGAGCTCTCATGGGCAATATACGGTTAAATCGGCATACCTAGAGGCATTGAAGAGACAAAAGGAGCATAAGCCTACACCCGAAAGTAGTGTGGAAGAAGAGTTGGAGGCTGGGAATTAAAGAGAAGCTAAAACACTTCATATGGAGATGCTGGCATGGTATACTACCCACCAAAGACCAATTGAAAAGGAAGTGCATCTAGGAGGACCCCATTTCTAGTATTGGTGGGGACAAAGAGGAAGATTTAGAGCACATCTTGTTCAAGTGCATAAGAGCTGAAATAGTGAGGAAAATTGCACCTATAAGTTGGGAGGAACATAGAGATAAGCAAATGAACTTTAAGTGGTGGTGGATGAGTATATGCACTAAACCCAGACGGCAAAATTGGCAAGAGAGTGTGCAATTGACCGTATATATTTTGTGGATGCTATGGAAAATGAGAAACTTCTGGATATTTGAGAAAGAATGGAGAGAGGAGAGAATTGTGGTGGAGCTTGCATTGGCCGAATGGATAGAATATCAAGAAGCCAAGAAGAAAGAAGGGGAAGAGAGTCAATAGGATCCTTGAGGTAGGTCAGTGGTGACAAGAGTAACCGAAACCATTGCAGGAGGGTACTTATTCCACTATAGTAAAGTAAAGGCTCTGTAGATTCACAAGCAGTTGGAAGTAGGGGATGGGAATTTGAGGTTAGAAATAGAGAGGTTGCTTGTTAATTTTGTGCTTCTGGTAGATTGGGAGGCAGACTAAAATAGACCACCCCTAGGTAAGGAATTTGTATAGAGTTTGAAGTTAACCTTAGTCACTATTGTTTGAGCTAAGGGCAAACAAACAAGCCAGTTGGATTAATTATATATTATGATAATTTTGACAGATAATAGAACTACCTTACTTGGGAAAAAAAAACTGTTATAGAAATTTCACGGCTAAAATGCATATCAGCCAGAACTCCTCTGTGCCATTTTAAGTTATTGAAGAGATGCATGATGATATCATATAGATACTATTTCCACAACTTATCCTGTCCGGAATGAAATGTAGAATAGTGGATTTTCATGTTGAAACTGAAGTTCAGTTAATGTTGCTACCTCTAATTGCTCATGAAGACGCCTCTGGACATCCAGTTGTAGTTGCAAAGCTTCCTTGAGTTGCATGCCACTGCCAAATAAATGTGAAGTTTGAGGCAAAAATTCACTTTCAGAAGTTCATTATTAACACTTCAAGTATGGAAATTTTAGTGCAGAAAACCATCTCCGAACTACAGGAGCATAAACTTAAAGCTTTAATAGTTGGGCAATGATGCATGTAAGGTCCGCAGTGAGGATCCTGAGAGGCTCTTTGAACAAAAATTTCGAACTTGAATTTTCGACATAATTACATAAATTGCATTGTATCTACATAAACTGATTGTATAGCTGGCTCTGAATGCTTACTTTTTAGTGTCAATATTTGCTGTATTACATGTGCTGGCTCTTTTGTCTGATCTCCCTGAAATATAGCAGTTAATTCAATGAGAATCAGTTTATAAATGCTACGAAAAGTTGCAGGTTTGAACATAGATTGCTCTCTAGCGCTAATATATCATGGAAACAGCTTCTCCAGGTGAACAGGTTCAAATTTTATTTCACTCTAGATGTCACTTAGAAATTAGTCTTTTTTCAATATTCGGAAAGCCATGACCAACGACTAAGTGCTGCAGAGTTTTCTAAAAGGAATTCAAAGTAATAAATTCTAAACCCATTTGAAGAAGAAATGCAAGTAACCAGTTTAACAGGTAATGTAGAATCTGTTGGTAAATGGAATACGGACTGAAAGTGTTTTCTATATATGATGACCAGAAGTTCTGTTGACAGCTAAGGAACGGGTTAAATTAACAGCTTTTTCTATTGAATATAGCTCAGGCATCAGCGCTTCTTTCCTTCATCTGAAACATTATATGCCTAATAGTTGTTTTCAATAGTTTAAGCATCAATTAATAGCTCTATTCTTGGTGGATTGGGCAGTGATAAAAAAGAATAAAGCGTGGATTCCCATTTGCCTTTTTTTTTTTTTAAATAATTTTCTTTCTTTTCCCATTTCATCTCTCTTAGTTGCATACAAGCGCTGTAATTCAGATGATTGTATGTAACTAGATACTGCAGTCTGATCCAAATGCTTCTTCCATTATCATACTCGAAACAACTTCAAAAAAGGAGTCATAAGAACAAACTATATGGCAAGTATTTGTACCTTCTGCAGATTCCGGGACATATTTTGCATTTCGATATTTCTGCAAAGTAAAGAATTTACAAAAGGAGAAATCTGATTTAGAAATATATACAGAATTCTAAAACCTTCTTTCTTAAGAACTGATGTTAATCAATATGAATACCTGTAAATGACTTTTGACATGGAATATGGTTAATCCCTCCCAATCCATCAGCTTTAGTATTGCCTTTGGTGTAGCCTCTGGATGATGAACAGAGAAATAGTCAATGGTAATGGGTTTTTTTCTAATGTTTTCAAAAGAGAAGCATCTGCATCCCAGAACTTACTGTCAGCACCACCAAGGCAGTTAACACACTCAACGAATCTATCATGTAGTTCCTGAGTCCATCTGATTCTTGTCTTGCTTGTTACAGCTGCACCAGGAGATGCAGAATTGGAATTGCTAGAAATGCCTGAAACACATCCAGAAGGCCTCACGGCTGGCTTCAGACTTGCGAAGTGAGAATCATACAAATTGCAGGAGACCTGTAAGTATATATTTTTTTTCGCTTGCAACAATCAGAAACCAAAAGATACAAGAATTCTGGTTCAGATTATGTAAAAATAGTAGGTTATATTGAAAAACTTACCCCAAGATTTTGATTTTGCTCGAGAGGAACTGAACGTTGTCTCTTACTTGAAATGTCATACTCATCTAATAATTTGCTTTTTAGGAGCAAAAGTCTCTGCTCTTCTGTAAGATTGCTGAAAGGATTTCTATAGGATCCTTCCGAGTTCATGTATTGGCTTCTTGAGGCTTGAGATTTTGGTGAAGGCAAGGCATTATTTGAGGGAAAAGTGCAGGGATGATGAACCTGTGAAGGCGGTGAATCTGCATATAAGCAACTTCCTGATTGTTCATATGATGGGATGTGCAAGTCTTGGTTAATCTTGGACAGCTGGGGATTACAATTGAACTCATCATTCCTGAAATCGTATTTTGTTAGACCCATATAAACTTCTGTTGCATAGAAAGCAGCTGGTGAACCAATATGTTCCATGATGGTGCTAGATGAATTATTATGAAAAAAATTCTGCTCCTGTGATCCTTCCTCTCTGCCTACTGCCTGAAAACAATATCCCATGTTTGAGGACTGCTGTTGAGTACCTAAATTGTGTGGAAACCTATTTTGAAACTCTAGAGCATAATCACTTTTGAAACAGTTTTTCATCAATCTATCTTGACTTCCAATCTTTTGGATATTCATTTCTGATATTTATGATCGAGAACAGCAACACAGATGGATTCTCTGAAGTTATCAAGGCTAAAGGCACGGTTATTTAGCTGTATGGACTAGTCTCTTTCCTGTGGGAGAATTCCACTAAGTATGAGCTGTTCAGAGAACCCAAGTGAACAAGAGCAATGTGAATTTTCAGATGTAAGTCGTCCAATATATTTATATTCTAGTTAGAACAAGACTTCATGGATAAGATATCATATTGTTATGTGAACAGCTCAATGAAAGCGTCCTGATTATTCTATAATTGGATAAGAAAAGAACAATGATGGTTTTGACAAAAACAAGGCCAGAGAATTTAGTAAAGCAACAAAAATATAACTTTCATTCTTTGTCAAGTATTACTTTGGTACTTAGCAAATTAACTTTGTCTTTTCATTTCTCGCCTTTCTTTCGTTTAGTTTTTAGTTTTTAATATTCATCCCCTAAAAAACTAATTCTAGCATTTACAAAATCAAAGCTTTCAACTGAATCAGGATCATCCTTCTTTTTCATGGTGACTTCTAGATTTGCTTGTCACGTCGAATAGTACATAGAAGGAGAATATGTGGAAGGGCATCTGTAGCTTAATAATTTCATGTTGGAATTCTGGCATATATTCAGTTTATTATTCACTGTTGCAGCAGATCTAATTGTTCTTGTTATCGTGTTGATGCTTATCAAAATAAGTTAAAATAGTTTCATGCGGAATACTGGCATATATTCACCAGTCCCCAGAAGATGTAATCGTTGATGAGGATGATGGAGAATACCTTTATTGACAAAAACAAAATGAATTTTGCATAGTTAATTCAACCCACTAGGTCAGTTGCTGCAACTCATTCTCACAAAGCCACCAAAAAAGAACCCAACATCAAGAATTGGCTTAAAAGGAAGCAATTTTGAAAATCTTTCAAAGATTCCAAAATGTGCGCGGGAAATGAAAAAGAAAACAGGAATTGTTCACTTTTCATCAAGGACATATTGATATAGGAATCAGTTCAAAATATGCATGCATTGGTGAAGGATTCTGCATACATTAATAACAATAACAATAACAATAATAATATTCCATCCATCTCAAAAAAAAAAAAAAAAAAATCAAAATTGGCGAACAAAGCTGAGAACATCTGTTTTTGGATCACCCTGAACCACAAGGCGGTTTCTGTTTTAGGGAAATGCATTCTTTGTCATGTTCCCAATCTGCTCCATCGAGCATCAACATTCTTCCTGGTCATTTATCTAATTTTCAACACTTCGAACAAGAACCCCTTTTTGAAATGTTCACATGGAATGAAGCACGTTCTTATTTTTCTCCAATATAGTAGTCAACATTATTCAAGGGAGCTGAATTCGATTTCCAAAGTTTGAACTATATTTTATTCATGGCGTTACATTCCAACCCAACCTTACATATTTAAGAACGGTGACATTCCAATAATTTCTTATTCATGAGCTAACAAATGATCCTCATGGTAAAAAACAAACAGAAGAAACAGGTTACAACTTGGTTTCTTGTTATGAAATGAAATCTGGTTAAGGTGTGCAAAATGATTGGCTTATGATTTAGTTAAGACAAAGAGCCAGCATACAGGAATCTCCGAGATAACCAACACTTTTTGACACACAGCAGCAAGAATAAAAGTTAAAGTATTGTAGTAATGAAATGTTTGTTTGCTATTGGATTGAGAGATATGGAGGCTAAAAGCCTCAGCACTTTGTAGATATCAGCATCTGAAGGTAACCTAGGGAATCCAATCGGCAGGAGCTTTCGGCTCCTCCTTCTACCCTCCCCACCCCACCACCAACAAAAAGATTGTATCTCTTCTTGTTAATTTCTTGGTGTTTTATATTCTCATTTCTATTTTTATCTATTTGTTTGCCTTCACTTTACTTCTCTGCCTTCTCATATTACACGCACTTCTCGAATTTAAGACCATTGGTGAGTAGGTTTATACATTGCGTTTCAAAATGTATTTTTATATTTTTTGATATAGAATTTGTAAGATAAAAAATATATTTAAAAGTTTAAAAAAATATATATAGTTTGAAAGTGCCATTTATACGCACTTTTTAACTAAACTATCTCAACGCTAATTGATTAAATGATCAACATCGATTGCTTTTACCTTCGCAAGACATGCATGCAAACCCTAAATTTCCAACCCAAGTTGATGATGCATGATTATTTTCTACGTACTAATGCCAGTGCTTTGGCAATAGAAAATGTGTGGTCGTTTTAGTATATAAGAAACCCTTTATGTTTTTGTTGGTTCCTTCTAGGGGTGCAAATCGAGTCGGTTTTCGGGTTGTTGAGGTTGGCCATTTTCAAATGTCAACTTGAAGCTCAAACCAAATTCAATGGAATTCGAATTCCAACCAACCGAATTTGGAATTCGGAATTCGGTTCGAATTCGAATTCGAACCGAAAACCGAATTTCGAATTCGGTTTGAATTCGAATTCGAATTCGAATTAATTCGGTTTCCAATTCTAATTCGAATTCAAATTCCAATTCTAATTTTTTTAAATTACAAACCCATATTTATACCTAAATTAATTTTATTTTTAATATGGCCCAATTAAAATAGTTATTATTATAATAATACCCATAATTTATTTCTATTTTAATTTTAAACTAAATCTAATTTTATTCAATCACATCCTCAAAATATATTTATTCCTTTCAATTGCACCCTCAATATTTCAATACAAAATTTATTGAATTAATATAATATTTCATATTAATATGATGAATTAATAAAATAGTAGTAATCAATTATAATTTCCAAATGAGGACCAAATAATTGTTAATTTATCATGATCAACTTTTTTCCCATTAATTTTCTTCTACAAAATCTATACATGTTATTCTCCATATTTTTTCAATTATTTATCATTCTTATAAATAATTTTTGCATTTTTTAATAATTTTCTTTTTGCTATTATGATTTAATAGTTATCAATTCTTCAAACTGTACTAAATTGTACATGTTTCAATAGCAATGTCAGTAATAGTATATTTTGATTACGATGTTTGATCATGTAATCTCACCAATAAGGCAAGGAGGGAGCCATTTTTATTGTTACTATTCCAGCTGTTCAAATTAGATTCACTTATTTATGATTTGATTTTGATACTAGCCTATAAATTTACAAATATCAATGTTGAATCATTACCTTATTAGAGAAGCAAATTCAATATATATATATATATATATATATATATATATATATATTGAATATAAATCAATTAGTTTTATAAGTAAGTAAATAGTTATATTATATACATGCAAAAATGCATCTTATTGTTACATGATCTATAAATAAACATGTGTTCTATACAATAAATTACAGATTAAAAGGTAAATAAAACTACATATTGATAATTTGGCAATTTTTGATATTTCAAACTTTTGACTTTAAATTATTAATAATTAACAGAAATTACAAGTAAATAAGTAAAACTTTTGAAATTATTAAATTAATAATAACTAATATCTAATTATTACTCACTAATCAACTTGTGCCTTTGTGGTTATTAACTTATTATTTTCAAATTACAAAATTATACACTCAAATAAGACATGAATAAGTTATTAAATAAGAGAATTGAGCTCCCATATTTGTGTAAGTTAATAATAATAAATATCTAATTAATATTCATTAATTACTTTGTGGTGATTAATTATAAAGTTACACACTCAAATGAAACAGGGATGAGTTATTAAATAAGATAATTGCACAGTTTGTATTCTCATAAGTCATAAGTCATATGTACACAATTACACATATTATTTTCTCTATTTTTTCCACATATTTATCTTATTTTAAAATAATTTTTACATTTTTTAATAAATTTCTTTTTTTCCTTGTATGATGTAATGTACTAATAGTCTAATATCATTATTATGATTTTAATATCTCAATGAGATAATGACTCAATTAGGACACTAATGCCATTATATTACAATTATCAAATTAGACTTGTTAGTTATGAATTATTTACTTAGTTAACAATTCAATAAAACTAAAATCACAAGAATTATATATATCTTTTTACCATATAGCAATTAGCATATGTATATATTGTAATGTAAATCAAGTAGTGATACAGAGAAGTAAATAGTTACACCATCTATGTTACATACACTTTATTCAGTTATTTGTATATGATTTACAAATAAATACATTTTCTATATAACAATTATAAATTCAAAAGTAAATAAAACCACACATTAAATTATTTGGCAATTTTTTATATTTCAAACTTAAGAGTTTTGAATTATTAGTAATTAGCAAAAGTTAGAAGTAAAAATTACTAAATAAATAAACCTTCGTGATTATTAAGTTAATAATAACCAATGGCTAATTATTACTCACTAATCAATTTGCACTTTTGTGGTTATTATTATTAAATTACAAAGTTATATATTCAAATGAGACATGGATAAGTTAGGTTGGATGAGAAATGAGAATTTCTCTATCATATTTGTATACTATATAGTATATACATAATTTTTCCTCACTTTTTTCATTTACTTATCAATTCTTTTCATAATTTTACACATTTTTAATAAATTTACATTTAATCTTCTCTAACATTTAATCTTTTCCAATTTACTATACTAATGACAAGAAGTACAATTATATATATACACTTTATTTGTATATAATTTATAAATATGTGTTGTGTTGTATACAATAAAATTCAAATTAAAAAGTTAAAATATAGTAATACACATCTTAACAATTTTACAAATTGTTTTAATTTTTAAAGTTTCACACACATATATAATAAATCAAATACAATCAAGCATATTTTTTATATTATATAATTATATACACATATATATTATATAATTATATACATATATATATGTATATGTATATGTATAAAAATTCGGTTTCCTCAATTTTCGAATTCATATTCGGTTTCCTCGGTTTTTGAATCTATATTTGGTTTTCGGTTTTCAAATCCATATTCGGTTTTCGAATCCAAATTAGGTTTTCGAATTAGTTCAGTTTGGTTTTTGGTTTCAGAACCCCAAACTCGAAAATCGAATTCGATTTCGAGTTCAACTCGATTCGAAAACCGAAAATCAGAATTCGATTCGATTTTTTTCGAATTCGGTCGGATATTCAAATTAATTCGAAAATTGTACACCCCTAGTTCCTTCTGCCTTTTTCTTTCCTACCCAGTTCACCATTCAATTCACACTGCAGACTGCAAGCGTAGCTCTTTTTGCGATTCGGTTCATGAATCTATTTACTCCCTTCCTCAGTGATTTGTTGACCAAATAACTCAGTTAATTTGGGAATTTTTTGGGGCATGTTTTTTGAATCTTTTTAAACCTTCAAGCTTCCACATGTTAAAAAGGATTTCAATTGAGTACAACAATCAAAATAGGACGAATATAATATGAGTGATGGAAATCCTAATGTGTATGCTTGTGTTTAGTAGTTATGAGATAAAAAATATACTCTCCCCGTTCTAAAAATATAATCTACTTTTGATTTGATACAATTTTTTTAAAGTTACAAAATAAAACACATTTAATGCAAAAATAAATGTATAATCCTTATTTTTTTTATTTTGAATTATACATTATAATTATTAAGAAGGGAAATACAACAATTTTACATCAAAAGTCGACTCTTTTATAGGACAAATAAAATTGTTGGCCTTGAAATTTTTTTTTTTTTTGGGATGAAAGTAGTATAAAAAGTGTAAAAATACATGACCAAATTATAATTCATATACTCCCTAAAATATTTTTAAAAGGACAAGTGGATTGAACTAAATTGGGATGTGTTTTTATTCTCAAAAAATTAACTTTTTTTTAACCAAAAAAATAAAATATTCAAACAACTTTTTATTTCAAAATTTAAAATTTAAAATTTAAAGTCCCGTCAAAATTCTTCTTACATAATTTCTAAAAAAATTTTCCTCCAATATACTTTTTTATATCACTTTTTCTTACAAAAAAATTTTCATTTAAACTTTCACGAGATAACTCCTAAAATGGTTCTTCACGTATTGGCCAATGATCTTTTTAGTCCTTCATTTTTAAAATGAGAACAATGGTCTATCATATTTCGCTTAACGATTATTTTGATCCTCCGTTACTATTATGTTACTATTCTAACAAAAAAAACAAACGGAATAATGACGGAGGACCAAAATAGTACATTCATGAAATGTGATGGACTATTTGTTTCTGTTTTAAAAGTGAGGGACTAAAAATATTATTAGCCAATATGTGAAGAATTATTTTAAAGATTATCTCAAATTTTCACACATTTCAATACAAAATTATGAAATGCAACACAATCCAAACATAGTCCAAAGAAGGACGCATAAGTATTGGTGGTCCATGCACAAGAAAGAGCAACATATGGCTTTGAGGGGAAAAATGGTCTTTTCAATTGCTGAAAGGACGCAAAAAAACAGTGTTGGATTGAGATCACAAAATGCCGACACATGCCTCCAATTCCAAAGTTTCAAACTAACAAAACTTTTCCTTATCTTGAATTTCTTGTCTTTGGGTATTCATTTTTCCAACAGTTGGACAAGCACTTGCTTCAAATTGAAATGTCCAAAAAATGCATTTCCTGCAAGATCTAGTCCTAATTTTTGTATAGAAGCTCAAATTTGGGGATATTTATAAAATATATATCTATATTAATTGAGAGAAATTAGTGTAAAAAACCAATGAAAAACACACTAGGATTTAATTATTTGCCCCTTAATTTTGATTTAATTTCTCAAAAATTATCGTGTAATATAATCAAATTGCATAATTCAATGTGGTACTGTTTTATTTGGCTTAGAATTGCTCAAATTTATTCAAACTTACTTAGCATGGCAATGCATTTAATCTCTGTACATTTGACAGAATAATTATCATAACAGGAAAAAGTATTTCTATCTATATCTACATCACATTCCATGAAAGTGTCAATTTAATACAACAACACAACCCATAGCATGCACATAACACAGCATCTTTCATTAAACTAAAAAAAAAAAATCAATATACTAGAGCACAAAGAAAAAGAAAAAGAAAAAAAGACCAGAATCCTGCTGCATTATCATCAATCAATGTCGTGAATGATCATGTCATCACCGAATTCAATTTTTTTTTTCCCCTTTAATTTGTTCCAACAAAACATCAAACACCTTACTACCATTTAAGATAACAGTGGAGGAATTGGATACCGTGCTTTGATGATGTTACCAAATTCTTTGGTTGTTTTTTTCACTCATCTTTTTTTTTTCTTTATTTAAAATTTAATGAGATCATGTATTTTAAGAGTCTTCGAAAAGCGTGCATCAAACAATAAGTCTTTATTTTACTATATAAAGTCAAGTTATAAATCATTCGTTTTTTCTTTCTCCACATTTGGATTGACAAAGGGAATAAGAATCATAGAGCCACAATTTGACCCGTCATTGATTGATCTTTTGTTGTACCGTTATTTATGGTCATGACAAGAACCTCAAATTGTGCCCACTATACTGAAGTGTTCCTTTGGCTCACAAATCTGAATAATGTGACAATACCATTGGTGGTTTTAATGTATTTTAGTACTACCACAATATATATATATTAATGAAGTAGTTTTCTTGATAAATTCTAAATATATGGCCAGATAGAACCTAAAATTAATGATTCATGTACAAAATATAATTTCACATGCTTGCATCTTTTATTGATTGAAGCATTAATTTGTAACATTGAATATCTACTAGTAATACCATTAGCATGAGAACTTCAACAAGATTGTGAGTTTAGATTTTTTACTATCAAACAATGAGAATTCAAGTTGTGCTTCTTGTAAAAAACTTAGGAATAATTACACCGTAGATTACCAAATGGATTGTTATTTTAGATATCTCTTTCCTTACTAGGAGAAATATTTTATACATAATTTACATCATATAAAATGGTATAGTTAAAGACGATTAGGAAAAACAATTTATAATTTAGGAGAGACAGTTATTTACATATAAGGATACCAAAAAAAAATTATGTGATTAGTTTATTACACTAAAAAATAAAATATATCGAATGCATGAAATATTTTTTTTTCTTAACACCTATCTTGTAAAAAAGAATTGTTTGGAAAAAAAAAATAGTATGAAACTATAATCAGTCCATATATAGTAATTAATAATAAATTTCCTAATAACGCATGAATAATTCACAATCTAAGCATAAAAATCCAAGTCTATGTTCATCAAAAAAGAAAATATTCTCGTTGGGGTATTTTCAATGGCATTTCCATACTTGAAGGAAGAACAATTCCTTCGCTCACAGAGTCACAATGTAGGAGAGTAGGAGGGGACTAATTCAGTTCCAATCCAGATTGATTTGGCCATAGTTCAAAAGTTTTTATGGTTGGTTTGGATTTTTTTTTTTGACTGAAACGATAGTAGATTAATAACAGGGCACAATGGCTAATATACAGAACGCAGCGCTTAAAGTTTCATGGCCGCTACTAAAAACAAATACTTATAACCCACGAAAACAAAGGCCCTCAAAGGGGGAAAAAGCCCTCAAGGGGCAGAGCCATCCGTAGAACGGGACAAAAGCCGTAAAGCGGCACAGGTTGAAAACCTAAACAACCTAAGATCAATTAAAAATACAAAAGCCCGGTTATATCGGGTCATTAATACTATACAAAAATGATACTATGCTACTCAATTGGCTCACTACAAGTGGCCTGTGGTGAAAGAAACTAGAACTTAATCTCTAACTATCACCTCATGCCGATGCGTGAAAGCCAAACTACAGACGTTGAAAAGCACTGTCGCCGAACTACTGTCGCAAAGCGTTGAATAGTCAGACGATTCGGCTACCACCGGCTGGAAAAATGGCAATACCTAAACAAAAAAAAAAAATCAAATTTGTGATCGTTCCACTGTAGCTACAGTAGCTACAGTGCAACGATCGCACTATTTTCGCACCGCAAATCACCGTAGCTACAGTGGAACGATCACACTATTTTCGCACCTCAAATCACCCTTAGAAACAGTGAATTTGAGAGAAATTGGGCAGCCGCCCGGATTGGTTGGTTTGGATTTAAAGAGGTATGTTTGAACCTTTCAAGCATGTACTGTTAAATTATTTTATCCAAGAAAGGGGCACAAAATTCCAAGTTAGGAAGTATATTTGATGGAACCCATTTGGTGGATTCCAATTTGGAAGAGAATATTGATTCCAGCCGTACCTACTTATCGACCGTCATTCATCACTTCCAATTTGGTCACCTCAATATTTTGGCCGCTAAGAAGTAAGAAGAATGATTCTTTCTACATCGTAGATGTATAGTTGTACCACTATTATTCTTCATGCTTCATCTTCACATGTTAGGACCACCCTTTGCAAACTTGTTTGTTTTGAATGGTGTTCCTAAAATAGTCAATTAATCATATGGATTGGTAGATATTTTGAAAAATATATATTGAGACTAACTTGCCTTACGTTTGAATAGAATATATACAAAGCTCAAGATGTGGAATCAACTATGCCTTAACCAAAAAGATAACCTTCTCATGACAACCTAAATTAACACATGAGTAATGATAGAGATAGAGACAAATTATAGTGATTTTGTATAATGACTGATGTGGTAATTATAAAAAGACAAAATTATCCCTAATTATTTTGTGTTTTGTAAAGAAGATAAATGGATAATTTTGTCTTTTCATGGTTGTCACGCCAGTCATTATACAAAGTTATTACAATTTGTCACTATTTTTATTATTATTCTTTATTAAATTATGGCATTATAAATCAAATGGTAAAATGAAGTAATGAGCAATTTGAATGAAAATAAATGAGCAGTTTGAATGAAAATATTTGATGCACATGACAAATACAAAAGTCATAATAGACTATTAAAATAACTTAGTTTTAACTTAACTAGAGAAAGTAATTTTTTATTAGCTTGGTTATGGTAGTAAGAATATCATTGTGAGATTTTTTTCAATATCGAGTAGCTATTATTAGCAATAATTGTTGAAATCTAGTGATAGTTTTAATGAAAAAATATATTTCATACATTTATTATATTACGTAATATTGTGAGGTAAAAAACAATTAGGAGGAAAAATTTATAATTTAGAAGGGCAGTCTATCTACATAACAAGAATCGAAAAAAGGAAATTATATGATTAGTTTATTATAGTAAAAATAAAAATACAACTTACGTTTACAATAACTTTTTTTTCAATTTTAAGGATCGTATTAGTAGTAATGTGTTAAGAGTAATGATAGAAATAGTGACAAATCATATGTGATAATCATAAAAACATAAAATTATCCATTGATTTTCATTACAAAACACAAAATAAGTGAGTCGAATAGTTACACGGCATTTAAAGTCTCAGGTGTCACTTGAACCTCACTAACTCTAAAACGCATTAAATTTGTAATAAGAGATTCAAAAAATAATTTCATAATTTCACAAAAAATCCCAAATTGATCTAAGGAAAGCAACCCTTTGATCCATTCCATGTTGCCCATCCAAGTTCCAACCGGAAAAACTCCTCAATTGTAGCCGAACTCGTTTTAAAGACGACTCAAACTGTCCGTGGGCCTCAACCTAAAACACCTTTAGGCTTTATGTTTTATCAGCCCAAAAATTCGACAGTGGCCCAATCAAGCCGGTATTTCTTTGGCTGGATCAGCCCAACCAAGCTGGCGACGGTGGGGGTGGCTGAGGCGCTGAGCAGAATGCCGAAGTTAGAACAGACGGCGAAAACGCCGAGCAAAAAGAGGAAGAGAGTTGCAGAGAGAGCCAGCATTCACCCTCGTAATAAATACTCAGAGAAACCGCCGGATTTTGGAGTTTTGGCTTCCCTTTACCCAAGTTTCAAGCCTTATGTCTTCTATTCAGGTAAAGATGGTCGTCCCAGAATTGACTGGACTGATTACAATGCCACTCGTGAGCTAACCAGGGTATTACTCCTCCATGATCATGGACTCAACTGGTAACTCACTATTACAGCTTCATTCAATTGAATTGCCTGCTTTTTTTAATGCAGTTTTGTTTTGGGTTTCTGAGGTTTATTGGGTAAAGCAAAATATCTTCACTTGCTTTGAAAATTTTCAGCTTGATAAAATCTTTACTTGCTTTGAAAAATTCAGCTTTCTGTCGCTTTATTCTTCTGTCACTTCGGTTTTTTTCTGTTTAATATGTTGGATGCTGTGGTTTATGGTTTTGGAAAGCTATGAGAGCGATGGGGGTGGAGCACGGAAATGCAAAGATAGTAGCTTTCGTGATTGGTCAGTTTTCAGGTTCTTTTTCTGTCGAGTTCTTTATTGGCAGATGTGGGACTTCATCATTCAGTTAATACTTTAGGACCGCGTAGCATTTTCTTTTAGTTCTTAATTGGATGCATTGCCACATTCTTGCAGTTGTGTTGGAGTTGTAAAATGGAAACAAATGAAATTATGGAGGAGAGGAAAATGACAGAATGTTGCTATGGATTGGTTTTATTGCATATTTTTTAATGGCTATGAGATTAAAATTCAGTGCTTTTCTTTTGTACGCTGTACAAGATTTGAAATGTCAAAAGATGTGTTCTGAATCTGGTCTGAATTCAAAACTGTAGGTGGATTCCTGATGGTCAGCTTTGTCCTACAGTTCCTAATAGATCCAATTACATCCACTGGATAGAAGACCTTTTGGCACCAGACATCATCCCTGAAAGTCGAGCAGATGGTGAAGTTGTAACGGGTTTTGACATAGGGACTGGGGCAAACTGCATTTACCCACTTCTTGGTGCATCTCTACTTGGTTGGAGGTTTGTAGGTTCAGGTATTTCATATACATTTCTATTCTTGCTTTGTAGGTTCAGGTATTTCATATACACTTCTATTCTTGCTGTTTCTTATTACAAAATCTCACCTTAAGGGTAAGAACAGCGATCCCGTGTAAACTTTTGCCAAGTTTATCTGCAGATGTTACTGATGTTGCTTTGGAGTGGGCTGCAAGAAATGTCAGAGGTAATCCACATATCTCTCGATTGATAGAAATTAGAAAGGTTGATATCGGGAAGAAGATTTTTGATGAGGAAGGTGTGCATGCTGAACAGGGCAGAGATGGTGGAGGCACTGTGGATTTAGGTGACATGGGGGTTGCTGAAATAGGGCCTTCATGCTTGCCTTCTGTCAAGTTACAGTCTGGGGTTCAGAAGACATATGAAACCTCACCCATACTTTTAGGAGTTGTTAAAGATGAGGAGAAATTTGACTTCTGCATGTGTAATCCTCCATTCTTTGAGACAATGGGGGAAGCAGGACTGAATCCAAAGACGGCATGTGGCGGGACAAAAGAGGAGATGGTTTGTCCTGGTGGAGAGCAAGATTTTATTACTCGCATCATCAAAGATAGCGTTCAACTAAAGCAATCTTTCAGGTGTATAGATGTTCAGAAACCTGTTAGATTCATATTTAGTGCACCTGGTTTTCCTTGTGTAAATTTTCCATTTGATTCTAGTGAATCCCTGACATCCCCTTTAATTGTTAGATGGTACACTTCGATGGTTGGAAGAAAATCAAATCTGAAAATCCTCACGTCAAAGCTCCGTGAAGTTGGTGCTACCGTGGTGAAGACAACAGAATTTGTACAAGGCCATACTTCTAGGTGGGGACTTGCTTGGTCATTTGTTCCTCCATCTAGGAAGATTGTATCATCCCATGTTACTGACAACAATAACCAGTCTTTCATGCTTGAGGTTCCGTATTCAATATTGTACTCTACCTTAATTATTCATTTATTTTGCTTGTCTATGTTCTTTTTTTAATTGTTAAGATATGACCAACTAGAAACCTTCTGTAGATGTGTTATCTCCATCTTTTCTTCATCATGGTTTTCTGGGTTTTATTAAAGATGAAATTTGGATAGACTATTACTTTTCAAGGTAGTTTCAGGATGTAATAACGTACTTAGCTTTTCAAAATGACTGACATAGGTGTCCAGGTCCAAGGTCTTTGTTCCATGGGAGAAAGAAATGAAAATGGAGTTAAAGGTTTGTGCAGGGCTTATCAGGAGGATGAATATTTCTTTAATCAGTTAGCCATCTTTTGAGGTTACATACTCACACATTGTTTAACATATACAGGGATCTTTACTGCATTTGGTTAGGACAATTTTTATTAAGCTAACAAGATTTCTATGGTTAGATTGTTCAAGTTCAATATTTATGTGTTTCCTTTGTAATTCAATTTTTTGGGAAGCTTTCTTTTGGTGATTCTCACCTATTTACATGAAACTAGTGCCTATTAAGATTTTTGTATGATTTTTGAACATTTGAAACCTAGAACTACATCCTATTGTCTGAATAGAAATTTATGTTATCAATTTCAAAGATAAAATGTTAATTGTTTTGTTCATGCCGCATTTTGGCCGTTTGTCTGAATCCAGTTATTTTTTGCCTTTAACTTATAAACAATATGTTTACTTTTCATTCAGGGTCTCCAGCGCCAATACAGTGCTTTTCATGTGTTGCAATCAGTGGAGTCTTTTTTCTGCAGTAGTGGTGCTTCTTGCAAGCTGGATTCCACCTATTTTAAGATTGATGTATGCTTTATTCATCTCCTGGTGTTGTGTTAATTGTACTTGCTGTTAACTCAGTGATTATTGATTCTTGATTTCATTCATTAGGTTATTGCTTCAAAAGATCAGTGTGAGGCAATACTGAGGACTGAAGTAGAAACATTTAGTGCTGCAAGCTGTCAATACAAATTGGAGATGTCAGATGTTCCAAATCAATTGGACTCTCAATTAATTGAACTGCACTTCATTATTTCAGTAATTATTCCTTCAGTATCTTGCTAATAGGTTCTTGTATGTTCATTGGAGTTTTTATTTTTTTCCCATACCTTTTGTTTTTCTAGGTTTTTCAGCAAATTCCAGGTACACTTCTGGTAAAAGGTACATTGCAGCAGAGAGGAAGTCTCAATACAGGTATTGTCCTATCTGTGCTTGTGAACAACTTGTGTTAATTGTGGTTGACAAAGCAGTTGCAAATGGCAATATATTATGCTTAACTGCTTTCTAGTTCTTGTGAAAAATAGAGCTCCTTCTGATAAAATTCATTATTTGATGCCTTAATGCTATTATCAGTCAAGTCTGTGGTTATCTCACATCCAAGTTGGAACAACTTACCCCGAACTTCTCCCAGCTTAGCTTTCCTTGCTGTCTTCATATTTTTTAATCCTTGCGTCTTTTCTTGAAAGAGGTGACATTTTAAGATATAATTATATGACTGGATGCCTTCTTGTTTGGCGCACCATTTACTTGGTTGCACAAGATATAGTGCTGCAGTTTGTCATTTTTACTAGTTTGAGATTCGTCATAATTGAATCATTCGCACAGTTTTAGAAGTATTGTGCAAACATGGGGTTGTTGCAAGGAAATAATCCTCTTTGTGACAATGAATGCTGCATGTGATTCTCTAACCTTGGGCGTTCAAAATTTCCTCTTAGCATTTTTCTCTAAATTTCAATGCAGGGGCATTTTTATTAATATTCCAAAAATTAGAAGCTGTTCTGAAAAGTAAATTTTGTAAATCAAAGCCAGTTGCCGAACTGTCCTGCTCCAAGCCACAGAGATAACAGTACAGGGTTATCCAGCATTGCAGCAGTTGAATAGCAGACTGTAAGTGGGGGAGAGGAGAATGTTGATCTTAAGAATAGAAAGTATTCGAGTTACTAGTTTAGGGATTCCCGAAAATGTTTTTTTTTTTTTTTTTTTTTTTTTGAGTGCGAAAGAGCAACGCTTCTCAATATTCTGTTGGAGCTGCTTGTCGTTTACTTCTGCAACTTGAATATGCGATATCGAATTTCCAGAGTCTGTATCATCCCTTTCTTTTTCACTCCATTTGCTGAGGGAAATGCAAGTGTTGGTTTCTTTAACTTCTTCCCCTCTGATGCTCTGCAATACTATAAATATTGACATCCAATATATCTGAAGCAGAAACTCTTGCTAGTCAAGAGTCAAGTACTGATACCTAAGACTGTTGCGCTAGTGGATGAAATGCAAATTCCGGAAACTTTATAGTCCATATTATTTAGTGCAACTAATCAATGAAAATGTAGTGTACTCTCTTCACAATATTATCTAGTACAACAAATTACTGAAGAACATTTACAAGTTTTTAATCAGTTAAAAAAGATATCATATTTCTGATTTACTCTCTGAAAACTTGGAAATTTTGAACTACAAATCCAAAAACTCGTGATGATGATACAACTAACAAGTTTGTTCACATCAAAGATCTTTACTCTTAAAGCCGTCATGCAAAAGATCTGAACTTGTCCGATTGATCAATAAATTAAATACGTCCACAAGCAAAAATTGTCAACTTGGGGATTGAGCTGGAGTACCAAAATTCAGTTTCCTAATTTGGTCTTTGAGTGGAGAAGTCTTCGTGGGCTGTTGGAAATGCTGTTTTGATAACTTCATGGATGATCAAGCAAAACAAAACCATTGAATGATGCTGTCATTTGGTGCATGGATTCAATAATTCTTGAATCTCCAATGTACTGGGCTCTCACACGCAACTCGAATCATGCCATGATTCAACCAAAATATTCATTCCAATTATTGTATGCATGCATGCATGAAGATGATGTGTTTAACATGGCTCTCTCTCTCTCTCTCTCTCTTTTTTCTTTTCTACATTCCATGTGCTAATGATTAAGGTTTTGAGGTCATTTATTGAATCCTCGTCATTTATATGATCGTGAATGTTGCTTTCTTCTTTGGGCAACCTTATATGGAAATCTTTGCCAAAAATACTTCCTATGGCTGATATCTGAAACTCACTCGCTTTGGAATCTATCTTAATTAACATAATGAACCAAACTCAACCAAGACGACATTAAGAATTTGAAACTAAAAAGAAAGATCTTTCACTTGTCATCTATATTTTTCATGGTCATCCAGCAAGACAAGTAGCCGGACAAAAAATCAATTTCAATGTTCACACTTCACATCAACCATTACTCTTACCCTTTATTTTCCTTTATTTAACCTTAGAATATTACCCATATTTTTCCAGGATACAAATATAATTATAAGCAAATCTTGTTTACATTGAGTTGTACGTGCATAATCGAAAGAGAAAAGAGAATAAAGAAAACGAAATTCGAACATCTCCTTTATGAACTATCTTTATATAAGAGACTTTTATTATTAATTAATGCTAAGTTACAAATATAATTCGATAATTGAAAATATGAAGAATCAAAAGAAAGGGAGAACGGAGGAAAGAAATTCGAATTCCCACTTTCAAACTCGACCGAAAATCTACCGCAATATTCTTCTTTACTCCTCATAGTTCATGAGTACACATTTTATGAAGAAAGTGAGGAAGGTAAAGAAATGAACTAAGGAATTCAAAAAATTGAACCTAGAAAGTAGTAATAATGGTGGAACTTTCTTTGAGGATGACATGTGATTCCATGGAATATCATAAAGCAAAGGGAGCAGTACATGATGTATTCCAAATGTTCCAATAATGGGATTGAATGCAACTTTAATTTTTCAGATCAACAGATTAAAGTTTGCTTCGTGTTTCCCCAACTGTTTTTCCAGTGTTCTTTGCTTTATTTCCTTTTCTCTGTACCTTCATCCAAGTACTAGTACTCCCTTGCTGTGTTCTAGGTAGGCTCACTACAGAAACCATTATTATGCCACCTTTCTCCATGGTTCCAAATTCCAAGTTCTTGCCTTACAATTACGGATCATAAGATCAGAATATAGATAGTCTTGCACCAAACTTCAAAATAATCTTTGCATGACAAATTATAAAGTCGATATTTAATGTAGCACAACAAATGTCAAAATAATCTTGTGCCTAAAATATGAATTTATTCTAATGTCCTTTGCAACCCAAAATAAAAGGGGAGAAATGACCCTCATATACGTCGCAAACTTTTTCAATAATCTAGACTTCGATTGTCAGTCTCTTGCTACTCTCCATTGGATTCCCTCTCAATGATAATATACCTTTTGCATGCATGATTTTGTAATATATATTTAAATCCCCAGAAAAGAATCAGTGCAGCAAAGTAAGTACTATAGCAGTTGCAAATGAAGTAGTAGCTACTAGCTAGCACAATGTTTAAAAAGTTTAAACAACAGTTAATGTCTATCTAGTTCCTATTTCCTAAAACAAACCAATATTCAAAACTCTTTTGCCGGAGGCTTGAGTTAGAAGCTCATTCTTTTACCATATCTATCTATCTTTACGTAACTATACACCTTTAGTTTCACAGTAATTCATGGATGAGAGAATCTGGCAGGTGTTTTTGAAGAAATGATTTGTGACATCAGCTCTCATTAGGGCATCATGCATGCCCTTTTCATCCCTCCACCTTTGCCTAGCTCAAACATAAATAAATTAAACTAAATCAACACAAAAGATGAAGGGCTGCTGATTGAAACATCAAGAGGGCATATGTTGATGAGAGACTCTGGAAGGGGTTTTTGAAGAAGTGATTTGTGACATCAACTCTCATTAGGGCATCATGCATGCCATTTTCGCCCCTCTACCTTTGCCTAACTCAAACACAAATATATTAAATTAAAAAATAAAAAGAAAAAATGTGAAGGGCTGCTGATTGAATCATCGAGAGGGCAAATCTTGATGCTGTTTCTTGAAGTCCTCAATCTAAACAAACAAGTGTCAGCTTGGATTCAGTCATGCGGCCTTTTTTTTTTTTCTTTGGTGAACAATATAATTAACATTGTGACATCTAAACAATTAAACCAAGCAATACGCGTGTTAGTACATGTTACTAACATTTCAAAATATATTTTTATATTTTTTAAAATAATAATTATAAAATAAAAAATATATTTTAAAATAATAAAAATATATTTTAAAATTACAATTCACACGTATCCTTAATTATTTCAATACACTCGTCATGATTTGGCAAAAGGTCAAGCTATAATTGGCTCAAGACCCTTTAACTAACTCACAATAAATATGCGCTAGTTTTAATAGTTGAAGGGGAAAGTTAGAACAAACAGGAAAAAAATCAGTTTTGGCGGGTTGAAGAAAACTGAGTCATTTTTTGGTACCTATCCAATTGTTGTTTTCTAGAGCAAATTAATATATTGTCCACAACCTTGGCACTTTTATCTGTGATTTTGTGACTATAATAACAACAACATGAAAATTCACAAGTGGCAGCAACACTAATAGATAATTACATAGTATTAAAATTAACAAACATTGGTTTCATCACATCGGCGAAGAATCAGCCTTGTTTGTCTCTTCGGGTTGCTGGAGGATTCTTCTTCATATCTGAAAAAGCCCAACACACAGACAGCTACAGTATTCATCGGCTTTTACTGTTGTCATTAGTCCTCTTATCTAGTGCCCCCTGCCATGGACCACCTTAATTTTTGTCCAAATGGCCTTCTTTTGCTGGCTTTTTTTTTTTTTTTGGTGTAAAAATGAATTTAAAATAACATAGCGGGTAATTTAAATTAATGGGTTAATTTCTAGAATGTGATGCCAAAATTTGGGGAGACAGCTTTGACTGGTTTTGTATTTCATTCAAGACCAAGCCAAAATGGCGCCATTGTTGCTCTAAACTAAAAACCTCACATCATGTTGTATCTAAATTGTAATTTCATTCCAAAGTACTAGAATGTTCCATATATGCATGTGTTTTTTTTTCACGTTGCATGTCTTTAGGATTCTTTTTTATTATTACTTTATCTAGTCTAGCAAAAACTCTAGTGCCTATGCTAATAAGTTCTACATGGAAACCCTTCCATTTCAAACATCATTATATTGGGACGAAAGAAAATTGGCTAGCTATTGATAGAATGAACTTACCCCGCAATTAAGATGAATTTATGGAAGGCGAGTTGAAATGTTACAAGCAAAGGAAATGACCCTTAATTCCTTAAATATGATCAGAATTTGTGAGAGAGTTAAGTGGTATTTCATTTATGCTTATACAACTATAATTCAGTACTAATTTAATGGTCAGAATGTTTCAAAAATCTTGTCCCCCATCATAAGTTGGTGTTGTTTGTAAAAACAGATAACTTAATTAACTACATATTGCGATTAGTAATTTTTGAGTTTTTAAAATTGTGCGTGAACTTTAAAACATCACTATTGTGACTTTAAAATCAATGATTAATGCCTACAATATACACGCACGTATGCAAAGATATATTGTGAATCAATGCATGATTACCTTAAGTCATTAATATTTGGTTTTTTAAAAAAGAATAATCTTATGAAAATTCCATTACCAGCTGTATGTAGATGGTATTGGCACACAGAACAAGTCACAAATCCCTTTTCCAAAAAACATAAACCGTGACAAATACATATGGAAAGGTAAAGCCATGGTACTTGATAATCCACAAAGTGGTTGCCACTCCTTCATTTGAATTCAATTACAAATCTTTTTCACCAAAATAAAATAAAATAAAATAATCACAAATCCCTATATAGTGGCTGCGTGGTTATCAAGATCCCTTTATAAACTCTTGACTGAACCATAAAACACAAACAAAAACATCAACCCTTCCCTTCATCTCCACAAGGAGAAAAGAAGCAAACGAAAATGGTTGGCTCTTCTAATCCAAAAATCCTTCATCATCCTCTTCGCTCTTTCCCCTTGAGATCAACTTTATCTTCTACTCAATTAAACTCTTCCAAGTTCAAAAATATACTCCAAACTTTCGTTGTCTCACAATTGTACCGCATTGCTGGTGCCCTTGTCAAAGCAAAATCCATTGCCATCCGAGTTCTCAAAGATATTCAGCTCTTGCAATTCATGCAACTATCCATGAAAAAGGGCAGCAAGAGTCTTAAAACTAAGCTCTTTTTGGGCTCATTTAGACTGCATTACAATTGGTGTACCCCTCATGTTTTACCTGTTCCCATGCCACAACTTGATCACCAAAGGAACTACTCATCTAAAGACCGGTACTATGATTCCTCCTGGAATAGTACTACTGACATCCCACCAACAGATTCTTTTGAGGAATTCGTGGTTGCTCATCCAGAACTTCATTCCTCCTCATCCCAACTCACCGGATACCTTCACTGGCTTGAAGAAAGGGAGGATCGCCATCATCAGGACAATGATATTGACAAGCTGGCCGACCTGTTCATTGCCAATAGCCATGAAAAGTTCAGGTTGGAGAAGCAAGAGTCTGACAGGAGATTTCAAGAAATGATGGATAGAAGTATATGATATTTAATTATTAAGCTTTCGGCCCCTTTTGCAGTGTTCAGAATTGGTCTGGGGAAAAGGGAATTAGTAAGGCATGGGATGGATGGTCTTTTTCGTAAGAAATTAGCCATTTAGTGATGACTAGCATATGAATCTAATTAGTTAATTTAAGTCCGTGGTTTTTAATTAAATATGTTAATCTTTTTCTTAGTATTTTTTTTTTTGGCCACATTTTAATTTACCAGTATGCTAAGAATTTCATTTCATGATGGGTTATGATGAATAGGTTAAATGTATACAGCTTGATGATGGAATGTGGGATTAATTTTTGCATTTTTTCTTAATTATATACTTTAATATGCACTTTTATTAAGTTGATCAGCAGGCACGTACAATATAAAAGGTGAAAAGCATAATTTACAGGCAAATTAAGCAAAAGTAAACTGTATTTAATTAGGCTAGTAAAAGTTAATTAGTAGTAAAACAATTTAAACACACAATGCCAAAATTTAAACCAAAAAAAAAAAGGTGTTATTTTTCACTTGGCATTCGGCAAATGTTGTTTAATGCTTTTTTTATCTCACCTGCTATTTGGTAATAGACTAATAGTATCATAGTGATCCTGCATGAGGGATTCGTTGGATCATGTTATTAATGTGAAGTCCTTGTTCCTTTTACGTGCTATTCTTAATTACCACAAAAAAATTTCCAGTAGATTTATCCAAAGAAAAAGTTTCATACATAAATCATAATGATCAATGTTCCCGTCCATCACGAAAAAAATTGAAGAAAATTCTTACATAAATATTAATGATCAATGTGATGGATAAAGAAAATTCATACATTAATATTAATGATCATTGTTCCTTTCCATCACGACAAAAATTGAAGAAAATTCATACATTAATATTAATGATCATTGTTCCAGTCCATCACGACAAAAATTGAAGAAAATTCATACATTAATATTAATGATCATTGTTCCAGTCCATCACGACAAAAATTGAAGAAAATTCATTGAAGAAAATTCATACATTAATATTAATGATCATTGTTCCTGTCCATCACGACAAAAATTGAAGAAAATTGAGACTTGGACAGTCAGCAAAACTTTATTTATTATATTTATTTTTCAAAGAATACGACCAATGTCGTGTAATACAGAATGATATTATCAAATGCAAAATTAGCCTCGTTGAGTTGGATCAGCGGTTCAACTTAGGAGCAATTTCAGAAAAGAATACAGTTCAAACTTCACTAATTACAGTCAGAACTTGAGATATGTCTTAATTGCCTTGGAGGATTTAGTTTCATGTATGGTTGTGTGGGTCACTTAATTATAGTGAGAGTTGAGACCTTTTCTGTTTACTGATCCATATGTCATTATTTGGAATGAAATTTGAGACATATATAGTCAGTGAATGTGAAAATACCTTAAAAAAAAAAGCAAAATTAGATATTGTGTGTATCAATCAAGTATATTGAATACCGAAAATAGTACAATCTCAATAATTTAAAGCTAAAATTGGGACTTTATGCACTGAAATTTACATTAAATAAGTGGTCAAACTTCGATTTCTTGTTTTGGAATAATTTATTGCACAAAAATCAAGATACTGGATAATGTTCTCGAAGCCAAAACGCACAGACAGTAACAAAAGAGCCTAATGGTGGGAACTGGCCTATAGGCGTCCACAGCAAATTTCAAAAATGTACCAAGACAAAGACCATATCATCTTTGAACAGTTTCTACTATTCAGACAACCACCATAAAAAAAGGTACTCACGCTCATGAACGGCCTTTACTATTCACGCAACAAATTTCTCTCTCCTCTACCTTCTTTTACATCATTTATTTAATATATTTAATACTTCTTATTTAAATTAATAATTTTAAAATATTATCTATTTTTCATTTATAAAATTCAATATATATTAATAATACAACTTATAATTTTAATTCGTTAATACAATTAATACTTAAACAATTAATGGAAAATAATTTTCATTACATTAAAATTATATTGTAATAATACATTTAAAATATAAAAATAAATATTCTAAATTAAATATGAAATACATAAAACAATTAATGAAAAATAAATTTACATTACATTAAAATTGAAATTTAATAATATACTTGAAACATTCGGATAAATACGATAAATTAAATATTAAATTTTTATTATCGTGAGTAATTTTTTTAATAATAGCTGTGTAAATTTTTTTGATTAATGAAAAATATTTTCTTATTACATTAAAATTAAAATTTAATAATACACATAAAACATTAAAATAAATACTTCTAATTAAACATAAAATACTTAAAAATTAAACATTCAACACTAAAACATAATCAACATAACTTAAATTAATACACTTTAAACATAACTTAAATTAATACACTTAAACATAAAACAAGGATCAAACATCCCAATCAGAAAGACTTAGATCATCCAAGCTCGCGAAATCGCCCAATAACGATCCATGATTGTCAATTATCGGTAGATAACAGCCAGAATTCATCATCCCCATTGACACCAAGTGAAATTGTCCGTTAGAATATATCTCATTTGTCCATGGCAGAATATCTTCGTTCTTTGGATGTTCAGGGGCAGAGTTTTCTTTAATCTTTGCCATAATCTTTTTCTTCTTTGAAAGAAAAACCTTCAAGATAGCAATAGCGGTGGACTTAGACTTAGTGCGAGTTTTCTTAATGACTTTAGATATGAAACTTGATCTTGTCTTTGAAGAACCCATTGGAAGAGAAGAGAGATTTTTGGGGAAGAGAAGAGAGATTTTTGGAGAGGAAAAGAGAGAATTTTTAGAGACTTTGGGATATGATGCAAAAACAATGAAAACTATATGGTTTATATAGGAATTTTCATATTTGGTGATACATGCATTCGTGATTTGATAACACATGAATTATTTGTATTAATTTTTTCGATAATGGAGTATGATTTGACAACACATGAATTATTTGTACTGATTTTTTCGATTATGGAGCTTGATTAGACAACACGTGAATTATTTGTACCGATTTCTCGATAATTGAGTATGATGTTGAAAACACATGAATTATTTGTACAGATTTCTTGAAAATCAAGCATGATGTTGAAAATACATGAATTATTTGTACTGATTTTTCAAAAATCGAGCATGATTTCTCGATAATCGAGCATGATTTTTAATTTGAACTCAAATTTTACTATATTTAATAATTAACATAATAAAAAATTAATTATTTCTTTAATTCTTATATAAAATTCAAAATTATAAATTTAGCATATTTATCAATTAATTACAAAAAAATTCTTTTTCATTTAGACAAATCTTATTATTTTTTTAATTTTGTAATTATTTATGTTGTTTAACTATGAATACATATAATTTTTAATAATCACATTCAATAATTTTATACAATATTATAGTCAAATTAATTGTTTTAAAATTTTTGTAATTATTAAATATGTATAAATAATTTTACATAATATTAAAATAAAAATTTAATATTATTAGACTTAAACTTAAAATTAATAGAAATATTAATAATTTTATATTAAAATTTATAAAATATTAATAAGTATATTATAATTTAATATTATATTATATTTAAGAAAATCATACATTGCACCAAAAATAGTCAAAATGCATGTCATTTTGTAGAGAAAAATATTTTCTACACGTTGGTAATTTTTTTTTAAAAAAAAAAAAGGCCAAAAGGGGATTGCAAACCAGGGGGAGGTTTGCAACCCCCTTTGACGTGGCGCGCGCCACGTCACGTCACGTCAGTTGGCTGCGCGCCTGTCAACCAACTATTTTTTTTAAAAAAAAACCCAGGCGCCAAACGACGTCGTTTGGCATCAAATGGACACCAAACGACGTGGTTTTTGTAAGTCAGCTTGTCAAAAAAAAATAAGCATGGTCGTCCCTGGATTTTTTGCTGATCTAGAGGCCTTTCCTGCAACGACCAGCCCCATTTTGGGGCTGGTGTGGTTGCTCTAATTTACCATAGAAAGAGTTTAAATTTTTGCATTTATCTTTTGTTGGTTGTACTTGTTCAGTTATCGATGCTATTCACTACAGTTTAGGGGAAAAAATGGTGTGTCTGCATTTTTGCCTTCTTCTAATTATTCTTCTTATTAATTATTATGAAGAGAAAACAGAAAAGAGTACTCTATGGTTAATGGGGATCAAAATGTAGCACTTTGTTTTTAAAGATTGACATGTTTTTAGTTATACATTTTGAACATGATGGCATGAAAATGATTCTTGTTACCTTTTACATTTTGAAAATGAACATGATGGTATGAATTGCGTTTCATTTTACATTTTATATTTTATATGTTCGAGATAAAAATTATAAGAGAAAAAATTAAAATATAAAATGGGATGTTAATCAAATACATTCTGAATCTCTAAAATCAAATTAAAATATCAGAGTACATTTTGAAAATTTTATGATTCACTTACTGATCTTAACTCCATTGTAAAAACAGTTCAATTGAACTTTCCTACTATTAAGGTTTAACATGAATATCGTCAATTCTTAAAATCTTCCTCTTACCTGTTGTAGGTCATGATCATCATCCTCAAAATTTCTGTCTTCTTTTGGTGTCATCATCAATTCATTTTTGGGTACACACGCGTACGTTTTTGACAAGGTCATTTCTTCTCCCTCTCTCTCTCATTCTTCCTCATGTTGCAGTATCGGGATAAATATCTTTCTGGGGACCAATTTGTTGCTCTAATTCATAGACAGTTTTTGTATACTTTGCTGATACCTAAAAATAAAGCAACATTTGTCCAAACAGCAATATTCAATTGCATCCAAACCGAAAAAAAATTATGTAGTGAGTGGAAATCAGTTCCTGTAAACTTCTTTTCAGAAGTCAAAAGTAGTACCAAAATAAGGGGTTTCATCAGTGGTGGCAATACTTTTGCATCTACTGTTTCTTCTTTGGTTTTGTTTGACAAAAGGTCTTTCTTGCTTTGAGTACAGTACAGGAATGAATGATGAGAGAAGGAGAGACAGCACTTTAGGAGGAGCATATATTCCTTCCATTGGTCTCTTTAATGACCTTAGATTCCTTTAACTGCTTGCCTTACACAGTTTTAAAGTGGTGTTCCTCAATTTTCTTGGGATTTTATTCTCAGAAAAATCTTAAATAAATTTTGAAAGAAAAAGGAAAGATCAATGAAGAAAGAATCTAGCTAGTGACGGCAGTATATATTTTGCAACAACTGTAAATTTAATAAAATATATACAATCAATTAGACTTAATTATTTTCTCATCCATGTGTCCATTAATCTTGGTAATTAAAACATGAACCAATTTTGCGTTGCATTATATCCAATCTTCATTTTGTAGTTCAACTTGGATAATTTAAAATGCTTTGCATGGCATATTTGAATGGAACAAAATGCGAAAATATATGGATTATATTTTAAAATGTATTTTTGTATTTTTTTTGATATAAATGTGGTGAGATAAAAAATGTAAAAAATTATCTTTAAAAAAAGTGTTTTGAAACGCATTCTAAACACATAATAAATTGTTTAATTAGCTCAACAACAAGATTTAATAGTCCAAGACCTCTTTTTCTCTTCTTTTTTTTCTTTTATTGTATCCGTAGAAATCTTTTCTCTTCCTTGCTTTAACATGGAATTAATAAGCATCAAGAGCTCGGAGATATATTGGACTGGTCCAACAAGTCCAGAAAATTTGGGTTGCAAAGTATCTTACCGTTTGAAGTATTAGAAGTGGGCTTAAAGCCCAGATTTTGTTGTTGTTGGACAATCTGTTGATTGGAATTTCAAAAAAGAGAGAATGGCAGAAATTGGGGGAACTTATATAATTATTTCAATTTTTTTCCTTCCAAAGATGCATCTTCAAAAATTCATAAATGAATGAGAAATTCCATCATACAAATGATAATATTCTATAATACCAAACAAGTAATATAACAAGGAATTACATTATACAAAAAAAAAATGTCTATTAATTTTGGCATTCAATCGTGTTTAATACATAAATATTAAAGATGAAAAATCGAGTAGTGAGCAAGCCGTAAAAATATTTTATAATTTACTTTTCATAAAGAATGTCAAATCACCCTTAGTTACATCCTTCCTTTAATATATGTTTTTTAAAAAATTGAATCATAGGATGCATTTGCTTACTATATAGTATACTTTTTAATTCCCCTGTCCTTTTCTATCAAGTCACATGTAGAAAAAGGTAACTAAAACCAAAATAATATGATGAATATCATTTAAGATTTTAAAAAATGGTGATTAGATTTATTAATTAAAAACCTAATTTTTATGTTTTTCATTAACTTGCTATAATAAATAATTGAGTGTAGACATTGCACTAAATATTCTCTTACATTACCATTGTATGATAGTGGTTGGGATACTTGGATTCGTTGTCTCTAGTTAAGTTAAATACTCCCTCCATCCAAAAAAAAACCGTCTTGGGTTAAAATACAACTTTTTATTAGTTATTAGATACAACTCATTTAATGCATAACTAAATATATAATTTTATAATTTTATCCTTACTTTTATTTTTGATAGTATACATAATTATTATTAAGTAAATATATCTTAAGAATTTAGTTTAAAAATGGACTCTCTCTTTTTTAATAAGAAAAAGTTTTCAAAATAAATTCTTTTTTTTTGAGACGAAGGAAGGAGTTCAAGTTTGATTATTGTTGGCTCCCCTTCCTTCATAAGGGATTAGAAACGTCCAAATATTTATAATGACACTCAATAATTGCTAAAATCTATTAGGCAAACTTTGCTAAAAGAATAATAGTACACATAGTAAAAAAATTTAATAAAATCTTTTAATAGCTGATATGACATCTATATAGTAAGAATCTCTAAACAATAATTACTCTAATCATCCAATATTATTTTGTCACGTAAATACCACGTTAATCACTATAAGAATTAATTAAATTTTTTATTATAAGTATCATTACTCTTATTAAAAGTCCATATATCCCAATAATGGTTTCATATATGGTACTTTGTGATTTTCATTACTATACAAGTACCATTTTTGCCTGTAAAAGTATTTTGAACCTAAAAGGTGGTGCATGGGCCAAATCCAGTTATTTCTTGTCTTACCATCTGAAATGAATGTCTTGGCTCTCTCGCCATCAAACATACATGTACGATGTACCAGTTGATTGAGCTTGATCAAATGAATTAATCGACATTAAATAATCCTGTCTCACGTTATTAATTCTATTCAAGACAGTTGTCTTTACTCGAAACCTTTACAGTACATTCATGATCAATCTCCCAAAATACTTCTATGCAACGTTAATTGCCTTTACACTTCTTCTTCCCGGAAAAAAAAACTTTATTACCATATTTAGTACTGAAAAAAAATGCAACAACACACAAAAGCAAGGGATCTATTTGTGAAGAACTCTTCCGATTTAAATACATGATAGCAATATAACTGAACATGGATCTAATAAACATTGATGCAAAACGACCAAATAATGGAATAGAGAAGGAATAGAACAAAACATAAAAATCCATCAAGAACAAGGAAAAAAAATGAGAGGTTGTTTCCTCTTTGCTTGCTTGATCAGAAAAGGGATGCATACATGGCATGGCTTCCTTGCTTTATTTTTCAGTTCTGAATAGGATTGGACATGCTTGGAGGTTCCTTCTTAAGGCTTTGCTCCACAGCTTTCTTGGGCTGTTTCATGACCGCTCCGCTTAGCTTCTGCGGATTTGTTTGCATAGTAACCATAGTATGCAAAAGTTTCCTCGAATGGAATTGGCTTCTCCCTGATGATTTGAATTGAACCGTGAGAGGTTCGTGGTGGGATTGCAGGAAAAATAGTGAAGATCCCATTACAATGTGAAGGAAAACCAGTGCAAAAACAGCAGCCAAAGATCTTAACTTGATCTTCATGAGGTGATGAATATTGATCATGTATTCAGCCAAAGAAAAAGAAAGGAATGAAATTAGCTTCTTCTCTCTTTTTAACTACTTCAAGTGATGAAAGATTGAAAGTAGGACCATACGATGGATGTTGTAAGGGCCAGCTGACTTGATACACGTGATTGACCATTAGCTTCATCAATAATTTAATGTACGTTTCACGTTTAAATAATTAAAAAAGTTAATAGCATTATAAGACAGCAAGATGCAGATATATAGCTCTCTTTTCATGAGTTTTCTAGATTTCTAAGTTGTCTAGTGTGTGTGTTTAAGTGTGGTTGGTTAATGTTCCATGTACTAATCATTAATTAATTGATTCAAGCATTGTTATAATTTATACAAACATCAAAACCACCACGTAATCTGTTTTAATTTGTTATACTTAATTATGTACATTAGTAGTACTCTTGTGTATTTTGCAATAATCCTGATTCAGTAGCAATGCTCAACAAAGACTAATTAGTGAAAATCAAAAGTAGCATTAATTCAAGCCGATTTGATTAGTTCAATTATATATTTTCTCTCCATGATATTTCAACCTTGGTTAATTTGTTTGATAATACTAGTAATTCACATAAAGTCTTGAAGTAGCATTTCAAAAACAAGAGCAGATTAATTCAAAATTTTCTTGTTTCTGACAGATCGAAGTTAACTTTATATATATTTTTTCTGGATGGTGACAAAATGTTATGTTTATCCTATTTGTTCACCAGCTTGGAACTTGGAATTAAGCCATTGATGATCATGTGACATTTTCTTGACTAATTAGAAAGAGTTTAGGTCCTGACTTCCATTGCAATCCTTATCAAACTCAGAGATTTTAGGCTACACCAAAACCATGCATGTGCGCCTTACCAAGTTCTCCAAATCACACAAAACCATGCTACAAATTATATACGTTTTTTCATAGGTATCTATCTATTTCATCGCGTACCCTTTAATCAATGAACTGCAAATTATGCATCCCACCAATTCTTAGAAAAATCTAAACCTTGAACTCTACTGTTTTGCATGCCTTTGATTCCTTATGCCTTATCTGAATCGTAGACTTCAGAATATTCAGCTAGAAAATTAAGCTAGCTTCGACTGTTGTTCAAAGTGGAGTTGGTAATATCTCTGAGTTGCCTCATCTTATTAGCTGGCAAGGAAAATGATGAGATTAACAAGTCAAAAGATTCCAAAACACATTGTGTGATGTGGTAATTTTTGTTTTTTCCGATAGTATATCTTCTTATTTCCCAAGGAGGATTTCTGCATTGTATGTAGCTAGCTAGCATTGAACATGAAATTCAGCAACTTGACAAGTTTTTTTTTATAAGGTTTTTATCCTTCCTTGATATTGAGTCCATTAGGTGCATGTGACTCCCATAACAAATAAAGTTGATAAGCAAGAAAGTAAAGTCAAGGTGATTTGTTGGATTGAAAAGTTATGAAGCTATGTATAGTAGTCAATGTGTGTCAGTGTGTGTGAAACAAAAAAAAATGATGTATAATATGAAGAATCTGATCAATTAAAATGCAAACATTTTTATCGCAAATTGAGGCTTTGGTTTAATCCCTAATTTAAAGAATTAGTACTACATACACATTTAAATAAACAAATAATTATATTTACAATGAAAAATCGCATTACTTTTTTTAAAAACTTAGTTAATGGTTACTTTGTTTGACTACTATTTAATAATTTCTATCATATAAATACCATATCACACTAAGAAAATTTTTCACTACGTATATTATTACTCTAAATTCACATAATTGTGAGTTAATGGTTTTATTTGGTTAGCAATGTCTTAGCATTTGTTCCCTCATCTGCAAAACATTTGTGTGTGGTAGTACTATTTTCATATGAAGAAAACATAAAGAGGCTAGTAAACCTATATAATTAGACTACATTACCAAATACTTAAGCTTGGACAATTAAATGATATATATACATGATCTAATAAAATGTATGACAAAAACATAGCTAGGCATGGACAATTACACATTATATATACTTTATGAGGTGAGGGAAAATTCTAAGAAGTTGATGTGAGCTTACTATTTAAGGTGATAAACCATGCATGCAAGGCATTGTAATGTGCCTTTGCTGGCTGCTGTTCATAAAGGAATGTGAAACCAGCAAAGTTAAATACGCTATGCCGCGTGGAGATCTTGACTAAGAAGCACAACAAGGGTCATGCATGCATGCCTATGTTCAGATTTGGGACGAAATTGGTCAAAAAGCATAAGAAAAAAGTATTCCCCATTGCCCTTTGTCGACCTAGAAGTAGAAGACTCTATACCAAGTGACTAGTAAATGAATCAAATCAAGATTGGATCTGAAAATATGAATGCCTCTAACAATTTCTTTATTTTTAAAGTGTTCTACTTTTTAAAAATTAATCACTTCAACACTTTTTTTTTCATACTTGTACGGATATTCAAAGTACAAATGGGATACATCTAATTGCCAATGAAAGAAGAAAAAGTTTTTGCCAAATGTTAACATACGAATTTCCTTCATGTTAAAATGGAATAATTTGCATTCCAATCATGATTCGTCAAACTCTCTAATAAGGTAAAATTAAACTTGTGCCTAATTTGTTTGATGAATTGGCTGCAATACTAATTGAGAATCTGATTTAACTTCATATCTATTTTGAGTTGGGAAAATTTCAATTAATAGGAAGCGATTCACCATAAGGGGAGGTAGGCCCGCACTCTTAGTTGAATGCTACAAGTCATATGTCTGTCATTTGGTAATGTTGTGGTTCATGATAGATGATCAAAATCTAATATTCATTTTAAAAAGTAGTATAGAGTATTGAATAAATGAAATAGATTCAAAATTTATTAAATTAAACTTTTAGATTCAAATACTATTTATATTTGGTTATCAATTTTCATAGTGGATAAGTCATTATAGTAAAATTGGTAGATATGATGCTCTTAAAAAATAGTGCTAAAGCATCTCGATTGAAATTCGAGTAATGGCATACCACCTTCTCTTCAATGGACAAGCCACCATAGTAACATTGGTAGACATGTTACTCTTAAAAAGTAATGTTAGGACATTTCAGTTCAAGTATGAGTAGCGACATGCAACATTTTTTCGCCACCTTTTCTTAATCTCGAGTGGCAACATAGATAGTATAATAAATTTAACTCCAAATTTCAATTTAAGAAAACTCTATTATATAATTTTATTACAAATTACAAATGACGAAATTCAGACCCTCAAGCACTACTTGACTCAAACTAATGAACCATTGTTCGTTCATTAACACATAATATTTGAATAAGCCCCATAAGCAGTTGGACTTACCCCAACTATTACCCAACAAATATTGAGGTCAGAAAGGAGGAGTTCAAACTCTATTTCTAACATTTTTCTTTTCCTTGTCCTTACTCCTTCCTTCCTTTGAAAAAATTAGCCCCATCACGTCAGCAAGCACCCTCCAATATTTACAGCCGAGTTTGGATCACTGGGAACTTGGGCTCAAATAGTTATCACTATATTCGGGAATTTTGGGTTGTTTGGTCTAAGCCTGATTTCATCAACCCAAATTTGTCCCAAAGACAAATTACACAACGTTGGGAACTATAATGGACCGACTCCTCCAAACCTTAAATGCTGACAGGCACACCGACAAACCCAAAAGATCATACGTTAATTTCCCCAAACTGACGATGGGGCTAAATCACAATTCCTCAAATCTTCGGGGCGGTGAACATAATTTAGATTAAAAAAACGTTTTCAGGCTTAGGATAGGCCGGAACCCGGAATTCGAAACCGCCATAAATCGGAAATCCAAAACTTCATCGGAATTGCTTTCCCTAAATAGTTCTTCCGTAGTTCCATACAAGTCTATTCAATTTTCCTCTTTCTCTTCCTCTAGCATTCCATGTAATTGGTCAAGAAATTCTTCTTACTCCAAACGAATAGTTCTGAACTTTTTGCAGGATTTGAAGCGCACTACAGTAGCGGTAAGTCTGTATAATCATGATAATGATTTCTGTTTCTGCGTCGTTTTTCTAACTTTTTCTTTTCGCATTTTGGTCATTTGGGTCCTCGGTTTATGAGAACGGGCCCTTGATTTTATTGTTCTGGTGGGTTCTTTAGTATGTTGAGAGGTTAACCTAATGATGAAAACGGTTTTTTTTCTGGATATTTGTAAAGTTTGATTTTTTTTTCCCCTTTATTTGTTGGTTTTGTGGATAGGTTACGTAGGATTGAAGCTTCGTTTTGGGAATTAATCTTTTAATGCTTTGATTGGATGGGTTTGTAATTTTGTCCAGTTTGGTGGAAGCCTTAACTATTCATGTTGCTGCACTGGTAGATTGGGTAAATTGTTGTTCTGGGTTAGGATTCGTTGGTTCTTCTTTTTTCCGAAATTTGGGCCTGGGAAATTGATTTGAACAACATATTTATGTTCGGCGGATTCATCTGATGAATAAACGGTGCACAGCGGTAATCATTACTAAATGAGTCTTCTTTATAACACTATAATGTTTCTAAACCTAGTTGCAACCAATTATACTTAGTGGTGTAGGATCTTTTCTTTTATGCATAATATTGGAGGGAAGCTTCAATTTTTATTTATTACAATATCTTGTGAACAGTATTTATTTAGGAATCAGGTGATTAGTTAAGAAATGAAAAACTTCACTTTATCAAAGAGCTGCAATACGCTTTTGTTTGATTCTTATAGAAGAAAATATGCCTGCTTTCTTTTTTTTCTTTTCATGGGAGTAAACAATGCCGTTCAGTGACAAATGTAGATCTTGTTGAGTATGTAGTTTGAACGTGGTGGCAATCATGCAAAGTTCATCACTAGGTATCCACAATGTGAACTTAGTGTGTGGATAATTTTCAAGTTTCTTCATAGCCTCTTTTCAGTTTCAATCACACACTTGTCAACTTCCATGTTATATGTGAGTGTAGTTAGACAGACAGTGAGTCTCTACTGTGCTTGGGTTTTATGTTTTATGGGATTGCTGAATATAATTGTGAAGTAATTGTATTCTTCACTCTTACATGATTTTTTTTCTGTAGATCCAGTGTGACTGTAGTTAGATAGAGTGAGTCTCTAGTGTGTTTGAGTTTATGTTTTATGGGATTGCTGAATACAATTGTGAAGTAATTGTGTTCTTTACTCACCTGATTTTTTTCTGTAGATGCAGCGTCTTCAATTGTGAGAGGCTATTGGACTGATCTTTGTGAGGTTATTAGTCTTACTCTTACCACACTGCTTTATATTTATGTTGTTTTACTTTAGAAGGCAACATCTTGGCAACCTTAATTCCTTTTTGTTAAATAGTCAGACACTTGTTCTCACCATATTTGATTTGATCAATCTATGAAATATTGCAACCAATAGAATCTGATTTCTGTTGCTCATGTATTAATTTCCGTTGGTCTACTCTCTTTCTAATTTAGGACAATTCATTGTTCTTTTCAAAAAATACTTGCACTGTTGATGGTCCCACATCACAATATAATAGATTTCCAGCTTTTGGCATTCCTGCAGTGAATGAAAGCTCTCTTATAGGTTTAAGCCCATACCAAAACATGCATAGTGATATTGAGGACAAGATCCATGATCTTGAGCAAGAAGCATATGAGGCAGTTCTTGAGCTTTTAAAGCGCAGTCTGATGCCCTTACATGGGTATGTAGTTGTCTTAGCTCATTTTGTAATTCTTTAAACTCTCTTTTAATATTGGCATGATTAGATACTTGTTAATACATGCTTCCAGGAGAAGGAAGGTTTGATAACTGAGCTCAGGAAAGAACTGAGAGTGTCGGATGATGAGCATAGGGAACTACTAACTAAAGTCAGTGCTGATGGGCTCATTCAAAGGATCAGAGAATGGAGGAAGTCAGGAGGCAGTCTTGGGGCTGCACCGAGCATATCTCAGCCTGTTCAAGATCAGCTACAGAGCCCAACCATTTCGGCATCTCGCAAAAGCAAAAACAACTCACTCAGTACCTTTCAGCACACCGTCACAGACTTTACATCCTCAATCAATTGTTGCAACCACACAACCATTATCTTTGGCTGCAAACGCGGTCCTCCTTCAGCAACTGTGAGCGAAGACCTCAGCATGTGTGTCAACATTCTTTAATTTGAAGGATTCTTAGAAATATATGTGTTAAATAATTCCTTCCCCAAGTAGCATGATTTTCATATTTCTGATAGGGGCTACCCGTGTTATCTTCATCTCAAACTTTGCAGTATCCACAAAGCAACCAAGGACCACTTTTCACAGATGAACATACTGACAGAACAAGTGATTCATTAATTGGGAGAAAAGTGATGACGAGATGGCCTGATGATAGCAACTTCTATGAGGCCATAATAACAGATTATAATGCAATAGAGGTGCTTTTCAACTGTGAACTGATTTATTGGTAATATTTTCTTTTATCTGTAACTCTAAGGTGAAAAGTTCCTGAAAGAAGAGAATTTTTCTTATTTGACCTTGATGAATGTACTAGAAATATGAAATGGTAATACATACAAAAATTGTGACAAAAGATGTGGGACTTGAGGGAAAGTAGAAGTTCCAGAAAGATTTTTATTCTCCTAATCTCACTTGGCCAATGCCAGAATTTTTAGGTTAACTTTCTTCTTTTTGTTTTCCAGGGTCGTCATGCTCTTGTTTATGACATCAATACACCAACTGAGACTTTGGAATGGGTTGATCTCAAGGAGGTAGCATCCGTAGTTAATTATATAATTTATATAGATATTTGTACTCATTAAGATAGATGATTATGTATACATATGTACTTAAGAAGGTGAAAGTTTATTCATATTCCCCATCTTCAAGGTCTCTAATTTGTCATATATACTGTTTGCATGTAAAAATACTTTTTTTTTGTTTTCCCCCTTCTGTGGCCCCCTTTTGTCTCGGCTAATGTTTCACCTTCTGGGACTTGCAATATTTCTGTAACTGTGCATTTATGTCACTATGTAAGCAACTTTTGTTTCTATAACCCTTTAGTTTAATGAATTCGGTACTCCTTTTTATTTCTTTCGGTTATTTTGGCCTCCCAGCTTTATTGTACTTTCATGCACAGTTTGTGACTTATACCAGGTTTCCAAGGGACATGTGCCCTGTTAATCTGTTACCTAAATTTGTTGTTTTGCTCTCATAGGCTTCTCTACTGTGGTCTACAATTTTATATTTGTTCTTGTCATGTTCTCAAATGAGAAATATTTTTCTCCATAATTTTTATCCCTTGACATTGCAGATTCCTCCAGAAGATATCCGCTGGATAGGTGACGATCCAGGGATTGCTCGCCGAAATGCTCCAAGTGGTGGAAGAGGTCGAGGACCCTCACGAGATCAATTTGACAATGATATTAGGCCATCACAGAATGGGGTTGTAAAGAAGGTTTCAGACGATATTGAAATACTGCACACTGACACACTTATACAGAAGGTACTATATGGCTTAATTTATGCTAACGCCTCAATTTGAAGGAGACCACTCCAGTCATTGGTAGTGTTCACATCTTTCTCCTGTCTTGTTGGTTGTGGCAGGTGGAAAGAATGGTTGAAGCCAGTCATCCTGATCTTCTTGAGCTTGAAAAAGCTAAGAAAATGCTCAAGGTAACAAATTTTTAAGAAGCCTAAAATACTTGCCATTTTGCTTTTATAACCATGTGACATTGAAAGCTGAGTGTTGATGCAGGAGCATGAACAAGCATTACTTGATGTGATCGCAAAGCTTGCTGAAGCATGTGATGATGGAAGTGGTAATGACATTATGTATTTTACATAGATATTGTTCTGCACTGGCAATGAAAGCATTTAGGAAACTTCGTTGTTTAGAATTTTAGTAACTCTGGCCAAATAGAGCATGTTAGGGTGGTTAGTGTAGACAGCTTCATTTGTTTCTTTACTTCCTTTATAATTCTTGTTACTCAATTTTCTGCAGTTTTGCCCCTTTTTCTGTTCCTTGGTATTCCTTTAAGCAATGCAAATAAATTGTCATTTTGAAATTTTCCCCTTTTCAAAATATGAGCAAGAAATTATCTATCTGTTGGGTGGTGGTTATGTACTCATGATCCATGTGAGCAAATGTAAATTAGATGTCTTAACCTGTATGTTAAGATGTTTCTTATTAATCACAATAATTGTTAGAAATAGTCCAAGGCAGGCTTATGGAGATTGATCCTAATTATTTTATATTTGGTTCTTACTCATTTAAATGGTTGTCACCAACATTCATTTGTTTGAAAGAAAAATCAGCCATAAATCAAGCTTTTGCTGAAATAGGAAGTAGCTAAGCCTGATTTTGACTTTTGGTTTCACCTGTTTTCATCTAGATTCCAAGGGAAAATATTTGTGCTTGCATGTTTTTGATAGTTTTACTGTGAACTAAGTGATGTTAGTCTCTTCTAGTAGATGGGGATAGGCAATACTTGCAAGGGCAATTAGTGGGAAGGGATCATCGACTACTCACCAATGTTGTACCTGAGATGAGAGGCAGAAGTACAAACGGTTATGACACGAGTAGAAACCAGATGGCACAGCAAGATGATGAAGATGAAGTTGTGGTTATTTAGCTACTTCCTGTCCATTTTGCAATATCTTGTAGACCGCGTCAGAGTCTAATATTTCAACTTTAGCTTTAGTATGGTAGATTCTTCTTGTTTGGATTTCTACAATGTAAATTATTCTGCCAAGATTTCATGGCTATTTCTCCGTTATTGATGTTTCATTCCGGGCTAATCATTCCATCTAGTTCGACTTTGCCGTTGAACGTCTTGTATTGAAAAATTGCCGTGTGATGGGATAGCCATAAAATGTAGCTCTAGTCTTTCACAGTGAGAAATGACACACAATAATCTGAGAGGCAGGAATAGGAACGTTTATATAGCGCAGCAAGGTTAGTTGTCTGTACACACACCATTCACAACTCACAAGCAAAGAAATCCAAGATTCAAAGATGCATTAGTTTAGTTGTCTGTACACGCACCATTCGCAAACAAAGAAATCCAAGATTCAAAGATGCATTAGTAACAAGTGCTTATAACAAAGACGGAATAAATTCAATAATAAGATTAACCATCAGAGCATCATAAGCAAGACCCTCCTTTTGGAAGTGACAGAATGAATTCAACAATGAGATTAACCATCTGGGCATCATTAGTTTGGAAGTGACAGAATGAATTCGACAATGAGATTAACCACCTGGGCATCATAAGCAGGACCCTCCATTTGGAAGTGACTAGCTCCTTCAATTAGATAAGTTTGGTTGCGTCCTGCAGCATTTTTCAACTTATTCTCCAGTTGTTTAACACTGGTGAAGCCATCTCTTGTGCCCATTACGAAAAGTTTTGGCTTTGAAGATTCAAGTATGGCTTTATTGTGCCTTCCAAACAGAATTGATGCAGTTAAACCAAAGGGTACCCCAAGCTCACATAGCCCACCACTTGCTTTATCTGATCAACTGCAGATCCAGCAACTGGTGCCCCTAGGATCAGAAAGACTACGTATTAAAACACGTGATGCTACAAATCAAACATTTCAAGATCCTATTTTGAAAATATCGTGAACGTTTGTAGGTGGCGGGGAGGGAAAAACAATTACAGTACGCTGACCAACTGTGCACCTACCAGCGGAAGAACCAACGAGGAGAATACGATGGGCGGAGAGATTTTGGGTGGCCCACTGGCAAACGGCAATGACATCGTTGATTTCGGAGAATCCAGTGATGGAAGGACGGCCGGTGGATCTGCCGGCTCCCCTCATGTCGAAGGTGACAGCTGTGAAGCCACGATTGGCCAGCCCTCGGGCCATGCCTTTCATAAGGCCTTGGCAACCTCCTAGGATGGAATACGGGTGCACCAGCACGACCACCAATTTCCCCTCTCCTTCTGTGGTTGTTGACGGCGGCGTAGGCTGGAAGATTCTGGCGTCAAGCTTGGCCCCATCACTGGTCTCGATTGTACGAAACTCTGTGCCGGAAGTGCTAGTCATTTAAGACGAGGAAGATATTTCGCAAAGGGATGGAATCCGGAGAAGTAGTTTGGGCGTAGGACTGGGAAGCAATGCTGTAGCTTGAATTAATTCGTGTGATTTGTACTGTTCTATGTTTTCCTGGGGTTAGGTCATTGGGGTTGCAGATTTTAAATTCAAGCACCAAAATTTATGACAAAAAAAATGTTGGATTCAACTACCATGAGCTAAAAGTAAAATAAAATTTGGAGTGCCATCAAAGTATAATTGTAAAAATAAGATTTTGTTGATATATTTACACTGGGATGTAAATGATCTTCCAACCATTTCAACAAATGAAGATTTGAAAAGGGGAAGCACTTTAGACACAGCCGAGGATGATTAATAAGCCAACGATAAACTACAATTAGCATGATTAGCATTACAGGAGCAAAGAGCACATCGTGATGTATATATAACAAGATGGACAATCTGAAAATGACAAACGTTTGTGTTGTCCCAAAACAACGTTGGCTGGACAATCTGAGACATCTTGTTGCGTAAGAGATTCCAAAGCTCACTGCCGGCAAGGAAATACCATTGCCTCATTGACAAGCAATAATAGATCGCGAAAGAACTTGAGGTGATAGTTTATAGAATCGAGATCTAACCCAAAATTAATTTAGTATGATAAGATTAGATTGGTAGGATCCGAGACCTCACACAAAATTGATTTAGTGTAGTAAAATTAAATCGATAAAATTTTTAAAAAATAAAAAATATAATCTATAAATTATTTTTTAAAAATTATTAATTAATATATGAATAAATATGCAGAAAAATCACGCATAGTTTATAATTAAATAATTATTTTAATTTTTATTTCTTATAATATTTTATATAATTTTTTTAATATTTCAATTAGTCAAAAAGTATTTATGTTTAATTTATTTATTTATTATTAAAAATTAATTAAAATATTTATATAACGATAATTCTTAATTTTTTAAAAAATTATATTTTATTAATATAATAAAATAAAATCATAATTAGAATTGGAATTATTTTAATAAATTTAAGGAGGATTCTGAAAACTAGAGGTGGCAATTCATGTCACGATACGAAATTATCACACAAAATGCGACCCGAACCTAATACGAAAACTCGATGCGAAAATGAAAATAAGTAAAGATTCGCGGGTTCTAATCGGATTCATAATTAATTTGTAATACTCATATCAAAATATAACCTGCAAACCCGAAACATGACCTATTGCCATCCCTACTTAAAACTATGCTTGGGGTGGCTATCCAAGTAAGCACCTTGTTTATCCCTTGTTGGCACGGTTTCAATCAAGGACAATATGTCGCCGGATCGAGTTCTTGTAATTTTGAGTTTCCTGCAAAGCATAAGCATAGGAAGGCAAACCAAGGCACGAGGGTCCTGCTTCAGTGAAAGCAATGCTTGCATAGCCAAACAAAAGGCAAACACCACAACCTTTACTCTGTATTTGGGCATCTGGATCTTATTTGAGCATCTCTGTATTTGATCCGCATTAAAGAATTCCACAGGACATTATGGCCACGTACAAAGATGAAGAATTTGATAGCCATGTATTACTAAGTTGGCACAATTTGGTCAATGGTGAACGTTGAACAAACCAACCAGCCACTTCAATGAACTGAAACAAAATTGAAATATACACAGCTACAATGAACATTACTCGAATCAAATTCCAAAAATCATTCACATAATTCTTTCTTAACTAGCCAACTAGGTAGGTAGCATAAGAAGAACACTAGCACCATTACTTCCTAAATAATTATACAAACAATGCTATAAATATTACTCTCCATAACCTTTAAATCTTTACCCAAAAACTCCATCATGGTCCACAGTTCAGGCTACATTAGCACCCTTTACAGCATTTTTTAGGCCCCGATTCACATCTACTTCAATGGCCTTGGTCTTCCCATCCACCAGTGATTCTTTCCTATCAACTCTGCTACTGCCTGAAGATTTGTTCCCACCATGATTATCCCATGCAGAAAATGATAAGTCCACATTTCCAGCTGCCATTTCTGATCTCAAATCATTCAAAGCTTTCCTCAACAACCCATTCTCAGATTGAATGATTTCAAGCTGCTTCTTCACCTCCGAACACATCCCGGCCACGTCATCACTCCCCGCCAAATTTGAGCCCGACCCGACTGATTTAGAATCTTTCAAATCTTTCTTCGCCACATGTTCGATTGAGATTTTATCCATCAACAGCGTTGGAAACTTCCCAAACGAAATCCCAGCCCTTGCCTCACTCTTCCCAACTATTACCGCATCCTCATCCCTATCCGCCGACGTATTCGGTGGAAAACTAAGCCACCACCTGAGATTCACCATCGCACGGCCACCCAAAGGGAACGCCGTCGTCGCTTTTACCTCCGCCCCGGATACAACATTCTCCATCACCCCAGTAGCCACCGCGGCGGACTCCACAGGCAAAACAGCAATTTTTCCGGCACCGGAAAATAGCCCAGGTTCCTTAACGTACCCGTGCTTCACCAAGGGAGCTTCCTCGCTATTTCCAACGCCGAGATTCACTCTGGACTCGACCTTTTTCACCAAATCCGCGGAAGAATGCGACTTTTTGATCGAAAAATCGCCAAATTTGGGCTTGAAGTGAAGGAAGAAACTGGGGTTTTGATTGCCGACGAGATTGAATTCGGCGCTCATGGTAAAAGGACTCGAGATCGGGGACCCCAAATTCCCAATACCAGTCTTGCAAATAAAGCTAAAAGGGTTTTGAGAATCATTAGGGCGGTAAACGATTTTGAAAGCTGGGCCAGCATCAAAGTAGGTGCTGAGATTGAGAGAGAGTTCTTTGCTTTCACCAGCGACGATTCCCGATTGGAAAGGGAAGCTCAAGACATTTAACGGGATTTTAGCTCTGAGCAACGGCATTTGCTCCTCGCGAAATTTAATGGAGGCTTTCATAGCTGGGGTGAAGAGATTTCACGCCGGTGACTGATGAATGAATTCGAAGAACTGTTGGCGTGAGGAACTGGGGAAGGCGGGGCGTGTTCAGCGAATCGGCTGAGGGTTGAGTCGTAGAGGTATTTCAAGGGTTGTTTTTCGGCAATAATAATGTTGGACGGGACAAAACTTTTTTGAAATTCGAAAATTATAATACTGGATTTAACACGATTTGGGTACGCTCCTCCTACGACTTCACTTCTCCAGTTTGGAATTGCCGCAGGGGCTAAGGTTGACATTTTTGCTTCTCTTTTTTATTTGATTGAAGTGAGTATTTAATACATTATATAAAAGAATTCATTTTAAACCTTTTTTTTCTCCCTTAAAAAAATTAATTTTGGATGAAAAAATACCAAACATACTCGCATTCAAATTCCATATATGAATTGGGTTAGATGTAAAGGTTTATATGGTTTCCTTTTATTGGCTATAGAAAATCCGAATCCAAATTTATATTGAATTAAGTTTGTCGCCTATAAATAGAGAGCTACCCATAACATATTTTTGTGTAGTTTAGAAGTCTAAACAACAAAGTCCTCTGGTCACTTTATTATTTTTGTGTAGTAAAACGCAGTTAGAAGTCTAAACAACAAAATCCTCTGGTCATTTTATTATTACTTTCATTTTTAGAATAGAATTTTAATGGAGAAGGAATTGATAGAACTCTTTCGTGGAGTCAAGAAAGTGGCGGATATAGCCGCAGCAAGTGGCGGCGTTGGTTCATCGATGGAGGAGGAACAATGTCTTGATGCCCTAAAGCAGCTTAAGCAATTTCCTATTACTCGTGATGTTCTTATATCAACCAAGATTGGAAAAAATCTTCGACCACTGACCAAACATCCAAGGAAGAGAATTCAAGCTATGGCGTCTGATGTATTTGAGATGTGGATGGGTATTTTTCGTCAAGAATCACATGACGATAACAACAATGGTGATCATACCATAAGTAGTAAAAAAGAGAGATCAAAGTCTGATGATACCAAGAAACATGGGATTAAGTTGAAACTAGTATCAGCGTCGAGAATTATGCAACCTACTAATGATAAGAACAGAAACAAGATTCGAGAACTTGTTGCAGAGGCCTTGTGCAAGGTAGCTAGTGAGGTTGACGATCAAAACTTGTTAGAGGAAGCCAACAAATGTAACCCTTACCATGTTGCTGCCACGGTAGAGACTGAACTGTTTAGAAACTGGGGCTTATGTAATGGTGACAAGAAAGCCAAGTATAGATCGTTTATGTTCAATATTAATGATGCCAAGAATCCTGATTTTCGCAGAAAAGTCCTTCTTGGGTACTTTTCGCCTGCTTCAATCGTTGAATTGAGCTCTGAAGACATGGCGAGTGATGCAAGAAAACTGGAGAATATGAAAATCAGGGAAAAGTTTATGTTCGATTGTGAACGGGTTGAGTCTGCACAGGCTAGCACGATGGAAATGAAGTGTGCAAAATGCAAAAAATCCCAAACCACTTATCATCAAATGCAAACTCGTAGAGCTGACGAGCCTATGACAACCTTTGTAAGGTGTTTGAACTGCAATCACCATTGGAGATTCTCGTAGACATCTGGTAGTACTGTAGAATTTCTTATGCTTATGATTTTAATTCGTTGTTCTACACATGTTAAGTACTCTATGGTAATGATTGTAATTTGTTATTCTACAATTTTAAGAATTAATGTCATTGACATCATTTCATTTAGCCCCTTTATCCGACTATTTCAAATGTAATCATAAAAAAAGTTAATTTCAGACGAACGAAAGAGTTCATTTGGAATGAAAATTTTTAAGTATTCTTATTAATAATGTATTTTTTTTATGAATAAATATAAATATACTAATTATCTATAAACATAGTTTTCATAATTTACTTAGATAAATATACATTAGAATTGAAATAACTTTACACTATATTTAGAAGTAGTATTATTCTTTTGAATCAAAATGCTTAAAATGATAAATAGCAAGTAAGTTGTGTTATTTTTAATACTTATGTTCAATATTATCTTTTAATTTATGATAGTGCACAAATTTTCTTGTTTCAATGTGCATATGTGCCTGTTAGTAATTAATAAAATTTGTATGATAATATAAATTGAAAAAAAAAAATTCATGCATGGCAAAAGAAGGTTTGATTAATTTTACATTTTAACCATCTACTTATTTGAAAGTAAAATTTAAACAACTAATAACAATTTTTATATTAAAATAAACAAAATAATGTAAAAGCTTTTAAAACAAAATAAAACTCATAAATGTGTTAAAAAAATAGTTTTAAAATTTCACAAAATTACATTTGTAAAAAGAAAACTACAATCTAAAAAAAAAAGTATGACGAAAAAATATACAACTTATTCTCTCTTTTATAATAATAGATTAAGAGGTTCAATGATTAAGCTTAGCTGTTTGGTTTAGGGTTTAAGCTTACCTTAAAGGTTTCAACGCAATAATGATAGCTTCATTTCCATAAAAACTAGGCCTAATATACAGAAATAGCCTGAATTTTGCCTCTTGTAACAATTATAGCCCGACCTTTCAATTTTAACAATACAGTACCTAACCTTTTGAATTTGTAACAGTTATAGCCTCAGTTAGTCCGTTGTTAGAAAATCTGTTAAATTGATGATGTAGCTACCACGTGAGCGACACGTCATTGCACAGTCATCAAAAAAAATTTAAAATTTTTTTGGGTCTCTTCTTGTACCCAAAAAGGCCACCCAAAACCGACAACAATTTCTTCCTCTTTCTCTCATCCTCGCAGTCGCGCCCGCCGCTCAGCTCCGTCGCGCCTGCCGCTAGTCTCCGTCGCGCAGGGTTCAAGCTTTCCCCAGCCCCTTCGTCTCCTCTCCTCTCCTCTCCGTCACCTTCGTTATTTCTAACATTCACCCCACTTCAGAAACCCCCATTGCCACCCCAAACTTCAGCTTCAAACTCGGCAGAAATCCGCCATTCGAAGCCGCCTTCGATCGCCTGGTAAGGTAAGCTTATGGATCTTGAAGAACTTGTTCTGCTTTTGCCCATTTCTCTCCATTTTTTTGTCCATTCTTTCTGCATTTTTTCCTTCATTTTTCGCATTTTGTTGGATGTTTTTCTTCCGATGTGATCGCTTTTTGTCCATTTTTGTCCATTTTTTATGCTTTCTACATTTTCCTCTGGATGTTTTCTGCTTTTCCCTGGACTGTTTTTCCGTTGGAAGGCTTTATGTTCTGCAATTCTTTGGCTGAACATGAATGCATTTTCCGTGGATTTTTGTCCTTTGAACTAGGTAGATTTTTGTCCTTCAACTGATGCTGGTGCTGCTTTAGGTTCCGTAGGTTCCGTAACTTTCATTATTAAGGCTACTTGCCGTGTATTATCTTTTAGCTCTATATATTCTCTGGATACCTATCTTTATTTTGTTGCTATGAGAAAATCATGAAGTCATATGGTAATTAGGGCAGAAAAATTTACTTAGATAAGGAACACTCAAATCAGGTAGGACCTTGTTGAAACTTGGTGAATTGAAACAATTTGAGACCTGTTGCACGCAAATGATAAAATGTGAAATGGTTATTTTCCCTTCATCGTGTTTTTGCATCCAATTTAGATCATTATGTGTGATTACTTTCATATTTATCTGTAAATGGATCTTAGTTCAACATGTCTCTTTATTTGAACATGTCTCTTTATTTTTCCAACGAATGAATAAGCTAAACATGTCTCTTTATTTTTGTTGGAATTGGATCCATATTGGAATTGGGATGAATGGTATAATAGGCATCCTTCTTTTTTTTGGCCGCCTAAAGGTAACATTTCAATTCAATTTGATGTTTGTTTTAATCTTTTTAAAGTTAATAATTTGATTTTATAACTCAATTGCATATGATCTAAATTTGTAGTACTTTTCTATATGGTTGCATATGAGCCAAAATTGCTTCCCCTAAAACTATGAATCATTTCATTCCAAGTTGTTATTCTCAAAGTAAATGGAAATGTTGATTTTGTGGTACTAACATATTTACAAGAGAAATTAGGATAATATGGATTTGCTTTTTTCCGTTGCATTTTTTTCCATTTTTTCCGATGGATTTTTGTCCATGTTTTCCGTTGGTTTCTGCATTTACCTTTAATTGAATTATGAAATTTGATTTCATGCATTAGCTCATATCTCAGATATGCACACCTATCTATTTCCTAACTTTCTTTTAGATTTGTTATTTTTCTTTTTAGTTTTAAGCATTTCCTTGCTTTATGAACTTAATATGGGCGACTTGATAATAATGTGATATTATTACTATTGTGGATCATTATGTTGGCTGTAGACTTTTCTATGTTACATGTGGGAATACTAAACCGAATTTGAAGTCATATTAAGATGAATTATGGACAGAATTTTGTGGACTGATTTTTGCGAATTATGGACAGAATTTTGTGGACTGATTTTTGGACTGCATTTTTATCGAAATATGGAGTGAATCTTTTTTGGATTTTTTTAAATCTTGCAAAATGGATGAGTTATTCACAATGAAGTTGCACCATGGTGGGGTATTCCAAATTGGTGCAAATGTTAATTATATAGGTGGTAAGTTTGAATATGTGGATAGTTGCGACCCCGACAAGTTGTCTACGTTGGAAATAGAAGATATAGCCAACACACTAGGATATGTAACAATTCATAAAATGGCATTCAGAGATGGACTAATATTGAGGATGATTATGTTGTAATGTGATGTTCTCAACATGGGTTTATATATAGGCAACATGATAGGGTGATGATGTATGCTGACCTTAGGGCGTTGTGAGAGCTTATAACAATAGATGTCCCAAGCCATCGAGACACATCAATATGACATCGTGGGTCGCAATGCTTGGTCGGAAGACGAGTACAATGAAACGAATATAGAGTACTACGGTGTGAGAAGGAGGACAATGATGTGTCTCTTTATAGAACTGCTTGTCTGAACAGAAAACATCGAATTAAGGTGAAGTTATGGAGATGATGGGACATCTATTGGTTTATGTTTATCGGCGAGTTATATCGTATGGAATTGAAGAGTTATAGGAACCTCTCACGCAGGATAGTATCTGAGTTAGTGGAGTTTGCAAATAGAGGAAGGTTTCAGATTATATGGAAGGAAGAACCATAAGAGTTCAGATGATATATTTGATTGTGAGTTGCAGTGAAAGTAAAATCAAAGAGTTGATGTGTATAAGAATTCATGCAATAGTTAAGTATTTAAATGAGAATGGATAAGGAGTAATACTTGGAGAAAAAGCTGTGGAGAAAAAATTTGAGGATGGAGGATGTATGTGAGAAAAAGAAGAGAAAAAGCATGTGTGGGATAAGCGAAGCATCATGACAATTGCTACACAAGGGTATAAAATGCATGGCAACAAAGACAAGCTGCTAATGAGTTAGCAGACACATTTTAGAACAAATCCCTGCTTGTATCAAGATACAGATAGACAAAGTGCATACCAAATATCTATAAAAATGAACAAAATGTTATCGAATATGTTTAAGTGAATTTTGGGATATGAATGCTTATGATACGATGAAGAAGATACAAATGCTGCCCGATAAATTAATACAGTACTGAACTAATATGCCAGGTTGAAGGAAATTGTAAGAAATTGCACACGAGTGCACCACTGCGTCTTTGCAACACCAGTTTTCTTGAGTGATAACTTTTTTCAATTGAGGTTTTTAGAGTCTTTTGTTGATAAATGTTTTATTGTTTTCGATGTTTTTCTCAAACCTCGGTTTGATGTATGTCGTTATGGGAACAAAAAAATGTCAACAATAAAGCTGTCCGTTGTTGATGGAGAACATTCATGAGTCGTCCAATCAAATTCTTCGTAATTTATGAGAGGAAATCGTGAATGGGTTGATGAAAATTGTTTAGTATTCATCGATGATTATTTATTGTATGTTTTCGGTGGTCGTTCTCAATGACCTATGTGTTTTTATATTTGCAAATCGTTGTTTATATTTTACTTATTATATTTTTTTTAATTAGGGCGATTGAATGCTTTATATATTACTGGTTGATGAGAAGCTATAGAGACATGTTTATGCCAACATGAAAGAAACAATTAAGCTGGCAGATGTTTGAAGAATTTAGAAAAAAAATTCTGTAGGGAAGAACTTTTGAAAATGAATTTTCATGACATGATAGATGAGATGAACTAAAATTGAAAATGAAGATGCCCATGATATTGAAGTTGAACCATCTGAGACGCTGTAGACTTTGTATTTTAGATATTTAATAAATATTTGTGAGAAGGTTAAGAACAAACTTTGATAAGTTACATAATAAACTATGATATAAAAGGCCGTAATTCTTCTAGGTTTTGTAGGTGCATATTTGTGCATTGTATGTCATTGTATTGCTATTATAATGTCTTATGTCCCATTTTTATATAATACTTATTATTTCGATGAAACAGTTACGACAATGAATACATGAAAAACAATTAAAACAATCGATGAACAATTAATGTATTGATTCAATCATTGCTTTTAGAAAGAAGTGCCTAGAAGTGAAGTAAGTACGCAAGGTTAAGTTGCATGAAAGTTTTGCATTGTGGGAAAAATTCAAGTAAATTTCCTTATATCTAATTATGCATGATGTATGAGTGCGTATGAGTTGTATGAGTAGGGCTTTTGGTTAGCTTGTCGGGGAATTCCTCTTAGCGAATTCCTTGCGCTGCACGTTCTTAACAACAAAACTAAAGGTGAATTTTGTATGAAAAAGATAGAAGGAATATATGGAGATAGTATTATGAAGCTGAAGATTTAGATGAAGAATTCAAATAACTGACCTCTAGATCAGAAAAAAAGAAAAGAAAGCCTATACTCCTTATTATAAGTTGTATTGTAAGGGCTAAAGAGGGATAAGAAGGAGATAGGAAGGATAAGGATGAGGAAGCGGCAACTGAGGCTGGAGTGGACTGGAGTGCAAAGGTGCATGGGGTAGTAGGGAGACAGACAGAACATGAGAACAGTTAAACGAACAAACCAAAACACCAAAAGCAAGAAAAAATCAAGTAAGTTTTAAGAGCAAATGTTCTAAGAATCTTCTTTCTCCACGTTAAATCATGTAAATCATGTGTTTTGTTTTGCTTTTCAAAGACGTGCTAGAACTAGACAAACCTACGTACACACGGTTGAGATCACGCATAAGCATCGGTCAATCAATCACAAACACGAACACACATTTAAGTGATCGCTGCTGCAATTGCAAAAAAAAATAAATGATAGTTTGTCATTTGTTAGTAAAGATTTATATAATAATATTGAATTATGTTTTAACATTTGCATGTACCATAGGCAAGCAAAAGAATAGGTTGCTACGTGTCAACTGAGGGATCATCAATCTATTATAAGGTAAATTTGGAATATATAATGCATATATAATAATTTAATTACAATTAATGTATAATCTTACTTATTTGGTACGTGGGGTGTCATCGGAACAGGGGAGTACTACTTCACAAATGAGGTACGTGTATGAGGGTGCAGGTACCGCAGCTGCAGCAAGGGCAAGTTCCAGTACTAGGCTGGGTTCCCCTGCAGATGGGAATATTGGTTTGGGTGGGCCTTTAACTGCAGCTTCACCTACGGATGGAGTTGGTATTTCATCCGCCGGTACTCCTTCAGGTTGTGTAGGTGGTGGCACCAGAAAAAGGTTCAAGATGGCAGCACAAAGAACTAGACCCTCTAGTGCATCTCGTACGCAAACCCATCATTCCCAGCAGTCGCAATTAACTCAGGATTCTCCTAAATTACATTTTTAAGATTAGCGACAATTTGATGGTTGATGACTTTGTTTTATTAGCACTTAGTTGTTAATGTAACAATTTTATGTTTGGTGGATTATATTTGCCATTTTGGAAGTTAATGTAACCAATTTATGTTTGATGGATTTTATTTGCCATTTTGGAAGTTAATGGTACAATTTTATGTTTGGTGGAATTTATTTGCCATTTTGGAAGTTTAGTCACAATTTTGTGTTTGATGGATTATATTTGCCATTTTGGAAGTTTAGTCACCATTTTGTGTTGGATGGATTTTATTTGCCATTTTGGAAGTTTAGTCACCATTTTGTGTTTGATGGATTATATTTGCCATTTTGGAAGTTTAGTCACCATTTTGTGTTGGATGGATTTTATTTGCCATTTTGGAAGTTTAGTCACATAATTATGTTTGATGGATTACATTTGCCATTTTGGAAGTTTAGTCACAATTTTGTGTTTGATGTTCTAAGACTTATTTTACTAAATGAGTGGCAAATATATTCAAATATTTGTAAAACATGTAAGAGAAAATATCCCATTTCATATATAAACCTTTGTAACAAAAGTTATTGGGGCAAACGCAACACTTCACCCTTCTCAACAAACTCTATCAATTTCCCTAGTGACATAAGCATAATCAACACAAAACATAAAGCTACAAATGGGACATATTGATGTTTACACATTCCTACTTTTGCTACTTTATTCTTCAATACTAAGTTCTCCTTTTCTAACTAGACAACTTTGTTGGTCATCTCAACCAACTCCGCCTTCATTGATCTCAACTTGCACTTCAAGTCTTGCACTTGACATTTTAGAGAATCTCTTTCCCTTGATACTGTCAACACATATGTCTTCTCATGATTAGTGATCTGCCGGTCCAACCACACAAAGTACCCGCAATCATCCGTCTACGTATAAATGAAAAAACAGTTAGTAAGTATATTACACGACTCTATTAATTCAGTCTTTTTATTTCGCAATTTCTATAGTCACATACTTTCCACAAACGACACCTCAAAAACCAACGGCCGGGGTTGCTTTGACTCTTGGAGGTGTAGCAAAATGCAGGTATATAGTGGTGACATTCAGATGTGATTGAAGAACTAATAGAGTCGAATGAAGGCGAGGATACTGAATTCTGCATAGTTAATACTGCCCAAAAAGGAAGAGTAAATCCAACATATACTGAAATTAGTCCATAATTCGAAAAAAAGCAAGGCCTAACAATTCAGTTTAGGGTTTAAGGTTTGGGGTTTAGAGTTTAAGGTTTGGGGTTTGGGCTTTAGGGTTTAGGATTTGGGGTTTGGGGTTTGGGGTTTGGGGTTTGGGGTTTGGGGTTTGGGGTTTGGGGTTTAGGGTTTAGGGTTTGGGGTTTGGGGTTTAGGGTTTAGGGTTTAGGGTTTGGGCTTTAGGGTTTGAGGTTTAGGGTTGGGGTTTGGGGTTTAGGGTTTGGAGTTTGGGGTTAAGGTATAGGGTTCAATTCCTAAATTCGTCCAAAATCTGTTCATAAAGCATTTCTCAAAATTCAGTCCATATATTGCAGTCTAGAGACTGACTCAGTCTAGAGAATTCAGGCAAAAACAGTAAAAAAATTCGGTTTCAAAAATAGTAAGAAATTCAGTCCTGACAATTCATTCAGGAAAATTCGGGCCATAATTAGCAAAAAATTGAGTCCAGCAAATCTGTTCAAAAAGCAATACGCAAAATGGTTCGAAAATTCTGTCCATAATTCGCACAAAAGCATTCCAAAAATCAATCCACATAAATCAGTCCTGATAATTCATTCCAACAAATTCTGTCTAGAGACTTGAGTGCAGGAAAAAATCAGTCCAGATCATTCGGTCCAGCGAAAAACCATTCGAAAGAATTCAGCAAAAAAAATCTGTCCAGAGAATCAGTCCAAAATTCGGTTTAAAAAAAAGTAAAAAAATCAGTCTTGATAGTTCATTGAGAAGAATTCGGGCCATAATTAGCAAAAAATCTAGTCCAGCAAATCTGTTCAAAAAGCAGTACACAAAATGGTTCAAAAATTTATTGTCCATAATTCAGCACAAAACATTGCAAAAATTAAATCGATCCACGAGAATTCATTTCAACAAATTTTCAGAGACTTGAGTGCGAGGAAAAAAATCGATCAGATCATTTGGTCCAACGAGAAAACCATTGAAAGAATTCAAAAAAAATCACATCAGGATAAGAATCCAAAATTTGGGATTTCAAAAAAGGTAAAAGAATCACTCTTGTGATTCATTGAGAAAATTCGGGCCATAATTAGCAAAAATCTAGTCCAGCAAAGTCAAAAAGCTATCTTTGAAACAAAATGGTTCAAAAATTTTGTCCATAATTCGCACAAAAACATTGCAAAAATCAGTCCACATAAATCAGTCCTGAGAATTCATTTCAACAAATTCTGTCTAGAGACTTGAGTGCAGGAAAAAATCAGTCCAGATTATTTGGTCCAACAGAAAACCATTCGAAAGAATTCAGCAAAAAAAATCTGTCCAGAGAATCAGTCCAAAATTTGGTTCAAAAAAAAGTACAAGAATCACTCTTGACAGTTCATTGAGAAGAATTCGGGCCATAATTAGCAAAAAATCTAGTCCAGCAAATCTGTTCAAAAAGCAGTACACAAAATGGTTCAAAAATTCTGTCCATAATTCGCACAAAAGCATTCCAAAAATTAGTCCACATAAATCAGTCTTGACAATTCATTCCAACAAATTCTATCCGGAGACTTGAGTGCAGGAAAAAATCAGTGCAGATCGTTTGGTCCAGCAAAAAACCATTCGAAAGAATTCAGCAAAAAAAATATATCCAGAGAATCAGTCCAAAATTCGGTTAAAAAAAAAGTAAAAAAATCACTCTTGACAGTTCATTGAGAAGAATTCGGGCCATAATTAACAAAAAATCTAATCTAGCAAATCTGTTCAAAAAGCAGTACACAAAATGGTTCGAAAATTCTGTCCATAATTCGCACAAAAGCATTCCAAAAATCAGTCCACATAAATCAGTCTTGACAATTCATTCCAACAAATTCTGTCCAGAGACTTTGATGCAACTAGTCCAACTCCAGCACAGAAATTTAATCCAATGCTTACCTTGTCATATATAAATCGATTCGCCACACATTTGACAGTATTGGCATCTACAGCATCAATTCTAGCAAATAACTCAGGATATGGGATTCTTTTGCCATATGTAAGCAACTGCAAAGACGCACTATGATCAAAATCACAACAGGTGAATCTTAGCAAGGAAGTGCGGGGAAACAAAGCTTGAGGTTCAATTGGTTCATAAAACTACACTTGAAGCTTAAATAGGAGCAAACTTTTCATTCTTTATGCAACAAAGGCAGAAAATTATCATCAGAACCTCTGTCCAATGCATTAATGTAAATGTTATGAATACATCAAGAAAAAATACACCCGAAAAGGATTGAATTTGCACCAAAACCAAAGTCAGTTTCTAGACTTTTGCTAAATATCACATTACTGAGAAAGGGTTTAATAGAAATTTTGTAAAACATATAAACAATTCGGAGACATACAAACTTTCGTCTAGAGAAAATGCACTGTCAAAATTTAGCTGCTATCCAGAGAAAATGCAGAAATAATGCAGAAGAAAATATAGAAAAATGCAAAACCCAACCGAAAATGCAGAACCCAACGGAAAATGCATTTTCTTAGCTGGTATCTTCATCTAAACAATACCCAATGGAAAAAGCAGAAAAATGGACAAAAAATGGAGAAAATATGCACAAAAAATTGACAAAAAATCTCGATTTTCAGAACATGTTCTTCAACATCCTACTTACAAAACCTCGATTTGCAGTCCAGGGAAAAGCAGAAAACATCCAACGGAAAATGCAGAAAAAATGGAGAAAAAAATGCAGAAAGAATGGACAAAAAAATGGACAGAAATGGGCAAAAGCAGAACATGTTCTTCAAGATCCATTAGCTTACTTTACCAGGTGCAGTCGAAGGGTGGCGGCAATGGCAGATTTCTGCCGAGTTTGAAGCTGAAGTTTGGGGCGGCAATGGGGGTTTCTGAAGTAGGGTGAATGTTAGAAATAACGAAGGTGACGGAGAGGAGAGGAGACGAAAGTGAGAAAGCTTGAACCTCGCTGACGAGACGAGCGGCAGCACAGCGAGTGAGCCAGCGCACTGCGAGTGGTGATGATGAAGAGGAAGAAATTGTTGTCGGTTTTGGACAGCCTTTTTGGGTACAAGAAGAGACCCAAAAAAATTTTAATTTTTTTTATGACTGGGCAGTGACGTGTCGCTCATGTGGCAGCCACATCATCAATTTAACAGATTTTCTAACGGCAGACTTACTGGGGCTATAATTGTTACAAATTGAAAATGTCAGGTACTGTATTATTAAAATTGAAAGGTCGGGCTATAATTGTTAGAAGATGCAAAGTTCAAGCTATTTCTGTATATTAGGCCTAAAAACTAAGCAACTTGCATAACGTGGATTATTTCATTGCATCAACGGTTGAAATGGTTGGAATTTTTTCGAACATGAGAAAATGTTAGAAAAAAAAATGGTTGGAATTTTTTCGAGCATGAGAAAATGTTAGAAAAAAAAAAGTTATTGATCAAATTATGAATGATCAAACTAGTATGTGTTAATTTGTTTACTTTCCTAGTTGGACACAGGTAATTTTATTTTTCAGTAGCTAATATTATATCTAAAATGAAAGAAGACATTAACTAATACTACCTCCCTCTAAAAAAAAGTCCAGTTTAGAATTTTTTTTCCTAAAAAGAAAAATCTAATTTTAAAGTAAAATTCTTGTATTACCTTACTGATGATAATAATGTATAACTCAAACCAAAAAGTAAATATAAAAATATAAAATTATATATTTAATTATGCATTAAATATATTATATCTCATAAATTAAAAAAAAATTATACTACATTAAAAACGGACTTTGTTTTTTTTTTTTTTGGACACAAAGAATAGTTAACTTTGAGTATTTACTACTACCAAGTCATTTAAATATCTCGTTAATTATTGAGAATTTATTAAAATTTTTGTAGTTTAAATACCGTCCTCCTCATGGTGTTTTAACTTAATATCTCATATTTTTAATGTGTGACATGATTTTTTTTAATGTGAATACTACACGATTTTTTATGCCACTTTATGTACTAATCTCTCGTCTTGCTCATTAATATGTTTACTCGTGTTCTCGTATTCAATCATTTTCGCATTTTAGCCCATACACTTTGGTGCTACTCTAATTCCATTCCCGCGTCCCGCCCAACGTCGAAGGTTTTTTCCTTTCACCCTCCACTCTACCACCCTCGGCATCTTTTATTTCTTACTTCACACATGCTTACGCGTGATCAACATTCTGATTAAGTTCTCTGCAAACGCCTCCACCGATATTGAGGTTTGAAACATTTTGATTCCTAAAATAACTTTTATTTATCAAGCGATTATTTTTTTATTGAATATTGTTAGATTTTTACGATCAACTTTTACTATTTCTCGATTAATGAATCTTAAAAGATTATTATTAAGTGTGCGACTAAATTTAACAACAGTATAACATCAAATGCTATATGTGATCAGATTTAAATTATTATATTTAAGTATTTGAAATTTTCTCCATGCCTTAATGGGAAGTAGAATTGAGAAATTGAGAGATTAAATTTATTTTGAGAAAATGAAAGGGACAAAATTAGTCATGCATGTCAAACACGAGGGTCTAAAATTTCAAATTCTCTAACGCGAAACAAGCGTTTAATGCGCATTACGAAATATTTGTAGAGTAAATAAAACTTTACACGAAACAGAAGGAGTTTGATGTAGTTAATTATAATTATTATCCCGAAAGTGAACAAAAAAAAAAAAGGAAAAGTATTCGCCTCGATAGGGAAGTTAAGGCTGGCCCGGGGATGTATGCGGCACGCAATTTCCCTCTCATACAAAACTCGACGCGTAAGATCCCAACCGTTGATTCTTCAAACACTTCAACCAAACCCGTAGATCACACGACACTACACCGATTCAATAGTCCATCACCACCACCTCATCACCGCCATCAGTGACGACCACTATAAAGCGGAGAAAAAGAAAAAAAAAAAAACTCAAAGGTAAAAAAACAACACGAAAACAGGGCTCTAGTAGCGCCTCTTTTTCTTCACCCTTTTATTCCCAAAATACCATTTTTAATTATCCAAAATTTTTAATAAAAAATCGATAATTTATATAAAAAAATCGGATCTGAGACTCGTCGGAAGTCATCGGCGCTTAAACCCGGACACTCTCGTCTCGTCTTCTCTTCTCTCTTTGGAAAACCCTAAAGAGTCCCCGGCGACTCCTCCCTCAAGAAACAGCCTCTTATAACCCTCAAAATCTTCCATTTTTTTCCTCCATAGATCTCTTCCAATCCATTTGTTATTTTTATATATGAATTGATTACCGACATTGAGCGGCTCCTCTGTGATTTCGCTCGGCTTTCTTTTTTTCCCCAGAATCGGTGGCGGCTTTTGCAGAGAACTGATTATTGTTTTTTTTAATTTTTTAAAAAGTTTTTTCCCGCTGAGGATCAACCAACTCTTTAGCTGGTACGTTTCACTGTATTGTTTTTTCTTTTTTATTTTCTTTTCATTTCTGTTTATGCATGTAAATTTATGTTTTTATGTATGCATTGATTTTATTTATTTATTTTTTTTAAAGTTATTGGTTGAAGTGGGAGACTTTGGCCGTGAGGTGTTAGTTTTATAGAGTAACAAGCGTTAAAAGTCTGTTATGAATTGAAGTTGTTTCCTTTTAATTGTGTTTTGCGTTCTTTTTAATATTACGGTGTAATTCGTCAAACCCTAGCGAAAGTTTTGGTCTTATGGGAAAATGTATCATGTTTCTGAGGTTGTTTTATGGAAGAATTTGGTTGCATGTGTGATTTTCATTATGGGTTTTTTTTTTTTTAACCTTTTTGGATTCTTAATTTCAATTGAATATTTTTATATGAATTATCCGGTACTCTGATATAGGGGCTTTACTGTGGTGTGATGTGATGTTGTCAAGACATTTAATATAGTTGAGGGTTTCCTCCCCCTCCCTTCTCCCTTTCTTCTTCCTGTGAAGAAGATATTACACTTGAAAATTAATAAAGTAAAATGTCTAAAACAATGGTTGCGGTTGTTGAGTATTGCTCTATTACTATCATAGGAATGGTTGTAATGGGTTTGCGGTTAGTAAATTTTTAAAACAAATATCCAGGAACTATAATCTGAAGAATAGTAAGAATTAATTTATGGTCTTGCATTTTTTTTTAGTGTTATAGTTTAAATTGAATTAAACGGATTGATTTGTTCTTCAGAGGTTTAGCATTTTTGTGGATTTTGATGCGTGAATATTCTATTGAAATATTGAAGAAACTTAGACTAAGTTATCTCTTGTATTATTCCTTAGACAGTTTACTTCCCCAGAGGAACGACACTGTGTGATACAACTTGTTACATGCTGACCTTGTTAACAGTGATTAGATTCTGTGTTTTGTACGCCTAACATGATACAGTGGTGCAGAGTTAAAACATCCTTTTCAGTCTGTTAAGAGGAGGATTTAATTACCTGATGATTGTGTCCTACCCAATTTCTCTTGTTTCTTGATTAGGCGTGGTGGTAATTGATTCAGATGATGAGATCTTAGATATGAAGGGAAGGTGTCTAGAAGACTATGACGTGTGTTGTAGGGTTGGCCTTCTATGTGACCAAGTCAGTGTGCTATATTGAAGTCAAATAAGTAATCATTAGTTAGAGTTGGTTCAATTTTCACATAGGCCAACATAATTACATAATTAATGATTATTTAAATAAGCAATTGAATCATTTAAAAGATCCAAAGTTGCTTTATATTGTAAGTAATGCAAAAAATTTTGATAATCGGGGTTTTAAAATTGGAGATAACTTCTTGGGATGCAAAACTTTAGTTATTCTAGTTGTCTGGTGAAATATTGCCTAGTCTGTACTACTATATCTTCACGTTATTGTTGCCAAGATGGTGCTTTTTGATTTCTGTAGAGCAGATCCTTGTAATTTTTCTTCTTGATCTTACCCATAAGTATTGCTATCTGTTTTGTTCTTTTAAAATATCCATTAAATAATCTGATTAAGTGGTGTTTTTCCCACTTGGATGATGGGTGACAAAGGAATTACCATGCAATTTTGTATTTTTCAGGTTTTTACTCTTGAAGAAAACTTCCTACTTTATGACTATAATATGGAATTATAGGATTTAGATTATGGTGAGCATTGATCTTAATAGGTGAAGACAGCCTTTCCACTAGACCTAGTTAGGTGATCTGCCCTTTGTGCATATGTGTGTGTGTGTATGTATGTATATTTATTTATTTTCACAATCAATTTGAAAATAGATGAAATACAAATCCGTTTGCCAGAATAGTGACAGTAGCAATTGTCTCTTATACATTTAATTTTCCTGGAGATGAAAGTAAAGACTTGCAGAAGTCTTATCTGGCGATAGTGATAAGAATTTTGATTTGACCTGTGTAGGAATTTTAACATACTACTCATTGTTTGTTTATTTGCCTTTTTAGGGAATTAACTGATTTTCTTTTGGCTTATTTGGTGCATTTTTGACATTACTATCAGGCTCATGTCTATCCTTTGCTTTTTAAGTAGGCGTCGTAATTTTCTTTTGGTGAATGTGTGCTTCTAGTCTTTTGGTTGCTGAGTCTCCTCGTGAAGCTATGACATTTGGGTGTATGCTTATCACAGATTGGTTCCTGGTCACCTTTATATTCTAGTACCAGTTTGAGCAGAAAAATTGGTTTTTTGTGTGGATAGTAGATAACTGTGTTAGTTATGAGCAATATTGATTCAGTAATTTCCAATTGGATCATTACTTTGTCGAAGAGAACTTTTAGAAAGTGAAATGATACTTTTGTTTAAATTTTGCTTATTCGGGGAGTTAAGTGATAGTTGCAATTGGAACGATGGGAAGCTATGTAATGCAGTACAAAGAAGTGAATTGATTATTATGATTTCAAAATCTTTGTAGAGAGCTCTGAAAATCCTAGAATAGGATAAGGCAATATTAGACATAAGAAAGCGATGAGGATAGAGGGAGACAAAATCAGCAAGTGTCTATGAGGTTGAAGTTGGCAAAACTCATTCAGCTTTGTCCATTTGGTCCAAAGGCTTCACTTCAGTTACATTAGTCTTGGGTCTCCAAAGGTATTTGCCTTCTTAGCTATGTGATGGGGTGCTGCATCACTTGGTGCTTGCCTGGATCATTACAAGCAAATTGCTTTGTGGTACCTTCAAGGGCCTGATAATAAAGTTATCCTTTGGCTATTTCCTGCTTTGTGCTTTCCTTTCTGCTGAATTTTAACTCGCACATATTTTATGGAAAGAAATATAATTGTTGATCGTGTGGGTCACAAACAGTCGATCTAATTTGGTTCTTCTTTTATCTGTGTTTAAGGTTTGAGTATGACATAGGGATCTGAGGTAGTCATGGCCTCCAAAGGTCCCAGGTCCAAGCTTGACCATGAAACTCGAGCCAAGCGGCAGAAGGTAAGAACTGCAACCGCCTTCTTGGATCCTTTCATTCTCATATGCAGTTGTGAAATATGATGGATTGTAGCTCATATCAATCTTCGTTCACTGCATAATCACTATTTCTTTGTAAATTGCATAGTTCTCTGTATTCTCTGGTGTTAGACACACATACATTTCTGGGGTTGTACTTGTTTTGCATTAAAGCAATAAACTTCATTGGAAATGCTGGTGGAACTCCAGCTTTATCTGTTTAGTTGTGGGCCCTACTTGACTAAATTATTTCAGCTCAGATTAAATATAGTTTCCTTTAGTAGAAACATGTTAAATCTTTTCCTGTTATAATTTTGAGTCAGTAAGCTTGTAGTTGGAGGATTAAAGTTTCTTCTTCAAGTTGTATGATATCAACTTAATTGAATCGTTTTAGCCATTGGGGACAATGTGAATTGTTTGCTGGTGTTATCACTACCCATGATTATGATGTTTGAGATTAGTTTCAAGCTGTTGAGAAGTGAACAATGCTGAAAGTAGAATTGGAGGTTGTCTCTTTTAGTGGAAATTAGCAAATTGCAACTCCATTTGATAGTGGCTGCAGATCAAGGATTGGGATTTTTGAAACACCGTGGAACATGCACATTTTTTACTACTAAGCATTCGTCAGACCTTGTCCAAATCTCACATCAAGAATGTAGCAGCTTTCAAATTTCATAGACATTCTTTAGGTGGTTGGCTTGAAACTTGGGCTAGAATTTGCTGTAAGAATACACCTGTTGGTAGAAAAGAAACAAATTCCCATCCAACAAGCACAGTATTTGAAGAGTAGAGCAAAATACCTGGAAACTCTTAGCTTGTGCCATGACTTAGATCAGCTAACATGACACAGAGAACCCTTATGAGCCATCTGTGATTTCACAATTGGTTGAACATCGTATAGTTTGCCATCTTGCAGATATCAATTTATGTGGTGAAATATTCAGTTTTCATTGGACCCAGTTTCCCTTGTGCAATCACCATTAAAATGATGAACAAAGTGGGAAAGAAAGGTGGAAAAAAAATTTTGATTTATTGAGATGGTAGAATTCTTTTTTGTTATTATTTTCTCCCCATTAAGTTTCAGCAGACCAAAGGTGTGGTCAAATCTTTCAAACTATTATGGTCTGATTGTAAGTTGTGACTGTTCTAATGAAGGATTTTTATTAAATTGATCTATGACAGCTAAATGTTGATATATTTTATATGATAGGCACTTGAAGCTCCCAAAGAACCTCAGCGTCCTAAAACGCATTGGGATCATGTGCTGGAAGAGATGGTTTGGTTATCAAAGGTAACTATGTTTTTGATTGCTTGATTTAGAATAAATTATTCATTTCGGAAAAGCTTGTTATTTATTTGATTGTATCTCTGAGTCTATGCTAACCAACAAATCATTCAGGACTTTGAATCAGAGAGAAAATGGAAACTTGCTCAGGCAAAAAAGGTTGCAATAAGAGCCAGCAAGGGTATGTTGGAGCAAGCCACAAGAGGAGAGAGGAGAGTGAAGGTTTTGTTCTCTCCCTCAATGTTCTTTATTGTCACTTTAGATGTAGAACAACAAATCTCTTTTTTCTTTTAATTTTTAAATCATTTATTTACTTATACTGATTCCATTATCATGTTATTTTCATTACTTGACCAGGAAGAGGAGCATAGATTGCGAAAAGTTGCACTCAATATTTCCAAGGATGTGAAGAAATTTTGGTTGAAAATAGAGAAGCTGGTAAAGTTCATCTGAGGAATATTTCTCCCAATAGGCTATCTGTGGATTGAAGATTGAAAATTTTCTATTTATTATTATTATTTTTTAGGTTCTTTACAAGCATCAGCTGGAGCTTGATGAGAAAAAGAAAAAAGCACTTGATAAACAACTCGAGTTTCTCTTAGGGCAAACTGAAAGGTATACATTTATCCTCATCGAGTCATACAATGATAGTAGTTTCTTTTCCTTATGTTCATTGTGCTTGTTTGTGAATACTGGGATTATCTTTTGTTTGTTTAAATTGTACTAGGTACTCGACAATGCTGGCAGAGAACCTTGTTAGCTCACCAGGTCATATTAAATTGAACAACTTGAATTCCCCTCAAGTGTCAATGAAAATTGAAGATAAAGGGCGTGAGATTGATAAGGAAAGTGATGAACCAAATATTGGTAAGAATGTCCTACTACATTTCTTTTTCATCTACATTTTATTTTTTTCATGGTTTGTTGGCCTTGCAATGGTTCTTACTTTTGCTATCTTGATAGAATCTCAATCAAATGAACCTGAGATGGATGAAGATTATGATATGGACTCTGGGGATGAATCAGTAAGGCTTTTTCCTTTTCTGTTTTCTTGTTACATGGACTTTATGCATATTCCTGGAGTGTTATTTATATTTTGAATGTATGATTATCTTATAAAAGAAATTCATATGGCCTCTTGTGCAAGTTATATCACTCTATGGTCTCTCCAATTTTGTGATATTATGGTGTATTCTTTCATGCGTTTCTTATATATGGTTTCAAACTCCATTTACCCGTTCTCAAGTAGCTGGCTTTGCCTGTGAATACAGTTGTTCTGATTTGTCTGGAATTGCTGAGTCTGATAGCTTAAGTAGAAAACTTGGGCCCCGTCTCTTCGAAGCTAGAGAATGAGTGTCTTCATGTAAGCCCTTATTCAATAAGGAAGAGGTCTTAGCCAGCTGGTTATAGCTTTTTCTAGCTGATGTCTGTCTTTAGGTGTTCTCCATGGAGTGTGATCTGCTTAGGCATTTTTGTAAGCTGAAACTGCTGATTTCAGGAAGCTCTTGAGTTGCTGTTTAAAGCAGTTTTCATGATTAAGATTTAGGCCCTTAACAGAAACAACTAAGAAATGCTGGGGTTGGAATTTTATCACCAGAAGAAAAATATAAGAAACGTAAAAATTACTAAGGGTTGGATTTGTTGCTGAATATCAAATCCACAAAAACCATAAATTCCTTAACCTATAGACCAAAAAGACTTTTTGCCTCTACTGCATAACTGACCTGGTTTCAGCAATGAATGAATTCATACAAGTATTCATGCCATAAAGTTCTAAAAGAACTGAAAGTGCTTGTATGTAAGATAACAATAACACTTGTACTTTAAGATAACCTAAAACACCTTATATGAAATATGTTGGTATTCTAAGCATCCATCAATGTGGACTTCCTAAGATGGCCTTGATGTTATCTTTAGATGCTGCATAATAATTATCAAATAATACGATGGGATGCATAGATAGTAAATTAACATGATGATTTCTGTTTTAATTAGAATGATGCACTGTGATGTTACTTCACTGGAAATTATATACTGAAGTACTTATCTCCTGTGCAATGTATGCTTTAGGAAGATGATGAGCATACTATAGAGGAAGATGAGGCTCTGATAACCAGAGAAGAAAGGGAAGAAGAGTTGGCAGCTTTGAAGGATGAAATAGATCTTCCTTTGGAGATGCTTCTTAAGCGTTATTCGGATAAAGGTACTACATTTATTCATTCTTCTTCTGAAGACCCATGTAGGAACTGTTTCATCTTTTCCAATTGCATTTGCATTTAGGTAATAGTGCAAAGGAACATATATATCCTTTTTGTTAAGGTTGGTGTGTATTAATCAACTGAGTATTCAGTGAATTGAACATTTATCCACTGCATGGACTATGGGCTGCATTTTACTGTACCCATCTGGTTTTATTAATAAAGTGGTTCTTATGTTTTGAGAAGTGAGGATTATGGACAAATTATGGCAGGTTGTCACTTTTTTGTTATTCTAGTTGTAATTATTAGCACATTCATCTCTTAGTGGGTAGATTCATTTATCAAAGGAAGTGTATTTTGGGGCATATATTCTATTAACCATTATGCTTCTATATCTTTCATAATTGGCAACTGATGGAGAATATTTTCTTGCCTTTAATGAGTGGATTCTTAAATCATGGAATAAAATACTAGTTCATGCCTTAAATTTTGATTATTTTGTTTTTGATGAATGCCTTAAACTCTTGTTTCATCTTGCTTCAAATGATGGATTGTTGTGATTCCTTTATCTGAGTTCTCCACAAACTCTTTGGCCATATGAAATTATGATTGTCTTAGAAAAGACAAGTTAAATATCGATCCTTTTTTTTTTCTTGGATGAATGCATTTAACTATTATTTTATGCTTCAAATGATGGATTGGAGGGATTTCTTTATCTAGGCTTTCCACAAACTCTTTGGCCGAATGGAATTATCGTACTCTTATTATCTGGAACGTTATTTTGTTATCTTTTTTTTTTTTTTAAGGATAGAGCTTACAAATCCAAATGTGCACCTGGTAAAAGGCACTTAATAAATTCATAATTCCAATTTACTCCACTTGCAAATTTTGATTAATGTAACTTTTCAGTCAGCAGAGAAAGTAGTACTGAGCATATTGCTGATGACACAGGAGCAACTCTGTCAAGTGAAGAAGGTGAGTGTCGTTGAGTATTTAACAGTTTGAATTATTTGGTCCGTTTATGTTTTCCTTAAAGTCTATTTACCAAAACTCTACAGGCACCAAGAATGAAAATGCAACTATCTTAGCAAATGGTGGAGGAAGCTCACCAGAATCCTCTGGTCGTGGTTGTGTAAGTTGTATGTGTTTATGGTTTATTGCAGTGTATTGTTGAGTGGTCTCTATGCCAACTTAATTTTCTTGACATTTTGCTACAGGGTGGGAGTAATGGTTTTTTACACATTTCGGAAAACCATTTTTCAGATGTTGAAGTCCACAAAGTCAGATCTAAAAATAAATTTCGGCAGTTGGACAAAAAGTGTTTATTTGAGGATTTTAGTGATGAACAGGTAGTGCTGAATCTGCTTTTATGTTCTTGTTAGTTTCTTCACTACAAAATTTTTACCATTTTTAAATGTGAATCATGAAAAAGGATCCATTCTTTGCTCTGTTTTGACGTGGTTTGAAGGCATTTAAAACAATTGATTCTGCCCAACAGTTTTAGATTGTGTTCTCTTGTTCAGCTTGTTTACTCACCCTTCTTAAAAAGTGCTTGTTGTGGTCATTAGATTTAGGAAGCAATATTGAGCTGCTATCTAAGCTAACTGTGAAGTTTGCTTGAGATTCAGCACTTTACGCTGCTTAATATAGTGTTTGATTGTCATCATTACATAACTTACTTCTCCATGACCCCTTTTGGCACATTATATTGAGTTTAATTGCTAATGAAAAAGTTTTCATCTCTAGAAGTTTTCTTTTGTAGTTTAGTTACATTTCTCATTTGTTCTGTTGTGCATGTTCTCTGCTCCCTTGTGATTCTGAGGGGACACTAAAAAGCCCAAATGGAATTGCATTGAATTCCCATATTCATTATATATGAGTGATTATATCACAGGTTTTCTGGAGACAAATTTGTGATTATTATTGTTATTGTGTTTTTATCTGTTATCCTTTATATGTGTAGGAGGATGAAGATTTTAACCTTGCAAATGGAGAAGAAAAAGATGATAATCTGGTAAGTGTCTCAGGTTAAAAACTTTTTCCTTGAATACGTGGGTGTGTTGAATCCTGAGTGCTTTATTTTACTTCTCTGCTTCTGGTCATTTGGGATGTTGGTGAAGTCATGTTCAATTTCAAGTTGGTAACGATGTCAGTATGAAGATCACTAGTGACTGTAAGTCGGTTTTGTACACGTAATGTTAATTCATTTGTGAAGTGAGGATTTTGTATGAACAAGGTTTGTTTCTTAGGTATAGAAAGGAACTATTTTAGAATGACTCATGATGCAACCGTGCATGGTCTCTCTACCCAAGGAGATAGGTTGAGCAATGAAACTGCCACCAAGAGGAAACCCATTTAATAGGTTTTGCACGAAGGCATCTCTAGGTAACTGTATTTCAAATAGACATTGATGGTGTCAGTTGACTATGGTTCTGAACTTCTGTTGGTATTTGTTTAGGTCAGACTTGTGTTGCTTCTTAATGAGTCTGTATTTTGACATTCAGATGTGTGTTGTGAGTTTGGCATGATTTCCATTTTTTGTTTAAAAATTTTTTTGGGGACATCTGGTGAATATACTTGTGTGCTCTTATAATGGGTTGCTGACTCCCATGTCTTATTGAATTAACCACCAAAGAGTTTTCTTAAAAAGTTTTGCATCTTAATAAGTTTCTCTTTTGAACTAAATTGTCGCATTCACCAATTTGGTTGCATGGATATGATATTATGTACTTAAATTGTTCTGTGACTATTTGGTATCAAAATTCAGGATGATGAGACAACCATGGTAGAAGAGGAAGAACTATCAAAGGCAGAATCAAATGATTCCAAGATGGAGGTAAAAGCATGAAAAAACAATTTTTTTTTTTTGTGTTTTCCCAACCTTTTTTAAACTTATCATCTAATTCTATTTATGTTCTGACTTTTATTTTCTACTGGATGTATCTCTATTGAGTTTAACTTTATTTCTTGAATTAAATGGCTATTTTTCAGATTGCTTTACTTCAGAAAGAAAGTGAAATCCGTTAGAAGAACTGCTTGCAAGGTATAAAAAGGTATAGTCTGGATTGCTTCTTTTTTAGTTTTGCAGAATTAGAATCATATCCTTGACAATTTCAAACAGAGAATTCTTTGTGTCAGGACTGGGACTCTGAGGAAGATGAATACGATGACTCTGAATCAGAATATGCTTCTGCCTCTGAGAATTTTGTGCATTCTCCTGCAGAAAAGGAAATTGAGTTGAAGCAGCTGAATGTTTCTCTGAATAGAGAAGATAATTTTAGTGCATTTGAGCCTGCAACATGCTCTCAGGCAGATGAAGCAGAAACTGAATGCATGGCTGAAGGTGGAGAAGAGGGGGAGAGTGCAAATAGAATTGCTGATGCGGCAGCAGCTGCAAGGTCTGCACAGCCAACGGGTAACACATTTTCAACCACAAAAGTGCGTACAAAGTTTCCATTTTTACTCAAGTATCCTCTTCGTGAATATCAACATATTGGCTTGGATTGGCTAGTTACCATGTATGAGAAGAAACTTAATGGGATTTTGGCTGATGAAATGGGCTTGGGAAAGACTATCATGACCATTGCTTTGCTGGCTCACTTAGCTTGTGAAAAGGGGATATGGGGTCCTCATCTTATTGTTGTCCCAACAAGTGTCATGCTCAATTGGGAAACTGAGTTTCTTAAATGGTGTCCTGCTTTTAAGATACTGACATATTTTGGAAGTGCAAAAGAGCGGAGGATAAAGAGGCAGGGTTGGTTGAAACCAAATTCATTTCATGTGTGTATAACAACTTACAGGCTTGTAATACAGGATTCTAAAGTTTTTAAGCGGAAGAAGTGGAAATATTTGATTTTAGATGAAGCTCACTTAATAAAGAACTGGAAGTCACAAAGATGGCAGACACTTCTTAACTTCAATTCAAAAAGGCGTATTCTTTTGACTGGTACTCCATTGCAGAATGATCTTATGGAATTATGGTCCTTAATGCATTTCTTGATGCCCCACATTTTTCACTCTCATCAAGAATTTAAAGACTGGTTCAGTAATCCAATAACTGGAATGGTTGAGGGACAAGAAAAAGTGAACAAAGAAGTTGTTGATCGCTTGCACAATGTTCTTCGACCCTTTATTTTACGTAGGTTGAAGAGGGACGTAGAGAAGCAGCTTCCTATGAAGCATGAACATGTAATCTACTGTAGACTGTCAAAGAGGCAGCGTAACTTGTACGAGGATTTCATTGCTAGTTCAGAGACACAAGCTACTCTATCCAGTGCAAATTTCTTTGGGATGATTAGTGTGATAATGCAACTTCGTAAAGTATGCAATCATCCTGATTTGTTTGAAGGCCGTCCAATTGTCAGTTCTTTTGATATGTGCGGCATTTATATGCAGTTGAGTTCGTCCATTTGTACAATGTTTGTGCCAGGTCCCTTTTCCAAAGTTGATCTTGCTGGTTTAGGGTTTTCATTTACACATTTGGATCTAAGCATGGCATCTTGGGAGAGTGAAGAAGTTCAAGCTATTGCTACCCCGTCAAGCCTGATTGAGGGTCGTGGGGACCTTCTTGAAGAAGTTGGGCATGTGTTTAAGCATAGGAAAAGGTTGCATGGGACAAACATTTTTGAGGAAATCCAGAAGGCGCTTATTAAGGAGAGACAGAGAGAGGCAAAGGAACGGGCAGCGTCTATTGCATGGTGGAATACCATAAGGTGCAGAAGGAAACCCATTTACTCTACAGGCTTGCGGGAGCTTGTCACAATAAAACATGCAGTCTATGATATTCATAGTCAGAAACGTCAACCTTTGTCTAACTCACATTCATCTATGCTCGCTGATGTTGTACTGTCACCAGCAGAACGATTTCAGAGAATGCTTGATCAGGTAGAGAGTTTCATGTTTGCAATCCCTGCTGCACGTGCCCCAACCCCTGTTTGCTGGTGTAGTAAAGGTGGAAGCTCTCTGTTTATTGAACCAACTTTCAGGGAAACATTCTCTGAGGTTTTCTCTCCTCTTCTTACACCTTTTCGGCCTGCAATTGTCCGGAGGCAAGTTTATTTTCCAGATAGAAGGCTTATACAGTTTGACTGTGGCAAGTTACAGGAGCTTGCTGTTTTGCTTAGGCGACTAAAGCTAGAAGGTCACAGAGCATTAATTTTTACCCAGATGACAAAGATGCTTGATGTTTTAGAGGCTTTCATTAACTTGTATGGTTATACTTATATGCGTCTTGATGGTTCTACTCAGCCAGAAGAGAGGCAAACATTGATGCAGCGGTTCAACACAAATCCAAAAATTTTCCTCTTCATTTTGTCAACCCGTAGTGGTGGTGTTGGCATCAACCTTGTTGGGGCAGATACAGTAATCTTTTATGATAGTGACTGGAATCCTGCAATGGATCAACAGGCTCAAGATCGCTGTCATAGAATTGGGCAGACGCGCGAAGTACACATTTATCGGTTGATCAGTGAGAGCACTATTGAAGAAAATATTCTAAAGAAGGCAAATCAGAAGCGCGTTCTTGATGATTTGGTTATCCAAAGTGGGGGTTATAACACAGACTTTTTCAAAAAGCTGGATCCCATGGAATTGTTTTCAGGCCATCGAACAGTTTCCTTAAGAGACAAGCAGAAGGAGGAAAATTGCAACGGAAGCTCTGAGGTTCCTCTCTCTAATGCAGATGTGGAGGCAGCACTGAAGTATGCTGAAGATGAAGCAGACTACATGGCGCTCAAGAAAGTTGAACAGGAAGAGGCTGTAGAGAATCAAGAGTTCACTGAAGAAGCCATTGGGAGATTGGAAGATGATGAATTTGTTAATGATGAGGATATGAAGGCTGATGAGAAGGCTGAGGAGCCTACTGATCCTAGTGGCTTGGTTACAATAGCTAACAAGGACTGTGTGGCAACATTGAATGTGCAGGATCCAGCTGAAGCTGGACCCCTCACTTTTGCTGGCAAAGAAGATGATTTTGACATGCTTGCAGATGTCGAACAGATGGCTGCAGCAGCTGCTGCATCAGGACAAACTATTCTGTCCTTTGGGGATCAGCTACCCAATTGACAAATATGCAATTCGATTTATGGAGTTATGGGATCCAATCATAGATAAGACAGCCACTCAATCCCAGGTACAGTTTGAGGAGAAAGAGTGGGAACTGGATCGCATTGAGAAATTGAAAGAGGACATGGAAGCTGATATCGATGATGATGAAGAACCTTTTCTTTATGAAAGTAAGTCATGCCCATAAGGAATTTTTGTTCTTGGGGAGGTTTTGAATTTTGGCGTTAACACAAACATCAATCACTTCCTGAATGTCTGACATCATTATGCAACTTTCTTATTTTCACTTGTTTACATATTGAAGTTCAGATAATTTGTCTTCGATACTGCTGATCAGCATCATATGCATAATACTTGCTCTTAGATCATACTTTAAACAGCAAAATTTTTCCCTGATTTCAGGCTGGGATACTGATTTTGCAACTGAGGTGTATCGACAGCAAGTAGAGGCTTTGACCCAGCATCAGGTTAGTGGTACTAAGGTTTTTCCTTAACTTGCACAAATCCTTTGCATATTGAAAATAGGGAAAAGGGAAAAACTGATTGCTGAAAAAGCACAAAGATGTTTTGAAGCTGATAGCTAACTCTATGGAATGTCTAGTTTAATTTACTGATGAAGTTTTTTAAAATACGTGATAGTTGATGGAAGAACAGGAACATGAAGCTAGGGAGAAAGATCTTGCAGAAAATGGGAACTCTAATTCTGCGAGGCAAGTATATTGTCTGAATTTCTGATTAGTTGTCAGCTCGCCTTGTTTCTAGGTGGGGTCTGTACCATCCAGAGATTAGTTCTGAAGTTTTTTTACTGTTATGCAGGAATCAAACATCAACTACTCGTAAACTTAAGTCAAAGAAAAAGACTAAGAAAGCCAAGTTCAAATCACTGAAGAAAGGTGCTTTGGCTGATGCTTTCAAAACTGTTGAATCACCTTTAGAACCAATGCCCATTGAGGGAGAAATTATTTATGATGATGAAATGATTACCTCTGGCAATGTGTCTCCGTGTCCCAATTTGGAGAAGAAGCGTAAACAAGCACCTTGTGGTGATGAAGAGAGAAGCACAAAGAAGTCCAAGAAATTCAATAAGGCTGCTGAGACACCTAGTTGTGTTTTAGATTCCAAATCTCCAGGAAGACGGCAGGATGAACCCAAATACTTTAGACAGTGTGAGAATACTGTAGTTGATGCTGATATCAAGCTGGCCAACAGAAGTAAGATGGGAAAGAAAATCTCAATCACTCCGATGCCTGTGAAGCGAATTATGACTATAAAGGCAGAGAAATCAAAGAAAAAGGGTAGCATATTGTCAAAAGATTGCTTCCTCTACCTGATTTTTGTTGCCCCAGGAGGATGCTGTTTTGTGTGCTGCTGTGAATGAGTATGGCCCAAATTGGAGCTTGGTGAGTGAAATCCTCTATGGAATTTCCCTGGTGGGTGTTTCCGGGAGGTATCGACATCCTGTCCACTGTTGTGAGAGGTTTAGGGAACTAGTACAGAAATATGTTTTGTCTGGTGCTGATGCTGTAAACAATGACAAAGCCTGCAATACTGGCTCTGGAAAGGCACTGCTTAGAGTAACGGAGGTAAGAGAATGGAAAGAAAGAAAAAAATGATTGAACTTGCACCTAAGTCAAAAAATATAGTTTCAGACTGGAATTTAAGTTTTGCTCTGCTATGGTGGCACATACATTGCTGAAATTTCTATTGGCATATGAAAATTTGCTTATTCAAAGTGGATTTATTCTATTCATGGTTTGAATGTTTTTAATTTGTTGCCTACAAAGTGTAGTTGGTATCCCCTCCCCTTTCTTTCTTCCACTCTGCAATAATAAGCAGCTGGAACTGTTACAGAGTTGTATAAGTTAAGAGTTAAGTGTTGAATAGTGTGCCTGTGCATCGACCTAACGAACATCTTGTTTAACACAAAAAAGTATGCTAAATGTATTTGCTTGGAAGCAATTATATGTAGCTAGGAAACTGAGGCTAATGTGTCTACACCTGCTTTAAAGTGTCATCTCTAGCCCAATTTGAGATCCATTATATATATTGGAAGTGATCTTATTACTTTATATTTGTCTATGTTTTTCTCTTGCATAATTTGTTTCGCGATTGCGAAGTCTTACTTGCAATTTTGTTTTGCATTCTTTGTTTCATGATTCCAAAGTCTTACCTGGATATTTGCAGTTTGCTTTTACTGTTAAATGCATTGGTAAGTAGTATTAGGTACATTGGTGCTGTGTTTGTATGCTCTTAATTCCAAAAGTATTTTTGTTGGATGGTCTTTGACATTTTCTACTCTTATTTTCCCCGTCCTATAATTTGTCCATCTGAGACATCTCCACTATACTTTGTCTTTGATAGCGTGAAAATATTCTTCATTTGGTCTTCGTTTTATTGAATATAGTTTTATTGTACATTTTACTTGCATTATATTCTTAAAGCTTCATTTTGAAACAAATAAAGTTTTATTGTACTTGTTATCTGCATTATATTCTTGAAGCTCCATTTTGAAATAAAGTCGTTATCACTTCCTGTGTTGATGTGATTATCCATATTGTTCAATATTGGGCATCTTCATCTTAATTTATGTTTAAGAATATCTGTGTGGTTATGTCTCAATCAAAATGTGTAAAACTGGGTAACTACAATAGACATTCTGGTGCTATTAGTGTATTTTGTTTCATTGGGCCTTCAGTCTCTAATTTTTGTGCTGATATAGTTTGATTATCAGATGGTGAGCTGTTCCTATTCTATTATGGAGCATCTTAAGGAGGATGTTTCTAGATTGTAATCTCTAGGGTTGAAAACTCGTTGTAGTTTGGTCTTAGCAAAGTGATTTAGATGGACTGGGAGGAATAGGAGGGGTTGGGAAATTGCTGAAAATGCTGTGTTCTATTGTTTGTTTAAAGCCTCTATGTTAATCCTATTCTGAAGTTAAGGTCAACAGGCAGGTACAGCTAAAGGTGTTGGCAGTACATTATAGACTAATTTGTATTGGAAATGAAAATAGCTTGTTAAAGATAACAGTAACACCCAGCAATTTTTTTCAAAATCAGATAGAAGTTTATAACTTCTTATAAAACAAAGAGTTATTATGAACTCCTAGCGTCACCTTGGAATTGTTCAAAGACTGACATTCACCATTCCCCATTCCCCACTTATTATTACAAGAATATGTACGAGGAAGCTTTAGTATTTTTTGATGCAAGACAAAAGCTTAAGTTGATTAAAAATATGGTTCAATGTCTGCTTACTTTGGATTATAAACTTGTAGTTCATCATTCTTACATCATTATAAATTTACAAAATGATCAAATTGTTTTATGCAGATATTTTGTTGAAAATATCGCATGATGCATTGTATATTTAGGCCTTTTATTTTATGTAATTTAAATATGTTCTTAATTTTTGTTTACCATAAAATGCCATTACAATACCTCACTTTGACCCAGCAAGCCTCCTTTTTCTTTTTTTTCTTTTTTTTTTTTGGGAAACAAAATTATTTTATATATTTTATTGGGGATCTGATGGAAGATTTCCATGTTTTGCTCCTACTAATGTGTTTTCCTTTTGTTTCAGGACCATATCAGGATTTTGTTGGATGTTACCTCTCAGCTATCTGATCCTGAACATCTTGTTCAAAAGCATTTTTTTGCCCTTCTTTCTTCCACATGGAGGTTTTCATCCCATAGTAATCACAGTCACAGCCATGCATCTTCTGAAAAGGCCTTGTATTCTTCTAGCAGGAACCACTTCCATTGGAATTTTAATAGGGAATCACTGGAAAGTTTGAAGTTTAGTAATTTGAATCTCTGTGGCAATTTAGTAGCTGCTGCACTCCATGACGACGAAAGAGCTAAAAAGGATGATAAGGTGCCAATTCCCAACCAAATGGAGGAATCTTCTGTGGTTTCAGAGCAATTGGATATCACACTAGAATTACCGGAGAATGAGCAGGATAGATCTATGCATTTACCATCTGTTGTTAATGTTTCAATACTTGGTCATGAAACTCCACCTTCTTTAAAAATAATTGGAGAACAGAATCAGCTCAGATCCTCTCAGACTTTGGCAGAAAACAGGTTCAGGTATGGCTCCAACCTGATTAATCATCTTTCAGTGTCCTGTACTAAATTGTATCGTGGTTACATGAATTGTAAGTGGGTCTTTGTATAGTTGTAAAAAACTGAAAATAAACCAAGTCTGCAATGTTTCTGATATACTGTGATGTGGTAAGGATAGGACTAAGAAGCAATCTTGTTCTTTAATCTTTATTTGCAGGCCAAATTAAAGCTACATTTGTTGCATTGGAATTTGCTTGTCTTTTGTTGAGTTAACTTGAATTTATTACTCTTTCAACTGTGGAGTATTACCCATTGATGTGAAGGACCAGTCTTTCACAGAATTTTTTCATGCGTCACTTGATTTTGTTGCCTATTTTCGAGCCTTTGTTCCCTTGTGTATGGATGTCAGCAGTTTGGTTGAACATCCACCACTGTGTTCAAAATGGTTTCAATCTTTTGACTGGTCAATGTAGTCTTTCACTTCCTTTTTAACGCCACTTTGCATGTCCTCTGGCTTCTGTTTTTGGAATCGCTTAAACAAAAATTAGATAGTTAGAAGGTCATTCCTTTCCCCTAGAGCAATTGCTTTTTAATGTCATTTTTAGCTGTCTTATTTTGTGTTGATAATCTAATATGCCACTCATGCTTCCTTGCAGAGCTGCATCAAGATCTTGCACTGAAGATTGCTTGAATTGGGCTTCACTGGCCTTTTCAAGTGGAGATACAAAGTTGCAATCTCCATTGAAATTACAAGCTTTGGGGAAGCACAAGTTATTAGTTTCTGATTCGAATAAGCCTTCAAGAGCAAAATTGAGAAAGACAACCATGGACTCTAGTGATTCTCATATTCTTCCATCTGAACGAGTTCCCCATCCCGTAGTTAATGATTTCAGTGCCAAACATCATTTGGCATCTAACAGCTTTCCTGAATTCGGGATTTGTGATGTTGATTTCAATTCTCCCTTCAACATCAATGGTGAACTTGCTTTTGCAAGAGAGGAATCAGATTTTGTTTCACATGAATATATTCCCGAATTAATTTCTGGATTGGATGTTTTTGGGATAATGCCTGAATCCACAGATGTTGGGTAAGATTGAACTTGAAATTCTGGAAAGTGCTCTGTTATTCCAATGTGAGACATGCCTTAAACTTCAGCAGGCAAGGAAAGTGGCATGGCAATTTGACTCCCAGTCAAGGAGAGTGCTAGATACTTGAGGCTGGAGAATCATGTGCATGCTCTCGGGGGCAAGGTAAAGAGAGTGATTTCATCAGGATGCTTTTGAAGCAGCCAGGATTTGGCACACATGTGATTTATGTGTGGACGATGATCTCAAAGAGTTTGTTATGAAATTGACCTATAGGGATGGGCCGGGGGTACTACATGCTGAATATAATGTGGGAGGCCATTGAGATATTAATTTTGTATTTTTTCGCGGGAATAATGTGCTTGCAATTTTGGTGGAAAATTGTGAAATGGTGCAAGCATTTTCCCTTTGAGTGACAAATGGAAAACAAAAACATATTTAATTAAATGAAAAGCATACATATTTGTTTGCTTGTTTGTGTTTGTGTTTGTGTTTTTGTGCTTTCTTGTTTCAAATTTGACACGAAGTACTTCACAAAGGTGGCAGTGCAAGTTCAAATTTGCAACTTATAAGAGTTTGTAGATCTGATGCAGGGAGGATCCTAAATTGGAGTGAAATTTCCTGGCTGAAATCCCATAGTGGTCTGCTTTGTTTTTCATTTCCTTCTCCTTTCTGAGTTATGCCTCTGATGTTGCTCTTTCCTCTGGAAATCTTAACTACCGATGAAATATTTCTTGCAGGAGATAACCAAGTCCTTAGATTTGTTGCTGGTGGTGAAGATCCTGAGGACACAGAACCCTCCGGAAATCTAACCATGAATGAGTTCCAGAAGGTAACTGAGTTCATTAGATACGCAGCTGATGGTGAACATTCTGAAGTGAAACTTTTGAGCATTTGACCTTCTGTTACTCGTTGAACTTTTGCTGCATTATAAAAGGTCGTACGTGGTGAAATTTTACTGGATATATTCAACAGATCTTTACGTAGTAGTTTATTTTCAATAAAATGTGTTAAAAGGGTGACAGAACAAAGCTTGTTTTCAATTTTGTCTTTATATTGCTGCAGAAAAGAGAGATACGTCCCCTTCCCCTTGGGCAACTTAGTGAGTGAGGAACTGAGGCAGTTCTGACTCTCTTTCTCTGAGTCCGTCCCTTTGTTTACACATTTAGCAGCCTCGGCATTGTGTTTAATATTGAACAGTGCCGTTATGCTGTTGCTTAAATAGCTTAAAGAAATACTAGACTACATTTGGTGGTTGATATATTGTGTGATAATACTTGGTGATTGGGGGACATTGTTGGTTAAAAAAATAATAATTTCTTTATAACCTGATTATATTAGCTATTGTATTGAAAAATTAATTCTTCCGACCTGCTTTTTGGTTAACTAGACTAAAGTTCTGAAAAGAGAGAAGAGAAGCAGAAGAAAGATATCTCACATCATTTTAAGAGAGATACAATTAGAGTTGTATGTGTTGTGTTTAGAGTTGTATAGAAGTAATTATGTGCCAATCGGTCGAGATGGCCAACTTGCATAGTTTATTGTTATCACTTTGTTGACAGTCTTGTGATACTGATTGCGAAAACCAGTCAGACTGGAGGATTTGATGGCCTTACAACCTGGATAAAACCAAAAAGCTTCATACAGGCACATCAATCCAAAAATCTTGTAAGGCAGATTATCAATTTATTGTCAAACGTTTGATTAGTTCGTGAATATTAATTACAGATAAATAGTTTCTTTTATAAAGTGCAACACTGTCCTCCTTTATCCTTCAGCCATTTCCACGCGTCTTAAAAGAAATTCCTTCTTGTTTTTAAAAGCTATGATGCTTCATGATGCATTTGTTCTTTTTAGTAAATGATTTTGTTGGTCATGTCATTAACTTCCACTGCCATTTATTTTCAAGCAACCAAAAGTATTTCCTGATGTGAGTTACTAAGATAGACTGAATTTGAAGCTCCATACATCTGATATCTCTGCCGATATGTTTATTCAAAGCCAAGAAAAATGAGACGCTTACTCTTGCAGCAGTGATCTAAAGATAATTTGAGACTGAATGCAGATGTATGATGATCTACTTGTGACAGAATTGCCTTTTCTACGATTTAGATGAGGATGCTTTCCTGAACAAACTTGCAAAAGACTTGCATGATAAAGTCAGAATTTTCGCTGCTCAAGATTTTTGCTTCTTAAATTTCAACAACCCTTTATCCATCATTGGCACTCAATTCAATATCAGCCATCATCGACCGAGGAATTCTTCACGGTTTAAAGCCATTGCAGTAAGATGAAGTGCCAAGCCCCAGGACATCTTGACTAAACTTGCCAAGAAGAGAGTTGGGAACTAGAGAAGTACCCTCTAATTTCAACATTGTTTTGGCTAGTTACCTCGAAGTGCAAGAACAAGCCTATACAATGGTGGTAAACACAAAATCACGTAAGGAAACAATGACTGATAAATGTCAATCAACCAAACACATATGGAGATGTGTTAGTAATTGGCCCTTACTGTCAAGTCCCTGCATCGTGCAACGTCGTTAACACCTCCAGAAGACTTCTTACAACCTAACATCTGAAATTGGAAACAAGCCTTTGCAGTGGCTCGAAATACAAAATCTCGTAAAGAAACATTAACTGACAAATTCAAATTTTCTCTATGTATTCTCTAAGGCAAAAAATTTCAGAGGTCATTAAACTAATATCATTGTATATCTTTTATCACTAAATTATTGTACTAAATTATTTTGTTTAAACACTTAGTCACTTAACTAATTAAAATGGTCGTTTTTACTATTTCATTACATTTAGCCCTTTGTTGTATACGCATTTCACATGAATATTTTGAGGGCAAGTATGTCCCACATAATGTTTAAAATTTCAAAGCACAAATTTTTAACCTGGTATTACTAACAAACAAAAACAGCCTTAAAATAAGCAAAAATTACTAGCTAATTAATTTTCCTTAATTATTGGAATTAATTAATTTTTCTATGTGCAGACGACTGTCATTTACTACAACATTGCAACTGATTAGTTGCAATTTAAATGACATAATAAATTATCCCAATTTAGCTAATTCAAACTATAACGCATCTTATTAGGATATTGATAAATGTTTATAAGTTAATTGGTTTGTTAGTTAGATTTATGCTATTTTTTAGTACCCCGCTTGAGTAGTAGAGAGTGTCTAGTTAAAAATTTTAATAAATTTTTAACTTTTTATTAATTTTTTATATTTTTATAAATATATAATTATCATTACTTTAAATATTTTTTATTTATCTTTCTACTATGTAATTATTTTGTTAAAATAATTTAAAAGTAACACAAATTTTATACTAATGGTGCTAATTAAAATATTGATAAGTTCTTTTTTGGAAAAAAATTGTTGCTAACAAATAATATATATAAAAATTAATACTGCATAAGAAAGTGACTTTTATTGAAACAATTGAATTTAATATGATTGACTATAAAATTCTAATAATTAGATATGTTATTAGTTATTGTATTTGTATGAATTTAAATGATTTTGATAGTTCATTTTTAGTTAGTTTTGCAATGATAAATAAAAAAATCTCTTGCAATATTTTTAACAATTAATAGGAAGTGAAAACAAGTTAACTAAAATTTATACGTTTTTATAGTGTTTTATTTATATATTAATATATAAAATATCCTCAAATAAAAAAATTAAATTGATAGGAATACGTATAAGAGAAATATGCAAGTGTATATAAGTCATAAAATTTATATATTATTTTAAAATTTAACTATCAATTGCGTTTATAATTAAAAGTTAAATAATGAAAAATAATATTTTTTACTTAAAATAATAAAAATAGATTTTTTAAAGAATAAATTCAAATAAGGATTAAAATAGGCAATTTAAAAAAAAAACCTATAAGGATTTCTAATAAATCAATATAATTACTAAAGAAACACAGAAAAAAATTAAAACAAATTAAAACTTAAATTGCTTAATAAAGATTTGTAATATAAAATATGTATTTTTTTAGAATAAATAAATATACTAAATGACATGCTTGTATAAATTATATGTTATAAATACCAAATGATAATTAAAATGATTTTATACAATATTTAGAAATAGTACTGATATTTTAAGTTAAAATGCTTAACATGATAAATAAAAAGCAATTTATATTATTTTTAATGTTTAGGATCAAAATTACATTTTAATTTATGATAACACAATTTTTTTGATATACATATGTCAAAAATTAACAAAAATTAGATGATAATATAACTTAAAAAATAAATCCACAGACATTACAGAAAAAAAAGTTCGATTTATTTTACATTGTAACTTTTTTTTTTAGGAACAACGCTTACAGGGACAGGGGAAAAGAGGAACCACATTGACACAAGCCTCACAAGGACATAGGGTCAACATCAAAAGCCGGTAACTTTGGATGAGACCGAGAGAGCTTATGGGTTGATGGCGATATACTTCCACAAGCGATGTGGGATTTCTTTTTTACAAGCAACGCTCACAGGGAGAGGGGGAAAGGGGAACCACACTGACACAAGCCTCACAAGGACCCAGGGTCAACATCAAAAGCCGGTAACTTTGGATGAGACCAAGAGAGCTTATGGGTTGATGGTGGTATACTTCCACAAGTGATGTGGGATTTCTTTTTTATGAGCAACGCTCACAGGGACAGGGGGAAAGGGGAACCACACTGACACAAGCCTCACAAGGACCCAGGGTCAACATCAACCGCCATCAACCTATAAGCTCTCTCGGTCTCATCCAAAGTTACCGGTTTTTTATGTTGACCCTGGGTCCTTGTGAGGCTTATGTCAGTGTGGTTCTCCTTTCCCCCTGTTCCTGTGAGCGTTGCTCGTAAAAAAGAAATCCCACATCGCTTGTGGAAGTATACCGCCATCAACCCATAAGCTCTCCCGGTCTCATCCAAAGTTACCGGCATTGTAACTATTGATTAATCACATTTGAAAGTAAAATTTAAATAAATACTAATAATTTTTATGTTAAAATAAAAAAATAATATAAATTTTTTTAAAATAAATAAAAACTCTTAAACTTGTTAAAAAAATAGTCATAAAATTTTACAAAATTATACTTATATCAAAAGCAATTTACAACTTGGGGGAAATTTACTGACATATAGTTGTCATTTACAAATTAGACAAATTGTTAAAGTTAATTTTGAAAAATTTATGAATTCTAAAAGTTAGTAGACCCGTATAAATAATTTTTCTTAATAATAATTATATATAACCTACATTTAAACAACAAAGGCAAAAAAGAAAAATTATGCATTAATAGTATATTATATGTGTTGTATATTATGATTAAAAAATTTTGTACCCGATTCTTTCTTCTTCTTTTTTTTTTTTGGTTTGCGCAACGAACATAGTAATAAATTCTAACTACTTATAAGAATCCCTTATTTTAATTCTTTTTCTTAATTAAAAACTTTCCTTACATTTAAATTGTATATAATTTGATCACCCGAGAAAAAAAAAATCTCAAATGGCCCTATCAAGTGAAAATTTGGCTAATTAAATAATCTAAAATTAAAAAATAATGTAGAATAAAATTTTATATTTTTCGGGGTTGGGGGGATGTTGGGAACCGAAATTTACAGGGGGGCTATTTAGTATTTACCCATTTGGCCCATCCAAGACAATTACAAGATTGCCCCGGTAGGTAACTTCCCTCGGAAGCTTTATAACTCCTCATCAAATGGGGTCCACCCTCGTAAACTTCCCTAAATTCTTATTATTATTATTTAAATTTTCCAATGCCCAAACTGAAAATTGAAATTTGAGAGGCAAACAAAAGAAGAGAGCCCGCTCAACTTTCCCTTCCCTTTCCCATTTTCAATTCAATTCAAAATTTTTCATCCTTTGAGATTTCCCCTCCCCCCCCTTCTTCATTCAATTCTTTTTTATTAACCTTCCTATTTTAACATAACAGTAATTTTTTTGGGGAAGTTTTTTTTCTACTCCCGTTGTTTCCAAAAACCCATGATTTTGCTAGGGTTTTTGCTGCTTCCTTTGGCTGAGTCCGAATGAAAATCAGTGCTTTTTGTGTTATTTTGTTGAAGTTGGAGGGATTCAAGGATGGTTCCCGCTGTTAAACGTGAGCCCATTTCAACTCGTAGTGGGCGCACTAGGAGTGTGGGAAGTGAAGGGAAACAGAACGAGGATGGAACGTTGGAACCCCGGAATTTGAAGTTTAGGTCCAGTGATAATGGAAACAGTAATGGTGTAAATATGAACGCTGATTTCAGTGGTAATAGTGGGAATAATAGCAGGAAAGGTGATGTGGATCGGAGAGTTCTTCGCTTTCGATATATCAATGTCAAGAACCGCATTTCTGGTAATCTTTTCCCCTTTTTTTTCAATGTTGTTAATTGTGTGTTTTTTTTTTTTCCGAAAAAGATTATTTTAGGATTGATAATGCTTTGAGTTTTAATTCTATGTTTCATCAGTTATCTTGAAGTTAGTATGTGGTTTTGAAATTCATGCTTTTTTGGCAAAAGGTTAAACATTTTGTTCGTTATACATTCACAAATTGTAAAGGGGATTTGGAACTGGTTTCCATGTTCCCCCAAATACAGAGAGATTAAATTCGAATTAAAGAATGAGGAAAGGTATATTTAAAATTTCCATACACGGTCCGTTATTCCAAAGGTGGGATCTTTTTGAAATGGTTTGACATGTGCTTTTTTGTCTCCTGATGTTTTGCAGATGAGAGGGATGATTTATCCAGAGTTGATTCCAATGCGTTAGAGTCCATGATTCAATTGGTTGATAACTTACATAATCTTGGTATGATTGGAGTTTCTCTTTTTCATAAAAATTTTATTTTCTTTTATCTTCAAGTTTGTGGTGTATGCCATTTTGATGAAGCCCTGTTGTTGGGGGATCCACAAAAGTGGAGGGACTTCTGCGCACCCTATGAAGGGTTAGAATAGATTTAGTCGATGTTCATACCATGCTTTTGGATCATAGATATTTAAAGAATATAATTTTTGGAATTTTGCTATTGGAGTTTCATTGACACCAAGCATATTTCACTAGATTATTCCCGTAAACTTTTGAAAGTGTACCAAAGGAGCACTTATTTCTTACTATAGTTGACTTTATTTGAAATCAAATAGGTGCTTGGGCTCAAAAGCTTGTTTCTTTTGTTTTTGATTGCATGAAACAGTGGAGAAGCCTAGGGAGCAGGTAGCAGATGCAGAGGCTCTCTTGGACATCACAAATACCTTGGCTACCTCTGTCCAGGCACACAGCAGTGATGGATTGACTCCTGCAGATTTTGTGAGTTGTCTGCTTCGGGATTTTGCACTACAGGGTGGACCAAGTACTAGTGCAAATATCGCTAGCAACTCTATTCATTGGAAAGATATTGGCCTAAAAGTCTCTCATTTTTTGAGGAGTGCCCCTGGATGCTCCACCATGTATATAACATCAGTATCCTTCCTCCCCACCCCCCACCCCCCACCAACAAAAATCATAAGTCGGTGTAACCCTGTTTTGTCATTGATTTCTTCAGGGTTGGGCCAATGAATACTGAAATCAAGCAACGTAAGCCTATTGTTCGCAGAAAGCATGCAAGGCCATCAGACAGTGCTCGACCTGAAGATGTAAGGATTCTCTATCTAATCTATGTTTAAATATGTGTTTTCATTTTCTAATTTGTTTTAAAAGTAGCTTCCGGTTTGTTTCAGATTGGCATGAGAATTTTTCATTAGGACTGTAAAGTAAATTATGTTTGAGTGAGATAAAAGTGGAGGTAGCCATACCATCTTCAACTTCAACCAAGAATACTACTAACATGTTTGTTTCTTGAAAAAGTAACGAGTCTTTTGTTATATTTTCTTCCATCCATCATTTTCTTTTCACCAAATTTTTGTTTCCTTGATATTCAGTTTGGCTTCTGGATGCAATTTAGTCAGGTTATTAGAGGATAATCTAGGTCAAAATCTTTCACTCAAACTGTCATGTTATTGTATTTGCAGCTTGATAATGTTGAAATGGAAGAGCAAACAGACACTGATAAGAATATGGCAACAATGTTTGACATTTTAAGGAGGAATAGGAGGGTCAGGCTTGAGAACTTGATATTGAACAAAAAATCTTTTGCTCAGACAGTTGAAAATTTGTTTGCTTTGTCATTTCTTGTTAAAGATGGGCGAGCAGAGATAACGGTGGACGAAAAAGGAGCTCATCTAGTTTGTAAGATTTTTGTTTCACTTGTTATAATGATTTTCTTTCTTTTCCTTTTTCGCTTCTGCTGTTTTAATTTTAGATATCATTCTTTTCAGCACCAAGGAATGCTCCTTCTGCCACAGCAGTTCTCTCTAGGGAAGCTTCTTATAGCCACTTTGTCTTCAGATTTAACTTCAGTGACTGGAAGGTATGAAAAGATGGGTGTTATCATTGGAGTGATTGTACAATGATTCTGGCTCATTAGTTCACACTTTTCTCTGCATGCTCATTTGATTTCTTTTTTCTTACTATTTTCTGCTAGGAAATTCATGATTCTTTCTGTAGCTGGTTGAATGTTTGCTCCAAATTTTTACAGAATTATGCATCTGCTATTCAGTTTGGTTCTCATTACTGGATACCAATCTATTCTATATTCTCATGTTTTGAAATTGCAGTTAATGATAACTTTCATTGGGGATGGGGAGGAATTAATGCCACATAGGGACGAGGTGGACCTTGAAAGAAATTCCCAACATGATTTAGTTCATGAGGGAGCTCAGGCAGCATTTCAGACAACACCAATAAGGAAACTGTCCAGAAATCGAGGTCTGGTTTTGCAAGAGCGGACAGTTCAAGACTCTCCTGAAAGCGATGATTTAACAGCAAGAGCCGCTGCTATTCGTAAAGGAAAACGGAAGCTCATTTAAGTGACTTGGCAACTTGCTTTTGTTGGACAAATTGTACAGTTAGTGTTTTGCAAATTTTGGTTGAGTGGGTTCTGAGTTCAACTTATGCTCAACTCTTTAAGAGTAGCTTTCTAGTTGCAGTGTATGGATTGGAGATGAATTAGATTACTTTATCTAATGTGTATCCTTAGACAGTTATTCTATAATAGTATGCTTATTATGGTTTGTACAAATGCAGTATTTCCATTGCACCCAGACGTGTATATGCAATGTTTTTGTCTTGCGCATTGCCACTCCAAATTTCAGTCTGAAAAGTGCACTTCTTTGTTCTTGTGAACTGGAGCCTTTTCTTTAATGTTTGTCATTTTTGTATCACATACGAAGTGTAGTCAAAATATCAATTCCTAGTGCTTGTATCCTTGTTTAAATCAAATTTTTTGTTCCTTATGACTGCTTGCTAAGTAGTCAAGGTTATAAACACCTAGAAGGTGGTGGCGGAGTTAAAGCTCAAGGGGAGAAAAGGAAAAATTTTGGATTATATTTCAAGATGGATTTTTGCCTTTCTTAGTATCATTTTTACACTTTAAAATATTTCTATCTCACAACTGAGATAGCAGAATCCGTATGCACCATAGTGTTAGTGAAATTGAACCTCAGAGGGAGGAGGAAAGACCCTCAGGTAAGATTTTTCAGCTCGCATTCCGATTGCATGTCAAGAAATTAAGGCAGACAACACACTTTGAGAAATAAATCCGTTGGAAAATTATGAAGCCCCTGGACCAACTCCCGCGTCGGCCCGCTCTCAATTATGCATTTGAATTTACCCTGTTGACAATGCCACTCAAAAATTTGGAAAGTTTTGCTCACATAAGGAGGATCCATGGCAAACTTTAAGATTGTGATACAACATACAAAGCTGAGCTAAACATGTATCTAATATAAGGAATTACACTATCCTCGCATCAAAATGAAAAGCCTACTGGGCCTGTTGCCGAGTATTGGCAAATGACTAAAAAATTTTATTATCACTTCGACCTCTGGACACATATCTATGAACCAGAACATCTAGCTTTTGTTGTCTTTTGGAATGTCAAGATCACGAAAGACTGGACTATCAACTCCTACTCCCATTGCGCTCAGCCCATTGTCAACATATACGACAGCTCCAGTGATAGCCGAAGCCAATGGTGATGCCAGAAATGCAGCAGCATTACCAACCTCCTCTGTTCATATAATTTCTATGCTTAGCAGGCAGAAGCAAGAAGTGCAGGGTAACATAATACAAAGCTGCATTGTGCTGTTTTTATTTGTACATATTTCAGATAGAGAAAGAGAGAGCAAATGTGTGTGCGTGTGCGCGCGCTTTTTTTGTGTTTTCAAGGAACTAGAGCCAGAATTCAACAAATCAGATAGCATCAACAGTAACAATGCCTTTGTTCATATACATGTGGGACATTGTATATAATTCAAGACTCCAAAGATAATTATTATCAAGTAGCCAAATTTGTTAAAAAGAAATGATCAGTTACCAGCAGATAGTTCCTTTTGCAAGGGTGCATTTTGCAATGAATAATCAATCATCATATCAATGAACCCAATGGCTTTAGCGGCACGACTTCTCAATGGACCTGCATTAGATTCAGTATAGTAGACAATTCAGTGAATAAAAACAGTTGTGACCATTAAGGTTAGGAAATAAATCTTTTTCCAATGGGCACATGCTGAAACAACAGACAAAAATAAGTAAATTTAGATATGTTCTACTTCTGGATACCTCTTATCACATTAAAATCATTTGCTTATGACATAGGAAAAGAATAAAAAGAAAAAAAAGAAAAGACAGAGATATAAGGCAAACAGAGATCCATTTGCACAATGCATAGTACTCATTCATATACAGCCACCAGCAACAGAAATAGTGGGTTAAAAGTTGAAACAAACTGATCAAGTACCCACGTTAATATGCCAGAGCTGGTGCTATCTTATTTTATCATAAAGAAAAATCTGTACTGGAGGGTTTTTCTCCTTATTTTTGGGGAGAAACAGAGACAGATGCTTTAGGTCTTGGTTCATTGTTTTAGCAAGTTACATCCTACACCAGCTTAGTGTCAGTTTTCTTTATATCAGATTCCCACCCACACCCAGAAACATCTGAGCTTCAACCAAAAATAGTTTTCGATCCTTTTGTTCTTACTGGGAGAGAAACATGGAAAAGTTATAACTGGGAAAGAAATGTAAAAACATAGCAGAGTTGCACAACTTTTTTAACCTGTGATGGTAGTATTCATGTCTTTCAATTTATAAGCATCAGTAATTGGTAGTATAAAATACCTGCAGATATTGTGTTAACCCTGATTCTGTGTTTTCTACCAGCTTCAAAAGCAAGCACCTTTAATATGAATACTAGAAGTCAGAAGTTATCGATATAAACTAAATATAATCCTCAAGCATTAAATACAACAGAAAGCTCACTCTTGTGTCACTCTCCAAAGCAGCCTTTGCGGAACTCATGCCTCCACCATATCTGGAAGATCAGGAAAATTAGTCTAATGACCACAGATGGAGACACACCTAGATTAAAAAAGGAAGATATACCCTGGTATAATGCTTTCGGAAGCAATATATGTTAGAGAGATTGTAGCACCACCTGTAGATTAAAAGATCAGACAAAACTTCAAGTCAAGATTTTCCTTGCTGTGCTAGCTTATGATAATCACAAACTTTTGGTTCATTGAAATGCTGTAAACAAAAAACAAAAAACGAAGGTTACCTGGATTCATTATGGGAACAAAATGCTTCAATAAAGATACAAAAGAATAACTAGAAGCAGAGACAGCTGCAAGATAACCATTTCTTGATGTCTCCAATAGAGGTTTACTAACCTGCAGTGTGAGTTTTAATGAGTCAAGCATACTTGCATGCTCAAACAACACCAAAGATAAAGCAAAAATGCTAATGAAACAAAAAAAAAAAAAAGTACCTCTGGACCATTAGCAAGTGAATGTACAAGGATGTCTATCGTGCCAAAGTCTTGTTTCACAGACTCAGCTACATCCTAAATACAAATATAATGCAAATTATTGGCTCAGCTCACAATGCCCATTGATATATTGAAAGATCCACAATTTCAAATATAGAGTTCAATCGTTAAATGTGCATTCAGTATAGCACACGGACCTTTTCTTTCAAATAAGAAATTTCACTTTATGATAAGATAGGACCAGAAGTAACAGAATCAAAATTGATCACACACTGAAAATTTAATAACTAATGATTCAGATAATTATGCAGAGAAAGGATTTTAGAATTCTGTTTCTAGTAATTTATTCTTACCCTTTCCAAAGCTCAAGTTCACCAAGATGTTTAAATTAACATTTCTTGTGACAACATTAAACAGATGCAAAATTCAAATAATGTTCAGGACAAGTTCATCATCAAGAGAATGTGACTTATTGAAACTGTGAATAATTACAATTTTGAAAGCTTAGGCATTTTCAGGTATGCCTTGTGGAATAGTCAGCAGCAGTACAAGATTTTTAGTCCTTACGTCACTTATGACAATTTCACATTCATTCATAATAGAACATAATGGTTAAACAGAAGTTAAATTCAAAAGGACTTCAAGTCTATGGTTCAGGCTTTTGACATTCTCGTTTGTAAAGAATCTATTGAAAGATTCTACTGTCCTAAAAATAAATCCACTTATAGTAGAAAATATGATATTATAGTGAATTATAAAAGTTATGTTAAAAGATAAAATATTAAGATTATATATGCGTAAATGAGATCATACAAGAGCAAGTACTGAGAAGATTTGAGGTTCACACCTTCACAGTCCAGTTTGTAGAACCTGCATAGCGTTTGTTTGTTCTCACCTGCATAATCCAATTAAAATTAGTTTGCCTAGGATACTTCTTTGTATTATATCTGCTTAAGTAATTCCATTAGAAGAGTTGTCCTTACATCTTCAGGTACATCGTCAAGACTATCATAAACTGCATCTAATGGGTAGATTTTTTTAATTTCCATTAGAGAACCATCTGGCAGTCTGAGAAAAGAAATCACTGTCAGAAGTAGGCTGAAATAGGTAAGCTGATACATTTACAAAGAAACAAGTAAAACAATGCTTACACACGAGATTCATCAAATTTCCCACGGCGCAAACTGGTCTCAAAAATATTCAATGCCTAGAAAAGCAAGAGAAAGATACAACTTTTAGAAGCAGAAAACAGGGTCTGGTATTAATTAACAAAGAAGTTTTAAAATAATACGTACAGGCACCCATGTTCCAAGGAGGATTTCAGCACCTGCTGCTGCAAGGGACTTCGCTATTGCCCATCCATATCCATTGTCATCTGCTACACCAGCTATGAAAGCCCTCTTCCCTGCAGGTAACAGAGTCTGTGATCAGCTAGTCCATCATTATATATTAAATTTTTAAAGGCAAACTATTTGAAGCTTCTCCATTGTTTGAAGCTGATATGTCCTGCTCTTTCATTATAAACTTAATGGGCTTGGGGTCAAAACACAAGCCTTAGACAAAGGCTTCCAACATGAATACCTGTGCTGCAGTCTGCAGTGATCCAGCTTTAGCTGAATTCTACTAATTATGTTTCTTACAGTGACAAAGATGTGGAACATGGCTACTTCACACCCTACCTCTATAGCTCACCCCAAATTGAAGAAAAATATTAAGAATTTTAAGCCAAAAATAGAATGATCTGACCTACATTGACTATGAATTTTTCTCTGCTTAATTACAAGATATGAGTCATTAACTGGCTCACTCAGGAAAAATAATATACACATGACACATGATCACAGCAGATTACGATTCCAAAACTTATACTGGAAATTGCAGGTGATAGAATATATAACTGTGTTGATCTGAAACAGCTTTAGTTGGCGAACCAGACTCAAAATAAGAAATGCAATAGAAAATGGTGTTCAGCCATGACTCTTCAAAATAGAAGCAGTTCATTTGCTGGAAGAAAAATGTAAATTGCAATTCCGAAATCTAATAAAATTCCAGCCTCTCAAGTCAATAGACGAAATTGAATAAAATTCCAACCTCTCAAGTCAATAGGTAATCCTGATAGAGGCTCATTTTCACTTTTTGTAGACATTGCTTTTGTAACAGTTCTCTGATATTTCAGCGGGGCGGAGTTAAGCTTCTGGTAGAAGGACCATGTTGATGAGATGTGAGATGAGCTTTTGAGCTTCATCCAAGACTCGCCTTTAGTTTCATAACCAAAATTAGCAACACTTGATTTGAAAGTTTCATGAGATGCAGAAATGCAGGGCTTTGGGACCGCAATTTGTGTTCCAGCAGTTGCAGTTGCAGCCATTTCACTTGAAATGATTCACCAGAAAGAAGAATCTGCAAACAAGAGTCAAATCAATGATGCTCCTATTCTCATTTCCAACCAGCAAAAAGATCTTAAATTTGTGCACATTGAAGTCTTAGAAAATATACAAAAATAAGAAACACAATGCAGGCAAATATTAGCAGTTATTATAGTAAAATTATTACCGCAATCTTTAACCTATAATAAGGAAAGAAATTAAATTTGCATTTCAAGAACACTTCGAACTGTATCATTCTTTTTAAAAATCAAATGGAAAAAAAAAATGAAGATCATCAGGAAACAGCAAATATTATCATTCCACAGTCTTTCACGCTCTGATTTTTTTTCCTCTCAAAAGCCTGGCAATAATCCGTAGGGGGCACCCAGCCCAGCTCATAATTAAATCATTAAAATCACATAAAAGACTAATCTTGTAACAAAAAACAAACAAAACAATTGTGATCATGTGAGCTTGTAAACGGCAACGTGTAGACCAATTAAGCAGCTATAACAGAAAAAGTAACATAATCAGAAACGAGTCAGCAAATCTTTCTATCCTTCAAAGATCTTAGCTTGAGCAATGAAAATTTACTTCCCAACCAAAAAAAACAAGAACCCTTTTCAAGATAGACGCCAAAACACCTCATTTTCGTGACAACGGATCAACATTCTACCAATGCAGCAGAGAAAGACCGCATTTTGTATAAAGGGTCAGAGAGAACTCACCACAGGGACGACGAAAACGAAGAGAGGCTGAGTGATTATGCAGAGAAAACCAAAGAAACGCTAGGAGGAACTCAGTGTTTATATATAGCCTGTGTTGTTGTGAGTTTTCGATGAAATCGATGTTTGGTTTGGAAGTGTTTAGACTTTAGAGTGAGTATTGGGCAGGGTTTGTTTAACCGTTGATGGAGAAGCTTTGATAGTGCCGCAGGCCGCAGTGAGGACAGAGGACCTTTGGAAACTACCTCAGGTCAATGACCTTTTTGTTCCCGGATTTCCTATGGGACCCACATTGCAGACAAAGGTTTTGTTTTTTTTTTAAAAAAAAAAAATAAAATTAAACTTACACTATTGCTTGGCCTCTAAAAGGAACTTCTCAGTGTCATTATGTTTAGAAAACAAAAAATATATATACATATATATAGGGGGATTTGGAAATATATATATATATATATATAGAGAGAGAGAGAGAGGGGGGGGGGGGGGGATTAATGTATAATTTTACCTCTATAATTTCAAATATTTATTAAATAAAATGTATTATAAGAAATATTAAAATATGATGATTTTTATAAAACAATGGAAAATATAAAAACATGACCATTTTTATAAGCAAGGAGGAGTATGTAATGTTCTTCTATTTGCTTTTCCATTCTTATGGGATATTTTTAATATGTATAGAACAATTACCAAATAAAATATCTATTATTAATGAGTATTTTTAGAATAAAGATATTTTTAATAACTTTTCATATTAAAAAGTTAAAGTCACTTATGTGTCATGATAAATGATTGAGGTGCCTGATATATGATTTTGTCTTATTCAACATGTTATTTAAGATATTATGATTTTCCACTATAAAAAGTTATATCATTATTCATATTTTTATTAGGTATGAAAATTATATGAATAAGCAAAATATAGAATTTTCAATCAAGAAAGAGATACTCAATTTTAAATGAGTAAATAAAATTTTCATATTTGATCTCATAAATATATATAGAATGATAGGAAAGCAGTATTCCATGAAAGTCTTATATACGACTTGGGAAAGGATTTTTCATATTTTTTAAAACCGCATAACATTTAGAATTTTGAACCCAAATATATTACCTAAAATAAAAGTAAACATGTTAGTAATGCAAATCTTTTTCAAAAAGGTACAACGGGTAAATTTCATAAGCAATATATTAATATTGCACTTCTGGCTCCTCAAGATAGCATTACTTTTTGTATTGATCAAAATTGGTAAATTTATTTGTCCTTACAATTATCCATGTACTAGTAAAAGACTCCGGTAACTCTTATAACATTAGATACAGAATAGGATTAAAAGTTTGTGCTTTCTCTAATCAATACCATAAATATTAATACAAATTATAAATATTATGTCAATATATTCAAGTGTGTAACAATAAATGACACAGAAAAAATGTCATAAGAGATGATCATTTATACTTAACTATTAAGTTGGCTATTTAATTTAAAGTTAAAATTGATTTTGGGATTAAATTTTAGGATGATTTTAAAAAATTTAAAAAGTGTGTTATGCAATTTTTGGCGTAGTACGTAAGTATTTAACTGTTCAATAAATCAATTAATATAGAAATACATTAGAATTAGATGTGGGCACGAGTGGATGGATGCATCTCTTCAGAATAAAATAGCCAGGCTCGTGAGTGTGGACCTCGCAAGTGAGACAAGGAATCAGCCCACAAGCAGAAACGACATAAGAAACAGTGATCAGCCCACTTCAGCATATGGACACAGCAAAGACGGATCCAACTTAAATCCTTAATCAAAGTTGAGCCCGTATATTTATGTCCAAATTCCGAAAAATAAAAGAAAAAAAATCTCATCTTCCCCATTTGAGGCTCTGACTCGTCTTTCTTCTCTTTCTTCGAGGCCTCTCAATTATCCCTTTTTTTTTTTTTTTTTTTGCTGCAAAATAAGGCTTAGCCAAAACCCCTTCAACCGTTACTGTTAGGGTTTTGCAATTAGCCATTTTTTTTTATTACAGGAATTTATTTATGCCACTCTAGTTTCTGAGCTCAGGAAGCTTTCTTAAAGTTTCTATTTTTAGGAGTTTTGGTAGATTTTTTTTTTTAAAAAAATTTATTGTAGATTTGGTTTTTACTGAGTTAATATTTAGTACTTGATCTGGGTTTGGGTTCGGCCTGGGGAGCCATGGATGCTCGCAAGAGAAACAGAAGTGACTCCAGCTTTAACGCCAATGGCGGCTTCAAGAAATTTAAGTCAGGTTGAATTTTTTTTGTCTAATATGCCTTTTTTTTCCCTTTAATTATCATTGTTATTGATGCATCTTTAGTGGGTTGATTTATTTTTTGCATTGTTCCTTCTTTTTAAGGATGCGTATGGTTTCCGACGCGCTATTCGGCATAATATATTTTTTTAATCTGCATAATTTTTTATTTGTAAAGAGTTTTTATTGAGCTCTGTATTGGGCAAGTGTGGATCTTTTCGGTAAAGAAAGAAGAAATTGTTGGTTAACAGTGAATATGTATGTGAAAATATGTACTTTTCCTTGCCTTCCTAATGGCCCGGTTGTTTGAAGAATTTTTTTTTTTTAGGTTAATAAAATTATGTGTAGTATAGCAAATTATTTATATGTTAATAAATAAGAAAAGTCTTGTCATAACTTTTGTACATTGTGGGAAGATGTATGTTTTATTTTTTATTTCAATAGCTTTAACTTACTAAAATTTATAACATCATGTGGATCTATAGGTAATTTCGTAGCATATGTGTTGGATGATATAAAGTATAGTTCAAGAAAAGATGAAATACTAACTGGAAAAAAGTAATTAATTTTTGTAACAGAAATGGACTCTCAATCAACTGGTATAGGAAGCAAATCGAAGCCTTGCACGAAGTTTTTCAGGTTCAAATCTTTACTTACCTAATAAATAGTTCAACTTCTAAATTATCTGTCAACTGTTAACATTCCTAAGTTAAATTATTATTCTTAATACCGCAAGAGTTAAAAATTATTAATTTGCTGGTGGAGCTTGGTTATTTGCATCTGTCCTATTGGCTAGTAATCTTGTAAAAATTGTCTTTTTTGGCTGTTTCCATGAATTTTGAGTTGAGAAAATTGTTTGTTAACATTGAATAGTGAGGTCAAACATTCTTGCTGATCAACAATATTTAGACAGCTATAGGGTGCTTAAAGTAGGTCATGCTAAAAGTTTTTCAGATTACTAAGTGTTAAAACCAATGCTAAATGACATATTTTGAACTTGAGTTATCTATGGACCTGATGGCGGATAATACCCCTAATGCAGCTATAGAAGCCATATCCTTTCAATGTCGTTGCTCTCTTTGTTTTGGAAGCATGATTTAAATCTTTGACTGATGTTACTTTTTCAACTAGTTGTTAAACTTTAAGTCTCCATGAGGCCACTTGATGGTAAAATTGATCATGGTGAAGGAATTTGTAACAAATGGATACCATTTCGTGGTAGCATCAGTACTTCAACTACTCTGGGAAACCTTTTTTCTTTGCTAAAAACTTCTGGATCTTTGCCACCTACTCATTTACTTGTTTGTTTGTCATTATATGGAAATGGAATGCATATGATAGATAACCTTACTGACTTGTAATTTGTCTTTAATTGGATATAATGAGGTTCACTGGTGATTCTGTGAATAGAAATTGTAAGTTGGGTAAAGAATTTTTTATTGGTATTTATCTTGCCTAGTGGTTATTTTAATTCTTTAGCTTTTGATTTGGAGTGACATAGTCATTTTTAATCTCATTGGAGCACATGGCTTATCTTTTAGCCAGTTTATTTTCTTTATCCATTCAAAGGAAAAGAAAGAAAGTCTTTCTTTCTTTCTTTTTTTAAGCCTTGAAGTGATCTTGTTACTGTGCTGAATTGCCTGGGGAATTTGGTGACTGTACATGCTGGCTATGTCAAAAAATTGTTAATTGTGTCCTAGAGGCCGACGGAAAACAGCCCTTTCTCTCTATTTTCTTTCTGTTTTTTCTTGGGCCATTGGAGTGGGGCTTGGTGGTTGAGAGTGTAATATTGTGTGGCACAACCACTTGTTTATATGCTTCATTGCTTGGTGAGTTGGTGGTTGAGAGGGTAAGATTGTATGGTGCAACCACTTGTTTATATGCCTCATTTCATGAAACAAGAAATACAGTGAGTCCCCCATTTTTGATCCTTTGAAAGCACGATTGCTTTTATTTGAGTATACAGGTTGTCCTTGGAAGAAAAAAAGAGAGACTATATACTGGTTGCCCTTTGTGGAAATATATAACTCAAAAATAAGGAACAATATCTCTCACGCTACCTCTCACTCTCTCTGTTTCCATTTTTTCCTTCTAGAATATTGACTTGTGGGGTGACTTGTATGTGTTTAGAGCGAGGCTCAAATTCATTCTTAATCACAGCAAGACTATTTTGTCAATGTTGCATAAAAAGATCAGTCTCTTTAGCACGAAATCTTGTTTTCCTTCAATACCGTTTGTGGAATGGAAATTTCAGAGTCAGATTCCTGTGAGGTTTTATAATTAGTAATCATACCTATGATTGGAATGTTGAATCGTGTTTTGAATGCAGCGCTGCTGGTTGTCCCTTCGGCGAGAGCTGCCATTTCCTTCACTATGTTCCTGGTGGCTATAATGCTGTGGCCCAAATGATGAATCTGCCACTAATTCCATCTTCAGCCTCAGGCCCAAGAAATGCTGCAGCTCCATCTTCCATCCAAAATGGTTCTGCTCCAGCAGCAGTGAAAACCAAACTTTGCAACAAATATAATACTGCTGAAGGATGCAAGTTCGGTGACAAGTGCCATTTTGCTCATGGTGAGTGGGAGGTTGGCAGGACTATTGCTCCATCACCTCCTCACTCTATTGGTGCACTTCCTGGCCGTTTTGGCGGCCGAATGGATCCGGCTGTACCAGGACCTGCTGCAAGTTTTGGTGCCTCAGCCACTGCCAAAATTAGTGTGAATGCTTCTTTGGCTGGAGCTATCATAGGGAAGAGTGGGGTGAACTCCAAGCAGATTTGCCGGCAGACAGGTGCTAAGTTAGCCATTCGAGATCATGAGAGTAATCCAAATCTCAGGAACATTGAACTGGAGGGTACATTTGAACAAATCCAGCTAGCAAGTGCCATGGTGCGAGAGCTTATTTCCAGCCTTGGACCAGTTGGTGGCACTGGAAGTGGAAAGGCAGCTGGATTTGGTGGTGGCCCAGCCCCCCCAGCGAGCAACTACAAGACTAAGCTGTGTGAGAATTTTGCCAAAGGTTCCTGTACCTTTGGGGAAAGATGTCATTTTGCTCATGGGGCAGCTGAGTTGCGCAAATCTGGGGTGTGATTTTTGAGAGAAATCTACTTCACCATCCCCCTTTTCCTTTTGAGCTGCTTTTTTTCTTCTTTTTTTTTTGTGTTTTTTAATCTCTAGATTCTACTGGTGGGATTTTGGTATGCAAACAGCTCTGTAATTGTAATAGTGAGGACCTCTTGTTGCAGCATGTTCAGGCGTTTGGTTTCTGATATTACTTGCCAACTATTTATTATTTTGGTATCAATAGTTTGCTTTTTAATTTCCTTTAATGGAAAATGGTCTTGAGTTGCCATGGATTTTCGTAGCTGCATATAAGCACTTGCTATTCAGAACCTTCTAAGCTTTCGGAATGTATTTTGGTTCGCACTTTCTAGGGTGGTAAACAGAAATGTGCTCATGATTTGTATGCCATGGCTAGTTTTTATAACCATGATTAATGCAATAGAAATTCTTATTAGGGTTTTCTCCCTTCCCCACCCCCCCCCCCCCCCCCCCAAAAAAAAAAGGCGATGTAATAGTGTGTATGCATTAGAAAAAGGGATACGTGGATAAATTATTGCGATTTCAATAAGCAAAACTTAGAAGAATATGTAAGAGTTAATTAATAAAATAATCCTTCACATTAAAAGTAATCATACTACTTTTGTACCAAGAAAAGTTATGATTTACTAGATGCCCTATTGCCCTATTAAATATATACTTCTACATTTTTATTATTAGTTTTTGATGTGGGTTATGAATAGTAATATAAGAATTTTGAATAAAAAATAATTTTTATTGGAAAAAACAAAATATATCGAGATTTGGCCAAATTTGCAATATTTAACCGCCTTCCCCTCCAAGGTACCAGCTTACAACAGCTCCACCATCACAGACGCCCTCGCTCTCCCTCTGTGTGCAAGAGGCAAAATGAAAACTTGCTCTTCTGCGTTTCTTGAGGAATATCTGTGAAGTATTCAAGAATTGATATATTCTTTGGTTAAAGATTTGTCTTTTAAAAAATGAAAAATCATGGTGCTATTTCTTCATTTGTTAAGTTTTTGCTTGCTTTTCTTATGCTTCATGTATATCAAATTCGCAGTTGCTTTTCTGGGTTCTATTACAGATCATGGCAATTCCAGAGCACTTCGAACGTATATTGCTCGACTTACACAAGGAGTTGGTGCCGGGGAATTATGATACAGAACCAAGTCTCAAGAAAGAACTAGTCATTGCGAAGAATTTAAGCGGCTGGGATGTGAGAGATACGTTTCTCATATGCAAGCAAGAAATACTGTTGACTTCTTATTAGTTGGGTTGGGCAGGTTCGACCAGAAATGCTATGCTTATACACAAGACTATCCCTCTTCCCGAAAGTTTCGTGGGGACTACTTTACGACGACAGACTACCGCCCGAAGGAGGTTTACTGCACAAGGCCCCTGCAGAGGAAAAGCTAGGGTTGCAAACGAACCGAACATAAACGAACGGGCCTTGTTCGTTTATTGTTCGTTTATTTTTTAGACTGTTCGTGTTCGTTTATGTTCGTTTATTAATTTGAAATATGTGTTCGTGTTTGTTTATGTTCGTTTATTAGTGTTTACGAACAGTTCACGAATACTTATCAAATACGTTAACGAACACTTAAACGAACATGTTCACGAACGAGTAAACGAACACTTAACGAACGTGTTCATGAACGACTGAACAAATCGTTTGTGAACAAAGCTGAACAAAGCCAACGACTGAACAAAACTTTCTGGCCGGATATCAGTACCAGAGGCGATGAAAACATCTCAAAAGGAAATGTTTTAGGTGAAAATGAGGGTGTAAGAATGTCCAGAATAGTAAGAAACCAGCACGATTTGTCATATGTGTTCTGGAAGCAAAACATGGTTCAGAAGTTCAATGGCCATCTTCGCAGAACCGTTGTCGCCCAGGATGAATGGCTACAGAATAGAGAATCGTTGTTGCCCAGTCGCAAATAATAAATGGCTAAAATTTATCAAAATGACGTAGTTTTGATAAATATACATAATTATTATATTAGATAAATATATATAATATATTTATATTATATAAATATATATAATATATTTATTTATATATATTTATATAAACAAACAATAAACGAACAATAAACGAACTTTAAATGAACATGTTCATGAACACTAAATGAACTTGAACATAAACGAACTGAACACATGTCTGTTCATGTTCGTGTTTGTTTATTAAACGAACGGTAAAATGTGTTCGTTTATTGTTCATTTACCTTAACAAACGAACATAAGCGAACGTAACTGAACTTGTTCACGAATAGTTCACCGAACGTACTGGTTCGTTTACACCCCTAGGAAAAGCTTTATCCCATGTTTTAAAGAACTTGCTTTTCATTATATGTATAATTCAGTTTATGGGTGTGTGTATATATATATATACACACACACATACATATACGTATAATTCAGTTTATGTATAATTTCATTATATATATTGTAGTATATTTAAATATATATTATTTATATGTATAACTCCATAATATATAGAAAAAATAAATATGTATAATATTAAAAATATGTTTGATTAGATTTGATTTATTATATATGTGTGTGAAACTTTAAAAATTAAAATAATTTGTAAAATTGTCAAGGTGTGTATTTTAACTTTTTAATTTGCATTTTATTGTACACAACATATTTATAAATTATATACAAATGATGTGCATATATATAATATAATTAATTAATTATTTATAAAACTACTTGGTTTACAATTATATTATTTATAAAACTACTTGGTAGACAAAAATATTAATATTATGAGTTTACTTTTATTCAATTATTTAATATGTTAAAAAATTATAATTCGATTTAAATCGAAAACCGAAAAACCGAATTCGAATTGAAAAATTCAAATTCGGTTGGATATTTGAGTTAATTTGAAAATTGCACACCCCTAATTTTATAAGTCTAATTTAATAATTAGAATATAATAAGATTAGTATAGTAATTTAAATACTAAAATTGTATGAATGTCATTAGTATAATAAATTGGAAAACATTAAATGTTGGAGAAGATTAAATGTAAATTTATTTAAAAAGTGTAAAAATTATGAAATAAATAAATAAATGAAAAATTATGGCCGAATTCGAATTAAGCCGAATTTGACTGAATTCGAAATTCTGCATCGAATTAAGCCAAATCCAACTGAATTTGAAATTCAGTTAATTTGGTCAACTTCGAATTCGAACTAAAAATTGAATTGCGAATTTAGTGAATTTGAATTCGGTTTGGTTTTCCATTTGACTTTTTGAAATTTCCAAACCGAACAAGCCGAATCAAGGAATCCAAAAACTGAACAAACTGACTATTTTGCACCCCTAAATGTGTTCTATTAAAAAACTCTTATTTTCTCATGAAGTATTTTTTGTATATTTTCTAACGGTTGGAGGATGACAGATCATGGCTGTAATTCCGGAGGTCTTCAAAGTTATATTACTTCAAAGGTAAATTATTGCGATTTCAATAAGCAAAACTTGAAGAATATGTAAGAGTTAATTAATAAAATAATCCTTGACATTAAAAGTAATCATACTACTTTTGTCCCAAGAAAAGTTATAGTTTACTAAATGCCTTATTAATGTACTATTAAATATATACTTCTACATTTTTATTCTTAATTTTGACGTGGGTTATGAATTGTCTTTATTAATAAAGATAATATAAGAATTTTATACAAAAAATAATTGTTTTTAGAGTGGAATGAGCAATATTTTTTAAGTTGCAAATTCAATTAAAGTCATGATAAAACATGAATTATGAGAGTCTGAAAATATTTCATTGTCATAAATATATATATCATTAATAATTAATTAGCATATCTTGAGGGAAACTTTTTAATCGATAGTTAAAAGAACAAAATTTTCTGAAATTAAAAACTTAAAGGTTAATTACATTTACCTGAAATTTGACTAAATAACAAAATGAATGTATGAGATTTGGCTAAATAATAATTCCTTTCTAGAATGGCCAATGGTATAATGTAACCCCAGCTCTTACATGTCTGGATTAAAATGTCAAATTTGCCCCTGTCACGGCAATTTATACACTCACAAAATATCTTTCAATCAAGTTAATCTTTTATAAATATATAATTATCTCATTCAAACTCAAGAGAAATAATTTTTTTTCAATCTTTTGAACAAATTTTTTTTCTCAACTAAAATTTACTAATTCTGAAAATACCTACGTAAAAAAATGCAACAGTAACAATTATTCTACTGCTTCTAGTTGGAAATTTATTGTTACAACATCCACAACAATAAATTTTATCAGATTTTTAGAATGGGAAAAAATAGAAATTTTTTAGTTATTATTAATTTTAATTTCAAAATAATTATTTGTTATTAAAAATAGAAAGGTTAACGTGCACTTCCCTTAGAAATTATTCTTATTTTGCTAGGAATACTTTTCTCATCTGCCAAAAAAAGAAATGTTGTTGACTTCTTGGATCAGGAGAAGTATGGGTCGCTGCCATTTCCTATACACATTATTAGACCTAATGGTCATTGTTATGGATTAGTTTAGTTGAGTTGGAAGAACTCGAGCAAAACTCGAGCAAAACCAATTCGGACTTGCATAGCTTTCAGCTTGCTGGCAGCAGATGGTATTGTAACATCCAAACGAATGGCCTTCAACATAGAGACATTGTGTAGTTATTTGCTGCACGAATCAATGAAGCACTTTATTTCATTCTAGTGAGGCCACAGTAGAAGTAGAAAGTTTGAAAATAAACCAAAAAAAGTAGTATTCGGGTCCTGCATAACAGGGATACTTCATGTTTCATTTTATGTGTCGGTTTTCGAGAGGGAATTCTGTCGAACAAGGCATGAAGTTTTAGGGTTTACAAAAGCCTATGTTGGAGTTTTAGGGTTTGCTACTATACTTTTTATTCAACCGAAGTGGTATTTATATACAGAAAAAATTCAACAACTAGAACCTAGAATTAAGCAACTGCATGGCACATGATTACATGATCAACAAACTTAAAAAAATCAGCAACTAAATACTAAAATGGCTAAAAAACATGAGAAAATCTAGCAAAGTTGTTTGATAAATTCTTGTGGTAGCTGAAACAATTCTTCAACACTCCTCCTTGCTTTAGTTGCTGCAAATTCCAAGCTTTTCTCTGAAAAATTCAAACTTGCTTATTGGTAAAGCTTTAGTGAACATATCTACTAGTTAAAGATCAATTTTGCAATATTTCAATTCAATAGATCATTCTTTCTATACATCTCTGAGAAAGAACAATTTGATATTGAAATGCTTAGTTTTTCCATGAAAAACAAGATTATTTGATATAGAAATAGCTGCTTGATTATCCACAAACAATTCTGTACACTCTTCTCGCTTTAAATTTAGATCGAGTAACACTTTTCTAAGCCATAAGGCTTGATTTGCAATAGCTATTGCTGCAATGAGTTTAGCTTCAGCTGTAGATTGTGCAACAATTTCCTACTTTTTAGAACACCAAGAAAATATCCCTGAACCAAGATTAAAACAATAACCAGCAGTGCTCTTCATATCATTACAAGAACCAGCCCAATCACTGTCAGAATACCCCTGCAACACGCACTTCTGACTTGCATAGAACTTAATTCCAAAACTCAGTGTTCCTTTAACATATCTCATCACCCTTTTAGCTATTCTAAAATGAGTGTTAGTTGCACAATTAGTGAATGTAGATAGAAGACTTACATCATGTAAAATGTCAGGTCTAGTTGCTCTAAGATACATGAGAGAGCCAACCATGCTTCTATAAAGAGTCTCATCCACTTTTTCAGCTTCATCATTCTTGCTCAACTTCTCATTCTAACACATTGGATTAGTTATTTCTTTGCAATTCTCCATTCTGAACTTTTTCATAATCTCCCTTGCATACTTCTTTTGACAAATGAACACTTCATTTTGCTTTTGCTTGATTTCCATTCCTAGAAAATAAACCATTTCTCCCAAGTTTGTCATCTCAAAGGTATGCTACATATCTTCTTTGACTTCTTAACGAGTTCATCATTGCCTCCTGTAACTAGTAGATTATCTACATACAATGAAACAAGAACAAAATTGATTTCATCACCTTTAATGTAGATAGTAGCTTCATTGAGGCTTTTTTTAAAACCCAGCTACAACAAATGCTCATCAATGCTGCTGTACCAAGCTCTAGACACTTGCTTTAGTCCATACAAAGCTTTTTTGAGTAGATACACTTCATCTTCTTTCAGCTGGAGCTTTGTACTTTGATCTGCAAATGATATTGGTTGTGCTTCCACTAGTTCATCTTCTTTTAGCTGGAGCTTTGTACTTTGATCTGCAAATGACATTGGTTGTGCTTCTTTCCATTTCCATTGTTCATCATCTATGAAATGCACATCTCTACTTATTAGAATTTTCTTTGTATGAGGTTGGAAAATTTTGTAAGCCTTGGAAACAGTGCTGTAACCCACAAAAATTCTAGCTTTCACATTTTTATCTAGCTTATCTCTTTTAGTTTGTGGCACATAAGCAAAGCAAAAGCATCCAACTACTTTGAATTTTTTAAAGAGGGTTTATAACCATACCAAGCTTCAAATGGTGTCTTTCCTTCCACTCCTTCTGTTGGAAGTCTGTTGAGTAGAAAGACTGTAGTATTTGCAGCTTTTGTCCAATACTCTTTTGGCAAGTTCTTCTCATACAACAAACATCTGGCCATCTCCATTATGGTACGATTGTTCCTCTCACTAACTCCATTTTGCTGTGGAGTATATAGAGCTATGAGTTGGTGTTCAATCCTAGCTTCTTCACAAAATAGATTGAACTGATCAGATGTGTACTCATTGCCATTATTAGATCTCAAAGCTTGAATCTTACAGTCAATTTGAGTTTCAATCCATTGCCTAAATCTCCAAAATATACTAGCAACTTCTGACGTGAATCCGAGAAAGTAAATCTAGCACAATCTAGTATAGTCATCAATAAAAATTATGTAATACTTACTCCCTTTGAGTGATGTAGTTCTGTGAGGTCTAGCCAGGTCTGTGTGTATCAATTGCATCTTTTCAATAGCTCTCCAAGTTGTTTGCTTGAAAGAAAGCCTTGCTTGCTTGCCAAATTGACAAGTTTTGCAATCTAGTATATCAGTTTCAAGGTGAGGTAGCCCCTGAACCAATTCTTTCTTTTGCAGGTTTATCACAGCAGCATGATTGAAATGACCTAACCTCTTGTGCCAAACTTTTGCATTGATTTTTGTCGCAAAGTAGGCCTTTTGCTCTTCTTCCAGAGAATCTATTGCAAAGCTCTTTCCCTTCATCATTACTTTGAATACATCTTTGCCTTATGCATCCTTGATTTTACACTGATTGGTTTCAAAGATAACTTTGAAACCTTTCTCAAGCAACTGGCCAACATTCAACAGATTTTGACTTATATTAGGTACAAAAAACACATATTTGATTAATTTAGTACCTGAAAAGCTTTTAATGGACACAGTGCCTTTGCCTTTAACATCAATATTGTCTCCATTGCCAAATTTCACTTTGGAAACGACTGAAATATCCAGCTCCTTGAAGAGGTCATGATCAAATGTCATGTGGTTTGTGCAACCACTATAAATAAGCCACTTGTCACTTGAGCTGCTGGTTGCAAAACAGGTTGCTACAAAGAGCTGCTCCTTCTCTTCCTGATCAACTACTTGTGCAACATTTTTCTACTGAGTGTTGTTCTCGCAAATCTTTTAATGATGTCCCATCTTTTGACATCTCTCACACTGCTAATTTGGCCTTCTCCAGCACCTGAACGGTGGATGACCTTTTTTTCCACAATGCTTGCAAGGAGGAAAATCAGATCTTGTTCCCTCACTGATGCTAGGAGAATCATAACCTTTATTCTTTCCTTTTTCTCCTTGACTTAACTGAACTTTTGTAGGTAATGCACCCTCAACAGACCCTTCAGATCTCAAAAGTCTTCTTTGTTCTTGTGCCTGCAAAACATTCAATAATTCTACCAAATTAACATTTGACAGATCCTTAGTATTTTCTAACGAGGAAATGGTTGCTTCAAACCTTTCAGGAATAGTTACAAGAATTTTTTGAACCAATCTAGAATTAGGAAATTCAGAGCCAAGTAATCTTACTTTGTTGACAATGTTGAGTAATCTGTCAGAATACTCTTTGACTGTCTCTAAATCTTTCATCTTTTGAAGTTCAAATTCTCTTATCAGGTTGAGAACTCGCATTCCTTTGATCCTTTGATCTCCTTCATATTCTTCCTTCAGGAAATTCCAAACCTTGAATGCTGATTTCATTGTCATAATCCTGACAAAGATTTCTGGTGAGACTGCAGCAAATAATGTAGCTCTAGCCTTTAACTTTCTTGTTTTCTTCTCCTTGTGATTCTTTATTTGCACCATGGTTGGACTTGCAGGCAAGGGTCGTAGTCCTCCTCAACAGTTTCCTAAAGATCATTTGCCTCCATATGTGCCTCCATCCTTGCTGCCCAGACATGATAGCCTTCACCATTGAAAACAGGTGGTGCAAGTGCAGTGAAAGGGGTTTTTGAATCCATTGAAGAAGTAAGAAGATTTTTTTTTTTTTTTTTTTTGTGTTTTCTCTTAATCACAAGCCCCTCAAGAGGAAAGCTCTAATACCACTTTGTTGGAGTTTTTTTGAATTTTGCTGATGTACTTTTTGTTCAACTGAAATGGTGTTTATATACAGAAAAAATTCAACAACTAGGATCTGGAATTAGAAATGGTGTTTATGCACAGAAAAAATTCAACAACTAGAATCCAGAATTAAGCAACTGCATGATTCCATGATCAACAAACTTCTAAATATCAGCAACTAAATATTAAAATGGCTAAAAACTATGAGAAAATCTAAGAAAGTTGTTTGATAAATTCTTGTAGTAGCTGAAGCAATTCTTCAACAGCCTACACAGCAGATGGTGGAGCTGATCCCCTCCAACAACTTCTGCTTCTGTGCTGATCTTTGCCATTTTAGTTTATTCCGGAGGCATTCACAAATGAATTTGGTGCTTCCTTGTTCACAAGGTTTCGTGGTTTAGTTTTCTGCCGGTCAACTATATCGTACAAAATCAACGACTGCACAGCAGATGGGTGAAACTTAGGAATTTCTGGGTATTGGCCTCATTCAAAAGCACAAATTTGGCTAGTGTTCAGTGTTCGGCTATGGATCAGTTGTTTTGTTTTGTTTGAATTCTCCTCACTTTGTTTGATTGAAAAGGTAGGAGCAACAATATATTTTGTTTGAATGAGTAGGCAGGTGCAAATTCAGTCGTCTGCGTTATCTTCTCTTTGCATTACACCAGTCAAAAAAGGTCTCATTTCACCCCTTGTGAATCCAAAAAATGCGTTATCTTCTCTTTTGCATTACACCAGTGAAAAAAGGTCTCATTTCACCCCTTGTGAATCCAAAAACTCTAACAAGTAGAGCTCATATTCCAATATTCCCATCATGAAAACCTTACAGGATAACCGAGCAGATGGAACATAATTAATTGAAGCATCTTAACAATTACTAGAGAAAATAAAACCACGACAGACATTCTGTTCAATGAGGTTCAGGCAAGTTTATAATCATAGTTTCCAATAAAATAATTTCAGCCTAGTGTTTCAAGTTGATTTATGTTATTTTTTTCAAAATTCCACTTCAACTTAAATTATGCTCTACTATACTATAGAAACATAAAACTTAAATTATGGTCTACTATACTATAGAAACATAAAACTAAAGTCAACTTTCAGTTTAGCTATTAGAGGACATCCACTTACCATATATGCTTAGCCTATAAAAGAAAAAGCAAACCAGATTCCACAAAAATCATATTACCCTTCCATGATCGCCCGTACTTTCTTCCTATAAGAGAAAAAGCTCTACGAATTAATACAATGAATGATAGTTACAGGTCTTCCATCAAACTCTGACACTGCTTCATAGAGAATGAATAGTTAACTGCAGAATTCTGGCATCAGGAGTTAGCAGGACTTGAATCAAAAGAATCAAAATCCGATCGATCAACAAAGCATGAGATTGAGGGGTGGCTTAGAGAAGGTTTCAGGAAAAAGGAAATTAACCAAAAACAGGCACAAATGTTATATTATAGTTTCCGGCACCACTATTGGAGGTTTCATTATATTTTCAAATTTTAGCAAACAAACATATAGAATGGCCACCATACTTAATGGTTTGCTTTTAAATTTTAACTAACAAACGTACAGAATAACCACCATACTCAATGGTTATGTTTTAGTAAATCCAAAGTAAAGTTCAAATTTATGCCTCTATGGTATATTTTGAAGAGAATTCGTTTTGAACACATTAGTAGCACTGTTGCATGAAACAGTGTGAATAACCAAAAAAGCAAGCCAGTTACTAACCACACTAAAACAAGCCCTCCATCCATCTATACATTGGGGTCATTCGAGCATATTATGTTCGAGCATATTATGAGGGTCATTCGAGCATATTTTTACACATGGGACCCTATTCCCTATTTTCAACTCCTTATTTGGGACCCTATTTTCAACTCCTTATTTGGGACCCTATTTTCAACCCTTTGAGTTTTCCCTATTTTCAACTCCTTATTTGGGACTCTTTCCTTTGAGTTTCTATTGAATCGAGAAATAAGTTTGATTGTCCATCTTTATATATCATTCTCCGGATAATTCAAATCGAAGATGTCCAATTCGAGCCCCGTTTGAACCAGAATTTCTGGATGGACGACGCGGGATATTATACAAAATTAAAATGTGAAAAATTGTTCTCTAAGAAAAGAAATAGTGAATGAATTGATCGTAAATTATGAGATTTTAATATTTTTTTCCAGTCTTGAGAAGATATTAATATTTTTTTCCCGTCTTGAGAAGATATTAATATTTTTTTCCCGTCTTGTATATCAAATGGAATTTTCACAATAAATGCACAATAAATGCATAAATGCACAATAAATGCAAATCCTTCTGATATCGTAGAAATTCTTGTTGCGACCAAAAAATACTACTCGTGATTATTTTGTTCAAGAATTTGTGTCCATGTTCTCTTGCAGCAAACAAATTTCCCTCACCGCGCTTTATCCCTGTGTTTTGGGCACCAGTAGAAGTAGCGCCATAAGGAGAAGGCTCGATGAGACTGCCAATGAACTGAAAACCATGTCTCAATGATGATGAACAATCAACTAAGCATGCCTCAACCCAGTTCCTCTTTTCAATATCATACCACATGACGCGATGTTGTCCCTGGAAAAATAATTTAGTGCTTCTCGGACACAGTCTAGGGATCACTCTGAGCGAGGGCCCAAATTTACCCCAGGTTTTAAATTTGAAAGCTGATGATTGAATACTTACTTAAGTCCAGGAATCTTTCACACTATAATCCTCCATTATCCATATGTGAAAAAATGATTTCTCAAATCCGTGGGAAGGAAGCAGGCAAAGACAACCATCCAGGCCCAGCAACGTGGATTTCTCTCCATTAGAAGAAATCTTTTGCTCTATTTCTAGAGCTAATGGAAGAAGATGACACTCCTCATTTCTAAGGTCAAGCGCCAAAATAGCAACATCAATAAAAATGTGCTCCTCCTCTCTATTATGGATTTCTGACCACATTCTCCATAGGGCCGTCTTATCTCCTCCTTCTCTGCCGTCTTATCTCCTCCTTCTCTGCCTTCTCCGCGCTCAGGTTATGGAATAAGGAACCGAGAAGAAGGTATCAGCAACAAAGGAACCGAGAAGAAGGTATCAGCAACAATTGGTTTTAAGGTATCAGCAACAACTGGTTTTATTACGGAACAGCTCACTGGTTTTATTACAGGACAGCTCATGATGTTCTGCATCTAGCATTGGGTAGACCTCATACAATAACTATCCTAGCTCTACCATATCAATATCTTTTGTTTCATTTCTTCTGGAACAATCACAAACACTTTTTTGATTAGGATCCAATGCACGGCAGAATTTAAGTGGATACCAGGGTCAGAACGTGGACGGGAGTATGGAAAGTGTGGAAGACTTTTTGATTTCAGGCTGTAAACTATAACTTCCAGTTGATTTGGAATTTCAACATTGTCATCATCAGGAAAACGTTCAACCCACCTCACCACCTTGTAGTCGTCAGCAATGTCATCATACCCAAAACCATAACAATCATATAATAAATCAAGTTCCTCAGACACGGGGAGAGGGAGAGGGTAGAAAGGCAATTTCCAATACTTGTTAATATATGGATTCCACAAGACAACAACTCTTTCGTTCTCATCACGCATTGATTGGTCATAGTACCCTAAACAAAGCAGGCCTTGCAACTACTGTAGACATCTGTAAAGGACAGACCCAGATGATTTTGATTTTCAAAAGGATGATGGAGCTCCGACATAGGTTTTAGCATCTTGTCCCGTGAATCAAAATCTGCAACATAAACTCTGTATTCCTTCTCCTCGTTTTTAGTAGGAGAAGGCCCCAGCCACTCAAATAGAAATTTATTGTCATCCTCTGTCGAGGTCGATGATCGGATGCGTCTCAAATGCAACTGCCTGAATCAGGTGCTGTCAATTAGAGCTTGCCATGATTTTGATACGCATCTAAACTTTATCAGTGTCTGCGCAGGCAACCAAACAAGCACATCTACCACCAAATCTTGGTGAAGGTGCGGAATCCTTCGGCACATTATTGTTTATATTTATGCGTACAGAAATATTATGAATCAGTCCCAGTCCCAGTCCCAGCAGAAGGAACAATGCAATGATGGATGGAAACGAGATAAACAAAATCCATATTATGTATATGGAGGGTAAGAAGATGATGATTGAAAAGTAGAATGGTAGCAATCAATAATCAATGATGATATAAATAGATTTGGATTCTGAATCGTATTAACAAAGGAAACAATAAAGGATGTGTGCAAAGTCATTAACACGTAGCAAAATTCTCATCTCATCGGGAAAAGATGATCAGCTGCTAATGATGATTATAGAGGTAAACAACACTAATAATATCAATTCGAGGGCGAGTAAAGTTCAATTTCATATGAAATTTAATATAAATTTTAACATTTTTATTATTCTCATAGTTATTAGTAATGAACGGAAATTTCATAAAATAATATCTTTGATTCCTACTATTACTTAGAAGTATTCAAAATAATTTATAAAAAATGAAGAGTCAAAGCACAAAAAAAGAAATATTCGTGCAAAAAAAATTATTGTAGATACTAATGGAATAAATGATGTTATAATTAATAAGAAGTAACCATGTCAAACAATTTATAAGAAGATTTTAAAAATAAAGAACTCAAAATTTTATTGCTTGTTTCAGTCTTATACGCCATTGTCACTATTAATATACTTGGAGAAAGTTTGTCAATCGGTCTCAATGTAATTATTATAAATATTATAAATTAAATTATTTTTTTATTATCGTGTAATATTAATATTAATATCAATATTTAGTAATTAGAATTTAGTTAAAATTTTAAATTTTACAAACTCTTAAAGATCATCTATTTATTATCCATTAATTGTTAGAAATTGAAGATGATTAAAATTCTTATTCTTTTTAATAATTTAATTTTCATTTGTATGTTTTTTCATAATTAATTAATTCTTTTTACTTTTTTTGTAGTAATTCTAGAAGAACTTTGACAATAACATCAATCTCCTTAATTAAAATATTATTATCTACTTTTTTTTTCTTTTTCAGTTTATGACCTTATCTACTTCCCCCTCCCCTAATTTGATCTGTTTTTTTTGTGTTTTGAATTTTTGGTCACTATAAATTATACTTTTGAAGGACCATTCACATTTATTTATAAGAATTTTAGTCTTTTGTTTTATGATTTCTTTATGAGAATAACATATATCAGGATGATCCTGATAAATTTCTTGTCAGACACCCAATAATATAGAGATACTTAGGATTTTTTTTAACTTCCAACTAGATTTTTTTATAGAGACACTTAAAGAAAATTTAACTTTCATCCTAAGTTAATTACTCCTAACCACATAAGAGTACTTCTAACAACTAGATTTCTTTGTCTTACTCAAAATGTTCTCCATGATAACTTTCTTGCCTTCTCCACCGTAGGGTTATTAGGTGCTAGTTTAGGTGCTCGTGTTCAAAATAATTAGATTTCTTTGTCTTCCTTAAATTTTTTTTCAGAATTTCCAAACCGAGAAGTAAAGCCGAACGCCACAAATTGATTTGGGACAAAAGCAAAGCCGAACGATATCCAAATCAAAAGGACAAAATTTCAACATAAGGACAAATTGATTTCCCTTTTGCGCTTTTTTCATCATTCCCAACAACTGCCTTGTCTCAAGGCCTTAGCAAATGTAACTCTCTATGAAGCTTTTATGTTTCCTTAGAGTTAAAGAGCACATAATTCCTTTTTATATGACTACACTAGATTCCAAAAATGTTGGGCTGTAGAATCTCAAAGATCAAAACCATGGCTTCTACGTGCTCTGAGCTGTAGCCTTGGAGGCAAGTAACAATTTTGTCATCTTGTTTAGAAGACACCAGTGTTAAATGGGTTTCTGCCTTTTCACTCTACAAACATATCTTTTTCATTTTTACAGTTTCTGTTATGGAGGCTTCTTCAAGGTAATTTAGGCTTCAAAACTGCTAAATTTTCCAGCAAATATTACTTCAATCAATAGAACACATACTTACTGGTTGTATGAATCTATACAATTCTATATAGGCAGGGATTTGCATTACTGACCTATTTAATCTACACAGCTTTTCTCGATTGGGGTCAAGAGTAGCCGTAGCCTTGTACTATGCAACTTTGCTTCCCAAATCAATTTGTTCTTTTGTTAAAATTTTGTCTATTTTGATCTGGATTTCGTTTGGCTTTACTTTTGTCCCAAATCAATTTGCTTTTGGGTTTGTAGATTCGAGAAAATTCTGAGGAAGACAAAGAAATTTAATTGCTTGGAACACTTATTTCATCCACTCCTAAACTAGCACTTAATGACCCTACAGTGGAGGAGTCAGGAAGTTATCATGGGGAACATTTTGAGGAAGACTAAGAAATCTAGTTGTTAGAAGTACTCTTATGTGGTTAGTAGTAATGAACTTAAGATGAAAGTTAAAATTTTTTTAAGTGTTTCTAACTTATTGAATGCTTGACAAGGGTTTATTAAGATCATCCAACCAAGATTGTTTAGGAACCATTTACTATGAGGGGATATGAGGATAACTTTTTTTTGTTTCAATTAATGGGACTATGAGGGTATATGAGAATAAATTTTTTATTTCAACTAATGTGTATTTTGATGTAATGTTATTAATAAATACTAAATTTTAATATAAAATACATAAGCTTAATTTTAAATTTTAATAAAACTATATTATTTCATTAGTTGGATACAATTAGTACATAATAAACGGAATAAAAGATTTCAACTAAAAAGATATTAGATACAGGTAAATTTTGCTATGCATATTTTTATGACAAAAGTATAAATGTGATGAAAGATATAAAAACAAAAGGAGTAAAATTATGATTATTTTTTAATTAAATTGTAACACTAAAAATAAGAATATTATGAATTTGATTTTTTTTTTAAAAAAAATCAATTTGGATTCGTGGTCATGAGTTTCAATCCATCCAATTATTGCCCATCCCACTGTGCTTAGATGTCTGCGCTTCGAATGACCAAATACCCTCGCCACTCTTTGCCTGATGATTAGGCCACTTCTGCATCACCCCTTCTACAGTCAGCGAATTCTGTGGGACACGCGCCTCCTCTTCTCTCACCCGCACGCTTCGTCTCACTCTGTCCAGCTTAGTCCTAAAATGGTTTCTTACACTTCATCTCAGAGCCTTCCGTTTTCTTCGGCCTTGCCTAATCTTAAGCCGGGGTTGTTTCCTCCTCCTGTATTCTCAACACCCATCAATCAAAACTGCCAAAGATTTCCTAGATTGGCTAAACATGGTGGTGAGAAAGTTAGCGCCTTTACTTGTAAAGCTATGGTTCAGCAGACAGCCGTACGAGGAGCTTCGTCTGCCTATGCTAAAGAAATGGAAAGGCTTTCTGCTAAAGAATCCCTGCTTCTCGCCGTGAGTTGTAATATCCTTTTGTTTCTATGCAGTTTCTACCTTTCTTCTTGATTTTCTTTGGTTGCGTAAATTCATGAAAAATTGTTATTGACTCTTATTTTACCCCCCTTTTTCTGGGTTCAGAATCTCTTTGGGTGCTTATCTATCACTTTTATATTTCTGTTTTGTTCCGTGAATTGAATTGCTGTAATTTAAAATAATTTCTATTGAATTGCCTAACTTTCTTGATTTTGGATGAGTATACTGATATGGGATTTTACAATAGTCTCCACATCATCCCAGTTACTGAAGTTGCATTTTTTGTTGTGATTGTCTGCTGTTAGGCCAAATAATTAAGATTTGCATACACCATTGTGGTCTGATATAAATATTCAAGAATACATGTAGTGATGCCTTCAGTTTATAACTGTTATAATGAATTGAACTTCTGTTTTTAGCTCAAAGATGCTGGAGAATTTGAAGCACTAGTCACAGGCAAAACTACTGACATTCAGCGGATTGATGTCAATGAGAGGATAGTTGGTCTTGAGAGACTCAATCCAACTCCTCGACCAACAACGTAAGGTGTCTAGTCTTCTAACTAGGCAGCTTAATCTGTTAGTTGTAGATTCAATTGGGCATGTCGTTGATTTTTTTCCCGTCTACCCAGGTCTCCTTATCTTGAAGGTCGATGGGATTTCAATTGGATTGGAGATGGAAGCCTGGAGTTCTTTGTTGCTAAATTGATATTTGAGTAAGTATTCTTTAATAAAAAGAAATTTTATTGTTATAGCTGCAGTCTGGACCTAAATCTGCTCCAAGTAGATCACTCCCATTTGGGATTCTATTTGCTCGGTTTTTGTGGACAACCAGAGTTCTAGTGCCTTGCAATATTGTTTCTTTAAGAAAGCTCCCATTCACAATGGTTTAACAAAATGTCTTCTTTGCGTAACATTCTTGTTACAAATCCTTCCGTTCTTGTGATTGTAATTTGGGTAAGTGAAATGGAAATCAAGATTTTTTTTTCCCTACTAGTTTTTTTGATCTTTTGTTTTCGCATGCCAACTTCACAGATGGCCTTATTCTGTTGGAACTCCGAAGTTCTGTCACACACTTTAACTATGTAATGAACTGTCTTTGTAAAACTAAGGGATTAAAGTATGATTTTCTAGATTTTGATGTCCATTTATGTCTGTATATGGGGTTGTTCCCATTCAGTTTTTAAAGCTTAACCGCTTCAATGTAGTGTATGCTCTATCCTGAATGATTACTTCATGCATGTCCTTTTTTCACTACAAATAGTTCTTAAAATTGATGAGTGCTAAGTAAAATGATGGATAGCCCTCCTGATTTTTTCATCCAAACTGTGTTAAAACATCTCGATAATACTCCCTTCATCCACCATATAGGGTGTTAATTGGGTGCTACCAGTCAAATTGATCTACGTATGGAAAAATATAATAATCACTTTTTTGGAAGCCTGTAAAATAGAATTGCTGCTAATAACATGTACTTTGCAGGAGATTTCCTACAACAGTAGCTAGTTTATCAAAACTTGATCTGCTGGTCAAGGATGGATATGCAACTATCACTGCAAATTTGAAGTTTGTGAATTCGGTAATATATTCTATTTGATTGCTAAAAGGATGTCTAGCTTTTACTTCATAGGGGGGAAAAGATAAAAAGAAATGTGTTGTGAGCATTCTACACATATGCCTAGGTACTGCGAAACTTGTTGATCATGCACTTAATATTGCCTGCAAATATCTTTTGGAATTTCTTCTTTGTTTTGATTTCAGAAAATGAGTTGTGAACGCATTAACAAGAAGGTGGATGTCTCGATGTCTGTCTTGAATTATTCTTTCATTCTTAGAAAATTAGCAAACCTTCCTTCTGAGATATATTATGCACTTTGACTATATTATTGTACTTGTAATTCTTTTGATAATTTTGCTGAAGTAAATAAACTTGTGTACATTGTAACCTGTCGGTCAGAAGAAATTTTTTTGGTTGGGCTGCCTAACTTGCCTGAGCAAAGGCACTCGGAAACAATGGCAAACTGAGATTTCGTTTTTCTGGTTTTTCGGCCAGCTGAGTGAACGAACCCAAGCAATTATTTATTTGGATGTATTTGAGAACGCATTTAAGTAGGATTTCTCATCTCACACCACTGTATCTGTTGATTAATGGATAACCTGGCGGTAAACTTTCCAAAAATGAAATGATTCTGGTGAAATGCAGATAGAAAGCAAATTCATTATTTCAACTCGGTTATCAGTTGAGGGACCACTTCGAATGAAAGAAGAATATGTTGAAGGAATATTTGAATCTCCAAAGATCAATGAAGAAACCATACCTGAACAACTTAAGGGGGTTTTTGGTCAGGCAGTTAGCACAGTGCAGCAACTCCCATCCCCCATTCGAGATGCTGCAACCAGTGGATTGAGAATCCCTTTTGGTGAGGATTTATAATTTTCATTTTCCAACTTCAGTTTCATCATTTAGTGGAAATTTATTTAGACTTGAATTTCATTGTTGTTGATGTGCCTTTTACACAAAAGTGAGATAGCCTTCTATTACAAGTTTGTGGTTTTAGTGATCTCATCCTTAGATTTGTTGTATGTGCCAAAGCCCCTCTGCTACCTTCCCCTACCCTCTAAAAGTAATAACTATTTAAAAAGCAAAGGAAAAATTGTGTTTCCTTGAAATCTGTGAAATGGATATATCAAAAAGGTGAAAGAGTCTTATATTTGAATGTGGGCTAACATGCAGCTTGAATTTCTCTCTTTCTTTGCATCCTGTTTTCATGGAGATTTATTGTGCAATTTATTTTATGATTTCAGGTGGGAGCTTTCAAAGACTGTTTATGATATCATATCTTGATGATGAATTCCTGGTTAGCGTATATCAGTATCCTTTCTGTGTAGTTTGCATTGTTGAAATCTCTTTCTCCAAGTATCACCATTCATGCATCTGCCATTACTTATGTAAAAACAGTTGTCATCTTAATTTAAGGGCCATCACTGATTTCCTTTATTTTCTTTCATATCATTTTATCCACCTGGAATTAGAATCTGTTGGTTGACTGTGTGCTTCAGTCTGTTAGTATAGAATCATTTGTCATTGTTCTGAGGTATGGTAAAAATTTTCTTCCCATGCAAATGATGAAATTTCCTCCATGGTAGCTTTGCTAAAGTTTCATGCTTCTGTCATCCACTTATGATAGATATAAACCATACATGGAGCTAATAGAACTGGAACTGCAGCAGTCCTAAGACCTGTTATGACATTGTAATTACAATGATACTGTCATTCCGTCCATCATTGAATCTGCTCCATGATAAGCAGTCTCAGTATAACTTTGTACTGGTCTTGGTGCAGATAATAAGAGATACTAATGGTGTTCCAGAGGTCCTTGCAAGATTGGATCCAGCCCCATTAACCATGGAAGATCCGATAACAGAATATGAAAGTTGATGAGCTAGCAGTTGGTCGAAGACGCAACTAGATAATAACTTACCTTACTTTGGAAATGCATCTTGCAATATAGATACTTGAGGGGGGGGTGGAGAATAAGAATTTGCATGGCAAGATTGCTCCCCTCGTAGTTGGAAGTGTGTGGACGGCAGAGAAAAGTTTTGGTTGACAATGTAAAAGAATTCTTACAACTCTGCTGCATTTGTATGGTCTGTTGGCCTGGATGTTTTTTATACCAGTAATATAGTAATAATAATGTAGGGTAAAAATTTTACCCTTATTAGGATGCATTATCTGATGAAGTATTACATTCTGTTGCCATTTTCCCGGACGACGGTGTCCCAGAAAATTTACAAAATTGAAGATTGTCCAAACAGGATGTTTCGATTCCTCAGATAATGAATTCTTCTGTGTATCCTATACAAAATATTAGCAATCCTGGTGGCTAGTTGAACTACGGGGCTAGAACATGAAAAGAGTAAACTTGTATACGTGCGATATTAGAAACCAGTAAAGAGACTACATGTGTGAATATTAGCTAGTATATTTCACCCATGGACTCAGCTACCCCATGGTTATAAATCTATTCTCCAATGTATCTCTGCGTAAGTAGTTTATATGCACCCGTAAGTTAATTTAACTTTTATGCTTTACTATGCCTTTCATTTAAAAATTAAAAGTCTAATCTCATCACTCAAAGATCCATTTGGATTTATATATGCATAAATGTTTGGGGAAAAAAATAATTTTAATTCTCAAAGTTTTGCCATTTATCATTTTTAGTTTTCAAAGTTTTGGACCAGATGAATGTGGTTCCTAATGTTTTAATGTTCAACATATTTAATCTATTTAACTCCAATTATAGTCTCTTTGGGAAGTAAAATATATTTCTTTTACCATATCAATAGTATATGAGACAAATGTTTGCATTTCTATTAGAATCGTACTTTGCGGTTATGATTTTATCATGTATGTCTTTTTCGTTCTGTTCTATCATATATGTCTTCTTCATTTGGTCGAAAATCGATTTTTACGGCATGTAAATGTTTGTGAGTATAAATCTCTAAATAATGGATTGACCTTTTGACTGTCAATCCAACATTAATTGTGCATTATAATATTATAATTCTTTGAAGAAAAAAAAAACCTCTTTAGTTTCCAAAGTTTTACCTGATATAATTTTTAGCCCCAAAGTTTCTAGCCAAATAAATATAGTCTCTAATGTTTTAATTTTCAATACATTTAATCATTTAACAGGTTTAAGCTCCAAGTGACAAGGGTGAACTTTAGATCCTCAGTCAAATATTAAACTTGAATTATAATATTACAATTTTTTTAGAATTAATTACATGTATTCCTTGAGGTCTGGTTAAATAAGAAAACAAACCCTAAAATTTGGTCAAATAAGAGTTTCCCTCTTAACTTGCAAAATAACAAAAATAACATTTAATGAATATTGGGCTTCCTCCTTAATTTTGAGTAACAAAAAAATAACTCTGAAAGTTTACTAAGATAACTGATTATTTTTTTATATTTTCATTCTAAAAATCTAATAAAGTTTAATATTATGTACTATTATAACCAAAAAAAATATATATGTAGTAGTACTAGAATAACTGTCATTATTGCATTTTTATAGAGATATCTTCAGATTAGTAAGGTTTAATTAAGTAAAATTTAGTTCAAAAAATTAAAAACGGGTTACTTATATTTGATTTAAATGATATAATTATATATTTATAAAAGATGGTTTTCTTATTAAAAATATTTTGAAAGTAGATAATTTGCCATATGAAGGACAAATTTAACACTTCAACTAAAACAAATCTGAGAGCAGGAGGTTTGTATTATAAAGAGATTGCTTGTTTTGTTATAAAGAGATTATGTTATAGAAGCAATCTCTTTTATACATTTCGGAATTCGTTTATTTTTTGGGCAAATCACCAAAACAACTAATTAAAGAGATTTTTATTAGAACAAATCTGACAGTGGGAGGTTTACTTTTTATTAATTTCTAGCCACATATAAAGAGATTGCTTGTTAAAATTACAATAAATGATGATGAATCTTGCAAGAAAAACAAAGCACATTTCAAGCATAATGAAAGTCGTTTTGTGCTCTAATAAGTCCAATTTGGCATGCCGAACTGCTTCTCTTGTGGGAGACAAGCAAACATAAAACTAAGGATTTTTCAATATATCAAAAGGAAATGTATAACATAAGTGGTCTTGTTCAAAGGCCTAACTATATTCATCTTATTCAAAGTCATAAAAATCTAAAAGTTGTCTTGTTCAAAATCTTAATTATTATATTCTTTCTCTCATTTACATTTCTACTTTACTAAAAATAAACGTATTTTTATATTTTTTTTAAACCCAGAATAGCTAAATCACAAATGATCATAGTAGTACAAACTATCATTGTATAAAGGATGATTATTTTGACATAGACAACGGGAAAGGGAAATCTAGTTTAATTACATTAATGAGGCCAAAAAACAGTAGGAAACACAGTTACACAATAAACGAACCATATATCTTAAGAGCCAAGAAATTAAAACAAATCAAACCCTTGTCCAAATTCCTAAAGAAATTCTAAGGACAAAAAAATAGAGGAATCAAATTTGAAATGACCACTGAAATTGTGGAAAATAGCCAAATGGAGAGCATATAGAGCTCTCCAAGTTTTATTTCCTTAACGGTTGGTTGGTTTCCAGCTAATTAAGTTGGACCAAAAGGAAAAAAAAAATCCAAATTTAACTGCATACATGCCTCACTATTACATTAAATTCGTATGCAAGAAAGCCCAGAAACATCATAATTTATAAAATCAAAGATTCATCAATAGCAGAATTAAATTAATTGTACTACCTTAAACCTTAAAATAATTAAAGATTCAAACAACATTAATTGTTGTCATCAAGTTAATAAATGACCTACTTCTAAGTCCTAATTAAGACTAACTAATTAAGCAAGCTGGGACTGTCCATAAGCATCCATATGATGATGAGCAGCTTCCATAGGCATAGTGGGAAGCAATGGATACTCCTGATTGAGCTGTTCCATAAAACCCTCCAACTCGGCAAAACCACCCAAGAAACCTCCACCGGAATTCGCATTTCTCCAAATCTCCTCTTCACCCTTAATCCTTTCTCTAAACTCGGCGCTGGTAAGGAACCCGCTTCGTAGTCCCATTTTGGTGGAAAATGGCTTGTGAATCATGGGGTGGTGGTGATGATGATGGGTGAAATTATTGGTGGCAGTACCAAAACTACTTCTTCTCGATGATGACGATGGTGACTGATCAATATTTTTGGAGGGAAGAATACCAGTGCGATTTCTTGGCCTTTTCTTGGAGATCATTGGGCTGTTTTTTTTGTTTTCTGTTGGCTTCCCAGTGAGCCTTTGCACCAATTCTCTGAAATTTGCAGCATCTGTCTTGATGATCTCTGGGGCAAAGATGTGAATGATGCGAATTTTGGGCTTCACCTTGGCTATAATTTGTGAATTCTTGTGCATCCCAAGTGTTGCTGCTGCGGCTGCTGATGATGCTGCTGCAGTAGTAAAACTATTTGTGTTTGCACCTAAACTTTGTTTCTTCACAATGTCCTCCATGATGCACATCAAAAGGGGTCAGATTTTGAGGGTTACTGACCTAATTATATATGTTTGTGAATCAAAATCTTGAATACATATGATGAGAGTGAATAGGGGAGGAATGGAAGAAGAAAGGGGGATGACATTGATGTTTATATAGGAGAGTTGGAGAATCAAAAGAAGGGAACTAATTTGTTTAATGGGAAAAATGTAGGGACAAACAGAATAAATTTGAAAAGGAAAAAAAAAAATCTGTTTGGGGTGGCAAGGATTGAATGGATCTTTAGGTGACATATTGAGAACTTGGATAAAGTCAATAAAGTATAAGATTGGTTCATGTATTGGTCCCCAAGTTTACAGTACATTTTACTGTCATCTTAGTTGAAATGACGGAAATAGGATCTCCGAGTTGATGGGATCATGGCGTGATAATTTAAACATATATGTAAGATAATTGAAGTTTAACACAAGATTAAACATTACTCGTAGTAGTTGCCAACTTGCCTTGTTAGATTATAAAATCATAGGGCCCTGAAATTAAAATAGCTGTCCTTTAATTTCTCTTCTTATTCTCTTAATATTAATCAAGGGAGATGAATATTGACAAGATCCTTAAAGAATCAAAATGCCTCCAAGTGTTATTGCGTTTTTCACTAATCTAAAACTTATTTCAATTATTCACCCTCTTCGCTTAGGGTGTTGAAATTGACATTTCACTTATTGTTACTGTTACTCCGCATTATTGTTTCAGACTAAATGAATCGAAAGGAACATATTAACTCATGGCAAATTGTCAAGAATGATATTGACCCTCTTAGCAAATAATGTAGAACAGACGTGAAGGGTTGGGGGAGGACAGTTTGGTAAGAAGGGAAATGTAGAGCACGTAGTATTGCAAGTGGCACAACATGCATATACGTGATATATTCTCATTACACAAATCCGCGTAGTAGGAACGAGAGGCAAAGGCAAGAATTATTGAGTGCTACTAAAACCACACCAAATGTCATGGCTTCATGGCTTCATGGCTTGCATTATGCATTATGCATTGTGGATGGATTCATGCATGATCCGCCTATGTCATATGGTTTTAGAGGTCTCAAACTACTTTTATCTTTTTCTTGTTCCGGTAATACAAAATTTTAGCTAAGATTCTAGACTTGTATAATCTTCAATATCCTCCACAATAATTAAGTTTATTATTAAGCATTATTGTCTCTACGCAAATCATATGATTGAATGTATTAAATCCCGTTTAACTCGATTCTATTAGAATGACTAATTAAAGCTAAATTTGTAAGTCAAGAAATCAAACTAAATATTTTAAATATAAAAATAAAATCAAACTAATGTCTCAAATTGAGCGATAAATGACGCTATTTGCCCTTACTATGATTAATAAGGCATGGCAAATGCATAATCAAATTGTTTATCATGAATGTCTTTATGTATTTATTTTTTTTTTCATTTTTACGTTTTTGATCTCTTTCTTGTAATGTTATATTGCATGTAACATCAAATTTTAAACACCTAAATTGAGGTAGGGGCAAAGCTACGTCTATTGATCTCTACCAAACTGTATAACCTTAATTATAATACCCATCTCAAATTTTATAACACTCTTTTGCGGTACTCTTATACTCGTTCTTTATAATTTATAAAATTCCCTTCTCTTCTTAGATAGCTCTTATTAAATTATATAAATATTAGTAATCATTCCCTTTTATGTTTTCAATACTTCATTTCTTATTTACTTTCAAAAAAAATACCAGAAAAGGTAAAATATGATAGAAATATATATATTGCTTTTGGATCTAAAATGTGAATTTGCATCAAGAATTTTTTTAATAAATTTTATATCGAATTTACTAACATTTTTATTTGAAGAGAAAAATATTGTTTATTTATCCCTCCCTTACCCTTAGAGTTCTGACTCTACCCCTACCTCCTAATGCAAGTAGGTTTCATCCACCTTATTCGGTAATTATAAAAAAAAAAAAATGTGATCATTTGAAAAGATTTTCAAAAATTAAAAGAATAATTTTTTTAATCAATTACTATAATTACAAACAATACTATTTTTGGACAAAATGAATCACAAAGTTATTATAGAAAACTACAACTCTCTAACCAATTCAAGAATTAATTAATTAAAGACTAATAAAAAAGCAAGAACAGACAGACGAAAAAAGACAAAGAAAAGGAACTTGACTTTGGCAATAAAAAAAAACCTTCAAAAGAAAAATACATAGGAAGGCCCTCTTGGTTAATTAGTCCGCCTGCACGCCTGCCTGCCTGCCTGCCTGCCTGCCTCTCCCCCATTTTTATTTTTAAACGATAATTTCGCCATTTATACCCTCCCCACCCAAAAGGCTTTTTTTTTTAAATTATTATTCTTTAAAAAAAATCATATACAAACAATAAGAACAAAAATACCCCTGCACTATTCACCATACTGTTCACGATTTTTTTGTCTCAAAAAAAGTGAAAGAAAAATTTCTCCAAATTTTCAATACCTAATACTTTAAGATTTGTTAGGGTTTAAAGTCAAGCAATAGTATATGCAATTGTTTGAAGCATTACACTCTACATATCTAATTTGGAATACCTAACATGCGGATTCCAACTAGCATATAAATACAAGCCCACTACGAAAATACATTACCTATTGAACTTATATTAGAACGTACACTTGAATTATATTAAATACCCAACAACAATTGCCTTTGATTAATCAATCATTTTCTATTGGACACTTAAATTTTGGCACTCTATATATATAAAAATTAAGAAAAAAAAATCTGCCGCCTGCAGTATCACGATCACAAAATACTTATGCAGTTAATATCAGAATCCCAACAATCATAATCTCCACAATTTAATAATTACTCCCTCTCTCGCCAAAAAAAAAAAAAAAAAAGTTTCAATTTTTTTTTTTTTGTTTTGAAAAAAGTGTCTATGTTTCTATAAAAATTTTGTATTACTCTTACTAGAAATCGAATTGAAGCTATAGACAAGGAATTTAATTTTCTGAATATATTTGGAATAAAAACAAGATTATACAATGACGATACAAAAAGTAAAGATAATACGTAACCAAATTAAAAAATTATGCATTTAATTATATTTTAAATGTGTTATATATCATACGAAATCAAAAACAAATTTGTTTTGGGACGGAAGAATTGTTTTATTTTTTAATATTTGAAAGTACAATTTAATAATCTTAAAAAATCCATATACTGATTTCCCATGAAGTATATTATTATAGTTTGTATTGTTTTGTATATGTGGTAATTCCAAGTTTTGTTCTAATGTACATTTGATTGGCTTTTGTTGTTGGTGGGACGGAGATGGATTTGAGGTTTGGACATATGAGCATGGCTTGGGTGGTTTCTTGTGCCGATTGCTATTGATTAAGCATCCTTACAAACTCCAGCTATTATAAAATTTTGATGAACTGTCCATATCCTTTTTTTTCTTTTTCTTCACTCAAGCATTGTTGTTCTTAATTTGTAGCTTCTTTTATCCCTAGTACTGCTAAAGTTAGTGACACAAACTTCCTCACTACCAATTGTTGATGCATTTTTGTAGTGATTTGTTTAATTTGGGATTGTCAAATCCCTTCTTTATAATTTATTTATACAACTAAACAAGAGTTTTTGTTTATTTCAATTATTTGTGTCATTACAACTTAAGGAATACAAATTATTGGAAACCCTAAATTAGATTGTAATAAAGGAAATTTATTTGGTTCATTTACTAGCATCATCATTTACAAGTAAGAGTAATACACCATATCTAATTAGGATTTTATGGTTTTAATCCTAATATTTTTAAAACAATAACAGGAAATTAATCATCAACAATTTCAAGTAATGAGAATTGAGATTTAACAAGATCTTTCTCCCATGAAAGCACCACATGTTATGCATAGCAATATGTTATTGATCAGTTTGTTTTGCTAGTTAAAACTTAGAGTGATGGCTAATTTAAGGGCTATGTTCCCTTTTCACAGGCTGCGTCTTTCCTCTTAAAAACTTCTATTCCCTTTCTATGTGGTCCAGTTCAGCTCTTCATCTTTGACATTTTTAATTAATTCATTGACGAAACTGTTTCAAAAACATATTGCTAGCATTTACAAAAACAAAATCAATTAAAATTGCAACCAACTTAACTTTAATAATTCGAATGTGGCACAATGTTATCCCTATCACCTTAGCCATGTTAGGGACCTTCCTCATTTATAATGCTTTCCTCGTTATTTTTCCCTTTGCATACATGAAAAAAATATTTTATACGTTATTGTATCATTAATTTTAGTGTAATAAACGAATTACATATATGCTTTTGTCTTTGCATGTAATCAATTATCCTTTTAAATAATATACGGTCTTAATTGTCACTACGTGTTCATGTATATGGAGATGTGTCTTGCAGCTGTTTTTACATCAATGCACGTCTCTTTTTTCCAGCTTAGATTGGTTAAGACTATACATGAGACGTGCTTCCTTTCAATATCTGGAATAGCAATAATTTATCTTCATGTTCCACGTTTTTTGGTATAAAACTTGCATGTATTGGACTATTCTCCAGCTAGAGCTATTAGTCCTTGATGCAACATGAGAAACTGTATTCATATTGTGAAAATTTTTAGAGATTCCTTTTAGTAAGATGTCAATGTCCACATACCTAAGTATCCACTAATTAATCACAAATTACGGTGATAAATCATTGAAATCCTTTTACTATGAATGTTTTTTAACATCACGACAAAGGGTACGTATTAATGGATTGAAAGTTAATGGATAAAATTGTGATTAAAATTAATGTAATTTAATGGAAAAACTCAAATAGAAAGAGTCTATGTGATTAAATGGAAAGAGACACCAATACCAAAACCTATAGAAATCAAAAGGGAGAGAAGGACAAAACTACTTTTGTTGATTCATAAATGATACATTAACCTACCAGAAAACAATGCAAACATTCACCAAGAAGACAAAATAAAACCGGTCATTGTCTTTCAAAAATGTTTGAAATGGAAAAGCATTAACCTATTTTTTCATTATTATTTGAAGTTGCAATATCATTCTAAAAGAAGCAACGATGTTCATGTAGTTGAGAATATAATAAAAATAGGTGATTATACCTGACATTATTAACCCTTCAATTATTTGCACTACATATGTATTTAGGTGTAAATTAATTTACATTATGTTAGACACATAATTTCTAACTAAAAAATTTGAATATGAATTACATTTCAAAACTTATTATTACATATTTTCGAAACAGTTTATATTTCATAATTTTTATTTTAAAAAGGGAATAAAAATATGTTTAATTATTGTGATTATGAATCAATTTTATAGTTAGTGAAATTCAAACTTTAGAAAGATATTTGTTCACGAAAACTATGTTTAGCCATGGCCGGCTTTGTTACTTTTGTGGGGGTGGGGGGTGGAGGTGGGTAGGAAGGAATAGTATTATTGTCTGCTTACGCACCAACACGCATGCAGGAGTGCCGCGAAGCATATGAACCGTTGGATCTACACTCGCTCAGATCTACACGTGCCCATGTCAGAGTTGCGCATCATCATGGGATTCATGGCCAATGAATCCTCGCAATAATACTCTTTCCAGCCCAGGCCCAACAAAATCTCCCCTTACGTCATCCCATCCGGACCATCAACAACAAGGGATCTCCGGCCAAAAGTGAAACCACACTAGACTCGTGTGCCGGCTGGGCCAGCAGGCCCACATCACTACCCCACGAGCTGCAAGCCTCCTTGCTGCCACGTGGCGGTCGCTGCTTCCACTCAGCTAACCAACAAATGGAAAGGCCGACAGGGTTGCACCCTCAATCCAAAAGAATATCATAAAAAAAATAAAAAGGAGTCACTATGGGTTTGACTTTTTAATTTATTTTTTATTTTATAATAACTATTTTAAAAAACGTAAAATTATGTTTTAAAACGTAATTCATAAACATTATATATACATATTCAAAGTTACAGTAAAATACTTCTATAATTAATACAATGTTAATGTGACATAAATTACTAAATAATAATCATTCTAATTATTCAATATTTTTCTATCACATGGATGTCACTTCAATTACGATAAGAATTCACTAAAATTTTGTCTATAAATATCATTATTTAAAAAAAAAAAAAAGAAAAACAAAAAAAACTCATAAGCGAATTCTTCTCCTTCTCTTTTTTTTTTCTTATTATTTTCTTTAATTGAAATAATAGTTTTGAACCCATTTTCTATTTAAAGTTTCATTTATTAACTCTTTCAGATTTATAAATTTACCATTTTAACTTGTTTTTCTCGTAAGTTGTCGTCCAAAGTGTAGAAAACAAGTTCATTCAGCAAATAGAAAGGTATAGCAAATAGAAAGGTATAGGCAAATGGGGAGATTAGTGCTATTAATAATTTAAGGTGGCAATGTGAAAATGACCCTAAATTAGAGGGGCTTTTCTATATTTTAAACTAAATTTAAACTTCTTTAATCCCATTGTCCTAAAAAAAATGCACTTTGGTTTAGATGCAATTTTTTATTAGTTATTAGATACAACACATGTAATTCACCAACTAAATATATAACTTTATATTTTTATCCTTACTTTTTAATTATGAATATATACAATTATTATTAGTAAGAATATTTTAACAATTTGATTTGAAAGTAAACTTTTCTTTTAGGATAAGAAATTTTTTGAAAATAGACTCTCTTTTTTTTTTTTGGCATAGGGAGAAACAAACATTAGTGTCAATTCTAACTTGCTATGCTTTTTTTTTTTTTTTTTGGGTTGGTTTTGGGGTGGGGGGATTGGAGTTTGATTAGCTTATTATAAAGAGTTGAGAATTTAATCAGCAAACAAAAAAAAGTGTATGGCACATTTTTAAAATTTATTACTTGGTCATAAAATATAACACTATGATCCATCCTAACAAGGGACATTTGTACATGGAATTATATGTGTGTGTGTGTATATATATATTAATTTGCATATGTAGTTGTATTTTGTGTTTGCATAGGAAGAAACAGTCAATGCATTTGTTTCCATTTGAGGAACAATCATCAATACTACAGATAACTTAAACTAGTAGTTAAATAATGTTTGTTTCCAATTAATTTGTAGAAACAGAAGATTCATTGGTATATGAGGATGAGTTCAAACGACAATTTTGAGGAATAAAAAACAGTGAGTATTATGGTATAAGTTCATCTTTTGTGTTTTGATCCAGAAAACATTAGCATATTTCATTCATCGAAAAAACCAAAATATACATCGCTGTAGTTTAGCTGTTATATACATGTTTTTTGGACAACTAAATCAAGTACATAAACATTCAATTTCCATTAATTGCACCAATATGAGGTGTTTCCCATTAGCAGTGTTAGGGTTGCACCATTCTCTACTATTATTGTTCGCAAAAGACAAGAATATGTTCAAGTATATATACAGCCAGAATCCTCTGCTAAATCATCAATGAAGTCTTTTATTATTATTATTATTATTATTATGGTTTCCGTACGTATCTTTGTGTTTCTGGATTTTGTACTCAGATATTATAAGATATTGTACTAAGGAAAAGGACAATCGGACATGTAACTTTCCAAAAAGTGTAAGGATAGTTCACAAGAGGAGAAATAATATTTACTTTTGTAAATATATAATTTTTTCCTTGCATGTTTGGTGACACGTTGTTTATAGACCAAATTTATGTTAAAAGAAAATAAATATCAAGTTGGTAATTGTTTATAGATCAGGAAATCTATTTGAACATGTTAAAATGTGTTACAAACAATAGTACAGAAAAATATTAGAGAGAATTCTATGCACATTTTCATGAATCTATTATTTTCTAATTCTTCTTTTAAATTATCTACAACATCCGTCTCACCTGTATTTTTACACAACATCCATCTTAATCTATTTTGAAAAAAATAAAATAAAATGATCTACCAAAAGAGCTGTGGATAAACCACTGACTTAATTGAATGCGTTAATTCTGGCTAAATTTTGTTTCTAAACTTAGAAGGGCACCTAATATTGAACTTTTCATGTTAGAAAATTGTTATAACACTTCCATAAATATTAAGAGTTGTATAAAACTGGCATACATTTTAGCTCCCCAGATTCTTTCATAGAATTCCAATAATTTCTCTCGCTCCTCAAAAGCCCACAAAAAAGGAGTTGATACTCCCACATCTATAGCATGAGTAGTTAAAACGAGTAAATGATTTGAAATTCGAGTTATTTCATGAAAAAAAAATATGTAATTGTAATTTATATATGTGAATCCCATATCGCTTCCATTCATCATCCATTCTGAGGAAAGATTTTTTAATAACAGGCTAAGAATAGTATCAGTTCATCCAGTCAAGCAAAGTATTAAACTATGGAATGGATGAAAATATATTTTCAACAATTCAAATTCTAATAATTAGCTATATTACGTTGCTTTAATTGGTGTACGGGGATTAGTCTGTTTGTAAAATCTACCTTTAAAGATTGTTTACCTAAACAAGGTAAAACATTAAGTTATAATTAACGAATTTAGAGATGATTAAAATTCATTTACTTATCCTAATATATATAAAAGGGAAAAAAGTGCTTTTGTTATTGTGAAATAAGAAACTTTCGTGTATATATAAATAATTTATTTAAAATTATTAATGCAGGATTTACTTTCGGAATAATATGAGTCGAAACAATAATAATAATATATAAAATATCTTTCACAATTTCTGAAAAAATAATTCAGTAATATTCATAGAATTCAATAATTCAACTTATTCATATTTAAATCATGAATGTTTAGAATCCATATTATTCAATAATTCACATTGCGACAAATAATCGGGTACTAATCTAAAAAGACCAATTCAACTTCTTGGTTGTTTTAACTGGCTTGGGCTTTGGTAGACACTAGCGGCTAAAAGTTCGCCTTACTTTTGGACTCCCTTTAAGGGCCCAAAGCCATATTCTAGGGGCTTACTTCTTGGGCCTCATCAGACAGACCATTTCATTACTCTGAAGGCCCATTCTTCACTGAATAGAAGGCCATTCTTATTTCGTAGCTGCTTTAGTCCGTCGCTGGGTTCCTGCTCAGACACAAAAGATGAACAATAAATCATTCAACAGCAAACTCGAATGATTTCTTAGTTCTTCGTTAGTTTCCCTTTTTATGATTGTGCTGATTCATTCAAAGGAATCCCAATGCAAATTTGATTTTAGTTTGTTTAGTTATTGTGTTCATATATTAGTAACAAGTCTTTTTAATTGATTAGAAAACATGGAATTTGAACCAAAACTTCTCTGCTTTGTAGGGACAAAAACCAGATTCTTAGAATCAGTTGAATTTGAGATTTCGCACAGAAGGCAAAATCAAGTAAGGTTCAAGGAAGTGAGCAGTATTTTTACCAACTATCAATTATTCCATTCAATTAAACCAAGAGTGCAGTACAAAAGAAAAGAAAGACAAGCTAAACTATGAGGAGGAGAACAAAACTTTTCCACCAACAAGAAATAAAAAAGGAATTCCCACCTGCACTTTGTGAGGCATCAAATTTAGTTTAAAGCTTGTTTTTGTACCAGAAGACACCTTTGTTCTGGTCAACTTCCTCTGACTCTACATAAACACACTCCTTTGCTTCTCTCCACATTGCCTTCAAAATTGGCGTCCCATCAAACTGGTAATAATCTCCTAATATGGGCTTGATTGCCTTGGTAGCCTCCATTGCATGATAATGAGGCATGGTTGAAAACAAATGATGAGCTACATGAGTATCTGTAATGTTATGAAACACCTTGTTAAGGATCCCATAGTCTCTGTCAACCGTGGCCATAGCACCCCTCAACCAATCCCATTCGGATGAATCGTAGTGAGGCAGGGAAGGGTGAGTATGCTGCAAGTATGTGATCAAAACAAGAAATCCATTCACAATAACCAGTGGACCTCCATAGACACAGAGAACCCAGGCAAGTCCTTGTGCGGCCACCAGCCGGTACAGCACATAAGAGACAGCAAGAACACCAGCATCAGATATGCAAATTTGGAGGCGCTCACGGTCATTGTAGATAGGGGAATACGGGTCAAAGTGGCAAGCAAATCGATCATAAGGTCGCCCAGAGATGTTGAACGTCAAGTACATAGGCCAGCCTATAGTAAGCTGGATTAGAAGAAAGACAACTCTGCCAGGTGGATTATTAAAAATCTTGGTAGTCCATCGGAGATTAGACTTGACTGTTGGCACAAACACTTCATCGCGCTCAAGGGAACCAGTGTTAGAATGATGGCGGCGATGACTGTATTTCCAAGAGAAATATGGGACAAGAAGGAAAGAATGCAGGGTAAGGCCAACGGTGTCATCAAGCCATTGATAGTCACTGAAGGCATGGTGACCACATTCGTGGGCTATGACCCATACCCCAGTAAGGACACAGCCTTGGCATATCCAGTAAAGTGGCCAGGCTAGGTATGAGAGAGGATGAGGAAGGAGGGGAATATGGGTTGTGGCGACATAGTAGAAAAGAGAGGCAATTGCAAGATCATAAATCACATAGGAGAAAGAGTGAAGAACAGACCGCCGAAAACAATGGGGTGGGATGGCTTTCTTGATATCTCCAAGTGTGAATGGAGGCTTTGTGGTAGGAGCCCTATTGAGAACATCAGATTTTGGCTTATTTCCCTTAATGGGAACATTCATTCTCCCACCAGCACCCATTTTTGCTCTGTGATCTGCAATTTAGAACAACATTCAATGTTCAGTACAATGCATCATCATCGTCATCATTGTTAAGTATAATGTAGGCCAAAACGAATTAAATTTAGATCAGCAAGGTAGTTGACTAAGGAAAAAGGTAGGTAAACATTGCTTTCCGTAGAGATTTCGGGCATCAACTACAACATCACCTATATAACAACTCGACGTCATCATTCGTTGTCGGAAATGGAGCGGAGCATAACAAACATAAGAGGATAACAACGCAAGAAAGCCATGACTAAGGAGGAAATTGTACAATTTTAGCGATATCCCGAAGTTAAATTTCTGAGAGGAATAGAATTCTTGTTGCCTTGCAACACGTTAACGTAAATTCTTGGGTGCCCTTAAAAACAGTTCAATCTAATCACTTGCTTACATGTTTTTGGCCCTGTTGTCCTTTTCCAACACAAAAAACATAGAGATAAAGCATATATTATTGTAGTACCAAATTCATGGCCATACATATGGCAACATTTCAGGTCCTCCCTCTAGGAAATTGGCTGCTGAACTTTCCATCCTTAGCACCCTTATCATTATTTCCTTTTTAGTGCGTGCAGGATCCTAGGGAAACCACAAGAATATCTACACTAAATTATTCTAAAATGTTTTGTAAGGGAAAATAGGATATTTAAAATACCAAAATCAATAAAAGATAATCGACCCCAAAACTGACCAAACTCTCTTTGGGGTTGCGGGGTGTTCATCCATAAACACAAACTTTATGACTATGGATATTATTCATCATTTTTAGCTGCTGCATTTATTTTGCTTCCCACCCTTGTTGATCATACGTATTTAACGAATTTCAGAATTGGGCACCATACAGAGTACCTTCTTTATCCTAGGAAAATAGTCTAATTTTATTTTTTATTTTTTTTAAAAAAAATCAGTTTTAATACTTTTTTTCATATTACAATTATTAATAATGATAATATATAATTTAAAATTAAAAAATAATAATTATATATTTATTATACATTAAGTGAACAGTGTTTTGTAACTAAGAGAAAATTGTATCTAATAAAATTTAACTCTTTTTTTTAAGATTGAGAGTGGATTTTTTAGATGCACATAAGTTTTAGGTGACATGGCAACACCTCTGCAAGATTTAATCCCATAGATCAACAATACTATTCCATTTTAAAAATATATATATATAGTCCACTTTAAAACGATTTTTTAACTTAAAAAAAAAAGAATCTATTTTTAGATCAAATTCTTACATTATTCTTAATAATAATGGTATATAATGCACACTTAAAAAATAAATATAGAAAAAATATATTTATAATATATTAAATGTGTTGTATTTTATAATTTCAAAAATTAATATTTCATCAAAAATGAACTAACTTTCCTACTGGGGGGGCCAAAATACCCCATTACCAAGTTGTTTGTAAACATCATTATCACTCGTTAAAAAGGAAACACAAAGAATAAAACGAGGAAATGTACCCCAGGCATATTCGATTTCGGGTCGTCCTGATGATGATACTTGTAATTTTTAAGTACGAAATCGAGGCCAGCCCACGCGGACTTTTGGATTCCCACCCATGAGAAACATCCAATTTTTTAACAACTTTAATTACGTAAGACTTGAAAAGATTAATAAAAAATACTCAATAAAGAGAATAAAGTGCACGAGGTAGGTCTTTGTAATTAAGGATCATTCTTATCATTTGACTCCCACCGAAATCAAGGGTCATTTTGAAAGAGACATTTAGGTCAATTTACACGGTACTTCACTTTCTAAATAATGCAAGACTCGCCTAATAAAGGAAAATCCTAATTTCAATATCTCCTTCATTTTAAGGAATGATTTCAACTCTAATTTTTTTTTTTTCAAAAAAATTCACTTTAAAATTTTTATAATAAATATATATATATATATAACATATATCTGAAAAAAAGTTATATCCATAAAAATAAAAAAGACATATGAGTTTGACCAACCAATTTGCCGTCGTAACGTAACCCAATTGTTAAATATGGCTGCTTTGCTAATCACAACGATTAAAACCGAGTACAATTTAGGCCGTCTATGACAAATTCACGTTCAAACGTTGAAATGTCTTTGCTCAATTCTGGCCTATATCCCAAACCAAGTCTCTATTAATACCTTCGAACGAAACCAGGTCATTCAAAGATATTATTCTATCCGTCTTTTTTTCAAAACAAAATTATTTTAATTTAGTACAACGTTTTTAGTTACAAAATATGATACAACTAATTTATTATAAAAATATACAATTTTATATTTTTATCCTAATTTTTTTTATAGTGCCTTATACATAATCTTTATTAATAAAGATAATATTATAAAAAAAATTTGTTTGAAAATAACTCTTTTTTTAAGAATAATAAAATTTTCTAAATAGGGATAGATTATATGATTGACAGTAAAAATAGTATAATTTTATGTATAGAAACTATTTTACATATAGGAATTTAGCCATGCTGTTAATAATGAAAAATAATTTCTTACATCCCTTATATCATTATTTTTAATACAATAAATTAATCTTATAATTATTTTTTTTTCTCCTTATATGTAAATAAACTGTTCCCTTATTTCTCTCTCACTCTGCACTATTTTACAAAATAGTGCAAAAGGTAATAACAGAAATAGTGACAAATTATAGTGACATAATTATCTATTCATCTCTATTACAAAGTACAAAATAATAAGGGATAACTTTGTCTTTTTATGATTATCACACTATACAAAACTACTATGATTTATCACTATCTCCATCATTACTCATATAACAAATATATAAAGACCATAAAAAGACAAAATTATCCCTTATTATTTAGTATTTTGTAATAAAAATAAATAAATAATTTTATCTTTTCATAATTATCACGTATTTTGTAATAAAGATAAATAAATAATTTTATCTTTTCATAATTATCACGCAACTGTACAAAATCATGATAATTTGTCACTATCCCTATCATTAATCTAAAATATTTTCTTTCTCCCCAGTCAGAATGGCATTTAATGCAAATTGGCGGAGTCATTGAACATCACACTCACAATAACATCAGAAGATTCGTTTTTCAAGCTACTAGGAAATGCAATTATCAAGTGGAACAACAAAAGAGGCCCCACTCCCTAAATATCCTATGATTAACTAAAAAAATTAGTTTTAAAAAAAAATTGAAAAAAGGCAAACAGTATTAGTACTAATCTACTAAAATTAACAAATGGAAATATTAGTGTAAAAGTGTTCAGATAGGTTAATGAACATGTTACCTAATTGACCCACACCCCATGTAACCACGTTCCTATAGGCCCTCGAAATATCTCACTGAAAACACTGCTTGGCAATTGACGGTGCTCTGTAGTGCTAATTATGATTAGGTTTTAAAAAATACCCTAAAAAAATTAAGTTCAACGGGTTGTACAGAAAGAAAATTAATTCTTTTATTCAGTCAGAGATCTGGAGGAGAATCAGATTTGGTTGTTGGAAAACACTGTAACTTGGATCAAATTAAACAGAATAAAATCACCAACCAAGGGCTACAAAAATATTCACCCGAAAAAAAAAAAATCAATATGCAGAAAGAACAGCAATTGATTTCAGACAAAAAATGGTTGGATGAATATTTCCCCCATCCCTTTTACATTTTCATTCATGTAATATACATCTTTAAAGGGGGAAAAAAACACTGTGGAAATCATAGAAAACGTAAGAAATGACTGGAACAGAAAGTAATGAGTATAACAGGTTGAGGATGCAGCTGCATTGCCAATCTAATCAAGAAACTAACCTAAAACACATTACACCTTTCATCATTTCTTCTTTTTCTTTTTTTTTTTTTGCTCAAACTAAGGGGAAAAAAAAGAGTCCCAACAAAAATCAGAGCTCAATTAACAATTTAACATCACCCCAGATCCAAAACAAAATGCAACATACATTAACACCCAACCAATATATACTAGCTACTAACAATTGAGATTGAAAGAGTGGTAGGCTTCTTAATTTGCGTGTATAAACGGAACCAATTCATGCTATCCAAAATGCTCAAAACACAAAACCATCAGCATACACAATCAACAAATTAACCCAGAAACTCATAGATCTGCCTCAACAAATGGGATTCGAAAGGAATAATCTTCATTTCAACTTCAGGGAAAGCAAGAAACAGAGAAGAGCCAGCCCCATAAGCAAAAACGGAAACAGAATGCATATGTACCTGAACAAAGAGATCCCTTTCTCTCTTTGGGCTGCACTTGCCTTTCTCTTTCTACTAAGTCGTCTTAGTCTTTTCCTCTCCTCTGCTTTTCCTTTTTGGTCTGTTTTGGGTGGTGAATTCTCTGTGTGTGTGTGTGTGTCCGCTGAGCCGGCCCTGTTGGTGTTGGTGGTGGTGGTGTATATATGGGCCGAGATGGTCACACAGGGCAAAACAGAACAACAATGGTCGCCTTTTATGCTTTACGCTTCCCTCCTCTTGCGAAATGAATGAATGCCTTCCATCTTGCTGGGGCCTACCTCCACCACTGTAATTTGGAATTGGCCCACGCGTCTGCTTGCCGTTTTGGACATTGTCAGATTCCTAATTTTTGTGCCTCCAAATATTATTTTATGCCAAATTTTATTTTCATACAATAAAGTTATTTTTTCTTTTTATATAAATATAACTGTCTTTTGAAATTATAAATTATCTTTTAATTATTTATAATTAAGATAATGAATAAATAAAATATTTTATTTATATTAAATGATTTAAATCAGTCACTTTCCTTTTTCGGTATGCCCCATGCACTTGCGTGTTGTCTAGTTGTGCTCTTGGGCTCATATCATGTGTGCAGATTCCCACTTGACTATTAATGTATCACATTTTATTTTTTATATAATTTTTATTTTGTAAATACAAAAAATATATAATTAAATGTAACTCATACATATTTTAAACTGTTTTTTATTATTAATTATTGATCGGGAATTCAACTCTTCTTTACTCTTTTTTGCTTTTTAATATTAATTTATTAATTATTGATAAAGAATTCAATTCTTCTTTACTTATTTTTTTCTTTCTAATATTAATGAATTAATTTCTATATTCACACGAGATATTAGTGTGTATACATTTAGATTGTATTTTAAAATATATTTTTACACTTTTTAATATAAATATTTTTTTAAACAAATAAATTCTTTTTTAAAACAAAAAAAAAAGAAATCTTTTTTCAGTTGGATTAAGTGTGTCTCATTGTTAAAAAATATTATATTGTTTTAGTTAAAATTTTAATAAAATAAGGTAATTTTTTATAAAAAAAAATTAACGTAATGGAGATTCGGTAATAAAACATAGTATTAGAGAATCTGGCAAGATAATTTAAAAATCTCATGTTTATCTAAAACTTCAACGTGAGCATAGACAAGCATCGTCTCTGGCATAGAAGCACTATGTCTCACTTGTAGGGATCGGCTCAAGCATAGTAGCACTATGCATCAATGATTTTTGTTCAAATGAGGGACTAAAATAAAAAACTTATTCAAATATTTGAACTATTCTTGTTAATTTGACTAATTTTCTTCTCTAGAATAGTCAAAATATACATGGCGACTGTCTGATCCACGTGGTCTCATTGAATTTAGAAAATTAATCCCTACAATTAACAAACAAAAAGCATGCTCGATGTAGAAATTAAGCTAAAAAACTAAGGGCTTGTATAAATAACATTTCAAAAAATATTTTTGTATTTTTTTAAAATAGTAGTTGTAAGACAATAAATATATTAAAAATCAAAAAAGTGTATTGAAAAGTATAAAAATATATTTTAAAATACTAACCATACAAACCCTAATACTCTCTTTGTCTAAAACAAAAAGAATTAATTTTTAATTTAGTATAATTTTTTTAAAAAATTTTAATATACGACATACTTCATGCAGAACTAAATATAATTTTTTTTATTCTTACTTTTTAATTTGGGTTATATATTAATATTATTAATGAGGGTAATATAAAATTTTCACACAAAAATTGATTTTTCTTGAAAAAAAAATAAATTCGACTCTTTTTCTTGGGACAAATAGAGTTTTATGTAGCATTGTTTAATGGTTAATAATTTCGACATTTCACTTTTTATTATTTTATTTGTCCAAAATAAAGTTTACTTTCAAAATCTTTTTTTTTATCTCGAAAAAAGAGTTTATTTTATAAATAAAATTTTTCAAATACTATTACTAGTAATAATTATGTATGACAATTAACGATAAAAATATATAGTATCTAATAATTAAAAAAAAAGTTATATTCAACTAAAAGTGATCTCTCTTTTTTTTATTGAGGAAAAGAGTATTATTGTTCTTTATTCATCACAAAAAGTATAATGAATAATACATTTTTCTAATGATGGATAAAAACTGTTAATAATAAAAAAATAAATGTCCATATTATTACTCTTATTAAATTTTTACTCGACTATGGGCGCTCTAAAATCTGAATTGGTCAGTAACTCTTCTGAATTACGCAAAACCATGCTACTTTTCTAATATGCTACCCATCAGCATTAATAGTAATTCGCACATTTAACACGTTGTGAAAGTTTAGTTCTTGCGTGTTTAATTGAACTAGGTCTCATTTTAACTTGTACATGTCGTTCACTCACAAAGGTAAAATATTAGTATTTACCAAGGTTGGAATCCTTTTCCAATCCCCTTATTGAAAAAGTCTAATTTTGAATAAATTTTAATAACAATATATATAACCTGCCCCTTATTGAAAAAGTCTAATTTTGAATAAAATTTTAATGACAATATATATGACCTGCCCCTTATTGAAAAAGTCTAATTTTGAATAAAATTTTATTGACAAGATATATGACCTACCCCTTATTGAAAAAATCTAATTTTGAATAAAAACTTAAATTATCAATAATAATATATATGACCTGTCATTCAAAAATGAGAATAAGTAGAAAATTGTCCATTTAATGATTATAATAAGTGTATTAATAACTAATAAAAAACTATAATATCGTGAGACAATTTTATTTATATTATTGTGGATGTTAGAACTGTTCATTTATACTCACAGAACTAATCAGACCTAATTCAAAATTTCCAAATTTTTGAATGTGATAGATCAAATAATTTATAATACAATTAACATTTTTAGTTCGATTTGAATCAGTTAAAATATTCAATTTGTATATTGTTTTATAAATATTTAAAACTAAATCCAACCAATCCGATTTGAATTATACAAATCAATTTTAAACTCATGAAACAAGATCGGTCATGTCAGCTAAAGAAAACCTTTTCCTAATATGAGCATACGGAACTTTTAGAAGTAAGTATTTTTAAAAAGAAAAGTTAAAAAAGAAGGGAGCATCGATGATGACTATCTTTTAAGTTTATGACTTACTACAAGTAACAAAATTTGGAACTTCCTTTATCTTTTTCAGCTAATTAAAGCGAATGAGCACAAATATTATGTGACATTTACGTCTTAATAATTAAATTACCAAAAGCAGCCTAAGGTGGAGGGATGATGGCGGCATAGAATAGAAGAAGAATAAGCACCATCCTTGCACGAGCCATCGATCCATCATCGGGCACTTAGGATTCTTTGTCCATTTTTTTTATATTTTATTTCATTCAATTTATTATATAATGTCGTTTTACTTAAAAATAGCACAAGTTATTAACTTTAATATTTTTTTCATAAATCAAATCAAATAAAATCTTGTAAAGTGAAGTGTCATTACCAACTCTAAAAAAAAATTATTTTGTTATTCGCTATTTTCCTACAAGTTGGTCAACTCTAAAAGATATTTTTTTACAAATCAAAATCGATACCAACCCAAAAAAAATTATAGAAATAAGGGTGTGGTTCATCTACAATAACCTTAGTTTTTGAAATATGATAAAAGGCAAAAAAACTAATTTTTGTAAAGAGGAAGAACTGTAATTTTATCTATTCATCATAAGAAAATAATTAGTTTTTGAGTTGGTGGTGGCTTGTGAAATAAAGAAAAAAAAAATTTGGTTGATGATGAATTTGTTTCGTAGAAAAAAAAAGTTTTCGGGGTTGGTTTGGCTTATGAATGAAATAGCTACTAGCAAAATGACCGCGACTGTAGTTTGTAAGATTTTATTTTAAGAATTGGTTTGGCTTAGCTTGTAAAAAGAAGTGAATGGTAATTTTCTTAAGTGTGACCACGTCCTATGTGCAATATACTAAAACAAAGGAAAACTGTTGATCTGAAGTGATATGAAGTGATCACTTCATAATAGGACTTCATAATAGGACAAAAGAAAATTGGACGGACAATATGAAGTGATCTTGCTTTGTCGTCATGTAATAAAAATATCTTTGGCGGAGTGAAAGGAGGGGGGGAATGGTGGGAGTTTTTTTTTTTAACAAAACGATAGTATATTAACAAAGTAGCACAATGGCCAATATGTAAAGTCACAAAGGGGATAGATGAGTTTTGTGGTGTTGCTACTGAGTACAACGCTATAACCCACGAAGGCAAATGGACTTCTAGGGTCCAATAAAGCTCCCAAATGGACAAAAAGGGCCACAATGGGCAAAATCGCAAAGCGGGACTTAAAAGTCGCTTAGCGGGCAAAACCCGCATATCGGCACTAAAATTACAACAAATTATGAAACTAAGGTGTTGTCTTCAATGGAAACCACAAAGCTGCAGAAGATGAAAGAGACTGAATACTAGCGTCCCTTATTTTTGTCCTATGCCGTTTGTATAGCCTCCGGAAAATTATAGTCGTTGAATAACGTGAAATCAAAACTACTACCGCAGTAAGACGTTGAATAGCTGGCTCCACACAATTGTCGTTTGTTAAGAAAAAGACACATCATTAAAGTCATAACAGACATTTAAAAAAAAAAACTGACCATTATACTGTAGTTACAGGAGCTACAGTGCAACAACCGCACCTTTATCGCACTTTAAATCGCACCCATAGTTGTTAAAATCGCGATCCGGATCGTAGAATCGCACGATTCTACGATCCCACCTAACAAAATCGATCATGGATCACATAAAATCGTTCAGCAAGTAAAATCGTTAGTAGAATCGGTCAGAATCGTATAGAATCGTACAGAATCGTTAGTAGAATCGTTGGTAGAATCGTTTTTCTATTTTATTTTTTTTCCTGTTTTTTTTTCTGAACTGACCGTTTTTCTGTTTTTTTAGTTAGTGTAGTTAGTGCTATTATTATTTTGGGTAGAATGTGGTTGAATGGTTAAATGATTGAATGATATATGTCGTTGTTAAACATGATTTGGACAAAATTCAAAACGCATATACATTGTAAAAAAATTAGTGTATGTGATAAAATATGAATAATTAGAATTATTTTGGTCTTTTTTTGTAGAATCTTACGATTCTACGATCCAATTCTATCGATCTAATTCTGTTACCCCAAATCGATTCTATGTAAAATTCTGATTGTACGAACTATGATCGCACCTACTAAGGAAAATTGGAGCGGCCCGGCGGACATCCGCCTTTCTGTTTCGTTGTGGGAGCGGGGGGAGTTGTTGGGGAAGAAACGGAATGCTGGCGAGGATCACGTGCATTCAGAATTTTTAAATGCTGAAAGTGTAAAATTTAGGGACAGGATTACAGGAATCGCGACAACGCGTTACGTGACGTGACCCTAAGTTCCGTGAAAATTGGGAACTTCTTAGCACCTCCGCATGTACTTCGGATCTCGCTTTCATTTATTAGGCTTCGTTTGGACAATGATAAATTTGAGAAAATTTGTGTTATAATATATATAAATTTTAATTGGTATTTTTTAATAAAAAAAAATTGAATGAAAAAATTTTAATTTTAAATTTTGAAATAAATTATATTTGAATATTTTATTTTTATTTTTAAAAAATTAATTTTTTATAAATAAGAAACCTGTCGAAGCTATTTTCTTTCATAGGTTTCCATTTTCTTTTTGGGTGTGGATCTTTGATTTGGTTTGATATAATACCTTTTTTAAAATTTTTATTAAATATAATATATTTAATATACTATTAAATATATATTTTTTGAATTTGAATTGTGCATTATCATTAATAATAAGAATAATATAAAAATTTTACACCAAAAAAAACTTTTTTTAGGATTTTTTTAAAACTAAATCATTTTTTTTGGGATGAATGGGGTATTTTTTTTGGTAGGTACCCTCTTGCCATCTTAAAAAAAATCATTTTAAAAACTTTTTTATTTTAAAAAAATTTCATTTTTAAAATAAATTATTACATTATACTTAATAATAATGATTGTATATGATCCACACTTTAAAAAGTAAGAATAAAAATGTAAAACCTGACCTTATAACTAAAAAAAATAAATAAATCTCAAAATGGACTATTTTTTGAGATGAAGGGAATATTTCATTTTATATTTTTCTATTTTTGAGTTAATTTTTTATAATTTTATTTTAAAAATATAAAAATACAAAATAAATTGAAATTTATACCATCTTAACCTAATTAATCCAAGCTTTACAATCAATTTAAAAAATTCAAATCCATTCTGTTGTAATTAGTTTGCTGACTCATATTGTCTTCTTATCCAACCCCATTAGCCTAGTTGATTAGAGCTAAGATCTCTTCTATTCTAATTAATGTGTGCTAATTATATCCTATTAATAAAATTACATAATTTCATTGAAACTATGAATTATACTTTTATATTAGATTTAAATATTTGTTAACGAAACTACGTCATTTCATTACAGGGTAAATGACTCCAATAGTCCCTCATGTTAAGGCTAAGTCGCGATTTGGTCCTTAGGGTTGAAAAAGTTGCAATTGAGTCCCCCAAGTTTATAATTGGCACAATTTCATCCTAATTTAGTGACGTGGCGATTCTAACAAAGGCAATTTCTTCCTATTTTATTTTTTTATTTATTTTTTATTTTATTTGTTGTTTTGTGTCTCCTTTGCATCTGTCTCGTATTTTTTTTTTAAAATGAAATTTTTAGGACGAAATTTTGCAAGCTATTAGAATAATATCTAGAATTATAAATTTGAAACTGCCTTTCTATTTTCCAATTGCCAAATCTGAATTTATCTAATTTCATTTCTTTTTTGGGTTAATTACCAATACCCCTCTGTGGTTTATGTTTATTATCAATCACACCTTATAATTTGTCAAAACTACCAATACCCCTTGAAAAAAACTTCCATTATATTTAATGGATTTAATGAGCAAAACGACAAAAAAAACCAAGAAAAATGCAAATGCAAAGGAAGCACAAGTCAACAAATAAAATACAAAAAAATGAAAAAATAAAATAATTCAGTCCTAATATCTTACAAAATATAGTCCTAATATCTTGTAAAATTTTGTCCTAAAAAAAAATACAAGGCAGATACAAAGGCGACACAAAATAATAAATAAAATACCAAAAATATATATAATTTAGTCCTAATATCTTACAAACTTTCATCTTAAAAAAAAAAAATACAAGGTAGATGCAAAGGTGACACAAAGCAGTAAATAAAATAAAAAATAAAATAATTTAGTCCTAATATGTTAGGGGCAGCAATTCGCGACACGACATGCGAACACGACATGAATTTAACATGTAATTGATAGGTATAGGTCCACCCCTTAACAGGTTTGAGTCGAAATCAGGTCAGACACGAATAATACGAAAAAGAAATGGGTCATGTTCAGGTTGACCTGTTCAACCCGTGGGACGACCTGTTAATCCGTTTATTATATATATAATAATATTGTTTATTCACCATTTATAAAGAAGTTCATTGTAACTTAGTGGTAAGCACTTTTGTTTCTCTACCTAAGGTCTTGTATTCGAACTTCCTCATCATTTTCATTTTTCTCTTGCCAAATTACCAAACACAATTATAAATAGAGATTGTTAAAATGAAGAGTTTCTCTTGCTAAATTGCCACACACAATTATAAATAGAGGACCTAAGATCTTGTGTTCGAACCTCCTCACCATTTTCGTTTTTCTCTTGCCAAATTGCCAAACACAATTATAAATAGAGATTGTTAAATTGCCAAATACAATTATAAATAGGGGAGAGTAGGTTGTTAAAATGAAGAGTTTCTCCTGCCAAATTGCCAAACGCAATCATAAATAGGGGAGAGTAGATTATTAAAATAAAGAGATTGCTTAATTTTTTGCGGCCTTCTTGAACATTGTTTTTTCGTTTTAGACGTTGCATTGTTCATTTATTATTAGTTTTAAAATATTTATTTATTATTAATTTAAAATTAATTTTTTTATTTTTTTATGTTAAATAGGTCTTTTCGTGCCGTGTCGTGTCGTGTTACCCGAAAAAATAAACAAGTCATGTTCGGGTTACGTTTTTTATATGAACAGGTTCGCGGGTTGTGTTCGGTCCTTGTAAAATCTGTAATATTCGTGTTAAAACACGACCCACAAACCCGAAATACAACCTGATTGCCACCCCTATAATATGTTGCAAATTTTTGTTCTAAAAATTTCATCCTAAAAAAATATGCAAGGCAGATGCAAATGAGACACAAAACAGCAAATATAATACAAAAAAAATGAAAAAATAAATAGGGCGAAATTACCCATGCCGGAATCGTTACGTCACTAAATTAGGATGAAATTGCGCCAATTATAGATTTGAGGGACTCAATTGTAACTTTTTCAACCTTAAAGACTAAATCGTGACTTAGCTTTAACTTGAGAGACTATTGGAGTCATTTACCCTTTCATTACATATTAGTTGGAACAAAATATTTATCCTCATAAAATCATGCATCTCTCTCTTGATTCTTTTCCGATTAAGATATATAGATCATATTTATAAATTAACGAAAATGTTTAAAAGCTCTATTTGTCTCTACCATTTTATAAGTTTTCAATTTTTGTGTATGGTATCACCATCTCCTTGACGACATCTACTAATTCAAAAGTTAATATGTCATGCTTGCAGGAGTTTATTTAGTATGAACATCTTGCGTGGCATAATTGTCGAGTTAAAGTTGGAATTTGGCATATTGAACAAAAAAATATATAGACAAGTCAATCTCTTATGAATTTAAAAGTAGTCCTTTAAAATTTTAATGAATAAGAATTAAAGTATTAATCGTTAGAAGGAAAGTAGACTACTTAATAATTTTACACGATCATAGGTATAAGTCCCTCTTATGTCTTATCCAAAAAAAAAAGGGTCAATTTTGAATTGGGTATATATATAATTTTTTTAGTTATTAAATACAATATCTTTTAATGCTATCACTATTAAATTCTTAATTTTTTTATTTTCATTCCCATTTTTTAAGCGTGAGCCACACATACTTATTAATAGTGAGAATATATATATATACCAAAAAAAAAAAGGTCAATAAACTCAAAAGAAACTGGTTAATAGTGAGAATAAAATTGGGAATTCTTTTCAAAAGAAACTGTTTTTTTTTTTAAAGAAAACAAAACAAATTTTTGACAACTATTTCTTTTTCTTTTGATGAAAGGAATATATAGCATCATCTTTCACAATGCACCACTGCATACACTCGAGTAGTTTGGTCTTTTAAAATTTTGTTCTTTGAGAACAAGAAATGTGTTTGTTGCTAATCGTAGAACTACAGAGAACGTAACAATGCACCAAATTAACGTGTGGAATTGAAACTCAAGTTCCTAGATTAATCTTTGGAATAAAGAAAAAAAGTATTGGTGCATTATGTATAGATATACACTTTTCAGTAGTGGTAGTGCATTATGCATAGATACACACTTAAAAAAGTAGAGGTGCAAAACCCCATGAGATGCTAAAGTTGTTGATATTGGAATTTGCCTATGCAACGTCTCTCAAACCAAAAAAAGGTTTCTTATTTTTCTTCTTTTTTTTGATAATGAGGTAAAGCTGTATTCTACTAAACTTTAACTACTACATTAGTGTTAATGCCAAGTAAAAAATTAAGATTTAGAGCAACCCTTATATTGAGAAAAACTACTACATGTATTCATTATATTTTTATTTTTAAATACAACAAATCAATCATATATTTGTTTTTGCTCTCCTATTATCTAAATAAATGGTCTTCTCTAAATTATAAGTAGTTTTTCCTAATTATTTTTAGTTGCATAATCTTATATGATTCAATAATATTTTCTCTTATACTAAATATCCAATTTATTTTTTAGCAAATTAATTTCCAAAATTTACTCCCTTTATTTTCATCCTCTCTATCGCTAATAATTTATCTTCCTATCGGTAACATAAACCCTTTTCAATTCCAATCTCCTTCTTCCACATTCCATTACAGATCTCTTCAACTCTCCTCATCCATGAAATAATTTACTTCTTTAAACCCAGGGATGCACACGATAAAAATCACTTAAATACGCTAGGTCATATCAAATGAGTATGGTCACTCCTTCCATCCGTGAATTAATAAACCATGTATCTAGCAATATTATACCAGCCATGCCCCAAAATAAATGCCTATATACGTCAACAAGATTGGATCTTAATTCTGATTCAGTGTGTTTTGATTCAAGTGATTCATGTTTGGTATTCCCTTACATAAGCTATTGATGAAGGTGTCTGATACAGCTTGTGAGTTTTAGTCATCTTAAGTATGGAATATAATTTCATATTCCTTAAATTAAACTTTAGTCATCTTAAAACACATTGCAATACATCCCAAAATGCTAAGCGTTGTTTTTTCTTTCGGTGGCAATATTTATTCTATTTTTATATATTTTACAGGGAAGGAAAACTCAATTGAACTGTATTAAACTAATTGTTGGTTTGCACTTGCTGAAATTTCATACTATCTCCATCTCAAAAAAATAGTTCAATTTCAAAAAATTTCTTTATTCAAAAACAAAATTCACTAATGGTGTAAAATTTTTATATTATTCTTATTAATAATAATAATTTATAACCCGAATTGAAAAGTAAGGATAAAAATGTAAAAGTATACATTTAGTAGTATATTAAATTTGTTGTATTTTGTAATTTAATATATGTATATATATATAATTAAAAATAAACTCTTTTTTTGGGATAAAAGGAGTATTTGTTGTTGATTTGATTAGAGGCAAGAGGACTAAAAAAAGGGAGAGAGAAAGAAACTAAGAGAAAGTAACAAAGAAGGTTAGGAGGAGAAAGATTATTTTGTGTTGGTAAAGGTAAATTTGACATTTAAATAAAATGTTGTTTTGAATCCTAATACATGCTCCAGCTATATCAATTCCTTTATAAATATTAAAATATAGGATTATCATCGTTTAAACCCAGAGAAAAAGAAAACAAAATATGCAAGAGTCTTGTAGTTGTAGTATAAGAAGAAAAATTGAGTACAATCATGTTTAATATTGTTCCTAAGGAAAAAAAATTTTCCTCTCCTCTATAGGTTATTCAATATTTCATAAGCATATGGGCCTGGTTCATGGTTAAGAACAGGGAATGAAAGCTATGTCCTATGTGGGCTGGTTCATGTTTACGTAATGTTTTTTTCAAAACCAAAAAAAAAAAAAAAAGTTATACTCAAAACCAAAATGCAGTTACTGTTGTGGCTTTTGGTTTTTAAGCCGTATGATAAATGAATTTTATTTTTTTCTACTTGCCACATCAATTATTATGAAAAGTCATTAAAAGTATTATTATTCGACTTCTAGAGTAATGATATTTATACTAACTTTTTATAGTGACTGATGTAGTAAATATAAAAAGACAAATTCATTTCTTATTATTTTGTATTTTTTAAGAAATGTGATTAGTACATTTTGTTTTTCATATTTGTCATATCAGTCATTCAAATTAAAATAAATGTAGTTAATTATTAAAAAAAAAAATTAGATATATGCGCCGATGAAATCAACCCATCTCATAAGTAATAACATCACACTAAACTACGAACGCAAAGTAATTGAGCTTGGGATTTTCTTCCACAGATCACTTAGCTCGAACACAACATTTCAGACAGATAGCTTCGTTTGGATTGTGTTTTATTTGAGAAAAGTTGTATTAGAATGTGTGAAAATTTTTATAGATTTTTTTTTATAAAATTAAAATATTTTGGAGGAAAAAATAGAAGGAAATTTTTTAAAAAATTATGTGAGAGGAATTTGAGTAGAAAAATTTAAATTTTAAATTTTGAAATAAAAATGTATTTGAATATTTTATATTTGTTTAAAAAAAATTAACTTTTTATTAAAAAAAAAAACGTTGTTTGGACAACATAGCCATCTTGAAGCGGTGGTTGTTGACATCCGTATACAAATATTGTAGCAAAGCAAATGCTAACTATAGATCGATTCTTCTTTTTCCTTTGTTCCTCATCTATAATTGATAAGTTCTATTTGTCCGAGTTGGACGTTCCGCTAAAACCTGACTCCTGACAAGTTGGAGAATATTTCACAAAAAGACTGTCTATGCTTAAATTAATTTTTGCTTACAAAATGTGATAAATAGGGACCAATTTTAAGTTGCCTCTCGCATAAACTTCTAAGACCTATTTGTATGCGTTTTGGGATGGTACTTTTATTGATATCAATTTATCATTTAGTTAGCACCGTTTAGCCGTAATATCGTCTATCTACAATATTATATTCTATAATTAGAAGTTTGTAAATTATTAGTAGGCTTAATTGTCGTCAACTTCTAAGATCTATTTGTATTTGTTTTGGGACGCTATTTTTATTGAGAGTAATGATACACATAATAACTTTTTATAGTTATTTTTTTTATAATAAATGATGTGGTAAGTGCGAAAAATTAAAATTTAATTATCACGTTCTTTAAAACATACAAAATAATAAAGATAGTTTTATCTTTTCATACTTGCCACATGAGTTACTTTTGTTTTTTACTATAAAAAGTTATTATAAATATCATTACTCTTTATTTTTCACTATAAAAACCATTATAAATATCATTACTCTTTTATTAATGTCGACTTATAATTTAGTTAGTATCGTTTAATTGTAATGTCTCGCGCTACTATATCCCATAGTTGGAAGTTTGTACATTATTAGTAAGTTTAATTGCACGTAGGATTCTCTGTCTAATTTTCTCTCTGTCTTAGTCTATCTAATTTATTATACCACGTTTCTCATTTAAAAATAACACAAGTTGTTGGTTTCAATATTTTTTTACAAACCAAACTAAATAAAATCCTGCAGAGTGAGGACGCCGTCATCAACCCCAAAAAAAATTATTTTGCTGTCTGTTATTTTTCTACAAGTCAGTTAACCCTAAAAAATATTTTTCTGTAAATCAAAATATCTGCCAACCCAAAAAAAAAAAAAAATTCTGGAAACCGAGGGTATGGTTCATTCACAATAATCTTGACTTCTGAAATTTAATAAAAGGCACCAAAATTGATATTTTTTCAAAGAGGAAGAATTGTAATTCCATCCATGCATCACAAGAAAATGATTAGTTTTTAAGTTGGTGGCAGTTCGTGGAATAGTTTGTTTTTTTTTTTTTTTTTTTTGGGTTGACAATTGATTTGTTTTGTAGAAAAAAATTTTTGGGGTTAGCTTGGCTTATGGATGAAATTGATAGCTGACAGTAAAGTGGCGGCCGCTGTAGTTTGCAAGATTTTATTTTAGAGCTTGGTTCGCCTTGTTTTGTAAGAAAATAGTGAATGATAATTGTTTTAAGTGGGACGATCACGCATATATGCAATTTGACAGAATAAGACAATAGAAAATTTAAGAGAGGTGGTTTAAGTGGCGTCATGGGTGTCACATGTGTCCACACGACAACCTTCAATTCTTACCTGTATGTTTCTGATGATAGGTGTCACATTAGAATCCATTCATCAATCTCCACGTACATCTCCTAGTGAACGTGGCACATCCTAAGTTCCCATCCATGCCTTTATAAACCATGCAAAATCCGGTACTACCTCCGCAAACAAAGCTCAAATTAGTCCCTAGCTCGTAGAACTCGAAGGGAGTGCTCTAAAACAAAGGAATCCATTTTGCTAGCTAAACTAAATATGCAGAAAGCAAAGGAGGCTGCTTCCAACGTTGCTGCATCAGCAAAGTCCGGCAAGGAGAAAACTAAGGCCATTGTTGAAGAAAAGGCCAGTTAATGTTACCTAATTTACTACTACTCATCATGCATGCACGTATCAAATAATACCTTCTTGAAAATTTTTTAAGGGCACTTAATACTCTATGTTGTTATCATTGTTGATTCATTTTGAAGGCGGAGAATTGGACCACGCGTGACCCGGCGAGAAAAGCGATGGCTTAGGAGAAGAGGGACGAGAGGTTCCCAGAGGCGGAGCTTGAGAAGCAAGGTGCATACGATCAAAACGCCGCCGCGAGACGGGCTCACACAGATTACGGCTACACCGCGAGTGATCGGCGATATTCAGCTGAAGGGCCAGTAAGAGAGGACTACCCTAGTAGTGGGGTGACCAGGGGCGTGCCTGGATCCCAGTATCCTGCTGGGGTCAACACTGGGAGTGGAAGGACCGGCGTTTCAGACCCCCGACCGTGAACGTGACAGGAGGGATGACGATGACGCCGGCACTCTTGCATGGGGGGGTGCTAGGACTTTATATACTCGTAGAATATAAAAGCTGTGTTTCTAGGTTAATTATTCCGTCGTGGTTGATAGTTTTTAGAATTTTGAGGTTGGGACACTTGGGTAGTGTTACCAACTTACCACATATGTTTGTATTAATTATTATGGGTGGTCTTATGTAGCATGTTTCATGAGTATGCTATGATGTGCACGACAAATAAATTAGGTTTGTAATAATCGTATAAAGCTTGTGTTTTAATATGTGTATTTTTAGGTATTAAATTTGCCAAACTATACTATTCGCTAAGCGAATTCAGTATCAATCAATATTCATTATCATTTTCATGTGAATTTAGGCCAAGAAATTTTAGGAACCAGAACCCCATGAAATATTGAGCTTTTGACTTTTATATATTATATATATACACAATTGTTCCAACGTGTTAGTTAACTCATGAAAGCTTTAAGCTCGGTATGGACAGCGAAATGCGTTTTTTGTATTTTTTTTTAAAATAGTAATTGTAGAATAAAATATGTATTAAAAATTATAAAAGTATTTAAAACAAATACATTTTGAGATATATGTTTTTATATAATCATATTTTGACGTGAGGGAATTTTGTCGCACTAGCTTCAAGCGTTCAACATGGGAGACAAACCCTGTTAAATGATAAGGAATTATGGAGCCATTAATCGATTACTCTTTAAAAACTTTAAATACAATATACTTTGAAATAATTGTAAAAACACATCAAACAAGTTTCAACCAAGTAAAATGTTTTTTAAAAATTAATTTACACATGATGCCATTTAAATTCATTTATAATACTACAGTTGGTTGATTATAAAATGTAATATTGTGGTTAAACGACATCACAGTTAAATAATACTAACATAAATTATAATACGATTAGAAAATGTATATAAATACTTCCATAAACCTACTTTAGAAATAAGAAAAAGAAGATATTGATACCCTTTTTATAGGTAATACTGACTTAAATATCAAAAAAAAAATTTAATTTTTTTTCAAGACATTTTTTCGCTATTTTTTCTCTTGCAAGATCTAACTCTAACCTAGTAGAACTTATCAAAAAATATATATAAATATTTAGAGTTTTATTTAAAAAAAAAAAAAAGAATCTGCTAAAGAATATGTATTGTGAACTATCTGCATAGAATCATTTACAGCTCAAATTAACACATTTGAAAATACAGTTAATCTAGTCCAAGATGTGAGAGGTTATTTTACCTAGAAATTTAAAGTTCTTTTTTCACTTTTAGACATTGGCCAAAGCACCATAATAAATCTGAACATCAACTCGTACAAAAATTAACTCTCAATTACAAATGATGATTTTGTTAAAAATAAAATACATTGGCTCCCAAAATATAGATGCTTCTATACCCGATTGCTAAGCGTCCGTTTCAAAAGCGTTAATCTTATCTTATTTCTTAAACTGCAATAACTGCATGCCCAATTTCCCATGCATGACGGAGATTCATTCCACGTATAAGGGAATACAGGACACGTGGTGCAGACGTGTTTGATTTCCACGCAAACGGGGCCAAGTATTCGTCTTCTTAAGCGACACTAGTCTTCGTCTCTTGCCCTCCCAAAATCTATATAATCTCGTTCTAGGATGATGCATGGTGACTGCGTACAATCGATCAGACATCAAAGTACTTGAATTGTTGAATATTTAGCAGAAATTGAGAAGAGAGGGAGTGATTAAGAATGCAGACCATCAAGGAGAAAGCAGCCAATGCTGCCGCCTCGGCAAAATCCGGCTTGGAGAAGACCAAAGCAACCGTGCAAGAGAAGGCATTAATTTCCTTCTCCAATTCCCTTTCTTATCTTTCCTTTGTCCATGTTTGTGAATTTTCCGAAGACCCTTTGAACTGATTTAACGTCAATTTGATCGAACAACAGGTGGATAGGATGACTGCACATAATCCAACGGAGAAGGAAATGGCGACCGAGAGGAAAGAAGAGAGGATCAACCAAGCGGAGTGGAACAAGCGGGAGGCGCAAGAGCAAAATGCTGCGGCTAAGCAAGCAACCCATGCCACTGGCGTCCCACACACTTATTCCACCACGGGCGAGCCCGGATACACCACCGGAACACATCAGATGTCGGCAATGCCAGGGCACGGCACTGGGCAGCCTGCCGGGCGTGTGGTTGGAGGCGTGATTGAGTCTCGCCCGATTGGAACCGCCACCGGTACTACTAGACCGAGTGCTGCCCATAATACTCATGTTGGCCAGGCTACTAATAAAGGCTACGGCACTGGTGGTGCTTATGATTGATTGATTGAAAAATTAGCAATATTGTTAGTGTCTTGTGTTTGTGTTTTGAATAAAGGGTATAATGTAGGACGTTTAAGTTTGGTCTTGGCTGTTTGTAAAATAAGTTCTTGGTAGTTCAAGTTCCCAGTACTTCTATGATCAATGCAGCGCTAAAAATGTGGCAATGTAATATTGTTGGTGGTGCTTACGATTGATAGGAAAATTTGTGATATTGTTAGTGTCTTCTGTTGTTGTTTTGAATAAAGAACGTTTAAGTTGAATAAAATGTTAGGACGTTTAAGTGGTCTTGGCAGTTTGTAAAATAAGTTTTTGGTAGTTCAAGTTCCTAGTACTTCTATGATCAGTGCAACTGGGTAGCATTGATCGCTAAAAATGTTGCAATGTAATGTAATATTAATAATTGGTATTTTATTAAACAGGGCTCTCTAGTTTCTTACCATGATTATTATTTATGTTCTGTTTACGACTTGTAAATAATTGGTTTTTTTTATTACTTATTAAGAACAAATGTTGCAGTGCTTGTTAAGATAAAGATTTCCAGGCCGTACTCAACTAATGTTAATTTATCGATCAGATCAGACGAATGTGGTGATTAGGAAGATAGAATTGTTTCACATGCTTATACATTGGTTAGACTTCCATATACATCAAACAAATCAAACCATTGCAAGAAACAAGCGATTTGCAGCAGAATAGTTGTGTTTTGATATATTCACAAATCAAAGAAGAATCTTGTCCTAAACTAAATGTTAGAGATGCCAATTTTGGGGCCAATTCTCACTCTCCGTTCTCCAAGACATGAATCACTCATGGAGCAAGACGTATCACATGGCTTTTCCAGTTTCATACGATATCCGAACTGATCTATCATCAAAACATATACAGGAAGGGAGCAACAAGCTCTATGCTACAGCAGTGATTGCTGCAGAAGTGTTTCTCAGTTGGATCTGAGGCAGATGATCAACATAATACTCCATGACATTACGTTATCAAATGGTGATCAAGCGTGTAAGCATGAATCTCAGAAGGGCTGGTGCCGGGCCTGTAGAACAATCACCAGGGAAGAAAGAATTGATAAAGATCATGATTCATATAACTTAAAATTCATAATACTAGAGCTACAGAATTTATAAGCTATGAAACTTATCACTATATAGCAACAGATTGTCTCAATAAAAGAGGCTCAGGAAGAAGATCACATTAAAATGTGGAGCAGTTTTAATACTACAATGATGAAGGACTAACGAGTAATCATCCAAACGTACTTTTAATATTAGAATGCCATCTTCTCCACGCTAACAGAGCAAAAGCATTTACATGCCTGTTTCCACAAATCACAGATCAAGTATCTATCCAATTGTCACACAACCGTTGAATCAATAGACTCAATATTCTCATGGCTTGTCAAAGAAGAGAACAAGAAGGTGACTACCGGTATTTCAAAGAGGAGAAGAAGAAGGTGACTACTAATATTTCAATGTTGAACATCAAACTTCTTCCGAAGAATTGAATATAGATCACAAAGACAGCCTCAAAACCTTAAAAGTTATTTGTTTAAGCCCATTCCATGCCATTGGACCAAAAAGGCCAAACAAATATTTTTTGCAAGTTATGAATATTACTCAGAGACTCTCTCTATACACTGTAGCAGTCGGAAATTTTTCTATAAAATTTCCCTTTGTCTTCCATTTAGGCAGAATTTTTACACCCACAAGTATTGTATCCAAATGTCCTCTCAACCATAGACTAGATCAAAGTTTTCTTACAATCTTTCTCTCATTCTTCCTCTCTTTCTTTCTTCCTTTCTTCATTTCTTTCTTCCTTTCTTTCTTCTTTCCTTGTATCATCATTCACCCAAACATAACCTTGGCTACCAAGGTATAAGCTTTTGTATTTTTAGAGTTTAAATAAAGTAGAGGGAATTTTTCCAGGTGGAAATAGACTTTTCTTTACTATAGCTATGGGGTCTAAAACTTCTGAGTTTGGCAACTTCAGGGTCGGATGACTCATCTTTATCAGTGTCTTTATTTAAGACACAGACTGATTGGTTGACCGAGGCCGAGGCTGGATCATTTGACTTGGATGGTTGAGCAGAAACGGAAGATGACCCCATTTCCATTTTCTGCTTGGGCTTAGGAGTCTGAAATGACTCTTCTATTTTGGCTAATCTTTTCTCAAATTCAGACAAAGGCTTTTCTTGAATAGGTTTGGTCAATTGAGAGAGTCTCTGAGTAATATTCATAACTTGCAAAAAATATTTGTTTGGCCTTTTTGGTCCAATGGCATGGAATGGGCTTAAGCAAATAACTTTTAACGTTTTGAGGCTGTCTTTGTGATCTATGGAAAAAAGATCACAAAGATTTTTTGCAAGTTATGAATATTACTCAGAGACTCTCTATTTTGTTATATTTTCTTTATTTATGCCTTTATTTCCTTGGGTTCATCTGCCGCCGACCCCAACTAGTTTGGGATAAAGGTGATAATGATGATGATGATGATGATGATGATGATGAATATTACTCAGAGAACCACTAGCATTCAAACACCAGACCACCAGTTATGTGTGTGTGCATGCGCATTTGAATCCCAACCACCCCCTCCTTAAAAAAAAAAAAAATTAAAAATTAAAAAAAATACTCAGAGAACAGGAAGATAAGATGTAGTAATAATTTTCCATATTTGTACTTTCAGTGATCCAGATTGCCCAGTTTAACCAGCTAACTGAAGCTATTGAATTTGGTTTGGTATGTTTCTCAAGCTAAATGATTGGTTTCAGTTCTGTTTTTCAAGAACAACAGCAACAAAGCCTTCATCTCACTACGTGGGATTAGTTATATGGATCATATCTCGCCATTGTGTTCTATCAAAACACATTTTCATTTAAGTCTGATATATCATGTATTTTTTAATATTTTCTTTCTAAGTCCTTTTAGGTCTTCTTCTTCTCCTTTTAATTCTGCTTTTCAAGAAACTGACACTACAAAATGATAACACACAGTTTCATTGAGATTGAAATTATGTTTTCCTATCTTTATGATCCAAAACACATACAGCACAAAAGACACTAAATTGTGATATGGTCAAAATAAATAAATGTTGAAATACTAAAGAGCTTAATGGGAAGTATAATCTATATATTCAGCTTCTCAAAGAATAAGAAATAACTATGCAAGTTAACACAGGGAGTAAACCAAGAATACCATTTTCTAATGATGCCGTAATGAGACTTCAGAGTTCCAGCTTGTCGATCTTCAATGTACTATAATCCACCCAAAAATGAGAAAATGAGACAAACTCTACATAAGTGAAGCGAGTATTTAAGGGAGAAAAATTGCTTAGTTCTTAAATCAGATCATACCAGTTTCAGGGTAACTAACATTGATGAAAATGACAAGGAGTCAAAAGGAATGTCATCAAGTGCAAATAGCCGACATTCTGATGATTCAGGACCCGGTGAAAACTCTGGTTTCTTCAACTTAGCCAAAAAGATAATATAAGACTGTCACATAGAAAAGGCATATTAGCATATATATCCCGTGGTAAGTTCATAAGCGGCATACAGTGCGAACAGAAGGATTAATTGCTCACTTGGCCAATAAGAGGTATATCCAAATGGGCAAAGGTTGACAAGATTTCTACTTCTGCATTTGCCTCTTCCCAAGTTTCTCTAATTGCCCCTTCAGCTGCAGACTCACCCATCTCCATGAAACCAGCTGGAAGTGTCCTATGTGAATGAAAATCACACAAGAACGCATTTCCAATCATTTACTATCATAAGAATCTTAGGCCTTAAACCTGTAAAACCAACAAGTTCACGAGCTGGTTTTCTAAAAAATAAATAAATAAAAAATATCTATCAATTAAACTTCCGTGAAATAATAGTGCATACCATAGGCCATAGGATGGTTGAATCTTTCGCCTGCAGAGCAGTATCTTATCTTCATGCACAATCAAACAACCGACGACCTAATGTTTAAAAGTTTGAGAAAGAAGTCAATGAAAAGATAACACAACCATACCATAGACTTAAGTTCTTGCTTGTTGCATATAGTGTTAAAACACAAGATTAGATATACAGTAACTTTCACATTACAGAATCCTACAAGTCTTAGAAGTAAAAGCATGGTTTGTCAACATAACCATTATATTACTTATGCTCCAAAACTAATCCAGTAATCAGTATGTTCTACTGCTTTCCTTGTGAGGAGTGAAGAGAATCATGTTCTACTTATTGCTTTTCCATGCAAGAATGAAGAGAATCATGTGCTACTTTCTACGGTCAAAAGGTTTGGTTTGTTGATCAGTGTATTGAAAAGCACAATAACCCATATATTCTCAGAACAGCATGCCAACAATAGTACTTGGTATCATTCTATGACTTATATTGAACCCAAGAAATTAAACTGCTTTCCTTGTTTTAGCCTCTACAAATCCTACAATTTTAAAACAAAATAACAGAGTTTTTCATTTTCATAATTCATGAATGAATCAGTTATGCTTCATAAGACAGATCAAAAAAGAAGGCAAACTTAGTAGGAAATTTTCCTAATGAATAATCAACCACACCAAATACATTGTGGGTCTGGCCTTCTAGTTCTAGACATCATGAATGACAAACTCATACCAGAAGCAAGAAGTTACTTGAATAACTCAGAATAGAGGGTACAAAGATTTAGTACATTGTACTTATCAGCCTCACTCTGCCTCAAATTTATTTCCTTTGTTCTATTTATCCTATGGAAAATGCAAATTTTGAACTGATAGAAAGAGAGCCAAGGATGGACAGGCTTTTCAGGTTTTATTTTCTTTTCTGAAGGGGTATGTGCATTAGACAAAGTACAGTCTCATTCTCAAACTTTCCAAATTAGTAGCAGAGATAAATGTATGTCTTTGATGAAGAAATCAATTGAAATCTCCCAATCAAGATCGTATTCAATTGCCATTGTATGTATGGTACTAGTTTTGAATAGCAGCCTAAAGATCACCATTTTCCCCATTTTTCTTGCACTATAGGTATATAATTGCATAAAGCATGTTAAACTATTAAACAAAGGCCAGTATAAAATATACAGCTTGACTGATGGGAATACAAATTACAACTCCATAATCAGTCCAAGGTTTACTATTTGGGTTCTCATATGCAATCTTTCCACAAATTGCAGCAAATAGCCCTCATCTTCCTCTCCATTAGGTACTTCATTTGTTGCACTACCTGGTTACTGATTGGCAGGAATTGATCTCATGAGTAATGCCCTGCAGAAATTAGGTTAAACTAACTGTAGAAAGGATATCAATGATGAGAGGCGTGAGACAATGTATGTCAGATACACAGCATTCTGATGGTCTGTATTTAGTTCATAGTATGTACAAGGAATGAAGGCACCCTTTCCATATTTAGTGTTCTGGACTGAAAAATCATAAGGTTCAGTCATACTTATGATAGTTAAAGTTGGGTACTAGAAATACTCATGAGAATAGCAAAGTATATAATGGGGCAAATTAATCGAGCAAAGAAGAAAGAAGTTTTAAATCCATTTCCACTTAACAAAAGAAATGAAAAGCCCTTATGAAGTACAAGAAGAAAAGATGACCTTCAAGTCTTCAACTATATCAATGATTACACCCAGATAAAGCAAATTGAAACTGATAGAAAGAGCAAAAGCAGATGGACAGAGGTTTTCAGTGGGTTTTCTTTTTCTTTTCTTGGAAGGAGTAAGTGTGCATTAGGACAAAGCAAGAGAGTCTCATTCCTCAAACTTTTCCAATCGTAATAGCAGACAAATGTATATGGGCTTTGATGAACAGAAATCAGTTGAAATCCCCAATCTGAAGAATGTACTTCCTCCAATCTCGGCCATTGTATGTATGTAAGTACTCAGTTTTGTGAATAACTTAGCCTCCACACATCACTTCATTTTCCATTTTTCTCTTGCAGACTATAGATACATGCAATTTTACATAAAAAGCATGTTAAAACTATTACAAACAAAGGCCAGTATAAAAACTATACGAAAACTTGACAGATGTAAAGCCTACATAAATTAAGCAACTCTACAATCTGCAATCCAAGTGTTTACCATTTTTAGGTTCTCATATGCAATCTTTCCAAGATAAATTGGTACAAATAACCTCATCTTCTCCTCTCATTAGGTACTTCACATGCTTTGTTGCACTCACCACATGATTGGCAGAAATTCGATCTTTACAGTATTGCCCTGCCAGAAATTATATGCATAAACTAACTGTGTAGAAAGTGGGATATCAATGATGAGAGGCGAGACAAATGGTGTATGTTGAGGCCTTTACCCAGCATTCCCTGATGGTGCAGCCATTTTCAGTTCCGATATGTATGTACAGGAAATGAAGGCACCCTCTTTCCATATTTAGGTGTTCTTGGACTGAAAATCCGCAAGGTTCAGTCAAGTACTATGCGATAGATTAAAGTTGATTACTAGAAATACCCTCATAGAAATAAAGCACAGTATATAATGGGAGCAAATTAATCGAGCAAAGAAGCAGCAGTTTTTAAATCCATTTCACTCAACATGGAAGAATGAAAGCCCTATGAAGTGAAATGAAGAAAAAGATGACCTTCAAGTCTTCAACTATATCAAATGATTTATAACTCCAGATAAAGTAATAGACATCCTAATAATCATCAAGAGCAAAGGCCATCCCAAGAAAGCCAAAACCCACCAATTTGTGGATTAAAGACGTAAATCAAACTGGAAAAACACAGAGCACTTTCCTTTAGCATTGCAAAAATTAAACATTAAAAGAGCAAACTTACTTTCATTGAAAATCTTTATCTTGGAAAGAAATTCAACACCAAACCTAGTAATATAAAACAATTGAAAAAAGAAAAACACTATATTTAAATTTTTCTAACACAAAGAAACAATATGTGAAACTCACAGCTGAAGAGAGTGAATGGTGACTGAGGATGATGAAGGGAGCCATCAGGGTTGGATTGAATATGTGTATGAGACATCCCAGAAACTCTGAAATTGCAAGAATGGCCTCTGTTACTTATACCCAGGCTGACTTGAAGAACAAATGGGGTTGATTTTTCTTTCAGTGATAGTGATATTGCAGTGGTAGCTACAGGATTTTCCTTTCAGAAATGGAAGAGAGCCTACAACACACTGATTCTGCTGGGGTGCCTTCTTCCTGCAATTTCTGGGAAAAAGAAACGAACCCAGGTTGATGAAGAACGAGACCAGGAATCTGTATTTACTTTTAGCATTATTGGAGCGATGATTTGAAGCAATATTAGCCTATTTGCATCCTAAAAGTAGTGATACTTTTAGTGTGGTTTCTTAACTGTATGGTACTTGCTCACCAAGATTAATCTAAAATCATGGGCATTCTTAGAAAAGAAATCAGTGAATGATATTGATGATTGGTGACAACTGAAGAAGTGGGCTTCAGTAGTATATTAAGGTTTGGAATGCTGCTTACCAGCTAACAAAGGTCAATCAGTAGTTCCTACTTAGACCCATATACTCTCCTACTATTCTTGGTATGTTAATTGTAAGTATTAATTTGAGTTTCAAAGAATTTACTCCTTTTAACTACTTCTTCTTCCAGTATGATATTTCTCTCCTCCCAAAATAAAAATCACCTTCCTTCTAAAAAACAAAAAATTACATAAAACAGTTATAGGGAATAGAATCATAGGCCTTCCAAAAAAAGATAATAAAGAAGGGGAAGTGTTAGGCCTTCCAAAATCTATTAGCGGGAATTTATAAGCATTTTTCAAATCATAAAGATTTGTCGCTTCTATAAAAGTATCTAAAAATAATAATACTGAGAGACTTGCAAAAAGTTTTTATCAAATTATATTGAGCTTGGCATTTTTACTTGTAGAAATATAGATCTCCTAAAAGGGCATAGAGAGAGGTTACAAAAGCTTTTTAAAATTGACTCCTCAAAACTGTAATGGCTACACTGACTGATACGTTATCAATCAAGTATTATCAAAGATGTAGTTTTTTCAATTAAAAAAACTGAAATTTTATTTAATAGTAGAGAAAAAGGTAAAAAAGTAAACTCTTTTGCTTTCGATAAGGGGGATAAAATTATACTGTTGTATGATCTTGTTAGCTAGTGATGTTTTAAGTAGACAAATACTACATTACATCCGCTAAACCTTAGCCCTTCCACTGCGGCCACTTTAGAACTTCATTCCTTTTCTTCTTGTTGGTATGGCTACTTTCAATCCCACTTGTAGTGTTTATGTGAGTGAAACTATACTTTTAAGTCTTTAAGCTTTTGTCACAAAGGTAGCAAGATTATGTAATTAGCAGGAAATTTCATACGACTTTTAACAACCAAAAAAACTATTCGACAATCAAGTGGAGCAACAAAGTATTGTTTCCACATTTGGTATTTCCCCTTTAACCAAAATTTGCAATTCCTGCAAAACACTGGGTTCCTAAATTGATCTCTGTTGGGAAAAAAAGTATATGAAACGGTTGAATATTAATGTCCCATGGAGATGTCATTGTATCTCAAAAGAGTAACCTGTAAAGCTCTTGAGTGTAGGTCAATCTCTTTTTACTAAGTCACTCAAGCATACATGATATCAAGTAGATAATGGTACAGCAAGCATTCACAGAAAATGACATGCCTAATTATTGGTACAGCTGGTGCCTCTCAACCTCTCATCTTGTGCGCTTTAACAAAATTTTTAACACATAATTTTGGCCCAAAAAAATCTTATATCAATATCACCTACAAGACATAAGATAATACTCAGATTGCATCTGTAATTCAGACTAATTTGAACTTTCGAGCTTATCACTTATAGGACTGCATGCTGCACTGCAAAGCTTAGATTTCTCTTCTGCCTACAGCCTGGCATCAAGTTCTCAATTAGTCAATTTGTTGGCAATCAATACCCAGAGTTCCTTCCTTGTATAAAATGACTGCACTTTGATCAGGAGTTTAGGAACAGAAAAGAAGTTAACACGATTGAGCCCCACAGACTATAGGATCAGCAATCAAGATGGAGATATGTTATCAAGTGAACCCCCACTGCTAGCAGATTGAAAGAGTGTAGGAATTAGAAACCAAAAAAACAGAGGAGGAGGGGGCGTGGTGCAGCTCAGCTTTCAAGCAAAATGACTCTAATATCTGAGAAAACATACTCAAAAAAACACTCACCATCCAATATCAACCCAAAGCAATTTGATAAAGAGGAGTAACATAAAAATAATGGCTTCATGCTCTGCCAGAGGAGGAAAAATAATATATAACTTCCTCAATGTACAGTCATAGGTACTACATTTGCTAACATAAGCCAGTGATAAGAAAAGACATGATACCTTTGAAGAGCCACTGTACGTGGCGATCTGGGTGCCATTTTAATGCACATGCTCTAGTATAACTGGGAAAGTGACATCAGTTTTAAGTCAGAGAAAGTAAAATCTTTTTACATTGTAGCTGTCAGATTAAACAGAAAAGAAGAAAAACATCACTGAAAAACTCCACTGGTTTTAACTTCATCAAGACTTAAAAGGTCCTGATGAACTCCAGTCCAAGGGCCAGTCTAACTCAGATGCTGCATCCCCCAGGTCTGAATTATCAGGGACTCAGTTTCCTGTTCTTGCCGACGTCCCTGACTCCAGTAAAACCACTGGGTTATTAGAGGCGGTGGGATAGGTTCCTCCACTGTGGTTCTTCATCATTTATAAATGAATAGAAGGAGTATCCTCTTTCTGTGAAATGCAGATCGAAAAACATTCTCAACTTTTAAATCATCATCAATCCACAAAAAATTCAGTAATCTATCAGAAGGAAGAAATGGGCCACAAAGTTAAAGAATAATATGGATTCAGAATGTCAATACTGGGTTACTTTGATATACTACCAAAAAGTCTGCCATCGAGATGTGATCTTACTTCTATTCCATGCCTGTCTTCCCTTCTTCTTGACTTCCCCCTTGGTGTGTCCATCTTGCTTAAACTCCAGCAAACCATGAGCTACATTTTGGCTTTCAGATGGATCATGATCGCCATGATCGCATTGCCAAGCAATCTAAGAGTGCATAAGAACAGTTTTGTGGTCAGAAACAATTATTTTCCTATTGGCAATGATATAACAAAGAAAGGAGGCTGTAAAATTACAGAAAACATGTTTTGCGCTAAGAAACAGAAAACACCAACACCAACAGTAGATCATCCAGCTAGACCAACAGTGCCCATTGGAATATGCCTGCATATTTGCAATAAGTTTACACAAAAGAGCATGGGGAGGCAACAATACAATCAGAGTCCTGGTATTTGTCTCATTTCACAAGTTTACAAAACTCCTTCTAGCTTATAATTCTTAGTGATCCTCAAATAAGGTTACTTATCCAAACGTGCTTCTGCATACACTAGTACAATGATCAAAACATAGGCAAGAGGGAACAAAGACAGTGGTGGAATCTTTTACTCAATCCTTCCATGACAATAAGAACCTTTCAAATAGCCCATAATAGAGACTCATTTAAACTTCAGATCCGTGCCTAACCTTGCATTTCTTATTTATACATCATCAATTTTGATAAAAGAAAATAAGCAGGTTTCAATGAGCATTTATTTTTTTCAGAATCATGAGAAACTGTAGATAGTCTTGAAAATGGAGATGCTAAATCAAACACAGATGGTGAGCATGACCATGAAGGATAAGTCCCCAATAACATTTCTTCGAAAATGAAAGGATACTCCAGAACCATTTTTCACAGACAAGATATCCCAAGCAGAACATGCATCTAATCTCCACTTCACTAACACACTCCCATAAAACGTGCCACAAAACTCTCTTTCAAACAGACACACAGGTACTTATACCTTTCAATATTTTTTTCCATTTTTATTTGAACCATTAATCCCATCACTTAACAACATATCTCACTCTCAGAAAAGGAAAACAAAATCAAACCAGCAAGTACTTGGGATTAAAGATGGGAAAGTAGAATCACAATTATGATTTGTCTTGAAATATACTAGTGAAGAAAACCTGAAAAAGTTCCTCGGCAAAGGAGCTGACATTGCGTAACAATTCCCTTTTTGAGTTTAGCTTCCTATCCCTTCTGCCGTAGTAGTTAGACCTCCTCTGCGCATAAATTTCTGATCAATTGACCTATTTACTCATTATAATGGATGTACAGGAAGAAAAACAGACTGAATGGGACCAAGAGGAAAGATATGTGCATACATAAGGCAATAATAATATGGATAAGTCAGCTTTAAACACATTAAGGGAAGGTAGAAAACAAAGGGAGAAGAAAAAGGAAATCATGATGAGATCAAAGATTGCTGTGCATAATCTGGTCGTACTTTGCAATAACACTACAAAACAATCATTTACATTGACAAGTCCAAGAAGTCCTGCTAACTCCTGAATGTGAGAATCTGCTAAGTGATAAGATTTTGCACCTTTACTTCAAAACTAATCAAGACAGAAATAGAGATAGTTGAAAGGGACAAAATGAGAAAAAATGGACAATTAAGATGCACTTTCAGAAAATTGAAAACCAAACAACACATTGGAAGCTGTTTTAAGTGCCAAAGGTTTTATTTGCTGACTATGTAAAAGCACATATTCTTCATCAGCCAACTGAAGTTTGAACAATGAGCTTAAACATTTTGTCTCAGATATGTCATGCTTTTCCACTTTATAAGTTATAACGCTATGCTATATCACTGTTGTCTTTAGCACATGCTATTTTAAGAAGAGAAGCTTATTCTCTAAATGTGAGAGAGCTGACGCTAATTTAATTGCATTTTATTTTTTTTTCCTTTATTTCATAATCAATTTGATGACCTTTACTACAGTCTTGGGATCAATCTGCTATGTTCATAAGAATAATAAATAAACTGTAGCAACAAGGACAGAAAGCCATGAAAACTATCCAAATGTGAAAGAAGACTCAATACCAATTAAAATTAACATTTAGAATAGGTACCTACACTTATAAATAGGATACCCCTGACAACATATTGATGTGACATGCTGAAGTCTGTTTTCTGGATGTCTTGTATCCTTCACATTAAAACTCAGTTATTCAATTTATATCAATACTAAAAATTAATAGCACCAATAAGAGGCCTGCAAAAATCGCGACAATTGAAACTAGAATTGAAGGCAGCCTAGCCTGCTTGCCACAGAAGCTTAAGACAGGTTGGCTGCTTAAAAGAAGTTACATGGATCCAGAGCAAACTATTAAACTCCTTCCTAAAAGTTTCCAGCAATGCCCTTGGGAATATATATTTTACAGCAATCTTTCTCCCTTCGTGATATAATCAAATAACCAACAATAATGCATAAAGGGGAGCAATCTTTACCACCTATGTTTAAAAGGGATGAATATAATGTTCATGATAACTGCTATATCAAATGCAATTTTATAACAACAAATCATTTGACCATATTCCAAAGAGACGTGGAAAGTGTGCACAAGCAAACATCCTGAAACACATGCATATCTCCTCTATTTCCTGCTCATTATCCTCAAAAGATAAATCTTGTCTAAAATTGTGTCAAATAAATCAAACGCATACAACTCAAAACTAGAAGATACGGTTATGTAATGCACATGCCACCTTAAACTGTAATGCTATTTACAAAGCCTCACCTTGATGACCACTCCAACCACGTCACTCCTGCATATAATTGGGACGAAAATTCTAGACGACAAACCAACACGGAAACAAGTTTCTTTTACATGAATTTCCACGAAACAGGACAAATGTCAATAGTAACAACCACCCAATAAGCTTTGAAGAATATAAAACCAGGAGAAAGAAAAGATTGAAAAGATTGGTCCGTCCATGCTATCACTTAAAAGCACGAATCTGTTACCACTATTATCCCCTTTCATATTTCATAATAACGAAATCAACATGTCCTCCTATAAACATACAAGAACACTTAATACAGAATTGCATATTACAAACGAAAATGAATGTCAAGCAGCTTTTGGGAGAAGGAGACCTAACAGAATCCCATTGCCTGTCTCCTGCGTTCCAAAACACGAGTTATGTAAGTGAAAGATGAGGCCTGAAGATGAAAAGGGCTGGCATTAGAGTAGATCATTCCCGCTATTCTGATCTTTATTCATGCTCAATTCACAGCCTTCGTGAACAAATCCCGCAGCAGCGTGGGAACTAGAGCGGAAGGGACAAGGGACAAGGGACAAGGGACGAATTTGTCAGGTAGAAAATTGAAGATGGAAGTTTGAGTATCAAAAAGGAACTTGATCCTGTTGTACAATGGTGAGCCTGAAGGCTTGGGCTTGGGCCTTGGGTTGAACTTAGCTGGCTAACTCGAATCAAGAATTTGTATCATGGGCCTCTTCGTAGACAGTTGACTCACTACAATTTCAATTCTTGTATGGGCACCTATCATTTTGTGGATGGGCGAATTTAGGTGTCTTATACTTAGAGTTTGCAGAGGAGTTAATTATGGCTTCCAATTTTTAATTGTTGAGTTCAACCCTGATGAGAATAATAATATAAGGCGAATTTGTAATGGATGACCCTAATAAATAACCTCAATCCAAATGTGCTAAAAGAGGATTTAGATAGTGAAAAATTCTCCAAATTGGATTGAAAGGGTTAATCAAATAATGTGTTTATCAAAATTGAAGAATGTAAGCAATAACTGGGTTAGATCAAGTGCCATCTTGAGTTCAAAGCTCCCAAAATTATGTTCTTCAATCCATTCCTTGTTTCGCATTGTACTAGTACTAAAGTTATGGAGGACATGACAAAAAAACTGTTCTACTCTCTTATCACCAAAATAGATACAATAAGTTTCTAACTTGGAATAAAATCTAAACAACACACATATAAAACACTTTACAAACTGTAATGCAAGATGGACATTAGTAAATACAATATTTTATGATATCATAATGCATACTAATCTAATCACTGGGTTACAAGCCAGTATTTCAAGTACTTCAAATCGTTTACACATCAAAAGTGAATTTTGACTAGCGGAACAAACTCATCAATGAGCACAAGTAGTTGCCACTCTAATCTTAATAAACTTCTTTAAAACAATGTCATGGTTCAAATATTAACCAGCAGGTCATTATTGACAATTATCTAAGTAAGAACTTGAGTCTATGATTGGTTTAGTCATTTCTATAGCTAAATGTTATGGTGATTGATATGTCATATCAAACCTATTTAAAATAATAAAAATACTTTTATATTTTTTTAACATAATATATCATATCAGTCACTAATATAATTTTTTTAATATGAAAATCATTACAAAATATCATTATTGACAAAGATTATTCTCTTCAGTTCTCAATTTCAATTGTCGTTAAGTAATTAAATCTACTGTCAAGTCAATCCGTGATTTTGTATTAGTTCAATCATTCATGCTGATTTAACACGTATATATATGGTGTGTGATTATATCAAATCTAAATTTGAATAAAAATCAATATAGATTTAAATTATGAGTCCGTGTAAGGTATAAATGTATGAGATTTAGCCAGAATGGACATGGATTTGTGGAATGAAAGGTTTGGAATAGAATGGAATGATAATAATTATGTTGTTTGGTATTATTTTGTAATGGAATGAAATAGATTTTACATTAAAATTAAAATTTAATATTAATAATAATAAATTTATAAATAAATTTTATATTAAAATTATAACAAAATATTAGTATTTTTACATTATACCAATATTTAATAAATTATATTTTATTCAAAAATAATAAAGCTACATTGCCATTTCAGAGAGAAAATATTTTCATATAATTTAGTGAATTTTTTTAAATAAAAAGAAAGCAAAAATGCGGGCCAGAACCATATGTGCTCAGAACCTCATTACATGTGGCGTTTTGCAACCCCACTTGCCATGCTAAATCTCCCGTGAGCGCCTCGATTTTTTTGTTTTTTTTGTCCTTCATAAAAGCTACGTGATTTTTGAAGTCTTTTTCGTTTAAAACTACGTCGTTGGATTTCTCTTCAAAACCCATTCTCGGATGGCTATCTACAAGAAGGGATGCGTAGTGTGTAGGAATGGCATTTTAGTTTCCTAGGCCCGGGTTTGCTACATGCACCAACCAGTTAACCCAAATTTTATGGGTTATACCGAACTCAACTCGACAGTTTTACTTTTCAAACCCATGCATACTGAGCTGATCGTGCTCGGGTTCATGCGGACCAAACCCAACCCCAAACCTAACCCAAACCCGAACCTCACTATCCCAAACCAGAAACTCGGGATCCCTAAACCCAAACCTGAACACGTGAAACACCTGCTTTTTCTATATATTTACCTTATTTTTTCAAAAATTTTTACATTTTTAATAAAAAATTTCCTTGTATGATGTAATAAATATATTATTGCTAATATTTTAATATCTCAATTACTACACTAATGCCATTATATTACAATTATCAAATCAAACTTATTAGTTGTAAATATTTGACTTATTTTAACAATTCAATAAAACTAAACAATATACGTAAGAAGAATTTAATTGGTGAAAAAACAATAATTTAAATCTGAAAAATTAATAAAGTTTTAAGATTAGTATATATGACGAACACTGCGTGATTATATATATCTTTTAATAAAAACGATAGATCAAATCGCTTCATGCTTTCTTACAAGTCAAGATCAACATTACCTATTATCTAAATTCGTTTGTTTTATGCAAATATACAATGTCACCAAAATTATTAAAAGTACACAAAATAGTGTCACTATATAGAAAAACATTTTGTTTGTTGTTTAAGTTTATTTTCATTCAAAATTATAAATATGTTCATTTATTCAATTCTTATATATTTATATTTAATCAATTCTAATATATGAAGTAAAACTAATATAAATACATGTCATATGTACCCCAGCAATACAAATCAATTGGTCAAATGCTCAAAATACTAATATTTTAGTTAATTAGCTCCATAATCTTATATATATTTTTGATAAGTACATATAAATAAATATGAAGCAACAATTTAATGAAAAAAAGAAGCAATAATTTAATGAAAAAAATTTTATAAAATTTTTAAGATTAGTAAGTATATGAAACACTATGACTATATACAATGTCACAAAGAGATTATTAAAAGTAAAAATGCAAAGTCACTATATAGAACAACATTTTGCTTATTATTTTAACTCTTTATTTCATTTAAAATTATAAACATGTTCATTTCTTCAATTCTTATATTATATTCAATCAATTCTAATATATGAGTATAAAAACTAATATAATACATGTCATATGTAAATAGTAATACAAATCAATTGGTCAAATGCTCAAAACAATAGCATTTACTTAAAATGAAGTTCATCATCTTATATTTATATATATCATCATAACACTTTATATGTATAAATATAAGCTCAATGTAATTACGATGAATGATGAATCATACAACTCTATGAGTTAGGAATTTAATGATGACTTAATATGTATGTATAAATGTATGAATTATAACCTCAGTTAATACTTACAATCTCAAATAGTTAATTAGACTTGCAAAGCATAGTTATGACATATAAAATGCTTATTAATTATTTTCTTAATATCATTACATTATAAATGGTTCATTGGAAGGTTACAAGACAAATAACTAAAGCATAATCTTTGTACTATTAGAAGGAAGTTCCTTTCTTTTTGAAGTAAAATAGAGTACAAAAGCAAAAACTAAATTTTTATAATTAGTTAATTGTATTAAAAATAATTATACTTATTCTTTTGTTCCCTAAAAAGAATTTATTTTTAATTTCTTTTGTTTAAACAAAGAGAATCAAATTATCAATAAAAATTATGTTAATATGCTTTCAATTATTTATTTTACAAACACGAAAGTGGTAAGGAAATGTTATGTTGCATATTTGTTGGGGGTGAATAGAAGTAATGAGCTTGTGGCAAATAGTATAATTAGGAATGAGTAAATAGACAGATAAATAAAAAATGGATAAATGAAGTTCTTAATTTCAAGTGGTAATTTTTTTCTAAATCAATCTTTGCTACACATATTTACAAGTGACAAATATTAGAAATATAAAAATTAAAATATGAAATAATATTAAAAATATATAAATGGAAAATTGGCTTGGAGCTAAGCCGATGGGCTTTCCCAGACTCAACATTGAACATGGTTCAGCAAGTGATAGAGGCTTCATACTACCCGAATTTGCCCGACTACAATCCCGTCATTCCCATTCCCATCCCCGAACTAACTCAACTCCGACCCACCTGAAAAACCGGTCAATCTGTTTTGATCGGTTCGGGTTCGTGGAACCTGGCTGGTCAATCACGGGGAAGTAATTACCGTGCACTACATTTCCCGCACGGTGGGTTTCACGTGAACCCACCCCAAAGGATTGGACACAAAAGATTCCAAAATCATATGCCAAGCATCTCATTTCGAATCCAAAGTATTCTAAATTCATACCAAAACTACATACCAAAACACCACCTTAAAATAGATGAGAATATGGGTGTGGCACGTTTGGCGTAAGCGTAACGTCGGCCCTTTTTAAATCCTGAGAGAGACTTTGCTTTGAAATTGGGCTTGGCGGAGGTGATAAGTGGGCGCCAGGTGTGGTGGACATTCACCGCATACGTGAAGCAAACAGGCCGTCATGATCTCTCCCAGACTGGTTGGACCAATTCCAAGAGCTGGACTGGCCCCTTACTTTTTACCATCCCATCCCTCTCACTATCTTATTATTATTTATTACCCCCACACCCACCCACCACTCACTCATGAAAAAGGAAAAATATATATTAAAGTTGAGGATAATAAAGTGATAAATTGATCTTTTGATGGGGGCCCTTATCTCCGTGACTGTTTGCCACTTGTGAATTTGGTTGAAGCTGCTGGACTGCTAAGTGTCCCCGGCGGTTTTTGGGAGTTTTTAAGGAATTGCAAATTTTAAAGCAATTCAATGGCTTGGTGAAACTCTTAGTAATAGAATATGTGGTGATTGAAAAATAAGATAAAATTTTATGTGTATTATTTATGTTTAATCTTGTAGATTAAGAGGATTTGTGTAATTATGGATGAGGAGGATTAGGTCATGACAATTAAAAATCTTTTTGTCTATAATTTGAGTTTGTGAGAAGATATTGTTAGAAAAGTATATTAATTTACAAATAAATTGCAAAATATTGTGCAGCTTATCACCACCTTTCCTATAGATGTTTGAATTGCTTATTCTTTAATCATACATCATTTTAGAACTATTACCTGTCAGGAAATTTACGAGATTCTATTGCTATACACGTTGAATTTTGCTAATCATACTGTAAATAAATCTGCAATCAATATTCTCTATGATACAAGATCTACAACTGAGATCTGATATTCTCCAATTTTGTTTTTATTATACAGAGCACTTTAAGAGATGGCAGAAGGCGAGGAGATTCAACCTCTTGTGTGTGATAATGGAACAGGAATGGTGAAGGTAAAATTCTTTATTTCGTGTTTCTCAGAATATGTTGCAGTACATGGAATGTAATCCTGTTGATGATGGATAATACAATTCCTTTCGTGGATAATATATTACATCTATGTAGCTTTGCATCATAGAAGTTGAACCTAGATGCTGATGCTTCATGCTGATCCATCGCAGGCTGGCTTTGCTGGAGATGATGCTCCAAGGGCAGTTTTTCCAAGCATTGTGGGACGCCCTCGTCATGCTGGTGTGATGGTTGGTATGGGGCAGAAAGATGCCTATGTTGGTGATGAGGCTCAGTCAAAAAGAGGCATCCTGACTTTGAAGTACCCCATTGAGCACGGTATTGTCAGTAACTGGGACGATATGGAAAAAATTTGGCATCATACTTTCTACAATGAACTTCGAGTGGCTCCAGAAGAGCACCCTATTCTCCTCACAGAAGCTCCTCTCAACCCCAAGGCTAATCGTGAAAAGATGACTCAAATCATGTTTGAAACATTCAATGCGCCAGCCATGTATGTTGCCATCCAAGCTGTTCTTTCCCTTTATGCCAGTGGCCGTACAACTGGTAAGGGATAGAGTCCTGAGTTTGATTAATCCTTTTATTACAATCTTAATTTTCCATCGTATACTCAAATATTAGTTGCATAAAAATTGACATTGATGGGAATATGACTGTGTATCCTAATGCTAGTTTCTAAGAGATTCAGAGCTTGTAGTGCCTGTTGTAAGGCAGAACCAAAACAAGAAATAGGCACAGGGATTGGTGAATTTGGGGCGTATAGAGAAACTTCAAGAGCTTTATCATCTTATTTACATTGTCAGTTGAATTGGACAATCCTTTTAATATGTACTATTTAAGTCATAGAATGTTGTGGGGAAAAAGTTGCAGGTATACAAATTCGAGTAAGAGTTGGAGGAGAGAGCCACAGACCATCTTTTGGTCATCAAGGCTGTATTGTTCCTTCTTTCTCTCTCTTGATTGAGTGCTATAGTTCCTTCTTTACAAAGGAAAGAAATTTGATATGAAAATGCCCTTTTCATATATTCCAATAAGAATCCAAATCCTCTAGAGCCCATTAAAGTCAAATGGTGATATCAAAATCAATATACTACATTTTTTTTCAAAGTTTCATTATGTTTGCAGATCCATGATATTTTGTCTATTTTCAGGAATTGTGCTGGATTCTGGTGATGGTGTCAGCCATACTGTTCCCATCTATGAAGGTTATGCTCTTCCACATGCCATCTTGCGTCTTGATCTGGCAGGGCGTGATCTGACAGATCATCTTATGAAAATACTGACTGAGCGTGGCTACTCTTTCACTACTTCCGCGGAGCGGGAAATTGTGAGGGATGTGAAGGAAAAACTAGCGTACATTGCTCTGGACTTTGAACAAGAGCTAGAAACTTCTAAGACCAGCTCAGCCGTGGATAAAAGCTATGAGCTTCCTGATGGTCAGGTGATCACTATTGGCGCTGAGCGCTTCCGCTGTCCAGAAGTCCTATTCCAGCCATCAATGATTGGGATGGAAGCTGCTGGCATTCATGAAACAACTTACAATTCCATCATGAAGTGTGATGTTGATATCAGGAAGGATCTTTATGGGAATATTGTCCTCAGTGGTGGTTCCACAATGTTCCCGGGCATTGCTGACAGGATGAGCAAAGAAATCACAGCACTAGCTCCTAGTAGCATGAAGATCAAGGTGGTCGCTCCACCTGAAAGGAAATACAGTGTGTGGATAGGAGGGTCCATCTTGGCTTCCCTCAGCACATTCCAGCAGGTATATTTCAGAAGCACTATAAAATCTTTACCATTCATACTGCTGCTAAATGAATATGAGTATGCATCTATTAATGTGGTTATGAAACTGATTAAGTAATTGTTGAACTTGCTAATAATGAAGGTTAAAAATGAAGCCATTAACAAAGAAAAAGTTGTCATTATGAATACTGTCTGCATGAACGAATGAGAAGAAAGATTTCTGAAAGTTGTCATTTCTTAATGGACATCTTTTTTGATGAAGAAAGTTTCTTGAGGATTTCTGATGGGGTAATGTTTTTTTTTTTCCCTCAATTGCAGATGTGGATAGCAAAGGCAGAGTATGATGAGTCTGGGCCTTCCATAGTTCATCGGAAATGCTTCTAAAATAATAGGTTTACTAGAAGGATTGCTGGGGAGAAATTCGATAAGTTTCGTTTGTATTTTTTTGCTTATTACTTTGTTCTTTTTCTTCTCTCGAGTTTTTATTTCTCAAAATGAGCAATGGACCTGGAAACAAGCTAAGCTTTGCAAATATTATTATTATGATTTTTTTGATGAATATATTATTGTAGAAGAAATTTGTAATTTTCTAAGTTACTATTATGATTGTATTCTGGATTAAGGGTTCGTCTAAATCATTCTCAATGGACTTAAAGATGAATGATGTTAACAATGAATCCATGTTTCCTTAATATTAATTTCACGGTTAAACAAAAGGTCTCTTGATCCCTATTGGGATCAAAGTCAAACCGTTATATTTTCTGGCATTAAATACAATCAATAACATGTCAATGAAGAAATAGTTTACTTACGACAAAAGGATCCTCAATGAAGAAAGAGAACAGCACTTTCATGTTGTGGCAGTAGAGGATACAAACAAAAGGCACTTTTCATGATGGCCTCAGCCGTCCCACATGCCGTCAGAATCTTTGCAGCTCTCTAACCGTTTTCAAATATCGCCTCAGCAGCCACAGGATAAGTGTGCAGCATGCTACCTGGGGCATCTGTATAAAAGTTTTAGGCTCTGCATGCAAATGCATGACCATTGTTCTTAATGAAGCATGCGGCTGAACGAATTTTACAAGGTAGGATATTAGGCCAGCCAGGTAGTTAATGGAGCAGCTAGAAAATCATTCTTGGATAATTTGTCAGTGAGATACAGTATTGAATTGCAGGATAAAAGCAGAATGGAAATACTAGCCGCATTGAATTGCAAGATAAAAACAGAATGGTAATACTAGCTTCAGGCAGACATCCTCATCGTAGCAAGTGAATGATTGGTCTGAATTAATGCGAAAATCAACCTCCTGTAATTGCCCATGTAGAAATTTGCTCTCAGAGCTTTGGTTTTCAGTAGCGCTTTCAGGTTTCAGGCACATCAACAAAAAGCCTAAACCTGGAAGCGTCTGCAAGAATTGAAAATCCAAAATTTCAAATCAATGGTCATCAACCTATCTCATTCAAGAGTAATTTGCCAGGGCCTTGAGCATTTTTAGACCCTGAAGGGCTAACTGCAAGTACAAAACTCAATCAGTTCAACAAAGCAACAGATATTTCCTAAAAGCCTGGGTTCACGCTTCATTTTCTCAACTTTATGGAAGGCTGCAGAAGAAAAGCAAAATGAAAGTGTAAGAACAATCTGCTTCAACTCCTTGGGTATCTCCTTTGCTGAAGCTAGAAATTTATAGGTTCAACAGGGTCAACGAATCCTTGCAGTGACACTCCAGCCACAGAATCTTTTTTTGCCAGCATTTCATGGTCAATATAAACGACAACAACAGTAATATCATCATAATACTGCCTCCTGTCCCTTTTCTCATACTTAAGTTCATCATAACTCTTCTTTGCTCTCCTGGCAGCTGCTTCCAAAGCTGATTTTAATAGCCTCCTTGCTATTCCCTACATCCAAACAAAAGGAGGAAATAATTTGAACACATTCATTTTCCTCGAAAAGAAACAAAATAATAACAAAAACACACCACTCTAGGACTGTTATAGACCATCTCCACAGCTTTCTGGTTTGACATGAGTTCCCAAAGCCCATCAGATGCAAAAATAAGAAATTTGTCACGGGGACTAAGAATTCTTGTACTTATAGATGGATCAGACCTAAGTACAGCTTGACGAAGAGGTTCATGAAGGTGGTATCGCGGATAAGCTGAACCAGGGTCAAACCCTGGCTTCTTGAGGTAGACATCTCCAATAGATCTAGAAACCTGGTATGGATGTACAAGTGCCCAGAGAATCAGAAATAATTTTAAAAGAAACATCAATACTTGCTGGAAATGTCGCAACGTTACTATGCAAGAAAAGCAAAAGCAACAGTTTTAAAGTCATTTGGGAATCAAGATAAAACAAACCAGAATCTAGAAGTCCTCACAAGAGAGAAAATCTTCAAAGTAACAAGCAAAAGAGAAAACAGGAAAGCAACTAGAGGAGAACTATTTCCATAGATGAAGTCTAAAAGATGCATGCTTGACAAGTCCCATACTTGGCTTGCTTATCTTACAGCAGTTTTCACATTTGCCCCCATAAAACAAGCAAAACCCATAGGTGGATCAATAAGAAAGTATCAGTCCAATTGTATACCAAAAGTGAACACGCAATGCACTTCAGCATGGGAAACTTAAAAATAGAACAATCAAAGTATCATATAATTTGCAACATTGTGTTAGTAAGTGTGATCTAGGGGCCTGCTCAGTATTTGAGATAAAATGAAAAAATGAAAAATCCAAAGGTCGTCTTATTCAAAATCCCAGTTATGACATCCCACTCTCTCACTTCACACATCGAACGTGCCCTTCTTACAAAGATAAACTCGTTTTCACATCTTCTTAACCCAAAACAGTTGGGCAGAGGAAAGGGTCTTTTTTTGAGAGTACTCTTACAAACAGATCCAGTGGAGACGCGGTGGGGCAATCAAGGTATTGTTAGAAATTGATTCGGGTGAATATCCATTAAAAAATTGACCAAAATGAATTCTTTAATATAAATAGGAGTTTTTTAGTTAAATATTGCATATTGATATAAAAAATTTTCAAAAATTAATGACATTATATTCAAATTATGATAAGTTGCTGATATCCTACTTTGTCAAGACTAATCAAACATGAGGAAAATAAAAAATTGCAAACATCACATTCATGCTACAACATAGTTTGTCATAGGTAGTTCAATTACAATGTGTTGCAAATCAGACGTTTCACTACTCCCTTCTATATAAAACAATAGGCTCTAAAGATTGGAAAAATAATACATTCTCTGCTTTGTAGCAGGGTACCTGTATAATGCCTTTGACACGCCATGCTCCATTCCTATGAACCACAATGCCTGGGTCATCGGGATGCAAGGATCGTAGTTCCTGTCTAACATCTTCCAATTTGGCATTATGATCCACAGTCAATTGCTCAGCAATAATGTTTTGAGATCTTCCTAGGCAAGCAAAATCATTTTCTGATCCGTCCACACAACCAAGCACTGCTCTAGAATCACCAAGATTAGCAACATATAATTTCTCCTTCCAGATAACTCCAACTAAACAGCATGATCCCGTAGTTGCACTTAATCTATTAATTGGAAATAAATTTTCCACAGACTCAATCATAGCATTTTCTGTTGCAGAGAAGGCATTCATAATAAGTCCTTCAGACATCCTTCCATTTTCCTGGGCAAGCTCTGCGGTGTAGTAACAAAAAGAAAATGAAAACAGAACAGGTACCACTTGGCATACTGGAAGAAAAGGAAAAAAAAAAAAAACGAAACCCACCATGCAACAAGATAAAGCTGAGGTGGTTTTTTATTTGGCCAGGAAGCGATACATTTTGTTTTAAATATAACAAAGACAGTACAGCAGCCATGTACAAGGCAAAACTGAGATTTTTATTAATAAAAAATTACTAAAGTTTAGTATCACCGACTTAGAAGTGAAGAGGCTCCGCTTTTCTTCTGATAGCATTAACTTGCATAATCAGGCAATCATAAGTCACATGCATTCCATCTGATATCTCAGCACATCAGAAATTCAGAACAGAGTACTAGACCTATAGGAGCCATTGCAATACTATTGTTACTAAACACTGGAACATAGAAGCACATTTCCATTTCTCAAAACGAAACTGGTCAAGAAGATAAAAGAAAATTCCTCCCAAAACCATATACTTGTAGGAAAGTTACATTCTCAATCCTCTCTGCCATTTTTATTAGTATAATTTGTGAAGTTAAATGGCCGTAATATTGAAAGAACGAGCATGCACCATCTTCGTAATTTTCAACTATTCAATTACATCAAAACTACCACGGAAAATAAAAGAGTACACTTCCGAAAAAAGAACTTCTGAAGTTAAATGGTTGCAATATTGAAAGAAAACAAGCATGCACCACCTTTCTCATTTTCAACTATTCAATTACATCAAATCTACCTTTTGAACTAAAAGAGTAAAATTCCCACGAAAAAAAACAGAAGAAAGAAGAATGAGAATCCGACTGACTGATTAAATGAGGGATGAGGCGTTCAGAGACGAATCTTGAAGCCTCAGGGCCACCGTGTCCATCATAAATCCCAACAAAGGTGGCATTACAGGCAGTTTCAACGTGACTGTGGTCCTCGATATCCTTATTGGCCTGAACTATCGCGAAAGAGAATTCGCCACAACAATGCTTCTCAAGATCTCTATACCAAATCAGTCCGTCATCCTGGCCTAATAAGCTATCCTTCGCAGCATTATCATCCTTGTTCATAGGGACATATTGACTCAAAGGTCGCCAACAGGCTGATGCTATCTTCTCCATCAAAGAAAACATATCTCATTTCCCTGGAAAACCTGGCCCTTTGCGTTTCAAGATTGATGATTTCACGCCACCAACCCAACTGTTCTCCTAAAGAGTAATACTTTCTGAGTGATTCCGACGAAAAAGGCGCCCCAATTCGAGATATTTAAAAAAACCCACAAAAACCCGGAAGAAAATATTGATCAAGAAACGAAAACCAGCAAGAATTGATCATATGTAGTGAGTTTAAGGGGTTTGAAATTTTGAGATTGAAACACCACAAATGCTCAGAGGCAGAGAGTCACAGAATTATAGTATATATACGACAATGGATTATTGCGTTCTTGTAGGCGTGCGAGTATACAAATGAATGGAATAGTACTATAGCAAGGGTATGGGTAATGTGTGAGTTTGCGTAAACAATTGTAATGGGGGATATATAGAGGATGACATAGATATTTATTTATGAGAGGAAGATAGGATTAGATTACAAAATAAAAAAAATGGGTTAGAGTAAAAAATGATAAAATTTTTGATGGTTTTCTCAAATAATTGCCAAGAAATCAATATGGTTGAAATTTGAATTGAAATTATTCATAACTAATTACTCAGCATTTGCCAGTTGTGGGTATCATAAATTTAGGGAATAGGGTTGTGATTTAGGAGCTTTGATATCAAATGAAGACATTGCTCTAATTGATTAAAGACAAAATATTTTGAGGAGAAAGAAGAATGGCAAGTAATGATATTTATAGTGAGTTTTATAGTAAAATATAATAGTGACTTATGTAACAGGTATTAAAAAGTAAAATCATTCTTTATTATTTTACATGTTTTAAAGGGTGTGATAATTAAATTTTGATTTTTCATACTTGTCACGTCAATTGTTATTTCTGTGAAAAGTCACTATGTATATCATTACTCCATTTAAAAATATTAAAAACAAAAAAGTTAACCTAATGAGTTATGTTTATTGGTTATGAACGTACCAATAAAGCACTAAATTTGAAAAATGTCCATAAATGGGAGGAGTGGCGAGATAGATATTTTTTCACCCCACAGTTGACTCGTTCACTTTTTATTGTTTTTGTGTATATATATTATTCTTTCTTCCTAAAAAAAGTTCACTTTATATTTAGTATAATATATTTTTTTAATTACAAGATACAACACATTTAATATACTAATAAATGTATAATTTTATATTGTTATCCTTACTTTTTAATTTGAATTATATATTATCATCACTAGTAGGAGTAATATAAGAATTTTACATAATAAGTGGACTATTTTTTTGAGACAAAATTTTTTTATTTAAAATTGGACTCTTTTTTTTTGGGGGACTAAGGTAGTAATAAAATACTAATGTATTATTAAATTATTTCTTAAATATTATTAGACTATATTTATACTAAATTATACTAACAAAATATTTAATTATTTACATTTTATTTTAATTACTACTCACTATTAGTTTACAGTTTATTTACTATTAATTATAAATTATTATTTATTCATTTTTTAACATTTTCATTATAGTATATTATTAGTACTCATAATTTATTATTCCGTACTCATATGTTATTCTTAGTTTGATATATAATATTCGTGTGTATTTTAAATTTTATTATGTAAAAGAATAAGAATTGAGAAGTTTAATGGAGCGAGTAATTAAGATGTTGTATTTGGCTTTTTGAATGATGCCCTCATGGCTGGTCAACCAATCAGCCTTTGTGTCTTTTTAGACTATGGAGGTTTGAGGATGTTGCAAACTGGTGAATTCCATGTACAAAAGAAAGAACCTGAAATTCTACCTCGTATCATGATACTGAGTAAGAAACTGGTTTATTCCATCAATTGTTTTCCTTTTCCAAGAAATCTTAAATGAATTATGCTACACAGTTAAATCCTTCCCTCAAACAGAATGGAGCTGAATTCCATAATTAGCTAAGCAAGCAGAAGGTAAAATATCAGCGTCATTCTCTATATTTAATTTTGATGCACAGTTAAAATTAAATCCTCCATTGCCTGTCAGGAAAACATGTCAGACGTAGAGATTTTGCTTTTCATGCCATGGCAATTGATGAAGGTGACAAAGTTGTGGCGAGTTGGATGACATACTCAAGAGGAGCAAACATAATCCGACAATGTGCATCAAAATTTAACCAGAATAAAATGGTGGCTGATGCTTTCATGACTCACGTGAGTACTTAGCTCATCTAAACAGCTAACAGACAAGTTTTTCCTTGTGGTTCTTCATTTCTGTTTCTTCTTTTCCACTTTAAAATTGATAACTCCAGGCTTCCGTTTGGTCATCTTCTTCCTTCTATACATACACACATTGTTGTGCAAGTCCTTCATAGATGTTTATATGGTAGCTTACCAAGTTTGGTTGATCTTGACTTTGAGGCACTTAGTCCTTGGATAACTTAGCCCTTGCAGGAAGAGAAATGATGAACAGATGCTAGGGCCAAACTACTTTAGCACCATCAGTTCAACTTTCCCACTAAAGGTGCAAACTTAAAAGCAAATGCCCGCCACATTTCTATGATCGTTGCCCCTCACTACACCCTCCCAAGGCCAAAGCAGTGCAGAATCTTTTTGCAGTCATATGTTGTTTCCTGGGTCGGCTTCCTCTCCTAGATCTATTTTGCACGTTAATAGGGGCAGCCAGGTGCATAGAAGCTCCTGCATGTGTAGGGTCCGGGGAAGGGTCTATTTTGTACATTGCTCTAGTAAAATTACACCAGCTTTAGACCAATTACTGTTACTTGCCAAAAGGAAGTCACAAACTTTCAATTCAAGGTCCAACGTTAGTTTTTCAACATCAGGAGTCTTCTTGTCCATCACACATTTTGGTGTCTCTCACATTAAATTGATAGTATCCTGAATCTGTTTCTTGATTTCATACAATCTTCAGCACGAAAAGATCTGAATAATAGTTTGATGCTCCTGTACATTAAGATTGAAGACGCTGCACCAAATAACATAATAACTAATGCACAAGTACTAACAAGGAAACTGTAAGCAGACAAAAATTTCAAGAGTTTGATTATATAATTGGGGACTACAAAAACAGCAGAAAGCGACTTCTTTAAATGCAGACTGCGTAAAATATACACTCCAGAAAGGCAATTTGTATAGCAATTGCAATCTAAACTTTACAACTGAGAAAGATCAAGATCAATGTTACTCCTTTTCTTTCTCTCTCTAATTCCTCTGTGGATGGAAAAGCACAATACAACAATTCTTTGAAAATAATGAAACCAATTTTGGAGGGCTTGGTACCAGCAAGATGTCAATATGTGTAGGAGTCAAATCTTATTTTATCTTCTGTGTTCCTACTCCCTAAATATGTCTTAGTGAATTATGGAAGTTTATGCCGTTCTAGTACATGTCATTTGCCAGACGTTTGTGGCGGTTATAATGTTTCTCCATGAATACCCTGGAAGCACCCTCAACAGTTCTGCGCCAAGTCTGCATATACGTAAACAAGAAAATTTGCTTTGATCACTACTGGTTTGACTTACAAATGTAACATATTGATGAGTGTGATCACAACTGTTGTATTATTCTTTAAATTTTCAAAAGCAAGAAATGAAATCAAATGGAATTCTTCCAAAATGGATACATCTCCATTGAGGAGAATGCATAATCAGAATGGGAAGTAGCAACACCAATAAAGACAGTCTTATAGAGTTATGGTTGTTAATAAAAAGATCGCATCAGAGAAAAGTACCAGAGCATATGAATTTTCCCAAGCTTTTAAAATTCTAGCAAGGATAAAAGAAAACTGAAATTTAGCCTAGATCTGATGAATACTCTACATCAAATCAAACTCTGGAAGCATCAATTTTTCTGTTTCTTTTTTCTCTAGTACTTGCTCTATTTTCCTTTCTTTCAAAATATGTTGTGGCCCAGATAAGGAATAGAATTCTTTGCATCTGTACTACTCACCTAAATAATAAATTCTCTTAGGGTCAATGAGTAGTGACAACATTTTAATGTACCATATTCCGACTCAATCACTTAGACTTGGTAAACAATAGTACACTTTTTTCTTTGATGAGATTTTGTCTTGCGAATGGCATACTGGTTAGCCATAATAAATTGAACTTTTCTTAAATTGGTGTTTTAACACAATAGATGTTATCATATTGTCTGTTAAATCTATATTTAAGATACAGAGTTATTCTTCTAATAGCAAGTGAACAAATATGCAACTCATCCCATGGCAAGAAAAGAGCCCAACATAATATAGTAGATCAAGCTTCCTGGTTTGTAGTTAAGCTGTTTTAACTATTTAGATGTACTTAATATATAGCTTTGAGGTTGATTATAAAAAGGGTAATGTGGCTTTCTTTCAGTCTTGGAATGGGAGAGAGAGGACATGGCTGTATTATGTGTTAATTGTTAGCAATAGTTGAAGCTCAATACTTGGCAACAAGATCTTAGAAGATATCACTGACATTAATATTTATGTTTCTTAATTTTTCAATGTAAGACAGTATCCATAAACACAACATGATTCTCTTTCTGCTTACAGTGATATCCAGTTCTAGTCATGAATCATCCCTCAGGCTTACCTCAGTCACGTCTTATCTCAAATGAAGCAAGATCAATATGAGTTGTGATTGACAAGTGGTGAAATAATTTGCATAGTGGTATAATTGCAGGCCTTTATCTATCGAAAATCAGGGTGTAATTGCCATCCGAAACCAGAATAGGAACCGTTGCAGCAGGATTAACGAAAGATACATAGTATGATGAACATAAACAGAAATAATCATCAAAGAACTCAGAAATCTAACCTTCTCAATTGCACCCAAAATTGACTTATGCTTGATTTCCCTCACTCTCACTGTAGCCCTCCCAATCCCAAGTCTTCGAACCAATGTGGGCGACCTCCGGGATGACACGACCGGTGGCAAGAGGCACTTCCTCTCAACAATGGAGACACTAGTACCATTCAAAGACGAGCTCTGATCTACATACATTCGGCCCTGGTTAAAAACCCCTGCCTTAATTGCCTTAACATTAGTACTCCTCAGCCTTTTGGCCAACCGCAACTCCTTCTTATCATCTGATGCAGAACCCACTTCTGCAAACTTCCTCAGGAGCTCATCTGAGGATTTTTTTGCAACATGCTGAACTCTTTTAGCATTATTAGTACTAGCAGTAGCATTTGTAACTGTATCATTATTTGTATCCATTTCTTCTTGAATCCTTCAATTGGCGAAGATGGAAAAACTTTCCAGCCACGGAAGATGCAGAAGAGACAGGGGAGAGTTGTGATTATTGCAATGAAATGGGGGAGTTTGTGTAGTAGTGAAGAGGACAGGGAAGGAAGGAGCTTAGCTTATTATTGATGTGAAAAATGGACCGTTAGGGAAGGGCGGGGGCGCATGATTTGATTACAGTTGTTATGGTTAGAATATGAGCGTCGGACAGAAGAAACATAGCCGTTGGGTACTGTTAATGCGCGGACTGAATAGCCTATATTTTAAGGCAATGGCTTTCTGGATTGAACTTGTTTTATTGCTTTGTTGGGTTTATTATTGGGAGCCCAATTATTCAAGCCCATTTAAGGTTGTTTGAGAGAACTCAATATACATAGCCCATACCCAACTTTGTCCACCTTACTACCCCTCCCAGGTTCAAACAAGTTGTCTCTTTTAAAATATATATAATAATAATTCATGATTTGAACTTGAATGGGAAAATATAAATTAAGTAGTAATATTTTAAGCATTATAAAAAATATAACTAGAAACATTATGCTCTAACTTCTGAAAAGAGAATCAAATGAATTAAAAGTTTGTTAACTTTTTGATTAAAGATATGGAACGAAAACTAACCTCTATCCAAAATTAAATTTCAATTGTTTCTTGTTGCAAGAATTTATGGCAAGGTAAATGGGGTTCATTTGTTATTTAATTTGGTACTTTAGTTCGATTTTGTCCCTCATAGTCAAAAAGTTTTAATTTAATTTCTTAACTTGCTAATTCGGTTTTAATCGGTCATTTTAATATAATCAAGCCAAACAAGACTTGATATACTTAGTCATTGACTTGCTCAATTTATAAATATTTTATTTAAATTATATTTCTAATTATTTAAATCACTTTCAATTTTGACATTTTTTAATTTAGATAGTTAAAAAATGATTTTATCTATTCATAATATGCTTTTTGATAACTAATAAAAATTGATGTATGTTGTGAAAATTGATGTATTTTGTAAAATAGTAAAAGTTTAAATTGGTTATTTGCAATTTACTATTTTTATTTTGGAGAGAATTGAGATAATATATATTTTTTAAAAAAATTCCATTGGGAGGGACGGGAAGGGGGTAGCGGGGGGTTGGGGGAGGGGGGAGGTATTGGTATGGGGAAGGGGGTGGGCGCTGTCGACTAGGGGAAGCGGGCGGCTGTGGGCTGGGATGGGCAGTGGGCTGGGCCGACTGGGGGTTGGGATGAGGGCCAAAAACTAAGCCACAAATTTTGGAGGGTGGGGAAGAGGGAATGCAGAGGAGGGGAGATGCAGACAGGTGAGTGGAAATTTGGTAGGGGAGATGCGGCAAGAAAAAAGGCAAGGAGAAAAAGGAGAAAAAAGCAAGGAGATGCGTAGGTTTTTTTAAGGAAGGGGGCGGCCAACAAAAATAAGGGAAAGGGAAGATAAAGGCAGAAGCTACGCACAGTTTTTTTTTTTTTTTTTTTAAACACTACTGAAGTCGACATCCAGGATGTAGATTTCAAAGTCGATATTGATGATATCGACTTCAAAGTCGACATCTTGGATGTCTATTTCAGTAGAATTGGAATAATTTTTTTAACATTAATATTTATTTAGTTCTAATTTTTTTGGCCAATTTTTGGGGAGAAAACTCTTTTATTTTGGTTCCTTTCACCTCCCTTTATCCTAAATACATGCAAATCATGTGATTGGATGTATGAAGTCCCATTTGGCTTGATTTCATTAAAAGGATCAATTAGAATTGAAACTGCAAATTAAGGGATTAAATTAAAAATTTTTGTATATGAGAGACCAAATTGAACCAAGGTTTCGAATTGAGGGACTAATTATATTATTTACCCAACACATTGTGCTTTGTAATGGTGAGTTCTAAGCCGTGAAAATTACTTCATACATTTGTTATATATTTATTTTTAGCACAACAAATTAATCATATAATTTACTTTCTTTGCTCGACTACTTCTTAAGTTATAAATTGTCTCATCTAATTATTTTTAATTATACTATCATATGTGGTACAATGGATGTATGAAATATTTTTTTTACGATATGATTTACTACAAGAATTTATAGGAGACTATAAATATTATAACTTTTTGCTTTTTTTCATTATTAATATTATTACTCTAATGAAAACGTATGCTAAAATAATTACTAATTTGAACATTATATGGAATAAATTCGTTTAACTACTTGCCATATATAATAAATCTCCTATTAAATTAATTCCACAAAAGAGAGAAAGAGTAATACAAAGCCTCAAACAACAGGAGAACCTTTGTTGATGTCTTATTCAACTTTTCGATTTCCCTTTTAGTGCTCTAGAGCTGTGCCTTTATATGATGAACGACTTCCTCATCCATGGCGAACGCCTTAGCCAGATCTTCAAGTTCAATGGACGGGTCTGATCCAAAGAGGGCTCTTGGAATGTTCATGATGCCTGGATTTTGACTGCCTAACATACTAATTGCGACAGCATGCCCTTTTCCCACATTCCTTTCGAAGTGAATCATCCCAATTGGGAAGACAAACGCATCGCCCTTGTGGAGGACCTTGGTGAAAAAACGGGGAGGAATACTGGTAACAAAGCCAACTCTAAGCGTGCCCTCAAGAACAGTGAGGAGTTCACTGGCTCTGGGATGAATGTGTGGAGGGTTGATTCCTGAAGGTGCACAATCGATGCGTGCCATTGAGATCCCAAGAGTGTTTAGCCCTGGAAACTCGAGGACGGATACACGAGTGACACTGGAGCCGAACACATTTGTGATGTTGCCTCGAATGTTCATCCCAGTGTGGAAGAAATCATCGACTGTAACATGCTTGGAATTCTTGCATGCGAAACCATTTGTTGTCACTGCCACCAAAATTATAGAATCACTTTAGACAAGAAGTTTTATTCAGAAAAGAACAAGTGATCACATATATATACTGAAACACACATAACCTGAGCGGTTGAGATCTCCAACACAGAGATCTTGCAGCGGTTTCGGGTCCAATGCCAATGCAAAATGGCTAAAAGTGAGAGCTATCATCAAACTCAAACTCAAGAAGACGCAGTTGATGGCCATTTTAGACTGCAAAATAAATATCTTCAACCAATAAAATGAGAAGATAAGGTAAGTTTTGGGTGACAAAATGCAGTGTGCATTCTGCACACACTGTGATATATATCTATCATGCCGGTTAGGGAATAATTATGTTTTGAACAATTTTGAAGACATCCAGACATCCAGACATCTAGACATCCGATTAATACAATTTGTTCATTGATTTTTGCATTTAACCTTAAACGCAAGTGCGGTTTTACTTCGCATATTTGGGATGCCCGGCCGAAAGGTCGAAAACAATAACGTAAATTGGGTTTGATTGAATTCTTCAATGCCCTTTTGTTCTATTACTATTTTTTTTAACGTTATTGATCATTACAAGATGAAACAAATAGTTTAATATCTCTCTACGGACAGCCTCATTGATTATATATACTTTCTTAACCAAATAGATTAAACACTAAAATTTATGCCTTAAGAGTTGATTATTTTTCAAATTCTATTTTTTTTTCGTCGGATTGATTGTCTTTTGATGCCAATATATTATACTACTTTCTTCACAGTTTCATTCTTGGTTTGGAATTGCCAATTATTGGCTTTGGTTTCATATGTATGCCCATTAATTTCCTTTTCCTTTTCAAAAAATATTTGATTCTTGAATCTTCATTATTTTTTTAAAGAGAGTAATATACATGTCTCTAAAAATTATATTCATTTTTTCAATAAATACTAGAAATTTAGATTGCCAATATATATGGCCTTCACATAAACCCAAGTGAAAATGTACTCACAGACAATTTCTTTTATTTTATTTTTAATAATCTTTAAAAATTAAGAATAACAGTGTTCATTGTGATATTGCTTAAGTCCGTTTGGCTCCTTGTTAGAATTAGAATTGGTTCAAATTTTTTTTCTAATTTTAAACAGCATATTTCTTTGCATTGCACTTGAAAGTTGAAGCCAAGTAGAAAATTACATTCTTTTGAGTTTCACTCGCGTGGGCAAGCAAAATTAATTAATTACTGTTTCATTAGACCAAATTCAAAATTACACCTACTGTAAAGATACGTCCAAGCAAAAAAATTTAATTAACCGTTGGATTCGAGGCTGTTAAAGCCATCACCATGCAAAGATTAATTTAAGACAACTAAAACCCCCCACCCCCCACAAAAAAAAAAAAAAAAAAAACCAAAAAAAGACACCTTCCTTTATTTGGTTTCTTTGTATTAAATGTCGGTCCTAAATCCCAAACTCTTGGACTCTTTGCGGTTTTGGTATTATTATATATCTGTTCCCCAACGACGGGACGAAAAATTTAGAATGGAAAACAAAAGAGTTTCGAGAATTTTAGTTTTCAAAATTTTTAGATCTTATTATGTAATTTTTGTATTTTTTAATTTATAATAATTTAAAAACAACTTCCGAACAATGTTAAATACTTAACAATTGAAATATGTAAAATGTACATTTATATAATGTTTTTCTTAATGTTTAAAAGTTTAACAGGTTTAATCTTTCATATTCGACACTTTTCTTTTTCTTTCTTTTTTTTTTTTAGAGGAAAAAAAATTCATGCTAATACTCATACTCATGTTGAAATTGAAAGAATACATTTAATTGGAGCATAAAATTGTTAGAGGAATTGACCTCTAATAAATTGTCATCTCACTTTGGCAAAAAGTTTGATTGAGTATCTGATTTTAAAAATGGTTTTATTCTCAAATTCTTTAACGGTTCAAATTCAAGCTCAATCAGTTTAATACCTGAACTGTGAGCTTGCGCAACACAAAAATCTTGCAATGGTCTTGGGTCGGATGCAAAGGCAAGATACGCCAAACTTAACCCAACAAAAAGGGTTAACGTATTGTTCTTCGCCATTTACCACAGCACAACTCTTCCCAGATTGATAAATAGGAGGCTTTTCCCTTTGTGTGATTGGAAAAAAAACAAAGGAAATTCATAGGTTGAGGGAGGAAATAGTTCCAAAAATGTGATGTTCACATTTGTGAAATGCGCCTTACTGCGCCCTAATCAGACATTCGTTCGCGCATTCCAGAAATGCGCCCTTATAGTAGGGCGCATTTCAGAAATGCGCCCGTACTTTTCTCCAAGAAATATTGAGTTCCTTTATCTTTTCTTTCCCTACACTTTGAACCCCTATACACATGAGGCATGAGATCACAATTAGCATACCTTCAAATTTTCAAGTCAAAAGCTTTATTTCAATAAATAAATCAGCACAATACAACAGAAAGGCCAGAAACATTATAGAGAATGGAGTGCCATTTCATATGAATTAGATCACTTCCTACATTAGAGGGAAAAAGAAAAGAGGGCCATTTGCATAATTTCAAAATCTCAGACCACTTGCTGCAGTACACAAATATGAGATCAATGACGGTTCTTTGCTCATACAGCTAATGAAAATTCATTATACAACGGCCCCAGTGAAGGTTCTTTTCCCATTGCTTCTCTTCCCATTACTGAATATGATCTCAAGCGTATCTGATAGCTCCACTGATAACTTGCAAAACATCTCTCACTTCAGAAGTAATAAAGATCCACTGAATTTTGAGAGGGTCCAAAGTTTAAGGTTAAAATTTCTAAATGATACCGCTTTCATTAGCAACTTTTTCTTTTCCTACTGGCTCCGGAAGGTAAGTCTCGCAAGCAGACAACACAATACAAGCTTATCAAGCTTAATCAATCTGTCAGTTTAAATTTGCATAGAATTAACTAATGTAAAATTTAAAACTGCAGATCTTCGTACAGGTATAGCTAATTAGAGTCTGATATTCATCTCCACTTGAAAATCTTAAGTTATGATGATACATTAGTTTGAGTGAAATTGATGTTAGCCTTAAATCAACATTCAGTGAATTTTCCAAAGAGAAAAGAACACTTTCAGCAAAGGAAAAATTGTTTTGGAGCACAGCAGTGGCTTCTTCGTGAGGGAGGGAGACACTGAAATTTGCATTGGGGAAATTTTTGAAATGCAACGGCGGCATTGGGCGGCAGTGCCAAGAAGTAGCTTCACTCGGCCGGAAAAAAATTTCCCCAATGCAATGCAATCACTAGTTGGCTTCACTCATGCACGGACAAAATGGACGAAGAAGTAGCTTCACTCGGCCGGAAAAAATTTCCCCAATGCAATGCAATCACGGCAGTGGCTTCTTCGTGAGGGAGGGAGACACTGAAATTTGCAAGAGCAAAACTTCAGAGTGAGGGAGAGCCGACAGCCGGCGATGGAAATGGGTGATGAAGCCGGACGAAATTTCACAGCCTCGTGGACCGGCGCCGGTGCTGCTATGGAGTCGGAAATGGTGAGGATGTTTGGATTTGCGTAAGTCCAAGGATTTGGAGAGGGAGGCTGATGGGCTGATGAAGGATGGCTGAAGAAATTGCAAACGGCGAAGGCTGGAGGTCTCGTATATATTTCTTCACTCGGGCGCATTTGTAAAATGCGCCCCAATAACCCTAAATTCTCCAGCCCGTGACTCCATGGTTCAAAGGGTTCAAATGGTTATGGGCGCATTTTATAAATGCGCCCAAGCCCATGCACAGTTCCGGGCCAAAATCTGCGCATTTGGCAAATGCGCCCAATTATTTGGGCGCATTTGCCAAATGCGAACATCATATAATTAGAACACCATCTCTCCCAAACTTACAAATTTCTCTCTTTTTTTTTCCATCACACTATTAGAAAAAACTCTGATAAATAGATATATGGAACAATGAAAAGGGAGTGAATATATGGGATGTATGGCATGCAGAAGAATTGTTTGAGAGGATGATGATGAACTTTAGACAGTTGAGCGGCCTATTTATGGGGGCCTGCCTTTTCTTGCAACAATCTTGAATTAATGGATGAGCAATCCGACAACTGCACAGACCAAGTTGCCTTTCAGTCACATAAAAAAAATAAATCGTAAGACCAGTTCCATGTAATCAATCCATCTTTCTCAGTGAAATTTATAGATTTTTGAAGTGATTTCTCGGCCTGCGATGTCATTCGATAAAACAAGATCATATGTCTAATAGAACTCAAGGTGGCTGTTCTGTTCGATATTCTTAGGTATTCGGTAGTTTTAACTCTTGATCATATGTCTAATAGAACTCAAAGTAGCCAAGTCTAGGGAAGCACGGATTTACTATTTCAGATAATGAACGCATTTGATTTCATGTATTGTTGTACACTCCTCATCCATTATCCATCTTCTCATGTTATAGGATTAATTTTACATTTATTCACGAGGGAATATAACCAAGAACTAACATTGACATTAACATTAACATTCTACATAATTAACATACAGTAAGAGTTCTTACTTGTCAGGATGATGATTTGTCTGAAGTTAGTATTTTAGTGTATGAAAACAGAAGTATTTTATCCCAATTTTCCATCATTAGAATAATTTGGATAAACAAAATTGTAATCGTGCTACTTACATTCTAGTTTAACAAGAAGTTAGATTTTATTATACTAATTCTCAAATTTGGCGGAATATCACACTATCTCCAACGTTGATGGCCTACTCAATTTCCAAATAGAAAATGGCAGACTCAATATCGGAAAAGTAAAGAAATGCGATTTGTTAATTTAAAATAACATATAAGTTGCCCAACTTAATATTAATTAGGCTCAAATAAAAATTTATTGAATTAACTTGATCTTGGTAATACAATTGATCAACTAGAATGAACTTAATTAGTTCGAGTTATAGTTTGCCACGGCTTCTTAAGCTTTGAAAGCAATATTAAGATTATGATCTTAATTTTACGAGAAATTTAAAATTTAAAAGTTTCCTTTTGGAACTCGACTAATTCACAGTTGATTTTATACGACTGTCTCACGATCAAGTGTACCTATATTTTAGGAGGTTAAATTACGTGACTAAATAAATTCTCTTCTATTTGTTGCGAGTCAAGAGTTCATTCTTTTTCTCATTTTCAAACCCTAATTTATGTTTTTCATGGAAAAATATTTGATCAAGGATAAAACAAGATTTTCTCTACATCAAATTTACGAATTCCTAGAATGAAGAAGCAATATCATTCGATTTTTATCAAGTTTTATCTCTACCATTTTTTGGGGGGGGGGGGGGGGGGGATGGTGGGGGGAAGGGTTTCAAATAACAATTTAAATGCACCCGCTTATAAATAGTTTTAGACATGTTTCTTTTGACATAGAAACTTGAATGCCAATAATAGCCCGTAACAATCTATCTTTTGGGGCATAAGTAAAAGTCTTAGAATTTCTATATAGGTTCTTGATGTTTGATTAATGTCGCATGCCAAGTTTCATTTATATTAATTGCAATGTTGTTGGGAGTTTGACTTGAGATTAACATTGTTGTATATAAGAGTTCGTTTCTTCACATGAATATGAATTATATAATGTTTCCATCATTTTTTCAGGGTATATTGAAGTTGAAGTTGATACACGCACGTGTCTATATATATATATTTCTTAATCGATAGGGAATTGTAAACTGAAAAGAGGAGGGGAATTTAACTAACTCGAGTTGAGAATGATATAACAAGATTTTATTGCTCTCTTTTCTCATACTCTAAACAAGATATAAAATTGTAAAAACTATAGTGCATTTAACAAAAGAGGTGGGCCAATTAAAACTTTAATATATTTCCAAAGAAATTAAAATCCCATTTCTAGTTCTTATTTGATACCCAAAAAAAAAAGAAAAAACTACACAAGACTTTCAAATAATAAATAATATGACAAAACAATCAAATTAAAACATCATAATTAATTAAACTATTAGACAAATACTTAATGCATGCCATTTTCTTGCTGTGCTTCAGAACTTGGCCTGAATTTTAGCCACAGTGGTCTTATCAATTTGGAATGCCTTGGCCAGGACATCATCACTGATGGATGGAGTAGATCCGAAAACGGTAGCTGCAACGGGAATGACCCCAGGATTTTGACTGCTCAATCCGGCCAACACAACTGCATTTTTGTTTCCCACGTTGCGTTGAAAGTGGACAAGTCCTACAGGGAAGACGAAGACATCTCCCTTTTTAAGGACCTTGGTGAACAGTTTATTTTCAGGTGATGAAGTCACGAATCCAACTTCCAGAGTTCCTTCAAGGACGACCAGCAGTTCGGTGGCTCTTGGGTGAACGTGAGGTGGGTTAAGTCCCCATGGAGCGTAGTCAATGCGGGCCAAGGAGATGCCGAGAGTGTTAAGTCCCGGTAGCTGAGCTGCGAATACTGGGGTAACTTTGGAGCCAAGGGGATTGGTGGTGTTGCCAGGTTTGTCTAAGCCACTGAAGAAGAAATCATCTGCTGTAAGACTTGTGGGATCTTTGCATGTGAAGCCATTAACGTTCACTGAAGCAATCAACATTAGAACCAAACGAGAATTAGCACATGTTGTATTAAGCAAGGAATCGCTGTTATTTCTTTGGAATCAGTGTTATTTATTCACAAAAAGTAACAAAAATAAAACCCGAGTCAGATGATCAGTTTCCCGTACCTGAGCTACTGTCATCAGCTACACAGAAATCTTGCAAAGGTCCAGGATCAGATGCAAAACAAACAGAACAAAATGCAAGGGCTACAAGACATAAATGGACAATGATCGAATTCGCCATTCCAAATGAGAAGGGAATCGAACGACCAAGATGGTAGACAGAAATGAATGAAGATATATAGCTAAAAGAGATAGAGTATATTAATCAATGCTAGGTTGGATGTAGAGATAAAACTTTCATCGGTCTATATATAGGGAGCCCTTCAAGTTCATGCAATATTTCTTTTATTGCGATCAAAATATTGTATTCTCTATTTATTATTAGATTAATTCCAGCCGGGCATATGAACGGGTCGCTCACTCGCTTGCATGGTTGAATAGTCCGCCAGATAAAATGCTTTATGCAGGCCTTGTACAAAAATCTTGATTTGGGATGAGCCTGCCAAGTGCGGAACCAAATCAAATTGAGTTAATTACTATGATCAATTCAGATCCAGCCAAGGGCGCCATGCCTAACTAATATCTTCCATCTCAACTAATGTGTTCCAAATCGTCTCGTTAATAAAACGATGTAGTTTTATTAAAACTAGAGTTTATTTATTCTATATTGGGGTCTAATATTTGTTAATAAAATTATGTCGTTTTATTAATAGAATACAATTGGTATACATTAGTAGTTGGGATAGAGGATCTATCCTCCATGCAAAGGAAGGTAATACAAAATCTATTTATGTTATACATTAGTTACTAGCCCCTAAGTCCCAAAAAAAAAAAAAAGAGTTAACTTTGAAAAATTTTCTTCTCCCAAAAAACAAATTCACTTTTAAACTAAATTTCTAAAATATCCTTGCTAATAATAATTATGTACACTCAAAATTAAAAAGTAAGGATAAAAATATAAAATTATATATTTAGTGGTTCATTAAATAAGTTATACCTAATAACTAATAAAAAATTATACTATAACCAAAGTGGATTCTTTTTTGGGATGGGGGCGAGTATTACTAACTCGATTAAGAACTTTTGAAATTCTTTTTTTTTTATTTAAAAGAAATTGAAATATAAAAAAGTTTTGAAGTTCAAAAAGTTGAAGAAACTAAATTTTGATGAGTTATATTTACATTTGTAACTAATTAATTGGGGTAGCAATATTCAAATCTCTGACTTCTAGTCAATTAAAAAAGGACTTTCTTTTAATTTACAATATATACGACACAACAACGAGTGAATTTTTTTTTTTGTTTTTTTGAAATAGAGGGAGCAATTTTGTAATATTATATTTGGAATTTGGAATTTGGCATTTAGTAACATATGCAAGAGACGTAGAAGCTACCATTTAGAAGTTAAGCAATGGTTCTATTTTTTGTTTGCCTGGTCAAGAACCTGAATACAATATCTTCAGGGATTAGTTAGTTTGTCTGCAATTAATAGGCGATTAAATAAAATTTTGCCCAATTGAATAAGTTTTGGATTTACGATTAAACAATCACCCCAGATAAAAACAAAAGAAATTAAGAAAGCAAAGAACAGAACAACATCTGTTGCAGTCTGGAAACTGATACTGGTTTAATACCCAAAACGAAAAAATAGCTTTCGTTGTTTAGTTAATCATCACCGAACTTTAATTATAAAGCCTCCAAATTAAATTAGAGTATCAATATTCTAAGCCTGTAATTAAGAAAACAAATCGAACTCACAGAAATAAGTTCACGAATGTCCAAGTTTTTGACTCAAAGACAATCTCTTTCTAGTTACATTCCAAGTATTTGTTAGTGCAAAAGTTTTATGATTAATGGAGTTATAAATCGCCACCTACTTGGTCAACTAAAGAGCTCAATATTAAAATCGATTTTGGGCCAACCCATTCTTATTTGGGATTATTACACGTTGAATAAAGTAAATTGAAAACGTTTTTAGACTGCAGGACGGCATTGAAATTTCCCATAATGGCTAAGAACAATAATTGTTCTTGAGGATCTGTACGCAGCTAAATAAGGCTGAAAATGTTCCCTTTCATCACTAACATGTTTATTTTCTTTTAGAAATGATTAGGAAATTTAAAATAATTTGTTTTATGGGTATTAGTTACTCCATTTGTCACAAAAAAGGGTTCACTTTAGAATTGATATAATTTTTAATTATAAAATACAATGCACTAAATGTATTATTAAATATATAATTTTTATTGTTAATTTCACTGTTTTATTTTAAGTTATACATGATCATTATTAATAATGGTAAACAAAATCATCCTCATCATTTTTCACTTTTCAAAAAAAGTGATAAATAATTTTGACTTTTTCGTTAGTTACTATACTTTTTTACTATGAAAAATCACTACAAAAATTCGGTGCCATCATCTAATATTGATATAGATTGATTTGTTTAAAAAAAAAAAAAGATTGACTATATCTTTTAATGGCTTCCGAAATGAATTGATTTGGCTTGAATTTGAGCACATGGAGGATCAATTAAAATTGAATAATCAATTTAAGTATTCAAAGATTGTGAATTAAATCAAAGGAAATTACAATTACGACAGATCGAGATGGAAACCCCATTTCTTTCGTCTGTTGTTTAACACAAGACACACAAATAATATACCAAATGACAAAATAATTAATCAAATTAACACGTCATAATTAACTACTAGAGTAGAGACACAGTTGTACTCCAACAAATGCATGGGCCTCTAATTTTCATTAGACAATTTTGTAGCACAATGACACTTATTTATGGGGGTAAATCACCTCAATAATCTTTCAACTTTAGGTTTGATAGTGATTTGGTTCCCGATGTTGAAAAAGTTACAATTTGATCCCTCAACGTCTATAATTGGCACAATTGAGTCCAGTTTGGTGATTCAGCCACCAGAACCACCACCCAAAGATAACACGTGAGTGGCACATGATTCTGGCAGGGGCAAAATTGAAATGAAGATTCAATGTCTCACTGAACGATGCTTGCCAATGATGCTTGGGATTTTCTTGCTGAACGATATACTACGGCAGATCTTGCTCACCAATATCAATTGGTCAACAAATTACAACACCATCTCCAAGTATGTTGGAATTTTGGATTCGAACCAGGCTGAGTTCTATGCTATCCGTGAGGCTTTCTGGGTGTTCTCTGAATCTATTTGGAAGAGCTCTCATGTGCTTGTAATTGAAAGTGATTCTGTTAATGCAATCAATTGGCTCAAGAATCCGGAGAATGCCCCCTGGCACCTAAAAAATGTCTCCAACCACATAGATCTACTGAAGGAGAAAATCAAGCACTGGGAGGGCCATCACATTCCAAGAGACATGAATAGTGTGGCCGACAGGTTGGCAAAGTCAGGAGTATCCAGAGTGCAAAACTTGTTGGCAATCATCGAGCAATGAGTCTTGTATCTACTAATCTCTACTTTCGTTTTTGTTTGTATGCCGCGTAAGAATGTTCTTGTCCTTCCATTTGCTACTGACTCCTACTTTGTAACCTTTTACTCTATATCTCTAATAATAAACCTTGCCTCCTTGGCTTGTCAAAAAAAAAAAAAATCAATTGATGATTTTCATTTCCAAATGAATAGTCTTTGGGACCAATTATCTGCCTTTAAGTCATAATGGAAATGCAAAGATTGTGGAGTCATGTTTGCTGCCTATCGTGACAATCTACGACTAATCCAATTCTTTATGGCTTTACACTATGAATATAAGTCTGCAAGAGCTAGCACATTTGCTTCATCAATTCCCATTGCCCACTTTTCATCAAGCTTTGTCACACTTGATATCTGAAGAGACTTGGTTGAATAATTCGTAATCAACACAAGAAGTTCTGGCATCTACTCCGACATATGCACCTACTCCATCTTCCTCAAAAGGTGGCAAAGAATGCAAATATTGTTATCACAAGGGGCATATCATAAATGAATGCTACAGGCACAAAGCTAATATGTTACGAGATAGTCGAAAACCTGTGGCAATTATTCAGCCCTATATATCTTCTGAGACAGACAACAACATTGGGCCATAAGCTCCTACTGACCCATCTATTCCAGCTACATCAACTTCTGACCTGGAGGTTTTGATCAATCAAGTTCTATCTCGCCATGAGTCAATATATTCATCCACTCTCTCTGCTAGCCTAGGTAGTTCTACATGGCTAATAGATTCTGATTGTTTCAATCATATGACACCTAATTCTGCACTATTTTCTACCAAATTATCACTTTCTCATTCTTCTTCTATTCATCATGCTAATGGTTCATCATTAAATATTAGTCATAGTGGCACAATTATAACTAAAAAATTTACTATTCGTGATACATTTCTTCTTCCTAATTTGTCCTTTAATTATTTTCAGTTGGACAACTAATTGAACTTGATATTTATTTAGGTTTTTCTAAGCATGGTTGTGTGATACAGGATATATGATCTAGCAAGTAGCTTGGGACAGGTTGTAAAAATGGTCGTTTATTTGAGTTGACATCCTTGCATCTTCCACATTTTGCTAACGTTGTTATTAATCATTCTACATCATTAGAACTTTGGCACTCCCGTCTAGGTTATGCCTCATTGTCAAAAGTTCGTTCTTTGATGTTTGGTGGACTATTAGGTCATGTTAAAGACGTACCTTTTGATTGCATCCCTTGTTAATTGGGAAAACAACATGCTCTATCTTTTAGTTTAAATGAATCTACTTCATCTTATTGCTTTGATCTCATTCACTCTGGACATTTGGGGCCCTACTCCAACTCTTACTATGGGTGGTTGTTGTTACTTTGTTATTTTTGTTGATGATTTTTCATGTTATACTTGGATGCACCTAATGAAACAAAGGTCAGAATTCCTATCAATATACCAAGAATTTTGAAACATGATTAAAACTCAATTTTCTAGTTCCATGAAATTTTTTCGATCTGATATTGCTGCAAAATATATTGATTCTTCATTTCTTGCTATTCTTCGTGATGATGGCACTATTCCTCAATGATCTTGTCCAGGCACATCTCAATAGAATGGTCATGTAGAATGTAAACACTGACATATTTTAGACACTACCCGTGCTTTGCTACTTTCAAATAGTGTTCCTGAACCATTTTGAGGAGAAGTTGTACTTATAGTAGTCTCCACCATTAATTGAGTTCCTTATCATGTTATCCAAAATCAATCCTCTTATGTGCGTCTTTATAGCACATGCCCTGATTACCAAGAACTCAAAGTTTTGGGATATGCCTGTTTTTTCCTTCTTCAACCTCATGAATGGACAAAACTTGAGCCTCCTGGCCGATTTTGCTGTTTTCTTGGCTATGGCATACACAACAAGGGGTACAGATGCTATGATCCTATAGCAAGACGTCTTAGAGTATCCTGTCATGTTTTCTTTTGGAACCATAAATCTTTCTCTAGCATATCCACATTTAATGTGTCATCTTCTAGCTCATCACGACTCTTTACTATTGAACTCACAAGTTTCTTTCCAGATGAAATAATTTCTGAAGCGGGTTCAACAAATTCTACCTTTTGAACCACTTGCTGAACAATCCATGGACCCTCCAAAGCCCTCTGCTCCATAACCTTCATCTTTCTCTTCTCCTGGTCATTCTACTAGAGTAAGAGTTTCTCATTCCTATTTAAAAGATTATCATTGTTATTCTACTCTTGCTACCTTTATAAGCCTCAATCCTATCGTAAGGCACATTCTAATCCTCTTTGACAAAAAGTCATGAATGAAGAGTTGTGGGCACTCACTAACACCCACACATGGGACTTGGTTGATCTACCTCCTGGAAAGTCAGTAGTTGGATGCAAATGGGTCTATAAAATCAAAACTCGATTAGCTAGCTTAGCCGAACATTACAAAGCACATCTGGTGGCCAAGGGATTTACTCAAGAATATGGCACTGACTACGAGGAACCCTTTCCTCCTGTTGCTCGTATTACATCTATTTGTTCTTTACTTGCTATTGTTGCTGCACGCCGATGGGAGCTATTTCAAATGGATATCAAAAATACTTTTCTCAAAGGAGATTTGTTTGAAGAAATTTATATGCAACCTCCTCTTGGTTATCCTCATCCACCAAATAAAGTTAGTTGTCTTCAAAAAGCACTATATGGTCTTAAACAAGCTCCTCGAGCTTGGCATTCAAAATTCAGTACTACTTTGAAAGATCTTAATTTTGTCACCAGCTCCTATGACTCAGCATTATTTATAAAAAGGTCATCTTTTGGTATCATTATTTTTCTTCTCTACGTGGATGACATGATAATTACTAGAGGCCATATCTCTGGCATTCATGAGTTGAAAAACTTTCTTCACAAAAAATTTGAAGTGAAAGATTTGGGATTTGCTTCATATTTTCTTAGTTTAGAGGTTTCTAAACCCTTCACAGGTTATTATTTATCTCAAGCCAAGTATGCCTTAGATTTTCTTTCTTGTGCTGGTTTAATAAACTCAAAAACTGCTAGAACTCCTCTTGAGACCAATATCAAACTATGACCAACTGATTGGGAACTTTTTTCTGATCTTACTCGTTACTATCAATTGGTTGGAAATCTAGTGTATTTAGCAGTTACATGGCCAAATATTGCTTATGCTGTGCATATGGTCAGTCAGTTTATGGTTGCCCCATGATTCTCTCATTATGCAGTAGTTTTGCGAATACTACGATTTGTGAGGGGCACCATATTTCATGGATTATATTTTTCCTTTTCATTTTCTTTAGAGGTCAAAGCTTATTTTAATGGAGACTGAGATGGTGATCCTATATATCGATGCTCAACTACTGGATATAGTTTCTTTCTAGTAGATTCTTTTATCTCTTGGCACATGCAGTAAGAAGCAATCCTTGGTTGCTCACTCAAGCTCTGAATTAGAATATCATGCTCAGCATAACTGACACCACCGCTAAACTCATATGGTTATGCTGGCTTTTTAATGACATTGGAGTTCCTTTTTCTAAAGCATACCAATTTATTGTGATAACCAAAGTGCCATTTAGATTATACATATTGATGTTTTTCATGAGTGGATGAAACACATAGAGATTGATTGTCACTTTGTTCGGCATCATTTACTCTAATAAACACTGCTTCTCGTCTTGACAGTTGGGGAGGTTTCACACATGGGGAGCTCAATAAGCAATAGGAGCTCACTTGAATCCAAAAGTTTAAACTAGTGAGTTTTGGGTCCTTGCTACTTATTATACCACTTGTTGGAGATGTTTCACACATGGAAAGCCCAACTAGAGTGGTCCAATAAGCAGTAGGAGCTACCTAATCCCAAAAGATTAAACTAGTGGGTTTTGGGTCCTTGCTACTTATTAAATGCTGCAGTTCTTCTTAATTTTCTAATGTGGGACAGTATCCATGAACACAACAAATAATACTACTTGTTAAGGAGGTTTGTACACATGGAGAGTTCAACTAGAGCAGTCAAATAAGTAGTAGGAGTCCACATGAATCCAAAAGTTTAAACTAGTGGTTCTTGGTTCCTTGCCACTTATTAGGTGCTTTAGTTCTTCTCAATTTTCTAATATGGGATAGTATCCATGAATACAACAAACCTCTCCTTTCATGGATTCACTAGCACATTAAAACCCACTTCTCCACAAGCCCAATCCCTATTCTAGCAAGCCTATCTTTTTGCTATGGATCCATTTAGTGGGGGACCCGTGGACAAGTAGGTTTGGTGCACAGAGAGTAGAGATTTCAAAGAAAGCTTTAAGAGTTTTAGAGAGAGATTTCTAGGGTGAGAAGTTGCATACAACATTAGTAAGAGGTGGGGTTGTTTCTAAGGGTTTGGGAAATCCTTGTAATATCCAGATTTGTTAATAATATCATCGTGGTCTTTACCGTAAACGTAGGTTTGAATTGTCAAATCGAACAGTGTTAATTTGTGTGTTTCAATTTATTATTTGTTCTTACTTTTTTGTTATTGAACGATCTTAGGAATAATCACAACAAGTGGTATCAGAGCCGGAATGATGGACTACTTGAGAAAGCATATGGTTCATTTTCTGATTGGACTGGGTTTAGTGGGGGACTTGTGGACAAGTAAGTTTGTGATACTAGTTTACTATTTGCACGGGCACTAAATGAGTTTATGGTAAAGAGTTGGGCTTGCTGGAGTAGGGATTAGGCTTGTGGGTAGTGGGTTTTAATGTAGTAGTATATCCATGAAGGGGAATGTTTGTTATATTCATAGATATTGCCTCAGATTGAAAAATTAAAAACTAGAGCACTTAATAAATGGTAAGGATCCAAGACCCACTAACTTAAACTTTTGCGCTCAGATGAGTTCTTATTGCTTATTGGACCGCTCTAGTGGGACTCCTCATATGTAAAACCTCCCCAACATCGACTTTGTATACAAATCAAATTGCTAATATTTTTACCAAAACTCATCTGCCTAGACGTTTTCGTACTCTCGTTTCCAAACTCAAGTTGGTTCCTAATATACCATCTTGAGTTTGAGGGGGGTAGGGGAGAGAGAGGGGGGGGGGGGGTGTATTAGCATAGAATAGTCTATAATTAGTATTCTAACCATCGCCAAAACTCATCTACCTAGATGTTTTCATACTCTTGTTTCCAAACTCAAGTTGGTTTCTAATATACCATCTTGAGTTTTCATCATCTTTGGTAAAATTAAGTCCACCACGAAGACATTCATAAACTGCTCTACCATAGTTTTTAACAGATAAACCTAATTTAGGTTTAATAGTACATCCCAATAGGGGAAATAACGGAACCGTGTGTTGATTGTTCTCGAAATTTGAGTTTTCTTCGTCTATATGTAAAAAGCGGAATAAAAAAATCAATCAAATTACGAGAATTAACTTATTATACTCCTGAATACGAAACCAAAGAGACTGATATCTTGGCAGCATTCTGAGTAAAAAGTCTATAATTAGTATTCTAACCATCTCTTCTCAACTACTTTATATCTAAAATTATCTCAATTAATATTGTATCTAGAATAGTCTATCACTAATATAGTTTCTCAATCATCTCTTCCCAATTACCCAACTACTAGAATTATTAGACTTGTATATGCCTATAAATGCCTCTCACCTTATAGATTTACACACAAGCAATACACACAATTATTTTCCAATTCCTTCTTCTTTCTCTCTTCTTTTACTTTATCAAGATTGTTGATTTACAAACAAAACAATCTCCTATAGTGATGATCGCAAACAAAAAATGAACAAAAATGAATAAAATTAAAGTGTTACATTAATTTGGAACTTGGGATTTTTTTTTTTTGAAGGTGATCAACTAAGATGGCATGTGAATTTTATTGGTTTCCAACTTGCATGGAAACGTAACCACAATTTCTTGCAAAAGCTAGAGTCCAAATTTTTTCCCACATTGTGCAGAATTATTTTTTTTCCTTTTTTTTTTGTGGGGGAAGGGGGGCTGAGTGGGGGAGTACTTAAGTATCTTAAATATAAGTTGTAAAATTGCATCATACTTGGTCAACCCAGATAGTCCTGAAAAATCAAATCTGCCACTATGATAGGATGATTTAGAATTAATAGCTAAATCGAATTGAATGTACCAAGTAAATATGCAATCTTTTTTTTTTTTTTGACAAGCCAAGGAGGCATGGTTTATTATTAGAGATATAGAGTAAAAGGTTACAAAGTAGGTGTCAATAGCAAATGAAAGGACAAGAACATTCCTACGCGGCATACAAACAAAAACGAAAGTAGAGATTAGTAGAAACAAGTAGGGGTGGCAATTTCGGGTTCACGGGTTACAAATTACTCTTTAAATGGGTTAAGTAGGTCGACCCGAACTCGACCCGTTTATTTTTCAAGTTAATTATATTCGACTTGATTTCAACTCGAATTTGTTAATTTTGTATTTTTGTGTCGTGTCAATTTCGTGTTAGGTTCGTGTCGTGTTATCGTGTCGTGTCAGCCATTGCCGCCCCTAGAAACAAGACTTATTGCTTGATGATCGCCAACAAATTTTGCACTCTGGATACTTCTGACTTTGCCAACCTGTCGGCCACACTATTCATGTCTCTTGGAATGTGATGGCCCTCCCAGTGCTTGATTTTCTCTATCAGTAGGTCTATGTGGTTGGAGACATTTTTTAGGTGCCGGGGGGCATTCTCCAGATTCTTGAGCCAATTGATTGCATTAACGGAATCACTTTCAATTAAAAGCACATGGGAGCTCTTCCAAATAGATTTAGAGAACACCTAGAAAACCTCACGGATAGTATAGAACTCAGCCTGATTCGAATCCAAAATTCCAACATACTTAGAGAACACGGCCTTTGTTTTACCCAAATCATCTCTCAAAATTCCCCCAATCCCTGCCCTGCCTGATTTTCCAATTGCTGAGCCATCGACATTAAACTTCATTTTACCAGATTGAGGCCGAGACCAAGCCGCACTTTCCTTCCTGCACTGCAGGCACCCGCCTCACTTCGCACTTTTCTACGGCCTAAGATGTCTGTAATGAATGCTGATGAAGATGGCCATTTCGCCTTAAACCAAGTTGCGAACCTAATGATAATCAAATCCATGAGATGCTCAAGATCAAAGCTCTTATTGTTAAAAGTAACCTGGTTCCTACACAGCCAAATTGACCAAGTAATGGCATAAAACAGTAGTATCCAAGACTGCCTTCCTTGGAGATTCGGGGAGGACTGATGCCAACTCATCAGGAAGATGGAAGGATCTCTCAGGCAGACCCAGGTGACACCCCAAGTTTCCAAACACCTCGTCCATACCAACCAGCTATTCCAACAATCAAAAAATAGATGCTGGATGATTCCAAGACAAGATTGCGAACGGACACACCGCATGCTCCGCTGAATGATGCCCTTCAAGCGACTTCTAACAGGGAGCTTTTGATGGATCAGTTGCCAGACAAAGACTTCCACTTTAGGTGGACCATACCCATTCCACACGAGGTTCCAGATAACGTTGCCTTGCCTTTGTGCCAACAGCACAGATTTGTAGAAAGAAGAAGTGGAATATGTACCATTCAGGACCCCTCTCCAAATGATTCGATCTTGGGAGTGGTGGTTGGGATATTGCTCGTGCAGGATAGATAACAAGTCTTCCCACTGCTGGGTTTTCCAATCAAGCGCATTCCTATGGAGATCAATCCTCCATTCCCATTGACCATTCCTCCAATTTCCGAACTCGGCCACATATCCATTCTTATTCACAGACAGAGCAAAGATGCGAGGAAAGCACACTTTTAGAATTATACCTTCTATCCATTCGTCATGCCAGAAAACAATATTGTCTCCCTTCCCAAGCATCGCCCTCATTCCTGAAGATACGACCTCATGGAATTGATTAGAAGGAATAAGTGGAGCAGTAATAGCTTTCCATGAATGGGAAACAAATCTATTATTACAAGGGGTGGGAAGGAGTCGCCTCTGGTCAAGCTCGTATTTTTCCACAAAGAAATTCCTCCATAATGAATCCACCTCGTTGCCAAACCTCCATAACCTTTTTGATAGTAAGGCCGAGTTTTTTAAGTGGAAGTCAATCATACCCAATCCACCAAGCCACTTTGGAGCATTCACTGTCTTCCAGTTCACATAGTGCAACTTGCGTTGGTGATCCAAATTGCCCCAGAGAAATCTCCATATCAGTTTGTCCATGTCATTTTTTACCCCACAAGGCAGTTTAAAGACAGACATGAAAAAGATTGGCAAGCTCGACAAAACAGAATTGATTAGTGTTACTCTGCCACCCATGGAAAGGTACCTCGTTTGCCATATATCCTGCAAGCTTTGATCCCATTTTTTCCAAGATAGGCTTCCAAATGCTTTGGGCCACTAAGTTAGTCCCTAGAGGAAGACCAAGGTATTTGACCGGGAGGATTTCAACCTTGCACGATAAATATTCAGCCCAGCCAGACAAGAGACCCGCATCCAACCCAATACCAACCAAACTACTTTTGTTGAAGTAAATATGCAATCTTAAAACTAATGAAGTTGATATCTGCCATCAGTGGGTACTATTGTGAATGCATGTTTGCAAAACAGATTTTGATATTGTTTTTGAAATAAATATTCAAATGTAGAAGTAGAGTTTATTATTGTCAAAATAGAGAATTATTTACATTTTAAAAATATATTTTAACATTTTTCGTTGTAGTGGTTTTGAAATAAAAGATATATTAAAAAATGTAAAAATGTGTTTTGGAATGACAAACCATAAGCACCCTTATATTTGAAATTCAAGATTTGAAATCGGAAATTGTAAACGTGTTTTAAAAGGAATGTCTTGTCAAATTCTATACAAATTATTACTAAATATTATCATTAACTTATTCGCAAACTCGCCTAAGCCTCAGTCATACACCACGGGTGAAGTCTACTACTCACCACTCAGCAAAAGCCAAAAACTGACAAATATTTATATAAGATTTAGTCCAAATAATTAGGAGAAGTTAAGAACACAAAACAAATCTAGTAATGGATGAAACAGATTGCCGCTTTTGCACTAACCAGATGATTAAAGCACATACGAGATGGCATGTTGTGCCAGAATATTGCAACAGTTATGTCTCTTTGGGAAACAGATGTGCCCTGCAGAAGTCAAACAAAGGACTCAATTCTAGGAACCACCGATTAATACGAGGATGAGATTTCAAATTAGATATCATAGTACTATGATCAGTTTCAGACTGAAATTGTTCCTTTTTCAGAGTATCATCGAGCACGTCGATCTGCAGAATCACTAAAAGTTATTGCTGAGCAGTCATTTTTATCTTACATGTTATCCGCTACAATGAAGCTTTTTCAGTAAACCAAACATCAGCTATATATAGTTAGTCGTTATACTAATCAAATGTGTTTATATTTTGTTTATTCAGAAGTATTGAATGCTTTTACGTGCATGCTTTCAGAAATTTCATGAGGGCTTTTTTTTTTTTTTTTTTTCCTTCTCCCTTTATATTATTTTGTGATTGAAGTGTAGAAAAAGATTTAGGCACATTCATATGTATAAATCACATTCGTGGTCTATTACTTTCACTTGAGGTAATTAATGTGGAGACTTTGGACAAATTAATAGTGTAAAATGTCTAAAAGGATAAAAAGCTAGAAATGCAAAATGAAATAAACAGAAATAACGATTAATGTTGAAAAGTACCCTATATTAAAAATTTGAAATTTACATTTCTGTGAATTGGGAATGACAAATTTTTCTCTACCAATTTTTTTTTTTGGGGGTGTTTCAAATAACATGTCAAATGCACCTGAAGTAAATGTCTTAGAATTTCTAGGTTCTTGATGTTTGATTAATGACGCATGCCAAGTTTCATTTATATTAATTGCAATGTTGTTGAGAGTTTGACTTGAGATTAACATGGTCGTATATAAGAGTTTGTTTCTTCACATTAATATGAATTATATAATGTTTCCATCGTGTGTGTCTATATATCTATATATATAGATATATATAGGGAATTTTGAAAAGATCTAGGAAGGGAATTTTGCTAGCTTGAGTTGAGAATGATAACAAGATTTTATTGCTCTCATTTCTCATATTCTAAACAAAATATAAATTTGTAAAAACTATAGTGCATTTAACAAAAAAGGTGAGCCAATTAAAACTGTAATACATTTCCAAAGAAATAAGAATCCCATTTCTAGTTCTTATTTGATACCCAAAACAAAAAAAATCAAACAACGCAAGACTTTCAAATAATAAATAATATGACAAAACAATCAAATTAAAACATCACAATTAAGTAAACTACTAGACAAACACTTAATGCATGCCATTTTCTTTCTGTGCTTCAGAACTTCGCCTGAATTTTAGCCACGGTGGTCTTATCAATTTGGAATGCCTTGGCCACGACATCACCATTGATGGGTGGAGTAGATCCGAAAACGGTAGCTGCAACGGGAATGACCCCAGGATTTTGACTGCTCAATCCGGCCAACACAACTGCATTTTTGTATCCCACGTTGCGTTGGAAATGGACAAGTCCTATGGGAAACACGAAAACATCTCCCTTTTTAAGGACCTTGGTGAACAGTTTATTTTCAGGTGATGAAGTCACGAATCCAACTTCCAGAGTTCCTTCAAGTAAGACCAGGAGTTCGGTGGCTCTTGGGTGAACGTGAGGAGGGTTGAGTCCCCATGGAGCGTAGTCAATGCGGGCCAAGGAGATGCCGAGAGTGTTAAGTCCCGGTAGCTGAGCTGCGAATACTGGGGTAACTTTGGAGCCAAGGGGATTGGTGGTGTTGCCAGGTTTGTCTAAGCCACTGAAGAAGAAATCATCTGCTGTAAGACTTGTGGGATCTTTGCATGTGAAGCCATTAACATTCACTGAAGCAATCAACATTAGAACCAAACGAGAATTAGCACATGTTGTATTAAGCAAGGAATCGCTGTTATTTCTTTGGAATCAGTGTTATTTATTCACAAAAAGTAACAAAAATAAAACCAGAGTCAGATGATCAGTTTCCCGTACCTGAGCTACTGTCATCAGCTACACAGAAATCTTGCAAAGGTCCAGGATCAGATGCAAAACAAACAGAATAAAATGCAAGGGCTACAAGACATAAATGGACAATGATCGAATTCGCCATTCCAAATGAGAAGGGAATCGAACGACCAAGATGGTAGACAGAAATGAATGAAGATATATAGCTAAAAGAGATAGAGTATATTAATCAATGCTAGGTTGGATGTAGAGATAAAACTTTCATCGGTCTATATATAGGGAGCCCTTCAAGTTCATGCAATATTTCTTTTATTGCGATCAAAATATTGTATTCTCTATTTATTATTAAATTAATTCCAGCCGGGCATATGAACGGGTCGCTCACTCGCTTGCACGGTTGAATTGTCCGCCAGATAAAATGCTTTATGCAGGCCTTGTCCAAAACTCTTGATTTGGGATGAGCCTGCCAAGTGCGGGACCAAATCAAATTGAGTTAATTACTATGATCAATTCAGATCCAGCCAAGGGCGCGATGCCTAACTAATATCTTCCATCTCAACTAATGTGTTCCAAATCATTAGAGTTTATTTAATTTATATTAGGATTTAATATTTGTTAATAAAATTACATCGTTTTATTAATAGAATACGATTGATATACATTAGTTAGGTGTCATGATCTCACTTGGTTCCCACATGTAAAGTATAGGATTTCCATGTGGGGGTGAATCTCACATGGAAAGTATGGGATTTCCATGAGGGGTTTATATGGCATTGGATTCTTCCACCTCACAAACTATCTTTTGAGGTTGGTTCTCTCAAGGTCGGTTCTCTCACGGTCATGACAAATGGTATCAGAGCCAACCACTACCCTTCGCCCGTGCTATGATCGATTGGTGACGCCGGTAGTGTCAGGACTAGATGGTGACGTCGGTATTGCAGTGTTCTCCCGGGACTAGGTTGGTGACGTCGGCTGGTCCGGGACTAGGCCGGTAGTGTCAGGACTAGATGGTGACGTCGGTATTGCAGTGTTCTCCCGGGACTAGGTTGGTGACGTCAGCTGGCCGGGACTAGAGAGAAGAATCTAGTGCAAAGCCACCTACTAGTGCATAGCCATCTAGTGCAAAGTCAATAATCAGTAGCATGCGGAGCCGCGTGGGAAAGTATGAGATTTCCATGAAGTTTCCATGAGGGGTTTATATGGTATTGGGTTCTTCCAACTCACAAGCTAGCTTTTGAGGTTGGTTCCCTCAAGGTCATGACATTGGGATAGAGGATTTATCCTCCATGTAAAGGAAGGTAATACAAAATCTATTTAAATTATATATTAGTTACTAGTCACTCTGTCTAAAAAAAAAGAGTTCATTTTGAAAAAAATTTCTTCTCCCAAAAAAAATTCACTTTTAAACTAAATTTATAAAATATCCTTACTAATAATAATTATGTACACTCAAAATTAAAAAGTAAGGATAAATATATAAAATTATGCATGAAATAAGTTGTACCTAACAACTAATAAAAAATTATAGTTTAACCAAAGTGGACTTTTTTTTTAGACAGGGTGAGTATTACAAACTTGATTAAGAACTTATGAAATTCTTTTCTTTTTCTTATTTAAAAGAAATTGAAATATAAAAAAGTTTGGAAGTTCAAAAAGTTGAAGAAACTAAATTTTGATCAGGTATATTTACATTAATAACTAATTAAGTAGTTCGGGTAGTAATATTCATATCTCTGACTTCTAGTTAATTACAAAAGGACTTTCTTTTAATTTACAATATATATGACACAACGAAAGTGAACTTTTTCTTTTTTTTTTTGAAATAGAGGGAGCAATTTATAATACTACTATATTTGGTTCTATTTTTGTTTGCCTGGTCAAGAACCTGAATACAATATCTTTAGGGATTAGTTTGTTTGTCATCAATAGGAGATTAAATAAAATTTTGCCCAATTGAATAAGTGTTGGATTTACAATTAAACAATCACCCCAGACAAATGACTCCAAACAAAAGAAAGAAAGCAAAAAACAGAACAACATCTGTTGCAATCTGGAAACTGATACTGCTTTAATATATACCCAAAACGAAAAAAATAGCTTTTGCTGTTTAGTTAATCATCACCGAACTTTAATTATAAAGCCTCCAAATTAAATTAGAGTATAAATATTCTAAGCCTGTAATTAAGAAAACAAATCGAACTTACAGAAATAAGTTCACGTATGTCCAAGTTTTTGACTTAAAGACAATCTCTTTGTAGTTACATTAAAAGTATTTGTTAGTGCAAAAAATTTGTGATTAATGGAGTTATAAATCGCCACCAACTTGGTCAACTAGAGAGCTCAATATTAAAATCGATTTTGGGCCAAACCATTTATATTTGGGATTATTACACGTTGAATAAAGTAAATTGAAAACGTTTTAGACTGCAGGACTGCATTGAATTTTCCCATAATGGCCAAGAACAATAATTCTTCTTGGGGATGTGTACGCAGCTAAATAAGGCTGAAAATGTTCCCTTTCATCACTAACATGTTTATTTTCTTTTACAAATGATTAGGAAATTTAAAATAATTTGTTTTATGTGTACTAGTTACTTCATTTGTCATAAAAAAGGGGTTCACTTTAGAATGTATATAATTTTTTAATTATAAAATACAATGCACTAAATGTATTATTAAATATATAATTTTCTATTGTTAGTTTCACTTTTTTATTTTAAGTTATACATGATCATTATTAATAATAGTAAAAAAAATTAACCTCATCATTTTTCACTTTTTAAAAAAAATGATAAATAATTTTGACTTTTTTCGTTAGTTATTATACTTTTTTACTATGAAAAATCACTACAAAAATCATTAATCTTTCAAGTAATTAACGGATTCGGGTTTATATCTATCTCCCACGTCTTTTCATGAAGATTCTCATGGTGAAAATTCGGTGCCATCATCTAATATTGATATAGATTGATTTGGTAAAAAAAAAAAAAAAATTGACTGTATCTTTTAATGGCGTCCGAAATGAATTGATTTGGCTCGAATTTGAGCAGATGGAGGATCAATTAAGTATTCAGAGATTTTGAACTCAATCAAAGGAAATTACAATTACGGTAGAGATGGAAACCCCATTTCTTTCCGTTGTTTAACACAAGACACACAAATAATATACCAAATGACAAAATAATTAATCAAATTAACACATCATAATTAACTACCAGAGTAGAGACACAGTTGTACTCCAACAAATGCATGGGCCTCTGATCAATATTTTTGTGCTTTAAAACTTGGCCTGAATTTGTTTCACAGTGGTCTTATCAATTTGGAATGCCTTGGCCAGAACATCACCATTGATGGGTGGAGTAGATCCAAAAACAGCAGGTGCAACGGGAATGACCCCAGGATTTTGACTGCTCAATCCGGCTAACACAACTGCATTTTTGTATCCCACGTTGCGTTGAAAGTGGACAAGTCCTACTGGGAAGACGAAGACATCTCCCTTTTTAAGGACCTTGGTGAACAGTTTATTTTCAGGGGATGAAGTCACGAATCCAACTTCCAGAGTTCCTTCAAGGACGACCAGGAGTTCGGTGGCTCTTGGGTGAATGTGAGGAGGGTTGAGTCCCCATGGAGCGTAGTCAATGCGAGCCATGGAAATGCCGAGAGTGTTAAGTCCTGGAAGCTGACCTGCGAATACCGGGGTTACTTTGGAACCAAAGGGGTTGGTGGTGTTGCCAGGTTTGTCTAAGCCACTGAAGAAGAAATCATCCACCGTAACACTTGTGGGATTCTTGCACGCAAAGCCATTGACATTCACTGGATAAACATCCAAACAATGAGGGAATTAGCATGCATCATCGAAAAGAACAAATGCAATATTAAACCAAATTTTAACTTATATATGCAATACCTCTGTTATTAACATCAGCTACACAGAAATCTTGCAAAGGTGCAGGATCATATGCGAAAGAAACAGAACAAAATCCAAGAGCCATAAGACATAAAAGGACCATGGAATTCGCCATTTGAGAGGAAAGGCAAGTCGAGAGGACCAAAATGAAAAGATAGCTATAAAAGTAGTTTTAATTTTCTAATGCTTGGATGATGAATCATGCATATTTCTCTATATATAGGAGAGGCACTATCAGTTCATGCAATATTTTTGTTTCTCTCGCCGCGTGTATGAATAAGTCATCATATTGTTAATTTGTCCTGCTAATAAAATCGTTTGCACAATCCCACGCGTCTGGGGCTTATCCGGCCGGCTTCCAGCTTAACCAAGACATGGTCATGGAAGATTGACCTAGCTATTATGCATGGTTGTCATTGTTTTTATTTCCTTCCATAAAAATTGTCATTGTCACTAGATTCTGCTGTATCAGGTCAAAAAATATTTGTTCTTGATCAACTTATTCACAGTGATCAACTTATTCAATATAGAAACTTGTAATGTTTTTCAATCTCAAATTATGCATAAGGATAAATATATAAAGTTATGCATTAAATAAATTGTAACTAATAATTAATAAAAAATTATATCTTAACAAAAGTGGACTACTATTTTGAAACAGGGTGAGTATTACAAACTCGATTAAGAACTTCTGAAATTCTTTTCTTTTTTTATTTAAAAGAAATTGAAATATAAAAAACTTTTGAAGCTCAAAAAGTTGAAGAAACTAAATTTTGATCAAGTATATTTACATTAATAACTAATTAGTTTGGGTAGTAATATTCAAATCTCTAACTTCTAGTTAATTAAAAAAGGACTTTCTTTTGATTTACAATATATATATATATGACACAACAACGAAAGTGAACTTTTTCTTTTTGTTTGAAATAGAGGGAGCAATTTTATAATACTACTATATTTGGAATTTGGAATTTCGCATTTAGTAACATATGTAGACGTAGAAGCTACCATTTAGAAGTTAAGCAATGGTTCTATTTTGGTTTGCCTAGTCATGAACCTAAATACAATATCTTTAGGGATTAATTTGTTTGTCAGCAATAGGAGATTAAATAAAATTTTGCCCAATTGAATAAGTTGTGGATTTACAATTAAACAATCACCCCTGACAAATGGCCCTAAACAAAAGAAAGAAAGCAAAAAATAGAACAACATCTGTTTTTTTTTTTTTTTTGACAAGCCAAGAAGGCAAAGTTTATTATTAGAAATTTAGACCAAAGTTAAGAATGAAGAGGACAGCAACTAAGGAATGCATATCCTATTCAGCAGCCTACTATAAAAAAAGAAATAGTAAGTCACATGCAGCCGAGACATACACTTATTCCTCAATGATCACCAACAGGTTTTGTAATCTGGATATTCCTAACTTTGCCAACCTATCAACCATAGTATTCATACCCCTTGGAATACGATAACCCTCCCAATGCTTAATTTTCTCCTTCAGCAGGTTTAAATGGTTTGAGACATTTTTTAGGTGCCAGGGGGCATTTACTGGATTATGTAACTAGTTGATTGCATTAACCGAGCCACTTTCAATGTACAAGTACATGAGAGCATTTCCAAATAGACTCAGAAAATACCCAAAAAGCTTCACATATAGCATAAAACTCGGCCTAATTTAAATCTAGAATTCCAACTTGTTTAGAGAGAACACAGCATTTGTTTTACCCAGTTCATTCCTTAGAATTCTCCCAATCCTGGTCCTACCTAGTTTTCCGATAGCTGAACCATCTACATTAAACTTTATTCTACCAGGTTGAGGCCGAGACCAAGTGACACTTTCCTTCTTGCATCCGTGTACCTGCCTCACTTCTGCATTATTCAGTTGTCGGAATATGTCTGTAATAGATGTTGAAGAAGATGGCCATTTCGCCTTAAACCAAGTAGCAAATCTGATAAAAATCAAATCCATGAGCTGCGCGAAATTGAAGCTCTTATTATTGAAAGTAACTTGATTCCGGCACAACCAGATAGACCAAGTGATGACATAAAATAGTAGAATCCAAGGTTGCCTTCCTTTGAACTCCGGGGAGGACTGCTGCCAGCTGTTCAGGAATTTGAAAGGATTTCCCGGGCAGACCCAAGTAATACCCCATGTTTCCAAACATCTAGTCCATACCAACTAGCTACACCAACAGTCGAAGAATAAGTGCTGGACAGATTCTTGCTCAGAATTACAAAATGGGCACACAGCAAGCTCTGTTCTAATAATACCCTTCCTAAGTAGATAGCTTCTAATGGGAAACTTTTGATGGATTAGTTGCCAGACAAAAACTTCCACTTTAGGTGGACCATACCTATTCCACACTAGGTTCCAGTTAACTTGCCCTTGGCTCTAAGGCAGTAACACAGATTTGTAAAAAGAAGAAGTGAAATACGTACCATTCGGGACCGCTCGCCAAATGATTTGATCTCGGGAGTTTCGACTGGGATATTGCCCTTTCAGAATATTCAACAAATCTTCCCACTGCTGGCTTTCCCAATCGAGAGCATTCCTACGAAGATCAATCCTCCATTCCCATTGGCCATTCCTCCAATTTCGGAACTTGGCCACATATCCGTCCTTATTCACAGACAGAGCTAAGATGCGAGGAAAACACATTTTTGGAATCATACCTTCTATCCATTCATCATGCCAGAAAACAATATTGTTTCCCTTCTCGGGCAACACCCTCATACCTGACGAAACAACATCGTAAAATTTGTTAGAGGCGATAAGAGGGGCAGTGATAGCTTTCCATGAGTTAGAGGCAAGTCTATTATTGCAAATAATGAGGAGGAGACGCTTCTTGTCCAGCCTGTATTTTTCCACCATAAAAGTCCTCCATAGCGAATTCACCTCATTGCCAAACCTCCATAGCCTTTTTGATAATAAGGCCGAGTTTTTTAAATGGAAGTTAATCATACCCAATCCCCCGAGCCACTTTGGAGCATTTACAGTATGCCAATCCACATAATGCAATTTACGTTGATGATCCGAACTACCCCGGAGAAATTTCCGTATCAATTTATCTATGTCATTTTTAACTCCACAAGATAGCTTAAAAACCGACAGGAAAACGAGTGGCAAGCTTGACAAGATGGAATTAATTAAAGTTACTCTACCACCCATTGAAAGGTACGTTGTTTGCCATCCAGCGAGCTTTGATATCATTTTATTCAAAATAGGCCTCCAAATACTTTGGGCTGTTGAGTTAACACCTAGAGGAAAACCAAGATATTTAACCAGGAAGGTTTCAATCTTGCAGGCAAGATACACAGCCCAGCCATTCAATAAACCCTCATCCACCCCAATACCAATGAAACTGCTTTTGCTGAAGTTGACCTTCAAACCAGACACCGCCTCAAAACATCAGAAAATTCTTTAACGTTCAAGACACTTTGAAAATTAGGTTTTATGAACACAAGAGTATCATCCGCATATTGTAAATGAGCTAACCTGAAACTTCATTGACCTATGCTTACCCTCTCGAACAACCCTAAAGACTTCCCTTTTTTCATAAGAACACTGAATGCTTCCACCATGATATTAAAAAGCATTAGGGAAAGGGGACAACCTTGACGAAGACCTTTTTTAATGTCGAATTGCTTAGTAGGAAAGCCATTGATCAAAATTGACATTGATACAGTGGCCACGTAGAAACGGATCCAACTCCTCCACTTCCTTCCAAAATTCATCTTTATCATAACATGATCCAAAAATCCCAATCAACATTGTCAAAAGCTTTTTCAAAGTCCACCTTCATCAAAATGCTACTCCTGTTATTTTTCCTGAGGTAGTTAACAGTTTCATTAGCAATTAAGAAATAATCTGATAATTGTCTATTTTTTAGGAATGCAAATTGATTGCTCCCGATCACCTCATTAATCATCCCTTTCAATCTGATTGCTAAAACTTTGGCCAATATTTTGTAAATGCTCCCCACAAGACTAATAGGCCTATAATCTTTAAATGGACAGGATTTTCCATCTTTGGAACCAAGGTGATAAAATAAGAATTAACTACCTTGTCAAAAGTCTCGGTCTCAAAGAAGCCTTCTAGGAAGGTCATCACGTCTTGTTTGATTGAGCTCCAGTGATGCTTGAAGAAATTCATATTAAAATCATATGGCCTAGGAGCCTTATTACCATCACACTACTTGATAGCTTCCTAAACTTCGGTTTTTGAAAATAGGACTTCAAGGTTATCCCTTTGTTCATTGGAGATCTTTTGAATTGGCAGTCTAATTCCAATACCCCAACTGCCGACCCCTTGTTGTAAAAGTCTGAGTAATATTTTGCGATTGCATCTTTCAACTCTTTTGGTTGCGCACTCTTCTTCCATCAAAGACCAGATTACTAATAAGATTCACCCTTTTCCTTGAGGAATCCATTAGGTGGAAATATTTAGTATTCCTGTCCCTTTCCTAAGGCCATTTACTTTGGGACTTCTGCATCCAAACTCTCTCATCTGCCTGATACACGCTCCATAGTTGGGCCCGCCTATTGGCAAGTTCAATCCTTTTGTCAGCTGGTAACGCATTTGATGCATCTTCCTTCCCCAACCTATCGATCTTCTCCTCCAGTCCCTGGATGAAATAAGGATCTGCCTCACAATTTTGAATTTTTCACCGGTTGATGAGAGGCTTAAGCCTCTTTAGTTTTAGCCATAACCCAGCATTATTCCTAAATTGAGCAGCAATATCTTTCCATTCATTACGAACCATAGTGTTGAAGCCTTCTTTGTCAAGCTAGTAGTTGAAAAACTTGAAAGGTCTAAGGCCCCAATTGACCTCCTTTGTGTCTAAAAAGATGGGATGATGATCAGATAGAGACCTTGGCAGCACTTGCTGGACCACCGATGGAAAGTTATACAGAAATTCACTCGAGAACAAAAATCTCTCCAGCCTACTTCTAACAAAAGGATTACGATTATTACCCCACGTGAACTGTCCATCTAACAAAGGTAAGTCTACTAGTTGCAAATTTTTAATAAAATCATTGAACTCATTCATGGCTGACAGATTACCTGCTTGGTCACTTCTTTCTTCTGGAAACCTCGTCACATTAAAGTCTCCTCCCAAGCACCATGGCATTTGCCAGTTGGTTACTCTGTTAGACAGCTCAATCCAAAGGCCTCTTCTTTGGTTATCATAGTTTGGAGCATATATGGTACAAAAAGCACACTCAAAGTTTGAATCTCTACTTTAAAATAGTTTCAGCACAGTGAAAAAAATCATCATTCCAGACTGCAATCAAACCTCTCGCACGTCCAGCAGAGGGAACCCACTCAAAATTATATTTCTTGCCGCCCCAAATTTGACCCACACCACGAGTATCCAAACTCTCCAATTTTGGTTCTTGGAAGAAACCCATCCCAAATTTTTTCCTTAACACAAGTTTTCTGACTGATCTTTTTTTCTCCCTAGCTTCTAAACCCTTACATTCCAAGAAAGGATCCTCATTTACCACAAAAATGAACTAAAAAACAGAGAGAGTAGGAAGAGAAGGGTCGGCTCTAACCTGCTCTTGGCACTTGGTGTTCCTTCTCCATTTCGGCAAAATGGCCAACCATAGCATCCTGATGAAGTTTAAAGACAATCCCCATCTGAGAGCTTACCTCCCAAGTTGATAGTGCCTCCTTCAAAATATTTTTGTGTTGGGCGATGTCTTCATCCGAGAGGATGAATTCGGCTAAGTCCCTGGGTTCGCTGATTTCATTCGACCGACTGGAGCAAGTAGCTTTTAGCTTTCCAGAACATTTCGTATTAGAGGTGCCTTGACTTGTTGACATTTTTCCTTTCTTTGTGTAGAGTGGACTATATTTCTAGGCTGCCAACGACTTGGAGAGGCTTGGGTCACATTCCAAATCATCAAGGAGCACTCGCTTGAGGGCCCTTTGGCTGGATCCATTTCCTAGCTGCAAATCGGTGGTCACTCCAGGCCTTTTCTCCTTTGGGCCGCAATTATAATTGCAGCACTTCTATTGGATTGGGGAGCCCAATTGAAGTCCATCATCTCCATACCTTTGTAACTTGGGGAGCCCCTCTTCTAGCCCAATGTTGTATGCATCTGACCCATCTTGCACAAATTCAGCTATTTCCCCACCGCCTGCAACCTCTCCTGCAGCCTCTGCCTCTCTCTGCACTACTGCATCAACTATCACCAAAAAGTTGGACTTACTCCCTTGCAGTCGAGGTTTCACTCTTCCTGTATGCTCCAATGTGGTAAGGTCAGTACTTCCTACATGCTCCAGTTGGGTAAGACCATTGCCCAGTCCATCGAACACGCTTTCCTCGACTTTCCTACCTCTTGTATATTGTTCCTGCTCCACCTCATCTACTAGCATCAGAGCAATTGTCAAACTTCCTTTCGGTGCTGACTCCTCGACCCCCGCTTGCTCCAAGGAGGTAAGGGTAGTCCCTTCTTGTACTGCTTCATTCCTTGGACTGCTGGATATTAACCAACTTAATTTGTTAGGCTGCAACCTTACCTTTTTGCCATTTTCATCTTCCCCAAACTGCTCCAAGAAGGTTAGATCTTTCTCTTCTTGATTTGGGTTATCACTGGGACCAGTGGACATTATCGTACTGAGCTCATCTAGCAACGCCGGTAGCATTTGTTCCCGCAAACCAAACTGCCCCTCTTCAAGAGAATCAGGAACCACCTCTTCCTTTGGCTTAGGGGCGGTCTTGGAAGATCAATCTGCCTCTACATTGCCGCTGAGCTCCAAGTCGTTGGAGGATTGATCCCTAGCTGGATGGACAACGTCTCTATATAGCGATCATCTCTCAATGATCCCTTTATCGTGAGGCATTCGAAAAGGAGCATTAGAAAAGAGCTTCCTGAACCTGATGAACCTCTCTGTACTGGACCCCAAACGCCTCTTTGACATAGACAGTGATACCATTGATCCTTCGCCGATTGCCAAACCTAATCGCCCTCCTCATCTCCATTACTGACTGGTATCAAACAAAGGCATAAGTCCTTTGCCCTTTGTTGTTCTGCTGGATGTAAACATCTTTAACCTCACCAAAAGTGCTGAAAATGTCCCTCAAAGTTTCTTTTGGGACCCTCGAGCTTAGGTTGCTAACAAAAATGGAGTAGAAGGAGGATCTCCTTGACTGTCATTCTTGAGGGACTGAATGGTGTCTCTTTTGATATTGTTTACCGTTCCGATCCTAGCCTTTAGCACGGAAGCCATGCGTTTGCCAAGCCATCTTTCATGAGGAAGTCTGTTAGTGATCTTTTATCACGAGAACAACATCTGTTGCAATTTGGAAACTAATACTGTTTTCATACCCAAAACGAAAAAACAGCTTTTGTTGTTTTGTTAATTATCACCGAACTTTAATTATAAAGCCTCCAAATTAAATTAGACTATCAATATTCTAAGCCTGTAATTAAGAAAACAAATCGCACTTACAGAAATAAGTTCACGTATGTCCAAGTTTTTGACTCAAAGACAATCCCTTTGTAGTTACATTCCAAGTATTTGTTAGCGCAAAAAATTTGTGATTAATGGAGTTATAAATCACCACCAACTTGGTCAACTAGAGAGCTCAATATTAAAATCGATTTTGGGCCAAACCATTCTTCTTTGGGATTATTACACGTTGAATAAAGTAAATTGAAAACGTTTTAGACTGCAGGACTGCATTGAATTTTCCCATAATGGCCAAGAACAATAATTGTTCTTGAGTATGTGTACACAGCTAAATAAGGCTGAAAATGTTCCCTTTCATCACTAACATGTTTATTTTCTGTTAGAAATGATTAGGAAATTTAAAATAATTTGTTTTATGTGTACTAGTTACTCCATTTGTCACAAAAAAGGGGTTCATTTTAGAATTAATATAATTTTTTAATTATAAAATACAATGCACTAAATGCATTATTAAATATATAATTTTTTATTGTTAATTTCACTTTTTATTTTAAATTATTCATGATCATTGTTAATAATAATAAAAAATTGTCCTAATTATTTTCACTTTTTAAAAAAAGTGATAAATGATTTTGATTTTTTTGTAGTTACCACGTTTGTTATTATAGTTTTTTACTATGAAAAGTTGTACAAAAACTATCAATCTTTCAAGAAATTCATGGATTCGGGTTTATATCTATCTCCCACGTCTTTTCATGAAGGTTTTCATGGTGAAAATTTGGTAGCATCATCTAATATTGATATAGATTGATTTGGTCGAAAAAAAAGAAGAAAAAAAAATCGACTATATCTTTTAATGGCGTCCGAAATGAATTGATTTGGCTTGTATTTGAGCACATGGAGGATCAATTAAAATTAAATTATCAATAGAAGTATTTAGAGATCGATTGTGAACCAAATCAAAGGAAATTACAATTACGATAGAGATGGAAACCCCATTTCTTTCCGTTGTTGTTAACACAAGACACACAAATAATATACCAAATAACAAAATAATCAAATTAACACATCATAATTAACCACCAGAGTAGAGACACAGTTGTACTCCAACAAATGCATGGGGCTCTGATCGATCTTTGTGTGCTTTTAAACTTGGCCTGAATTTGATTCGGACTGGTCTAGAGAATCTATATGTAGTATGCAAAGTAGAATTTGGATAAAATTAATGACCAAAATTTTCAGGCCATGACAAATAGGTTGTCGAAATTCCAGAGAAAATTTACTCCTCTAATTGACCATCAAACAATCAAGCATTAAATGTAGAATTAACTCGGGGACGACATTGATTTTCATTAGAGTCGGAATGTTGGACTATTCGGGGAAGCAAGTGGTTCATCTTTTGGTTAGATTGGGTTTAATGGGGACTCGTGGACAAGTAAGTTTGTGATACTAATTTACTATTTGCACCGGCACTAAATGGGTTTATGGTAAAGAGATGGGTTTGCTAGAGTTGGGATTGGGTTTGTGAGGGAGTCTGTTTTAATGTGGTAGTGTATCTATAAAATGGGAGGTTTATTTTATTTATGGATACTGTCCTATATTGGAAAAATTAAGAACTAGAGCACTTAATATGTAGTAAGGATAAAAGACCTACTAGCTTAAAGTTTTGGACTCATGTAGATTTCTATTGCTTATTAGACCGCTCTATTCAGGATCCCTATATGTAAAACCTCCCCAACATCGGCTTCGTATACAAATCAAATTGCTAATATTTTTACTAAAACTCATCCACTTGGATGTTTTCATACGCTCGTTTCCAAACTCAAGTTGGTTTCTAATACACCATCCTGAGTTTGAGGGAGGGGGGGGGGGGGGGGAGGGGGTATTAGTTTAGAATAGTCTATAATTAGTATTCTAACCTAATGTTGTTAAAAACGCGAGTCAACACGTACTTTTTACGTTTTTACGAGCTAAAATCAAGAGTTCGATTTAAATTGTGTTCAAAATCAAAAATGATAAAATCGGATTAAAATCCTGAGTTGACTTGTGAAATCGGTAAAATTGTTCGTATTTACTGATTCCACTAAAACACAAAATTTTTCTGTGTTTTATGACTTTTCGTTTATGCTTTCATCCACTTTGTTTAAACGGTGCGTTTCATCTGTGTTTTGTCCAGGGTTATGCTGTTGCCAACTTCGTCGTCTCGGCAGCGTCACTTGTTTTGTCGTCTTGGATTCATTCTCCAAGCAGTAGCGCTCGTTTTTGCTTTCCAACCAAGTCTCGGCACCATTGCAAAGCAGAATCGTCACCGGTGAAAAAGCTTTCCAACCCAAACGTCATCGGTGAAGAAGCTACCGTATCCGTCCTTCAAAGTTAGTTATTAAATGGATGATCTTTCCCTTTTCAACGGCAAAAATCGAAATCCCAAAAGCCAGAGTTGGACAAAACGCTAACGACGACGGCCGGTGGAGAGTGACGGAGGAATCAATCGTGTCCAGGTAAGCTAATTTATCTCTTCCTATCACTACTCACCTAGATCATTGCCCTGCCCTTCAGTTGACTGGATATAAAGTACCATTTCAAGTATTATATATGGCCTCAATACAACACTGGTCGACCATAATTCTTGTCCTCTCATCACTCATCACTTCCTCTTTTAAATTCTTGTAGGGATTTTTTTTCCCTTTGTCTTTTTGGTTGGAATAAGAACAGAAATAGTTGCCAATCCCAGATGGATTCTGGGACTGGATTTTGCTGATTTTGTGTTGTTAGAAGAGATTGTATTTTGGGAGTGATGAATGTGCTAATTTGTTTGGCATGCTACAAGTTTGGGTTTCTCAATTGAAGGATTAAACCCATCTGTATCCATCTCTGAGTTGGAATTCCATTGTCTGCATAGCTGACTTTCTTGACCCGTAAGCTCAATTCCTCTATAATTTAGAGCTTCTTCAGTTCTTTATTGGCTTTGGTGGGTGATGTTGTGCTTCTTATTCCGTTGGTATAAGAAGGTTTTAGCTGTGTCTAAGTTTATTGTCGGAATGGGTTCAGTCTCATTTACTGAGAAAGTTACCTGAGGCATTTCGCCATCGGTTATGTCTGAATAGTGGAAAAGACACTATTTTTCATGACTGGAGATGATTGTTGAAATTATTTGGGACTTTGGGCTGCGGAAATACAGATTAATATGAAAGCATTGGGAAATGTGGATTAATTTGAAGTTCTTTTATATTGATCGATTGCAGTAATTCTCTTGTTGAACTTAATCTACATGCATTGCTCCATTCACCTCCAATAATGAAAGCTTGATAAGGACTGTTTGTATGGATATGCGTCCGCATGTGGGCCTTTATTTATTTATTTATTTGTGTGTGTGTTTGGTTTAATTTCATGAGTAATCTTAAAGTTCTAATGGATGTCTGAACTAGTTTTTTAGAATTTTCATTTAACTAGTTGGAAGTGAAGGAGGACATGCAAACAATTTGAATAGCAACGAAGACAATGTGGCTTTTGATGCTAGTGGCGGTGGTGCAACATTTATTGATTTTGAAGATAGGTTGGATAAACCTTTAGATCTTTTAAAAGAATTGGAGCAAGGTAGCAATGATTTATTTGATGATGATGATATTGATGAAAATGAAGATGAAGACAATGAGGATGATTTGAGCATGGATAAGGATTTAAATCTTTCCGTTGATGATCTTTATTGATTATTGCAGTATTGCACTTGGAATATTGATGTTTTAATTTTTATAACTTTTATGTGTGACTTATAATTGTGATGAGGACATGAATGATAGAACTATTTTTTTGTGGTATTGTTTAAGTATGTGTGACTTGAATTATTGTGTGATCATTTGGAAATTAACTTTTATTATGCATGATTGTTAATGAATTATAATTGCTATTAATTTCTAGGTATGATTGATAATATTTTTTGTTTGAAATTTGTGTACTTTTTATAAGTTGAACAGGTTTATAATTTATAAATTTAACATATATTATATGTAATAAATTTATTATATTATTTTTCATAATTTGTAAGATCTTACGATTGTACGATCTAATTTTGTTGACCCTCCACCGATTTTACGTCAAAACTTGAGTTTGACAACCTTGTTCTAACCATCTCCTCTCAACTACCTGGTATCTAAAACTATCTTAATTAATATTGTATATGGAATAGTCTATCATTAGTATAGTTTCCCAACCACCTTTTCCCAACTACCCAACTACTAGATTTATTAGACCTGTATATGCTTATAAATAGCTCTCACATTGTACATTTTCTCTTCTTCTTTTACTTTATCAAGATTGTTGATTTACAAACAAAACAATCGTCTATAGGAATGATCGCAAACAAAAAATGAACAAAAATGAATAAAATTAAAGTGTTACGTTAATTTGGAACTTGGGAATTTTTTTTCTTGAAGGTGATCAATTAAGATGTCATGTGAATTTTATTAGTTTCTAATTTGCATGGAAACGTAACCATAATTTCTTGCAAAAGCTAGAGTCCAAAATTTTTTTTCCCACATTGTCGTATAATAGAGTTCGTTTCTTCACATGAATATGAATTATATAATGTCTCCATCATTTTTTCAGGGTATATTGAAGTTGAAGTTGATACACACGCGTGTGTCTATATATATATATATATATATATATATATATATATAGGGGAATTGTAAACTGAAAAGAGGAGGGGAATTTAACTAGTTCGAGTTAAGAATGATAATAAGATTTTATTACTCTCATTTCCCATACTCTAAACAAGATATAAAATTGTAAAAACTATAGTCCATTTAACAAAAGAGGTGAGCCAATTAAAACTTCAATATATTTCCAAAGAAATGAGAATCCCATTTCTAGTCCTTATTTGATATCCAAAAAAAACAAAATCAAACTACACAAGACTTTCAAATAATAAATAATATGACAAAACAATCAAATTAACGCATCATAATTAATTAAACTGTTAGACAAACACTTAATGCATGCCATTTTCTTGCTGTGCTTCAGAACTTGGCCTGAATTTTAGCCACGGTGGTCTTATCAATTTGGAATGCCTTGGCCACGACATCACCATTGATGGGTGGAGTAGATCCAAAAAGAACAGCTGCAACGGGAATGACCCCAGGATTTTGACTGCTCAATCCGGACAACGAAACTGCATTTTTGTATCCCACGTTGCGTTGGAAATGGACAAGTCCTATGGGAAACACGAAAACATCTCCCTTTTTAAGGACCTTGGTGAACAGTTTATTTTCAGGTGATGAGGTCACGAATCCAACTTCCAGAGTTCCTTCAAGGACGACCAGGAGTTCGGAGGCTCTTGGGTGAACGTGAGGAGGGTTAAGTCCCCATGGAGCGTAGTCAATGCGGGCCAAGGAGATGCCGAGAGTGTTAAGTCCCGGTAGCTGAGCTGCGAATACTGGGGTAACTTTGGAGCCAAGGGAATTGGTGGTGTTGCCAGGTTTGTCTAAGCCACTGAAGAAGAAATCATCTGCTGTAACACTTTTGGGATCTTTGCATGTGAAGCCATTAACATTCACTGAAGCAATCAACATTAGAACCAAACGAGAATTAGCACATGTTGTATTAAGCAAGGAATCGCTGTTATTTCTTTGGAATCACTGTTATTTACTCACAAAAAGTAACAAAAATAAAACCAGAGTCAGATGATCAGTTTCCCGTACCTGAGCTACTGTCATCAGCTACACAGAAATCTTGCAAAGGTCCAGGATCAGATGCAAAACAAACAGAACAAAATGCAAGGGCTACAAGACATAAATGGACAATGATCGAATTCGCCATTCCAAATGAGAAGGGAATCGAACGACCAAGATGGTAGACAGAAATGAATGAAGATATATAGCTAAAAGAGATAAAGTATATTAATCAATGCTAGGTTGGATGTTGAGATAAAACTTGCAACGACCTATATATAGGGAGCCCTTCAAGTTCATGCAATATTTTCTTTTCTTGCGATCAAAATATTGTATTCTCTATTTATTATTAAATTAATTCCAGCCGCGCACATGAACGGGTCGCTCACTCGCTTACATGGTTGAATAGTCCACCGGATAAGATGCTTTATGCAGGCCTTGTCCAAAAATCTTGATTTGGGATGAGCCTGCCGGCTTCTTGCTGGGTGCGGAACCAAATCAAATTGAGTTAATTACTATGATCAATTTAGATCCAGCCAAGGGCGCCATGCCTAACTAATATCTTCCATCTCAACCAATGTGTTTCAAATCATTAGAGTTTATTTATTTTATATTGGGATTTAATATTTGTTAATAAAATTACATTGTTTTATTAATAGAATACGATTGGTATACACTATTTGGGATAGAGGATCTATCCTCCATGCAAAGGAAGGTAATACAAAATCTATTTATATTATACGTTAGTTACTAGTCACTCCATCTAAAGAAAAAGAGTTCACTTTGAAAAAATATTTCTTCTCCCAAAAAAATTCAATTTTAAACTAAATTCCTAAAATATCATTACTAATAATAATTATGTACCCTTAAAATGAAAAAGTAAGGATAAATATATTAAATTATGTATTAAATAAATTGTACCTAATAACTAATAAAAAATTATAGTTTAACCAAAGTGGACTTTTTTTTGAGACGGGTGAGTATTACAAACTTGATTAAGAACTTATGAAATTCTTTTCTTTTTCTTATTTGAAAGAAATTGAAATATAAAAAAGTTTGGAAGTTCAAAAAGTTGAAGAAACTAAATTTTGATCAGGTATATTTACATTAATAACTAATTAGTTCGGGTAGTAATATTCAAATCTCTGACTTCTAGTTAATTACAAAAGGACTTTCTTTTAATTTACAATATATATGACACAACGAAAGTGAACTTTTTCTTCTTCTTTTTTTTTTTTTTTGAAATATAGGAAGCAATTTTATAATACTACTATATTTGGTTCTATTTTTGTTTGCCTGGTCAAGAACCTGAATACAATATCTCTTTAGGGATTAGTTTGTTTGTTATCAATAGGAGATTAAATAAAATTTTGCCCAATTGAATAAGTTGTGGATTTACAATAAAACAATCACCCCAGACAAATGACCCCAAACAAAAGAAAGAAAGCAAAAAACAGAACAACATCTGTTGCAATCTGGAAACTGATACTGCTTTAATATATACCCAAAACGAAAAAAGTAGCTTTTGTTGTTTAGTTAATCATCACCCAACTTTAATTATAAAGCCTCCAAATTAAATTAGAGTATAAATATTCTAAGCCTGTAATTAAGAAAACAAATCGAACTTACAGAAATAAGTTCACGTATGTCCAAGTTTTTGACTCAAAGACAATCCCTTTGTAGTTACATTCCAAGTATTGTTAGTGCAAAAAATTTGTGATTAATGCAGTTATAAATCGCCACCAACTTGGTCAACTAGAGAGCTCACTATTAAAATCGATTTTGGGCCAAACCATTCTTATTTGGGATTATTACACGTTGAATAAAGTAAATTGAAAATCAAAAAAACTCTTCCACTGTTGTTAAGCAAAATGGCATGGTAGTCGCAAGGCAGTAGCTACACTACAGTCTATGATCGGAACGGTAAGCAATATCAAAGGAGGTACCATCCAGTCCGACGAGAATGGCAGTCAAGAAGATCCTCCTTATTCTCCATCTTTGTCAGTAATCTGAGCTCGAGGGTTCCGAAAGATGTTTTGAGGGACATTTTCAGTACTTTTGGAGCTGTTAGAGATATTTACATTCAGCGACGTATCAAAGGGCAAAGAACCTATGCCTTCATCAGATTCTAGTCAGTTGTGGAGATGAGGAGGGCGATCAAGTTTGGCAACTGGCGAAGGATTGACGGTGTTACTATCTATGTCAAAGAAGCTTTTGGGGACCTGTACAGGGTCGAGTTTTCAGGGCAAGGTAACCCATCTTACAAGAAGCCTCGTCTAATAAATAAGGGGTCCCTGAGAGATGGCAAGCTATGTAGGGAAGTTGTTCACCCAGCTGGAAATAAACTTTCCGACGATCTAAAGCTTAGTAGCAGTTTTGAGGTGGATCGACCTTCCAAGGCCATCCCTGAGCCTAAGGAAGAGATGGTCCTTGAGTCGCTTGAAGAAGGGCAATATGGTGGACAGGTACAGATGTTGCCTGATGAGCTTAGTAGGATAATGTCAAGTGGGCCTAGTGGCAACCCAATCAAAGAAGGGATAGATCTTACCTCCTTGGAGCAACATGGAGAAGATGATAATGGTAGAAAGGTACGGGTGCAGCCTGATGATTTTATTTGGATAATGTCCAACGGTTCTAGGGGTAATCCAATCCAAGAAGGGAATGATCTTACCTCTTTGGAATAAGAAGGGGTTGAGGAGTCGGCGCTAAAAGGGAGTTTGTCAAATGCAATAATGTTAGTAGATGAGGTGGTGCAGAGTGAGTATATAGGGGGTACGATTGCAGATGAACGCGTGTTAAAAGGGCTGGGTATTGGTCTTACCCCTTTGGAGCATGCAGGAAGCATGAAGTTGTGGCTGCAGGGGAGTCAGTCAAACATTTTGATGCTAGTTGATGAAGGTACACAGAGAGAGGATACAAGCTATGGGGCTTTAGATGATTTTGTGTTATATGGGTCGGAGAGTATTAGGCTCAATGAGGGACTCTCAAATGATGGTCGTTAACAAGGCTTGGAGAAGTTGGGCTTCTAGTGGGTTTTCCAATCCAGCCAGTGTGCCTAAGTGAGCCAATGATGAAAGGACTTGGGGTGGTTAATTTAATGCAGCTGGATAAGGGCTCATGCCAAAGGCTCATCAAGCTATTACTCCTGGATGATCTGGATGGTGGCTCAAGTCTTTCCAAGCCTGAGGTAGCCAACACAAACAGTCCACTTAGCAAATAGAAAGGAAATGCGATAGAAGTTTGCTTCAAACGGTCGGCAAGTAGAGAAAGCAGAGAACCCAGGGACTTGGCAGATTTCACTCTTTCGAATGAAGATATTACTCATCACAATAATATCCTAAGTGAGGCGTTATCAGCATGGGAAGTGAGCTCTCAACTGGGGATTGTCTTCAAGCTTCATCATGATGCAATGGTTGACCATTTTGCTAAAATGGAGAAAGAGCATCGGGTGTCAAGAGCAGGTTAGCGCCAAATTTTTACCTCCTGCTTTTTCTGTTAAGAGTTCATATTGGATAAATGAGGATTCTTTCTTGGAATGTAAGGGGTTTAGGTGCTAGGAAGAAAAAAATGGCTATCCGAAAACTGGTTTTAAGGAAAAAAATTTGGGATGCGTTTCTTCCAAAAATAAAAACTGGAACAACTTGACACGCGTGAAGTTGGCCAAATTTGGGGAGGCAACGACTATAATTTTGAGTGGGTTCCCTTTTCTGGCCGTTAGGGAGGTTTGATTACTATCTGGAATGGTGATTTCTTCTACTTTACTGAGATTGTTTTAGAGTAGAGATACATCTTGCTAAAAGGTAAATTGAAGGGAACAAATTTTGAGTGTTCTTTTTGTACTGTCTATGCTCCAAATTGTGATAACTAAAGAAGAGCCCTTTGGATCGATTTGTCTAACAGAGCGGCAAACTGGCAAATGCCGTGGTGCTTTGAAGGAGATTTTAATGTCACGAGGTCTTCAGACGAAAGAAGTGGTCAAACAGGTAATCAGTCAGCCATGAATAAGTTCAATGATTTTATTGAAAATTTGCAGCTTGTAGACCTACCTTTGTTAGATGGGAAATTCACCTGAGGCAATAATCGTTATTCTGATGTTAGAAGTAGGCTAGACAGATTTCTATTCTCGAGTGAATTTTTTGATAACTTCCCATTGTTGGTCCAACGAGTGTTGCCAAAGTCTCTGTCCGACCACCATCCCATTTTTTTGGACACAGAGGAGGTTAATTGAGGCCCTAGACTTTTCAAGTTCTTCAACCACTGGTTAGACAAAAAAGGCTTCAACATTATGGTCTGTAATGAATGGAAAGATATTCCAGCTCATTCTAGGAATAATGTTGGTTTATGGCTAAAGTTAAAGAGGCTTAAGCCTCTTATCAAATAGTGGAAACTTCAGAATGGCGAGGCAGATCCTAACTATATCCAGGGATTAGAGAAGAAGATTGATAGGTTGGAGAAGTTAGATGCAGCGAACGCGTTACCGGCTTACAAAAGAATTGAACTTGCAAATAAGCGGGCCCAGCTATGGAATGTGTATAGGGCAGAGGAAAGAACTTGGTTGCAGAAGGCTAGAACTAAATGGCTTCAGGAAGGAGATAGGAATACCAAATATTTTCACCTGCTGGCTTCCTCAAGGAGAATGGTGAATCTTATCAGTAATCTGGTCTTCGAGGGTAGGAGAGTGTCGCAACCAAAAGAGTTGAAGGATGCAGCTGTAAAGTATTACTTAGACTTTTACAACAAGGTATCGGCAGTTGGTGTTTTGGAATTAGACTATCAATTCAAAAGCATCTCCGATGAACAAATGGACAACCTCGAAGTTCCATTTTCAAAAATCGAAGTTTGGGAAGCAATCAAACAGTGTGATGGTAATAAGGCACCTGGGCCAAACGGTTTTAATATGAATTTCTTCAAACATCATTGGAGCTCAGCCAAATCAGATGTGATGACTTTTCTCGAAAGCTTCTTTGATTCTGAGACTTTTGACAAGGCAATAAACTCTTCTTTTATCATCTTGGTTCCAAAGACGGAAAATTCTGTTTGTTTAAAAGACTATAGGGCTATTAGTCTTGTTGGGAGTATTTATAAAATTCTGGCCAAAGTTTTAGCAATTAGATTGAAAGGGGTGATTAATGAGGTGATTGGGAGTAATCAGTTTGCGTTTCTAAAAAATAGACAATTGTTAGATTGTTTCTTAATTGCCAATGAAGCTGTTGATTATCTCAGGAAAAATAGCAGGAGTGGCATGTTGTTGAAGGTGGACTTTGAAAAAGCATTTGATAATGTTGATTGGGATTTTCTGGATTATGTCATGATAAAGAAGAATTTTGGAAGAAAGTGGAGGAGTTGGACCCATTTCTGTGTGGCTACTATATAAATGTCAATTTTGATCAATGGTTCTCCTATTAAGTAGTTTGGCATAAAAAAAGGTCTCCGTCAGGGCTGTCCCCTCTCCCCTATGCTTTTTAATATCATGGCTGAAGCATTCAATGTTCTTATGCAAAAATGAGAGTCCTCAGGGCTGTTCGAGGGGTTAAGCATCGGTCAAGGAAGTTTCAGGTTAGCTCACTTACAATATGAGGATGATACTCTTGTGTTCATCAAACCTGAATTTGAAACTGTCTTGAATGTGAAAAGAATTCTAAGATGTTTTGAGGTGTTGTCTGGTTTGAAAATCAACTTCAACAAAAGCAATTTGATTGGTATTGGAGTGGATGCGGGTCTCTTGAATGGCTAGGCTGAATACTTATCTTGCAAGGTTGAAACCTTCTCGGTTAAATACCTTGGTCTTCCTCCGGGGGTTAACTCAGCAGTCCAAAGCATCTGAAGGCCTACCTTGGATAAAATGAGATCAAAGCTTGCTGGCTAGCAAACAAGGTACCTTTCCATGGGTGGCAGAGTGACTCTAATCAATTCTATCTTATCGAATTTGCCGATCTTTTTCATGTCTGTCTTTAAACTACCTTGTGGATTAAAAAATGACATAGACAAATTGATATGGAGATTTCTCTGGGGCAATTCGGATCATCAATGTAAATTGCATTATGTGGACTGGCATATAGTGAATGCTCCAAAGTGGCTCGGGGAACTGGGTATGATTGACTTCCATTTAAAAAACTCGCCCTTATTATCAAAAAGGTTATGAAGGTTCGGTAATGAGGTGAATTCGTTATGGAAGATTTTTTTTGTGGAAAAATATGGGCTTGACAAGAGATGACTCCTCCCCACTCTTTGTAATAATAGATTTGTTTCTCACTCATGGAAAGCTATTACTGCTCCACTTATTCCTTCTAGTAAATTTTATGAGGTTGTACATCAGGAATGAGGGCGTTGCTCGGGAAAGGAAACAATATTGTTTTCTGGTATGACGAATGGATAGAAAGTATGATTCTAAAAATGTGCTTCCCTTGCATCTTTGCTTTGTCTGTGAATAAGGACGGATATGTGGCCGAGTTCGGAAATTGGAGGAATGGTCAATGGGAATGGAGGATAGATCTTCGTAGGAATGCTCTCGATTGGGAAAACCAGCAGTGGGAGGACTTGTTATATATTCTGCAAGGGCAATACCCTAATCGTAACTCTCAAGATCGGATCATTTGGTAAAGGGTCCCGAATAGTACGTATTTCACTTCTTCTTTTTTCAAATCTGTGCTGCTGTCTCAAAGGCAAGGGCAAGTTATCTAGAACCTAGTGTGGAATGGGTATGGTCCACCTAAAGTGAAAGTCTTTGTCTGGCAACTAATTCATCAAAAACTTCTCGTTAGAAGCTGCTTGCTTAGGAGGGGCATCATTAGAGCAAAGCTTGTTGTGTGTCCGTTCTGTAATTCTGAGCTGGAATCCGTCTAGCATTTGTTTTTCGATTGTTGGTGTAGCTGGTTGGTATAGACGAGGTGTTTGGAAACTTGGGGTATTACCTCGGTCTGCCCGGGAGATCCTTCCATCTTCCTGACAAGCTGGCAGTAGTCCTCTCCAGATTTTAAAGGAATGCAACTTTGGATTCTACTGTTTTATGTCATTACTTGGTCAATCTAGTTATGCAGGAATCAGGTTACTTTTAACAATAAGAGCTTTGATTTCGTGCAACTCATGGATTTGATTTTCGTTAGGTTTGCAACTTGGTTTAAGGTGAAATGGCCATCTTCTTCAACATCCATTACAGACATATTACGACAGTCAAATAGCGCAGAAGTGAGGCAGGTGTACAGGTGCAAGAAAGAAAGTGCTACTTGGTCTCAGCCTTAACCTGGTAGAATGAAGTTTAATGTTGATGGTTCAGCAATCGGAAAACTAGGTAAGGCCAGGATTGGGGAAAGTCTGAGAGATGATATGGGTAAAACAAAAGCCGTGTTCTCTAAGCATGTGGAAATTTTGGATTCGAATCAGGCCGAGTTCTATGCTATTTGTGAGGCTTTTTGGGTATTTTCTGAATCTATTTGGAAGAACTCTCATATACTTGTAATTGAAAGTGACTCTGTTACCGCAATCAATTGTCTTAAGAATCCGGAAAATGCCCCTTGGCACCTAAAAAATATCTCAAACCACTTAGATCTACTGAAGGAGAAAATTAAGTACTGGGAGGGTTACCATATTCCAAAGGACATTAATAGTGTGGCCGACAGGTTGGCAAAGTTAGGAGTGTCCAAATTGCAAAACTTGTTGGCAATCATTGAATTGTAAGTGTATGTCTTAGACTCTCTGCTACATCATATTTCCAGTTTTTCTATAGTTTGTATGCCGAATAGGATTGTTATGATGTACTTTTTTGTTATTGACACCTTCTTTGTAAACTTTGTTCTAAATTTCTAATAATAAACTTTACCTTTTTGGCTTGTCAAAAAAAAAAAGTAAATTGAAAACGTTTTAGGCTACAGGACTGCATTGAATTTTCCCATAATGGCCAAGAACAATAATTGTAAACTTTGTTCTAAATTTCTAATAATAAACTTTGCCTTTTTGGCTTGTCAAAAAAAAAAGTAAATTGAAAACGTTTTAGGCTACTGCATTGAATTTTCCCATAATGCCCAAGAACAATAATTGTTCTTGGGGATGTGTACGCAACTAAATATGGCTGAAAATGTTCCCTTTCATCACTAATATATTTATTTTCTTTTACAAATGATTAGGGAATTTAAAATAAATTTTTTTATTTGTACTAGTTACTCCATTTGTCACAAAAAAGGGGTTCACTTTAGAATTAATATAATTTTTTAAATTATAAAATACAATGCACTAAATGTATTATTAAATATATAATTTTCTATTGTTAATTTCACTTTTTGATTTTAAGTTATACATGATCATTATTAATAATGATAAAAAAATTATCCTCATCATTTTTTACTTTTTAAAAAAAGTGATAAATAATTTTGACTTTTTCGTTAGTTATTATACTTTTTTATTATAAAAAATCACTACAAAAATCATTAATCTTTCAAGTAATTAACGGATTCGGGTTTATATCTATCTCTCACGTCTTTTCATGAAGATTCTCATGGTGAAAATTCGGTGCCATCATCTAATATTGACATAGATTGGTTTGGTTCAAAAAAAAAATAATTTGACTATATCTTTTAATGGCGTCCGAAATGAATTGATTTGGCTTGAATTTGAGCACATGGAGGATCAATTAAAATAATCAATTTAAGTATTCAGAGATTGTGAACTAAATCAAAGGAAATTACAATTACGACAGATCGAGATGGAAACCCCATTTCTTTCCGCTGTTGTTTAACACAAAGACACACAAATAATATACCAAATGACAAAATTATTAATCAAATTAACACATCATAATTAACTACTAGAGTAGAGACACAGTTGTACTCCAACAAATGCATGGGCCTCCGATCTATCTTTGTGTGCTTCAAAAGTTGGCCTGAATTTGATTCACAGTGGTCTTATCAATTTGGAATGCCTTGGCCAGTACGTCACCATTGATGGGTGGAGTAGATCCAAAAACAGCAGGTGCAACGGGAATGACCCCAGGATTTTGACTGCTCAATCCGGCTAACACAACTGCATTTTTGTATCCCACGTTGCGTTGAAAGTGGACAAGTCCTACCGGAAAGACGAAGACATCTCCCTTTTTAAGGACCTTGGTGAACAGTTTATTTTCAGGGGATGAAGTCACGAATCCAACTTCCAGAGTTCCTTCAAGGACGACCAGGAGTTCGGTGGCTCTTGGGTGAACGTGAGGAGGGTTGAGTCCCCATGGAGCATAGTCAATCCGAGCCATGGAAATGCCGAGAGTGTTAAGTCCTGGAAGCTGACCTGCGAATACTGGGGTGACTTTGGAGCCAAAGGGGTTGGTGGTGTTGCCAGGTTTGTCTAAGCCACTGAAGAAGAAATCATCCGCCGTAACACTTGTCGGATTCTTGCACTGATGGGTGTCGAAACCACCAAAAATAATCCTTCTCTGGGCTAAGCTTTGTAGATAGCGAATCCAGTTGGTTAGATTTATTCCTTGAACAAAATAAAATAAAGAGGGGGGGTTTTGTATTATGAAACTAAGCAAAAATTAATTAAGACAACTAAACAAATTGAATAACCAACTAAAAATTTGAGAAAAAAAATTAATAAGGAGAAGCTTCCAATCAAGAATTAATTTCGGTATTGATTCCTTGAATTGATCATTGATTCAAAAGATAGGTTCTTTTATCTTGAATAAATTGGTTATAGTTGTTGAAGATCCGTCCTCTAACAACCAATCTTTTCTTACTTTTTCGATAACCTTCGGATCTGTCCTATGAGTTATTTCTCTAATTAACAAACACAACCTTCGGATCCGTCCTATGAGTTATGTCTATTAATTGCATTAAGATTCAAAGTGTTTATTTAAGCTAGATTATATATTTTCATAACATACAATCTAAGGCGTTGATTACCTTTCGATGTTGTTATTTGTCACTTGAATTAGAACAATCAACCAAAGATTAATTATTCTAAATGACTATATATTGAATTCAACTATCAAACAATAGGCCTCTTGTCTAACAATTCAATTCAATAATATAATGAAGCATAGAAATATATAAATATTCAAGAATGAAAGAAATAATAAAATTACGGAACCTCACAATTGTTGGAATCAAACCTTAATTAAACTTGATTGGAAAATAAAAATTTAGCTAAACATAATTAAAAGAAAATACAAAGAAAATCAAATGATCGCTCTTTTGTCGATCCAGATCTCACTCCATGAAAGGATGATTTGTGGCTGAAAATCCACTCCTTCTTCTCCATTCTCATCTCCAAACCTTGTTTTTCTCTCTATTGAACTAGGAAAGCCTAAAAATGGGATGCCTTGATTGTCTCCAAGCCTTGCCTATTTATAGGCAAGGATTCAAGACATTTGGTTGTGCTTTTCCTTAATTCAAGGCTTTGCTTTCCTTAATTCAAGGCTTTTCTTTTCCTTAATTCAAGGCTTTGCTTTCCTTAATTCAAGGCTTTTCTTTTCCTTAATTCAAGGCTTTGCTTTTCCTTAATTCAAGACTTTGCTTTCCTTAATTCTAGGCTTTGCTTTCCTTAATTCAAGGCTTTGCTTTTCCTTAATGGCCAACATTTTGTTGTGGAATTTGGTGGCCTCAATTGTGTCTTTCTTGTGCCACTTGTCTTGTGAGGCTACATTCTTTAGGAAAAATGCTTCATCTAACCATTAATCACAAAAAGAATTAATATCCTTATAAACAAGCCTTTTAATCAATTAAAACACAAGAGAATTGATCCAATAAATATGCAATTATACACTCTATCATGCACGCAAAGCCATTGACCTTCACTGGATAAACATCCAAACAATAAGGGAATTAGCATGCATCATCGAAAAGAACAAATGCAATATTAAACCAAATTTTAACTTATATATGCAATACCTCTGTTATTAACATCAGCTACACAGAAATCTTGCAAAGGTGCAGGATCATATGCGAAAGAAACAGAACAAAATCCAAGAGCCATAAGACATAAAAGGACCATGGAATTCGCCATTTGAAAGGAAAGGCAAGTCGAGAGGACCAAAATGAAAAGATAGCTATAAAATTTGTTTTAATTTTCTAATGCTTGGATGATGAATCATGCATATTTCTCTATATATAGGAGAGGCACTATCAGTTCATGCAATATTTTTGTTTCTCTCGCCGCGTGTATGAATAAGTCATGATATTGTTAATTTGTCCTGCTAATAAAATCGTTTGCACAATCCCACGCGTCTGGGGCTTATCCGGCCGGCTTCCAGCTTTAACCAAGACGTGGTCGTGGAAGATTGACCTAGCTATTATGCATGGTTTTCATCATTTTTATTTCCTTCCATAAAAATTGTCATTGTCACTAGATTCTGCTGTATCAGGTCAAAAACTATTTGTTCTTGATCAACTTATTCATATTGATCAACTTATTCAATATAGAAATTTGTAATGTTTTTCAATCTCAAAAAATGAACAAGATGTATGTTTACAATTTATTTGGTCCATGCAAGCTGGTGCATCAATATTATATTTGTTTAATCTTTGCCTTCTGAGAGACTGGATTAACAATGACATAGTTAACCTACTAGAAGACAATCTAAGAAAAAACAAAATCTTACGCCAAACTATACATGTGGATGTGCTAAAAAAAGAATCACTCAAATGGAAACATAGATGAGTTAAAGTGGCAAGGAAGTTTCATGCACATAGCAACTGGCATGGACCTTTGAGAGATTTAGAGTGTGTTTGGATTGTATTTCAAAACATATTTTTATATTTTTTTTAATTTTTTTAATATATTTTTTATTTCAAAACAATTATATTGAAAAGGTCAAAAATGCGTTTTGAATTAACCATAATCTATGTACACGTTAAATGTTACCTTCTTTTTTCTTTTTTGGTTTCTAGTTAACGTTTCGTCTATACCTAGCAATAGCTGTCACATGCTTTTATTACCATGCATAAGATGAAGATTTGCTTGGAAAAACAAGATATGAAACGTGTCGCATGCAATTGGCGGTAATTTTTATTTGCATAAAGAATTGCATGAGGAAAAATACAACGTTATTTATATTGTTTTTGTCAATAATTCACAAGATGAAATTGCTGTCTTTTTGTAATTAAGAACTGGTTTCTTAGACTTAATTCAAGATGCATAACTAGATGATAAACAACAAAGTTTTATTTATGGCATTAATATATTCCTTCCCGCCCAATTTCATTGTTATGTCGACTATCCAATCAAATTAGTTTATATTTAGCTCCATTTTGCGAATTGATCTACTTATTTTTTAGAGAATATAATAATACATTATCAAAATTTGGATGACAAATGACTAAATAAAAATTGGAAGCATCAGAAAAGCTCGAACTTCTTTTTCTTTGTTATCCCTTGTTACTTTTACTTTCTCTCTTCTTTCTCTTATCACTATATAATGTTATTTTTATAATATATTTATTAATGAGGGTAAAATTAAAATTTTAATTGATTTCTATTCCTATAGATGAATTGAACTAAAGATCATCATTCACACTAATATTTATTTTAAGATTTAAACCAAGCACAATCAATGTAATGAACATTTCCATTGTCATTGAACTTTCAATAAATCTCGTTGTGATTTCTATTGAAGAATTCAAACCAAACGCCACCTTACTATATATGGATTGTCACAGAAGTCCACCACATTGTGTTGTGGAAAAATATACAGGATTTCATCATAGAAGACAAATATAGAAAGATGTACATTGGAGCAAGTCATAAAACTCCCTAATGATGAGATTACTAGTCATACTTTCTTTGGAAAGATTCTTGGTACATTTATGGATTACAATTTCAAAGATAGATTAGACCAAATCGTTACAACTGGCATGATTTTTTAAAATTTTCAGTTGTTGAAAACTCTTAAGATAGAATCTTGTTATGTTCTTAATGTACTTGTATAAATTGCAAGAATTGATGAATGAATTGCCCATTCGGGAGTGGCCGAGTTAGTGTAGTAGCTCGCGCAGGATCATAAAGTCACGAATTCGAATTCCCTTGTCAACACCTTCTCGGTCGAGCCCGTCGCATAGGACTTTGCTCAGTGCGATTTACATCTCTTGTGTTGTTTGCGAAGTACTACATAAAAACGAGATTTACCTAATGCGCACCCTTAATAGCGGTTACGGGTTCCTTGGTCAACAAAATAATTGATGAATGAATAAATAAACTAAGCCAGACTTTAATTAGTCTCATAATTGATCACATTTCACAATTGTTCTCACTACACCGGGCAGCACAAGAGCTTGTCAGTCAGTGTTGTTCACAATTTCATAAGAAACTAACACAACCTTGCAAGGCCTTCTTCAACTTGACAGTTTGTCTCTTTGCTTTCTTCCTTGGAATATTGAAGTCTAAGGCAGAAATAAACACCCATTAACTGGAACTGATGCCCTTCTTACTCCAAGCTCAAGCTGGACTTGACCTAGCGAGTGTCCTACTCTCAAATGTCTGTATAGGGAAAGCATAACCTAATAATTTACACAAATTTCAATGAATAAGTTGCTGTACACAAACTTGGCATGTTTTAAACACACAATACTTGACAAAATTGAACACTACTTCTTTCCGAGCTTAGTAAGTTAGGCAAATATATATTAAGATGTCAAAACTGCATCCACTTCAGAGGAATACAGCACCTCCTCTGTAGTGGGATTAACTGGAAATTCGAGTTCAATCAATGCCAACTTCAAATTAAGTGGTACATTTTTCTGCTTTATCTAGCAGAGAAGTAAATACTCCCAACGTAATGCTGCAGAACCCTTTGGCTCGTCAATTGGTTTATTTCTTTATTTGATATTCTGCATGTTCCAGTTTTCTTTACTTCAATTGCAGTTAGCCAGAATACCATGGCATATGCACAATGATGATCATCAGCTAAAGACAATCAAAGGTAGGCTAATAATAGGCTAATGCAAGCACATTGCATAAATTTCCATTCAAATTTACCCATCCACTGTGTCATGGAAGGTTTTAATTCAAAGAATCTTGCAATTGAAAAATGTCCGTTTGGACAAAGCAATTTTATTTGCAAATGGAAAAAGTTGTAGTGGAATGTGTGAAAATTTTGGTGGGTAATTATTGATAGAAAAAGTATTTTGGAGGGAAAAAATAAGAGGGAAAATTTTTTAAAATTATGTGAGGAATTTGAATGGGAAAATTTGAATTCTAAATTTTAAAATAAAAATGTGTTTGAATAGTTTTTTTTATTTGAGAATTTTCTTATTTGCAAATGAGAATCCTTTGTCCAAACGTAGCCTAAAATATCTCCTGGATCTAGGATTTGTAAAAATTTAAAAGCCCACTATGTTGCACAACTTGTTATGAGATTGTAGTGCAAAACAAAGGCCAGAAAGGTAGACAAACACAACAAACAGCATTCTATTAGCTGATTCAGTTATAGCGGTATGCTAGCCCTAGGTTCTTCTAGTTGAAGAGCTAAAGTCAGTCAGGTAGTATATTAGATCTGCTTGGTTTGCTTTTTGAGGTTGAATGAAGAGCTAAAAATAAAATATATATTAACTGGCAAACAAATAGGTAAACATGACACGTGATCAACAAAGGATGGAGTGAGTTAGTCAAGACAATGAAAAAATTAAGATGGGGAGTCAGTCATGACGAAGAAGGAATCAAGAAACATTACTGCTATGCAGCAGCTATGGCACAAATGCTCAAACTATCTTAAGATCAAGGAAATAAAAGACATGATAAGATCTTTGAGTCAACCACATATGGAGTTAACAGCAAACAGCACAAGTAGCTGAAGGCAAACCAAGAATATGTTTAGCTTCCAAATTGTGACAGTACCATACCTTGCGATTATTAGCTAAACTGAACTCCAACACTGAGAGCATGAGATTCAAGATTTCTCAAGTTCAACTGCACAGAAAATCAGAGGAAGTTTAAGATAGTAGGCAGCTTTTCAGGCTCAACAGGCAGATATATAAAAGAAAACAAGAAAACCGTTTCATCATACTTGGCATTTCATTCAATACTCAGTTTCACTCTCCTCTTTTTCATTTAATAGAAAGTGAGCTAGTTTTGGCCAATTAACATTAAGTTTCACCCCCCACATTCACAGCCAAACAGCCCAAACAATAATCTCCACTCTGGAAAGGGATGCATACTAAAGACAGCAAAAACCACAGAGATTAAATTATTGGAAAACTACCAAAACTTGAAATAAAAATCTTACCTCCTTGTAACCTTGAACAACTTCAACGAGTAACTAATGAGTATAAAATCTCACAATCATACATAATCAACCTCCCCCCCACCAAAAAAAAAAATTAACTATTTGAAGTTCAGAATATGATTTTCCATTGAAAATTCGGGCTGAAGGTTATGAGTATTTCAGTTCTCTCACAGCAAATGATTCCATGTTTTTGTGATGACCATCTCACCCTGATCTCCCTTATTAGTCCTTACTTATGCTATACTTTCGAGAAGTCTCCCTTAAAAGGGCAGTCCAGTGCATTGAAGTTCCAATATATGCAGAGAAAGTGGAAGGGCTGGGCCATTAAGGCCTGATATACTTATATTTCTATAAGAGGCTATTTCCACGACTTGAACCCATGATCCCACGGTCACATGGTAACAGCTTTTACCATTGCGCTAAGGCTTCCCTTTTTAAAAGAAGTCTCCCTTCAATATCCAAAATATCTCCTTTACTTTAAACGGCAATCGCAAAACAGCTTGCCCTCCCTATAGATTCCAACTTCTTCATATGCCAATCAACATCTCAAAACCTTTATATCGACTAACACATCATCTTAATTTGACATGAGAAAAACTAACCTTGAGTTATATAGACTCTCAACCCAACCCAACCAACGCCAATTATGAACCATGCAAGTTAAATTCTCAATGAATTTTTTTCATTTCCTTATGCCCCGCATCACAAACTTTGGACAATACATGACATCTGCAAGGTAGACAGTCGAAAGCTTACCATAACTGCAACTCCAGCTTCAATAAATTTTGGAATGCAAATAAGTCTTACTATTTGTCCCTCTACTCCTGCAGTTGAAGTTTAACATAAATAACGGTTCCTTTTCAAACTCAAAGTTCATGATACCAACAACTACAAAATAAGTACCCTTGATTAAGCGAGTCTCATATTTCTCCTGATTACCGGCAAAGTACACATGGGGGCAGCTCTCAACGAAAAAGGGATCTCTGTCGGTGAAAGGATAACACCCTGCAATTAACCAACAAGTTAAGTGCATGTAGCAACACATGACCAAACCCAAAAACCTACATGCAAACTCAGTACATGCATGTTGAATTGCTCATTTTTGGGAAATATTTAGGGAAAAAGCATAGTATCAAAAAGCTGCTATCTGAATCCTATTGCTTGGCATGCATTCCAAGGTGTGTAACTTCTAATAACTGCAAGAGCCATACACTGGCAAAAAGCTTGAAAAGTCAATGAGTGAATTTGGGCAAGAGCAAGATCTAGAGAAAATATGTCTGAGAACAATCTAAATATACCACGCACACAGCTCTTACCAAGGGTGTTTGGTGCTGTTGGGGCAAGATGTCTCCATCTCAATGTCCTCTCCAAAAAATCAAGTTTATCTTTTGCATTGGAATACTTCTCAAGATCATCAATGTTTTGACCTGATGTTCCAAGAAAACTGAAGACCAGAAATATTATCGACTATTGAATGGAGTCCAACTACTGCAGAATTATACACACTCCTTATTACCTGATTTCATCAAGCTTGAACCAATGAGGATTAGGACAGGACCTAAAAGTGTTGTAAGCTGATGACCCAGGAAAAAGGCATCTATGTAATGGCTGAATAATAAACAATTAATGAGGTACAAAATGAAGTATAAATAATGTTGAATGACTATGCTTCACTGAAAATCTAAACCCACAGACAGAAACAAGTGGGTTTATTATCACTTCCTGGCCTATATGTACAGAGAATTATTGATGTAACTGATAAAGAAAGTAACCAAACCTGCTGTGGCAAGGCAAAGTTTGCAGGATCATGTGGCCCTGGCATAATATCCACTGGTACACCTGCAGCAATCTGTAAATATCTTAAAACACTACCAATAAATAAATAACTACCTGATTGAAAAATAAACACTACCAAATATCTTATCCGGGTGAGAAAATAAATAACTACCTGAGTCAACATAATATCCAGCTCTCCGATAGGATTACACAACCTAGATTGGTCTGTAGAACCTAAATTCTGTACAATCAAGCAAAGTTGCTATCATTGGAACATAGTTAAATTGTCTCTAAAGGAAAGAAGTTTGCATTGCAAGTGAATCATACAAATCAAGAATAATAAGCTTTAGGAAGAAATTGAATGGTTAATTCGCAGGAAAATCAGCTTTAGCTAAATAAGTAGTTTTCTTCTACCCATGCCCAGAAAGTAGAATGCAGAGAAAGAACAATCAAATGCAAAAGAGAGCTATTTTACAATCTTTCTGCCAAGAGTAAGTGGAAAAACAATGTTACCTGACCGTTAAGAAGCCCACGGGGGAGTTCAACACAATTTCCTGCAATAACTACTTGAACAATTTTGGCTGCAAAACGTTGTTCCTGTGAAAGTATTTGAAGAATTTATAATACTTCGATGTACGATCAAAGTTCAAGAACGCATTTGCAAAGGGGACAAATTGAGAACAGGAAACCATATAAACCTTTTCATCTCCTAGATGACCAGTTATATGATCAACCAAAAGCTGGAACAGTAGAGGATTAGAAGAGCTATTCCCAATATCCAAGCCTGAAAGCAGTATGACGTACTTGTCTTCACCTGCTTGCATCAACATGAAAGTATCTTACCAAACTTTCAAGAAAAGACAAGGATGAACATCAACATCAAACATATATGCTTGAAAAAAAGCCTTTGAGGTCCAACGACTTTTGAAAAACATCACTTTCATTAAAATCGCAAGAATATTTATCAGAAAGAAGTCATTCTAAGTATACCATCAGGAAAACTTTTCTACCACTCCACACAACTTCTGGTAGATTTCACAGCACCATAGCAATTGAATTGAGCAAAGAAATGCAGTGTCAGTAACCACAAATGTTATCATCTTACTTGCCAAAAAACTGCCAAATGTTTACCTTTTTCCCAGGGGAAAAAAAAAGTGTATCATTTAATAGGAAAAAAAAATGCTCATTGGATAACTAGGTGAAATATCAGAATTCCTATACTATTCGAGCAATTCTACCTGATTTAAATGGCTGCTCTACTTGTTCTGGTAGGCCAGCTTCCACGACTTCTTCAACCCAAAAGTCACCTGCACTAGTTTCTTTTCCATGCAAAGCAACCACAACACCTATTAACAAACATATTACAAAAACAACATGATGAGTTCCAAGTCTGCAGCTTAAATTCCAATTATCATCCAAAGAGCCCACCTTAAATTAGAAAAATGGCAAAAACATATGAACCAATCAAGTAGAAAGCAAGAAATGAAAATTTTTGACAGCCAAAAAACTAGGAAATACTAAAGCACGTAATGATACAGACCTGTAACATAGACAGAAGGTGAAAGAACATCCCCACGAAGTTTAACTCTGCCACTCTCATCTTCCAAAACTAAATAATCATCTGGGTGCATAAAATTATGAGGTTTTACAAGTGGAGCGGCAGATCTCTGAAAGCCATAAGTTAGATAATCAGTAGCTTGGAGAAATATATGATAGAAAATAGAAATAAAAGTAAAAATAAATATAAGAAACTGTGAAGACTAAAAATCTCATGCACCAAACAACCACAAACCTCCTTAGAGTACTCTTCAAGAACGGAAGGTTTTAGCTTCATGTGTTTGTATAGAGTACCAACAATGATGCATTCTTTGCCTTCCTCCAATCCCAGAACAGTGCACACTGCAGCAGTATAAATCCCAATTTGAATGCAAATTAATCCATGGAAGTAAACCTTGTACAACTAAAACTTAATGGAATGCTCTAAAAGTTAAGTCATCCATCCTTGTGCATGTTTTGAAGTGGAAAGGGGAATTTTTTTCTGTTTTTTTTTTCCAAGGAAGAAAACAAAGAACAAAGAACAAAGACCAAAGATGGCAAAGAGCATATTTTGGCTAAAAGAGATGAAATTTTAAAATTTCCCATCTATACACATTTTCCTAACAATTTTTTTTTTTTTTTTTGAGAAGAATCACAACAGCTCCAATTAAGCTGCAATGACATAAAAGCCATCCAAATCTAATTTTGCACCAAGCCACAAGCCTTACATAAACAAAATCCAACTCTAAACAATTCTCATTAAAATCGACCAGAGGCAAATAAATTGTTAACAGAATGAACCTATAAGCTCGGGTCAAAACTGAGCTTTTCAAACAAGCACAATTGCCCAATTTTATGTTTAAAGGAACTACTTCTCCAAAAATCAGGCTGTGGGGATAAAAAATTGGAAAAAAAAATTAGAAGGGATACAAAGATAACATCTCGATCCTTTGCAATAAACAAACAAAACAAGAATTTCCATTTCGTAATATTATAAGCAAGAAAAAAAAGCCCTAAATCCGTAACTTTTATGGAAAATTTAAAGACAAAGTCCAAAGAAGAACATTCAGTCAATCGTCAAACGGGCTAAAACACTAAAAACTGCAAAGCCAACCATCCCCAAACAGAGAACCCACATAAAAGAGTAGGGATTGAACAGTTAAAATCACAAACCAGGCATTCATAAACATGATTGAACAAACTACTGAGAACCATATTGATTGTCAATAAGGAATAAAAAAATCCATAAGCCTCTCCCAAAAAAAAAAAAAAAAAAAAAAATCCATCCAAAATATGAGGAAGATTACCAGGAACATTGGGTTTCAAGTTGGGAAGAAGGGAGTAAAGAAGGGTTCTCATCAGGTGGAGTCTAGCATAGTATATATGGCTATACTGTTGCCCTTTGTACGTCTCTTTCTGTATCTGAAAGCGTTCATCCTGCAATATTTCACAAAGACAACGTTTTTATCTATTAATATGTTCAGGAAGAAGAAGATAAATCAATTATCTTGAAACTAACCAACCAAAGCACCAAAACAAAAGCACTAAAGCAGAAAAAAAAATAAAGAATTCAACGAAGTAAGATGGTGTAGAAAGAAAAAAAGAAGGGAAGGCCTTCTTTCTTTTCCCCTTTTAATTTACCAGTGATGTGTAGAGAGATTGTTCTCTTTCAATTAACCCGTTCTCTGAGTGTACTTCCATGGCTTCCATGGCGGGAAAATCAGCAAACTGGTTCACAACAAAGAAAGTGTATATACCATAAAGAACCCGAGGGGAAAGGGGAAATAAACGATGATTTATCACAAATGAGAATTTGGTTACGAGTGACCCCACCGTAACGGGGATGTAGCTCACATGGTAGAGCGCTCGCTTTGCATGCGAGAGGTACGGGGTTCGATACCCCGCATCTCCATCTCCAAACATAATTTCATTAATGATTTTTGTTTAATTAGTATTGGCAATTTGGCATATAAAAAAAAATAATTTTATCTTTATCAAGTCAATTTTTATATAAATTTTTATTAAAACAATTGTTAATCATACTAGTTATTATTTAGTAATTTTTATGGTATGAATATCATGTATTTTTTTTTTTTTTTTTTTCTTTTTTTTGTTTTTTCGCTTTGTTTTCTGGGTTACTTTTCTTTCAATGCCGCCATGACGCCACTAAACTCTGGCGCTCATGCCACTCTATCAATATATCTACTATCATTTTCGGAAAAAAAAAGAAGAAGGAAAAATACTATTATACTATAGTAAACTTTTATTGAAGATTTTTCAGTGGTTACTCAGTCTAATTCTGGTATGTATAGGTCTCTAATTTGACTCGAATTTCAAAGTCCTACGCAGAATACGTCGACTCTTTTCCCTCTCGTCTGCTTCCAGTTCGTCATCCAAATTCTCAATCTTCCCAGTTCGGCCATGCAATTCCTACCTTAACACCATCATCATCATCCAGCTGGGTCGAAGTGTTCTTTTTTTTTTTTGGAAGTATTTTTAACACAAAACAATGGAGCGTCGTGCGGAATTCGGGAACTATCAAAACGCAGCGTTTAGTTACCGGAAGCTCGAATCCTCCGAAGAATCCCCGGCGTCAATCAACGGCGACTTCTTGTTTTCCGGCACCACTGATCGCCGATTCGCGTATTCCCGCCAACCTTCCTTTCATCAGCCGGAACCCCACACCCCCATCTCCATTAATGACTCTACAACAAATGTTTATTCTTCTTCCTACGATAAAGTCGAGAATTTTGCGGATGTTTCCAAGGGGGGGTTTTTGGATGAGAATTTGTCGGTTGTTTCGTTTGTCTTGTTTGTGATTAAGAGTGCCAGGTCAGGGAATAAGCAGATAAGGAAATTGTTCGTGTTGATTTCGCTCAATGCGGCTTATTCTTCAGCTGAATTATGCATTGGTCTTCTCACCGGCCGAGTTGGTATGATGATTTTTTCTTCTTGGCTAGTTCTTTGTATTTCAATGTTAGTCAATTATTTGTTTTCCTTTTTGCTGATAAACAGCAAGAATTTGTGTGTTAAGTTGTGGGATTAGTGCGTTTTCATGGATATGAGTGAGTGCTTGCTTGAGCTCAAGTTACGGAATGTATTTTGAAAGATAAAAAAGTTAATATTTTTACGAGTTAAGGCCCAACGGGATGTAGGTATTTCCTAATTAAGTTACTATTGAGTTAAGTTTCTGATTGAATTCTGTTTTTGTTTGGATGACAGGTTTGGTGTCAGATGCGTTTCACTTGACATTTGGTTGTGGGCTATTAACTTTTTCATTATTTGCAATGGCGACTTCTCGTACAAAGCCTGATCGTTCCTATACCTACGGGTAAAGTTTAGGAACTTTTTTCTGTTCTGTTTAATCAATGTAGCTTCCTTCCTCTGAGTAGACATTTATGAACTTATTATAATGCGTAGCTTCTTTCTTGCTTTGTTCACTTGGGATAAAAATCAGAAAGTTGATTTTCTTTGGCTAACAACTCTGAAGCGGGAGTTGCTCTCATTGAGGTTGACATGCCAGAGAAGGATCATTTTCTATTCCCTGAATGAGATCTTATTCATGCTTTCCTGGTTGTAGATTATTGTACTGCTGGAATTAAGAAATTCAGAAGGGTAACTGATCAAGATTCGGTTTATCTGCCAGGTATCGAAGGCTTGAGGTTTTGGCAGCTTTCACCAATGCTGTAAGTATCAGACATTTGGTGAATGATTGAATTCACTTTTGAATATCTGTCATGGTTTATGGGGAGCTTCTATTACTATACTTATCATACACATGTCTAAGATAGATGGAAAAAATGACATTGTTGAAGTGTCCATATTTTTTTGTTTGCGGAATGTTTTGGGAGAAAATCTAGTAATGGACTAGGAAAGTTTAACTGCCAGTGAAGCCAGTCTAAAAGATTTTTCCCCACTAAAATGTTTTGACAAGTGAAGGTATTAGTTGAACAAATCGTAAGTGATGCTAGTCAGGCATCTATTCAGTTCATTATGTTAGCAAAGTGAACATGATGACTCTTTGTTTTGTGTTTTTTTTTTTTTTTTTCATGAGAAGGCTGAAAATTGTTGACACAAATAGGCCTAATATGGGAGAAAGTTTTTTTTTTTTTTTTAAATAGATACTAGGACTGACTTTGAGAGTTTCTAAATGATCTTTTTTGGCTCATAATATGAGTGTGTTCCCCTTTTAGAGACTCTGACTATGATAAATATGATGGAGCTAGCTATGGTCAAAGTGGGCACTGTTGGAACCATTCCATTAGTATGCATACCACTTATGTTTGTGGTATATCCATATCCATCCTTCTCTCATCTGTCTCATTTTTAGCTTGTTATCTTGCTTCCTTTTGGCTTTTTTGAAGAAATTTTCTTACTCTGTTTGTTTCATGTGTATGCTCATATCTTGCAGTTTGTTTATTCTCTTTTGCTACTATGGATTAACATGGTAATATCTGTTTGTGCTCTTGGTCTAGACAGCTGTTTCTTTTGTTTCTGTCATTCTCCTTGGCAGTGGAAGCGCTTCATTCGTTTATACAAGATGAATCTGAGCACAAGTAAGTTGATAGTCTCAGTCTATGGAAAGGACCTTCTAGTGCTGTAATGCTTGAAATATATTTCGTTCTCATTTACCCTTTGACTATCAAGTTTGATCTTTCTCTTGTATGTCAGTTTTTTTTGTTCTGATACTATTGTGTGTTGTTATTTATGTGCTTTGCTTTGATGGTGTTTCGGTTCTTCAAATAGAAAAGATTGCACAATTATGTCCATATTGATTGCATTCGTTTTGTGGTTTTTATGTTTACAAGGTAAAGAGTATGATATAAAAGATGTCTCAGGAATGTAAAAAGTTAACTTGAGAATGTAAAAGGGCAGAATGAAATGGTAGTCCAAACAAGCATGTTTTCTTGATGGAAATATTTTTGGCATTGAAACATTAGACTTTTATTTGCTCTGTAGTAATCAAACTAATTAATGAGGCGAAGATTCACACCAAAGCAAAGGCTACTGCCTAGCAACAAACATGATATGTGCCCATACTAGCATTTCTACTGTCATGATTAATCATTCTAAGTTTCATATGCAAAATGAATAGTTTCCTTTGATAAACAAAGTACAAGTTGAAACAAATGCTAGTTAAGACATGGAAAAGAAAGAGAAGCTAGGAAAGGGGAAAAAAAGGAATAGGAAGTAAAGAAAAGAAAAGAAAAGAAAAGGAGGTCTAAGAGAGAGCAAATAATGGATGAAGTGTAATGACTGTTGTTACTTTCGAGGACATGCTATCTGTAAGATATTATGTTATCGTCTGTAATTTTTTAATGGGAAATAACTTTGTTCTTTTTGGTTTTACAATTTCTCTGTACCTTTTGATAATTCTTCTCTAACCTTCAATGACTTCAACTTCTAGGCATTACTTGATAGTCTCAGCTGTGACAAATTTGCTGGTGAATCTCATTGGTGTCTGGTTCTTCAGGAATTATGCTCGCATTACTCTGGGTGTGTCTTTCGTTTTTGGCATTATATCTTGTTTTGATTCCATTAGAAATGGATATATCTCCTACCACATATGAATTCTTATTGGAAAAACTTAATTGCAGTTTACAGAAATGCTGAAGATATGAACTACCACTCAGTTTGCCTGCATGTTCTTGCTGATTCTATTCGTAGGTATGAGCTTGCATATAATAGCCTTGGATGCATATGTTTTCATGTATATGAACTTCCACCAAATGCCACAGATCATTTGTTTTTCAGTGCAGGTTTAGTCCTGGCGTCCTGGTTGTTGGCTCTGGGGTAAAATTCTGCTTTGGCTTTTGATACAAAATGTGTTTCTCCTTTACACTTCTATTAAGCCTCTTTTAATTTGTTGGTGGCTTGGCCCAGGGTTAAAAATGCTGAGGTCTTGTGTCTAGGGCTAGTTTCAGTTACTGTCTTTATGCTTGTCATGCCACTTTTTAAGGCTACCGGCAGCATCTTGCTCCAAATAACACCTCCCAGTATTTCACCATCGGCCTTCAGGAAATGCTTGAGACAGGTAATTCTGTCTATTCTTAACTTTTTTATTTCCCACATATGACAGACTACCCGTAGCTAATTTTCCCTTTTCATATGGTATTTAGATTACTGCCGTTGATAGTATTTCTGATGTTTCTCAAGCACGTTTCTGGGAGTTGGTACCAGGTCATGTGATTGGATCAATTTCATTACAGGTAAAGATAATGGTTTAATTCATGCTGCAGTGGTATTGATAGCTTGTTTAAACAACACCAACTAATATGGCATAGTTGACCACTTAAAGCAAGTAGTGAGGGACAGTTTTTTGGTTGCCAGGATTCTGGTTGCATTGTTCTTTTTGTTCTACCCTAAATTCATTACTTGTCTTCTTGGGTGGCTTCCACAGGTTAAAAAGGGAATAGATGATCATCGAATTCCCCAACATGTGCATAATTTGTATCATGACATGGGGGTGCAAGACTTAATTGTACAAGTTGACTATAACTAAAGTCTCCATATTTTTTCTGGTTTCTGGACACGACAATCAAGTACCCAGGTCTGAGGTGCCCCTGTATCGGCGTTAGTCAGATGAATTTTGTAATACAATCAAATTTTGCATTAAAAGAAAAGGGAAAGGTGATTGTAGTCCTGTATAGTCCTTGAGTCAGAAACTGATTTATGTCATAATATGATTTTACTATTGTTTGCATGGTTGTAGTTGAAACATGAATGATCACAAATTGAATGAAACTCTTAGCTTCAGTATCAGACTGCTACCGTTTTACGTCAAAACCAGAGCTAAGGAACCAGCAAGTCTGTATTGCCTGAGGATTTTCTTTTCTTTTTTGTATTTTCCTTTGATCGTTGGTGGCAGAAGGCTCTTGCTTTTGTGCACTGTGTATAAGGTTATGAAAACACATTGTTGATCTCTGTGTATCTATGGAAGTTGATGCTATTTCAAGAAATACTGAAAGAAGATCGTCAAAGTACAAGGGCAAAAATTTCAGCAAAGCATAGATTCCTTAATAAACTTTATTGAGTTGATGGAAGTTGATGCTATTTCAAGTTGTAGTCTTCCTCAGAGATGTCCTCCATGGCTAGTCCGAAGGGCCCATAAAACAAGGCTACTCATTCTGGCTATCATAATCAATTATGTTGAATATTTGGGCGCAAAAGTAGTCTAGGTTAAAACTACAATCAAGGATTCACTTTGTACTGACATTTTGCAGCTGTGCATTGGAAAGAGATCCCTGAATATGGTTGGGCACAATTACAGCAGAAAGGCTTCTTTTCCATCTGAAGAACTATTGTCAGGGGATGAGGATGACCCTTTAGTTCAATGCTGCCTCCGAACTTAATAAACTGATAATCAACATTGCAAATGCACCCAAGATGGAAAGCATTGATGCAATCTGTACAATTATAAAACCAGCAGCTTCTAATGTTCACTTTTTCCTTACAGATTTCACAGCAAAACTCATCTGAATCGCTCCCAGTAGGTAGGTAGTTGAGCTTGAGAGAATGCTTGTCATGTCTGTGCCTAACTGTGAGTGGATATGAAGCACATAGGATATCCAAATTGAACCCACATGGAGCGCATCCAAACAAATATCCTCCACAAGGTTTATGACATGCATCACAGTGAATGGATTTGGAGTCCTGCCTGAGAATGAGGGGATGTTCATGAGCTTCATGAGAGAGAGTATTGGAGAGAAAACTGCAGAAAACGTCCAGATAAAATTCACACGAGGCACAGTTATAGGCAAAGCCATTACTGGTACATTGACAAGCGTTGCACTCGAACAAGTCTGCGAATTCAACAGTTGCTTTATGGATGAGAACAAGTGGATGATCAGGGTGAAATGGATGTTGTATCTCACTTCGTAATCCGGCACAGCATTTGTGGATGAAGAAATTGCAAACCTCACAAGAGTAATATGGAGCTGATGAGATCTGCCGCATGCATACCTCACATTTTTCACCACTATTCTTCAGCACTTCCAAGAAAGTGAATTTCTCCAAGGAGTCAACAACATTATTAGTTTGGAGAGTTGAAAGTCTTAGAGCATGGCTATGACTAAAATGCCTGATCTCAGGCTTAGAAGCATTTTCATCATCTGTGCGTCTCACCTGCTTCATAATATGAGTGATCAAATCAACCGAATCATCTGGCACTGGGAATTGGATCATCAGATATTTCAGACTGTCTACGAGTTGCATCTCGTTCTTACAAGGCCTGAAATCACCAAAAAGAATTAGGATCAAAATCTAAAGTAAATTAGGAACTTCCAGGAAGAGTGAAATGAGAAGAAATAGAAGTTAGTTTAGTCACAGTGGATTTGTGCACCTTGATATCGTCACTTGTCTGCTCATCACTACAGAGCAGCGGGTGCTCAGGAGGATGGTTTGCACGGCAGCTATTTCGCTGTCGTTCTCGCTTCCTTGATCAACTAGCTCCCTGCCGAGGCTTGATGCCGCCTCAGTTCCAGTTCTCTTTCACACGACAGGAAATAGTTGAATGAGTACGTTCTTGCAGCTGTTAACCAGGTATATAATTTAATGTTTCAGGTAGAACTTGGGTTGGGATTTACTTGTTTAGAATATTGTCTTTTACCAGTTCAATCTGTTAGAATGGCCAAATCTAACACAGAGCTGACTCCGTAATTGGATATTATAGTAATCGGATATTCACTCCGCAATACAAAAGCATCATCGATGAGCACATATTGGGTTTCAAAATGTGTTTGCACATGGATTGTATTTTAAAACATGTTATTGTATTTTATAAAAATAATAATTATGAAATAAAAAATATATTAAATAGTGCAAAAATTATTTTAAAAAACACAAAATGCGTTTTGAAATGAAATCTAAACGCAAAAAGCTGAGCCTCCCCTGTATTGATTAATTCATAACCAAAATATCCCATCTAGGCATAGTTTCCCATAACAAAATATAAATCCTTCATTAAAGAATGGAATACTCAAAACCAAATAAAAACAACTGTTTTTTCATATAGTCTTATAATGATTGGTGGATGAGGGATATTACATTTATGCTATAGGATTGGACGAATTCAGCATACAAACCATAGTACTCCCTCATTCAGTGCCTCATACAAGTGGCACACTGTATACACATGGATCAAGTAAAAAGTTCTTTTTAGAGAAAAAGTTAAAGACTCTATCCCTTATTATGTAATTTACACAGGATACCAGTCCAATGTACCCATCCCTGAAATGAACTTGCAGCAGATACACAACACCAAACTCGAGCAAATACAGCGTCCAATTCTCCAGGCTCTTCGAATGTGCCATGAAATCATTCAGGAAACAGACTCGGGTTTAGTAGCCAGTTGACTGTTGAGAAACTCAAGAACTGAGAGACGCTGCATGAGAAAAAGTCAAAAATCAATATGGACTCAGTTCAATTCAAACATCCCCATTAAAATGGCGTCCTGTGGATAACCAATCTTACCTTTTGTTCTAGGCCAACTTCTTCAGAACTTATTGTTAAGGATTCCAATAATTTTATGGCTTCTTGAAATCCATCAACAGCTGAATCCTCATTCCCAAGATTTCTATCCACGTCAGCAACTTTTGCAAGGGAAATGGCTACATCCAAAACCTGTAATCATGCAAATTTAGGAAAAGGATTTAAAATAAAGCAAGAATTATTGCAGCACACCTTGATTGCTTACTATCATTAAATCTCATGTAGAAATCTTCAATTTCATTTTGTTGGCAAAAGAAATCTCGGCTTTTCAGCAAACTAATGATCATAAGGAAATTGACCTCACTGCAAGTAGAATAACAAAGGCACTTCATCTGGAAATGGGCATTTGATCACCTAAAGGATTAGGATTGCTCACTTATGAAAAGATCGAGATTACAAGAACACAGCTTGGGCAGTAAACACAGAACCCCCCTTGTGAATTCTCATTCAGGAAGCAAATAATTCACTCAATGGAAACGAAATGCTACCTGTCCCAGTTGGAAGGAAAATGCTAGTAATTCTTAGTCCGATATGAACTTAAGAAGACAACAGCTAATGGCCAAAACTAGGTAAATAATAAACTTAAAGAAATCTCAGTTTAAACTAGGTGATTAATAAACTAAGTAATTCTTAGTCCCATATGAACTAAAAGAAATCTCGGTTTTTCAGCAAACTAATGATCATACGGAAATTGACCTCACTGCAAGTAGAACAACAAAGGCATTTCATCTGGAAATGGGCATTTTATCACCTAAAGGATTAGGATTCCTCACTCATGAAAAGATCGAGTTTACAAGAAAACAGCTTGGGCAGTAAAAACAGGCATTCTCATTCAGGAAGCAAATAACTCACTCAATGGAAATGAAATGCTACCTGTCCTATTTGTAAGGAACATGCTAGTAATTCTAAGTCCCATATGAACTTAAAAAGATAACAGCTAATGGCCAAAACTAGGTAATGCAGAACTACTAGACCATATTGCACACAAAAAATCTGAAATTATATTAGAATAAAGGTTTCCTACAGAATTTAAAGGATACAAAGAACCCATGTACTCTGAGCTAGTGAAACAGTCAAACTCAAAAGTTAGCTTGAAACTTCAATTAACAAAACTAGCTAGGAAGTGTAAAATCCAATATCCTAAGACCATGCATATATTTGAAGGCAGAGGATGTTATCACAAATACTTAACATTGAACTTGAGTATCTCCCAGCAGCCACTAGTAAAATATTAAAAGCCCACAAAGCTGGGGGAAAGGGGTTCTAAAACTCCCACCATCCTTCCCCAGCCCTAAATCCTTACCCTACCTGACCCCTCAACCCACAAACCTCTGCCTTCTTTTCACGCTTTCATCCAGTCACTCCCTTGTCTATCTAGAAAACTTCAGAAGATACATATTTTCCCTTCTTATGAAACTATAAAATAGAGCCAATACAGCAGGGCCAAAAAGCCAAAACAAAACTGTCATCTGTTTTAGTAGTATAGTGCTATGATGTCCATGCATGTTTTAGAAATAATGGAACAAGCCCTAGAAAACAGAATTTCAAAGATAGTGTGACAATTAAATCACCAAATAGGCTAAAAGAGTTTCAAATGGACCTGAGACGGAAAACTGGAATGATTCTTTATAGCACTGCGACGAACATCCAAAGCCTCAAAATAGTGATTTCTGGCAGCTTGCAGGTCCCCATCATAATATTTCAAATCTCCAATTTTATTAAGTGATACGGAGAGAGTATGTGTGACCTGTGAAAAATATGAAATAATTGTGAAAATTGGAAGTTGTAGATATATCTCATTCAGCCATACAATGTGTGACACTCTAGATTAGCAACTTCAAGTAGACATATAAAAGAATAATGCAAATGTAGCACAAATACCTCCAAATCTTCTTTAGGCACTTTAGAAAGGAAATTGACACTTTCTTTAAAATAACTAATAGCAGAAGCTGCATCCCCAGTAGCCCGACTGCAACATATATTGCAGGAATTATACAATTGCATTCATCAATTAAATTCTTCATTCAATGAACACAAAGTAGCATTTTGCCATATAAAATGTAAGACAGTGGTGCTACAGACCAGCAATCACCAAGCATGCCCAGGATTGCTCCTAGTTGAGAGCACAATTCAGATGTGTTTCCCATTCTTTCCAACTGCTCTCTAATGTCATCAGCACAAATATTAAGTCTTGATTTTGCACTTTCTAAATTATTTGCACGAAATGCCTACGTAAGAAATAGCCACCCATTAGTAGATATACTAGCTACAGGTGATGGATAACTAGAAAAAGAAGGCACATATAGAAAAAGTGGTAAGAGTATAGTGTGCAAAATAAAAGACTACTCAAACTTCAGTAAGGAAAAGACTGGAGCAATCAGCGACTCACCCTCATGGCTTGTTGCACCAAGAAAGTACCTCTCTCTATAGAAACGTCCTCATATATCACACTTTTCTTTTCCCCCACTTCCTCTTGGTTTTCATTCAGTTGAGACCTCTTCATCCTAGCATGACCTTCAATGAAACGGTCAACAACATTCTGAAGATTTGTCTCAGGTTCTATCTTCTCAATGTCAGCACCACATAACGGACAGTCCTTAAAGCGTGATATACATGCTCTGATATTACCAGAATTGTTAAGCATTAGAAATTATTCAAAAGATTCCTGCACTAAGAAAATATCAATGGAAGGAAGAAAAGTTGAATTTGATGCTTTCCCACATCTGCTTACTTGCAATATACATGAGAACAAGGAACACACTTGCAACAGTCAAAAAGAAGTGCTTGACATATAACACAACTAAGAGGGCCTATTTTAAATGTTTCAGAATCATATCCAAAAGGACACTTGGGAGGAATGACACCAGGTGCATGAGACTCTTCTTTAGGATTGCTATCTTTTCCTGTCTCTTGTCTACTTTCAACTGTTTCAGAATCATATCCAAAGGGACACTTGGGAGAAATTATGGCAGCTTCACCAGACTCTTGTTTGGGCTTGCTCTCAGTCCCTGACTGTTTTCTGCTTTGGTTTTCACCAGGTTTCTTAACAGATGCATCATCGGGACGAGAAGCTTTTACAAAAGGACAAACAGGTGTCATCTTGTTCAGCACCCTGTAGAAAAATAACATGAAAAACATTAATAAATTAAACCAAACAAAGGAGGCAAGCCAAGTGGTGACAGGAAAATCATAGTAAGAAAGATAAAAACAAGTTTGCAAATAGTGAACGTTTTCTAACAAGTTTGCAATTCTCTTCCTAAAGCAATCAAGCCTTATTAAAATCACTATCACCCACCCCAATAACTATACAAAAGGAAGTAACAATATTGCTCTTCAATTTACAACAACCCTCATCAAGACGTTGTTTTCTTCCCTATTTTGAGCTCACAACACTCCAAAGATCAAATTTTTGCACAAAATTAAAAGCAGTGGAAAGTACAGATGAATCAAAACAAAAACAAAACCCAAATCCCAAAAAGAAACACTAATCTGGGGTAAGAGAAAAGAACGGAAGTAATTGTACCTTATATCCCGGAGGTTGCACCCTGGCACAAAAAATTTGGCAAGCTGAGTAAGATTTAGAGCTCCACAGAGCAGAAAATTGGGTCCCTTTTTGTGGGTTTTTTTTAAGGTCCCCTCCTAAATTCCTAAATCGAGAAAGAATAACAAAATGCGGTAAAAGGAAGGGAGGAAGAATAGTGTAAAAGAGCGGTCATGGCCTCACGGGTGAAGTAAGATGGGAAGGAAGAGCCGAGGGGAAAATTAGGCGTTTTTTTTCTTTTTGCCCTTTTTTTCTCGTTTTCTGTTTTATGGTAAAACTAAAACATTATTTTGATCAGGTGAAGGTTGTATTTCTTGAACTTTCTTTTTCAGGAAACTATTTTTATTTTTAGTCCCTGGCTTTGAAATAAAGTTTATAAGATCGGAATTTTATACCGAATCAATTTATAGTAGTAAAATCAAATAAGTGAGATCGAATTTTAGAATCATAAAATTTTTTTAAAAATAATAAAATATAATTTATAAATTATTTTTTAAAAATTTATTAATTAATATATAAATAAATGTACAGAAAATTCATATATAATTTATAATTAAATAATTTTATTAAAATTTTTATTTTTTATAATATTTGATATGATTTTTTTAATATTTTAATTCTTATCGCAGTTGAAGGGTATTTATATTTAATTTATTTATTTATTATTAAAAATTAATAAAAATATTGTTAAATTAATTAAATTATTTATATAATGTTAAATTTTAATTTTATTTACATAATAAGATAAAATCATAGTTAGAATTGATATTGTTTTAATAAATTTAAATTATTAAATTTAAAAATCAAAATTTCGAAAACTATGCATTGAAATGTGTCTAAATTTGATTGATTTTCTGCATTTTTGTCTCCTATCTTTTTATAATATCTTTTCTTATTTAGTAATATAAATTAAAAGATATCACACAATTCATAAAATATCATCCCGGGGTGGTCTAGAATTTGATATTTTGGGAAGAGACAGGAAAAGAAATAGCATGTAAGTAGTGGTACTCAAGAAATAATTGCAATTGGATACAAATTCAATGCGCACATATACCTAGAAACTTTTTCTCATCCAAAATACTGTTGTTGGCATTTAATAAAGTTTTCCATCAAATTAATAAGTTGCAGTTGAGACTTATTTTTCAATTGTTCTCACTGGAAAGTGAAATGTGTCAAACTAATTCTAATCTAAAGTGAGCTATATTATGTATCCGTAAAAAAAAAAAAAAAATACTAGTGAAAATAGATGACATGAAATCTGACTTCTTGAATGCCACAGGACTATTCAGTAAATTAGGGGCCTTTAATTTTCTCTATGAGAGGGATTAATAGTTGAATAAAATTTTTTTAGCATATTTAATGGAGTAATAATCTGCTTAGTCAATCTAACTCATTGGAAATTTGGAACAGATGTGGCAAAGAGGACTAGGTAATTATCATTATCTCTTTGTATTTCTTAACAAGCTCAAAATATATCTCCATATTTTCTGTCACATTAGTAAATACGTATGGGAAAGGAACTGCATTTGCCCCCATATATTTCTCTTCACTTTTAATGGCTATGGATCTATCTCTATGTTACAGTTCACAGGAAAATGGACCATCCTTTTTTAACTCGATTCTGTGTATAAAGGATAAATAACATGTTCTTGTAGCATTGTTCTCAGTGAGCTATTATTGGACCTAAGGAAATGCAGTCAAACATTACATCAATCTAGAAGGGGGACAAGAATGTTGTGAATTGCATGAATGAGCATGTGAGAAGTGATCTGCAGCATAGAACTACCTAGGAATCTGATGTATTATAATTAATAACGCTTATCTTAAATAACGATTATGAAGTGTTTTTATGTGACACATTATTTAGGATTTGATTCAAAACATTCTGATTTATTGGGATGGGGTGCTACCATATTCATTAAAATGAGATATTGCCATATCAGAATCCATATTGGGCATCCACAGCCTGGAAAATTGTGAATAAATGATAATCAATGGTTTAGGGAGCTTATGCAGCAGCAAGGCCAGAGAATTGTATGCCAAAGTCCCCAGCAAACTGTAGCAGACCTTTAAGGAAAGCTAGAACTGGAACACGCTCATCATCATAGGCAACTTCAATACTCTCTTTTTTCAGCCTGCCTGAAATTTGCCCCTGATTAGGTCATTATTTATTCTCCATATCATCCAGACTTGAATGTGGTTACCATGATCAGTAACAATCATTAATGAGATTGATCATCTGCTGCCTGCTGGAGCAATTGCAATTTCCTCAGTCAGGCTTCTGATGTATATGCTATTCTTTTGGAGTTGGTCCTATGTTAAATCACTAACACATTATGTTCTGTTAACTTTCTTCAAGCTGCAATAGATTTCCCTTTATTGTTCTTTTACGAGTGCGGTAGCTGGTTTGGATGAATTGATGTTTGCATTATGCTTACGGTAACTAAAATATCCTCTTCATTAAAGTTAAAAAGTTAAAATGAGGGTAGCCAGGTAGCAAGAGACATTCTATTTAACAGTAGAAACCAAAATACCACCTCAGGCCTCCCTAAGCACTTCCATGATTCATATTTTTCAGCTTAGGAAATTCCAGGGGAAAAAAGGACCAACCACTTGGTCTCAGTTCTGGTTTAGTTTGTTCTTCTTTGTTTAGACCTGAATATGGCAATAGAAAATACACTTGTATGGTTTATTAATAAGTGCTACTATTGCTGATGGTGATTTACATTTGATTCTCCATCAGTTCTTTGATCTCCACCAGCCAGATACCCCAGCAAATGGTGATTTACAAATTTTCCATGTATACCAATTCATTTGGTTTTGAGAAAAAGAAGAAGGAAAATGACTTCAAGGGATGGCCTAGACTTCAGTTATCAAAAGAGCCTTTTCTGATTTAAAATTTAACATGCAATTTTCTTTCACATACCCTTTTCCCTTTTACTGAAATAGAACAATATCATTTAGTGGATTTTGCAAGCAAGAAGCTGAAACTTGATATGTTTTTTATTATTTTCATCCATAAATATCGTTTCATGGAGAAAAAAGAAAAGAAATAGAACAATATCCAAAGTCCAGATAGCCTCAAAGTCAAAAAATTAATGCGCAAACCACATCTTCCTGTTATGTTTCTATAAAGTCAATGGTCGATTTTTATTGCAGATCATATGCAGTCTATAATTGGTTGTTACACAAATCGTTAAAGTCAATGGTCGATTTTTTTCTCTCATTCTTACACCAAAAGTCTTGGTCAATGAAATCAGACAAAGCAAAACATGTTACCAAACTCTGATAAGCATCTAGACTTTGACTTGCTGTCCACTTGCACCCATTGATCACTCCCAAACAAAGTTGGCAGATTGACTTGATGCATTCTGAAACTACTTATTGATTAAGAGGAGAAAGGGGTGAAGGAAGAGAGTGAGAAATGGAGTATAAGCATTTCAGCCATCCTCATAATCTGAACATCTTCAAAGTGCAAGAAGGCCTAAAGTGTCTCTGCCACGGCTGCCAAACTCTTTGTCATGATTCCATTTATGCTTGCTGGAAATGCAATTTCTTCCTTCATGAGCATTGTGGAAACGCAACTCGCTTTGTCAATCATCCTTCTCATTCTCTGCATCCCCTGATCCTGATCCCATCTCCAACTTATTGCAGTGGTTCCTTTGTCTGCAATGCTTGTGGAGAAATTGGAAACTCATTCGCATATTGTTGCGCACTTTGTGAAATTGATCTCCATATCAATTGCGCTTTTGTGCCCCCAAAGGTAACCCACAAAGCCCACCAGCATGAGCTTATAATCAGTTTTGGAGAGCCTGACCCAAAGGGCTCTCCTGAATTTTGCAAAATATGCACTAAACAATTAGGACCCAAGAATTGGTCATACTGCTGTCCAAAGCCTGATTGCGATTTTCGAGTGCATACTGCCTGTGGTACCACAGAAGTGAAACCAGGTCTCTATCAGGGGGATGAGCCAGATTTTGAAGTCCCAGAAACAAACACAGCACCAGCTAGTCATAGTGATTGTCAGACCAATGAAGATAAGAATCAGCCGACCCCAACTCCAGCAGATCCTGTGGCTGAATTGTTAAGGCTTCAGATGCAGATGCAGATGGCTGAGCAACTAGCACAAATGATGGCAACTTTCAATCCAGCCAGTTTGATTGGATAGAGCTTTTTTTTGTCGGGGGAGCAATTAAAAACATCTAAAGCCATGTGAGCTGGCATTTGAGCATTGGCATAATTAAAGTTCATAGGATTCCTGTCAAATTGAGGATTCAATGTTGAAGCGGTCTTACTTGTGTCTTGAACACAAAAGTTTGAAGTGACATGTAATTCTTCTTTCTCAGAGAATAAAAAACTTTTCTTGTTTGACTTTTCTATTGTCTTTGATAGTTAAATGATGGAAAGAGAGGGAGGGAAGCCCCACAAGGCCACAATTTCAACATTTTCATCAATCACATATGCATTACTTGGCTATTATATTGTTCTTTGATATATATGCTTCAAAAATACACTATGCGTTGAGATTGTGGTTCAGGGAGGCTTCTGTTGAATATTTTAACAGAAGGGATTTTCGTTTGCACCATGGCATATTGACTGGAAGTGTGATATAACCATATGATCCAACTTTATCTTACAACAGGCAAAAATATGCCAATTTTATGGAACAATTGATGAGCATGTATTGCCATGTTACTTGTCTTTTGATGCAGGAGTTTTACATAGTCAGGCTGCAACCGTGTAATATAGAATCAGCCGACTTTCAAGAATCGATGAGAATCTGTACATTATAGATGGCAGCGAAATTTTCCAGCTCATTTTATCTAACTTATGTACCATCGTATTCACACCCCATCAGACATGCGCTTTGACATCCCCTTAATCCTCATTTTTTGTGTTCTTAGAATTCTAGGCTGGTTTTTTGCAGACTTGAGTATATAAAATCCAGGAGCACACGCTATGAGCATCGATCATCCTCCCCATTTACAGGAAGAGTTAATAATAAGAAGTCATGGATTTATGAACAGTTAGTGACCAGACAAGACATAATGTGACGCCATAATAGCTCAAAAGCAATCATATGTATGGACAGCATCTCAAAACGCATTTTTGGTTTTTTTGAAGTAGTGGTTGTGAGATAAGAGATGTTTTAAAAACTGAAAAAATGTATTGAAAAGTGCAAAAATGTGTTTTGAAAGGCTGTCCAAAAGTCCATACACATTTTCACTTGCATAAAAAATAAGAAGCTAACATCTAAATGTAAGAGAGAGCAAGGGCTAAGTAACTAGACAATAGGGGGAAAAACACACACACACTATTCAAGGATGATGACAAGGTTTTCTTTTTTTTCTCCTCCAACCGACGCCGCATTTGTACACCCCGAACCCCCTGCCGGGCATTGGAGGGGCTAACCCTTGGGAGATAATAAGTCATAGGATATGACATAGATCACTATGTTCTCTTGTTAATTGTGGGAGATTCTTCTTGTATTTGCATGAGCTGGCCTAAGAGGAAAACCAGTGGCCATTTTAACACATTTAATAAACCAAAAGAACATCCCTAGGAAAAGATGTTTGGCAGTTATTTTCTATGCATTTGCATCCCTGAAGTGGCCATTTATATTTATATTTTTTCTTGTGCTTGTCGCATCTTTTGTAATCCCGCAAGGCTAATAACAGACTATCTTAGAGATTGCCAAATGGCTGGTGGAGCCAATAGGATAATATATCCCTAATACAGTTTCAAAATTCATGACAATGGTCAAGGCTGAAGCTGGTTAAAGCACATTAAGAAAAGGAAATATTGCACCCGCAATAGTGTCACACAAACTTCTGAGCCAAAGATTTTGCTTTTCAAAGAGAGGGGTAAACTAACCCTGCCTTAACCCACTGGAGGCTAAGAGGAAGTTGAGATGGAGAAACGTATGAAAAAGCCTGTAATACAACATTTCAGCCATGAACATCTTCTTGAACATAGATTATTGCCACCTGAAGAAAACTGTATTTGTTTTGGCTGCAAACTTGGAGTGTCACCAGGTAAGATTTACTACAAGTGCAAAACATGTCCCTTTTATCTTCATCAGGTGTGCTACAACATGCCCCAGAAGGTTCAGCACCCTGTGGATCCAAATCATCATCTCACCCTCCTAGCCTTGCCTTTGTCTAACGAGAAATCCATAGAGTGCGAGGCATGTCAACAACCTATAGCTGGATTTTATTACAATTGTGCAACATGTGGCACTTTCTACCATATGCTGTGCTTGGGAACACCTTTATCTGTTAAATTTCCAGTCCATCCACACAAACTCGATCTTGAATTTTCTCCACCATATAAATTCCAGTGTGATTTCTGCCACAGGCCTAGTCATCAAGGATGGCTTTACCGTTGTGGCTTATGTGAAGTTGATGTCCACATTTCTTGTGCCATTATGGATTCACAAGATAAGTTGCAATTACAGAGAGCTGAGACCAGAGCTTTAAACAGCAATGACAAAAGAGATGGTGATAGTAAGCGCCACGAATTGATGGAGTTGCTATTGCAAGGAATAATGGACACTCAGGATAAACAAGCCTTTCTGTGTCAACTAACTCCATTGTCAGATCCTATTGCAACACCAAGTATTCAGTTCAGTGATGCATGCTTTTCAATAGATATTGAACGATCTTTTACAGGTGATAGTCTGGCAAAAGAAGAAGCAGATTTGGATCAGAAAGTTGAGGAATCTAAAGAAACCAAAAATATTTTCTATGTTGCTGTAACCAAGGGGACTGTCCAGGATCCAAAGCAGGCTACTCATCATCCAGACCTTTCTATTACAGAAACCCCATCAGTTAATTCTTATGTTGGAGGTCCACGGAAAAGTGAGGAGGTAGCAATTCTACCCGCCATTGGTAAGCAAGTTCGGGTGGAATTAGGCCAAAAGATTGAACCAACTCGAGTGAAATCAAATGCAGGTCTACAACATCAGGCCAAAAAATCAGACTCGGTAAGAATCAACTCGTCTGATCAGATGCATACATAAAGAGGAATAGGAATTCACAAATTCTTTTCCATCTTTGCAGGGTGGTTGGTGTTCATGCTGGTGAAAGTTTTTCACCATTTCCTGCTATTCTGGGTTCAAAATGACAGCAATACTAATCAGAGAAGAATAATTTCAAACAAAAATCGAAAACATTCTCTCTTCAAATCTTGATTCTTGAGGAAGAGACAAAGTTAGTGTTCTATATCAAATTGATCTGTTTGTGATCTAATCTTTCTCCATGCCATGGCAAGATATTGTCTTTTTTTTTTTCCTGTTGTTGCAAATTGTCAATTAATGTCGCTGAATTCATTATTCTGCAAAATCCCAAATGTAATCCAACGTAATTTGGTGACAAAGAGTTATGAGTAGAGCAGGCAAAAACACTCTGCTTGCTTCTTATGAATTTGCATTTGAACTATGACAAACAACCAATACTATGGCACTATGTTCTGCTTCTGGATCCCATTTCATTGCTATTCAACCTTAATTTTCTTGATGATGTTGCGAATATCGGCTATATCTAACAGTCACGGCTTTAAATGCTTATAAATTAATCATCCCAACAGCATACATATTGATTTGACTCAACTAAATTACGTAAAAATGACATCTATCCACCATAGAGCTACTAAAATAGTTAGCCATAACAGCCCCACTGCATTATTTATCCATTTGCTGGGTTGCTTTTGTACCTCTCTGGAATTGCAAGTAGAATATGTGGGACTGAACGGCTTGCCTATGTTGTCTGTTAACTCTAGCTTTTAACTCTTTCCTATAATTCTGGTAAGAACCCAGTTGCCAATTGTCCAAACAAGAATAAAAATCAAATCTGAGTAGCTATATTCTTCACTCTTGATTTGCTTTAAAGAAGCCTTTTTTGTGCTAAAAGAATGGGTCATTTTAGTGTTTCTCAGATGAAAAGAAACCATGCTTTTTTTTTGACGTAGATTACTAAGTGCATGCTTGAATAATGAATTGAATGAGTTATAGCTAAGGCGGCTGCATTTCTTCTGTCAAAGATCATATGCTCAACCTATGAATTATGCAAGGTCTGCCTTGATAGTTGATAGTGTAACTAGTTCAATATGTTGAGATTTCAAGAATGAATAATTCATTGTCAATGTCCCACTTCGGGTGATTATCATTTCACTTATTAGGATGAACTGAAATTCGAGTTTAAAATTGGAAATGAATTCTAACATTTACTATATGAGGAAGCAAAGTCTTTATTTATCTATTAATCTAGACTTGCAATATAATCATTCAAAACAGTATCAATCAAATTAATTTTGGAGCTGTTGAATGGAAAGGATTGCTGCTCTGCTTTGGTCCATCCACAAATTATGATTGAGATCTTCCTTAATAAATCAGAATGATCAGTTTGATAAGGTCCACCAACTTGAAGCCCTGAAGTGGACACATATCCATTAGGTAATTGTGTGCAATTGATCTTTCTCTCTCTCTTTTATTTGAATATATATATATATATATATTCAAAAAAGATACTAAGAACATGTAAACGTATTTTTACATTTTACAAAATAATTTTTATAATTTTTAATACATTTTTTATTTTACAATACTTTTTAAAACATTGTTCATACAAGAACATTTATAATATTCACAAATATTAGAGACCTTAACTCAAGAAGGAATTGATTACAACAAATTAAATCATAATTGGTATTAATTCCCAAATTTGCTAGTAAATTAATTACACATTTATTTCCCTCTCTATATGAGCATTGAAATTGAAACTTGAAAATCTTCTGTGAAAGCAATTTATCAGCAAAGGAAGAACGTAAGACTGTACGAGGTGTTCCACAATTGCCTTGGATAATATCGATTGCAATTTTGGAATTAGATTCCAGTGTGTTTGTTAAAAATTTCTCTTTAACAATTTGAAAATCTACTTTAATGCTCTATAATTCAACTACTCCTTCCGTTCTAAAAAAAGAGTCAACTTTACTTAAAATACAATATTTTATCAGTTATCAAATACAACTTATTTAATGTACTACTAAATATAAAATTTTACATTTTTATCTTTACTTTTTAATTTTGAGTATATATAATTATTATTAGTAAGAATATTTTAAAAGTTTAGTTTAAGAGTAGACTTTTTTTTTAAAATAAAAATAATAGTTAAAGTGATTTTTTTTTAGAATGAGAAAGTATTAAACTAGTATTCTTCTATAGAAACTACAAATCCACTTTCCTTATCATTCTTAAAAACTCTACAAATACCTGTGGCTCCCAGATTTTCTTTGCTTGTTGCATCCCTATTTATGTTTTGAAGGAAAGACCCAATGAATTAGGGAACAAAATACTTCAATGTACATTCAATGATGAGACCTTTTCCCTCGACCTTATGTTAAAACGCAATAAAAAAAGTCAACATTAAGGTCTTCATATACTTTATTATTATTTGGAAAGAATAATCCCAAGCCAATTTGGCTTTTAGGACAAGAATAATGATATACATAATAACTTTCTCCAACGACTGATGTGACAAATATAAAGAGTCAAAATTCAGTTATCATACTTTTCAAAACATGCAACATATTAAGAGATGTTTTGGTCTTTTCATACTTGTCGCGTCAGTCATTATAAAAAGTCACTATGAAAATTCACTATAAATATTATTATTTTTAAGACAATTCTAGAAAAGATGCATGAGATCCTCGTTCAAATGATCATGTCTTGAACAAGATGGATCAACAGAGATTGTTTAAATCACTCCCATTTTGTTTGTGAGAAGTTAACCATGCTTCGTGGTTCCTAGAAATCTTTTGATTTTTTTTTTTTTGAGGTAAATTTAGTTTCCTAATCCGTTTCTATTTGTCTAAAATTGGTCCATACTCCATTATTACAAATACTACGATATGCATATTTTAATGTAAACTTACCCGAGTTATTCCTATTCTATATAATTTCATCAAGCAAATTTGCAATTTTAAAGACAGGAATAGCTTAATTACTTCACCATGGCCCATAGACCCTCAAAAAAATTTAATATAAGACTTAACCAACTTTAACATTTTTATCTTCATTCATCCAAGAGTTCCCTATTGCCCAATTGATCTTTCAAAGTTTCAACAACAAAGGTACATATTTGTCCAAGAAGTAGTAGTAGTGGTATAGATGTATGATGAGAATCCCAGCACCATCCCTTGGCAACATGCTTTTGTGGTACCACTTCACTTGTAAGAAGAAATTCCTTCAGGCAAGGGAAATTGTAATGTCTTTTTCTGTTTCCACCTTTAAAGCAACATTAATGAAATGAATTTAATTGCAAGGAATAAGGAATAGGAGGCAAATTCTCTCAATTTTGTCCAAATTTACTAGTTATAGTACGATGGGCTTAATTTGTTGGACAACTTTTATCTATATATATGTGTGTGATTGTGTGTGATCAGGTCTGAAATATACATATACCCATCGGATCCTATGAAATTTAATTTTATTAATAAAACATTAAAATTTATATTAGTTTAAAAGAGTACATGCCACATAAACAATGGTTGCGTCTTTTTCAATAGTTGAGATTTTCTGTTTCAATTAATATGTATTTTTATTAATAAAATTATGTTATTTTATTAATAAAATATAGTTGATAAATATTAATTGGAACTGGTGATTTATCCTCCATTAATTTTTAGTCACTGCCCACCATTGAACAAGTAAATTCTGACCAAGTCATTTAAAATTTGGATAAATTCAGCCAACTACCTATATGATATTTAATTTTTTTAAAAAGGAAATTATGAATAAAAAAGCAAAAAAAAAAAAGTATATTTAAAATAATGGAACAATATTTCTATTATTATGTAGTGGGTGCCATGACCATTTATGAGATTCTTGTACCATTTTAAACATATCATGCTCATATCCTAATAAGTTCACATAAATCTTAAATAATATTCCGTTACACTTTTTTATGTCATTTTATATTACAAACTCTAAAAAGTCACATAAATCTTATAATTTATGTTAATATATATACTATTGATATTCATTTACATTATGATAACATTTTAATGCTAAAACTTCACTTTTTTGTTATCAAGTTATATTTATTTTAAATTTTCAAAAATTAAAAAAAACTATAAAATTTTACTAAAATTGAGGTTGATAAGAAAAATAGAAAACTTAGTATTAAAATTAACTATAATAAAAGTAGATACTAATAGAATATGTGTAAGTACAAAATATAAAATTTATATCAACTTATTAAAATATATAATACGAAATAACACAAAAAATTATAATAGGATATCTAATGCTACCAATTCTACCCATCTTCTCACTATACTAACATCTTTTACTAATAACCCAAAAAAGATAAATAGAAATTCAAAGCAAAGATTGCACCTTCTGATCTTCCAATTAATATATAAAGAGAATATAATCAGGATATAGTATATGGTCAAGATAAGAGAGTTGTAAATATACAAATCTGAAAAAAATAGGCCTTGAATAGGAAAATTATTTCATAAAAGATCATATTCTCTCTTTAGTTTGATTCTAACCTTCTTGAGGAAGTTCTTGGTTAATAGCATGGTCAGCATTCAACAAGGCCAACAGGGGCCTGATAATATACAGATTTCAATGGGATGGAAAATACAGGTAAAAGAGAGAACAAGAATCTTGCCTCATTTTCAATTCAACAGAATTTTTTTTTTCTACTATAATTTATGAACAAAAAAATTATTATATGTATATATGCAATGTTGTTAAATTCTCGATTTTACTAATACGTTTTTACGTTTTTACGATCCAAAACCAAGTTTCCGATTTAGTTTTTAGGTAAAAACGCAATTGGGGGTAAAATCGTAAAAATCGCGAGTCTGACTCGTACAAACGTAAACTCGAGCTTCGTTCCGTTTTTACCAAAACGCAGAGACAGACGTGCGTTTTGTAGTCCCTTCTGAAATCCATTTCTTCTTCAATTTTTCCGGACGAATTTCTTCCTAGGGCTTTTCCGGACGACTTTCTTCTTCAATTTTCCGCCAGCAGCTCGCTCGTCTTCTCCCCCGGCCGACCGATCTCTGATTCCCTTCTCCTTCCTTCCTTCATTCCCTCCTTCCTTCCTTCCCATTATTGAAACCCGAAGGGCGAAGACTGCATTTTTTCGGAAATTTGAAAGCTGAACTTCTATTGCCGGATATTTGTGAATCGCCTTCATTCAGTGTGTATGCTTGTTTGGTGTGGAATTTAGATGGGCTGACTGAATTTGTACAAAACTTCATTGGGTTCTACCGATTTCATTGTGTAAGCTTGTTCGGCTTTCTGAAATTTTCTGAACTTCCATCGGGTTTTCTGAATTCTTGCCCGATATTGAGTGAATCTGATGCTTGCTTACATATACTGGATTGCTGTTGGCCTTTGATTTCCTATTTCGTTGCCATTGGCCTTTGATTTCCTATTTTGTTTTGATATATTGTGCTGATTTGAGAGTGTTCTTGTATTTTTCTGTGGTACCTGACTATACGTCACTTTAAATTTTGTTTGTGTTTAATTTCATGAATGATATCTACTATTTTCAAAGTCTGCTAATGAAGGGTGTTTGAGTTGAGGTTTTATAGCTATTACTTCCTATGATTCGATTTTGCATATTCATTTTCAAAGATTGCTACATGATAAGATGTATAATTGCATATCTATTAGGTCAATTTCCTTGTGTTTAAGTGATTAAAATGCTTATTTATATGAATATTAAGTGTTTTTATTATTGATGGATAGATTGGAGCTTTGTAGGAAAAATTTAACAAATAAAGCAAAATGTTATCTTTCTTAGCAAAAGCTTCAAGGTTTCTTTGTGCATATAGTCATCTTCCGGAGTTCATAACTCTTGATGCAGATGTCCAAATGAGATGATTCAAGATGATATGGAAAGCTGGGAAAGAGAGCAAAAACTTTCATGAAGAAAGTTTTCTCAAATTCCGGAAGCAAATGGACCAAAATCTGGGCAGAAACTTGGGTTCAAGAGGTTCATTTCTTTTCTGAATTTTGGCAGCTACGGGTTTTCTAATTGTGCAGCAGTCTGGCCTTATTTTTTTCAGCAGCAATTCAACAACAAAATTCTCCAATATTCACACAAGAAAACAAGAGCACAGCACCAAGTTGTCACACAAGAAAACAGAATGATAAGGGCACAAAACAGCATGTGATGCCAACCTTTCATTTGAGTGAAAGAGAAACATTTGCACATGAAGGCTTGGAGACCAGCTGCCATCTTTTTATTTTTCTGAAGAAAGATGCATGAGGACAGCAAGAAAGTCCTTCCAAAATGCAGCCTCACATGAAAAAAGAAAGAAAGCCAAACAAGAAGTGCATGAGGACACCAAGAAAGTCCTTCCAAAATGTAGCCTCACATGGGAAAAAGAAAGCCAAACAAGAAAAGAAAATAAGAAAAAAAATCTGTACAAAAACAAAAGGAAGCAAGAAGCATTAACAAAAGAAAGAAAGAAGAAAAAAAAGAAAAGAGAGGACCAAAAGGAGGGTATTGATTAATTATGAAAAATGGTGAAGAATGTGAGAAAAAGCAAGTGGCCACAACCAAATGTCTTGAATCCTTGCCTATAAATAGGCAAGGCTTGGATATGATCAAGCATCCCATTTTCAGCCGATCCCATTCTTTGGAGCAGCACTCCATTCTTTGCTTCTTTTTCTTTAGCTTTAGGTTAGAGTTAGAAAAATTTTCCTTTTTTCTGTTTTTTTTTTTTTAGTTCTTCTTCTTGTTCTTCTTGGTTTTTCTTCTTGTTTTCTTCTTGATCTTCTTCTTGGCAGAATTTCAGCCGGTTGTTGTTCTTCTTCCTTTTGTTGTTCTTCCAGCAGCCACTAAGCTTGATTTGGATACAAAGGAAGTAGCTGAGTCTTTCTCTTTGGAAGCTTACGGGTAGACAAAAGTCAAAGAACAAAGAGTGGAGTTGCTACCACCTACGGGTTTTGTTGGAATTTATTTATTTTTTTTTATATTTTTTTCTTTTTGCAATTATGTTTAAGAAATTGGTGTTGTTCTTTTATATTAAAATGAACTAAATTCTCTTTCTAGGGTTTAGATGTAGCCTAACTATGAAGTTTTGATATTTTTCTATTAATATAATTTGATTTAATTTTCTATGGTTGAGTATTTATCTTTGTGCTTAATGCTTCTAATTACTTGATCACTAATTAGATGATTTGTTAATCATAACGAATTGGAAGAGGAGTTATGTGTCAAGTTCATTGAGATAAATGCCATAAATTGCATGTAGGATAGGAATATACCTACATGGTTTGTGTAGTTGCTATATGAGAATCCATAGAAATTAATGACTTCATAATTGTTGTAATTCACATAGGAATATAGTGAATTAGCAATTAGGAGGATTTTTATTAGATCTCGGGAGGGACTAGTAAATAAATTTGGGAATCTCGACTATCAACCAGGAAATTAAATTAGATTATAGAAATAGATTAATATTAGGATGGATTAGTTATGGTGAAATCAAAACACTAGATCTTTGATCAACTTAATCTATTAACTTGCTTTGTTTAGTTTTTAATTTTAGTTTTAATTAAGTTTTAAAATTACTTTTAATTTAGCTTATCCATAAAATATTTTTTTCTTCAAATAAAGTTAGAACTATTTTAATTTCGGTATTTAATAATTCATTAGTCTCTGTGGGAACGATAAATTATATTCACTCTATATTACTTGTTAACGATCACGTGCACTTGCGTGTGAAAAATCGCCAACAAGTTTTTGGCGCCGCTGCCGGGGACTAATTTGATTTTATTAATATCGATACCAAGTAGTTCTACCTTTAATTTGAACTTTTATTTTTATTATTATTTTAATTTATTTACTTTTGTTCTTTTACCTTTTTAGATATTATTCTGTGGTGCATGAGAAGGTTTGGAAATGATATATGAAATGCTTAACATGCATTGTTGGATGAGATGGCATCTACAGACTACCAATGGTCTTCGTGGAGATCCACACTACCAAAATCATGGCGGTATGACGTTGATGCCCTCACCGCACTATCACCAAAGTTGCTAATCACAAAGCAACTTAGTACACTCAATGCAAATGCCATCCATATTCCTCCAAAAGCTTGTGATATTTGTGGTGGACCTCATCCTAGTGTTGATTGTCAAGTGGGAAATCCTTTCGCTCAATCTCGGATGGAGCAGGCTCGGTTGTGGGAATTCTAATAGACAATATAATCCCTACTCCAACACATACAATCCGGGATGGAGAAACCATCCTAACTTTTCTTGGAGAAACAATCAGCCTGTTGATAGCACCCAAGGATTTCAGCCTCCACAGCCAATTCAACCCCATGCACAAAAGATGTCTTTAGAAGATGCTCTTGCTCAATTGAGCATGACCACCTCACAGTTCATGATTAAGACTGAAGCCACATTGCAAAATCAATCAGCATCCATCCGAAATTTGGAAGTTCAAGTGGGACAACTTGCCAGTGCATTAAATTCTAGACCACAAGGGTCTTTGCCTAGTAATACGGATATCAACCCTAAGGAACAAGTGAAGGCAATTACACTAAGAAGTGGCAAAGAGTTACCTGAACCTGTGACACAGAGAAAGCTAGAACAAGAAACAGTGGAAGTGCAGACCAGAAAATCTGGAGAACAAATTGAAGAAGTTGCGAAACCCAAGTCGAAGTTGTTTCCAGATAATCCACCTCCTTATGTGCCACCTATGCCATATCCTCAGCGATTCCAGAAGCAAAAGCTAGATAAGCAATTTTCTAAATTTCTTGATGTTTTTAAGAAATTACATATTAATATTTCTTTTGCTGATGCTTTGGAACAGATGCCTAGCTATGTGAAGTTCATGAAGGAGATCCTCTCCAACAAAAGAAAGCTAGAAGAGCAATACAAGCCAGTCATCCAACCACAAATGAGGCTTAATCCACATTTTAAAGTGATTGAGAATGCAATGGTAGCTTCTAAAAAATCAATAGAAAACATGCAGATGTGGTCCAAGCAATTGGTAAAAATTTGAGCGATAGAGGACGTCGAGCATAACGACGTTAACCAATTGCGCTAATTGGGAGGCAACCCAAGTTCTTTTACCTTTCTTATTTTAGTTTGTGTGATTTTTATTTTTATTTATTTTTATTTTTATTTTTGTTTTTAGAGAAGAAGAAAGAGAACATTCACACAATTTTGTCGCACTGCTAGAAGATAAATCTGGTTCAAGGCCTTCCCAATGGATTTTTGTGCTGAAATTTTACAGGAAGAAGAAGAATTCTCCAGCTTCCTATCCACAAAATTTCAAAATTTTTGGAGCTGTTTTGGTACCTAAAAGAAATTCCTCTTCGAAGCTATTCCAAACAGGGCAGTATCCTAACCCTTCGTTTTCTTATGACTCTTTAATTGCTATACTTTTGTTAGTTCTTTGTAGCATTGAGGACAATGCTAAATTTTAAGTTGGGGGTACATGAATTTTTTTGCTTAAATTTTTGTCCAATGATTGCTAGTTATCAATTTTATAAGTTTGACATTTTGATATCTTCTTTGAAATTCCTCACTCTTTTGATACTCATTTAAAATAATTTTGAGTTATATGCATTAGAGATTCGGGTTGGAATGTATGAATGAGGCAAGTATGATTAGTCTTTGTCTTTAAAATTTTTAAAGCATCTTGTTGATTTTGATGATTGAATTGAATGAGAATGTGCAATATTTGATATAATGAACCCATTGTGAGTATTTGAGCCTATGAGCATTTTTATTTTCATTGCTCACATATTTCTTTGTTGAGTGTTGTCAAATATGGTATGTTCATTCTAGAACTTGCTTTGTTATGCATGTTGAGATCACAATATGAATTTATGCTTTGAGATGATAAGGGCATTTAGGATGAGCCGTTTAAACTTTCTAAAAAGCCATCCCATTACATATACCCCTAGTCAACCAATTTTGCGCCTTAACCTTTCTTTGTTATAAACACCACATCATTAGCCTCAAACCATTGTTTTTTTTTACCATCGTTAAACCCTTTATCAAGAGTATGTAGGAATGAATTGCATTTCTATTGATTCCAAAGAAAAGAACCACTGAAAAAAAAAAACAAAAAAAACAAAAAGAAGAAAAAAAAAAAAGAGGAAAAGAAGTGAACAATATTCCCTACGAAGATTGGACAAAGTTAATGTCTTCACTATGTACAAGATAGTCCAATTATATGATGAAGTTGTAGAAAGGGGATACATGTTATTTGGAATAAAGAAGTGGTTCTAATATGCTACTTGTTGCTTTGTAGTCATGCAAGGAAGTTTATACATATCTTGATTTGTGAAAACCTAAATTTTCCTTTCTTTTTACCTACCTTTACCTAAGCCCCGTTACAACCCTTATAAAGACCCTTTGATTATTGCATGGATTCATATTCATTAGTGGTGGAGATGTGATATATAAGCAAGCCTATGGTAATGACATGCTATGTTTGATTTGAGTGCCAAATGAAACCTTAAACACTTTGAGTGATTAGAATGCAACCTATGAGAGGGTATCAAATTTTGTTGCATTTGATTTACTGAAAATTGTTGGAATTAATGAGATGTGTATTTTGTTTAGAAAATTTGGTCTAAGAATACTTGTTCTTTGGATTATTATTTCGATCTTAATTGCTAGTGAGTGATACCTTTGGTATATTTTTGGGTGGGTTGAAAAAAACATCAAGGGTATGGAATGGAGAGAAAGATGTTGATCTAGTGCAAGCTTGAGGACAAGCATTGATCTAAGTGTGGGGGAATTTGATAAGATGTATAATTGCATATCTATTAGGTCAATTTCCTTGTGTTTAAGTGATTAAAATGCTTATTTATATGAATATTAAGTGTTTTTATTATTGATGGATAGATTGGAGCTTTGTAGGAAAAATTTAACAAATAAAGCAAAATGTTATCTTTCTTAGCAAAAGCTTCAAGGTTTCTTTGTGCATATAGTCATCTTCCGGAGTTCATAACTCTTGATGCAGATGTCCAAATGAGATGATTCAAGATGATATGGAAAGCTGGGAAAGAGAGCAAAAACTTTCATGAAGAAAGTTTTCTCAAATTCCGGAAGCAAAGGGACCAAAATCTGGGCAGAAACTTGGGTTCAAGAGGTTCATTTCTTTTCTGAATTTTGGCTACGGGTTTTCTAATTGTGCAGATCTGGCCTTATTTTTTTCAGCAGCAATTCAACAACAAAATTCTCCAATATTCACACAAGAAAACAAGAGCACAGCACCAAGTTGTCACACAAGAAAACAGAATGATAAGGGCACAAACGATGTGATGCCAACCTTTCATTTGAGTGAAAGAGAAACATTTGCACATGAAGGCTTGGAGACCAGCTGCCATCTTTTTATTTTTCTGAAGAAAGATGCATGAGGACAGCAAGAAAGTCCTTCCAAAATGCAGCCTCACATGAAAAAAGAAAGAAAGCCAAACAAGAAGTGCATGAGGACACCAAGAAAGTCCTTCCAAAATGTAGCCTCACATGGGAAAAAGAAAGCCAAACAAGAAAAGAAAATAAGAAAAAAAATCTGTACAAAAACAAAAGGAAGCAAGAAGCATTAACAAAAGAAAGAAAGAAGAAAAAAAAGAAAAGAGAGGACCAAAAGGAGGGTATTGATTAATTATGAAAAATGGTGAAGAATGTGAGAAAAAGCAAGTGGCCACAACCAAATGTCTTGAATCCTTGCCTATAAATAGGCAAGGCTTGGATATGATCAAGCATCCCATTTAAAATTTAAATTTGTTTTAAATTTAAAACAAAGCAAAGCAAAGTAAAGTAATGAATCAAATTGGCTAAAGCTCTAGGGTTTTTTTCTATTAATATAATTTTTTTTTTTTCAAAAACTTGTTGGCGATTTTTCACACGCAAGTGCACGTGATCGTTAACAAGTAATATAGAGTGAATATAATTTATCGTTCCCACAGAGACTAATGAATTATTAAATACCGAAATTAAAATAGTTCTAACTTTATTTGAAGAAAAAAAATATTTTATGGATAAGCTAAATTAAAAGTAATTTTAAAACTTAATTAAAACTAAAATTAAAAACTAAACAAAGCAAGTTAATAGATTAAGTTGACGAAAGATCTAGGGTTTTTGATTTCACCATAACTAATCCATCCTAATATTAATCTATTTCTATAATCTAATTTAATTTCCTGGTTGATAGTCGAGATTCCCAAATTTATTTACTAGTCCCTCCCGAGATCTAATAAAAATCCTCCTAATTGCTAATTCACTATATTCCTATGTGAATTACAACAATTATGAAGTCATTAATTTCTATGGATTCTCATATAGCAACTACACAAACCATGTAGGTATATTCCTATCCTACATGCAATTTATGGCATTTATCTCAATGAACTTGACACATAACTCCTCTTCCAATTCGTTATGATTAACAAATCATCTAATTAGTGATCAAGTAATTAGAAGCATTAAGCACAAAGATAAATACTCAACCATAGAAAATTAAATCAAATTATATTAATAGAAAAATATCAAAACTTCATAGTTAGGCTACATCTAAACCCTAGAAAGAGAATTTAGTTCATTTTAATATAAAAGAACAACACCAATTTCTTAAACATAATTGCAAAAGAAAAAATATAAAAAAATAAATAAATTCCAACAAAACCCGTAGGTGGTAGCAACTCCACTCTTTGTTCTTTGACTTTTGTCTACCCGTAAGCTTCCAAAGAGAAAGACTCACTTTCCTTTGTATCCAAATCAAGCTTAGTGGTCTTTGGAAGAACAACAAAAGGAAGAAGAACAACAACCGGTGAAATTACGCCAAGAAGAAGATCAAGAAGAAAACAAGAAGAAAAACCAAGAAGAACAAGAACTAAAAAAAAAAAAACAGAAAAAGGAAAATTTTTCTAACTCTAACCTAAAGCTAAAGAAAAGAAGCAAAGAATGGAGTCTGCTCCAAAGAATGGGATCGCTGAAAATGGGATGCTTGATCATATCCAAGCCTTGCCTATTTATAGGCAAGGATTCAAGACATTTGGTTGTGGCCACTTGCTTTTTCTCACATTCTTCACCATTTTTCATAATTAATCAATACCCTCCTTTTGGTCCTCTCTTTCTTTTTTTCTTCTTTCTTTCTTTTGTTAATGCTTCTTGCTTCCTTTTGTTTTTGTACAGATTTTTTCTTATTTTCTTTTCTTGTTTGGCTTTCTTTTCCCATGTGAGGCTACATTTTGGAAGGACTTTCTTGGTGTCCTCATGCACTTCTTGTTTGGCTTTCTTTCTTTTTCATGTGAGGCTGCATTTTGGAAGGACTTTCTTGCTGTCCTCATGCATCTTTCTTGAGAAAAATAAAAGATGGCAGCTGGTCTCCAAGCCTTCATGTGCAAATGTTTCTCTTTCACTCAAATGAAAGGTTGGCATCACATCGCTTTGTGCCCTTATCATTCTGTTTTCTTGTATGACAACTTGGTGCAGTGCTCTTATTTTCTTGTGTGAATATTGGAGAATTTTGTTGTTGAATTGCTGCTGAAAAAAAATAAGGCCAGACTGCTGCACAATTAGAAAACCCGTTGCTGCCAAAATTCTGTAAAGAAATGAACCTCTTGTACCCTAGTTTCTGCCCAGATTTTGGTCCCTTTGCTTCCAGAATTTGAGAAAACTTTCTTCATGAAAGTTTTTGCTCTCTTTCCCAGCTTTCCATATCATCTTGAATCATCTCATTTGGACATCTGCATCAAGAGTTATGAACTCTGGAAGATGACTATATGCACAAAGAAACCTTGAAGCTTTTGCTAAGAAAGATAACATTTTGCTTTATTTGTTAAATTTTTCCTACAAAGCTCCAATCTATCCATCAATAATAAAAACACTTAATATTCATATAAATAAGCATTTTAATCACTTAAACACAAGGAAATTGACCTAATAGATATGCAATTATACATCTTATCAAATTCCCCCACACTTAGATCAATGCTTGTCCTCAAGCTTGCACTAGATCAACATCTTTCTCTCCATTCCATACCCTTTTTTTTTTCAACCCATCCAAAAATAATCCAAAGTTATCACACATTAGCAATTAAGATCGAAATAATAATCCAAAGAACAAGTATTCTTAGTCCAAATTTTCTAAACAAAAAACACATCTCATTAATTCCAACAATTTTAAATGAAATCAAATGCAACAAAATTTGATACCCTCTCATAGGTTGCATTCTAATCACTCAAAGTGTTTAAGGTTTCATTTGGCACTCAAATCAAACATAGCATGTCATTACCATAGGCTTGCTTATATATCACATCTCCACCACTAATGAATATGAATCCATGCAATAATCAAAGGGTCTTTATAAGGGTTGTAACGGGGCTTAGGTAAAGGTAGGTAAAAAGAAAGGAAAATTTAGGTTTTCTCAAATCAAGATATGTATAAACTTCCTTGCATGACTACAAAGCAACAAGTAGCATATTAGAACCACTTCTTTATTCCAAATAACATGTATCCCCTTTCTACAACTTCATCATATAATTGGACTATCTTGTACATAGTGAAGACATTAACTTTGTCCAATCTTCGTAGGGAATATTGTTCACTTCTTTTCCTCTATTTTTTTTTCTTCTTTTTGTTTTTTTTTTTTTCAGTGGTTCTTTTCTTTGGAATCAATAGAAATGCAATTCATTCCTACATACTCTTGATAAAGGGTTTAACGATGGTAAAAAAAAACAATGGTTTGAGGCTAATGATGTGGTGTTTATAACAAAGAAAGGTTAAGGCGCAAAATTGGTTGACTAGGGGTATATGTAATGGGATGGCTTTTTAGAAAGTTTAAACGGCTCATCCTAAATGCCCTTATCATCTCAAAGCATAAATTCATATTGTGATCTCAACATGCATAACAAAGCAAGTTCTAGAATGAACATACCATATTTGACAACACTCAACAAAGAAATATGTGAGCAATGAAAATAAAAATGCTCATAGGCTCAAATACTCACAATGGGTTCATTATATCAAATATTGCACATTCTCATTCAATTCAATCATCAAAATCAACAAGATGCTTTAAAAATTTTAAAGACAAAGACTAATCATACTTGCCTCATTCATACATTCCAACCCGAATCTCTAATGCATATAACTCAAAATTATTTTAAATGAGTATCAAAAGAGTGAGGAATTTCAAAGAAGATATCAAAATGTCAAACTTATAAAATTGATAACTAGCAATCATTGGACAAAAATTTAAGCACTACACAGTATGCATTTTTGGTGTTTGCAATCCTGCTTTGAATCCGGCAGTGTTGCAGTCCCTTAGTATCCAATCAGTAAGGTTCATCTTTTCAGTTTTTTCCTTTTTTTTTCTTGGGAATTTATTCTTGTAAATTGATGTGCTTAAAAATTTCGATGAAGTGCATAAATTTATGCTTAATGCTTACTGTCAATCTGTGGTGTTTGTGCTTCTTCAGGAGTATTCGTGTCTTCTATTACTATGGTACATAATTGTTCCACTTATAGATTTTGGTTTCCATGTAATGTTGTGCGTAATGTGGAGTGCTATGAGCTTGATTTTTTATGCTTTTTTGGGATATTTTGCATTGATGTTGTCTTGCTCAAAGGCTATTAGTAGTACGTATTTCAAAAGGGATGACAGATTTGGATGGTACTTTTTGGAGTGTAGTCAAAGATTTTGAAGGACTTTTGGGCTTCAGGATTTGCTTCTATTTTAGTAGGATACACTTTAGTTTTGACAAGAATGCACTGCTATTGGATAAATGAAATTTTGTGCTGACTTAAATGAAATTTTGTTCTTTCTTTGTTTTTTTTTTTACTTCTATTTTAGCTAAACTATTTGAACTAAAATAGGTTAACCATCTGAGTATATATGTTTAGATAAAGTTAGCAAAGAACTTTGTACTAAGGCTTTTGCATCATAAAAATGGAGGTTTAGTTTACATATTAGACAAAGAGACTTTAAGAGAGTTTACTTTCTCTGGGATTTGTTTACAAAGGGGCAGTTTTTACTGATTTTTGCAACTTCTGAATTGTTTAATTTAATATCCCAAATTGCAGTCTTACAATCTGACTTGATTACTCTGTTTGCTGGATTATTTAGTTAGAAGTTGGAACTTGTCTGTTTGCTGGATTACTTAGTTGGAACTTGATTACTCTGTTTGCTGGATTACTCTGTTTGCTGGATTACTCTATTAGAACTTGTCTGTTTGCTGGATTTACTCTATTGGAACTTGTCTGTTTGCTGGATTACTCTGTTTGCTGGAAGATGAAGACAATGAAGATGATTTGAGCTTGGATGCAGATTTAAATCTTTCTGTTGATGATCTTTATTGATTATTGTAGTATTGCATTTGGAATATTGATGTTTTACTTTTTGTAAGTTGTAACAACCACAATGCAAATGGACATGGTTGTTAATGAATTATGATTATTATTAATTTTTAATTTTAGGTTTGATTGATAATATTTTTTTTTTGAAATTTGTGTATTTCACTATTTTTTATAAGTTTGAACAGGTTTATAATTTATAAACTTAACATATATTATATATAATATATTTTTTATATTATTTTTTATAATTTGTAAACTCTTACGAGTTTACGATCCGAGTTTACGATCCGATTTTGTGGACCCTCTACCGATTTTACGTAAAAACTCGAGTTTAACAACCTTGTATATATGTATGTCCGTTGAGAATCTTGTATATACATTTTACATTTTTATATTTTAAAATTATTTTTTATTCTAGAATAATTTCTATTTCACAATCTTTATTTCATAAGCATAAGAATGTAAAATGAATTTAAAATGAAATACAATTCATAAGTACTCACTGAACTAGTGCACCTGTAGATTTTGAAGTTATAAACATGCAAATCTCTTGAAATCATTCTTGCCAAATGACGACCATAAAAGATTCACTACATTGTTCTTCTTTTCTTTCTTTAGTAATCTTTTTTTTCCCCAAAAATAACTGCTTGTATTAACTGGTGAAATGACAAAGTTAATACATTACATGAAATGATCATTTAAAACATCGTCCTGATATAACTAACCTAACCTAGTAGATTGCGGTTACAACATGGCACTCCAAGAAAATGGGACTGCACCTCCTAACTAACCTAATTAAAAGTAATAAAATCTCTAACTTGTTGGCATCTACTTGCACAGCTCCCCTTAGCAATAACCGAAGCAACGGACCAGGCAAAATTACCCTGCGTGGCACTAGCTGGCCTGAACTCCTGTTCTTGTGTGGACTTACGCTAAGTATCATCGTGTGCTTGCCCCTCCTCCCAAGCTAGTATTCCAAAACTCTCAGTAGGAAAATCTAACTTGATGGCTTTCATGAGACTGCTCAACACTAACTTCCAAACTAGGGACACAACCCCAATGACCTAGGGCCAGAGAGATCACCATATCCAAAAAAATAATAATTAAAAAAAATATTTACTATAACTATAGTAAAAAACTTATAGCTACAATCGTATTAAATTCGCACATTTTTCTTCCCTACTTGGTTTTTTTTTTCCTCAGCGTGGCGGCTGGCTCCCTTTTCTTTAGTAATCTTTGTATAAAATATTTTGTCCCTAAGTTCCCACAGAAGCATGTAATGATTTAATAGGATGGGCATCTATAGTATATATCATCTGAATAGTTATATTCCAATTGGGTAGATTTGGCTCTTTCCAAAAAGATAGTATCTAGTTGTGCTGCCGGGGAATGATTGTCATCCTGTCAAATTTCTTTCCACCTTAACTTTTGATTTAAAATATATCTTCCTTTAACAGAAAAAAAAAAAATAGACTTACCAGTTACAAAGTGAAATTTTGGTTTAGGTCTCCACCAAGATTATTACTATTTTTGTCTCATAAAAATATTTGACTTTCAAAAAATTTTTATTGTTTTAAAAAATTTACTTTTGACTAAAATCTTATATTATCCCTACTAATAATGATTACACATAATTTAAAATTTAAAATTAAGAATAAAAATGAAAAATTATACACTTTAACATTATATTTAGTGTGCTGTACCATATGAATAAATAAATAAAAAGTTATACCAAACCCTAAATGAACATTTTTTAAGGACAACAAGAGTATATAATTTTCGAATGAGTAGATCATAGCAGAGAACATAAACATTGCCTCTTTGATGATTGAAAAAAATTAGTAAACAAAACTTAGGGTTTTGGCATATTAGACAAATTTTCATTTAACTCTTCTAATATCGATTACTTAGAAATACTTTTCTATATAAGGATAAATTGACGAGTAGACTCCAATGTTTGAAAAACAAAGAAATTTAAAAGTTCCATAACTTAGACCGAATCCTCTATTCTAAACTTTCTATCTCACTTGTATATCACAATTAAAATGATATAGTTTTAAAATATATTTTAATAACTCATAATAATCAGACAACTTCTATGACTGTAGGAATGAGAGAAAGTGGAGTTGACTTCTTGATGGAGAAAGACAGAGAGAAAAAAGAAAAAGAAGAAATAACCGGGTGATTATTATGAATTATTAACATGTATATTAAAACTATATCGTTTTAATTGTGACATATAAATAAAATAAATAGTTTGGAACAAAGGATCCCATTTTCCCATAACCCATCATCTATACACTTGAAACATGTTTAGTACCATATCCCTTATTTTATGGTGCAAAGTCAAATAAATTAAATGGAGCTCTAGATAAGTGAATGATCTATCAAATATCCCAATTTCTCTTAGTTTGCTTGTAAATGCCTGAGGTTTTGTGAAATTATCATAGGACCCTGCAAGACTTGAAACTGATGTTGGAACTCGATTGACATGTAGATGCTACATACATCCTAAAATGTACAAAATTTGTTTGGGAACAAAAATCTTAGAACTCTCTTCTGTTTGATTCTTTCCTATTCCTTAACAATAACTGAAATTAAGCCATTTCCTTAATTCTACGGCATGCATAGTATGTGTAACTTTTTAATATTTACTATTACCGCTTAACTTAGATTTGATCCATTTTCATTGTTGCCGTTGTTCATAAATTAGAATTAAATTTTAGCTTCTTCTTAGTTCTCTTTTGTCTTTTAGAAAAATCTCAATTTAGACAATTAATAATGCACTATTTAGGAGAGGTTTATATGAAGATTTTGGGGTAAATTAGAAACCGAATTTGACCTAACTTTTGTAGAGTTATAAGTTCTAGTTACAATATATCTTAAGGTAATAAGGCATTTCTGTTCAAAATGAAATTAACCCGACATTAGCCATATGCAAATCTAATATTTCCCATTCCCAAAAAAAAAAAAAAGAGTCAGTTTCAAATATTTTCTTTGTTTAAAAAAAAAGTTCATTTTTGTATGAAATTTTTATAGTATCATTACTAATAATGACGATATATAATCCAAATTAAAAAGTAAATATAAAAATAAAAATTATATATTAAGTAAAAAAGAAAAGAAAATTGTACTGAATCGAAAATATATTCCTTTTTGAACTGAAAAGAGTAATACATACGAATTGCAGTTCACAATGAACTTTTATATTTCTTAAAATAAAAATTATTTTAAAAATATAAAAAAAAATTTATAAATACAAATTTTAAAACTTAATCCAAAGTTGCATACGAGTAATTTGGATATTTGGATAGGTTAATTATAGCGGCAAGGGAATGTGGGAGAAGAACTGAAGAAGGCATCTTGGTCGTTGTTGGAAGTGGGACCCACATGGTTTTCCAAAAGTTGTAAACGTCAAAACCAACCCCCCCCAACTCTCCCATCATTTTGCAGCTCCCCTCTTTCTCTCCTTCCCATGACCTTCCGTACCTGTCCCCAATCCATATCGGATTCCGGTTGCCGGTCACCCTCCCCTCACGCGTGTCTCATTTCTCCATCTCGGCCCTCTTCACACGTGCTCCCTCCACAACATGAGAGACGAGACCTAAACCCCATCTTCTTCTTATGTTTTGGTATTGCTGCCAGCCTACCCTTGAACTTTTTCTTCTTTTCATTTGGCATCCCAAACTTCTATATAACTTTATGCTTCTTTTTTTTTTTTTTGGGGTCATAAAACTTTAAACACGATTATTAAACAGAGTAACAATACTTTCAATGCAAAATGTTAAAGTCATAATAATTGAGTGAAGTCTAAATTATATTTATTAGTATACTACCTTTAATACTTTTTCAGTTTCAAAAAAAAAAATCAATATCAAAAATTTACTTTGTCTCAAAAAAGTTTTTATTTTTAATGTGAAATTCTTGTATAATCCGTATTAATGATGAAAATATATAACAAATAAAAAAATAATGATAAAAATATAAAATTATATATTTAATATTATATTAAATGTATTATATTTTACAATTTAAAAAGACAAAAAAGTTATACTAAATTAAAAATAAACTCTCTCTTTTTTTTTTTTTTAACGAAGAGAGTATAATTTTAGCATCATCTCAAGCATAGAAAAAATGAAATCTATTTATTAGTTTTGACTGGATAAATGAAGTGTTGAAAAACAAAAACTTGAGATGCAAATGGGGTAGAAATATAGGTGAGCTATGTTGGTTCCTATTAGTAACATCAATGACAAGCTAATTATAACTATTGGGTGGACCTTGGATGCCAATGGGAATTGAATAGGAATGTAGAAAATAAGAATCTTGAATGCCAATAAGTGAAAATAGCACATACTTTAGAGGTACAAACTAAATAAACAAAACAGCAAATACTAGTATATAAAATCCTCTCTTTGTGTGTGTGTGTGTGTGGGCGTGTGCGTTTTGTAGTGTAAATGTTATTATGTGCTGTGGGGTGGTGGTGGTGTGCTGGGTGGTGCAACAAATAAAAGTTAGTGAGAGAAACAAAGCAAACAAACAAACAAACAACATCACCAAATAGAATTAGACTAAGAGAGAGTGGTAGAGAAAGAGAAAGTTTACATATTTTGTAGGGAGAAAACTTTTTATAAATTTGTAGCATTTTGGAGTAGTTGCACTCTTTTCTATCTCTGCCCAAGAGGTGAGATTACACAAAAATCAGTTCTCCAACACGAATCCAGCTGGTTTCGGTTTTGGTTTAGTGTTTCCCTCAAACCCATCATGAGAATCAGAAAGCGGTTTCCTCCATCATCATCAGCAGCTGCAGCAGCCGCAGCCGCCGTTTCAGTTTCAGATCCCCAACTAAACCGGTCGCCGGTTTTGGAACCAAATTCCATGAGAATCTTTGAGTGGTGCAAGAAGAGGCAAACACTAAAACCAACCACCCCACACAGTCCGATCCTCCAAATCAACCCTTTCAGCAGCCAGGAAACCAAGAAATGATGATCGGAAGTGAAAATCCCAGATGGGGTTTTCTCGGTAACATTGAAAAGGGAGAAGAGATGAAGGAAAAGGTGAGTTTTTTGGGTTTGGATCATCATTTGAACTTGTTGGATTTTCAATGTGGTTGCGAATTATAAATCTGCACCAACAAATATTCTCCCCTTGGGTGCAATCATGATCCATAATTCCTACGAGTAAGCTTTTTAACTTTGCTAATATATGTGCAGGAGAAGATTAAAGAGGAGGGATGGAAAGAGGAACAAGAGAAGAAGAGTAGTAATGATGCAAGGTAAGAATAAAAAAGAAAAGTTACTCGACGTAGTTTCATGAGTTCTTTCTGTAGTAAAAAAGTGAAAAAAGAGTAAGAAAAGACTCGTATAAGTAATATAGCATAGCTTGCTTTAACCCACTTCAAATTTAAATTTAGACAAAATAATTTTTACTTCCATGTTTGTAAACTGTAAGTGGAAACACTGTTTTGAGTGTTTTTATATCATCTTTGGCTATGCACCATAACACCCATCCCATCACCATCTAATCTACATCTCGCTACTGGCTTTGTATAATTTATTTTTATGAGTAGGCAACAAAAACATAAAAAGGAAAGGAAAGAAAATATGCCCATGTGGTGCATGTTATTAGCATAAAATACTGGTCCCCCAGACACAATGCTTCTTTCATTCTTCTCTATTGTTGCTCTGTGGAGTTGTTTGTTATTTCTGCACTAATTAAAATGTTCGTCTGTGGTTGCGGATTTTTTGGGACCTTGCTTGTTAATTTTTTTCAGGAAAGAAAGCATTGGTGCAGAATTGAACATGAGTATGCATTTGTCCCAAACGCCATCTTCTGCTTCTTCTTCAACAGGTGAAGTACTGTTCGTGTTGAAAAATAAAAAATGATGCAAGATAAGCTTAACATAATCCTTTTGACTCCGTGTTTGTATTTGTTACTTTGCCCATGCACTTGCACTTGCACTCTATATGTACCTATAGTTGTTGGGAGATGGTCCCAAGGAGATGACAAAGTAGTTCTTCCACTGAAGAAGAGAAAAGGGAGCTTTGAGAGCACTATTATAGCAAGGAAAGAGTCCAGTATTGTGAAGGAAAAAATGAAATCGAAGACGAACAAGAAATGTTTGGTGCAAAATGGTGATCATGGCAAAGAAGGGATCGAAGAAACTTATAAAGAGGTTATTAACGGTAAGGATAATGGTGTGAAGAAGAGCAGGAGAGGAAGCATCATCATGGAGGGATCACGGTGCAGTCGCGTTAATGGGAGAGGATGGAGATGTTGCCAGCAGACCCTTGTGGGATATTCCTTATGCGAGCATCATTTAGGAAAAGGAAGGCTAAGAAGTATGAGTAGTGTTCGCAACCGAGGGATGGCGGCTAATCAGATTGGTGCACGTGATCAGAAGCACCATCAAATTGCACCCCTATCAACTTTGCCAGAAAAACAAGAAATTCGAAATGGTATAGACCATGTTGAGGATAATAATAAGAAGCCATTTGTGGTTGTAACAAAGAAGAGGATGAAGCTTGGTGTGGTGAAAGCCAGATCCATAAGCAGCCTCTTAGACCAAATGGATACTAATATGATAGTGGCAGCTAATGGAGGTGACAAACAGGTTGGGGAATATTATCATGCGTGATTTCATGGTCCAAACTCAGATGGGATTTCTGAATCTTTGTCGATTTCATATATATGCAACTGTTAAAACGTTGTTCGTTTGAGAAAATCTGAGTTGAGACTAATGTTTTTGCTTCTGGTAAACTTTCACATTTGCATGCAATATGTAAGTTTTAGTTCACATTTCTTCTTGCAATGTGGTTGTCATAGTTATATAGTAGCAACGAAAGAGTATTGAGACAGAAATTTGTGGATGAAGTGTATGTATCGCTATAGAATATATGAAACATTTTTCGAAAGAGAATAATTTATATTTTGGTCACAATAATGTTTTGCACCATGGACCTAAATAATCCCTATGTTTCTATTAATTGCGGAAACAAATGATAATATTAGGCTCATTAATGATGGAATTACGCAATTGGTATTCAATTTGATATTGGGAGACTATTTTGGTCCACTATGCAAATATTGAGTATCAACTTTTCAATTCTTCCATTAAACTTTATATAGACTTGCTTTGTGGAAATTTATAGATTAAGTTATAAATCTAGCCTTCCATATACATTTCCAAATCGATTTCTGTATTATGATAATCCTGTCTTCTCAATTAGGGATAAAACCATGTTAATATATACAATATATTATAGCTCTAATTAAATAAAGCATTAATTGAAAAATAAGTAGTTACTAGTAAACCTTCTCATGATTAGAAAAAGAAAATAAACATGGTGGTTCCATAAAATAATTCAAGCTGGAAAACAAATATATGACACCTTTACTTGGATGGGGTTTGGGGTGGGGTGATGGGGAGAAAATGATGGGACGTTATTGTTGTTGGCCTTTTTTTTTTTCCTTTTGTGGATAGATCAGCTGTCGTGCTAAACATTGTATGATCCCACAATTATCCCATTTAATTTGAATTTTCATTCATCTTAATTTGACATGTAATGCAATTAAAGGGTTTCTTTTTTTATTTTCTTCCATTTTTCACTAATAATTTATATTCTTTCGTAATAATCATTGAACTTCTCTCAGTGAATAATTATTTCTTTTGATGGTATATATCATGATAAAATATGAGTTAGAAATTTAAAAATAAATAAATAAAAAGCCCTTTTTTGGGACAAAAGTATGTTTAGCCTAAAACATAGGACAAACGTTTGATCTTAATGGTCGTGGATCAGTCACTAATGACCTGTCCAACGGTTAATGACAACCATTTTGTACTAGTTTTATGAATATATATATATATATATATATATATATATATATATATATATATATATATATATATTTTTGGAATCTATTATTTTTCTTTGTATGAAGCCACCTCATTGGAGATTTCCATTGTTGATCTTACATCAATTCTTCTTTTTCCAGTTGTGTTGTCTTAAAGTGACATTGCCTGTATTGCTAGCTGTTGGACTAAGACATTTAAATATTTTGTTTTCCTAACTACTATTCATTTACTCACTTTCCTTGTCTGTATTATGTCTATTTCTATAGTAATTTTTCTCCATTAATCGAGATTAAAAGTGAAAATTAATCAAGATCAAGTGTTACTTTCAAAAATGGTGTTAAAGAGTATAAATTGACTTATTATACTCTCTCTCTAACTAATATATCTGTAACAATAGAAGTAATTTTTTAACTTAAAATTTTACTATAAGAAACAGGGTTCGATACTGACGAGTTTTCTATGAATAAAATTTTTTAATAAAACTTGTTAACGACTAGAACACAATATATAAACTACATATTCAACAAAAAGACTCCATGAATGCATTAATTAAAAGAAAATCAATCAAACTTCACTCACTTTATTCTTTTCTTTTGGGAAGCCGATTAATGATTACTAATAGAGAAATGTATTGTGAAGTTATGTGTTCATCAATAATCAGTCAGACAAATGATAGTGGTTTGAGTAGTTGTACATTTGTATACTAGTAACATTTATGTATGACTTTTTAAAACTTGTGCATCATTTCGATGTTATTATAAAGAAAGGAGCCGCCTTATACAATATGCATCTCTACTTTTGGGAGTTCAATAAGTGATATAATAAGATTCAGACAAGACGCAATATCTGGAAAATTCTCAACTCATGACATAGTAAGAAAACAATATTTTGATGTATGTGGGGGGTTTGTAATATTGTTTGCTTGGTCAAACGCCTACTTTAGATTTGATGCCCTCCCAAAAACTACCTAATTTCATGTACTAAGTTAGGATTTTTTGTCGCTAATGATGTTGATATAAATCCATTGTTAATTAACCTTTGTCATAGTTTGGACCAATGTACAAACCAATTTATTAATGCTATAATAACCTTTGTGATATTTTGGACAAATGTACAAACCAATTAGTGCTAGTTAGGCTTAATTGTATTGCTTGCAATTTTGTGTAGGAAGAAAAGTGAGAGAAAATAAAAAATATTTCATTAATTCCTTATCGTTTCTACTTTCTAGCAATGCTAAATTAATTATCTTCGACAGTAATGATAGCCCAACCAAAAAAATATACATATAATTAACAGTAAGTAGGACTTTATCTGTTTCAAGGAAAAAAAAAGTTCACTTGTAATTGAATATAACTTTTTTTTTAACTGTAAAATACAATATATTTAATATACCATTAAATGTATAATTTTCTAATTTTAACCTTACAATTTAGTTTTAGTTCGTACTTAATTATTATTATTATTATTAATGATAATAAATATAAAAGCTTTTAAAATATATTTTTTTTGACAAAGAAATTTTTTTAAAAAAAATTAACTGTTTAATTGAATACCCTACTAATAAATTTCTCTTATTATTATAAATTTGTAACGCATGCTTCGACCACGATCTAATTCAAAATTTTCACCCAATTGAGCACGTCTAGCATATATTTTCACAGTAGCAGAATTGCTATAACTAACTCTATTGAATTCAACGACGTACAATTCAATATTTACACTGATTTGTTTAACGCTATATTTCAATTAAACCTTTATAAAAGGAATATTCACCTTAACAATTTTCTCATCGTCTATTAAAACAATAAAAAAAAAAGTAAACATACAGCATATAAAAAACTCCCTCTCTTTCTTTATCTCAAAAGATGGGGTGTCTTTAACTATCCAACCACTATTCATTCCCGTCATCCATTGAGCCTGCCCTGAATAATCTCCCATTTGCTAGATTATTTCCAATATAATCACAAAAAGCGAATGGGTTATTTGGTGGACAGTTCGTAGGTGACCGGCCACCGGGAATCCCAGTTAAGGCAACGTCTGACCACTTTAATACTACCGTATTTCTTGGTTCCCGTCCTTTCCCAGTTTGTGTCTTTTGGCTCATGAGGGCTAATGCTCAATCCAAGACTTGTGGATCTTTTTGAAGAGCCCATAGGCAATAAATTTAGCCCATTACAGATCAGATTTGGTTGGTAGCCCGAATGAGGGAGTATCTGTCACGCCTTGACTGAGTCCAATAGCAAAAACAGTGGAAAATGGATAAAATGAGATTGCTCAGAAAATCAGAAATTCAAGCAGCCACCTTTTACACCGATAAAACAGAGAATTCGGATTACATAAGAGAAGATAGAGAAGCAGGAAAGAAAGAGGAAAGTAAGGAGGAGACAGATTTTAGAAAAAAAAGGAATATTATCGAAGAAAAGGACAGTTGGGAGGACCATGAAATCACACAAAATCCATACTGGCACCTACTAGTACACTGCTTCTGCAGATTTATAACGTCTGTAGGAAGGTTCTACTAGCTTCAACTAAACGGCTGCGTTTTGGGTAGAAATAAAAGGCCATTTATTCTGCAATTAGGGCTACTAACTGGAGCAAAATTGAACAACGTCGTAGGACTAAACATCAAACCGGGCTGTAATTTATGTCCAATTTATTTATTTATTGTTAAAAACTAATAAAAGTATGATTAAATTATTTATATAATGATAAATCTTAATTTTACTTAGATATAGAAAAAAATTTGAGTAAATTTAATTATCTTTTATTCATATAATAAGGTATTATCGTAATTATGATCGGGATCGTTTTAGTAAATTTGAATTGTAGAATCGTAAAATCGATGGGATTAGATCGAAAATTTGAAAAAAAAATATAGCTTTTTTGGATTGTGGTTTGGATCATATGGATTGGATTGTGGCTCCTTTTATAAAAATTTTATATTGAAATTTGTGAAAATTTTGATAAAAAGTTTTTGTAAGAAAAAATTATTTTAGAGGGAAAAATGTATTACAGGAAAAATTCTTTAAAATTATTTCAGGAAAACTTGAAAGTAAATTTGAATTTTAAATTTTGAATTAAAAAAATGTTTGAATATTTTATTTGTTTTGTAAGAAAAAATTTAACTTTTTGTGAATAATATTACTTCAAACATAGCCAAATGATGTTGAATGGATATAGTGATATCTTGGAGGGATTAAATAATAAATTACATGCATTCTGCTTTGATAGGTTATTCTCAAAATTTTTGGATATGAAACGCGTAGCATAATTCTTTTGATTGTTTCTAATTCTTATTTTCGTTTTAGGGAAAAAAAGGGGGGGCAGGAAATTGTGAAACAATTAAAAATGTTGTACAAGTAATTAAGTATGTATGAATTTTACTTGCAAAGTACATACTTGCATTTTTAAATATATGTTTTATCTCACAAATATTACATTAAAAAAATATAAAAATATATTTTAAAATATAATTTATATACATTCTAAAAAACAATTATGGTGTCAGTGGCGGGGTATGGGGCACAAGTTAATATATTTTCAGAGGAAACACCCAAAATCGTCCTCCACATTTTGACAAATAATCTTTTTCATCCTTCACTTTTAAAACGGGAATAAATAATCCTTCAAATTTCATAAATTGAAACTTTTGATACTATTTATGAAATAAACGGGAACCTTTAGTCCTTTAAATTTCATAAACGAGAACGTTTAGTTCTAAAATTTTCCTTTAACGTTTAGTTCTAAAATTTTCCTTTAAATTTTGGTTCTTAAAATTTGAAGGACTATTTGTTCCCATTTTAAAAGTGGAGGATAAAAAAGATTATTTAGTGAAATGTGAAAGACGATTTTGGGTGATTCCTCATATTTTCAAGTACAGCCATTGTCGAGAAAAAAAAAAGTACAGCCATTGAAAGGATTTAAAACCCACCGGAAAATGGGTCGAGGACGGAAAACTTTCTCCAGGCGCTAACATCAATGATATGATGGTGAACTGATGGACTGATGGCCTGATAAGTAATTTATTAATGATAGGGAGGATGATTCTTGCGATGGTTGAGTGAGATTGGATTTTGAGAAGTTCCTATGCGTTATTTTGGATATAGATTAGGAAGGAACAATATGTTCGATAAAAATGCTATTTTTTTTTCCTTTTTAGTAATATTAAGGGTTTTGATATATCTGAATTTGGAGATTACAGTTTTGACTCATATTTGTTAATTTATTTTCCTTCCCAAGGAATTACCTGGGATATATTTGTGTTCAATTTCTGCCATTATCTTTACTTTTTTTTTTTTTTTTTTTTTTTACTAAGGAACCTACAACTATTATCAAGGATATGTACTGGGTAAACTCCGCCCTTGTGTAATAGTCCGCAAACCTCGAATGAGCCTTTTGATGTGTGATGTAATGAAATTTCACACCTAAATTTTATTATGGTATCGAAAAAAGAATCTTCTTTTCCTTTTTCCCTCCTGATGATCCTAATGATAAAAGCAACTCTTTTCCACGCATTTCTCAAAAGACTTCAAGCGGTACGCGCAAGAAATAGGCCAATTCGGCAGCCTTTTGTTCAATGTCTCGTGGAACCAAATTCTCATCAGTAAAAGTTAAGGGAATGGCCCCCTGCCCGCGGATGTCCATATAAAGAACACGACGAGCATAACAGGAGATGCAAACCGCAGAGGACGGGTTCGACTGAGAAGGTATTGACAGGGAATTTAAACTCGTGATCTTAAGGTCTCGCACTCGCTGTCACACCAACTCAGCCACCCCCGAAGGGGCTTTACTTATTTGTTTTTATTTTGGACATGTTTGTTTATCAGTTTCTACATTGTATTGATTAAATTTATTACTCATGTGTAATTGCTGGTAAAAACCTCATTCTTTTCCTCCCTCAATTTTTTTTTTTTTTCATATCAACAAGGAAAGCATGATCATGAGATCTTATTGTTTTCATAGCCCACACATTTGACTATAATTGTAGTTACAGAATAATGATGCTACTGAACATATTGAAAAAACATTAAAACATCACACAATAATCAGTTTTAGGTGAAAATTTGAAAAAAAAAATTCCAAGGAAGGAAGGCTTTGACGTATAACATCGTGAAAGCATGCATGGTTAAGGAACTCATTCCAGCAAACACTACTTCCATTCTTAGAATACCAATAAAACCTCTTATGCCATCTTCACAGATGGGAAAAAATAAATGATGAAGAGGAAGTCACCTATCAAGTCTTTACCCTAATAACAAAATAGGCACTTGCAACAATTGCTGGTGAGATTACTTTTGGTGCAACAGCATTTACAACATCTTCAGGAGTCAAAAGTGCATAATTATTTCTTGAAAATGAACATTTTTCCAGCACTTTCAACATGCCAAACACGATAACAATATAGAAGGAATAGAAGAATTAGCCCAAGTCCAACTGAGTAGCTTCAAACCATAAACTGATCCAAATTTATTTCCCTTTAATACTCAAACAAATTTATGAATTTTTTTTTGTTAACTTGATGATTGATGTTTCATCCACTATTCATTAATTTTTATTCCCATAAAGTAGTACTAATTTTCTTATGTTGGAATATTCGTTTCCCTGAATTATTGGTTAAGTATAGGGATAATTACCAATACCCTTTTAAAGTATTGGTTTATTATCAATGCCCCTTTGTGATTTGTTAAAATTACTAATATTCCCTGAGTTTTATATTTTTTAACAAATGGATCCATTTTAAATGATTCTGTTAGTACTGTAGCAACTGATTGAATTTTTCGGATGAAAATACCCTTTTACTCCAGTTTTTGTATTTATTTTGTATTTTTTTTAGAAAAAATACAATAAAATTTTAAAACGAAATTTTTTATATTATATAAAAACATTGTATTATTATAAAAATTTGCTTATCTCTAATTTATTTTTATTATATTATTGATATTAAGAGTGATAATAAATAAATTAAATTAACAAAAGAAAATTTTTAATTAAAAAATATACCTATAATAATATATTAATTATATAAGATATTAAGAGATTTTGCATAATTAATATATTATTATAGGTATATTTTTTATATTTATTTTTCTTTTGTTAATTTAATTTATACATTATCACTCTTAATATCAATAATATAATAATTTTATATTAAAAATAAATTGGAGATAAGTAAATTTTTATAATAATACACTTTTTTTAGATAATATTAAAAAATTTGCTTTAAAATTTTAGTCTTTTTTTTTTTTGTATTTTATTTGTTGCCTTGTGCAAGGGTTATTTTTGTCATTTTACTTTTTAAATCAGTTAAATATAACTATAAATGAGTATTACTAGTTTTAACAAACCACAATAGAGTATCGGTAATAGACTAATACCTCAAGAGTACTAGTAATTATCCCTTAAGTATATTACATTTTTTTAGATTTTATTCAAGTTCATGTATCACAGCATACTAGTTATAACTTATACTTCCAAAACATGCATTTCAAAATAAGAAATAACAACATGTCAGAGTCAAGGCCGCGCTACATATATATGTGTGTGTGTGTGTGTGTGTGTGAACAAAATTAATCATTTGTTTGTCATCTTCTAAACGTACATTTGCTTAACAAAATATCCTGATTTCCATATCCGCTGCAAATGGTGACAAATTCGTGTGTCCCCAAAGGTCGAAAATACCCGTAGCGCCAATTATATAAATATATCCGAAGATAATAATCTCATACGATACCAAATTAACAAGGACAAAGAGACATTGAAGAAAACTTCTCTCCGTTATTTAAGATTTAAATGAGTATTAAATGTTTGGCATTAAGGCATAATGCTCTTTTGAATAGGAGAGAAATGCTTGGTACCTCGAAACACGTGTTGATACATTGGGAGCAAGGATTCCACACGAGTTTGAGATTGAGGCGGGCGGGATGCATGTGTCACTCGGCCATCGAAAACCCAAATTTTTAAGGGACAAAAAATATCACATTCTTGTTCGAAAATCATCATCATCAAGAGCTTGAGCAATATGTTATGGATTGAGGGGAATTATTCAATTTGGGAGAAAATTAGACTGAAAAATGGGAGAAAATTAGAGAAGAGAGAGCTCACATTTTGTTCATCCCCCAGAATGAGTACAAAAAGCATCTCAATTGCTTTTTTATACATTTCCCTCTTTCTCTTCGAAACGACATCATCATTCTTAAACTTTACAAAACGTTATGCTCCATTAATTAGAACATTGCCGTTTTAATACTTTCTCTTCAAACGTCATTGTTGCATTAAAATACTCTCTCCAAAAACATTGTTGTTTTCCTTTCTTCTCTTAACACAAAATACAACATGAGTGTGAATTTCTTTCGTGTGGGTATTCATGAGTAAAGTTTTACTTAGCTAGTTTTTAAATAATAATTATAAAATAAAAAAGATACTAAAGAGTACACAAATATTTTTAATATGTAAAATCAAATTTTGAAAATACATTTCATACACAACTAAAAGAATGTTTATATATTGCAAACTTTAAAATTGTTTATTTTGATCCTCGAATTGGATCTGATTCATTCCAATGCAATTCAAAATTTTGAATCAAATCGGATCAAAACCGATATAATCGTATCAACTTCACTTTCTGAATCAAATCATGTCCGATTTGATCCAAATGAAATAGAAATTAAAAAATTATTTTTTTCTCAAAATAATTAATATTAATTATAAAAGAGAAATTAATTTTATTTTTAGTAACTTAAAAAAAATTAATTAAAATTAATTAATTTATAACAAATCAAATTAAATATTTATATAAAAATTATTTATTATCTTTATATAAAAATTAAAAAAAAATTACCATAAAACTACTGATTTCAAATGTATGAAAATAGAAACAAGAGCAACCCAACGACTAAAAAAAACAAAACAAAAATACAGACTAAATCGAACCAATTTAAAATTTAAACCGATCTAATTCAAATCAAATTACGTCCACTCAAATGCAAATCAAATCGAATCAAATCCCACCCGAATTATAAATTTTAAACACCCCTAACCAACTTTGTAAACGAATTCAAAGCTTGGTAGTAGTGGGTAATTGCACCAATAGATGGTTGAAATGCATTCCAATTTTAATTTACCTAACTTAACATTGTGCTAACATAAAAGATCAACGCCTTTTGGAACAACCCCACCCGCTCCTTACCCCTCCCCCCAAATACACGAGCAATGAAATCTCTTTACGAGCTAGCTAGAGACAGAGATCGTTTTCATTATTCTTTCCACTATCCATATATACAAAATCTTTACAACAGACCAAATAAAATTTGCGTCTCCTCAGTTCTCAGTCCTTGAGATTAGATAAAACCCAACACTAAAGCATTTTCAAAGTATATCGTCATCCTGTTGAGGGTATACTGAAGCATCCTCAGTTGGCAATGAAGGAGGAGTCCCTGGAGGGATGCAAGCAGCACCATTTTCTCCAGCACATATACATAGAGCCTCAGCATCCCTAAGGGTAGAGTCAAGGTCGATATGACCACTTAACTCATTGATAAATTTTAGTAGCGTATCAAAATCCATATGCTCTCCCATTATCTTGTCCCGATGTCTTTTCAAGATCGCAACACAAAAATAAAGGTGCAAATGCTCGCTCAAATAGTGAGTCCACAATATTTCCCACAGATGCATTGTTTTCTCAAAATCAAATTCCCTGCAGAAGACAAGACATGAATCACAAAGAAAAAACCACACCATATATAGAGTTAGACAAATCTACAATCTTCGTAGGCAAAAACATTAGGAATTTCAAAATTAACAGAACAAAATCCTAAAAAAACTGAAATCAGAAAACAAAGTTGGTCTGCCAGATTCCAAATTTTATAGGTGGGGGTTTTCAACATTCCTCAATATCCCCTAATATAGAGCAAATTCATTTTAACCCACATACATACATGAAAGAAGAAAATAGAGCCCTCAGCTGGGGCAGGGCAATCCAATAATAAAAATTACTTGAAATATAAAATATCAAAGATCTCTTTCATTTTCTTTCATGTTTAAAGACAAATTTGCTAAAGTCGAGGAATCACAAGGATTCAGGGTGAAACCAGAAACAGTATAACCCACAATAGCTTTTGCTTAAAAAGTTCATTTATCCAATTTTCGGTTCTTGTGGATTCTAAAGAACAGAGTAACATATAATATGCATACATTATTAATTTCAAGGAGATGTCCTTTTATTTGTTTTTTCTTCCTAAGATAGTGTCAAGCCATTCTTTGCTATACCACTTTCAATCAGCTTAAGCATGAAATTCACACCTCAAAAATTGGAAAGTACAAATTTTAAGCCGAAAGGTTGTGTATCTAATAACACCTGAACTTTCATTTTGTGACAGGAGAGCAAGATATGTAACCAGAATTAATTCAAATCAATTTTTTCAAAATTAAGCGCTTGCAAATCAATTCAAACGATCTCCTTTGGGATTTAGGTGTACTATATATCCAAATAAAGGGACTTTACAGCGTAACAACCAGAATTTATTGCTACAGGGACTCTATCTGCAATATGATCATCAAGCACATTACATGCAACTGTCAGCCAGTTATTGGTTTTCCTCCACAATTCAAATAAACAAATCAAAATCACTTATAGAGAAGTTTTACGCCTTCTATTTATCTGTTGTCTATCTTGCATCATTAATCTAACACAAAACAGGGATTTTTTAAAGCCAAAAAAATAAAAGCTCAAATTTGTATTAGTAGACAGCTAAATCAACTACTAAATTGAGTGAAATCCTACATAGCCATATTAGTATTGCCCAATTGGCGAAGGATTTCAGTGTTAATTTCAAAACATTTAGCAACTAAAACTTAAATATAAGTGCTATTAGAAAAAATAATAATAATAAAAAGGAATCAACAAATAAAAATATGAATATGAAGTGTCACTTGCCTTTTGAATTGTATAAGAATCCAACGGAAACAGAAGAAATAGTTCAAGCAATCATTCTGCTTAAAATAATTATGCAACGGGCCATCCAGTATTTCCACCAACTGCAACAGCATTAATCAAACATTCATCAGATATCTCAAAGATAACTTCATCTAATGTGTTAAGTCTTCATTACCAACTAGACCAAAAGGATTATGATTAAAGATAAAGACATGGAGACCAATCCACCCCTCTAAAATAAATTGAAATCAGCTATATGGGAACAATACTCTAATGGTTTAGTTCCATTTGGAATCCCCGATACAAATAAAATCCTAGATGTAGAAATATAAGGTGGGACCACCCACTAAAAGGATTTTGCATTTTAAAAAATTACTCTCTGAGGCCCCTCCGCAAAGGAAATAAGTTCAAACAGTTGTCAGATGAGGAACAGCATACCCACTAGAAAGATTTCTACCAAATTACAGCTTATAGATGTCGAAATTATGACATTACAAAAAGGTACATGTTTTTACACAGAAACTTTCATGGAAATTTATGGCAGTAGTCTGTGCAAGCTTGGACTGATCAACAACATTACACTTTTTTTTTTTACTGTACTCATGTGCTGAAGTACAATAAATCCCCAAAAATCTGTCAGGATTAGTGCTGGTTTTTAAGCAGGTAAAGTGCTGTCAAATTGGTACTAATAAAGGTCAATAATATGTATTTCCTAGATACAGCTGATAGTCTCATAGTTAAGCTTCCCTCAAATGCTGAATTAGAATGGCCTCACTTTTCCCAAAAAAATTGGCTTAGAAATTATTTGTCACACCCAGTTGAAAATGTAATCCATGAAGCAGCACAATTCTCAATAGCATCAATTAGTTTGATTTGTCACTCATCCTACTCCTCTGAACTCAATATCAAACCGAAAGGTTCTCAACTCTCTGGTGCACTAAATTTTAAAATCTTCGAGAGTGCCAACTCAATTTAAAGAATAAAATGTCAGCCAGGCATGAGTACATAACAAGTGCACACACACACACACACACACACAATTGGGGGGAGAGAGAGAGAACCTTCGACAAAGCAAAAAGTTGAGAGTGCATCCCGCTTTGGTCGCGATTGAAATTCGGTCCAAGACGCTCCATTAATGAGACAAAGCACCAGAATGTTTCTGATTCATCTTTCATGACAAACAGTATGGGAGACAAAAGGTCACTCATCCCCTGTCAGTTGAAGAGAAGATAAGAATTCATGCAATTGGTGTCATCCATCATCCATCTCTTTTATGACAGCTTTCTATCTTCAACAAGACATCATTTTTGATTTCTCAATACATGGAAACTAAGACTAGTTGAAAACCAAAAAACCAAAATAATAATAATTATAATAATAATAATCTTAACAGACATCAATATCAGCATATTCATAAATATAATAGAATTTTAATTCAGTTGTTTTTACAGAGAAAAGATTATTTAGAACTAAACAATTCTTGAAACATTGTCAGAGTCGGAGAGAATTATAGGAATTGCAAAAACATAACAATCCAGATAATCTGAAACCCAAACAATACTCAAAGGATTGTGCCTGGAAATTTTTACCTTTTAAAAAATTTAAAAAAAAAAAAGATAGAAGAGCATACTAATGTTTGAAGATCTAGGAATCAAAACAGTCCTGTTTAAAGTCCCTGAAAAACAAAACTGCAGCTCAACACTGTGAAATGAATAGAACCATAAGCAAAACTTGTTCAAAAACGATTATGTTAACAGGATCATACTTATCCTCTGCCAAATATGCCATTTGCAGCTAGCAGAGTACAAAACAACTGAAATCTGAGAATTTTGAGGTTCGAATGGTGGCCGAGTGGTTAAAGATGCTCTAAGGTCCACCCAGAGGTTAGGGGCCTGAACCCCACCAGCTGCAATATGCAACGAACGTTTCCCTCCCGCAATGTAATAGCATAGGTTTTGTCCAAAAAATAACTTCAATAAAATAAAAAATAAAAAGAAGAAGAGAATTTTCATTTCCATCATCTAGTAGACACCATGTATAGTAAATTATACAACTGTCCGTGTAGATAACCCCCAAAACGACAAAAATATTAACAGGGTTCCAACTCAAAGATTTTATGAGAAACCCCTTTCCCAGCCATAGCATACAAGTATCCCCAAGAAAAGACACATGATCACATTGAGGACATCAACTTGCAAAATTATTTGAAAAATCTATATTTTTCCGTGAACTTTGTTGTTCAGTCCTGATAAAATGGAATAATACATACAATAGATCTACAAATTGAGGATAGACATATATCTTTAGAAGCTACAGGAACAGTTACGTAAACATCTATTAATACCTATTAGGTAGCATCAATGAACTTGATAGATGCAAGATTCCTTAAATTACCTGACAGTACCCAAGATCAAAGTTGTAGAATGAGTAAGTAAGCAGTATATCACGTAAAAGATTGACATTTGGGTTATCATCCCCATCAAAGAATGTAAGTGACCGGTCAGTCCTCACCTTGAAAGTAAAATATCAAACAATTAGGTGTAGATTATAAGAGTTGCATACTAATAACTAATTATTTTCATGAATTACAAATTCTAGAATGACTGTACAAAAATAATACTAAAAACAAATACATCATGATCTAAAGCATACCACATCTTTCTCAATAAGGCCTTTCCTCTCCCTAAATTTCGCAAATCTTCTTGCCTGTGCATTTGAGATACTCTGGCATTGAAAATTAGGCAAACATCAGACCTCACAAATGTACAAGTTTATAAATCTATAAAAAAGAATCTCAACATGAACAAGAGTTTGAAGTTCAATGCGAAAACCAAGTGGACAGCCAGCCAGGGAAAATAGAGCATTTCCATCTGAATAACAAGCAACCACGGAAATTTCATGATAGGCGCAGCATTTTGGAAAGTTTGGAAAGCATTTTAATAGTGTTCTGATTGTTTCCACCTATTAATACTTCACAAGTCCATGACCTTATAGTATAGACAACTACCATCTTGATGCCACGATATCTAAATCTTCACCTCAACATACAATACTCAAGTAATTTTCTTAACTTTTATTTAGATATTAGTACCGAGTTACCTTTCAGTATGTACCCTCTAATGCTCAATTCTTTCTTCAACAAGAAACAGTCTGTCATGAGATTTTGCCAAGCTGAACTATTTGACTAAAAACAATAAGTACTCATGGCTTTAAATTACTTAGGAAGCTAGGAACTATGGGTTTTCAAAAATCCAAAATGACTTGATACCCTACTGGTAGTCTTCTTGATAGGAAATAACAGATACTTCTCCTGGAAACAGCAGCAGACACATATGAGGGCTAAAGACATCATTAGTGGTCAATAGTAGTCCTTTTTAGAGGTAATAACAAATAATTTTCCAACAGCAGCAGGGATAAACATGGCAATACAAAGGAAAAACCATAATACCAAATTTCATTTTAAAAAATGAAACTTGTCCTGTAATTGATACTTATGGAAAGACTATTCATGCATTACCCCAATTCACAACAGCATTGACACTAAAAAGATTTACAAACCTGCCATTGATTTTTAAGAGTTTCATACTCCAGCTTCTTAATTGACACGAGATATTCCCTCTCTGCATATGTGGAATCATATGCATGGTACTCCAACAAGAATGGCCACAGCTGAAATAATGATGAATAAAATGAACTTTCCTTGTGTAAATTCCTGATTCAAGTTCAAAAGAAGGTTTTTGAGAGATAAACACCTCTTTTCGCAAACTATGCTCAACCCCCCCGTAAAATATTCTTTTCTTCAATGCATTTGCGTCCATCACTTGCCCTTCAGAATCCAAGAAAGTTGCCCACTGCAAGTACACTTGAAAAGTTAAAACACCAAAATCTAAAATTTATTAGAATGTGTAAAGGTGATCCTCAATATAGCAAATTTGAATGCTAGACACTAAATTTCAAATATCATCAACCCGTGATATAGAAAAATAAATAAATAAATGTACTATAGGACTTTCATGTAAGAAGAATCATCAATGAGTCTACATTGGTCAGTCAACTGTATATTGAACTATAGCGGTGACCTGAAAGGGACAAGGCTTCTAATTATACCTCTTTTTACTGCCCTGACCTGAAACCAAATTTGACACAATACCCACACAACATTGACACACTTTATCTAGGAGAAGCCATTCAGCATCATGTGTAAGGTAACAATGCAAATTATTTGGCTGTTTCTCTTCAGTCACATTGTCAAGATGACAAAATTTGTCATGCGATCTGAAGTCAAGTCTCAACTATGGTAGATGGCTAAGTCAGTTAGAAAATTTGAAGCAAAGTCTCAAACTCCCATGAACTAAAAGAAGAAAACAACACCATCCAACTATCTACCAATCTCAACCTTTTACATGATAGCTCACATTAGAAAACACAACAATGAAATCAAAAGTAAACTCCAACGGAAACATCAGAAAATTTCAGAAATGCTCGGGATAGTGAAAAATAAATGACTCAAATACTCATTTCCTGCAATCTAACTCCACTAGCAAAATATTTGGTTAAAGAACAGGCTCCTGAAGTTGATCAAAGTAAGGAAATCATGCACTTTTATGTTTCAAGGTGAAAAGGAATACCATCGACAAGATGAAATACAAGATCATCACTAAAATTAAGAGCTTCAAAGTGCATTGGGATGAGAAATATAGTTTATCATTAGCCACAAAACAAATAGCATCATCAAAATTTAACAAATGCATAAAAGGCATATACAAAGCCTCACCTCTTCACGTCCAAGGCGAGGTTGGCGTGGTTTTCCCCAAACTAGTGAAATTTTATCAAACTGCCAAAAGAGAAAAATTTGGAAATGTTACTTACAGAGAGAGGAGGTTCAAAAGTAAAGTTCACACAAAAATTCAATGTGCATTCAATATACATCTCCTTCAAGTGACAAGTCATACAAAGTTGTACACAAGATACTATGTTCACATGTTTAGCCACTAGATGAAATATTGTCAATACAGGAATTTGTATTTAAGTTTAGAAGAAAGATCATGAAATTCAGAAGATCATTGCTCCCAACGCACAAAACCAGTTTCAGTGGTTAAGCCTGACAAGGAACAGGTTGCTCCAAATGGAACAATGAGTCTGCAATAATGCTCTAAAGCATTTCCGCTACAGCAGAAAGGATCTTTTACAATAAGCAGAATCAGCTATTGAGGACATGAACCCTGATTATGTGTCTTCAAGGTGTACTTTGCTACTTGCCTTCTCCCTTTTATTCATAAATGTCTTAATTCTATTTGTAAAACAGCTCAAGTCTAATCCTAAAACTATATGGCAGAAGCTTATACTGTCTAACCACACAGCATTATTCATAATTCAATAGAAAACTTGTTTGTTGCTTATATCCCTTTCTTAGCAAAATGGTTTGGAGATTCCATGCAGAATATCCGAAAAGAATCAATTTTATAAAAAGATATAAGATGTTATTAAATTCATTTCCAGACTAGCATTCCCTAAACCCTCCAAACTCAAGCAGGTTAAAATATCCATTGCGAGGACCCACAACCACAATATGTCATAACTTTACAGCCCTGAAAAGATCAATCCAGATTAAGATGTTACCAAAAATTAAACTCTTAGACCTTAGATTACTAAAAAATTTGAAAAGAGTACTCAAATCTGTTCAGCATATCCTAAAATGGTTGCTAACGCAACATCCAAGAAGCAATTGGATGCAAAGGACTTATTTTTGAGGAAGTGACAAGGCAAAAATTCAAATAGAATTCTCAATGAAACTGACCACTCCTTATTGTACCTCCTTAAAATTGATAAGCTCAAAACTTCCAACATTGGTGGCAGCTTCTTCATCATAATTTTCTTTCTTACATTGAATTTTCTGTTTAAGATGATCAGAGGCGTGCATCAGACACTCCTGGCAAGGAATTTTACACTGAGTTCGAATTTTATTTGACCCCACAAGCAAAATGCTTTAAGCAAGCAAATACCATAGTCAACAGAGAAATAGGAGTTTGTCTAACAAAACCGTGCAGCAACAAGCAAAGCCATGTAATTCCTTCATAAAGATGCCTTATGCATAGAATCCAACCACATCTCCCAAACTTTTCTATGTAGTTACACATACTTTACCGCCCTTTCATATCTTCCTGCCATCTTAAATTATTATATCCTAGCTGACCCACTACACAGACAGCTTTACTAGAACATGCATTTTAATTCTCTTTGCAATTTTATTTTTTCCAACAAAATGGGATTTGCCGTTTTAAGATTAACAGTATATTTTTAAAAAAAAAATCCCATACAAAGGTCCTAAAAAGTATTGAATGAAAGAAAGAAAGAAAGAAAGAAAGAAAGAAGAAAGAGAAGTAAAAGAGAATTAATATATCACCTCCAGTGGATCTGGGGCTACAGAAACCTTTGAGGTTGCAGAAACCTTTGAGGAGCCATTAGATGCTGGAATTTCAGGGTACTCAACTGAAGACTGATCATATTTTCTCTTTTCATTAGCAAGAAAGCCATCCATTTGAGATTCACGAAATAGCTGGGAAGTTGTTTCGCGGGCAAATCTGGTCACAAGAGAGAACTTTTCAAGAACTTGAATTGAGAGGTCTCGGGCAGGATCATTATGTTTTTGCCGTGACCTTCCGTTTTGACGAACACTACCAGAACTGCTATCAGAAACACTCCCATCGGTCATCTCTTGATTTCCAGTAGATGGGGATTCATCTGGAGCAATAGAAGAAGATGGACTATTTGCCACAGAGACGGCCATGGGAAGGTCCAAGGAAGACAAAGTTTTCTGGGTAATGAAATTTAAAACAAAAGGCAAACATTGATCAAAGCTTTTCAATCTGAATGTGTACTTTATTAGACAAGTAGTAGAAACATCTTTCCAGCAATTCAAAATAAGCAGAGCTCAACACATTGTTTAATCATATGAAAAAGAAGTTAATTAAAAGTGCACCTGAAGGGGATCTTGAAAATCATTAACAACAAATACATTGGCATCTTCTGCTGACCTGGAAAAGCAAAGTTCTTCCATGAATTCAGAACAATTTCATGCACTGAATTAGTAGATTTTGCATTATTCAAAAACACCTACCTCACAAGAAGAGCATGTTGCTTAACGGTTAAGAGAAACTCTCTTACACCACCATTATAAAAGTAAAGTGGAGGAAATGCTAGTCCTGAAATTAGTAAGGTCGTCAATTTAACACATAAGAAAGAAAAGAAGGTCCTCAGGTTCTCAGACATCAAAATGTTCCTGAAACTGCTAAATATAATCGGCATATAGGAGCCCACAAGATCAAATTGCCAAGAAATTATTCCCACGGTATGAAATAGGATATGAAGCATTGAAAATGATCGAGACAATGAAAATTAAGATTACATAAAAGGAAAAGCCACCACAGAAACAATAACCTCACTAAAAGGGAAGAGATGTGAAGATGGAAAAATAAGAATAAAAGTTAAGTACTGTAAAGAGCAGGAAGCAGTAACATAATTATTTCAAATGCACAAGAATGTGAGGAAAAAATACTGTAAAGGACAAAATTTAGACATTCAATCAACGATTGGTGCATATAAACCAGTCAGCCGCCAATCAAGTTAATTAAAGCATCGAGATGCTCCTAAAGAAGCCACCCACCATGCATTCAAGAAGAAAAAATCCAAGTACTCTCAAAATAAATAAAAAATAGAAATAGGGATTGCACCATGGAGTTCTGGAAGTAATAATATATCAAAAGGTGCATCAGTATACCTGACGATAGAACCACAATAATGTACTGCCAGCCAATTGTGGGATTGTGCCTGCGAATAGACCTAATGTCCGAGAAAGGAACTGCTCTTATAGTGTAGAGATTTTTATCTGCGAAACAACATTCAAATTTTGAAATCCAGCAACTTATCTACTAACTACTACTACTAGTATACAAGCAGCTAATACACTACCGAAGCTCACAAAATTTTGAAAACCAAACTTTGCCTAACTCTCAAAGTAACACTTTAATACCCACTCATTAACATCATTCTGAAAAATTCAATTCAAAAAGTTGCTACAAGATGAAACTTCCTTTTATGTATTTCCTAACAATTTCCAAGTCCACACAATTAGCAGCAGAGAGAACATACATGGGTACTAATGCTGCTCTCTAAGAAAACCAGTTTAACCCTCTTAGTAGGTTTTAATGACTTAAAACACATGAAACAAGCTAAATCAAAACCTAATTTTCCAAGTCATCAGACTGTAATATCTCCAAGTTGATGAAGATGCTACGGAAATTACGTACTCATTCTTCACATTCGTTAAACACCATAAAAAGGGAATATCATAGATTTTGTCTTCTCTCTCAACTAAAGAGTTGTTATGGAGTTTTTTTTTTTTTTAGGGGGGGGGGAAGGTGGGGGATGCAGATGATTCCTGCTCTGCACTACTCTGGAAAAAAAAACCTTGCCCACTTCTTGTTAATTTCTTAAGCTAATTTAGTCATTATTAAAAAATAACAGTCACCTGTAATAATAGCCAAGAAATATATAAGCTGTACCTTTCTCAGTCAACCTCGCATTGGAGTTTTGCCCTTTGTAAGGTATCCATGTCTATCATTGAATAAGCAGCCAAAAAAAAAAAAAGGATCAGCCACGTAGTCCAACACACAAGACATGCTAGCAAGTCAATCCAAGCAGGACTATATTAATATGGTTTGACTTCTACACGTATCCATTACTTATTCAAAACCATATCTGAACAACCTTTGTCAAGTCTATGCATGTAGGAAACATTTTAGTTGTTGAGGACACAATTTGGAGATATTACTCAACAAACAATGTGGGAGTCAAATCCATTCAACAGTGTAATAGGCATGACTCTATTACCAAAATCAATGTTGGCCAAAAATTTTTTTTTCCAAAAACAGTAAGATGCTCAACTACAAGCCAAAATCAACCCCCCTGGAGATATTTGTCAGACATCAAAAGTAAGAAACAACTTTCCTTCCCGAAAAAATAGTTACAAATCAACAATTAACCGTCTCAAATGTTATCAAAGGGTTACAAATAAATCAAACTATAACTTATTCTTCTAGATTATCCAACTTCCATTTTAATGCATTTATTTCCTTTCCAATTGAATTCTACTTTTGTCTCACAGCCATAATGGAACTTCAGCTTAATTATTTCCACAGTTAATAACGATATAATCATCACAAGAAAACAAGCTTTTAACAAATGCGAGTGATTATTTAATAAGATAGTGACATATCACACAAAGCATACGATCACAAAATGCAATGAAACAACATCAATTTCCATTTCCGTAAAACAAAAAAAAAAAAAATAATACCATGAAGAGCGAACTTCCTTGCTTAATCAACTTCAATCGGCCGCTGATCCTCTCAGACGCAAACTGACTTGGATGTATTGTCACATTATCCTTCAAATACACCACTTCAGCACCATCCGCTTCCCCGGAAGAGCTCCTTCTACCACTATCACTCCTAGTAATGCTAGCGGAACCCTAATTCACAGAACACGCAACAGAAAACACCAAATTACATCCACCAGTTTTAAACCTAATTCAAACCTACACTGCAGTTTACAATCAAGATTCATCACCAAAAGCTCGTAACAATATCAACACGATCAAATTCCACAACAATCCGTTACAATCACAATCAAAACGCAACCAAAAAGAATAAATAAAAATTGATAAAAGCGGCAGCTTACTTGTTGCCTAGACGCGTCGGCGTAATCAGCATCGTCGGAAAGATCGTTCAAATCCGTTTCGATCATCACGATGAAAGATCGTTCCCGAGAATGTATGTTTTGCGAGGGAGGCGTGTACACGATAGAGAAAACAGGGGAGAAAATAGAAAAAAGAGTGTCGTTTTTTTACTTCGTTGCGAAGGCACGATGCTGACGGAGATAAACGCTGTAGCATGGAAAAGATGGGGCCGGGTGATGTGGAAGGAGACTATACGCGGTTAAGGTGATTTTGGCGTTACACCTGTATGCGCGCATTTTTTGGCGGTTTTTTTATTTCTGCATAAGGGATTGGAGTATGGACAAATTACCTCGATGAGTACTAAAGATTTTAGGGCGTGTCATTTTGGTGCCTAGGGATTAAAACTTAAGCAATTTTAGTCCCTAAAATCTCATGTTTACACCTATTTAGTCTATGAATTTGGACAAAAACATATGCACAAAGTTTTCACATTAGTCATTTTCCAAGAAAATATATATAGTCAAAGTGAAATGTGTTTAGTGTGTAATATTGGTTAACTAAGCTAATGTTTATAATAGATTTATATTTGCACAGTTGCGCCTCTAAGTTATTATTATTACTCCCATTGTTTTTTAAAAAAGATTTTTTTTTTTTGTCTTGAAAAAATTCACTTTTGAATAAAAATTTTATACTACTCTTACTATAAATAATTATATATGATTTAAAATTTAAAAAAAATTATACATTTAATGTTGAATTAAATGTATTATACATTGTAATTAAAAAAAGGTTATATAAATTCACGGTAAACTCTTTATTTGAAATATTTATTTTATTTATATTTAAATTTAAAAAGGCAAAATATTGTTGAACTCTATATATATGAGAGAGGGGTTGGCCAGGGAGGATTAGAAGTAGGGATCACCTTTCTATTATTCCTGCAGTTAAGAATTTTTTTTTTATATAGTACTTTTTTTTAATTATAAAGTATAATTCATTTGATATGCTATTAAATATATAATTTTTACTTTTATTCTTACTTTTTAGTTGTAAACTCTACATAGACTTTATTAATAAGAATAACATAAGAATTTTCCTTGAAAGTTGACTCTTTTATTGGAAAAAAAATTAAAAGTGAACTTTTTTACAAAGTAAAGAATACTATATTTTGTAAAATCTCGGAACTAGGTGCATAAGAATAGTGTTTTACATTTTATTCACTCGTCCGGAAAAAAAAAGTACTACAAATTTATTTATTTTTTGTATTAAAAAGTGAAAATTTTCTTTGTATCAAAAAGTGATTTTATTTTATTTTTTAACACTTTGCTTTACTTTCATCCGCGCGTGAAATTTGTGATAACATGGTTAAGGAAATTAACCATGAATGTGACTACATGGTTATTTAAACCGGAAAAAAAAAACTTTAAAACATGAAAATGAATTTAATTTGAATAACTTACTAAACCCCATCTTGAACAACTGAACCCCTGGTTTATATCTTCAAACAAAGTTGGCAGCTTTTGCAATTTAAAATGTCAATCTCAATTTTCTGTTAAACTTAATATATAATTAATTCAACAGATGCAATGCACAACGTACGCAGAGAAAATAAAATATATATTATGTCATGGGCTTCACGTTTTTTCTTTAAAAAAACAAGAAATCTTGACTATTTTTCAGATTTCTTTAAAAAAACAAGAAATCTTTAAAAATATATATTATGTCTCATGGGCTTCCTCTCTTGTTTTTCTTCCCCTTGATTCCTATTCCTTCCTTTCTATTACCAACTCCACAAACGTCCCGATCCTATAGAACAACTATCACAATATCAAGTTATCAACCCACCTATCAAATTGACTTTAGAATATAGTAGTAGTTAACATAGTAGCAATAACTTTTAATTTCTTGTATTTTCCTTGTTTCTGCCTTTTGTTTTTTCTCTTTCCTTTCTAACTTTCCGAGTATCTTCCTTGTTTCTGGTAACACTACAAGAAAAGGCTTAATTTCCGACGGACATTAATTCGTCGAAAATTTCCGACGGATATCCGTCGGAAAAAGCGAACTGGAGTCCGGTAGCAAAATCTCCGACGGACATCTGTCGGAAACAATATTTCCGATGGAAATCCGCCGGAAATCCGTAGGAACAAATTGGAGCCACGCGGCGCCAATATATTCCGACGGATATTCCGTCGGAAAAACTTTAAAAAATTTTATTTCTCAAAATTTTCCGACGGATTATCCGTCGGCATATTTAACAAAATAATATAAAAAAGAAAATTAGATTTCCGACTGATTTCCGTCGGAAATAGTTTTTTAAAAAATAAAAAATTAAAAAAGTTCCGACGGAAAATCCGTCGGAATTGTAAGAAAAATAAAAAATTTAACTTTCCGACGGATTACGGTCGGTAATATTCAAAATAAAATATTAAACAATTTCCGACAGAACATCCGTCGGAAGTTCTTGCCAAAAATTAAAAAAATTTAAAAATTTCCGACGGATAAACCGTCGGAATTTTAAGTAAAATAAAAAAATATTTAAATTTCCGACGGATTGCCGTCGGAAATATTCAAAATAAAAATTTAAAAAAGTTCCGACGGATAATCCGTCGGAATTTCTTCCAAAAAGTAAAAAAAATTACACTTTCCGACGGCTATCCGCCGGAAATGTAACACTTGATAAAAAAAAAAACCCCCCTTTTCCCCCTCCCTCCCGCCCGCCCCTCCCCAAATTTTTCTTACCTCTTTCCCCTTCCCATTCTTTGACGCTACACAATGGTTTCCGAAGAATCTGGTTCAATTTCGTCCTCCATTTTCGGCAATTTTGGCGATTGTTCAGTCCTTCCATCGCCGCCACTCCCGCCTCCGTCCGTCGCTAGCCGCCATCAAAGCACCGTCGCCATCGATAAAAGTTAAATGCCGATTTTTGTTTGCCATTTCTAGATTTTTCTATGAATTTGGTCGTCCCATATCTGGATTGGAATGTGCATTTGTTGGTATGATATTTGGAGTTTTTTTCGCATCCATTTCTGGAATTTTGTTTGCCCTTTTCGTCATCCAATCTCTTGATTTTTTTTAGCATTTGTTGGTATCATTTCTGGAAATTTATGGTAACAATTTTTTTGGCAATTTTTTGTATCCATGGGCTGGAATTTTCTCTGATTTGTTTGGCCTCCCTGAATTGGAAAATGGTGCGAATTTTGTTTGCCCTTTTCTGGATTTTATTGTGCAATTGGTCATCCAACTTCTTGAATTTTGTGTGCATCTCATTTTTGGAATTGTTTTTTAGCATATTTTCTGGAATTTTTCTTCCCATCCTGCCGCTGCTTTTCCTCCGTGGACTGAAATTTTGTGCGATTTTTTTGGACCCTGCTGGATTGTATTGTGCATTTGGCCTTCCAATTTCTTGAAAATTTTTTGCATATGTTGGGATAATTTGTTAAAATATTTTTTGGATTTTTTCTGGAAATTTTTTAGTCATTCTTTGGTTGAAATTTTCGATGAATTGTTTGGCTTCTTGGGACTGATTTGTTCGGCATTTTTGAATGGATATATTGCTTAACAAAATTTTGTCTCTTAATCTGTGTTCTGGAAATGTGCTGGCATTTGAAGTTTTTGTAAGAATTGAGGACAACCGAGATGTTAAAACAGATAGGAAATTAATGGGTTGGTTTCAGTTTTTGAACATTCCTGGGTGATCTCTGTTTTTCTTGGCTTTCACTTTGCGGATTTTTTACCAATGTTCCTTTAGTTTGGGTTTTGGAAAGTTTCAAAGATTGATCATGTTTCTTCTTTTGCTGGTTCTTTTGTTATATTTACAAGCAAATTTGACATAATTGTTGTTGTTTTAAAATCTTGTGCTGTCAATTAGTGAATCAGTTTTTGATATACTTGGCTTTGGGTACTTTGTGTAAAATCATTTCTTTTTAGAAATTAACTGAAGTTGAAAGATGATATTCTAAATAGAAGTTTGGTGGGTGTCGAATCCAACCAAAAATAAAGCTCATCTTCTCTTTTATTTCTTCTCTTTTTTTTTGCTCTCCAGGAAGAAACCCTCTTCTTTGATGCTAGTCTCCTCTGTTTATACTTGTTCTGGTCCCTGAAGACTAGGAGTTAACAGCGTGTGAAACTCTTTTGACTGATCTGATTTGATTCCGTAATTGTATAATCCTTTCCTTTTCCGTAATTCTGCCAACTTACTCGATGTTGTGGCATGAAAAGTTACACACCATAGCATTAGCATCCAAGTCTTTCTTTCTCCAACAAAATCGTGACTTTTCTTTTGACGCAAACAATCTTTTTAGTTTTTTGTTAAAATGGAATTTTTTTTTTGAAATTTTTTTTATTAAATTTCCGACGGAAATCCGTCGGAAATTATTTATTTCTTTTTAAAATTTTATTTAATTTTCGACGGTAATTCGTCGGAAATTATTTTTTTTTTTTTGAATTTCTTCTCATAATTTCCGACGGAAATTCGTCGGAAAAATATAATTTTTTATTATCCGGCTGCCGTCGCAAAATCCGTTAGAAATCCGTTCGATTTCTAATGGTTGACCGTCAGAAAATTTTTTGCGACGAACGTTATTCCGACGGATTCTTTCCGACGGAAAACCGTCGGAAATCTCAAATTTCCGACGGAAACGTGGATTTGCCGTCGGAAATTGTCCGTCAAAAAAATTCAATTTTCTTGTAGTGTAAAATGGGTTTTTCCATTGCCATTTGATCTGGAAACTACATATTTTTATGATTATATACGTGTTCCAATATGTTGCAGGTTATGCTAACAAGCATCAATCGTTTTCATTTTCCATTGGTTCTCATTGTTCCAGTGCCTAGTGCCAATGGGAGGAAGTTAGCAGGAAGAATGATTTTTTACCCCTTACTGGCTGTACTAATTGAAATAAACTAATAGAGATAGAGGTGTGTTTGCATTTAATTTCATACCCAGCTGGCAATTTTGTACTTGTTGATCTTTGTAATCCAAGTGGATGTACGAATATGTATCGATCCTAACCAAGGTGAACTCTATCATATTCACAATATTCACAAGAATTCTAGTCACTTGGCTGGCCTTTTCGAACTTTTATGTATTCAAGATTATTGGATGATTAGTTTTGAAGGGTTGGATACATAATACTATCTCTGAACTTTTCAGCTTAAATAACTTCACGACTACTACTTAACTACAATAAGAGAGTTTTAATCTGCAGAGGATTGGTGAATGAGACTAAAACTAGCCACGAACTTATTTTCCAATGGTTTGAACTCTTGATTAACGAAGAAGTTTGCCAGGCATCTGTATTTGGACAACCGCAGGAAATAGTTTCGGTGTTTCATACGTTGTCCATTGTGTTTTTTGGGAAGCTTTGCCAAACATTCTAAGTTTCTGAGTTCTGACGGCAGATGAACCATAATAACTGAAAATTAACTATACTACTGGAAAGTTACTGCATGCCCACTGGCTAGTTGGAGTATGTACGTCTTTTGGGAAAGTAATCAAAACCATTTCTGAACCACTCAGGAAAAGAAAAGCATATGGGCTGGCTACTTCTTCTAGGAGCTAAACATGCCTGCATTTCTGGACAGAGGCAGAGAAACCAAATCATACACAAACAGCCACCCAAAGAGAGAGATTAATGAGGGGGTGCAGCAAACTCGAGTTCGTGGGGTGTAATGTTTTTAGTGTCTCCGCAAACTGACAAGTGACGTTGGTCTAATTGCCATGCATGATTGATGCTCACCCAAGCAACCCAATGAGATTTTGGTCCTTTTTCACAACAAAATGGCACTCAAATGAAAGGAGGACGGATGAAAATTTTATTATAGTATTCTACTGAATTGTTTTCTGATATATCTGTTGTTGTAGGCAATTTTTGGAATAAGATAACGAATGGCAAGACATTTTTTTGAGTGGGATCATTTGACTAAAACTTGCCAACTGGAGTATTCAGAAAGTAAGTTCTGTTACGTACAGCAAAATGCCAAATCGAAACTGGAAAAAATTAATGGGAGAAAAGAAAAGGAATAGAACAGTCACAATATGGCCTACACCTAATTAATGCTAAAACGAGTCTTTGTTGAGACAAAAACATGGCCATCTTATGCTCCTCCAAATGTGAGACAACGAAATTAAACACAATCCATGCACTACAATAATGGGAAATACAAACGAAAAGCCATAAAAATAGAAGCAAAGCAAACTTTTGACCATCTTTTCCACTGCCGGTCTCTGCAACACCCTCACACACTGATAAAAAGGGAGAGAGAATTAAAAGAGGAGGAGTAGTATAGTCCTAGGATCAGGAGATTTTTATTATATGAGAGTAGAAACAGAGTTAAGGCGTGGGGGAATCTGTTTGCTTAGTGGCACGCGAACTTATCCACCAAAATCATGAGAGGAGAGGGGGAAAAAAAATGAAGGGTAAGAGTAAAACTGTTCTATGCGTTTTAAAATAATTTTTATCTACTAAATTCAGCCAAATTCGAATTGTTCATTAATAGTTAATCAGATTTGCTAAATCACCATTTGAAACAAGTAGTTCTAATTTTCAAGATATAATATCAATCATTCATTTGTACGTATTGTAGTTATTTAAAACATGTTTATTTTTTATGTTGTATAGTATTATAAATTCTATTGCTATTTTTACTATAGTCAAGATAAATCTGACCATTTCCTATTTTGGAACGCAATTTATTCTCAACCTAAGAATACTTGACAAGAAGAGTGGAGGAATTTTTTGTAGAAGGGCAAAAAGATTGTTAATAAATAAATAAATATGGCTTTTGGGATTTCCCAAAATCATCAAAAGTGAAAAGGTAGACCCGACGAGGAGAAGCAGGAGGCAACACCACAGGGCAAATGGAAAGGCCAAAAGGGTAGCAACTCAAGATGATTGTCTCCCAGTGGAGGCCCAAAGCAAAGGCTTCTTTAGCGCCGGTGTCCCCGCTTTGGCTCATGCAATTAATCTATCTGCTTCTTCTTCTTATTCTTTACTTACTATATTATCACTTATTCCTATGCTCATTTATTTATTTATTCTACTTACTGTGTCTGTGCGTGTTATGCCATCCGTGTGTGCTGTGAAGAAATACATGAAACTAATGAAAAGACGCTAAATACTTAGGACGAGTAATATTTATTCCGAAACTTGGTACGGTGGCAGCTTCTTCCCAAACTACTCCTTTCTAGGCAATCCTTCGCTGACATTCTGCACTCCTGTTTCCGAGATTTTTTTTTTTTTTCTTAAGTCTCATTATTCCCTGTCACAGGCTCATAGCTAGCTTTTGCTTCCTTCAATATTAATTAAGGATTCTTCCTGCGTGGTAAATTTTTAAATTAATGCTACTCTTTGCTCTTCTCCTTACATTTTGAAACTGGTGAATTTATTGTGAAGAAATCTCACTGGATCAAACAGCTGGAAAAAAGTGATGCATGATTTCTAAATTCTTGGTTAGATAAACTTTAGAATTTGGTCAAATATTCCCGCATAAAATTTTATCTTTCTTTTGATTCTTGTGTGAATTAATTGCTTTCTGAAATCTTTTTTTGATGATATATATGTATTTATTTTTGTTCAAAAAAAAGCCATGATAAATATTCACATGTTCCCTTGTGTCCATAATTAATTACCTGCATTTGAAATAGATGATCATAAAGTTCTTCTTCATGCCAAAAAAAAAAAGAAAAGAAAAGTCCTTTTTCTTCTTTATCAATGTTGTTATTTTTAATGCAAAGTATGCATACGGGCAATCATTTTTTCGGACATGCAGAAAGCAAGGTTCCAAATAAGCCAATGTAACTATCTCATCCTCTAACGTAATTAACTAAGTGGAAGCATAAGCATGACAAGAAAAGTGGAAAGTTTAAAACAACATTAATAGTCAGAAAGTTTGGGTAGAATGAAAAGGAGGCTGTTTTTGCTTGGGGTTTTGTTTTTCCTTTTGGGGTGGAGAATATTTTTTAGCTTGCATGCGCAGGAAAGAGAGAGTCATTGATCCAAGTTCGAGTGTTTGATTTTATTTGAGTACAAACTAAGCATGACCGAACCCTAAAAGTAAGTTGCTCCCCTTGGACATCATTCCACTCACCTTCTTCGCCTTCCCATGAATCCCATCCCGAGGCAAGCCCTACCCCGACTCCCGTATACATATTCTCCCCTTCCTCTCCTTTGCTCCTCAGCTCACACACATTCCTCCTCCTCACTATATATAGTGTCGCATCTGCAGTTTCATACATGGTGTAAGTTTACAGAAGCAGTTAACTTCTTGTCTTCCACAAATTCCTTTCTTTCTTTCTTTCTTCCTAATCCACATGTTTAGCCCTCCACTGTTTTTTTCTAGTTCATGTCATTCATTAAATTCCTCGCATATTACTAACTGTGAGTACTGTTTTCATGCATGGGTATATATTTGGCTAAGGTTGTACATGGCTAGAATTGACAAGGACCTGTGATTCATGATTAATTTCTTTAACTTATGATCCCTTTTCCTCCCCAAACCATATAATGTCTTGCCACCAGCCTCGCCAGCAAACTCTCGCGCACAACGATGATTGATTGACTTGTTTGTCTTCTTTGATACTCTCCAGTCTCCATCCAGCCCGGGCACCATCATCCCCACTTCTCCACTACTAAACGTAACCATATCAAACTTAATCACAAAGTTTGTATTACTGTTAATTTATACATCATGATGTTTTGCCATAGCCGACCATGTCATAGAAGCCAAAGTCTTTGATTGAAATCAATTTTGCCTTTTCAGTTTTTGGAGTGGTCCAGGGACGCATCACAAGCTTTACTATTTATATATTTGTGGTAGGTTATAAATATTGGGCGTTTGTAGTGTTGGCTAGCCTGTCAGGAAAGAATGGCCGGGAGCAAATCATTGAGAAAGCGATATTGGTGAGGTTCAATCCGAAGACGGATTTTTACGTGGTGCAATGGTAAAGAACGATCTCAGATTGAGCCGCGCCAATATCACTTTTTTTCTTTGGTCATATTTTCTTCAATATCATTTGCTCTCCATGCTCAAGAATTAAGTTGAGCAGTACTGTTTCATTGCTTCCAAAAAGGTTTTTTTTTTTGTTTTCTTTTTGGTTCATTAAATATTATAGCTCACTTCTGTATACTCTCGACAGTAGTTGAATAAACAGCTCAATGAAACTTTTTCTTTTTTAAGTAATTGGGAGATCTCAAATCCGAAATGGTGATTTCAGTAGAACTATTAAAGGAGTAGAAACATTGTGAAGAGGTAATTTTTTCTCCACCACTTGTTATTTTGAAATTCAAATATGATTAATTAACAAATGTATTAATTATTTATTCTTTATGTATGGTTTTTTTATTTTTTTTATTTTTACTATCAATCAAAGAAAGTACATAGCGTTTATTTTTGAAGTTTTAGGGAAGACAGAAAGAAAGAGTATGCATGAAACAAAGTTATGTAGGCCCTAATGCATATTATTTTATTGTGTAATTGCGCTCTGTTCCAATGTGAAAATTAATACAATTATGTTAATTACTAATTAATACTTGAGTCAAGCATGCATATTTGTACGCCATTAGTTTTTAGTGAAACGAGATAGGTAAGGCAGATTATAGTAGTTTCATTCGTTTAATTAATTAGATATGTTCTTATTCTTATTGTATTTTTTTGTGGTTGATTTTAGTACTGATCAATTTCCTCCTTATGATGACTTCCATGTAACTTTCTTGTAAGGAATTAAGCATTTCGTTTCAAAAAAAAAAAATTTTATTTTTAATTAGATATAATACTTTTTTAACTATAATTTAATGTATAAAATATATAATTTTATATTTTTTATCATTACTTTCTAATATTGAAACCTATACTAAATATAAAATTTTATCTAATTTTATTTAAAAGTAGACTTTCTTTAAAATAAAGAAAAAAAAATTCAATTGAACAAGAATTATTTTAAATTTGTAGTGGAACACATTTTTTTGCTTTGTTCTGGAACAGTGGCGACTGCAGATATGGAGTGGTGCAGAAAAGCTCATAAACTCAAACCCAAGGCCTCGTCAAGGGAAATTCAACAAGCCCTCCTCAGTCCACAGCTGATGTAGCCCGCCCAGTCGCCCACAATGATAATGTCGTTAAAGATAAGTATGGACCAAGTGAAGACAAAGGTTGAGGGATACATTGATTACAATCACAAAAACACCAACACCGCCTTTGATTACGTAGCCTTGTCAAGCAATTAAATTAATAGCTCTTGTTAATTATTTTGTTTCTCTTTATCGTAATATTGGATGAATAAAAAAATTTGTGTTCATTGAAATTCATTTTTTTTATTCCATTTTGCTAAAAATTAGGCTTTGGAGTGGAAAATTTAAAGTATGTACGAATTGTGTTTCAAAATATTTTTTCCGTCCCCAAGAAAAGTCCACTTTCCTTTAAGTACAATTTTTTATTATTTATTAAGTACAACACACTTAATTCACTAACTAAATATATAATTTTATATTTTGATTCTTACTTTTTAATTATAAGTATACATAATTATTATTAGTAAAGATATTTTAGAAATTTAATTTAAATATAAAGAATTTTTTTTTTGACAAGAAAAAATCTCGAAAGTGAACTCTTTTTTTTGAACGGAGGAAATATGTTTTTGTGCTTTTTTATATGGTAATTATGATGATATAGAAGATATATTGGTAAGCATTAAAAGATGTGTGCATTTTGAAACACCAAATCTGGAATGTAAGATAAGGAATATTGATTATTGACTTGTGCAATATTAGGCTCAAGAGCATGCGTCCCTCTCAAACTCAAAGAGATTTGGAGTTACTTTATTCTCTTGATATTTCATCAGCATCGCGATTGTGAAGTTCAGTTCATAAAGGTGATCTCATGAACAAGAGCGTGTGATTATTTGATTTACTATGTTTAGTGACGCCATTGATTCTTTCGCGGAAGCGGACATTAGTAGAATCTTTAAAGAGACAAAGTTTGATCGATACACATTAATGTGTTTGCTCCAATGAAATATGGTGCGTTGTCTTCAAGCTTCATAAGCATTATTCTTCCTTCCTTGATTCACAGATGAGCTGTGATTTTGCTGCAAAACATATATTCTGCTGTCTTAATCTTTTCTAAAACAATAATTTGCACAATGCGGTCCATCAGGATAACAATGGCCATCGATGAAAGTACAAGTGAATGAAATTTCCGCATCCAAAATTCAGGTAATGATGGAAGGATGAATATTGAAAAAGGTGAAGCAATTGGCACTCAAAAAGCTGCAAACAACAATCCCAGAAAGCAACTCTTTTGGTAACAATCAATGGGACTTTCCAACTTAGAGTACACACAGAAACTAGAACACATTCTGCTATCAACTGTTAGATCTCAATGCTCTCTAAGAACACCTTGGCTAATACATAAGCCACGCCACATCAACATGTCTTCAACATTCTACTATATATGGCCTTAACATATATTTTTGTTAGAAGCTTTGTCCCATCATTCGTGCGGATCAATTGTAGCCAGCTGAGGACCTACTCTTATTTACAATGCTGCTTACCAGAATTCAATGGAGAATCTCTTGCACTCTTTGCCTGGTTGTGGAGAAGCTGGTGAATTCCATCATTTTTCTTCTTACGCCTTCCTGGTTGCGAAAAACGAGAGTGATAAGAAAGAATGGCAAGATCGTTGAGATCTTGGAGTGGAGTTAGAACTTTCACTACTTCATCCATTGATGGCCGGGATTTAGGATCCCTGCTCAGGCAGTTATAGGCTAGCTGAGAGACCTTCTGCACCCCTTTAATTGAGTAATTAAGTTCCAGACGCGGATCAACCAGTTGGTACACCTTTCGCTTGTCAGCTAAATATGGCCTAGCCCATGTCACGAGATTTTGTTCCCCACTGGGGCGTTTTTTGTCCACAGACCTCCGACCAGTCAAAATCTCCAAGAGCACAACACCGAAGCTATAAACATCACTCCTTGAAGTCAGATGTCCTAATTAGTGAAAATAACAGCCAACATATATCATGAGATTAATGAACTTGATTCATCTGTCTGAAACAGTCGCATAAAACTAGCTGATAATTGTTTAACAAGTATGCTTGGAAGGTTGGATTATCTTTAGGATTAAAACTAAATGCTATCCCAGAAAAGCCTTCATTTTCAGGAGTATTCAATGTTGTAAACGAGATTTCATTTCAGTTAAAATTTTAGAATGCATGGAGAAAGTTCAGTTACTTTCAAGTATCTGATGAGCAATGGTCAGATACCGTTCAGACATGTTTACTGCAACCCCAACCCAAAGGAAACTAAAATATGAACAAATGATGAAGAGATAATATATGTTGTTGTATAGCTGTGTCATCTGCATATTTGAATGTTTACCTGTCATTACATACTCTGGCGCAGCATAACCATATGTTCCTACAACCCTCGTAGAAACATGTGTTTTGTCTCCTTGAGGACCAGCTTTTGCCAGACCAAAATCTGAAAGCTTTGCGTTATATTCCTGTGAGATGAGTAATGTTTTTCATAAGCCTGAATAATTATATGGGACAACAAAATTCCTTACACAATTTTAATCGAACACGTACAAAATCAAGCAAAATATTAGATGTCTTGAAATCTCTGTAAATGACAGGTTCAGAACCTCCATGGAGAAAGGCCAAGCCTTTAGCGGCACCAAGGGCAATCTTAATCCTGCTGGACCATGGGAGAGGTATGGTCCCTTCAATGATTTTAACATCAGTGTCAGGTTGACAAAGCAAATCAGCATGGTATACATAAGTGAAATACATTTGTAAACCATGTCAAGAGTAAATTATCTTTAACCGACAAAACAGAACAACTTGATTAAGCGTATTCCGTTCACCATTGCACGGGAATTAGGCATCATGAAATAGGTTACAGAGAAAAGCAACTAGAGATTCAGAGGTTGCTACTTGACACAAGCTTTTCAAAGTGTACCTGTTAAATGAAGTGTGGCAATATTTCCTGCATCTCAAATAACATTCTAACACGCTTATACACCTTTTAAGTAACTATCTTGAACATATATAAGCACAATTGCAGTGCTGATATTCAGGGATATACACTTAGCTAAATGAAGACTTTTTCATGTTGTAATCATGTAATTTTTCTTAATTGCATTCTTCCATTCTAATACATCAATATAGTATCGACTTTGCGGCATGTTACTACAAAATTTTGTAAGATATAAAGATTATGAAACTTACTTCTGAAAAGATGATTTTCAAGGCTTCCCCGCGTCATAAATTCATAAACAAGCATCCTCTGATCATCTTCTATGCAGTATCCAATTAGTTTAACAAGATTAGGATGATGAAGCTGTCCAAGGAAGTCCACTTCGGCCTGCATATCAACAAAAATTCATTTGTTTTGTGTGCCAATTTGTGATTTCAGTTCTAGTATTTGACATTATTCAACTAGACACGGCCAGATAATCTACTAACCACCCATTCTCTGTGTCCTTGCAGTCCGTCTGGCTTCAGACTCTTGACTGCAACTGTAATCCCAGAACCAGGTTTGGCTGGAGCTGTCCCATTCTCCTCTATCCATCCTTTGAACACATACCCAAACCCACCCTCACCCAGAATACTATCTGGTCTAAAATTTCCAGTAGCAGATTTTAACTCTTGGAAACTAAATTGAAGCAGCTGGCGAGATGCTTTATTCTCAGATTGCAGAGGATCAGGGTCTGGATTATCAGAAGAGTTTTGTGGTTCGTCTGGAGCACACATCTCGCGGTTGCTAGCATTGAGGTATCTTGTCTCTGTAACTGCGTCAAGCCAGTAATATACTTAGCAATAGTTAAACAACAAATTTGTTGATATCAAAACATCATATTTGGAGGAGCGTACAAAACAAATGCTAGAAAGATAGTAAATTACTCTGTAGTCCTTATGAATGAGAAGAGTAAAGCAAACAAATATAACATAGGCAGCCAAATTCATCAACAATTCTGATTGTCAAAATGCCGGCTTTAACATGTTTCATCAAGAGAAAAAAAAAATGTGCGTATTTTCATGGACTCCAGTGATTTTATAAAGCCAAAGAATCTGATATGCATGTGTAGTTAGAACTCAAGAAGTTCAAGAATAACTCACCAAAATCATCAGATAGAGAGGTGGAAAGCAGGGTAACAATTACAGACACTTAGTTGTATATTTTACAGATAAATGAGGCATGAAACTCTTAAGATATCAAAGTGAGACAAGAAATAAGATTCATACCAACTACAAATATGACTAAAGGTAACATTTTTATAACTATTAAGAAATTGACAAAGCTTAGAATATAGAAAACAACAATTAAACAAAGAAGAAACGAGGATACAGAAATGTCAATAAACCAAAAATTCAGAGTAAATGAAATGTAACTTCCAAATCTTTTTGGTATAGTATGACCGTAGGAGTAAAGTGCATACCAGCATCATAAACAATACTAGTTCTTGGGATGGTATTAGCAGAGTTTTTGGGATCAGAGGACTTGCAGGCACCTTTAACACTAAGTTTCAGAACAGCCCAGCACCCACACTTCCTCTCCATGGCCTCTCCCTTACTGCCTCCACATTTCATGGGCTCGCAACTATTTGTTTTTTGAATTGTTAGAGAGATCATAAAATAAGATTAGATTCAGCATGCCTATATATGTGGAGAAAGACTCTAAAGGGAGAGAGCCAAGAATAAAACTGCAGGAGCCAAAAGGACTGTGAGGAAAAGGAGAGAGAGAGAGTGAGAAGGGAATTTAATTGATTGTTATTGCTGTTGCTTTGTTCAATTGTAAGCATCATCATCACCATCATCGCAGTGTGTACAAAAAGAACTTTTTCCCACCACTTTTTTTTTGCTGTGGTGTGGGGGAATGCCAACCTTTCTCTATCTCTGTCCATCCCTCTCACAGCCGCGAATAATCACACTGGTTATTGAATTACCAAAAGGGGCAGTCCAGTAGCGGCTAATTTTGGTGAATAAGGGAGATTCTATTGGAGCAAGTACGTTTTATTTTAGCATTTCTCTGTTAAGTTTAAGGTTTTTGTGAGAATTAGCACTTTTCTTTTTCCTCAGAATCAGCATTTTAGTATCCAGTTTCTTCTTTTCTAAATTCCCACTTTTTTCCAAAAAGAAAACCATGATTTCTTATTTCGGGAAATATCTGGGCTCGGTTCGTACATACACTGACACACAAAAGATACTCCTCCTGTTCTCTATGCTTCGCAATGTTTCTCAAATCAGTATATCAGTTTGGTTCTGCATATTTATGCATGACGTGCCTCAATTTAGGAAATGAATTAATACTCTGAAATAAGCAAAGAAACCACTGCTTTAATAGCAGTTCTCTTGGAATAACTTAAATTTAAGCGTGCATTTGTTGAAATTTTGCCACTGGCCCGCTGTCTATGCAAATTGAAATCCTAAATCAACGACCAACAACAAAGTAATCGAATTTAGTCCTGCAGCAGGGACAGGTTTCTTGATTGGTGATTATGCGTGTTTCTCCAGCTTCATAATCATTCCCTTTCAACTGAATCATTACCATCCATATCACTGTTCTCTTCAATTACTTAAATTCTGAAATCCCGCCTACAGTTTACAGTGATTACAGAGACATACTGCGACATCTCGAAAGCCACATCAAGGGGCATTTAGATATAGTATTTCAAATGCTAGAAACTGTTGGCTAATTGGGTGTGATCACTAACTGATCTTGATTTATAGTACCACAACATATGATGAACATGATGAGCCTGGTGGGCTGTGGGGAGGTGAGTTTGTACTAGAACAGTAAAAAGATGGGGGCACTTGCCCAGTTGCACCTTAGCTTAAAGTTTCAGAAATCTTTTCCACTTAAAAGGGCATTTAGGAGTGTGTAAGAGTAATGTTTCAAAATATTGTTTATTTGTATCATCTGACAATGTCATTTAAATCGTTAGAAATATATGGAATGTGTAACTAATTCAATAACCAAAGTTTCATAACAATCTGAAAGTAGACTATCATTAAATCAATTATTGAATTTACAATAATTTTATATGACATATTACTCGGTACTTTATTCATACATACATGCAGTTGAGGGAATTAGAATTCTTTTATTTTAAAAAAAAAGCATGTTATCTCACATGTACAGATAAAATATATCTATAGTTGAATTCTCGGCGTAGATTTTTTTATAAACAACAGTGGATACCATTGTTATGATCATGTTCTTTTCGGAAAAATAAAATGAAACTTGTGTTTCGGAGAGATGATTGAGTAGTTAATAGCCTGATTTGAAAATCGACATAGTTTGAAATACAAAACTATTGGGGGTTATTTAAAATTCTTATATGTTCAAGTTCAATACTAAAATAACTTTTGGATGTAAATATTACAAAATAAAAGATATATTAAAAATATAAAAAATTATGTTCGGAACAAAAAAAAAGAAGGCAAACGAGAGAATAAATATAGGCAGTGGGATTTTTTTTTCTTTTCTTTTCTTTGAAGATCCTAATAGGACGAGGAGAAATGGATGAGAAGTGGGGAGATTTTTTTGTTTTTTCTTTGAAAATTCTTATCCTAGTGAAAACGACAGAGGAGCTTTTATCCCTGAGGCATGTTGGGGGCAAGGGCAGTGGGTGGCAGTGGGAGTTGTGCTCCTGAATTAGGGGTTATTTGAGTTCTGTAACACGGAGAAGGGAATCCCAGTATGACTGTGTGGTCAAAACTCATAAATTGACAGAAAAACAAAATGGTCAAGGGCATATTTGAGTGCAAATCCCATCAATCTCTCCTTCTCCCTTCTTTCTTTCATCTCTCTCACTTTAAGCAGCATATGGGGCAGAGTTTCTCCAAATATTTTACTCCCAGATGGGGAAGGCATTGCCAACAATAGTTTGGGGTGTCATCAACTCGAAGGAGAATTGCTAGTAGCAGAAAGATGGACATTGGACAGTCCCGCACACAAACTAATATGGGTGGATGGCTTTGTTGAGGAGTCTTTTCATCAACCACCGTTGAACAATTTTGTTTTCTACTATGCTTTCATTTTATTCCTTTTTAGATAAATAATATTTATGTAAAAATTTTCAACTCACTAGAACATAAAAGTATTGGATAATTAGATTAATTATTATTTAATGACTCGAAGAATTTTATTGAAATTTTTTACTGTATTTATTATTTTTTTTTATGATATTCCCACTTCACATGTGGAACCTACTTTTGTTTTTGATATAGTTAAATGGGTTTTTATATTTTTTTTAACTCGAAACAATTAGACCAAAAAAATGATCTTTTATTTAAAAGTGTTTCTCAGGAATAGATTTAGTAAATACATGATAAAACCTGTAATTCAAAAAAATTAAATCATGTATAAGAGATAATTATTAATATATGCATAGAATTTAAAATTTTAAAAATTATTAATTTCAACTAAAAAAAGAAGAAGAAGTAAGATTTAAAAGAATTTGGAAATAAACTATTAAAAATAATATTAATTATTTAAAATTAAACGAAAATACTTATTTAAAAAACAAAAGTAACAACAAAATATAATCTATAATTCTTTATATCTGAGTTGCGTAGTGCGATAAAAGTTTTGTTGTTGGTATTGTTTATTATCACTTTTTTAAATGAAAAAGGGAATCAAGAATTAAAGATTTGTGAGTGTGAGAGATCCTCCAATTGGTTTGTATTATTTTTCCTCCTTTTCCTTTTTGGTGAAACTGCACTTGCAAGTTGCAAGTTGCAAGTTGGGACTTGACCATGCCTTGTTGGAAATGAGTAGTGAGCTGTGAGTGACACCATTTGCATTTTGCCCCCACTATGGCGTAGGACCATCTCTGATCTCTGTAATCCCAGGACCCCCACCATTCGCACAACACGTGTACCATCAATTCTTTCTTCATTTATTTTTCGACGCCGTTGCTGCTGTTCTTTTAAGGCATACATGGCAATTCTTTTTAAGGTCAGATCTTATACACGTCGTATTAGTTTAAAGTCTGATATTTATTATTTACATAATTATTGTCAAATAATTGATTTAGCCAATAGTTTGGTTTTAAAATCTGCATCACCAATTTTTTTTATTTATCTTTTTTTTCACTATTTATTTAATACTTTTTATTTAAATTAATAATTATTAAAATATTATTTATTTTTTATTTATCAAATTTTATGTAGCCTAAGAATAATTTTGAGAAAAGTTGGGGAATAAAAATATTAGATTTTGCACTAAAAATAAACAAAATGTATATCAATTTATAAAAAAGAAAATATTTCTTATTAATTGATGAATTTTGTTTTTTTTTTTGTTTTTAAAAATAAGGAAAATGGATTTTGTTTGGTTTGCAACAAATGTGGTGTGCGCCCATTAGGAACAAAGGGAACAATGACTTGACTCCAAACGATATCGTTTTGACATTTGAAAAAAAATCATGGTTAGGCCACAAGAGCATTTTGCAGAAAAGATGTCAACCATGGCATCTACAAGGCCATGGCACATCAGCATTTCCTGATGTGGCGTGGCCTTAAAGAAACGGCTAACCCTAAAGATAATTAAAGGGTCACCACTCGCCATCACATTGCCATATTGCTACAATTGTAAACTATGTTGTGCATGCAAATTTGGTAAAAAATTGGACTTCTTTTAATAAATACTCAGTGCTTCATTCCTTCCACAAAAAGTTGACAGAATGTAAAGGATCAATTTTTCTTGTGTTATGCAATAATGCCACGGTATGCTTTTAAAATTTTGAGTGAATTATATCTAATAGTGTGGATTGTAAAAAATTAAAAATTACTAATTGAACTCTTAAATTTAAAAAAATTATTAATACATTTTTAAATTTGATAAATTCATAACATTTAGTTGACTAACATTGACTATTGACTTTTGACTTTTGACCAAAGTCAATTGTTTCTTTGTTTGAAATTTCTAAACTACCCTTTAAATTATAATATTTAACTTACAATTTAACCTCTTGAGGTTTGTTAGTTACAAAATAGACTTGGGGTTTAGCAAAATAGGTCCTTCCTTACTTTTTTCTTATTTAATTAGTATTACAAAAATGTTAATAATAACTACTGATAAACAAAATTTGGATACAATTTAGATAATTATCTACACAATTTAACAATATAACATCTTACTAAAATAGATATAAAGTTTAAATATTGCAATATTTTATTATACTTATTTTTTCATTTCCATTCAAATAATTTAAGTTTAGTGTAATAAATATAATTCTTTGTTTTACAACCATTATATCAAATTCTAATAACTGAAAAAAAAAACTACAAGAGACTTAAATAAATAATTATTTCTTAAAAGTTTATAGAGATACACAAATAATAAAATAATCATTTAATTACTTGAAGGGACAGTAGTGATGGATTAATATTGAAAGTAACATAAAAAATTTAGAAAATAAGTGTTTCAAATTTGAAGATGATGAAATAGTAACATAGAAAAAAGTATTAATTTTATTATTCAGTTTTCAAAAATTATAAATTACGTATTAATATTGTATTCTTATTACTTCTTCAATTTATTGGTTTATGATATAAAATAAGATTATAGAATTATTTATCATGAAAAGAAAATAAATAAATAGAAGAATATAAAATAAATAAATATAAGTTATTAAATTTTATTTAATAAAGTTTTAAAACTTTAAGGGTTATTTTGTAATTAGAACAAACCTCAATGGGGTATATGTTATTTTTTTAGACTAGTTTTTTCATCTTTTCACTTATTCCATTAATTGACTTTAATTGTTATTAGGTCAAATGGAGTATTGATAGTTTTTTCAAATCTTGATATTTGGTTGGTAGTTTTCACAGAACAAATAGATAATAGATGTAATTCACCCTAATTTTTTTTAGAAAGGTAAAATTCACTATGTTTTAAAAATTCAATATAAATTTAATGCATAAAAAAATTAAAAATTCCCTAAAGAGGTGACACGGCCTCGATTGCTCGCCCCTGACTTTACCACTGATAGAATTTCTGATGGAACGGTGAAATGTATGGAGATTGAAAAGAACACTTGGCGAAAGTATTCTATTAATCCGACATTGACACTAAAGACTAAAGTTAGGCAATTGTTTTTTCTTGTGTTGATCTTATTTTAATGGAAACTTGATGAATCGATTTGCTTACATACCTTATTTTTACTATTATATTGGAAGTTACTCCACGTATTACTTAACATAAAACACATAATGGAATTGTTCATGTATTTTTATTGAATCTTTTGATCATGTCAAATCAAAACCTATATTTGCATGAAAAGATTGGGGAGCTCGAAAAAAATAAAAAGGCAAGACAAAAATTCAAGCACCATAGATTTTTATTCGCATTTGATTTGGAGGAGGTATATATGCCATACCTATTATTGGTAGTGTGTAGTGACTAAAATCTAGTAGTAGCATTGAGTCTAGCAAACAATTTTGTCTAATGCGATTCCTTAAGTTCGATGAGCAGCTGGAAAATTACTCCCACACAAAGAATATGATTTGGTTAAAGATATGCCTGATTTAATGACTGATTTCCTGTCCACCCCATTTATAAAAAAAAAAAAAACCAAATGAAAAAGAGGGGAAAAAATAAATCCAACTTGGCTGTATATTCACCACCATGGATCTACAGAGATTAAATGGGCTTGCACAAGAGATAGGTTTTATTAACCAAATTCAGGAATTCAATAGTCCACTAATTTTATAAATAGGATCTGGGCCAAAGCCTCCTTCCCCTAGGCCGTGAAAACACTTAACGAAACTCAATTATTTAGATATGGGGTTTTTTTTTTTTTTTTTTTTTGAGGTTTTGAGTACCTGTTATTGTCAAGTTGTTCTCGCATGTAATCGTATTGAATTCTTCTCACATGAGATTTTTATGGTTTTAGTTCTTCTTAACTTTCTAGACTAATTCTCCTAAGATCTATCACAAATATTATCATAAATCATTATTATCTTCTAAGTCATAGTTGGTGAGCTCCATATAACCATAATTTTTTAATTGTGTCACGTAATTGATGATATTAATATTATAATGTTTTAAATAATATAATATAAATATTACAATATTTTGAGATGGGGAACTTATTTTTTTTAAAAAAATAATAATATATTAATAGTATATAATGCAAAAGTACATAACCATCAAAAAAAGTTAATTACACTTCGTGGTAGTATTATCTTATTCACAAAAAAAAAAAATCAGTCGTATTTACCTTCATTGTTAGTCGTATTTAAAGAGAGATAATTATTGACCAATTTGCAAAACTAAAACCAAAAACGGCCTAAACAAAAGCCAAAATCCCCCTCCCACTGCACTATGCCACCAACCGTAGGGCGGGACTTCGTAACCACCCAATAAGCACTCACCACGTTCCACATTGAACCAAACAAAACTTACGTGTCGCTTCCCTATTTGGCTGGATATACCACCCCAAAATCACAGCCCGTGACTCCTCCATAAACTCGTTCCTCATAAATTGCAGCCCCGTTTTGTATTTATTGCCAACACTTCGTTCCAAGGAACGAAGTGAATCGTATCATATATCGGGATGATATACGCATCCGCCACCTGAATACCCAATCCATGAATTCCTATGATTCTTCTCCATCTTGACACACAGTCACACACTGGAAGTTCATCCTGTAATTTATTATCGATTTGATGATGATGCAGTAGTATTGGAGAAGAATTGTGAGATAGTGTACAAATTCGTGAAAAGAGAAATTGGGGGAAATTTGGGGAATCGAATTGATTTGGTGAATGAGAGGAGAGGTATAGGGGGATTTGGAGTCGAGTAGGGAGGGGGAGAAAGAAGAGAGTGAGTTGGAGAGATTGGAGGAGCGGGCACAACATGTCTGCCATAGTGTGCGGCAAGAGATCGAATTTCTTTGAGGATTTGCAATCGTCGCCATCGTCGTCATCGCCCCCGCCGGGCTCTTCTAAAAGGATCCCCTGGGCTTCTTCTTCTCTGTTCGATTTTCACCCCTAGGTCCGCCGCTGCCTCCGTCGGAGGAGGAGGAGCAGGAGCAGGAGCAGGAGCGTCTTTTATTATTTTGCTTGTAATAATAATACTAATTTATCTGCCGGTGGTGTTTCTTTGAATTCGTCGGCTCTTGATCATCTCATCAGTCTCTTTCCTGATATGGACAAAAAAGTACGCTCTTTCATTTCTCTCTGCTTATTTTTTTCTGACTAATTCCGTGCTTTTGTAACTTCATCTTTATTTTTCCCGCATTTCACGCCTAAAATGATAATGGCTGCACTTCCTAGGTGGAAATTTGTAGGACTCGAGTATTGTATTACTTATTCAAGTGTGTAAATAAGCAGTTAGAAAGCGGATAGTTTGATGTATGAGCTTATTACAATTGAAGCTAAAAAGAAATCGGAATAGCTTTATGCGTCGAAAGCATAAGGTGCATGTTGTGAATGACCATTATTAATATTCTAGAAAGCCCACCCTTGATGGAAAGTTTGTGATTGGAGTGTGATTGAGAAGAATTATAAGAGGAATTATTCAAGTGTTATACAAGGTTTTGAAGTTGAACTGTAGGTGAAAAGCAAAGCAAATATGTAATATTTTAAATTGAGATAAAAATTGAACATGAGTTTTTACGCATGTGCGTTTGAGAACTTTTGAAATATAAGGTTAAGGCTGCTTACATAACGCATTTGTATGGATGTGCGGAAACAGTTTTCCTTTTAGAGATATAAGGTAAGGCTGCATACATAGATTTAATGGTCCGACCCTTTCCTAGATCCCACATATGCCGGAGCTTCTATCCATCAGGCTTCCCTCGTACACTCGGGACCTTCTAAGCTGATTTTTGAATGACACATAATGCATATCTTTTGTCTTTTTTCTTTTTTTTCAAACTTAAATTTTAGAGGAATGCATAAACATTAGAGCACGTTAAGGCGCATTAAAAGCGTACTATGTTTATCTGTTAAGCTGAATGCTTTATGAGGTAATTAGTTTCATAATTCAACGTTAATTGAATCCTTCTTAATTAGGCGGATGTTACTAATTAAAGTTCTTGTAACAAAGCTAGCTGGGATAATTAACTATAACTGGCGCTCACTGACATTGAGACAAATGTGGCATTGTCTTAAGAAATTTGTCAAGACTATAGATAGGATTTGCATAAGCTTAGTGATTGGATATGGTGGGAAGCATTCTTATGATTTTTGTTTTTTTTTCCCTTTGTATCAAGTACGTAACTTGTCATCACAATCTATTAGAGGTCTCGTTGTATGATGCTCAAAGTTGATTTCTTTGGCTCTTGTAATTTGAAGATGTACTTGAGTGCAATGATGGAAAATTCAGTCTGATCAGTTTCTTGTGTTAGTTTGGAATGAGATATAAGTCTTGATCTATTTTCTTGAGGATAATTGGTTCCAAATGCAGGATGCATAAGGAGGACACAGGTTTGAAGTGTATTGATGTACTTAGTTTAGTTGTGTTATTTTAGTCTCTGTACATAGGAACTGTGAAGAACCTCCCATTTTTTGGAAACCTTTTTACAGATTCCCATTTTGGGAAGTACTTTGTAGGAGCTTTATATTTTTAATGTTTGTGTATTTCACAGTAGAACTCTCTCCAACAGAACACTTTAATTGGGAAAGGACATATTCTTTGGTATTTTATAAATGAAAGTAACGTTTTTGTGGTGTTAAGTGATCAGTTTGCAGCATATACTGCTTTTCGATCCAATTTTATTCTTCTTTCTAAAATCTAGAATCAAGATCAATTCTTCACGGGAGATACAGTTTTAGGTTAATGTTTTTTGAAACCAATGACGTATTTCTTTAATTTTAAGTTATTGTTTACAATGCAGTGGTATGTTTTGGACATTTAAAAATTCTCATGTATGCTATATTTCAGTGTTTTATTGGATATAGATATATATATATATATATATTTGCATTTTTTGCACAGCGAAGCATTGTTGAGAAGTGCTAGCCAAAATGATGGGAGTTTAGTTTCGGCAATCACCACTCACGAGCATGATGTTTCACTTTTTCCCACTATTCAGATTTGCCTCATTGAAATTTTATTTTAATGGTCATTTCTTAATGGTGAGGTATAGGGGCCTTAAGCTTGTCTGTAACAATATCATGTTCGTGGCTTATTTTTGTGTGGTTGGATATTATGTCATTGCATAACCTGAAGAGCATATTTGTGTTCAACTACTGTTTGCTAAATGCTATGACTTCATAGTTACTTGAGCGAGCACTTGAAGAATGTTGTGACGATTTGGATTCTGCTATAAGAAGTCTAAATGAGCTTCGCTTGAGTTCTGTGGACAATATGGGACCTGCCACAAGCAACGAGGAGGTGGAGGTTCTTAATCACACCCATCTTTCAAATGATGGTATGCTTGATATTTCATAACTTTTTAAAATTATGTGACTATGCCTATTTCAGAACTTGAGACCCTTTTCTTTTTCGAACAATAACATTTTCTCTTTGGGGACTTGTTCTTGAAGTTTGTTTCTAATTTTCAGATTTTGAATGTTAATCATGTGGCATTTATTCCTCTCCCTTTTTGATTTTTATATAATGATTAAACATAAACATGAAAATCAGAACCTTTCGAGAGTGTTGACTTTCTAATGGGAGCTTTGGATCTCTGTTTCAAGTGTTTTCCCTTTATAGCATGAAATATGAGGTGGGGAGTATAGGAACAGAAGATAGGATTGAAGACATTTGACAGTTTGACTGCAAGTGCCAACAAAAACAGAGCTCTAGCATAGAATGAGGAATGCATTTCTTTTTTGTAGGTACAGAAACAACCAATGGTGAGGGTGGCCCTTTTCAGGATCCATCACCTGCGAAAAACCTCTCCATGGACAGTGCAGAATGGGTGGAGCTATTTGTTAGAGAAATGATGAGTGCTTCCAATATAGATGACGCTAAAGCTCGTGCATCAAGAGCACTTGAAGTCTTGGAGAAGTCCATCAGTGTACATGCGAGTGTAGACGCAGCCCAGAGTTTTCAGCAGGTGATTTCTTTACTTCTGCTTACATATCTCCATATAATACTGTTTGCATCCCTTTCCCCTTTGTTTTCTTTGCTTCATCTCATCTGTTTTTTTCTCTTCTTTCATTTGAGTTCATGTCTGAGGAATTTAAATTAATTGAAACGTTTATATTGTTGCTCATCTTTGTACTTCTTTTGCTTTTGCAATGTTGTAGGAGAATATCATACTAAAGCAACAGATTCAGGCACTGATACAGGAAAACAACGTTTTGAAGAGAGCTGTTTCCATCCAACATGAGCGACAGAAGGAGTTTGAGGATAAGAACCAGGAGTTGAATCAGTTAAAGCAGTTGGTGGCTCAGTATCAGGAGCAGTTAAGGACGCTTGAGGTAATTACTAAACTCAAACTTTGTAATTTCATTTATGTGTTCAATAAATCCAGATTTTTGATTGAATTTATGGGTCTTTTTCTCTATTTAAAAGGTAAGATGATGTTCAATTAGCAGGAAACCAAGGAGATGCAACATATGATGTTATTATGCAATGATTGGACTATTCAATTGTCCTTTCAAAATGGATGCTAACCAATTAAAATTAAAAGAGAACAGATACACACTTAATGTAAATTGTCCTTTCGATATACTGATTACCCCAAAGAAAGAAGTGCGTCCCATCCCAAAGTTGATCCTTCCTATTTGGATGGTCTATATGATTAATCTTGAAATTGTTTTCTTTGGTTGCTTTGCAGTATTTTTCTTAGGCATGGTTTTCTTTTTGATGCATTACAATATTCTTTTATGTTTCCATGTTCATCAGGTCAATAATTATGCTCTGACAATGCACCTCAAGCAGGCTCAGCAAAACAGTTCAATTCCAGGGCGCTTTAACCCGGATGTCTTTTAGTAAATCTTTGTAATATGTCTGTTGTGATTGAGAGCTTAGCAAGAGCGATGCTACCACCTTAGAGTGATGCTACCCTTTTGAGTTGATGACCACCCAAGGGTTGCCTCTTGTACGCTAAATTGATGGTTTAAAAGTGTGCGAAAAATAATTTATTTGGTATTTATAATAATATTTGCTTGTTTGCTTTTTGAATGACCTACATGCTCGTGTATGAAGCTGCAGACTGAGTTTCAAATTGCAATGTCTTCATGTTCTAGGACAGATTTTTTCCGATTGGATTGTGTTGTATTAGAAAAATTTATATTGGAATGTGTGAAAGTTTTGGTGAGAATTTCTTTATAAGAAAAAATAATATACAAAAAGTAGATTGGAGAGAAATATTTTTTTTGAAATAATATTAAAAGAATTTTTTTAAAAAATAAAATTTTAAAATAAAAAGTTGTTTGAATAATTTATTTTTATACTTTAAAAAAAATTAACTTTTGTAAATAAAAATACTTGTCCAACGGAGCTAATATTAAAGAACCGGTAGTTTCGTCTAGCCGCTTGTTCACAGTTATGGTGATAGGTTTTTAGGGCCTCCCCTCCTACACTAGGGGAAAGAAGTTGGGGTTGCGGGGTTATATCAGATACAGTATTTGGCAGTGAAGCGAATCAATTTGTCTGTCTTGAAATATATGTAGTTGGGAAACTATATGTTACGATGTCAAGATATTTTCCCGCATGGTTGCTGGAATTAGGTGGCAAGTGGCAACCATGTTGCTTCTTATTATAACCACTACCTTTGTATTCTTGTGTTGTGGAAAAATACAAACATCAACGTCTGTTTAGTTGGTTATTCAATTACCATTCAGATTTCTACAACCGCTGTTGACAGTGGAAACTTAAAAACCATTAAAATCAAAAGAAGAAAGCAAAAGAATTTACAAACTTGATAGTCATTAGACTGTGAATTGTCTAGGCTTGTTTTAGTTGAGAATCTGACTGGATAGAGGGGGAAAATCAGGGACTTGATTTCTGATCCCTCAACTTGAATCCTTCATCAATGTCAGACAGCAATAGCTGAAGCTTGAAGCCTAGAATAGAATTTCCTAAGGCTGATAATATAAGATTCTGTCGCCTGTACAATTCTGGTCTGGGCAGCTGAAATTGTTCCTTTAGCTTGATGATTGGGAGGAGAACAAAAGAGCAGCAGCATATAGTAGTATCTAAGAAATTGGCACGAGCCTCTGGCCAGTTTTCATCATCTTCTTGAACTCATCAAAATTCACCATTCCATCCCCGTCCATGTCAACCTTTCTAATCATCTCTTTACAATCTTCCAGCTTCTTGCCTTCTTTAAATCCCAGGGAAGATAACACTAAACCCAATTCTTCCACTGTTATAACCCCATCTTTATCCCCGTCAAAAACATCAAAGGCCTCCTTCAAATCCCCATCCCAATCTACCTCCGCTTCATCATCATTACCATCCTTCCCCTGTTCTTCCTCATTCATTTCTTCTCTGCCCATCAAAGAATCAAACGACTCACAGAACTCATCGAGATCAATCAATCCATCCCCGTTAGAATCCACCTTCCTAATCATATCAGCAATATCTTTCTCGCTCATAACTATGCCAATATTGTTGAGTGAATCCCTGAGCTCTTGCTTCGTAATATGTCCATCATTGTTCTTGTCGAAAGTAGCAAAAACACTTTTGAGCTGAGCCTTATTCTCATAAGCACTTCTCTTCACCACCTTATGTTCCACAGGAATGGAGGTCCCGTATTTGGTTTCTGCGTGTGATGAAGGACCAGAGGGGTTTTTTATTTTGACACAAATGGACTGAAACCATGCAAGAAACCTTTTTCTGGGGAAGTTTGTACTGATTAAACCAGCAACGAAGAGAAGCACTAAGAATAAGATGGTTATCCACATCTTCTTCTTCTACTCTTCTTCTATTTAGTTGCAACAGAAGTAGTACCACTGTAAAAAAACACCCCGTACAAATAAGTACGAGTGCAAAGACGGCAGCCGAAGAAGAATAAAGAAGAGAAAACAACCAAGACTCAGACTTAGAAGACGACTTTTTGGCTTCGCTTGCAGAAGTAGTTTTCTATCGTGGGTTTTGTATCGTTTTGGAGCATTAAAGAAGTTACGCGTTTTTTGGTGGGGGAAGAACTCCGAATCTCTTGATCCCACAAACCGCGTGAAATCGTAACACCAGAAAAAAATACTACTGAATTCTCTTCTCTGATGCGTAGAACGGTAGAAGAGCCAAAAATATGCCTTGTGTCGACTTAGGTGATGACAATTGTCAGAATGGAGAAATTCTTTACCACGTCGACCCTGCTTTCTTTATTCCACAAACCAAAAGTAAAAAGGCCGGACCCGATATGAAGATGTCTTCTCTCTCTCTCTTTTAATACCCTAAGAAAAGCATTTCTTGCCACTCTGTCTGTTTGAGGGCCTCAGATTTAAATGTTCGAAAATTACTGATGATTTTCATGATATGAAATAAAGGACAGTGATTTGATTATTTAACTTGATGGGGGTAGCAACAGCGGACCTGGATTTGAGTTCCTGGAGCTATGTTTTCCATTTTCAAAGTCTGATTTTTATGTTGTGTCAATGTAGCCAAGGTTTAGGTTAACATCGGAGAGGAGGCGTGAATGTTGTATTACAGTAAAGTTTGCATGTGCTGTACATTTTGTTTGATGATTATTCATTGCTGTCTTTCGTTATCTTTAAGTTTTCCTCCATGGAGGTGGGGTTGTTTCGTTGTAATTCAGATGATGATTGATTAATACTATTTTAGAGAAATTGGCTTAGCATATTTGGCGGTAAGGACTTTAAGATCCCAAAATAGTCCAAATCCATCCCAATTAATTTCATTGGGATCATTGGGGAACTCCTTTATATAGAGGAAATTCCGGACTTCAAAGCCATTCTTCTTGCCATGGGGTTTGCAAGAACAAGCTTTCTCTTTACACTTCATCTGAAAATGCTTCTGCTGTGCCTTTTGAATTTCTTCTTATCATTCAGCACACACCGCTACTTGAATTGAAAACTCAACGCTTGTCACGCAGCTTTCCAATTCTGGAAGAGGAAACACCTAAAATAGTCCTTCACATTTCAGCGAATAATCTTTTTAATCATTCACTTTTAAAACGGGAACAAATAGTCCTTCAGATTTCAGAAATATATTCGTTTAATCCTTCGTTACAACTCCGTTTCTTTTTCTGTTAAATGAGCCCACGTGCGTTGCACGTGACCTGTTAAGTATGGGCAAAAGTGGAATTCAACAAAAACAAAAATAACCCTCCCATTTAACCCTCGAACGTGGTCTCTTCCTCCCCCTCCAACCAAAAAAAATCTAGGCTTCAACGGGCCGTCAATAACTCGTCGGAGTCGGACGTAGAGGGCTTTGCAGGCGGCTTGTTACCTATGTCGTCAATGTCGTCAGGGTCGAGGGCAGGATCAGACTTGTCCATGGCTGCTCGCGCCTTCTCAAGCCAGGGTTTGAAAGCAAGCTCTATGGCGAGCCACCCAAAAGCTAGAGCTTCGGCGACCACCGTCGCGACCTTAGCTGAGTTCGCTTTCCCCATTAATAACTTTGACTGCCAGCAGAAAAAGCTTCATCTTCTGGACTCTCTAGATGGATAGCTTGTGCTTAAGTCTAGCTTTGAGGGAGGGCTTTAGCTGGGTCTAGTAATGGCCGCTTGCTGTTTTATATATTGCTAGAATTGATTTACTTAGCTCCGGAGGTGGGTTTTCTCAATTGCCGAAGATTAACATTCAATTTGGGTCCAATCCCATCAATTTAGATGGGTCGTTCCAATCTCGATCTAATTTATTAGCCACGAACCTCGGGCAAGACTTTCGGCCAAAACTTTGCTTATTTTCTATTTCCACTTCGACAAAAATAGCTCTCTAATTTCGTTCTATAAATTTCCCCGTGTTATAAGGGATGATGATCTTCCATTGTTGCATTTCACTCTATCTTTCAAAAGCCGCACGGCTTAGTTTTGATTCAGAAATTAATGGCAATCCATTAATTTTGTTAGCAAAAGATCCTTCTGTTTATTTTGAGCCTTGTGTTTGTTTTGTCCGTGTGTGCACGTGTTTTCTTGGACGTTCAGCCAAGTTCTTCGTCCAGTGGCTGCCCAGCTTCTTATTTGGTTGACAATTTTGCTTTGTTTTATTGGTGCGGGCCAGAGCCAAGTTTTGGCTAAATCAGTTTAAAAGAATTACTTCTGAAATGGAATACCATAAATGAGCAAAGGGCGGGGGTGGGAGGGCAAATGGTGGTCTTGGCCATTAGCCAGGATAAAATGGGGTAAGGGGAATAAGGGAAAGGGTAGGGCGGAGGGAGGAGGGCGGGGATATTTTGACGAGATCTTGGCCGTTGGCAAGATGAAAAAAATCTAGGCTTCAACGGGCCGTCAATAACTCGTCGTCGACTGGGGGGAGGACGACGGGGGTGTTGGTGAAATTAGGGTTCTGATTTGGGGAAGGGGCGAGGCGATGGTGATGGGTCAAGGGCTTGGGGCGATGGCGATGGCGATTGCAGGGGACCATGGGTCAAGTGTTGAAGGAGGTTTATTTTTTTTTGTTTAATTCCAATTTTGCCTACGCTAATGCAGTCACGCTGCAACGACGCGCCATTTAATGAAAAAAAGAACGAATCAGAACGAAAGACTAAACAAAAATATTTATGAAATCTGAAGGACTATTTGTTACCGTTTTAAAATGAAGACTAAAAATTATTCATTAAAATATGAAAAACTATTTTAGGTGTTTCTCATTTTGGAATGAACATCTATTGCCTTTAACAATGATAAATTTTTATTTATAAAATAAATTACGTTTCCTAATGCGTTTACATTATTAGTATCAGTGGCCCATTACCAATAGAGTAAACCATGCATCGGATACTTCGCTTCAGGTAAAAGATAGAATACCACTTTGAGTCCACCAGCAGTAGATGCGATTCCAGTTGTATTTTGTTTTTCTGTCTGTGTGTTCCTTTTTGTGGGGAGTGTAATGGGCATGAATACGAACAAGGCGTATGATGTTTGCATGGATAGTTGGGCATTCAAAATCGCAAAGAGCGCAATGAAGCCCAGTTGAAAACTGCATTGGAAGTCCGAGCCTGACAATTTATAAACCCAGTCCAGTAATGCAGGCCTCCTCCCTCTTATTGATTACCATTTTCCAGTGGAATAGCCGCATCGTAGTCTCGGAATGTTTGATCCACGATGCAAAGCCAACTAAATAAACAAAAAGAAAGATAAACATCTTTTACATATTTATGCCATCATTATTGTTCACTGTCTTTATATCACCAGTTAGATGTTAATCGTTAATTATATTTTTTGCCACAAAAAAAGCGTATCAATAATAAAAAGTTGAGTGTTAATATCATTACAACACATAGTGATTCGATCGTTATGTGTTCTAAAATTTACAAAAATTTAAAAGAAAGTGATAAATAAATATTGCGTTACACGTCAAAATGTGTCGGTACCGTTTGCGCTAAATCTTTACATATATATACACATATTTTTTTCCCTTAAGAAAAGCCCCTCAATAATCGCATATTTTGTGTCAAATATAACCATATATCAAATTCTAGTGCCAAAAATGCTCCATAGCCATGTCAAAAAGAGAAAGTCAGTACAACCTTTGAAGCTGTTACGACTTGCGACGTAAAAAAGGAAAGAAGGGAAAAAAGAGGGTTGAGGAAAAGTTGATAATGGAGGTGACAAGGAAGTGTCACCCAAGTTTTTAAGTACACGGCATTGCAGGCTACGGAACTTGAGAACAAACATCCGAGGACGGGGACCAATTCGCTGGAGGGCCCAATACAAAAATGTAATTTGCTAATTCATATTTTATAAGATCAGAATTCTACAAAAAAATTAAATTATAGTAAAATAATCAGATCGGTATGATATGATCAGTTGTATAATCCTAAAATTTTAGAAAAATAAGAAAATATAATTTATAAATTATTTTTAAAAATTATTAATCAATATATTAATAGATGTATAGAAAATTTATGTATAATTTATAATTAAATGATCTTATTTTAATTTTTATTTCTTATAATATTTTACATGATTTTTCAATATCTCAGTTGCTATTATAATCGAAGGTATTTATGTCAAATTTATTTATTTATTGTTAAAAAGTAATAAAAATATGATTAAACTAATTAAATTATTTGTATAATGATAATTCTTAATTTTACTTAGATATAGAAAGTTTTTTTTTTGAGTAAATTTAATTATATTTTATTTACATAATAAAGTAGAATCGTAATTAGGATCGAAATCGTTTTAGTAATTTTGAATTGTAAAATCATATGATCGATGAGATCGAATCGAAATTTCAAAACTATTTGTTTCTTATCTAGTAGGCTCAACTCAAGTACCAATAATTCAATTATACTTGTCCCAAAACTCATTTAAAGAAAATCAAGTACCAATAATTCCAACAGGACCAGCGTGTGCCCAATTCACATTTTCTTTGTGAGTTGGATGTGACAAAACGGATATTTTACCTTTGATAAGAGTGATAGTAATAAAAATACACAATTATGGGAAGAGACAAATTAATTATATTTCATTTTCTTTTGAAGAGGGGAAAAGTCCATTATGGATAATGGGTCCGTAAAACTGGTTGTCTGAGATTGGACCCCGTCGGTTCTGTAATATCTGCACTAGGATCCAACTGCCATCACGGCCCAACTGTTGCTTCTATCTCAAAAAAGTGGACTGTGGTCTATCGGCAGCCCAGTAAGTGACCCCATATGATTCTGAACCAGATGGGATGAAAGAAGACGACATTTGGTAATTGAAATTATCAATTTCGCCTCATCGATCGTACAGGTTGATTCCCTTTGAAGGCTCTTAAGGGCTGCCATTGCTGGCCAACTCACTCCCAATCTATTTTCCATAACCTTTTTTTCGTATCTTGTGAACAAATAATACTCTGTGACCAGTTTGATCATCTCAAAAGTACCAATAGATTGTGAAAATTTTCACTTGTGCCCCAACTCAAATTTTGAATCATTTTTTTGCTTTACACATGATAATTCCTGCTCTAAATTTTTGTAGAATTTCATGAGCAAATACATCGTTCTCACGTCACTTTCATAGAAAAATATAAATATTTCATAAGTAAAATGAGTTAAAAAAAAAAAAATTTGCCACAGGAGGTATCCCATATTCATTGCTCTTCCTCTCGTGTCGGATATGGGTTATTGTCCATAAGCCATTCTTAAAAAGATGTGGGACTAATCCTTCTAACTGCGCAATCTTGCCCGAAGACATGCTGTTTACCCTTGAACAGGCGTGAGACTAATTTTCTTAACTGCATAGTCCTACCCTAAGTGGCTAAGATATAGTAGATCCTCTTGGCTGGGGGAATTTGCATATATAGCAGCTGTTGACCAACATCTTTCAAATATAGCAACGGTTGACTGATCCTCACAAAAATAGCAAGTCAAGGGTGTTTGACCAAGTGAAATCGCCAAAAAGCCTCTCTATTTGAAAAAAAAAAAACGTTCGAATCTCATTCCCGTGTGTCTTTTCTTCATCACCGCGGAATTAATCACCAACGAATTCATCCTTCATTGACACCGAACCGATTATCGCCTATGGCTCAATCTTTCCATGGAATTGAAGAACACAAAAAGACCGTCAGTCGTAGGTTTGGGTAAAAATTTTCGTTCATCGACACCCTCTTGATATTGCTATCACGAGAGGGTATGTGAGTTACTCGACTCTTGTGGTGAAACTGTGATTTTTTTAGTTGAACTGGGTATGAACGAGAGATTTGTCCTTCATATGTCGATAATGATGAAAAAATGTCGAATTATATGTCGAAATATACCTCGAATTATATGTCGAAATAAACATCGAAATATCTATCGAAAAAGGGTATAAAATGTTGAACTACATAAAAAACGTCGAAATGTATGTCGAATGAAATGAAATATCAAGTTATATCTCGAACAAAATGTCGAAATTTGTGTCTCAAAGTGTCGAACTTTTACCGGAATTATATTATATGTTGATACATATGTCTATCTCTCATGTCCACTTAATGTCGATATGCGCATGGTTTCATTTGTGAGATAAAGTACCCATCGAATTTTGGGTATTTGTCGACATTTCTGGGTATTTTTCGACATATCTTGGTAGTCGTCGACATTTTTAGGTATGAATCGACATATGTTTCGACATGTTATTCGACATATGTTCATTACCACTTCCTCTTTTTCGACATATGCTAGTTCAAATTCATTTCAAAACAAAGATAGATTGCTATGCATAAGCACGGTTTTAAAGTGTTCAAATGAATTGCAAAGGAACCAAGTGCAAAAACCCTAACTTTTCTAATTTTTTCTAGCATCTAAGCGGGATTTTCAGCAAAATCGGGAATTTATGCTGCCTAAATATCAAATACGAAGCGTAAATTCAACTAACCTTCTTATTCTTACCCGTCCGCTTGTGAGATGTATGCTCTTCTTCCATCTTCTTCTTGGCAGATAATGATGGTCCACCTCACGTTCTCACCATTGACGCTTTTTAGCAGTTGAAGAAGAGAAATGTTGTATTAATTGGGTGTTTAATCGATGACGAATGCAGGGAAATCAGTTGGGAAATTCGTATGGGCGATAAAACAAGAGTATTCGAAGGTCTGATGAAATGAAATGAGTGAAAGTTCTGAAGAAGACGTTCGGGCGCGATTTTCAAATAGAAGGGTATTTCAGACATTTCACGTGGTTTAAAACCTTTCAGCTGCTATAAATGCAAATAAACAATAGCCACTGCTATATTTGAAAGATTTTATTTCCCAACTGCTATATATGCAAATTTCCTTCTTGTCTGTGCAGTTCTGCCTCCAAAACTATAGTAACGTCATTATTGGTATTTGATTTCTGATTTACTGAGTTAGAGATAGAACCATTGAACCAAGCTGGCAAATGAGTTCAAAACTTACGGGGTTCAATTTATTAGCAGTCAATAGAGTATTTCTTTCTGTTTTGTTTGTACTCGTGGCAAATTCCTAACAAAAGAGGAACCAAGGGCAAATTGATTGGGGACCCAACCAAAATGAATGAACGTGGCGAGTAGAATTAAAGATTATTGCTGATTCAAGGAATAAAGATTGAGTTGCATGCAGATCCAATGAGAAAGTCACTGATACTCCTGCCAATATTCATCATCCATCCTTCCATCCATCCATCAAAGCCAAGCCGATGGAAGAGAAGGGAAAGGCTGGCACTGCCCACTGACTAGATGCTGAGACTTTTCCCGCGCGATTGACAATTAGTAGGACCCCCCCCGCCCCAAAACTCCAACAAAATTACTCCTATTTTATCACAGTAACAATAAGTGATACATGAAACCAAAAAAAATTCACTTTTAATTTAATATAATTTAATTATTATTATCATTGTTTAGAAGTGTCAATGTGTGTGCGTGTTTTTTTTTAAAATTTATTTAAAGTTGATAATTCCATTGAAAATTTGATTTTACCCTGGAAGAAAAAAAATGAGACAAAAATAATATGGCTTTTTACACGGTGACTTTTGTGGAACCACCAAAAAGACATTCAATGAAGAGAAACAAAAGCGTTATAATTGGCAGCTTTAGCATGGTACTTTTACTGCACAACTTCCCCATTACATTCGGCAATGCAAACACCCAAAAATTGAACTCCACATCTGTCTATACTCTGTATCGCATCGGTGGTCCCTCTTATTTATTTAATTCCAAATTTTACACTGTCTATTTCACCAAAAAAAATTCACTCATATTTTTTCATTTTTAGGATATGTACTTTTACCCTTTTTTTTTGTAACTTTTGCATTTCCTCCCTACAATCCCATTGGTGGTGGCGGAGCAATGGCACGTGTCATTTCTTAATTGTATTTTGAATTGCTTAAAAATTACGTTAAATTTAGGGGTGTCAATATTTTTATAATTTTAATGAATATCTAATGGGTTAGAAGTTATTAAATTTCTCATGCCCACTAAAAACACCAATTAGGAATAATTAAATAGGATATTATTGATATGGAAATTTATTAAAAGGGTTATGAGATATTCATATATCCTATAATTAAATAAGTAAATATTGTGTAATATTAGATAATTATTGATTAATATTTAATAATTAATTATTTATGATAATTTTAATTATATTTTTTTATTTTTAAATATATTTATATGTATTATTAATAAATAATTATTTTTTTAATTTTAAAATTATGACATTAATCGGTGGTTGGATTACTTCCGGACCATAGGTTGGCTTGATGGCCATACAACTAACGGCACTATTTAATTTTTAATAAAAAATTTTAATAGAATTCGAATAAAAATTAAAAAAAAAATCAATTCTATTAAATCTCATTCTTTCTTACTCACAAACTTTAATATAAATCATATTTTTCATTTCTAATAATTTTTTATATATTTAAACCTCATCCCTTTGAATTGTCACAGTAGTAAAACCTACCATCTTGTCAAAACTAGGGTATTCATGAGTGGATTTTGGGTTTTGATTCGGGTTTATTCGGTTTGGTTTATCGGTTTAGGTTATTCAATTTTCGGTTAACCCTAATTTATTTTTATATTATATGTAATTATAAAAATAATATATATTCATATAAATAATACATAAATATATATTATATGTAATTATACGTATAATATATATACATATAAATAATAAATAAATATATATTGGGTTTTGGTTTAGTTTAACCCAAAACCCAAAAACTCTAAAAATTCAATTTTCAATTAGTTTAAATTGACACATATTGGGTTATCTAAATATTGAATATCCCTAGTCAAAACTATATAAATAGCCGCGATGGAGGGTACTATAGTGGGAATTTTGTACGGTATCGTAGATAAGGGATTAAAATAAAAAAAAATAAAATAAAACCCAAAAAGTGCGACGGCGGGCGCATTTTAACCGCACGTGAACCGTCGTGAAATTGGAACTGCCCAAAATTCAGTTGAGAATTTAATGACACAGCTCCAACCCTGATGTCACGAGTCTATTCGTCGTCATTGTTTCACGGTAGGCCCGCACCACACCCGATTTCGGCCCCAAAAACGGAATTTTCAATTATTATTTTTTTAAAAAAAGGCATAACAGTTAGTTACTTTCACGGTGGGGAAATTTTTTTTTTTTTTAATTTTACAGTTCACTATTTTGGATTTTTCAAGAGTTTCGTTTTTTTTTTTTTTGACATTTCTAAAACAACCTTTTTTTTCCTTACCATCTCCCCATAAAAAAATAAAAATATATAAATAATATAAAATAAAATGCAATTCATACAGTCACTAAACAAAATTTCGTTCTTTAACTTTTGTAAGCCTTTCTCTATCGTGGATTCTCTCATGGCTCATCCCATCATTGGTGCAATCAGTGTCAAGATGATCAAGAAAGATTTTCTGTTGGACGTGAGCCTATGATTCGCTAATGGTTTAATTTTTGATTTTGATGGTGACTCAGGTCTCACTAACTATTACTCTCTGTTTCAAAAAAAAAAAAAACTTTTAAATTAAAATTTTAAATTATTATTATTAATAATAATTATATATATTCATAATTAAAAAGTATGAATAAAAATATAAAATTATACATTTATTTAGAATATTAAATGTGTTGTACCTAATACCTAATAAAAAAATTATATCTAAAGTAAAATAGACTATTTTCTTGGGACAGAGAGAGTATTTCTTCTGTCTCAAAAACAAATCTAATTTTATAATAACTTTTTTTTTCTCTGTTTGTTTTAAAAACAATAATTTACTTTTAAATAAATTTTTTGTTATCCTTATTAACGATATGAAACTTATACATTTCGTGGTATATGAAATATATTTTGTGTTACAATTAAAAAATATATATTTCCTCATCTTTAAAAGTATTCAATTTTTTTATTTGATACAACTTTTAAATGTACTATTGAAATTTTTCATTGTTATCGTTACATTTTAATTCATTGTTATTATTAGTGAAGATAATACAAAAATTTACATTAGAAGAGACTGATTTTTTAAATTTTTTTCTCAACAAACAAAAATTTTAAAATTGATTTTTTTTTAAGATGGAGGGAATATAACCTAATTTAGAGTGAACCCTTTTTTGAAAGAAAAAAAAAAGCAATTTATATTGATGAATTAAAACACATTCACTATTAAATCTACTATCAAAAACCCCCAAAAATAAAGCAATGCAATATTACTAAAAAAAAAAAAAGGTTAGATGACCAATGGTTGTTATTTTTTGCCATAACATTACATTAATTAATAAAAAGAACCTTTAAGAAATTTCCCTCTATATTATTGTTACTTTAGTTGTTGAGATGTGGAGTGGAGGAAAACAACAAACCGAATGAAAAGGAAAGGGATAAAAAAAAGAAAAGAAAAAACATAGCCGTACGTGATCAGAGACACGAGTGATAAGTGATGAGGCGGACCTGACCCAAAACGGGACCTGTGAAACTCTTCTTTCGCTAACATCAAGCCGGTGCCTCGGTGGATCCCGCCACCCACCAACGAACACCACCAGGCGGGCCATCCTCAACAGCAACAAATACGGGCGCGTAATTTCTTTTTGTTTTGTTTTTTTTAAAATATAATTTTAGAAATATATTTTGAATAATTTACTCGATTCTGTACCTTAGGTTTTCTTCATCATCTTGGATATATGCCATAAAAATAAAACATGCCTTTCCACCATTTTACCTCCCAAACTACAAAATAAGGAAATGAGAACAAAAATTTGTTATCCCTCCTTCCCACCCCAAAAAGAAAGAATTCACGTTTGATTTTGTATGGCTTTTTTTAAATTTTTAAGTATAATATATTTAATACGCAATTAAATGATAGTTTTAATTTAAATTATACTTTACATTATTAGTAAGAGTAATATAAGAATTTCAAATGAATTTTTTTTTTAGAATAAAAAAAATTCAAACTGAACAATTTTTTTTGGAACAAAAATAGTAATTAATAACATCTGAGATTGTGCCATGCTTTTTTTCCTTTTTCACATTTGAAAAAATTGTTATGCTGTAATTTTGCTTTTTTTTAAAAAAAAAAAAGAGAAGAAGAGAAAGATATTCAGCTCGATGAATTTATCATCCAACAAGTCTACAAAATTATTATCAGTAAAAAATCAAGAAAAAAATTGTTTAAAAATTAATTTTTCTATGATTAAAAAAAATTTTAAGACTGAATTCTTCTTTAGAACGGATGGAGCATTTGGTTAAAGCAATAAATTGCAAGCTGCGGTGCTCACAGGCGAAAGTAGTCTCGTCAACGTTGTATGAAACTGCAAATATTCAAGTTATGCGTGAGTAATTTGTGTGAAAATTAATATGCATGATGAAGATCCCGAGTATGCCAGAATGTTCACTGTTGTATTCTGCGTCATCCAAATAGTGTTTTTGTTTTGTTGACGGTTAAACCATATTTGTTTTTTTAGGAAGATAATGTATATTACTTTGATTGATCAATATAGATTGGCCAAAAAAAAAAAAAAACATTGAATTTGGGGGACCATAAACAACCCATACCTTTTATTCCCAACAAAATTGCATAAGATCATGCCCACATGGTGGTGGCATGTGATGAGGACATGGGATAATCTTATCATATTTTCCTTTGCATATACAAATAAACTCATTTTAATTACTGTAATTTTGAATATTTTCTCAAAAATCCAAATTCTTTCTCTTTTTTTTCGGTGGGGTGGATGGTGGGTGTTCTTTAAATACATCATCATATCGATAGAAATAAAGTTGGACCAACAATTGTTGTCGCACCCTATATTTTGCATAAATCATCTTAGTGCTTTGCTTTTTTTATTTTTTTTTTCCTTTCTACAAAGAATTACATTTCTATTCACTTTCTACCTAGATGAAATTTCTAGGACGTTACTATATAATCTAGATCGATTAATCCATATTTATACACCATCATCTCAAGAATCCGCTTTGCATTGGGTATAATTTTGTTTCATTTAATGTATTATTAAATATACAATTTTATATTTTTATTACTATTTTTTAATTATGGTCATACATATTCTTTCTGTCTCAAAAAAGGTTCAATTTGATTTAAATACATTTTTTTATTGATTACTCATTCTATACAAAAAAAAAAGAGTTTATTTTCGACTTGGTATAACTTTTTTTTTTAAAAAATGGTAATGTACAATACATTGAATGCATAATTTTACATTTTAATTCTTAATTTTTAATTTGGATTATACATTATCATTATTAGAAAGGGTAATACAAGAATTTTACACTGAAAGTGAATTTTTTTTTAGAACGGAGATAGTGATGTACTGCTAAATATACAACATATTTAATGTATTGCTAAATATATAATTTTATATTTTTATCATTACTTTTTAATTATAAGTATACACAATTAATATTAGTAAGGATATTTTAAGAATTTGGTTATAAAGTGAACTTTTTTTTTTTATCCTGTAAAATTTTAAAAATAAACTCTTCTTTTTTTTTTTTTGGAGAAAAGTATTTGAAAGTGAACTATTTCTTTGTTTAATGGAGAGAGTATATACATTGAATTTTGGTATGTTTGTAATAGAGAATAAAATAGAATGGGATGTTAATGGAAAAAAAAAAAGAAAAAGGATTGGGGTGGGGTTATAAACTTATAACGTTGGTGGAGGCAGCTACCCCACTGCGCACTACACACACAAGTAAGGAAGGCACTGTGTGGGCAAAATGCAGCAAAGCAATTGTGAGTGAGTGAGTGAGTGAGTGAGGTGAACCCTACTCTCCCCTTCCCCTTCTCTATAAAGCTGGACACACAGATTACATATGGTAGTGTGGTCCATGAGAGTTTGTATGGGCATGCCTCACTTCAACGGCCCCCTTCTCTCTCTCTCTCTCTCTCTCTGCTCTCTTCCTTCCTTTTCTCTTTCCATTTCTAATACTAACAAACATCCCAATTCCCCATCCCTTCCCTTCCCTTCTCCAGTCCCCCAATTGTCTTCGAGATCTGGTGAGCCCAGTTCGGGGTTGATGAATTTTGCAAGTCCTGCTATGCTTTTCCACAGCTTTCTTGAACTTCTACGCGAATTCAGATGCTCTGTCTCTGCCACTCGGGATAATACCATGCTCAAGTTATGAAGTTCAAGAAAGCTGTGGGAAAACATGGCGACTCAGGACTTCACCAATTGAGCGCTCCCCCAGGGCAGAGAAATTGCACTGCAGCATTTTCTCCTCTGTTTTTTTCTTCTTCTTCTTTTTTTTAACCTCTGGATGGTAAATTGCGATTTTCTCTCAACTGTGTATGAATTGATTTACATTCAGAAGATGCATCTTTACTGAGCTCCATGTTTACCGCACGTATATTTGTACGATAACTTTCTGCAACCTTTTGTAGTGTTGAACGTCGACCAAATATGCGAAATTACCAGTAGAATTGGCGTGAATTCTCCTCTTCAGTCAGTTACATTGGGTAAATGGTCTCTTATCTCTGTTTACCTTGATGATTATGTCCCGAATTTCATACCCGCATCCCATTTCGGGTAATTTTCAGCAGTTATTTTATTTTATTTTTTTAAAAAAAACCTTCTTTGATTTTTTCTTATTATTTTTTCCCTTCACTTAATGACTACTACACCGTGCGTGTATGCATGGCTGCAGATATGGTAATTCTCCATAAAAAATGCACCAAAGTTGTTAGTTGGGTTCTTTCGTTGAACTGGGTTCTTTCTCATAGTGTGGTGAAAATGAAGCATGTTGTGAATTGGGTTTGTTTATTACTGTATTAGTTTGTGACAGATATAACGTGTGTGTATATATATATTATGGGTAGCTTATAATTAAGTTACCAAAGCATAATCAAGGTGGTGAAAACTGAAACATGCATCAGAGAAGATTCCCTGGCTTCCCTCTTTTTATCATCAATAATTGGTAGTTCATCTTGTTTGCCTTTTGTTTTGTTGCATCCCCATGATCTCATACGTTTCCGTGAAAAAAGGTTAAACTTTGTCACTTTCTGAAAATTCTCGTTTTTTTTAACCTCTGCTGTACCCTACCTCTCAAATCCTCACTCTCTCTCTCTCACACACACGCACTTGCATTACATGCACATCCAGAGGGACACGCAGAGACACAAATCCGGATTCTCAGCTTTATTTGATCACAACATTTAACTGACGCTCAAACTTATGCAATCCCGGAAGTTTAAAAATGTCAGAACTGTTCACTAGTTGAGCTCATATATTTTGTGTCAAAGTCAGTAGCTACGAGTTTTTTTTTCCCACTTAATTCTTAAAAAAATCATGAATGACATACAATTTAGGATTATTATGAACTCTTCCAATTGTGTTTGTAAGTACTATGTTATACACCAACCCAAAAAACCCAATTCATCCACAGACTTTTTTCCAGCCTGATATTCTCTTGCAGCCCCACTTCATCGTCCTCATTAATGCATTATTGTTATGTCCCTAGATCGATCTTTTTTAACAGCTATCATGGTCGGAATGGTGATTATGATACCTGAATCTTGGAAATTGTTTGTTGACATTTCCTTTGATACAAATATATTACCATGAAACGAACTAGAATTTAGGATTTAGTCCAGTTAATTAATTCACCAGATCGTGAAAGTAAAAGGGTTTTTTTTTTTTAACAAAAACAAAAAATGTAACCAACATGTGGTTTTTTTATTATTATTATCATTACATATATAAATAAGAAAAAAGAAGTTGCACTAGAATTGAAATAGAGCTAATTAGAGCAGTCACGGGTTGCTGGAACAATGTGAATTTACGGTTTGTGAAATTAGGAAAGAAACAGTTTTGATTGGGTTGTTGATGGATAAGGTCTACGGAGATTACTTTAAATAGGGCAGACATTGAGGCATGGCTGTTCTGTTCAATTTCTGAAAAAGAAGGGTTCAATATTCATAATTCATACCCCGCGTTGGTGGACGAAGTATACTATTTGCACGCCTCCCTGTTTCTCTGGTTAATTGCTACTACATCGCTATTATTATTTTTTTCAAAGATTTGTCTGGCTCAAGTACTGGCCATCACCAAAATCCCCCAGAGCTAGCAATGATTTCAGTGTTTATGATGCATCATTTCAGGTAATATTTTTAACTTAGACCAGTGACTTCATCATATATTCGTGGACATATGGGGTTATGTAGTTTTTGTTTTCTATCGTTTGACTTTGAGAGTGATAAAAATATAGACATTCTGTTAAGTACATATGTTTAACCAGTCCTAGATTATAATGTATTCCTAAGCTTTTATTTGTTTTGATTCAGACTAAGTTTTTAAGTAAGATGCAAAGCTCGCACGGACCACGACCATTTGCAAACCCATGCTCATAAAAAATGCAGGCTTGCGGTGTCGTGATCAGAATACGATCCAAATTAAGCACTATGCCAGCCGGCAGGTACGTAGTGATCTTCAAATGTTCAATTTTTTTGGATCAGTTTTACGTTAATGTATACTAAGTGAGAAAGTTCTTTATATGTTTTGATCAAATTAAATATAGCACCACTTTTCTAGCAAGTGAACCAGTAAAAGATCTCCCATCGGGATTTTATATATTTTCCCAAATTAGAGTCATTTTTCATACCTAAAATTCACCAACTTGTGTTACGATGAAGGTAAATAATTATTTTAGAGAAAGTAACTAACGAAGTTATGATCGATGAGATTTGGTGCCCTTGTCAGATTGTTTATATTCGAAACATTAGTTGTCGTACGCTTAATTATTTGTTGCTATTGATCTTGAAGAATAATGACATGATGGTGTGCTTTAAATGACTAATGAGTCTTTGAAGATGGTGGCTTTGGCAATTTATGCAACACCAGCCATGGGCTTCTCTACTGCTGACTGGCTTGTTATTCCTTGAGCGAGGTGAATCAGCGAATGTTTGTAATCGCATTAGATTCATTGTTGAGCTCAAATGCTAGCCATATATGGACCCTTAATTTAAAGCGTTAAGAGGCATATGATTCATAAAATTCAATTTGCTTAATTTGAAAGGAGAGTTGCTTGGTGCAAGGAGCCATGCCATTGTTCTACAGTGTCTTTTATCCTTCATTTTTGATAAACAAATAATGCCAAGTTGGAATTAGGAAGAGAAGCCATCTTCATCAAGAAATCATGATTATGGAAGGAAGCAGTAGATCGAAAGAATGCATGAGGATGGTGAATTATCATTGTCAAAACCTACTATAAAGTGAAATGTAACCTGATATATATATATATATATTGTGTTTAAACTTGTGCATTTTCCCCCCTCTCATTACCATCTCATGCGGTGCAAGGAGTCAGCTTCCAATATCAATAGTTTCTGTCTTTTCTTTTCGGCCTAAATCAGGGAAAAAAGTACCAATAATTTAAAACAAAGAGCAACACACAAAAATATTCACATTTCACTATGATTTCTTTCCCTTCTATTCCTTGTCAGTTCGTACGTCTAAATAAATAACAGTTATTTAGTTACCATTAATTTGTCAATGGTTGATCTTTTCATAAAGAGAAGTGTTGTTTAGTTATAAGCATGCTTGTAAAATTTAGTTTAATTCAGGTTTTGGGATGAATACCAAGAAATGCATAATCTACCTTTGTAAGAGAAACGGGGGGGGCATATGAAAGTATTGTGGCCATGTTTTGTTTTTTTGCAAAAGTCAGAGAAACCCTAAAGCATTGGGGGGCTGTGCTAAGATTAATTTGCCTAGCTACTTGTAATGATTGACAATTAACGTTGGCTGCCCAGCATGTAGTTTGTAATCATTGGTAATTGATGGCTCATCCACTCCCCTATATAACCTTTTATTGTGCGTATGGAAAAGTTTGATGTCTAGGCATATACACTGCAGCCTCCAAGACATTAATGTGCCTTATCAAGTTGCTGGGATGTGAAAAGTAATAATTATGCCAAAAAAAAGAAGGTATATACAGTGTCTATGGTTGATATATATCTTTGTCACGCTAGACCTTTATAATAATGATGAAGCTCTGTATATGCTGGTGATGCTACTGTTTGTGCTTCCGTCTTTGGGTGGTGAGTTCATTACATGATTACTATTGCATTTCAATAATTGGAAATGAAGAGCCAAAAGGTACGAAATTATAATTGGCCAAGAAAGCTTGTGTACGAGAATCAATGTCCACAAATATATTCATAGAAGGTGAGACATTTATGTATGAGAAAATTATACTACTACTTGACTTGATCCCTACCAATACCACAAGAGGGCAGGTATTGCGAAAGGGCTCCATCCAACCAATCCCATCCCATCCCTATACAGTAGAGGAACAGAAATTGGGTGTTCATTAATCATAGACAATAAATTCCTAAACGATAGAGTACATCTAACACTTGCTTGTGAATTTATTTTGAATTGAAATCTTTTGTCTTTATTTTATTCAAATTTTATAGATCAATCCCATTTTAATTTTAACTTTTCTGGAGAATTAAATCTCATTTGTTTTAGTAACTGCAAATTTATAAGTGGCCGATATTACACACCTATGTATTGCTTATTTCTTGATTTTTAATACCCAAAATAAAAAGGAAAAAGATTTACTAATATATACCTATGCATGCATTTTAACTTTGTATAAAATATAAGCATGTAAAAATTAAGTTCCTTGGGAAAAAAACCTTTGTGACAGCATTAATTTGTGATAGGGAAACAACCAAAGTAAAAGCAATGATTCCGTCCCAAAATGCAGGAGAAACAGGAATTGTGCTGTCCCTATTAGCAACGCATCTCCCACTTGTGAGCGAGCTTTATCCATAAAGACATGGAAAAATAAACTTAACCAACAGCGGCCTCCCTGCTTCATACAAAAGTGCCACAACGTTAATACCACCATAACTAGTGGGAGGGAGCTTTATATAGGAGTACCATGAAATCAACTTTATCCTAAGAGTAGTAGGATAAATTGTAATTTTAACATTAAAGCCAATGGATTACAACCATGCATCTTTCTCACCAATATCAATGGAACGAAAGTATACAAATTTTATCATTATATAACAACAAATCATTAGAAAGAAAGTCAATCCACAAAATAATAATGGGTTTGGTTTTGATTCACAAAATTTCTCTTACATTACATTGTTATCATATTAATATATTTCATCAGTATTTACTCTTTTTTTTCTTCAATTAATTAAGGAATTGTCGGCCATATATGGTGTCCAATCCCAATTTTTCATGTGTAAGCATGATTAGATGGCGTATCAAACAAATAAATGTGACCTTTTGGCCTGGACATGCGGTGGGTGATTTCAAATCTTAATTAATTACTTGTTGAACCTGTGTGTTCAACTTTGGACCAACATGCTAAGTATGAAACAAAAGTTTGACCCTCTAAAGCATGGCAATTAAAAGCAACGCCATCTAAAGTGAAAGATTGCAATTACAATGACAATGTATAAAAGTAATATAACAAAAGCGAAAGATTGCAATTAGAATAACACAATTCATAAAGTAATACAACCACATGTGGGGTGCTTAATTCAACCTCCACCTAGGGGTGTAATGCAAGATTAAACGAAAAATAAGCGAATAAACATTAGTGTTCGTTTAATAAGCGAACACATTTAAACGAATAAAACATACGTTCGTTTATTTATGTTCGTGAACAAGTTCGTTTAGTGTTCGTGAACAAGTTCGGTTAATGTTCGTTTAAAACTCGTTTATTGTTCGTTTATATTAAAATAATAATAATAATATAATATAATAATATATATGATAATAATGTTTGTTGATTATTTATAAACAAATTTATTGTGGTGTAGTGGTAAGTAGCCATGTTCCCCACATTAGAGACCAATGTTCAATTCTTAATAATGCTATTTGTTTTTTCAATTTGCAAATGTGTTTGTTTATTTGTTCGCGAACGTGTTCGTGTTCGTTTACTTAGATTAGCGTGTTCGATAAGTGTTCGTTTACTTTCGTTAGCGTGTGATAAGTGTTAGTGAGCGGTTAACATAAGCGAACATAAGCGAACACATATTTCACAAACATATAAGCGAATATAAGCGAATATAAACGATGCAAAAAAAGCGAGCGATGTGAACAAGCGTTCGTTTATGTGGACCGTTCTGACCTCCACCGTGAATCCCATGCAAGAAAAAAAAAAGTACAGAAAAACTTGCAATCTTAAAACAACACTAAAGTTGAACTAAAACAACGCTAAAGTTAATGTAAAAGATGTGTGAGTTTGCCTCCATGGGAATAGTTTGTACAAATGCATGTCTTTGTAGTACAATGTATGTTACAATCTACTATCTATATTTTGAGTGATGAACAATTTTCCCATCATGTAAACCAATTTGAATTTTGGACCAAATTGTGTTATATTTAGAGCGGTACAGTTCAAGATATGCTAACTTAAAAGAGCATCTCCTGTTGAAGTTGACCTGTGATCATGCAAAGGACCAATGATTCTGCAACTTTTACATGCATTGATAAGTTAGTATGTAAGAGGAGATACTTTCTCACTCACATGAGTACATCGTACGAGGGATATTTCTTTTCCTCTTTTAATCAAATGATTAGTTCTTGGCCTTGATTCAGCAAGAAAATTTTTACACTGAGTATGTATTCAAAGAGTGCACAGGAAACAGGGATGTACAGCTTCAGCCATTGTGAATGTCAGCTTTAAGACGACAAACACCATTGTCCTAACAATAAGTTTGTTCATATGGGGGATGCCCTCAGCTTACAGAACAAAAACCCTAATTTTCCTGCGATGGTATTTTACTGCAGCATTTTATAAACCTGGGTTTTCTTTTGTAGGTGAAACAAACAACGTAGAGCAACCACTTGGATGATCAAACTTGTGACTGCTATACATATGTTCATAAAGTTCCTGCTTTTCTGAAAAGTCATGAATAATGTTTGTAAAAACATGAATTACCAAAACAGTATACTCATAGATGGTATAAAGTTGAAAATTGTCACTAAATCGGTTGTTTAATATCACGAGAATGAGATAGAGAAGGCATTGCAAAGCTTGTGGTCCATCTAACATTCAATGGGTAGAAATTCGTAGGCATTTGGTACAAACAATTTAATTGTGGGCATTTGGTTCAAACAATTTAATTGTGGCAATGAGCATCATTAAAGTTCTTCCCCTTTTCCCCTACCCCTGCGTCCAACTAAAGAGGAAGAAGGAAAGGGAAAAAAAATAAAAAGCAATTTTTTTTCTAGGGGTAAAATCTATCTATTGGTAAAATGAACAAGATTTCCGACCAAAACAAAAAGAGCATCCCGATGAGATTTAGAAACAAAACAAGAGGAATTTGACTCGGTTTCGTGAAGTTTCTTACCTGCAATAGATGCCAAAGAACGAAGCATAACAACAAAGTACAATTAAACACATGAAAACAAATTACTTTTGAAGTTTGCTGCCAATCCAGTACCATTACATTGTACGTATGATACATACATTTTGTTTTTTGTTTACATAACAATAAGTTTATCTCACAATGAATTCTCTAGCCATGCTTACAGATGAAGAAAAAACCCAAAAATAAAAACAATTATTGAATAATTGACTATATGTACATTGTTACCTTATGAGGAGATAATCTTATCTGCAAAACGAAACAAACACCCGATCTAATCATCTCTGTATGGATGGTTGAAATGGAGCAGCAACAAGAATTGACCCAGAGTATCTCCAACAAATCTGCAAAAGTAAACACCTGAAAAAATAGTTACACAGAATTGGAAAAGCCAGAAGCTGAACATATCCTCGGCCTTTTAAGACAATCAAAATCATATAATTCTGTTCAACCTCTTCGAAATCTGATCCTGTCCGAAATCCGACATATATGTGTGTGTGCTCCTAACAAAATTCTAATAAACATTGAATTGAAATATTCAATTGAAAACCAGAAAACTACCACCACCATATTGCAGTAACCAGGGGAATTTTCCGAGTAGCTAAAACATTTGTTGATCCTACCGGTATCATCCCACAGCTTTATTGAACCGCCACCATAACATCACATCACATCCCATCCCATAATACAAAAAAAAAAGAGTGATGTGAAAGCCAGATGCAGTTCAAGAAAGCTGTGGAATAATACAAAGAGGACCATATACACACACACACACATCCATCTGTACAGAATCCTAAACAACAGCCACCACGTATCTGATCCAATCCCAACTGGGTTTTGTGGGGAAGAACTGAAGAAGAAGAAGATGAAATAGTTCTAGTGTTTGTAGAGATGGATGTGTATAGTGAGAGAAGTGTAGGTTAAGGGAAGATGGAGGGGCTGTATTTATAGGAGAATTGAGGTCTTTTTACCACCAATCCCAAGAAGAATATTGGGCCTTAAAAGAAACTCTCTGAACACACACCCAACCTTTTTTGTACCTTACATTTATCAAACCAGGAGTCCAGGATCTGAATGCGTAATTTTTTTATTTACTAATTTCAAAAATCCACAATTTATTATTCCCGTTTTATGTTAATGTTTGTGGTTACGATGTACCCTGCCTGATCTGACGGTTGTACCGTGCTCCATCGCAGGTCCCACGTCAGATCTGTCTAGTTTGATGTGTGTGTTTTTCCATCATCACGCGCTCAACATAAATTCACAAATCCACCCTTCCTTCCTCCCCCACCAAACACAAAAACACTAATAGTATGATAAAGTGGTTGTTAATTAATATTTGAGGGGCAATTGTTACTTAATATTACATATAATTGTGTTTAGTCGAATCAAAATAGTTGTTATTTAATAAGTAAATTTTACGTTAGTCATAATTTTTTAATTTTAGTTTATTAGATTATATTGTTGTTTAGTGAGTAGATGTTATGTTAATCATCGCAAGTATAAATCATTACCATCATTCTTTTTATTTTAGTTTTCTAAATTATACTATCATTTATTAGAGAAAAAAAAGACCAGACAAATTATTGCTAAAAAATTATTCGATTTCTTTTGTTGAACCCACAATTAACCGCTATCAAGAGAGGAGGTAAACCTCACAGAACTGTCGGGGAATTCGAACTTGTGATCTTACGGTTATACGTTTACCTACCACACCAACTTGACTACTCTCGAAGAGTAAAATTATTCGATTTATTTGTCAACATATCAGTTGTTTGCTCTTAAATTTGATAGTAGGGTTAAAAAAGACAATTATTCACTTTTAAAACCAACATTTTTAAAAACTATCAAAAAAATCGAGTAGAAAGAGGAGGGGGGATTTTCCATTTTTGATTCTCATATAGCTGAAACCTCCAGATCTAGATGATTAATCATTTGCTTGTCACATAAATTACGTGAAACATAAAAATATTTAAGTCTTATTTTTAATATTTTATAGTACTACTACGAAATTCTTAGTAATTGTATTTCCCAATTATTTGGAAATTTGGTTATTTGCCCCCTTAGAATAAGCTGATCTGATAACAAGAGTATCGTGGAATATCTGTTCGTCACATGAAAATGGTGATTGGTAGTTGTAGCATCAAGAAAGGAGAGATACATGTATCATTGATTTTGGTAGATAATATAAACTATAAAATGAGGGTATGGTTGTGCATGGAGGGATTCATGTGAAACTAATCAAACAAATAGTAATAAGCAAGCTGCTTCCATCGCATGGCATGCACGAGGGAATTTTTGTTTATTTAAAATTATTATACTATTTTATATAAAAGTTAGGATAACAAATATAAACATAAAATAAAAAAATAAACTTAAAATTTAATAGAAGAGTAAATTTCAAAGATTATATACAAACAATTGCTTATAAGAAATTGGATGAGTTAAAATTTTGAATCCAAAATTTTTTAAAATAAGAATTTGTTAGAGAATATAAAAGATAAAGATAAGTAATCACATTTGAAGAAAATTTAGACATAAAGTGTATCAAGTAAAGAGAGAGAAGTGATAGAAACACTATTAGCATATATGATGATTTGTGAATTAAATAGCATTTATCGTTTTAATATCTTGAAACCTTAATATTTCATTATTACCTTCCTTCTACCAAAAGAATCAATTTTTGATTTGATATAATTTTTTTCTAAATACAAGTTACAACACACTTAATGTACTATTACATTTATATTTTTATATTTACTTTTTGATTTGAATTATACAATGTTATTATTAGTAATGGTAGTACAATAATTTTATACTCAACGTAAAAATTTTTTTTTTATATCGAAGAAAATTTTTAAAACTAAACTCTTTTTTTGAGAATGAATGGAATATGCTATATATAGATAAATAGATTCGAGATGCACCTAGAAAATAGAGATCATATGTGGGATGACTTCACTTGTTAATTATAAATATTTTCTCAAATCTAGGTATGATTTAGTAATTATTTGGCACATCTAGGATATATAAACCATGCTAATGCTCATCCATGATTATTTCATATCAATGATTTCTTAGAAAATTTTGTTTATTACTAGTAAAAACTCATCACATTTTCCAAATTATATATCCCTTATTTATAATTATATTATATTAAGTCCCATGCATTGTGAGACGAGTTGCAGGAATTTGTTGCATAGAAATTTTGGTTATGTTTGGGTTTTGATTTATTTGAGAAATTTTATATTAGAATATGTGAAAATTTTAGTGAGCATTTTTTAGTAGAAAAAATATTTTAAAGTAAAAAATAAGAGGAAAGTTTTTTAAAAATTATGTGAGAAAAATTTGAGTGAAAAAAATTTGAATTTTAAATTTAAAAATAAAAATATATTTAAATATTCTATTTTTATTTTAAAAAAAAGTTAAATTTTCGAAATAAAAACAAAGTCCACACCTAGCCTTATTTCTCGTTTTAAGTTTGTCCTTCCATTAAACACTAGCAAGGGTGAGAGCGTGCACCGCAAATTGTTAGAGATGCGAGTGGGGAAAAGAAATGGACAAAGGTTACAAGTTAGGAAGCGCAAAACGGTGAAATTAGAGTGAAATTAAGGTGGGATAAATAGAGAATTGAAAGAAAGGCAAGGATGGTCTCACATGGCGGCATGTGAGGGTGACCCACTGTGGGAACGTGTGTAAAAAATGACATGCACCCCGTTTTTCCGGGACTAAGGTCTCGCTGTCGGGGTATGGACACTGCTATCTCTGCACGAGATCCACCAACTCAAACTCAAACTCAAACTCAAACTCAAACTCCACCCTACTCACTGTCATCTTCATTCCGTTCCAAACCAAACCTAACCTCCATGTTTAACTGCACAACATACGCGCTTGCATTGTAAAGAAATGGGTTGTATCATCTCTGTCAACTGTCTGTGTGTGTTCGTGTGGGTACTGTGTGAGTGCGTGAGAGAGAAAAAGATTAAAGGGGTGGTTTGTAATGATGTAATGTAGCACTCTATTTCTTAATTAGTAGTAATAATAGTATATGTATTACAGCCTTGGCCTTGTTCGTGGAAGTTTGTGGGTTCTTCTTTGTTTGAAGTTTAGCTGGCAATCACTAGTTTATTTTTTTATGGCTTAGACTTGTAAATCTCCTTTTTAATGAGAGAGTGGTGAGCTTCTTTTGTCGTTAATTACCTACTTAAGCCGCCCCTTCTGGTCTTTGTTGTACTTGTACTCTTATTATTATGATGACATTGGCCTGGATTTCCTTTAAAATTGTAATTGCATTCAAATCATAAATAAAATTCTATACTCCATCTCATAATACATATCAAACTATATTCAATAAATAAAAAATAGTATGTATTGTTTGGGAAAACAATTTTTACATATCTCTATTTAGGGTAATGAAATTATGTAGAAATTTAGCTAACAAATGGAGTCCTAAACTAGATGTTACATCCAATGTACAAAATGTGCAATTCAAAATTATTTTTTTTAAAAAAAATGCAACAAAAACAAGGAAATTTTGATTTATTTACGTACGACTCTTATTAAGTAAATTAAAGTGTTTATATATGGTGGAAAACAAAAATTGTCTATTCAAAATAATGGCATCGATCATGACTTTCTAGTTTTAAATGGGGATGAAAGAGCTTTTGAACAATTGTGAAAGCAATGAGGGAGGGGGGGACAATGGTGGGGATAACGGAGAATATTTTGAACATATAGGGGTGCAATTTTGGGGGACAATTTGAAAGCGTAAACCTTTTTCTTACTTTCTCTATAATGTTTAGTACAAAATTAAGGGGGGTTAATATATAATTAAATTAGTTTAAAGAGTATGCAAGCCAAAGATAATGTTGCTCCGCCAGCAAGGTAAAGAATAAAAATGGACGGAGCAATAATGTTGTGACGGGAGGAAGGAACACTATGCCAAGTTGCCAACGAAGCAAAAATAAGATGCATGGACGCTCCTTTTTTTTAAAAAAACCACCGTACATGCTTCAAGGACGGCAAACTGCATCATCCAGCTCCCCCGCCAGGACTATATCAATATATACACCTCAATCCAACCAATTCGTTCCGGAATTTTTTAACCTTTGATTGTAAAAGATAATTTTTTAAATTTCATTTTTATAAGTCAAATATCAGTTGTGAAACAGAAATCATTTTAGAAATACGAAAATGCAAGCGTTTCAAGTTGTGTTTTTGTACTTGACAATCTAGAACTTATGAGATAAAAAATATATTCAAAAACGTTTTAAAACACTATTGGTATACACCTTAAATGTGCATTTGCAAGTTTGTCATACTTTTATTGAAAAGGGAACTTGCAGCCGCTACCCAATGGTGTGCACTGAGTAAAGCCCACTTTTATGGAATAGTTCACAAATTCTCACAAGAGAAGTATGCATTGTATTAGTTAATTTTTGTGTTTTTTAATCTGAACTTCTGAAAAATTTATGTTTAACAGGTCCAATGAATTGAGATGGTGGAATCATGCGTTGGTTGTCCGGTTTAACTTAAACTTAGCAGAGAATACATTAAGGGCTTGGCGAGCATGTACAATAAGTCAACCAACCAGAATTAATAAATAAATAAGCTTACCCACTGAACTAATTCTACGAACTCCGTGTATGGGGACAGAATCTACTATGGTACTAGTAAACTCCACTTCTAATCTCTCGGATCTATACGCTTAAAAACAATAAATCAACTCGAGTTTCAAAGGCATTTTAAAATTTGTATTTTTTTTTTTTACGTTGTCCATTTACGAAAACAATGCTTAAGCCTCCTCCTTTATGTCTTTATTTTTTGTTTTGAAAACGAGAAAAAAAAAAAGAAAAAAAAAGGAGGAAAGTATGGATTATAGAATTGAACAGGATAAGGATTATTAAAACGGGCCGATTACAAATTGGGTTTTGGAGTGAAACTGAAAATTGAAAGATTGATTGGTGGGTATGCGGCCCAGACAAGGGGAGCAGGGGAAGCAGATCAGTACGTGTAGCTTTTGGGGACAAATGCATGGAAAATCATGTACTCTTTTGTCAGTATATCAAGGAATTTTATGTGCATACGCTCCAAACACAACCGCCGGAGACAACAATTGAAAAGCGCCACTGTCGTTTTGATTTAACCCACGACTTTGTCTTTCCCCCCCTTCCCCTTCGGCTCCGTCCCCAATCAATTCAGGACACCCTGCTCCATTGCTTTGCTTTTTATGGACTGCCCAATTCCACCATTCAAAGTTTTCTTCCCTTTTCTGTTCTTTCAGCCACTGTTTTGTTTTGTTTGTTAGTATCCCACCATTATTTCATCTCGATTAACTGCCATTGTAGTTTTCCCTCATTCAGTTTTGTCCCTTTGAATAATGGAAAGTAACTTAAAAAGAACCACACCCAATTTGTCCAAAGAAAGTGTGCTTTCTCTATCCAAACTTCAATCTCTTTCCTCTCCCGAGTTCATCATCAAAATTCAAAGGAGACCTAAATTAGTAAGTGTATGAGATTTGTATTGCACATTTTTTTTGTACATTGGATTGGATGTAACATCTCTAGTTTAGGACTCCATTTATTACCTAAATTTCTACATAATTCCATTACCCTAAATAGAAAGATCGCATCTCTTATTTAGTTTGTACGTATTTTTTAAAACCATTCGTTTTGTTACCCCACTTGTCATGTTAATCGATAAATGTTTCACAATTCTTGTACCCATCTATGGTACTAAATCATCTCCAAGTATGGATACCCTTCGCAGTAGGCAAGTAGCATGTGAGCATGCCTTTTGAACCTGTGGACAAAATTAACGGTAAAGAAATTCAATATCGAGTGAAATAAATATCACGGCTTTAATTATTTTTAATATAATTATTACATTGTAAATTAATAAATTCTAAAGTTATATCTTTTGCTACTATTTTATTGCATTTTAAATTATATCACACCCTTGACCCTTAAGGGATTTTTTTTTTTTGGGCCCCCTTAGATCCTACAACACAAATTTCTAAGTTAGTTTCGCTGGCCAAATATGTGTTTCAGATGAATTTGAAGTCAACAATAATGAATTGTCAATTTTTATTCAATAATTTTCAAAGACACGTTGAAGATGAATCCATATTACTCTCCATTTTAAAAATCTATTTTTTTTTTTTTTTAAAAAATTGTCTTAAAAAAATAATATAGTTTTAAACTAAATTTCTAAAATATTCTTATTAATAATAATTATGTATTTTTATAATTAAAAAAATAAGATAAAAATATAAAATTATATATTTAGTTAGTGTATTAAATATAATGTATTTAATAACTAATAAAAAATTATTTATAAATAAAAGTGAATTGGGACATAGATTTGAATTAAAAACCCAAGGCACTAAAAGTCCACTTTATCCTCAGTGGTTCGACAACGTTTCATGTGCAGAATAATATTTTCATTAGTGGGCTGGCGATTTGTTTATGGATCCCCTGTTTAGTCACAATACTAACAGCTCATCACTATATTTTAGCGTAAAAGAAATTATATCATTCCTATTTTTGAACCGAAAAAAAAAATTATGCTGTATTAATGATAAGGTTATATCACCTCATCCTTTTTTTTTTTTAAAAATATAATCAAAGAAAGATATTTAAGAAGGATAATTTGTAATTTAAAAATTATACCATATTTATATGTAGAGTGAAAAAAAATAAAAGTTAATATAATTTATTTATTACATTAAAAATGAAAATATGTCGGGTGTATGAATATTTTATTTTTTTCCACTTTAATAGTTAACCAATCCCGCTGGCAACTCAATCTAATGGATCGCCTTCACATATACGTAAGCTATTCGACCAAGGTATTGTTTAACATCAAAACTTACTAAAGCTTTGGCCCATGGATTGTGCTGAAGGGGACCACGGGCCTTGTACAAGTCCAATGGCCTATAAAATTATAAAATAGCAAACGTACGATACAAAGTTTGCACGATATCAAAAATATCCTTTGAAGGTGACTAAAACTACACAAAAATGATTCCTCCTGTCGTCATTTCTCTTTTATCTTCGAAGCTGCTAAAAAAACTGAGGCTTCGTTTGGATTGTTCTTATTTGAAAAAAGTTGTATTGAAATATGTGAAAATTTTGATAAATATCTTTTTATAAAAAAAGTATTTTGGAGGGAAAAATAAAAAAGGAAAATATTTTAAAATTATGTGAGAAGAATTTGGATGGGAAAATTTGAATTTTAAATTTTGAAATAAAAATATATTTAGATAATTTATTTTTATGTAAGAATTTTGGTATTTACAAATACAAACTCTCTGTTAAAACGAGGCCTGATATTCATTTCAAGGCACCCACAGAGTTTAATTACTACAAAATAGAAGGAGCAAGACTTAAGGGATGTGTATATATATGGTTATATGGTTTAGTTAGGGTAATGTTGATAGTGATTTATTGCCATTTAATGAAAAAATGGGAAGTTATGAACGGCATTCATATATCAAAATTATGGTGCAGAAAACTCAAATCGATATTAATGAAAAATGACAATGAAAGACTGATATTTATAACTCATAATGAAACGTCTACAAAAATGAAAAATATTATTTATCTGTTTCCGTTAGCCGAACGTAAAAAGTAAGTAAAATTACTATTAAACACTCATTTAAAAATTATTTTTCTCATGCATACCTCAATCCATTTTTTTTTTCCTTTGTAAAAAAATACTTATAAAGAGGAGAAACAAATGGACATTAGCATTGCAATCCAAATTTTGTTGATGATTCTTGAAAGTTGAGGTTTTTACAATTCACCATGTCAACTCTTTGGTAATGACAATAATGTGGACATTGCAGCATGGGGATTTGGTTCACATTCCACACTACCTAAATACAAACCAGTAAGAAAGAAGAGCCCAGACGTAGACAAATATAGAATGACAAATCCACCCTCAACGAATTATGGACCAGATCCTAAAAATATATATATTTCCCCATTATGATATATCCCCCAAAACTAGTGGGCTAATTCAAAATTTTGAAAAGATTCCTTATCAACTCACTCATCCATCCAAGGTAGGCCCCCACCATAAAATTAGAGTCCACAGGGGCACCCCAGTGGGCTACACGTACACAGAACATAGCCCCGACCCTCTCTCACCCCCGCCCTGAACCCTAGCGCCTCTCTCTGTAAAAGTCCACCTAACCTTTAAACTGTAAAGATGGTGTGGGCTGTGGTCCGCCCAACCATTGAAAAAGGACTGCTCGCAGAAAACAGTAAACTTAAGACGACCTCCTCCGCAGCAACATCAGACTCGTAGGAGTAGGACTGGTACTACGTTTGGTGGTCTTTTGCTGCTTGTATTCGAAGAGGAAAACCAACACACAGTAAAGCACCCCTCATTTTCACGCACACTAGAACAATAAATGGACCTCAAAGTCCATATCCATTACGCTTTAATTTTGGCATCCTTCCCCCCAATGAACCTTATCACTTCTTTAGACCTAACCAACCCCAAAAATTAAGACAACCGATTTGGTCCAATTGGATTACACGGGTTCAAGCCCAATTTCTCTTTCTCTCTCCTACCCTGCCGCCTGTCTCTTCTCTCTCTTGCCCTTCTGCAGAAACCCTAGATCTGGAGCTCTGCGATTCCTCGATTGAGCTCTAGATCCGTCCGAAGAGACATCTTTTCTTCTCGGGTCTTCTAAAAATCGTGTCTTTTCATCTGGGCCTTTGTCAAAACGAGCTATTTTTGCAGGTACAGAACTGTCCCTTCTTTTATTCTTTATCTTGGATTTTTTTTTTCCCTTCAATTTTGGTTTTCATGAGATACAACTCCTCTTGTTTGTTTGAAATTTCTGTCCAATTTTTGTCTTTCTTCATACACTGAAAACTGAAATTTGAAATTTATTTCGCTCAGTTGGTAGATGGAAGTTCTAGTGAATTTCCCTTTTTTTGTCATTAAATTTTATTTATTTCTTTTTCTGGGTTGTTCTGTCATTGGTCATGGAGTCCTATTTGCTCCCCCTTCATTATCTTGCTTACTTCATCTTTAGATTTCATGTTCTGCACCTTCTTTTTAAGTTTATCCGCCTGTTCGTTTCTTTAAGAACAGGGAGTCCAAGACGAGAGCTTCACTTCGGCTTTATGTACCTTTTGGTACTGAATGATTGGATTCTGGCGGTTCTTCCTGACGTGAGTCATCATACTCCTGGGCTGTTCTTGTACCATCGTTTTTTTCTGAAGCCCACATTGATGAATCTAAAAACTCTCAGATCTGTTTTTGCATCCGTCCTTGGTTGTTGACTTGTTAGCCCAGTGAAAGTTGAAATGTCGGTTTTATCCCTGCCTTGTAGTTTACTAACGGGCCAGCATTTAAGCCCATATACTTATTAGGGACTTTTTGGTCAATTAAAAAAATATTATTCTTCCCTCGGGAGGCCCCCTCGCTCTTTAGTTTTTTGTTCTGACGTAGTGGGCTGGGATTTCTTAAGTGTACATATACCCTTTCTCTTTCGCCCTTTAACATTGTTGCATAAGTATTTAATGGGAACAGCCCATGCTGTGCTGAGGTGGGTAGATCCAGCTTTACCTTGTTACCAATGTCCCTTCCCTTTCCATTTTTTCCTTTTTATTAAGACAGCCAGTTTTTTGCGATTTGGATCTTGTTTTGTACTGTAGAATTTTGGGCCCCCACCAAAAGCTGCCTTCGAAGTTAACGCGGCCGATTGTTGTACTCGTGAGTCGTGATGAACAATTACTTGCGTTTTTTTATTGTTATTGTTGCGTCTTTGCTAAGTATTTTGAACACAGCCCATGTTATGGTTGTGGTTTTAAGTGTTGTTGATGATCCATTCGGGAACCCAACTCGCTGTTTTGTTCGTTGACCAAACTGTTTCTCCGTTTCATGCAGCTTCATCTGCTATGCTGTGTATTCATTTAACTGTGCAAAAGCTAAGTGCTTGTGTGTTAAACGTATGATGATTTGGTTTTCGATTGAATGTCTTTATTTTATTTTGCCGCCTATCTGGACTGATTTTTTTCCGCCCAAAAAAATGTTGTGCTCACTGATGTCGTGGGAACTATGTGTGCCGAAATGTATTGCAGCTGTTAAGTAGGAGCTTGCATCGCCTATCTGTTCTTTCAGTTATTGATTATAAAAGGGATTTTGAATTGGTATAAAGTTTTATGCTTGGGATTATGGAACGTGCACTGCAATTTACCCTTCAGCTGTTTTCTGTTCTGACCTTCATACGGGCATGTTAATTGTGCTAAGGCTACTGGGTTTTGATAATATTTGGTGTGATGACGGATTTCTTCTGTTGGCGCGCTTCCTATAGTAGATTAAACAATCCTCGATGCAAAGCTTCTTGTGATTATGGCAACTTCACTGTGTTTTATCTCTTATTGAAGTTGCTGGAATGGTTTCCATTTGAGATACTTTACGTTGGACCGCTCTTGTATTACTTCTTCTTACATTCTACTTTCGTATGAATATCTTGTTATCATGATATACTTTCTACACTGCTCATTCTGTTGTGTCTTTTAATATTAAATATTGTTCCTAAGTAAAGTGAGGACTGTTTTTTTTTTTTCTTGCAGGTAATCTTTTCAAGAGCATTTGTGAGGTGCAGTAAAACTGAACCACTGTTAGAGTCAAGATGGCAACCCCTACTGCTGATACAGCCATGCCTGACGTGCCTGATGCACCTGATATGACTGAAATGAATGAGATGACTGATATGACTATTGTGCCTGTTTTGACTGATTCTCCTCCTCCTGCTGCAAACAACGAGATTGTCCCTGTTGAACCACAACCAAACAATGTAGAAGCACCAACAAACAACACGGGGGCACCACCCAACAAACGTAGAAAGAAGAAGTCAATAGTTTGGGAACACTTCACTATTGAAACTATTGGTGATGGTTGCAGAAGGGCGTGTTGCAAGCAATGCAAGCAATCATTTGCATACAGTACAGGATCGAAAGTAGCTGGCACCAGTCACCTTAAACGTCATATTGCGAAGGGAACTTGCCCTGTTGTTCTTCGTAACCAGGAAAAAAATCAATCAAGCCCATATAGTGCACCTTCAAAGTATGGGGCAGGTACTGATACACCAAGACGGCGTTATAGAACTACTGCAGTACCATTCATTTCCTTTGATGCAGACCGCTGCCGAAATGAGGTTTCTAGGATGATAATCATGCATGACTACCCCCTTCACATTGTTGAGCATCCAGGTTTTGTTGCTTTTGTCCAGAATCTTCAGCCTCGATTTGATATGGTTAGTTTTAACACTGTCCAAGGAGACTGTGTGGCAACCTACCTCAGGGAAAAACAGTCCATTCAAAGGGTGATTGAAACAACACCTGGACGTATCTGTCTCACCCTGGATCTGTGGTCTTCTTGCCGAACGCTGGGCTATGTATTTCTAACTGGATATTTTATTGACAGTGAGTGGAAAATGCACAGAAAGCTGCTGAATGTAGTCATGGAACCCTGTCCTGATCAAGATACTGCTTTCAGTCATGCGGTTTCTGCTTGCCTTGCTGATTGGGGTATGGAGGGAAAGTTATTCTCTGTTACCATTAATCAATCTTTGAGTGATGCTGCAATCGATAATTTAAGAGCTTTACTCTCTGTTAAGAATCCGCTCGTGCTCAGTGGCCAATTGTTGCTTGAGAATTGTCTTGCTCGAAGTTTAAGTGGGATTGTTCTAGATGCATTGTCATCTGTGCAGGAAACTGTCAAGAAAGTCAGAGATAGTGTGAAGTACGTGAAAACTTCAGAGTTACATGAGGAGAAGTTTCTTGGGCTGAAGCAGCAACTTCAAGTGCCTAGCACAAAAAGTCTAGCTATTGACGACCAAACTAAGTGGAACACCACATATGAGATGCTGTTGGCTGCATCAGAGTTGAAAGAAGTTTTTTCGTGTTTGGATACTGCAGATACTGAGTATAAAAATGCTCCATCTTTGGAAGACTGGATGAAAGTGGAAACTCTGTGCACGTACTTGAAACCCCTTTTTGAAACAGCGAATCTCTTGACAACCCCAACTGTTCCGACTACAAACACCTTCTTCCATGAGGCATGGAAGATTCAGTTGGAGCTTGCTCGTGCTGCAGCAAGTGATGATCCTTTTGTTAGAAGCCTTACCAGTTCAATGCAAGAGAAGTTTGATAAGTACTGGAGAAGCTGTTGCTTTATCTTGGCAATTGCTGTGGTTATGGATCCCCGGTTCAAGATGAAGCTGGTTGAGTTCAGCTTTTCAAAAATCTATGGTGATGATTCCGCCTCTTATGTGAAAATTGTTGATGAGGGAATCCATGAGCTGTTCTTAGAGTATGTGGCGCTGCCTCTACCCTTGACACCAACTTATATTGAAGAAGCAAATAATGGGACTGTCAAGAGCGAGGACCCTCAAGGAGGAAACCTGCTGTCCTCTAATGGACTTGGGCTTACAGATTTTGACGTCTATATCATGGAGACGACCAGCCAACAATCAAAAACAGAACTTGATCAGTACTTGGAGGAGTCATTGTTGCCTCGGGTTCATGAATTTGACGTGATAGGGTGGTGGAAATTGAACAGAATGAAGTACCCAACTCTTTCAAAGATGGCTCGGGATATCTTGTCAATTCCAGTGACCACAGTGGCTATTGATTCGGTTTTTGACACTTTCGGGAAAGAGATGGATCCTTATAGGTGTTCATTGCGACCTGAGACGGTGGAGGCCCTTATCTGTGCGAAGGACTGGATTAGGGGTGAATCTAGTGATACTTCCTCAAATGCACTTGTAAAAATGGAAGTACCCATTTAGGTGTATTCTGATAATGTCATGTTTAGGATTGCTGGTAGTGATGTGACATTCTTCTAGGCTATTTGGAATCCTTGCAAAACTGACCTTTGGAACTTTATTTATTGTACCATATCTTCTGGGTTCTTTCTTTAGAGGCTTTTGAAGTAGATGTTAATTCTGTTTTTGCTGTTTTCTTATTTGTGTTTGCTCATCTGCGTTTTTAATCTTCTAGTGCGGACTGAATTCTTAGGAACCGCTACGGGTTTTGCATGACTAGTTCAAAATTTTGGATGCTTTTAACATCGGTAATGGGGGATCAGGAGTGGTCCTTTTTCGATCGAAGTCGAAAATTCCTTTTCCATCGAATTTCATTAGGTAAGGCTATGAGAGATTGGGCTTTATGATAAAGATCAAACCTTATCAAGCTTGTCAAAATAATAGCTCGATATTATTACATTCGGACATCCCTACTGAGTTCGATTGGAGGCCTTGGCCTTTTTGTCAGGAACTTCGGGAAAATTCCTTACCCTGTTTTTTCAAAAATCATGCATCCATTTGGTAATAATAGACAAGAAACAGAATTTTTCGATAGAGTGGTTAAATAATATTACTAGAAAATTAGTTAGTAAAAATCAAAATTATCACATCGGAAGTACTCTCATATCTTTTTGAGCTCTATTATATATATATATATATATATATATATATATATATATATAGACATTTCTCTAAAATTATAAATATTTATCTAATATTTTTTTATTTAAATTTCAATCTAGCATGATTATATTATTGGGCCCAGTAAAGATAAATTGGGTCCGGAGTTCGCATTTAATGATCAACAAATTGGAATTTTGGAATTTAATTAAGAGTAATGATAATAGTAAGGGCAATTTTGGAATTTAATTAGTGGTTGTCTCTATCGTTAGTACTCTTTAATTAATTACCTGAGTCCATTAATTTAAGGACAATAGCAAGGGCAAGGACGGGGGAAAGATCAGATACGGCAGCCGCCACAACTTCCCCTTCCGTCGTGAAGGCATAGCTAAGGACATCGCGCAAAGCCATGACGACAATTGCCGCAATCGCAGTGAGGACTAATGATACCACGTTGACAACCACCATCACAGTGGGATGCGCCGCTGATTTATTCTTTTAATAAATAATTATTCCCCATTTTCTGAATATTTTGAAGGTGTTGTCTGCTGCGTATATAAACAAACTTCAAGTGGAGGATATTTCCAATGGACCTTGAGCCATTCAAGCTTGACATTGATGAGCTTATTAATGATTTTGCCCAGGTAATTTTTCAATCCTTTGAATAGTTAATTATATACTACTTTCAGTGGCATTTATGTTGTTGTTTTTTCCTGATGTGATGATGGTTTTAAGTCAATTTGATTTTTTTTTTTCACTAATAGAAATTCAAAAAATTTGTAGGGCGGCTTCACTAAACTAGCAGAACTGAAGAGAATTTGGGTATCAAGAAAGTTCTCTTTCATCTTTGAGGCTAGTCCTACAACAAACCAGGCTTGCTTTATGCAGTCTCTCTTTGCCCACTCCATCGGTATGTTCTTTCAAGTGCCCGACACTCATGATTATGTTCTGTATTGTTTTCTGCTCAAATATGATGATGTTACGTCACTTGCCCATGTCTGATTCTGTTTTCAAATATGAACTGGGAATGTTAGTCAGGAATCAATGCTTCATTAAGATTTAACTTTTGGGTTATGCCAGTTACCATCAGGGTGGTTGTTATCATTAGTATGATTTTCTTAGTTCTCAGTGAGCATGTGAATGTGTGAATGTTAAGAAACTTATACAGATACTAATGGATGGGATTTTTTTTTTTTTGGGAAAGCCTTTCTATACTTTCATCACTTGTTCACAGATTAAGGAACAAGGTATTTTTGGCTATCTGGATGTATTCCTGTAAAATAGAATGCCAAGGTGTCTTTTACATTACCCATGCTGAGCTATTGCGAAACCTTGTCCTTCCCAAATAGCATTATAGTACTTGAATTAATCTTGTTTTTTCCTATATGTAGGATACATGGTAGCTGAAAGTTCCCTTCCACATAGACTGGGTGGACTTTATTGCCTTTACTGCCTTTTCGAGACTCAACCATTCAAGCCTCCATTCAAGATATATTTATCTCTTGGTATGCATGCAATCCTTTTGTTAGTGAACATGGTATTCATCAAATGTATTATTTCTGATGACAGTCTGTCTGTATTTAACTAAATATAGCAATTGTTGATGATCTTACAATATATACTGATGCACACTGGTGCCTCTAGCAACACATGTAATTACCTAGACTTTTTGTGCATCAGTATGGACGTTTTTCTGCAGTTGAAAATTGAGACTTACCTAAAGTGGCTGTTAAAAATTATTTTCATTATGTCTCAGGACTTAAGGGTTGCTTTCCAATTGAGATGGCAACCTTTTCACAATACTTTTCAGTAAGGTAATTAGATAGGGCTGATTTATGTGATTATATTGTAGTTTTTTTCCTGGCATTACTACGTTGAGGATTGGGATTACTCAAGTACTTGTATAATTGGAATTAGACTTAGCAGATTCGGATATCAAATAAATCTTACACATTCCTTTCCCACAAAATAACCATTTTTGCTTTCCTTTTGAACAGGAAAACTACAGAGGCTTAAGAATCTCATAATAGATGCAAAACAAAAAGACATAAAGGTGGCATGCACTTTAGTCAAACATATGCTGCAGGGGAACATGTTCCTTTTTGGATTTGTGGATATGAATGATGGCTCCACTGGGAGGGTGAATGAACTGACGGACATGCAGAATGCTCGTGTTCAAGTAGCATACAAGAAGTATAGTGTTTATTGTTACTTGCTCTTCCCTGTTTTCTATTAAGATTGACAGCATAGAATTGTTGGTCTGCATGCTTTCCTGTTTAACCTTTTTTTGACAGGTCCGTTGATACTTTAAATTTTACAGGTTGTTTGCAAATACTCAGATTGAAGACTTCATCCATATGGACTTGGTAAGTTGTGGCTTGTTGGGTGGATTGTGAAGAAAGACCTTCTCAATGCATATGAGTATAATTTGGGTCTTCACTTATTAATATTCTTAACTTAGGGGGGATTATAGGGATTTTTCCTGCAGGATTTTATGGTTCTTTTTGTTCAGTTAACAATTCAAAACTTTCAGAAGTGCAAAGAACTCCTTCGTAGGGAATTTTCTTTTTGACTACTCCCAGTCTCTCAACATCTTCTTGTTATCTGCTCAAACTACCCATTTGGGGGGATTGTTTACAACTTATCTGATATGCATATGGATTTATGTAGTAATCTGTTTGGCATAGCAGTTGGATTATTTGTGAATTTTCTGTTTATACAAGTTGCTTCCTCCTTTAAATCGTTCTTTTCATTTTAATTGGCGTGTATAATTATTTACTACATTTTTTTGATATGTTCCAGGGGAGGGAACTTGATGTTGGTTTGCTTAAGAGAAAATCATCAAGTTATGCAGCTGCAAAGGAACTAGCCATCAGCGGTATGCTCATATCTTTTCTATTTGTACTTTTCTGTTCTCAAAGCTTTCTTAGTTGAGTGGACAAGTTATTTTTGCTTATCACCTACTGGTGTTTCTTTTGTTAAATGAAGAAAGAATAAGCTGTTGATGAAATTTTATTTCAAGTGAATCTGGAATCGTAAACGTATAAAGTAAGGTAAGGGTTTTGAAGTTTTATCCTTTAAGATATCTTGTCTATCAAGAGTATTTGTAAATCTGAGAAGATAGCAACAAAACGTGCACAATTACAGTCCCATTCTATCTTGTGATGAGCAACCAGAACTGTTAACATTTTGCTTTCAAGTTTTTTGCTGAATCAGGGTTTCAATCTCTCTTCAGTTCACCAAAGAAAGGTGTAATTCCCAAAACTCTGCTCTTTTGGCAAAGTGATGAGTTTCAAGTGATTTGTTGGATAGCTTGGAGATCTCTTTGTTCTCTTTCTCGTTTCTCACCTTTTCCTTGACTTTTAAAGTGTAACCCTGTTCGATTTTTTTTTTCTTTTTCTTTCTGATGTTCGTTTCCCTTCTTATTTTGCTCCCTTTAGGGTTAGGGTTGGGGTTGGGGTTAGGGCTGTGTGGTTTGTTTAGGATATGTGTTCCTGTTGCTTTGTAGTGACATCTGTTCCAATTATTTCTATTTTCTTTTTGTTGTTTGTATCTTTCAGTTGTAACCATCATTTAACATGTTCTTCATTTTGCAGAGGCTGGTGAGGTCATAGATGTCGGAAATATTAAGCACACCACAGAAAACACACAACTGATTGGAGATGTGGTGGAGAAGACTGCAGAAGCATGGAACATCGAGAAAGAGTTTTTCTATCAGCAAACAGGCATTAGCCATCCACCATCTGAAGAACAAGAAGTAAACCGCCATTCTAAACAGCAGAAGTGTAATGACAGCTCCATTGACAAGGAAGATGGCAACTTTATAGTGCAGGAAGGCTGTGAAAACATTGATGAGCAGGATGGTAATGATAACTTTGGCATGGAACTGGAAGAAGCGCTTCTGTGTCTGCCATGTGAACCCGGAAATGAAGAACCCAAGGGATCAATGAGTAGCACGATGAAAACTTCTTAGTATAGAAATCAATTAATAGCATGACGAAAACTTTGAAGTATATAAAAGATGTCAGAAGGACAATTTTGGATTTAGTAAGGTGAGGCAAACTTTAACCAAATAGAACGAAATTGCTAGGATTAATGGCATGAGATTATGCTTAACTACAAAGGTCGGAATGGTGGTTATCCTTTGGATCAACCGGTAGAACTTTGTAAAAGAATGAGAGAAACCTTAAGAAAAGGTGGTGGATGTCAATGATATAGGACACATTCTATTTTGTGAAATCTATCATATCATTTTGAGTAGATTAGTGCTTGTGGTTGCCTAGTTATTTTGTAATTCTAGGGCTTTGGAATTCCAAATTCCATTCCAAAACCAAAATCAAAATGGAGAATTTCAGAGAACGATTGGAAGAAATTAAAACCATGCTGTTGTCATCTTCCCCGGACACCAAAATTTCTGACAAATCCCACACTTATTCAGCCTATCAATTAGCCACCAGTAACAGCAACTCTTCTTCGATTCTTTTACTTGGCGATTCAGCTAACGCTCTTGTTTCCTTAATCATTCCTGACATATTCGATGATGACGAAGAAATGTGAGCTCTGTTCCTCTTTCTAATTTAAGATATTCTGGTTTCCTTTTTTACTTTTTTTTTTTTTTCAAAGGCAACCTCTTTTACTGTTTCTAATAGTGGTGCCCAAGCATTGAAGTGCTTGGGATTTATGATATACCACCCGTCCATTGTTCCCAAAATTACAGGTATTTTTTGATTGGGATTGTATATTGAGTAAAGTTAGTTTTAGTTTAATAATTAGTAATTACAAATGGGATTTTTGAGGTTGATGTTTTGCTCATTGAATAATATAGGTGATAATGCTGTACTAATTATTGATTCACTTGTGAAGGTCATTACAAGGACCGGCGTAAAGGTAACTTACATTCTACTCAGGATACAGGAATTTCCCCTAAAGAAAGTTTAGGACTTTACATTTCTCCTAAATGTCATTATAAGGACCGGCATAAAGGTAACCAACATTTTGGCTCGATTGACTTGGTCATTTCGTTTGCAGTCAGTTTGCAATCTAGCAGTGTGGTGCACATCAGTTCAACAGTCACATTTCCATTCTTTGTTGAAGGCAATTTTTCATGCCCTGGACAATCCCATAGGTTCTCTCTTAATTACGTTTGAGGCCATGCAGGTATGCTTTCCCGTTTGAATTTGTTGAGATTCCGAGCAAAAGTTGGATTCTATGGTGGGTACAAACTTCTGCAGCAAACTTGTTTTAGCTATATGGAGTGAACTGCTATGCAGAATGCCATGTAATCAATGTGACTCAAAGTTTGATGTTGGATCCCTCCAAATGTATCTCAAAGACTAAGATACTCAAATGCTTGTAAATTGTTCACACCTGTGCTAACTATACAAAACATGGGACTTGAATGCTATGCAGCTTTGAATTGACTGAGTAGGTGAAGAAGTTTCTGGTTCTTTCTGATGGTTTAAGTAATACATTTAATTTGTACTCTGCATTCTATAACATGACTATGTTTCATGAATGAAGTTTTCTAGTGGTCTCAAAAACTATGCTGGTTCATGCAATTATTCAAGTTGGTGTATCATACTACAACATTGATTTTAGGGCATTGCTTATTATCTTATGCTTGAAATTCTATGGCAGGCTGTGATAAAGTTGGCAACTTTATCGAGTGAAAAGATGAGAGAAATGTCAAATTCCTGGGCTCCTCCAATTTATAGATGACTTGTTAGTGTTGATATTCGGGAGAGAGATATGACAGAGAGATGTTTGCTGAAGATTCGGTTTCTGATATGTCCTGCTCCAGTAATCCTTGCCAAGGTGACATTGAAGCTTGGTTTATCTTCCATCTATTTGGTCATATTTCTTCACACTGTAAGAAATATACTCTTACATTTTGAGGCAAAGTAAATCTGTAAAGATCAATTTATTCATTAAAGTTTTAGGCTGAAATGATATAATGTTTATTATAGCTGACTCTGTAGTGCAAGTGTTTTCTCTACTTTATTTACTGAATCTGTAAAGCAGCTTAGCATTATGCTTTATACTTTACATCTCTTAGACAAAAAGCAATTTCCAGCAAGACTGAAACCTTTGTCACTCTTTTGTTCTTGAGTAGACACTTCTTTTAGATCTGAAGAACAATTTGCTTGCTGCAATGAAAGAGTTGTTGATTATTGGCATGAAGATTTGGACTATGAAAGCTTGGGGATGGTTTATCCATTTGCTTGAACCTTATGCAATGAAATGCTTAAAATTCCTGAGCAGGCATTTTCTGATTTTGACCTCAAGTTCAGATTGCTTCACTGGTATCCCTTGTTTTCCATCCTTCCAATTTGACCATTGGCATACAAGAAGACATCACCTTAATACCTAGCATTATCTTTATACTCTCTGTGTATCTAGTCGTAATGTGCCAGAAAAGGATGGTCCAAATAATTCCAAGTCCCTGGCACCGTTCAGTTGATCTTACAATCATCAATACTTAAGTGATTGCCAACATAATTGCATTGAGTTTTCCACTTATCTTAGATACTAATTTAACCTTATGACAGAGAGAGCGAGAGAGAGTTCACTATAATTTGAAGAGCTTTCACTTTGAAGTTTAAGAATAATTTGTTTTCCAAGATAGACAAACTTGAAATTAGAATATCATGTCTAAGGTTGCATGTATGGAGCCTTACCTATTCTCAGAAAGGCTAGTTTATGGGATATTATAGGACAGACTGGAGCAACCTTATTATTGCATGAATGCTTGGCCTAAATCTATGCATTGAACGTGTGACTTACATTTGCAGGTTTCCTGGGATGCTGTGATTGATGCTTTAGTTCTGCTTCCAATTCAAAGTTCTGAGGGTAATGTAGTTCCAATGTTTAGTAAACGAAATATGGCATTATCTGCAGGTGGTAGAAGTGAGATTGAAGCAAATAGTTTGTTGAAAAAATTAAAGCTTATAATGACACCACTGGTAGGAATCATATCAAGCAAATGCGATATATCAGTTCATGTGGCCTGCCTAAAAACATGGTCTTATCTTCTACACAAACTTGATACTTCTATAGTCAGTGATTTGGTGATCAAATCTGTTTGGGAGCCTATCCTTGATTTCATTTTCCGAGTTGGACATGATAATCAAAATGTCTGTTTATGGAACATTTGCCTGGATCTGCTTGATGCTTTTACTTCTGCAAGAATTGCAGATTCAAATGATAGACCTCATAATCAAAAGATCAGTAAATTCTTGGAGAAGATGTCGATGGTTCAGCCTTTGAAATCTAACAAATACTTATGGAAGCATTATGCAATTAAATTGTCTCCTTGGGATCTAAATCAGCTGGATTTATTTATTAGGATGATTTGTAGTGTCATCAACCAAGCATCAAATGCTGCTGTCCCCCCAGGATTCTGACAGTTGGCACAAAATGCTGCCTTGAAGTTATTCAGATCGCTTTTGAGAGCTGTTCAAGGTGTTGTAAAATCTATTTCCCTAAGTTATAATGAGATGATGCTGTGCCTAAATACAGTTTTTGGGTTCTTGAAGACACTATGTGAAAAAGAGACTTCAGAAGATAGTATTTTTGCTGATCTACCGGGTGCATCCCTTCTGATCTTAGAGTTGGTTGCTGCGGAAATAGAACCCTTGATATTGGGATCTCCTCTTTACAAAATGGCATTAGATTTCAAGTGTCTTGATAAGTTAGAACAAGTTGGTAAACCTAGATCTTCATCTTCACCGGCGATATGGTTTTTCCCATAGTATATTTGAATGTACTTTATTTCTCAGTGGCTGTGAAGCTAACATCTGAGGCTGTAGACTTGAACCTCTGTGACAGACAGGATGTACAGACATGTAAAATTTTGCTTATGTTCTTACGATCCCCTGGAAATTCTCAATCTTTTTGTTGGTTTGCTGTTCAAGTATGAGGGTTTTGATTGCTTGGTTATCTGGAGAAATCTTGCCAATTGTCTTAAACATTACATAGATGATAAAACTCACCCCTCACTGTTCATAACAGGTTCAGAAAATCCCATTAATCTATTGTACTGCATCTCCTAAGGTATCCTTTTGCCATATATTCACGGCCCCTGAGACAGCGGGAGCTTCAGCTTCAGGATGTTAGTGAAGTGTTGAAACTGCTATATGCTTCTTTTAATCATGATAAAATTTTACCATGTTCACTTGTAGAGAATCTCTCTGAGGATCTGTCTTCTGTGTTGAATCGGTGCTTAGATCATATTACCATCATGAGTGACAATGGAGCTGGGCTTCAAGAGAGGGACGAGAGGCAGGATATTGAAATGCTATTATTCATTGGAAACATAGGTGTTTGTGTTCTGGAACAATTGATTTTCAGAGTAGGCTCGAGACGAAGTAAAATGAGGGATAGCAAGAATGGGACGTCCAGCAATGTCAAAAGTTGCTTGAAATTCTCTTCCAGGTAAACAGAATCTCCTGAATGAGAAGAAGTTGTGAACAATTTGAAGCTAGCGAAAGATTTGAATTGTCGTAGATTTATCTAGCTTAATGTTCACACCGATTCTAGTCAATTGTCTATTTTTAGTTTTCTACATTGTCTATTTACCAAATAACATCTCGTTCTCTTCATCTCTTTAAACTTTATTTCCCTTGGTTTCTCTTACGCAAATGGAATATCTAGTCAATTGCCGGAATATCAAGTCTTAGACCTCACAATGAGACTAGATGAGTCTAACTGATACACTGAATCAGTTAAAATAATATCATATCTAATTTTTTTTTAACTAAGACAGACAAAAAACAAAAAAATCCACTCTGCCAAATACGGATGCGTCCCCATGCGTTTTGGCAATATTGTTAATCAAATCCATAATGAGTACTGTTTTATCCACCCCAACTCTCCAAAAAAGTCATATTTTTCTTCCACGGCAGTTTATTGAGTACTTATACTTAATACGACGAGCTTTGCCACACAGTTTTCTTTCGTACCCACAGAACGAATAGACTACCTAGATCCGGAAGGAGCATTCCATCCAAGTGGAGGAAGGAGCGAGTGGAGTATACGAAACGAGTATACAAATGAAAGATTTTCTCTTTTTAAGTAGCCTGCCTTTCTTAACTTATCGATCTCTCATTGGACGCTCTGAAATTACAAGCTATAGAAAAAACTGAACACATATTAGTTTCTGCTCATGCCTATCTGGATGTTGTTTTGTACATTCATTGTCCTTTTCTCGAGTTAGTTACAAAACTCTTCAATAATGAAAGATAAAACCTTAACAAATAGGTATTGAAATCTTAATAGGTGGAGACAAAAAAAAACATTTTAAAAAATTTGCACGCTCGTCTCACCACATAAGCGGAACACTAATCAAATATGATAAAATTAATGATTGTCCAAGTGAATCATTGGACTTGAATTTTCTTCCAGCTTTATCCGCGTGTCCCCATGGGCATATAAGCAATTAAGCTCTTTAGTTGACGGGGTCACCGTTTTAAGTAAAGTCCATATCTAGTTGAATTAATTCGGTTCTATTCAGATTGAAGTCTAATGATTGAGATTGACTTGGTGTGAGGTTGTTGTTTGGATGGAAGAATATCCACAAACCATAATTTTTTTTAAGCATTTAATTTTTTTTTAAATTTTCATCCTTTAATCAAATTTAACTGCAAAACATGTCATTCTCAAAATTGTACTATCATCTTTCAACTCAAATAATTTAAGGCTATGTTTGGTTTGCATTTTTATTTACAAAAAATTAACTTATTTCAATTACAAAAATAAAACATTTAAATAATTTTTTATTTTAAAATTTAAAATTTAAATTTCCTATAAAATTCTTCTCATATTATTTCAAAAAAAAATTCTCCCTAATTTACTTTTTCACATCACTTTTTCTTAAAAAAAAATTCCACCAAAACTTTCACACATTATAATATAAGGCTTTGTTTGGATTGTATTGTATTTGAGAATTTTGTATTGGAATTTGTGAAAATTTTGGTGAAAATTTTTTATAAGAAAAAATGATATGAAAAAGTGAATTGGAGGGATTTTTTTAAAAATAATATAAGAAGAATTTTGGAGGGAATTTTAATTTTAATTTTGAAATAAAAAAGTTATTTGGATGTTTTATTTTTGTAGTTAAAAAAATTAACTTTTTATAAATAAGAATACTGTCCAAACGAAATCTAAAATTTTCAAATACAATACAATCCAAACATAGCCTAAGCAACTACTCGAAGTACATATATAATAAGACTGCAATGCAACTAGTTCAATTTTATTTAAAAAAAAAAAACTAGTTCAATTTTCAGGTTTGGCGGAATATTCTACCAATTTAAATTTTTTCACTCATAAAACCTAATTTGATTGTGAAATAAAAGTTGCCTAACTTTTTTTCTATCAAATAATAATAATAATAATAATAATAGTAAGACCGCAATAAGTGAAAATAAAGTTAACCCAACATTCTGAACAAGAAAAGTGTCATTATACAATCAAAACAAATACTTTATATCGTTATAATACAAAAATTCACTTATAATTTGGTATAATTTTTTTAAAATTAAAATATACAGCATGTTTCATACACTATTAAATATATAGTTTTATATTTTATATTATTATTTTTAAATTTAAATTATACATTATCATTATAGTAAACATGTTTATAAGAATTTTACACAATTTTTTTTTTTTAAAATTAAAACTGATTCTTCTTTTGACTATATAATTGATTAGTTGAGATAAAAAAATTTTTTTAATGAAAATACTAAGCAAACAAAATTCCAAATTTCCAATATTGTAGCATAGCACGCATACTCCGTTCAAAGGAAAGGAAAAGTACGACACCATCACTGTTTCCCTCCACCGTCTGATCATCCGCAGCCCTACCAAACTCGGACCTACGTCGTCTTCATCCAACGGCTTTAAAACAACTCAACCCTTCACCTGAGAACTCAGTAGCACCCAGAATGCCAACGAGATTGCTCACCTCACGCTCTCACTCTGCCAAACCTCATAAGGCCCAAACACATTAAACACATTAAAAATATTCATAAGGAATAATTGATAGGTCCTATTGAGAATAATTAAATTAGTAATTATTAGTTAATATTTAATATTTAATAATTAATAATTAATATTAATAGTTAAATAGTTAATAATTAATAAAAATAGTATTTTTTATTTTCAATAATTCTCTATCCATTTAAATCTCACCCAATTCTTTCCTATTCCCTCCCCGTTGTCACTCTTACTCCATGCTAAATCACGGGAAATTTACAAATATAACACCTTTGACCATTGACTTTACAAAAATAACACCTTCCTTTTTTTGTTCTTTGTTATAACACTTCCATATGAAAAAAGACTACAATACCCATAAGGCAGAAACAAAGCACTTCACTCCATCTTCTTCTTCTTTTTTCTCAAAACCCATTTGATCGATAAAGAACAATCGTAGAGAAGAAGGCCGCAAGCAAGAGAAGAAATCGTAGAGAAGAAGGTCGCAATCGTAGAGAAGAAATCACATAAATTTGATGTTAGTTGAAATTTGCAGTTGAGCGGGTTTCGAATTTAAAATAGCGAATGGTCGAGCTCTGGTCGAGTTTTAGGTCGAGCACAAGGTTAGGTCAATGTTGCTAGGTCAACTTTTAGGTCGAGCACTAAATTTGGTGAGTTTTAAATCGAGTAGGTTGAATTTAAGTCGAAATTTTTCGACCTACTTAGGTCGAGTTAAATTTAAAAAAAGGAAAATTTTGATTTTTTATAAAAAAAAGTTTTAGGGACAAGCTCGACCTACTGCTCGACCAAAATTTTAAAAAAAAAAAAAATTTATAATTTTTTTTTTTTTTTTTTTTATAAATTTTGGTCGAGCGTTAGGTCGAAATTGACCCTAAAACTTGTTTTTTAAAAAATCAAATTTTTTCCTTTTTTTTTTAAAAATTTAACTCGACCTAGTTTTGGTCGGGCATTAGGTCGGGCTTGACCCTAAAACTTGTTTTTTTAAAAAAAAATCAAATTTTTTCTTTTTTTTTTTAAAAATTTAACTCGACTAGTAGTAGGTCGAGTTTGCGTCGGCGTTAGGTCGAGCTCGACTTAAATTCAACCTACTCGACTTAAAACTCGACTAAATTTAGTGCTCGACCTAAAAGTTGACCTAAGAACATTGACCTAACTTTGCTCGACCTAAACTCGACTCCAGAGCTCGACCATTCGCTATTTTAAATTGAACCAGGTTCAACCATGCAAATTTCAACTAACATCAAATTTATGCGATTTCTTCTACGATTGCGACTTTCTTCTCTCGATTTCTTCTCTTGCTTTCTTCTCTACGATTGTTCTTTATCAATGAAATGGGTTTTGAAAAAAAGAAGAAGATGGAGTGAAGTCTTTGTTTCTCGGTATATTGTAGTCTTTTTTCATATGGAAGTGTTATAACAAAGAACAAAAAAAGGAAGGTGTTATTTTTGTAAAGTCAACGGTCAAAGGTGTTATATTTGTAAATTTCCCCTAAATCACTCTCCTAACTTTATTAGTATAACCAATATAATTCGAGTTTTTAGCACAAATATTGACCTATTTATTCCATTTTAAATGAATAATAATGTTTCGATTTTAAAAAAATCAACCTTCACTCAAAATGAATTTCACTTATATTTTTACATTTTTAAAATAATTTTAGAGAGGTTTGAATTTATTCAAACTTTTACAATTTATCAACAAAGTCAAGTAAATCAAATTGATAAATGAATAAAATCCCATCTTTTTTTTTTTTTTAAGAATATAAGTAATTTCCTGTATAACACATAATAGGTAATAACCATCAAATTTCATATGATATAGTCTTGTATTAGTGGTGTCTAATCCCAAATAATTAATAGTTGATCTTGAATCAAATTATTGTAGACCAGATTTTTTTTTTTTTAAAAAAATCAAACTCTATGAACTAGGTTTTCGGTTAACAATCCCCATATTTGAAATGAAATTGTATAATTTTAAGTACTAATGTTTGCTTTGAAAAAAAACTCTACATTGACATCAACAGATAAGGTAAGGAAAGTTGTGGAAAAGAGGAGAAAAAAATGGTACAAAATTGTTTGAAATTTAATTATATAAGTTAACTTAAAATCCTTTAAACAAATTCAATGAAGAAGTCGATATCTGCAAACAAATCGACTTCACCAATTTTGAAATTCAAATAAAAACATTATTATTTCTTATACAATAGTTCAATATCAAGATAAAAAATCCAACATAATTCGTATTCAGTTTTGGGTTACGTATACGGATTGGCAGGATTCAATTATAAAATTATAAAAAACTTAAAATATATAGTTTATTAATTTTTTTTAAAAATTATTGCATTCGTTTTAAAAATATAGTTTAATTTCAAAAAAAATTATTTCAAAAAAAGAATATATTTTTACTGTAAAATTCATGTATTATATTTCTTAATAATAAAAATATATAACTAAAATTAAAAAGTGAAGATAAAAGTTTCAAAGTATATATTTAATACTACTTTCATCCAAAAAAGAAATCTAATTTCAAAAAAAATTCTTTATCCCTGAAAAAAGAGTCTACTTTTTTTATATTACCGCTATTAATAATGATAATATATAATATAAATTAAAAGTTAAGATAAAAATATAAAAATATAAATTTAATATTATATTAAATACGTTGTACCTTATATTTTTAAAAAAATTATACTAAATAAAAACTTAACTTTTTTTGGGACGAAGGGAGTTGTATTTATAATTTACAAAAATTTTAGCAAATTAGAAAGTAATTCTTTCTTCTTTTTTTTTGTACAAGAGTATTACTTCATATATAGATAAATTATTATTATAATTAATTTTTTTACAATTTTGTCAATATTTAAATGATTAAAAAACTAATAAAAATATAAATAAACCAATTAAATCATTTATATAAAAATATATCTTGCATATAAAAAGTTTTTTACATGCAAAAAAAAAATCCACTTTTGAGTGAAATTATTGTATTACCCTTAACAATAAAAATAATATATAATTCGAATTAAAAAGTAAGAATAAAAATATAAAATTATATATTTAATTATGTATTAAAAAAATTATACTTTGTAACTTTAAAAATTTATACTAAATTAAAAATGAATTTTCTTTTAGAACTAATTGGTATATTTTATTTTCACCACAAAAGATACCATGATAATTAAATTTTTTAAGTAAATTTAAATCTTAAAATTTAGAGATCCACGATTGAATTGAAATAATCCGATTATTGATGTAACAATTATCGTACGCCAACTGAAAATATCAATTAAAAAAATACAAAATCAAAAAATACAAAAGGCAATTAGTTTTTTTAGGTCTGTTATTGTAAAAAAAGAAGAAAGATAATTATGGGTATACCAAAAAAATAAAATTAATAAAAATTAATCCCTCAAAGGAGCGATCCACCACATCCCCGACCTTGGAGCCCTCAACGAAAAGCACATACGCATTAGTCACAGAGTCCTGCTTTCTCTCTCTAGATTTTCTGTTTCTCTCACTATCCGTTTTTTCCTCCACTTTCGCTCATCATCCAGTGTCAATCAATACGAAAGTTCAGATATATACACACGGTGTGTTCATTTCTACAGAGACAAAATCTAATTTGTGTCTGTATTCTAAATTTCTAGGGCTTTTGTATAGCAGTATTCCTAAGTTCAGATTCAAATGTGGGGAATAAAAGCAGAGTCAAGTGCGGGCGCAGGGGGGTTTTAAGTAGGAAAAGCTAGGGTTTTTGGATTAGCTTCAGTGCATTCTGTTGCGGTTTTTGTTTTTTGTTTTTTGTTTTGCTCGATCTGTAAGTGAAAGGGGAAAGAAATGGATTCTTCTTCGACGTCGTCGCCGGTGGCTACGTCAACTGCCCTTGCTGAAAGTAATAACAATAATAGAGAAGGTGTTTTGTCGCCGATTGCTGCTTCACCACGCGCGGCCGAGGACGATGTGGCTTTATCCGTGACTGCGGGGCTCGCTAAGGAGGCGGCACTGCTATTTCAGTCCGGGAAGTTTGTGGAGTGTGTACACTTGTTGAATCTGCTGTTGCATAAGAAAGAGAACGATCCAAAGGTTAATTCAGTTTTATGCCCTTTTCTATATTGTTTGAATCTTTGTTTTCTCTCACGTACATTGATGAAGAATGATATTTATTTTTTATATGCTATCGGTTGGAGCGGAATTTGGTCCATCCTCTGATTGAGAGCATGCCAAAGTGAATTAAACTTATTTAGTTTCAGAGCGTTATTGTGAACCTCAAAGACTCAGTTTTTAGGATTTTCTCTTTCGTATTCAGTTGCGGACATTATGAGCTTTCTGTTGGATTTACCACGAGGCAATTCCAGATTAGAAATTGATTGTTGTCAGACAGGGTCTTGGGTTGGTAGAGTGTACCGGTCATTTCAATGCATCTGATGATATAAGTTAAAGTTAAGTTTGTATTATTACGTCTGAGCTCTGATTGAGGATGAAAAGCTTGAGAGATCAGGGAGCTGGGAGACTGATGAAGGATTATTGTTGGTATCTGAAGTCTTCCCATTAAAACAGGAGGCATATAGGATCTGTTTCCTAGATGTAAACTGAAGTTCCTTCTTGTTCCCTACACCTTTGGAAATATTGCTAGAAAGTATTAGGCAAGGGTGGGATACTAAATGATAGTTCTTTCTCTGAGAAGTAAAGAGGGCAGAATGTTGTGCCAACTTCTGTCTCTAAGAAAGCCTTACGTGTCTGACCATTGAGATGCACTGCATTCTGCTCTACTTGTCCTCTTGAGAACTATTGCATGGTTGTAATGCCGTTTGTCCTGGCCTGTGGCAGACTAGTACCTATTCTAACCCATTAGGATGGTGCATGTGTTTATTTTGACCTTTGCATATTCTACCAGCTGAACCTGTTGTTTTTCTCTTACTAATGGCAATTAGTTTAAGTTGTTTAACACCCCATTTATATGGTGTATGGATATTTGCTGCATCGTTCCGGTGCGGTAATCTACAGCCATTAATTACCCGACTTAAAATGTGGGAAGAGAATAACTTTAAGGATCCTTTCTTGTGATTTTTGCCCAAAGAAAGGTGCTTATAACTATATTATGCGGTAAAAGGTGGAGCAACTAACTATTTTCTTGGTTTTATGGAGAACGTACTAAAAGGCCATTAGGATGTTTTTTCCTTTCCACAAAACAGAACAATGACTTTTATTGACTGCTAGATAGGTGCATTTGGCCTCTTAATGAGGATAAATGATTTTTACGTATCTTACCCACTGGCTCCTGCTATGTTTTGTTGTTTAGTTTTACAGCTAGAAATGCCATGACAGACCAGACTCTGTTATTCTCATGGTCTATTTGTTGCAATTGATGCAAAATAACACAAGAATGTAGACAAGCTTTAGTTTCATTCTATGCATATTTGTGCTAGAATAACTTGGTAGGGAGCTTGGGATCTGCTCTTATGCATTTGAAATTTAATCTTCCTTAAATATCAGCTTGATTGTTCATTTTTTCATTATGCCTTTTACATATCAAGCACCTATATGGTTCTGTTCCATTGAAGTTTCCTTGGTTGCTAGATGTCCTCCAGCTTGATGGGCACTCCATTGATTGTCTTTGTAATAGGGATTAAATGGAAGTGGAAATTTTGGTTCAAATTTATTATCTTAACTACATTTATTGTCTTTTGTTTTAACTTATGGCTTCTTGCTTTTCATGTTTCTTGATCTTAGATTCTTCACAACATTGCTATTGCGGAGAGCTTTCAAGATGGTTGTTTAGATCCTAAGAAGCTTCTTGAAGTACTGAATAATGTTAAGGTATGAGTTTGTTTTGTCCTGATGCTTTTTGGATATTGTTATCACCTGGGAAATGAGCTTGTTTCATATTTTCTGTGTGTGTGTGTTTTTTTTTCTATGCATTGCATGTAGGCTTGTATGTATTTGTCTTAGTAAAGCCAAAAATTATTGTTTACATTCTTATCAATTTCTGCCCCTGTATTGTCAAAAATTCATTATTAATAGTCATATAATCCTTATTTGTTAGTGCTTTAAGTAGGGGTGTAAATCCATTTTGGTTAAGGTCTTGACATACGTTTTCTGATGGTTTTTTAGTGAGATTATCTAAAACAGTTCTTACACAATTGAATGGCAAAGTATGAACTGCATTTCTTACTGTTTATTATGTACTTTTTTAACATTGTATTTATAAATCAAACTATTCTTTGTGTTATATTTCATTGTTTCGCTTCATGTTTTGGGCTAAGTAGGAAAATTTCCCATTTTATTGCTACAAAATATTCTGGTAGGTGCGCTAATATTGTAAGCATTTGACAGTTTGTGGTCTTTTATTCTCACGGGAAGGAAACTTCTCTTAGATGTGTAATATGGAAAGATTCTGCTAATCCTGTTTGCCGTAATTTGAAAATTTTCATGAAAAATGAGATAAGGGATCATCATTGTTAAGCATTCGTATAATCTCTCTCTCTCTCTCTCTCATGGCTTTGTGATGTTTTGTCCATCTATTCTGTCATGGAGAATTTTTATGTTAACCTTTTGGTTATCAATGCTCTCGGGACACAAATGAGAAGTTGAAAGTTAATGTTTTATTGGCTTAGATTCAGCAGTATCTGTAATTTTTGCTGGTGAATTTTGGGAATAAGGCACAAAGAAATGAAAGGAGAGAAAATGATTAACTCTAATTGATCCATGTCTTCCCACATGTAGGACAAAAAGAACCAATCATCCAAATTGAGTTACAAAACTTGGTTTTGTCATGTTAGAGCTTGGTGTGATCCTTCTACAGCTTCTTAATATTCTTGTCCTTGTTTATTCTTGCATCTGGTACTTCATTGTCTTTGGTTTGCCTTTTAGAAACGAAGTGAAGATCTTGCTTGTGTGGCTGAGGAACAACAATCAGAGTCTGTGGGAAACACTAGTAAAGTCACAGCTGGAAGTAGAGGAAATAGTAACGTGCCACTTTCATTATCTTCCTCGAGTAGTTTGCCTGTTGTGTACAGTGACGAATTTGATATATCTGTTGCAATGTTTAACATGGTATGGACACTTAAATTCCATCACTAGCTCTGCCATAGCTCCATTTGTTTCTTTGTGGAAATTGGAATATATTTATGTGCTTGACTATTTATCTTAATCGTTGTGTGTATTTCAGGCAGTTATCTGGTTCCATCTCCATGAGTATGCAAAATCATTTTCAATTTTGGACTCATTTTATCAGAATATTGAACCCATAGATGAGGTAAATGATTGTGAAATAACTGCTTTTCTTTGTGGTTTTATCACTGTATATATTAATATCCCAGTGCTTGCAGGGGACAGCTCTTCGTATTTGCCTTCTTTTGCTGGATGTAGCATTAGTTACCAACAATGCATCTAAATCTGCTGTAAGTTTAATGCTATATTACTTGTTCACTTTTTGCAAAGAGTTATCAGTTTATTTTTGGAGAATGTGTTCTTTGTGACTGGTTAACAGGTACTCTGAGAGGAGCCTTTCCTCCCCCCCTTCTCTTACTTTGGGGCCCGTTGCATTATTTTTAAATGCTATGGGCATATATGAGTTACTACTGTTAAAATCTTTTGAATAATGGATATGCTACTAGTCTCTTTTTTTGACAGCATTATTTTTGCATGAACAGTGGGGCTATTTCATATACCAAACTTATAAGCTATGGTCTTGCAAATCATAATTGAGGCTCATTTTTACTATTGATACTTTAAGAGCTGGATTATTTAGTAAAATGTTGAGAGATATGATGGAATTTAATACTGTTTTACTGTCTTGGGATTCAAAATTGGTTTGTCTCTCGTGTGCACAATTGGTACTTCCTTAGTAGGAGATACCTTAATTAGGGACTTAAGCATTTCAGTGGAGATAGATTAGAAACTCACTGGCATATTCTTCTATGTGTCGTTTATGTTCACATTTCTTTTATATTAGTGTAGGTGGGATCATATTAGGTAAGTGATATCATCTATTATTGTTTGGAAGGCTTTTGTTTCTTGGGGATAATGCTTTGAAAATAAAAGTTGAACTGGTAAAGTGGAGTCTGATTTTTTCCTGTCATTTGATGAGGTTGTTGTTGGCACATCATGGCTTATAGAATCTGTTTTGCTTTTGATTGCTTCTCATTGAATGTTGCTGGGTTGGTTAAAGGGATTTGATCTAGGTTGCTGTGTTTTACTACTGACAACGTTGCAGAGCTTTTGAAATTAGTATATTCCAATTTAAGGGATCAAATTATGATTTGAAGTGGGTAAAAAATGACAAAAAGTTACTTTTTATTGCTCTGGCTGTTAAAAATTCCTTTCTTTATGGTTTTAGTACACTTTTGAGAGTTTTTCACTGCATTCTCTGTGAAGTTGAATATGCTTATTTTCTCGTATATTTTTCCTACTCATGTAGGAAAAGAGCCATTTCTTTCGGTTGTGTTATTTCTCAACTTAGTTGTTTAATTGTAGCTTTATAAGGTTACACTAGTATTGATCTTTATTTAACTTCTGGAACTTTTTTTTTTTTAAATATATTTTATACCTTTACTTGTTTGCTTCTGATTTGATTATGGTTTCTCTTGTTTAGGATGTGATTACCTATTTGGAGAAAGTGTTTTGTGTCAGTAGCTTAACAAACCAAGTAGACAATGGAAGCTTGTCACATCAGCCTATGATCATGTCAAAATCTTCACCTTCCACTATCCGGGATACCTCAAATTCTGAATCAGCTCCTACGGTAAATGCAGTGGAAAGTCCTTTATCAGATGAGGCCCATGAAGGACTTGAAGTAGAATTAGTCTTATCATCCCTAGGTATTGGAGGAGAGAACCTGCCTAGACCATCTGGCCTCCAGTCTTCTAATGACCCTTCAAAGACTCAGATTGAGGATTCCATTTCAAGAGGAGAGAACCTGCCTAGACCATCTGGCCTCCAGTCTGCTAATGACCCTTCAAAGACTCAGATTGAGGATTCCATTTCAAGAGGAGAGAACCTGCCTAGACCATCTGGCCTCCAGTCTGCTAATGACCCTTCAAAGACTCAGATTGAGGATTCCATTTCAACCGTGGATCTGAGGCTGAAGTTACATCTTTACAAAGTTAGTTTCCTGCTTCTTACCAGGAACCTCAAGGCAGCTAAGCGTGAAGTTAAGATGGCTATGAATATAGCGCGTGGCAAAGATTATACAATGGCACTTTATTTGAAGTCACAGCTTGAGTATGCTCGTGGAAATCACCGCAAAGCAATTAAGCTATTGATGGCATCAAGTAATCGAACCGAAATGGGAATTTCGAGCATATTTTACAACAACCTTGGCTGCATATACTATCGTCTTGGAAAGTATCATACCTCAACTGTATTGTTTTCCAAAGCTTTGAGTAATAGCTTAGCTCTGCGCAAGGAAAAACCTTTAAAGCTAGCTACTCTCTCACAGGATAAGTCTCTGCAGATAATGTATAACTGTGGCTTGGCATACTTGGCTTGTGGGAAACCATTATTTGCTGCTCGATATTTTCACAAGGCTAGTTTAATTTTCTATAACAGGCCTATCCTATGGCTGAGAATCGCTGAGTGTTGCATCATGGCACTGGAAAAGGGGCTTCTGAAGTCCAGTTATTCTGTGCCATCTGATGTTAGAGTCCATGTTTTTGGTAAGGGAAAATGGAGGCAACTTGCATTGGAAGATGGGGTTTCAAAATCTGGGAAGCTGGATTTTGTTGGAAGAGAAGATTTTTCTTTTAGCAAGGATGGACAGACCATCCTGTCATTATCTCTTGCTCGCCAGTGTCTTTTAAATGCATTTCACTTGCTTGAAACTCCTGATTCAAAAAACTCGAAGTCTGGTGTGGTTTCAATTTCTGCTGCTGAAGAAAGTGAATCAGGAGAATCATTGTTATCCAAGGGTACAAACTACAAGACTGCAGTAGGCAGTGATCCCAAGGCATCCAATGCAGAAGGAAACTCTAGTCAGGTGAACACAAATGGGGAGGTAAAAGAACAAAAGGGTGGAACTGGTCAAAACACATCTCTGTTGAATTCTGTTTATGATTATGAAGAGATTTCTAGAAAAGAAAATGAGATGATCAAACAGGCTATTCTTGCAGATATGGCTTATGTAGAGTTAGAGTTGGGAAACCCATTAAAGGCTTTGTCTGTGGCAAAGTCTCTTTTGAAACTCTCTGAGTGTTCCAGAATATATCTATTTCTTGGAAATATGTATGCAGCTGAGGCTTTGTGCCAACTGAACCGGCCAAAGGAAGCGGCTGAGCACTTGGTTCCATATGTGCCTGGTGGAAACAATGTTGAGTTACCATATAGCCAAGATGACTTCGAAAAGTGGAGAGAGGAAAAAGTGGTGGATTGTGAGGAAACAAATGGTGGGCCTGTGCCAGTTAATGCATCATCACCTGATGAATCTCAGGGCTTTATGTTCCTCAAGCCTGAAGAAGCTCGCGGATTTGTTTATGCTAATCAAGCTGCCATGTCCGCAATGCTAGGAGATATTGAGCATGCCCAACAATTTGTTGTCCAAGCACTCTTCATACTACCCAACAGTCCGCAAGTTATTCTTACTTCAATTTATTTGGATCTTCTGCAGGGGAGGACACAGGATGCTATTGCCAAGCTGAAACAGTGTAATCGTATAAGGTTCCTCCCTGGAAGTTTGACATTGAATGGCGCCAGTTGATGGTCCACGGTTGTATTGGGGGTTTTGTCAGTCAGTTGTGTTCAACCTATTTCTTACTCGGAGTTAGCAGGTAGGGTAGCAATCCTTTGAAGAAGGATGTGTAACATATATATAGTTGAAATCAGGAAATAAGTTTTTCGCCTTTTAAATTTTTTGTTTCTTAAAATTTTCTTCTAGGTAGAAGTCATAGGTGGAGTAGATGGGGAGTATTTGGTTCTCTGATGCCCACCCAAAAATGACTTTGAGATGTAGTTTCGGTTCGGGGAATTGTGTTTTAGATCCTGACGTAGTTCAGATTTGAATTTGTAGAGGGTACGTGTCATTGAGGGGATCATCAATCAAAGAAATATTCCTTTTCTTTTAGATTTTGCCGTCAGGTCCTTTGTCCATATTGGCTCCTCTATTCCTCCTAGTTAGTTAACTGCAAAAGGTAGGACTTCGCGCGTTGTTGCAGCGAAGTCTTGACAATGTGGTATTCGTAACAGTCCCTGAATGTGTTCGGGGTAGGCTTTCTGAACCAAATCTGTTGGCCAAGATCTTAACTTCTTACCATTTGTTGTTCTTAATAACCTAATCCAGCCAAATTAAACTTTTAATACAGTTGGGGCAACCATAATCATCCTTGCTTTCTTTTGTTCTCTTATTTTTGGATTTCTTTTTCAGTCTCTTAGTTACCCAAAACGCAGAGAGTGGCTTAAATGGCAAGTAGCGTTTACTAAAACATCAGAGGATGTGAACCAACGATATGACTACGTCCAATGGTTTTACCAACTAAAGTACATTAAGTTTTATCATTGTCATTGTTTTATTTGGAGATATTAAGATATGCACTTTCATTCCGCAGAAAATCTTTTCATGGTCAGAATGCCATTCTGAATAACATATATATGGGTTGGATTCCTAAAAATAATACTGGGCATTATGTCCGATGGCATGGCAGGGTGGGGTACTCAGATATGGGTCGAGTAAGATAGATGACCAGCATTGTCGTCCGACACCGCGTATTGTGTATGGGTAGAGACAAACAAAGTTCATGTGCCTTCGGACTAGGCAATGGTCCCCTAATTAATAATCACCCAGAAAAAAGTTATTACAAGCTTTATTTTGACAGTTTTCAATAATGTCAAGAATCTTTTACTCTTTTCTTGTACATAGAATCTTATGTCATTGTCATTCTTGTAACAGCATTAGAGTATGACCATTTATAATTTATGATAAATGACATTGATGGTCTCTCAACTTAAGTTTTAATAGCGCTTTTATTTTCAAATTTGAAAAAGTTTCAATTCAATCATTCAACTTTAATAATTGATTTAATTGAATGCAATTGGACAATTTTGACTGCGAAACCTTAGCCTAACCAGTACATGTGATGAGCGTCTGACTTTGTTAGGGACAAAATTTGAAAAAAAAATTATCAACACCCACATGGATTGAGCTAAAAAATAAAAGAAAAAAAAATCTCAAATCTCCTTCAACATTTGCGAGCGAACAATTGAATGAAATTAAGGTTCTTGATGCTGTTGAAGACTAGAACTGCAAGCTGCAGGGTTGTTTACGGTTTCAACATCAGCTGGGGGATCGTTTAAAGCCGACATTCTAGCACACCTAGAAATCAAAAAATAAAAATAGAGTCTTTCAATGTGGGATTTCGCTACTAGGCTTAACAATGTTCAGTTCAGAACGAGTGAGTGTGTGCGTGCTTGTTCTGTAGCTTAACCTTCAAAATTGACATAATAAAAGTGAACGTAATAAAAGATCGTACGGATATTGTTGCCGGCTTAATCCGAAACAATCCATATCAATTTTCCCTTCTTTTCGCTTATTCTCTACCAAAATCCCACTCTCACGCTTGCATCCACTCAATTCGTCAATCTTATTAGAAGCCTCGAAGATTTCATCTTTGGCCCCAAAACCCACAACTCTTTCCTTTATTAGACGTATAACAATTGAAAGAATACCCACAACATCATCCACTGTGGGGGAATTTGTGGCGGTGGTGATGGTGGCAGTGGCAGTTAGGAGAACGAATGAGTAAATGAGGATATGATGGAAAGAAAAGCAAACAGCGTTACATTACACTACTCCTACAACACCACCCACTGTGTGATTTATATAACAAGGAAGAAACCTAATTTCTTGTAATTGTTTGTGGGCAAATGTTGAGAGAGGAGATTTGGAATTTTTTTTCTTTTGTTTTCTAGCTCAATACACGTGAGCGTTGATAATTTTTTTTTTAATTTTCAGGTGTACTGGTTGGACAGAGGTTTCGCAATCAGAATTGTTCAATTGCATTCAATTGAACCAATTATTGAAGCTGAGAGATTCAATTAAAACTTTTTCAAGTTCAAGGACAAAAGCCCTATCAACACTTGAGTTGAGAGATAACTAGCTGTCCTCGGAATATATATAATTATAGTAGAGTTTTAAAAGTGTTGCAGTTATATTGCCATTTCAAATTATTGCAACTTTTTTGTGTGTGTAGTTTATCTGGCGTTCATTAAAACTCAATAATCTTGATTAGCGTGGTTAGGCTGGGAAGAAATTGACTTAATTTATATTAAGAGATTGAGAGAGGAGAGAAGGGGATAAGGAGAAAATTTAGAGAATTTTAATTTTTTTTAATAATAATTAATTATATATTACCCATATTTAAAAAGTAAAAAAGAAAAAGAAAAATTCTGTATTTAGTAGTGGGTGTTGTATTTGATAATTTATCTGAGCCGGAGGAAATTTCATTTTCTGTAATTGGTACGTACATGTCCTTGCATGCATGAAATTAGTGCTACCTTAAACAACAAAAACACACCTTGTGACTGGCAAAAAAAAATCGAGAGTTGCTGACAAAACATCTTGCCTACGGGATTACAACCACACATGAATACATTTCCAATCCAATCAATTCGTGTTCAATGAAATCCAAAAGTCACACTTTCAAACAAAGACGAACGAGAATCTGAAGAATTAAAATTGAACAAAATGAAAAGAAACTCTCGACATCCTCTCATGTCGACCATAACATCGTCTGCATCCATCAACAATCTAGCTAGCTAGCCCACCTGCAAAGACCCACCATTTTTCATGAGATTTCCCATCATCAATAGTGCTTCTTCAGGAATTAATCAGTACAGTACTTTTTAATTAAGAAAACCATTTGTGGTACGTACACTCAAGAATTCTTTTTTAGTATTCCGTTAAAGAGCTTCCCAGAAAAATGCAGAAAGCATCTTCATAAAAAATCTTACTATATTATTGAGCAGAAGCGTGCAAAACCAAAAAGGTTTCAGTTAACTGCGACTCATGTTCTGAGCCACTCATGACTACTACTACATCAATAAAGACAGAAGAAATGTCTGCACTATCAGTATAAAAATCTAAAATTTTGATTAGGCGTGATATTGTCTTTGTAAATTAATCATGTAGGTTGCAAAAAAATCAAGCCATGAAAAATTGAAAGGAAAATGGAGTGAGGCAGAGGACGTACGTACTGTACTTGAATCTAAAGAGTGCAAGTGAAACCAGGGGGTGGTGCCTTCCCACAAGTAACAAGGAGCTGAAGTGCGAGTGGGACAAAAATATTGAGGTTGAGGAGCTTCAGCTTGAGTGTTGTACACAAGCAAACCGCGGCTTCGATTTCAACAAGCCCAGAAAGAACAGGGCAGCATTGGTTCACGACGGGATCACCAAGGCCAATGTGGACTAGCCCTCCAAGAAGATCCACACATGCTCCAAGCTTTAGGGTGTCAATGGGGCATGTCTCTGCCTTCGCTGGTGGTGGTGGGCAGGGCTTCGGCTTCGGCTTCGGCTTGGTGGTGACTGGTGGCACGGTCACAGGAGGAACTGTAATGGGTGGTACAGTTACTGGTGGCACGGTAATAGGAGGGACGGTGACTGGTGGCACGGTAACAGGAGGGACGGTGACTGGTGGCTTCACGACAGGCGGCAAAATTACCGGAGGTTTCACAACTGGCGGTAGAGTTATCGGTGGTAGGGTTATCGGTGGCTTAACGACAGGTGGTAGAGTTATGGGAGGTTTCACAACTGGCGGTAGGGTTATCGGTGGCTTAACGACAGGTGGTAGAGTTATGGGAGGCTTTACAACAGGAGGCAAGACCACAGGGGGAAGAGTGATGGGACTTTTGGGAGTCTTGGGCTTGTTGTGCTTAGGGGGTTTGGAGCAGACGCCACAGTCAAGAACTGGATCAGCTGAGGCAATGAGGAGCATGGAGAGGAGTAGAAGAGCTGTAATCTTGGAGGGCTCCATGTTTGTGCGGAGAAATGTGATTGGTGAGGATTAATGAGTGACAGTGCATGCAGAAATGAAGATGAATGATAGTATGATATATACTACTAGATTGGATGAATTAGTGATGAAAGAAAACAAAAGACAACTCTAAAAGCAAAGCACGTGAACATGGGGTGGGCTCAATGCGAGCTGCCAAATTTTGCGAGTTGGCAAACTCATCCTCGGCCTCAATTTCAACAATTCAATATTCCCATCATTAATGTTATTTTCACTCTCTTCCCCTTGGGTTTTAGGCATTCATCCTGCTGTCACTGTAAATTTTTTGGACCAGCGTACCGACGATGTTGTAGTATACTGCACGTTTGCTGCATGAGATATCATCTACATTCAAATGTATACATGCCGTCCAGTAAATCTTTCATCTCTTTCTTTCTTTTTTAACAGTTCAATCAATTTTTGACTTTGATAAAGGATGAAAACTGCATTTAACTTTGATACTGCGGCAAATAGGGGCAAACATGCACCTCACAAGAAAAGGATTTCATACTTCTTGTCAATTGATGAGTAACATTCAAGTACTTTTTTCTTTCTTGGCTATATCTATGCAATTTCGAGCAATCCAATCTCAACATGTGTGAAGTTCACAAATTAATCTTGGGCTGCGCTTATTGTTTTCTTTTCCATTAACAAATTGCTCAAAGCCTTTCAATTCTTTTCGATGCAACTAGCGAGAGAGAAGACAGTTCTGATAATTTCTTGTTTGAATGAAGAAGACAGGTCACGTTTGATGGGAAGCCCATAATTGATGATTTAACATTGACAAATATCTCAACACCAATCCTGGGAATCCATGTTACTTCTGCAGATACGTCGCTTATCCCAACAATTTTTTCCAAGTGCACAAGCATGTGACAACTTTTTAAGACTGCTTTTCTGGTCTAAAAAATTGAACTTTGACCTCTTAAAATTTGCAATTTTCTTTAAAGATAATTAGACATATTTGATTGATAAAAATTCAACTGTTTTAGTACTTTATTTTGTACAGTTTAATTTAAATGCGCTTCGAAGAAGGCTTATTTAACATCGTCCCATTTCTAGCATTTTTAGGGGAATGGGGATATGCCTACTATTATTGCTATGCGTATGAATGATGAATGAATTTGTCTGAAGAACTCAGTTTCTCAAGTTCATGTTCTTTGGTATGCATGCCCTGGCATGATAGATGCTACTAACAAACTGGCGAGGTCGTCTTCTATACTTTGCAGCTTCTGCCCCTTAGATACTCATACATCACCTTCCACATTCCCCTTTTAAGGAGAAAACAATTTTGGCCATCCCATTGAAACTCTCTTTGGTATTTTTCTGCAGGACGCACGTTGCATCCTCTTACCCTATTCAAATTATATCCTTACATTTTTTAACAGTGGCTTAATTATGCTCATGTTCTTGAAATTTTATTGATTTATTTCATTATCAAATTAGAAAGAAGAAGGGCGTTGCAAGGACATATCTTGGCTAGTGAGATGCAGCTAGGGACAGACGAGATTTTGGAAAGCATCGAACTGGTCACGAGTCCGGAATTTAGGAATGAATGTTTTCAAAATAGCCATTATCATCCCACAATAGTGTGCTACAGGATTAATTTGGAGGAGAGTGAATTGCGTTAGAAAGACCCATGACATGATATAGCGATTATGCATATGTAAGCGGAAAAACTAATCTGTGGGTCTGAATTCTGGTGTGTCGGTCTAGATGTTTGATTATTTCATTGTCTAATCCGCTTTGTACTCAGATTCAACTTAACCATTATGGTGCCTTTCTCTGTGCGTAAAGGGAGTTTCATCGGGTAGTATCCCTTTTCTTCCCACAGAGGAATTTTATGTTTATGGCCTCAAAATTCCTTTGACGTGGTTACTGCTACCATGTGAAACATAAAAGAAAGGAAAAATCAAGAGAGAGCGCAACTGTGCATTCTTGGGGTTCTCAAACTTAACCTACCTCTTTTTTTTTTTTTTTTTTTTTGGGGGTAACGCTTGCTAATCAAGCGTAAAACAGCGTTGCATTGCAGCAAGAGAAGAGGACCATGCATGTGAAAAGTGAAAATGGTGAGGAGAGGCAAACAAGCGACAGCCTAGTGGTTGTGGACGCATCAGCATCAAACATGGTCACCACACACATTTTCACAACTCACGTAGGAAACGGTTGTTGGCCCTTGTTAGGTTGGGGTTGTTCATCCGTGAACTCGTCGATTGTTAGTGCGCTGTTTCGTTGGTGGCTGAATCATTTTTTGTAACCTTATGCACGTCCGTGAGTCTGATTTCCTCATCTTGATATGATTGGTCGTTTTCCTTTTCCTTTTTTTCTCTTTTTCCCTTTCCCTGCATTTCTGTTCCTTTTTCTCCCCATGCAGCCGTTGTTTTCTGTAAACCGGTCTCACCAGCATCACAAACTCATCAACGTGCCAATACGGTCAATTGCATAGTACAAATGCATATTGTAGGCGTGGTGTAATCGAAAATGGACAGTATATATTGCTTCTTTCAACAAAAAGGCAAAAGGGCATTTGAAAATGTTCAAAGTACATTCATATTATTAGAGCATTTTCAGTAACAAGAGAATCAGCGTGTACTTAAATTTTACTTTAAAACATATTATATCGAAAAACGTAAAAATGCAAGAGAAAATCACACCAGGCAAGCCACAAATTTTACCACAGCAGCATTTCAAGGGACACGGACCTCGTAATGCATATTGTCCTATACTCCTATGTGGTGTTCAACTTGCAGAGTCTATAATTGCAGTAAATTCCAATGTTTTAGATTTCTTCTTCTAATGAATGGTTCTATGTGTCTACTGCCCATCAGATGATCAGATGTAGTTCTGTTGACTTGGTGGCTGTGCTTTAATTCCAGATTTAACTGGATTGGGGCAAGTGTTCAAAGGCAACATATAAACTAGATTTTTTAATATTTTTTTTCAATTTTAGTTGTTTAGAGACGAATGTTGAAGGCAATGCATATGCAGTGATAAATTAGTTTTCAGAAATCTTGTTATTTTTCTTAAAATTACGAAAATAAGAATTTTAAAATTGTATATATTCATGTATCATAATTTTATTCACAAACAATTAGATCCTCTAAAATGCGACATTGCCTGTCTTTTCCGGACATATTGATGTTTTAGAAATAAAACATCTAATTCTGTTCCCCCTCAATCACATAAATCGATCCAACAATATACGACCTGTTCACATTAAAACTTAATCTTTTCAAAAAAATTATTCATCAGTAATTGTGAACGGATGGTTTTTTCCAATCTTTTGACCTTAATTTCGTAGGTATAAAGTGAATTAAAACATAATGCTACCCTTCAAAACATGGATTTACAAAACATTTATTTACTATAATTTTTCACCAGAATCCAATACTTCTTTATTCTTCAAAAACCTAAAAAAATGAAGGCTATTAGTGCCCACTTTCTTCTTGTTGTCTTGTTACTCTCTCTCGTGGTGTACTTTAGTAGATTGAACTATAGTTTTTAAAATGCCGATCTGATCCTATGATTCTACGATCTAAATTTACTAAAATGATTCCGATTCTAACTACGATCCTATATTTATTATGTGAATAAAATATAGTTAAATTTACTCAAAAAAATTTCCATATCTAAATAAAATAATATTTATCATTATATAAATAACTTAATTAATTTAATCATACTTTTATTAGATTTTAACAATAAATAAATAAATTAGACATAAATACTTTTCGATTGCAACAACAACCAAAATATTGAGAAAATTATATAAAATGTTATAAGAAATAAAAATTGAAGTAAGATCGTTTAATTATAAATTATACATGAATTTTTCACATATTTATTCATATATTGATTAATAATTTCTTTAAAATAATTTATAAATTTTATTTTTTCAATTTTTCTAAAATCTTACGATCCTATCAATCCAATCCTACTACCATTAAATCGATTCTATATATAATCTCGATCCTATAAACTATGGATTGAACTAATGAAAACAACAGAATGTATTGATTCAGATTAATGGATGAAATTGTATGCACATTAAATATCACTCCTCTGTCCTATAAAAGAAAAAGTTCATTTTTAATTTAATATAATTTTTTTAAAATTACAAAATACAATACAGTTCACAATTAAATATATAATTTTATATTTTTATTCTTAATTTTTAATTTCAATTACATATTATCATTATTAGCAAGTAATACAAGAATATCTTAAATTCTTTTTTTTGAGAGAATTTTTTTTTTAACTGATATATTTTTTTTGGAATAGTAAAACTTTTCCCCTTCTTACGCCCAAAAAAAAAGAGACAAAAAAAGAAAATCTTGGGTAATAATTTGTACTATTGTCTTATTTCTACTGTCCTCTCCTCATCTTAATAAATGAACAAGTGATCTTCGTTTGGTTTTGGTTGTCACTTGTCACGCACCACCACCGAGCCGACGCCGGAGCTGGAGAGGGAGGCGGAGACACCGCCGGTACCCGTAGAAAATCCACCGGTTGGCTAAGAACAAATTCGCCGCCGGATGGGGTAGGGGTACACTCTATCTACTAGTGATTGGGCTTGGTACATAACTTGGTGGGCTAAGTGATGAAAATCTTCGGCAGAACACTGGCCTGGGTAGGCTCGGAACATACATAGACGGACCGGCGACAGACACTGGTATCTATCCCAATGAGAGATGACCCGAGGATGGGCTGGGCTGGGCTGGGTTGGGCTGGGCTGCGAGGCTACCTACGTGAGACTTCATCACTCTTTTGTCAACATTGTATATTTTTTATTGCCTTTCACAATTTGACAATGGTGCTCATCCAAACTTGGGTCGCTGCCAGGATTCTCATTCGGACAGGAGCTTGACATTTTTGCTAAGCGATCAAAGTTGTTGACCGGGAACTAGCATTATCATGTCAAGAATCTCGGGATCGTCTCCTTTTAGCGGAGCAGAAACAGAGCTAGATCGCCACTTGACGGTCCAGGAATTGGTGGAGGATGGTGGAGAAGTGCCGGAGAGATTCATATGCAGAGAAACTCGTTATGGAAGAGACGTGACTAGCTTTGTCCCGTTGATGGACGTCCCAGTTATTGATTTGAAAAGTTTGTCAACTTCATCAGGGATCTCCTCTGAAGAGCTCCAAAAGCTTCAATCAGCTCTCATCTCATGCGGTTGCTTTCAGGTCGTGATTTGTTGTGCCAAAACTTGCACGATCCCTTTTACTGATTATTCATGTTATGTTGAAAAAGTTATCCAGGTTTTCGGTTCACTAGATACGGTTGTTTATATCTTCTTTGCCTTCTGGAACAAATGAAGGTGCCAACGTATTTTAATTGGTTATTCAATCAGAACTTATTACTTGATTCTTCCAGATATTTGAGTCCCTTCTCGTGAATTCATTACTTGGCTGAAAGTCCGAAAGGGCACATGATATAGAATAGAATTTGTTGATACCGAAGCGTAAGTTTAGCAACTTTGAGCTAATTAGATTCGTCATATATTTGTCTTTGTCTGCTTTGGTTCCTTGAATGTTCATATTAGAGTTAATATTGGTACTGAAAGGAAGTAAAGCTTTGCGTTTTACCTCAGGTTGTAAACCATGGTATAGAATTTGCTTTGCTTGATCAACTGCGAGAGAATTGCAGACAATTTTTCAAGCTTCCAATGGAGGAGAAACAGAAGTACACCAGAGGACCGCATGACTTTGAAGGATATGGCAATGATATGGTTCTACATGAGAATCAAACTCTGGATTGGACAGACAGGCTTTATCTTTTAGTCAATCCAGAAGATAATCGGAAGCTACATTATTGGCCTCAAAACCCCAAATCTTTTCGGTAATCTTCACAACTTGTATGAATTTTACACAGAGATCATCAAACATTGAAAGTCCTGGATAAATGACCTTATTTCTTACTTTGTTTTAGTATCAAAATTACATGCTTATCTATCAGAGTTTGTTTAAACACAGCTTTTCTTTGTGTTGATTATCAGGGAAGAATTAGAAGAGTATACAACAAGGGTGAGAGGGATAGTTGAAATTCTCCTCAGGTCGCTAGCAAAAGCATTGGATTTGGCAGAGAACAGTTTTCTTAACCAATACGGAGAGAGACCTGTGATGTATACAAGATTTAACTTCTATCCTCCATGCCCGAGGCCTGATCTTGTTCAAGGTTTGAAACCACATGCAGATGGAACAGCAATTACTATTGTCCTGCCCGATGAAGAAGTAGAAGGCCTTCAATTCCTGAAAGATGATCAGTGGGTTCGAATTCCTGTCAACCCTCATGCTCTTTTAGTTAACGCTGGTGACCAGCTAGAGATGATGAGCAACGGGATTTTCAAGAGCCCAATTCACAGGGTTGTGATAAACTCAGAGAAAGAAAGGATCTCTGTGGCAACGTTCTGTGCACCAGGCGTAGGAGAGGAGGTTGGACCAGTAGAGGAGTTGATCAGTGACACGAGGCCTAGGTTGTACAAGACAGTCAAAGACTACCCTGAAATATTCTTCAAGCACTACCAGCAGGGAAAGAGACCAATTGAAGCTGTTAAACTGTACTAATACTCTTTAACTGTTTGTATGCTACTCGCTCCTGTATACGTATCTCCTTTACGAGAAGTATAACAGACCTCCCAGATCTCTCTTAGTCTTTGCAATGGTGAGTATCTACTTTACTTTTTCTTTTGTTCACTAAATAAATGTATGATTTTATTTTCTTTAGCAACTCAATTGCGTGCTGTTTATTTTATTGCACATCTGTGATGTCAAGCAAATTTTATTTTGTTTCCTTTAATGACCGACAAATAACGTTGGACGGTATGTTTAAATGATTGAAAAACTCATATATCATTCTCTTTTCCATTTTCTCTTACTTCCCATGCTGTTTTGGGTGAAAATGTAATTTGTCTCATCACACCGGAAATTAATATATAGATCAGGATATCAGAGAAGAAATTTTATGCGATGAACTTGTTGATCAACTTCCTACCATGCCAGTTGGGACTGAACTGAATCCTAGAACATTACCTTGGACCTCATCGTTATTGTCCCAGTTAAGGAGGGTAACATCATGGTTATGGCCTAATACACAACTGACTCCTGAAGAAATCTACTGTATAGAACGCAAGAAGATGCTTCCAAAACTACTACAACAAAAAGACCCAACAATAAGAACCTCTCATTCCGAGGCAGGCAATAAGTAACAAAATTTGCCATTGCCACAGCATCTAAGAAGAATATTTAGCTGAAGGCAGCGCGCAAGGGTATCTACACACCACTAGAATTTCTTCTTCACGACTGAGATCCATTTGCCGGTAAAGAATGGCTCTTGCTGCATAAGAAAAACACATGGCAAGATAGCTGTCATAGATAGCAATAGCTATGAGAAGTTGACAAGTGATAACTATAAACAGACTATCATAAAAATGCATCTGATACAGCAAGAAAGCGATAAAAATGTTACAGAAGTATTGTTTGTACAAGTATGTGCAAGAATCTGCAGAGAGTATGCAAAACTTTCTTCCAAAAATGACGAATAAACATAAATGTCCAGGACCTTTTTTGGAAAGTATGATTGTAAACCGAAAGCCTCCATGATTATCATGTTAAGCAGTTGATTTTCTTAAATGTTACAATGGAGTTATAGAGAAAAGTGACCCTTACAAACATGGAACCCGAGCAAATTCAGAGCCCTTCAAAAGCTTTAAGCCAGGGGAAATCAATGTTCTTCATTTTTTCCTTTTCTAACGGCCAATGCTACAAAAGTTGACCTATGTGGTTAAGGTACAGCAGAGCAGATGACAATTATTTGTACCATTATATAAAAGTACAAAAACTAACCTACGTTGTTGCTCAATCACAGCAGATTGAGGACATTCAACAAGTAATAGGATACTGTTACTCCATGACAAAAATAATACCATATGACAACCAGTCCAAAATTTTAAACCGTGGATTAAACAGATTTTATCATTTCTTCAGTTAACCAATGTAATGTCTTCCTTTAATTTCTGGAGTACAAATAGGCACAAATATATGACAAAACCATTAGGTCCAAAGAGGAATGGGATGATACGGCAAGGAAACTTCTTCATTTCCCCAAAATTTGCTCCCAAAAATGAATATAAAGACTCAGTAAAATTAAGTACAACTTTATTACTATGAATCACAGGCTTCATTGGAAGAAGTTAACAGGATGCAAAGGAAAGTATAAGAAGGACCAAATTTTAGGTGCAAAAGTATAAATGGCATCTATTTGAGAAAGCTTATGTATGGACAACTGAAATCCTATATCAGATAACATCAATCATGCATATAAAACATTGCAGCAAGAAACAGAAACAGCTAGCCAGCTCCTTCTTTCCTCCAGAGTGCAAAGTACATTTTGTAACTAGCACACTATCTGGGAATGCTCAAAAAGACATCTATGATTGTTTCAACTGGCAATTCAATCAACTACTACGTCAAATAATAAGCATCAGATCAAGAACTAAAACAAAAACTTTTCTTCACTTTCCTCTTCTCCTTGAAAAGCAATAATGCATAGGATCTAATATCCAAAAAAAAAAAAGATAACAAATTTAAACGTTTATGCTATTCATTATTCCTACTGCCCTAACAAATCCTCCAATAGCAACAACAGTCTACCTTATATTTGAACTATTAAGGGAACATTAAAAATGCAGTAGACTAATTGAAAAAACTCAAGAGCTAAGGTAACACATGCCAAGTGGAACTGGAAAGATTCTGACTTTAAATGATGTGATGCAATTCACCAAAACAAAGCAATATAAGCAACTAAAAAAGTTCCTAGTCAATGAGCATGATAACTGTGTAACTACATAAAGATCATATCTTCTACTACAACTATTGACAACACAGTGCACACTAGAAAAAGTACTACATTACTCAACATTATCCAAGATTAACAACCAAAAGGAAATTGTACCAGCGAGAACTCTTTCTAGTTCTTGGTAAATTCTTCAATCTCTGACGAGGGAGCTGGTAAAGCAGTCCCATTCCTGGGCAGCTTCAACAATACAGGCCCCTGCACACCCCCTTCAGCCATACCAAACATCTGTTCCCTCAATACCTTATGCAACTTCCCAAACAACTCCTTCTTCAAACTCTCAAATGCTAAATCCAACCTCTCTAATTGCTCCAGTGCATTCTTATTGTACATAAACAGCCCATAGTACAAATCGAAGCTATCACTGGCAGTATTTTCCACCAACTTCAGCAATGTCTCGTACCCTTTGGTATTAATAGGGGTAGTCACCAACCCCAATTTCTCCAACACTCTCCCCATCGTGTGAGTAATAAACTGTGATTCAGCGGCGTACCTATCATGCTCTGCACAGCTCATTTCCACCATCGTACAACCTTCTTTTTCGAAAATTTTCAAGAAATTCTGCACCCTTAATTCTCTGGACTCCTCAGAGCCTACGCGAACTTTATCAAACACAAATGGGAGATCCCTCCAACTGTCCTTACCACTCTCTGGTCCAAACATTGGATGGGTGCAGAGTATATCAAAATGATTAGGGAGGTTTTGGAGGAAAATATTCTTGGGAAATTCTTTAACTGATAAAACGTCGACAAATAGAGTGTTTCGTCTAAGGCGCTGAATAGGGAGTGCTTTGAGGATTTCCTCAGTGTAGAGGATGGCAGTGGAGAACAAGATTACGTCGGGGTGTTCTTCGCAGAGGTCATGTGGGTCGGAGTAAAATGTTGCGCCCATTGATTGGGCGGTGGAGCTGTAATTGCCCCGGGAGGTGGCCAGAACGGTGTGGCCTTGCCGTATGAAAGTTTTGGCGAGGAATTGGCCGAAATTGCCGAACCCAATTATGGCAATTTTGAGTTTCGTGGACTGCTGGAATTGGTCGGAAAGACGGGTTTCGTAGTCGAAAGGTTGTGCTGCGTCGAGGGCTCGAATGCGAAGAGTGGCATGTTGGCGGCGGCGCTGGAGTAAAAGGTCATTTTGGTGAAAAGACAATTGGTGATGGTGGTAGAAGGGAAGGCGGCGGAGAAAAGCAGGGTGGGTTTTAGAGGCGGTGGGTTGCACCGAAGAGCAAGAAAACATGATGATTTGTAAAAAAGGAGGCAGGAAGGGATTGGGAACAGCGAATGAGTCGTTCTTTGATCCTTGATCGGTCAATGGGGGAAATTTGGGAAGTCAAATAAAATGTCCGATGACTCCGATGCTGTAGTAGTACTTACTACACCATTGCTGTTGTCGACACGACAGATTTGAGAAGTTGTCCCCGATCACGTGAGCCAGCTCCCAACCTAGTGAAGTCACTTTCTAAGAAACTTAGGACAGCTAAGTTGAATTGAATTTTACATTTTAAAAACCTCCCTCGCATAGATTATTCATTTTTTTGCTGTTATAATACTAGTATTCATCAGTTCAAGATTTCCATTTTTCTGCTATAATCTATTTGCTGCTGTAATACTAGCATTCATCAGTGCAAGATTTCCCTTTTTCTGCTTCTGTTCTTATGCTGGCCAGCACCTCTGATCTCCATTCTGTCCCAGATTTCCTCCCCAACCGCAGTAAATCAAGTTTCCGAGATTGCTCATATGATCATCTTATCCTCCAGAATCAAATCAACAACACTAATAGCATAATTTTCCCTCCAGAATTCATAAATTAGGAGGATGTTTTAAGGTGCTCTTTTAAGTTTTTAACTAATCTGTCTAGTAACAGAAAAGGCATTAGCATGAATTACTCTCAAGTCTTAGCCGATGGAGAAGCCATTACAATCCTCCTATCCTTTCTTATGATGATGTTGCCCTCTATATATGTACATGGTTGGCAAGCGCTCTTTGATAGGATTGATGATACTCTATTTGGTTGGCACTGGCTCTTACATGCAAATGAACAAACTTTGACAATTTGGCAAATTACTAAAGTCATTCCAGTTTGATGCGTACACTGGCAAATAGAGCGGCCTTGGATGGGAGATACCAGAAAAGGGAGAGAGCAGCAGACGGACGGGGGCTCAAACATGAGAAAATGATTGGGAAGGCAGGCTATGAATAATGCTGACAAATGGGCTTCGTCTTTGGGACTTCCATCTTAGTTATTCCTCCATTTCAATCACAGCCCTACATGCAACTGCCAAAACAGTTTCTTACAGGAAAGGAAATAATGAACTCAATGCGCAAAAATTTAAGCTGTTCATTGGCCCAAAAGAATATTAATTCTGTCTCGGATCAACAAGAAAATTTACGATATTATCATCACCATCACATCCCTATTATCCCCTATAGTAAAACTTTTTCCCTCGGAACCTAGAACTTTAAATTTCCTTGAATTGTGAAATCTATCAAAAACGAGGAACGAAAGGGCGTTAGAAGAAGCTGGGAGCAAGAGATCAAAATGGAATTTTTCAAGATACAGAATGACAATAACTAGACACTGATCCTCTTTGATAAAGTTTGTTCCAATAGTCTAGAATATCTTGAAGAGAAGGCCACCATGAGTGGCGAAGAAGGGAGCAAAGACAAGTGATTCAACGGCCATTAGTTTGATGAGAATGTTAAGGGATGGTCCAGATGTGTCCTTGAGAGGATCGCCAACGGTATCACCAATAACAGCTGCTTTGTGTGCATCAGATCCTTTAGGTCCCAGTGATTTTGCATGAGCAGAAACACCAGCCTAACATTACCAAAATCAGTAGCAGCTTATTAGGAGTCCATACATGCAAGAAACTCAAAAAGGAGAGAGATAAGATGTGGTCCAATTCTTACCTCGATGTACTTCTTGGCGTTGTCCCATGCACCACCAGTATTTGATGCAGAGATAGCAATCTGAGAAACATAATCCAGCAAAGAAATATTAATAACTGCAGAACAGGAAACACTATGGCTGTAATACATAGAAACAATATCAGATGGAGTAGTCGCTATTAAAAGGGACAATCTTTTAGAAACAAAAAGGGTTGTAACGCTACTTATTTAGTAGGAAAAAATGGAAACATGAATAAGACTTCTATTGCATTACCTGTACACCAGATACAAGGGCTCCAGCAAGGACACCAGAGAGTGTCTCAACACCAAAGAAGATCCCCACAATGAGGGGTGTGAGCATGACAAGAGCACCAGGAGGAATCATCTCTTTGATAGAAGCATCGGTAGAAATCTTAACGCAGGTGGCATAGTCGGGCTTGGTAGTACCTTCCATGAGACCAGGCATGGTGTTAAATTGCCTTCGCACTTCTTCAACCATCTTCAGAGCCGCACTGCCCACACTTTTCATGGTCATGGCAGAAAACCAGTAAGGAAGCATAGCGCCAACAATTAGACCAATAAAAACTTTGGGTGACAGGACATCCACAATGGTGATTCCTGCCCTGCTAACAAATGCACCAAAGAGGGCAAGGGATACCAGAGCAGCAGAACCAATGGCAAAACCCTACAAAACAAGAACATTCAGTTTTAATACATTCTTGATGCACAACTGTTTCCTATAAGAATTACTGACCAAGTTCCCTGCTATAAAATCTGTGCTACTTAATTTGGGCTTCATGGGAAAGTCCAATAATAGGGGATTATACCATATCAACAAACAACTAATAAGGTAAACAGTGCATAAATTCTGAACAGAAGATATCACATACCTTTCCAATGGCAGCAGTCGTATTGCCTGCAGCATCAAGGGCATCAGTTCTCTCTCGAATTCTGTGGCTCATGCCAGCCATCTCAGCGATGCCTCCAGCATTATCACTGATTGGTCCATAAGCATCTATGGCTAATCCAGTAGCTATGGTGCTAAGCATTCCAAGTGCTGCAACTGCGATACCATACATTGCAGCAAAGCTAAAGCTCACAAAAATGCTGACTGCAATAGCAAAAATTGGAATTATAACCGATTTATATCCCAACGCTAAGCCAAATATAACATTTGTAGCAGCTCCAGTTCTGCAGGAATCAGCAACATCTTGCACAGGGCTGAAACAAGAAACAACCAACTTAGGGCTAAATTCTATTTAGTTAGACAACAAGGCAGAACAAAGATACTGCCACATAGTTACCTGTAAGCATTACTTGTGTAATATTCTGTAACAAAACCGATAATAAGCCCAGCCCACAAACCAACACCAACACACACGCCCAGTTGCCTGCAGAAGTTTCTTCCATGTTAGAGGCTGAAAGAAGCTTTTTACGTCCCTTATTCTTCTTTGGGAAGGGATGTTGAGAATATATGAACGCTACGTAAAATTCTTGAGATCTCCTAGGATATGAATACTGAGAGAATAATTTAAACTTAAAGCATAAAAATAAAAGAGAGGCATGAGAAAGTTTAAACTTCAAAGGTTTTTATGATGCCTTATCCTTAAACACAACCAGCATTGCAAAAAGTTACTATGCAGAAATTCCAAATGCAAATTAATTGCATGAGATACAAAAGGAAGCTGCAAACCATAAGAAAAGGAGGAAAGACAGAAAAGCAATCTCTGAAGTGACAACACAAGGACAAACTTACCATCTCTGAACTTCCTTCTGAACTCCAAAGTTGAATATGGTGAAGGAGGATGGGAGGGCAATCCAAGAGACAATTAAAATACCAACAGTCATCAAAACAGTGGAGATAATAAGTTGATACTTCAATGCTGGCTCAATTTCCTTCACAGCCTTGATTTCAAAGAAATCAGTGGCAAATAAGGTTGTGATTAAACAAACAAGGATACCAACAGAACTTATCAGAAGAGGAAACATCATAGCAGTCAGATCATGATTGATGCCAAAAGAGGAGATTGAAGCAACAACAAGGGCAGCGCAGGATGACTCTGCATAAGAGCCGAAAAGATCAGATCCCATGCCAGCAATATCCCCAACATTATCACCAACATTGTCCGCAATCACCTGAAAAATTACTAAAAATTAAAACTAGGCAACTAAGGCAAGTGAAGAAGCGCCTGATATTTGCAACACAATACATCAATTATAACCTACCGCAGGATTCCGAGGATCATCCTCTGGTATGTTTCTCTCCACCTTACCGACAAGATCAGCCCCAACATCAGCAGCCTTGGTGTAGATACCCCCACCAACCCTTCCGAAAAGGGCCATTGAAGATCCACCCAGACCATAACCAGTTATGGCCTCAAACAGCCCTTCCCAGTCATCATCATAGTACAACTTCAAGAGGTTGATCAAAATGAAGAGCACTAGAAGACCATTTGCAGCAAGAAGGAAACCCATTACTGCACCAGATCTAAATGCAGTAATAAAAGCCTTCCCAACTCCCTTTCTAGCCTCCAAGGTGGTTCTGGCATTTGCATAGGTAGCAATTTTCATTCCAAGAAAACCAGAAAGCACAGAGGTAATAGCACCAAGCAAGAAAGATACAGTGCTAAATGCAGCAGTAGCAAGAGCAGGCTTGCACAATTTGGAACTGTCATATGTACAAGGCTGGCTTTTTGTGCTGAACCCCTCCACAGAGCCCAGGAAAAGGAAGATCAAAATGGCAAAAGCAACCATGAACACACCAACATACTGATACTCAGTAAAAAGAAATGAGGTTGCACCTGTAAGGTCAATACACAATACCATCAGCACAAGCAATGCAATACTCACAAATCGAAGAAATAAATTCACATTAAAACTACAGCTCAACAAAATTCCCAGATCGTTTGAAGAGAAATTAAATCACATTTCACTGATAAGCAAAGAAAGGGAAAAAGTGGTGAGGGCCATATTCACATAATCAAAAAAGAACCTTTCCTTTACAATTACAGATGATGAGAAATTTTCATACTATTCGAGAGAATAAGGATAAAATCGTAACAGCCTCCAAACAAATACACCATAACATAAAGAAGTGAATACTATGCATTTGACCTTTTTTTCTGTGTGATCAATGATTTCAGCTTGCTAAAACATATATGAACAAGAGTTCCAGCCAAAAGAGTACCAATTAAAAGCATAGGCTTAAGTTGAAAAAATGCCATTACTAATGCCACTAGTCCACAAGAAATAGCAGCAAAAAAGATGTTGGAATGTTTTATGTTCCTATATATAGAATGTGAATGTACTCCTAAAATAACTATTTCTTCTGCCCAGATTGCATACGCAAGCATCCCTGATACAAACAATACACCTATTTTTCCAGCTCCAGTTCTTGCATATGCAAGCATCGCCATGCAAATAATATGCAACCCGAAGCAATGTGAAGTTCAACTTATGTGAAGGTCCAAAATATGAATGTTTACATTCCTAGGTCTGCTATGTAAAAGGAAAACCAAGAGCACGTGATTTACATTCTTAGGTCTGCTATGTAAAAGGAAAGTCAAGAGCATCTGATTTTAAAATCGCGCAAGCCCGGTAGTGAAACTCCTGTTCTGGGTTAAGTAAACAGAAAAGGACACATATAAAGGTGACATAAGACTGCTGATGATAGTGAAAGGAACAAAGCCTTAATAATGGTGATGCATCAAAACAGCAAGAATAATCTAACAAGAACATGAATCCGTAAATACAAGAGATAAGGATTAAAACCAATTGATGTGACTAAAAAAATCACCGAGAAAAGAATCCATCTCAAATTTGTTCTTCTTTAATTAGTGAGATTATTACTACATAGAAAATGGCTCGGATCCACTACTAATTCTTTAAGTAGCCCGCTGGAACAACTCTAAGGAAATATCCTACCACAATAAAAAAGACAAGACCAAAGACTAAAGAATAGAGAGCTCATATTTTTGAAACACGTGGCCATTCAAGCATGAAATACACTACCACTAGGAAATATGTCACCAACCTCAGCAGCAAATCAGATCCAAGCAAGCCATTCAGGGTACAGTGGGCATTAATACCCCCCAAACCACCACAAAACAAAATAATAAAAAAAAAAACCAAAGCGGATCTTCCGCCAACATATAAAGAAATTAAAATAATAAACTGTAAAACCAGGAACAAAAGCCATAATCTGATCTAAAAAAACAAAAAGTAGGTCTAAAGGTAAACAAAAAGAATAATTATAACCCAGAAGCTAAACTGAGAAAGTAGCATAAAAAGAGGAGAATTTGTAGCTCATACCATCAGCTCATTTTTAAGAACTACAAATACACAACCTTTCTATATGCAGAAGAGTTAATTTCTTTTTCTTTTTCTTTTTTAAATCTTGCATATATAATACTACCATGTATTTGTTAAAATTAAAAATTTCCGGTTCATGTCAAAAATTACAAAGATGTAAACTTTTTTCACGTCAGAAAAGTAAAACAAAAACTTGCGGGTGCGTCGTACGTAAAAGAATACGAATACGCTGTGGTCACAAACACTTCGCATGCTTAAATGTACCAATTGTCAGACAAAAACATATCATGGCCCAAAATAACCACCCAGCTCATGACCCGACAAAGATCCAAACTTCAACATCCCAATAAAATCAAGAAAAATACTCATCCAATCGTGTACTTCAAAATTCCTGCATGTTGTTTTATGGTGAATTCAAGCGAAGCTTGCGCAAATGAAGGTCATGATACGCTCGAGCGTGGGTGCATTATAACTATATACCTTCGGAGATGGCGTTTTGGATGTCGGCGCACTTCTGAACGACGATGTCCTGGTTGACGCCTTCCTCTTCCTCGATAAGAGACTCGGTGAAGCCGTTCTTATTGTCGGCGGCAGGATCGAATTTGTCATGAGTGAGCTTGACTCTGGAGACGAGAACCCATTGGAAAATAGCGAAGACAATACCCACGACGGCACAAACCGGGATAATAATCTCCGTTCCGAGATCTGGCAATATCTCCGCCGCCCCCATCTTCTTCTTCGGCCTCACTTCCGGCGTTTGATTAGCTTTGACACGCCTCGAGTATAAAACACAAAAAAACAGGGGAAGGAACAAAAAGATCCGAAGAGGAAATATAAAGAGAAAAAACTGGAGTAGGCGAATTTTGCGGAGGGTTAAAGGAAGTGATGTTGATAATAATAACAATGGTTGTAATAATAATATGAATATGGTGCGCGGTTTTGGATGGAGTCGTCCCGAGGGTATTTATATACGTATACTATGGTCTGTCTGTGCAGTTCAGAGGTCGAAATAGGGTGGTGGTGGTGGTGCCGAAGGTGTTTTCGCTGGATTTTCATATATATTATTTTATTGTTTTTTTAATGGTAGGAAAATCAATTACGAAGTTTCATTAATAATTTGGTTTGGGATAGAGAAAGAGAATATTCCATGAATGCATTCTTGGTACTTTTTTGGTTTTGTGTGTATAGAGTTTTAGAGGGATCCATACTCTTGTTCGAAAATTATATAAAAGTTATAGTGAACCTTGATAAGGACATAAAGATAAAATTTAAAAATTCATCATAGAGTTTAATCAGAACGGTCAAAATTGATTATCTTCTTGGTTAAAGATACTAAGGCTATGTTTGGATTGTGTTATATTTTAAAATTTTGTATTAGAATGCGTAAAAGTTTTAATAAAAAAAATTTTGTAAGGAAAAGTTATATGAAAAAATAAATTAGAGGGATTTTTTTTTTAAATAATATGAGAAAAATTTTGAAAGAAATTTTAATTTTTGAAATAAAAAGTTGTTTGAATGTTTTATTTTTGTATTTAAAAAATTAACTTTTTATAAATATAAATAATTTCCAAACAGAGCCTAAGGTTATGTTTGGATTTGGTTTTTATTTACAAAAATAAAACATTCAAATATATTTTAAAGTTCAAATGTTTTTACTAAATTTCTCCCACATAATTATAACAAAAATTCCCTCATATATTTTCCTCAAAAATACTTTTTTACTAAAATTTTCACATATTTCAATATAAAATTTATCAAATAAATTACAATCCAAACATAGCCTAAATTATTAAGTAGAAAAAATGGAAATGTGATTATAAATTTTCCTTATTTCTCTTTTAGTACGCCTTTCCTCATTGGTCATTATAATTGTTTTTAATAAATATATTATTACTAAAAGTACTTTTCTGACCCTTGAAAGAAATGATAGAAAAAGTTGACCATTAATCTTTTTTTTATTTTATTGGAGGAAAAATGAAATGATAAGGAGGGATCTGATTCGAAGTGAAAGCGCGTGACGAATATTTCTGTTTGGACATATATTTCTCATTTGTAAATAAATAAATTTTTAAATAAAAATAAATTATTAAAATATATTTTTATTTTAAATTTTAAAATTTAAATTTTCTCACTCAAATTCTTTTCACATAATTTTTAAAAAATTTCTTTCTTCTTTTTTCTTTTAAAATACTTTTTCTATTAAAAAATACTCATCAAAATTTTTACATATTCTAATATAATTTTTTTCGAATACATCACACCCTAAACAAACCCTGAGTTTTATCTCCTTTCTTCCTTTCCTTCTTTCTTTCTTTAACCCTGGTTAAAAGTTATCCATCATTTGGTAAGAAAAATGTGGTGTTGGATTTGGATTGATTGTATTCCGTAAAAAAACTTCCTAATCATCTGCTGACGACGTGTCCCCGTCAATGAGGCCACCTTTGATTGGCTGTTAATTACAAAATGGGGTACACGTAGTTTTTTTTAGGGAAGAAAAAAAAATTTATCGTTGTTAAGATTTTATTCTATAATTTGATTAATTTATTTAGTATTCAATATTTAGTCCTATATTAGGGTTCCAACCAAAAAAATTATAATTGGTTGAATTCTTACACGGAAATTTATTTGATCAGATTACATTTTATTAGAATTTATACCATATATTAAATTAATTTGACTTTACGTTTTTTTTTTCAAATAACTCTTCACTAGAATTTTAAACATATTTTTTTATTTCATTGTCATTATTTTAAAAAAAAAATAAAAACACTTTGAAAGGTAATCCATACCTACCTTAAATCTCTTTAATAAAGATTTGTTGCGTCATTTTTAACCATAGAATAAAGATCTAGAAATCTTTCTTTCCCTGTGCGATTCTCTCACCAAGACTTTCTTTTCTTACGGCATACCAAACAAAGACCGGTTTCTCAATTGTATTGTTATTTTGTGGGTGGTAATCCTAATGCCCTGGGTGTTCTTCCCTTTCTCGTCTTTTTCAATCAATCCCAACGTTAATCAATAGGATTGGATTGAATGAACATTCGTCGCTAAAGAAACAAATGGGAAGGCGAAAGATGCGTTAAATTATTGCATGACAAATGCGAAACGGCAAGTCATGGTAAAAAAAGTAGTTCATTGACATAAGGGTAATGACGTATCATCACAATACCACCGGCGGGAAACAAGCACAGTTTAGAACAAACTGTGAGAGGAAATATCGTTTGTCAAGTCAACGTACAATATATGCTCAATCATGTTATTATAAACTAGTTTTATTTTACACTTTTTTTTTTATTTGTCATTAAGGATTTTTTTTATTCTTTGCTTACAACCTCATTTGCTTTTGCTTTAGTTCGTTTTTATTTTAAAATTTGAAACATTTCAAGAAAACAAAAAGAAGTATCAATAGAATTTTGACGACCTCAGTCGTTAGTTTATTAGGTTATCTTTTTAATTTTTGTATATTTCCAAATGGAAACTAAAAATTATTACCATTAATTTTATCCGTCACTCTACATCACTTGTAGATAAGAGATAGGTGGCTTTTTATGAAAATAACAAATAAAATTTATGAAATTAATTTTATGAAATTAAAATTAATTAATTAAACTAATTAAATCTCAAATGTGTAATTTATGATAAAAATACGATAAATCAAAATCAATTAATTAAATAAATGAAATTTGAAAATTGAAATTGCACCTCAAATGTAATCACCCCATAACATGCGTGGTCCATGTTTTAAGATTTTTAATTATTTTTAAGACTATATTCTACCTAAAAAGAAATCGATAAAATTATATGGAATTTAATTAATGGTGATCATTTATCAAAAAAATGATTATGGTTATTAAATTATTCAGGCAGCCCAAACTTTTTACATCAATTTGAGTGACTGGTGGTGAGGGTGAATATATAACAAATTGTTCAAAATTATTTTTAACTAATTAATGTAAATTTTTTAATTATTATTTTTAATGTAATTGATAATAATCTTTTTTTTCAGTTATTAACAGCCGTTATCTTGTTAGTTTGTACAAAAAAAACACTTACTTATTATGATTGTATCAGTTTTTTTTTTTCTACAACTTTTGGAAATAAACATAAAAATATTTTGTATTGCAACCTCAACATTTAATTTAAAAAATAATACGTGATATAATCAAAAAAATACTTATTATGATTGTATCAGCTTTATTTTTCTTCCATTTTTGAAAATAAACATCGAAATATTTTATTGTATTGCAACCTCAACCTTTAATTTAAAAACTAAGTACATGAATATAAATCAATATTAGATGAATAATAGTTGCGATAAAACAAAATAAAGTTGCAAGCTATATTTATTTGTTATAAAAGCAACATTATAATGTACAGATGATAAATAGATGGCATGTGATTAGTAATCAGCACAAATAGTTATAAAACAATTAATAAAGTTATAAAATCTTTTAGCATATGATTCGGTACCTTGGGTGTTAAATGTGGGGCTGGCGCCCACAACTTAATGGGCATGGGCGCGATAAATGAGCAGCCTAATTATCAAATGGGTGTAAATGCAAACAACCCGTCCGACTCACTAATTGATAGCTTATCTATGACACGTGTATATGAATTGTAATTTCAATATATTTTTTTATTTCATAATTATTATTTTAAAAAATATAAAAATATAATTCATATAAATCCTTTAATGTGTCACGAATATTACGACCTTATTATTGTTACCATCAGTTCATCATTTAATGGAGCAACTAACGTGCCAGCTCTCAATGCTTAATTGCTAATCATGGGTGTGTTATGATGAATCACTGTGTTTCTTTCCAGAAAAAAAGTCAGCATACCATTACAAAACGTAATGATCAAATCCCCACTAATTTTAAAGAGGAATGATTTTTTTTTTCCACCCTTTATTTGGGTATTTACCAAAATAGCAAAAACAACTTTTCAATTCAATATTTGTGACAGGAAAACGAGACTCAGTGGTTGAGAAAGTTAGAAAGCCAATTGTGGGATTATAGACTCTTTTAGTCTCAACCAAACCCAAAAAAAGAAAGAAAAAAATTAGGTACTTAATTGTCAAATCTAATGACCATTAGATGTCAATATCTTAAGGTACTAGTCTTGTCGGACCAGTATTTCATTCTATATGTGGCGGCAATAAAAACCATTAGACAAGTTACGATTTGTTCATTTTTCCTCTCGATTGTTAGGCTTCATTTGGATTGTGATTTATTTGAGAAAAATTGCGTTAGAATGTTTAAAAATTTTGTTAGATATTTTTTGATAGAAAAAAATATTTTAGAGGAAAAAATATAAAGAAATTTTGTTTAAAATTATGTGAGAAAAATTTGAGTAAGAAAATTTTAATTTTAATTTTTGAAATAAAAATATGTTTAGATATTTTATTTTTATTTTAAAAAAATTAATTTTTTGTAAATAAAAAATTATGTCCAAATAAAGCCTATATATAACTTGAGTACGCACCCAAGGATTAAGTCCCACAAAAAAACCAACAAAAAAAAAAAAAAGTGGGCTTGTGTTTCTAGTATATCTACCGTGATTTTTTTTCTAGTAAATAATGATACACGTAATTAAAAAAAAATTAATGAAATGATTCAGTGACATATGGTATTTATATGTTAAAAATCACTAATCAATAATGACTATAATCATCGAATACTTTTCTAATCTGTAGATGTGGATTCAATTAGTGTGAAAATTTACTAAATCTTTTTAATATAAATATTCTTAGTAAAAAAAATCCGACCTCTTTTCCTTTGCACACATAGTATCTGTTTTGATCTCATTAGAGAAAATAAAAAAGAAGCCCACAGAAATTTAAAAAAAAAAAAAGTTAAAGAATTAAGATTTTAAGATGGTCAAGGCTCAAGCAGCCCTTTTGATGAAGTGAAATATTGAGAAAGTGTATACAGAATAAAGTTTTTGAAGCCAAATTTGTAGTTTCTGTCAATTGTAATAGAGTACAGAGTAGGATTTCCTTATTATTTGTTTGGATAAAGGAGTCTTATGGTTTTAATTCGCAAAAATTATTTTCTATTTGTTCATGCAATAAAAATATTCATATACCTTTTTTCAGGTTTAAATTTTCAGGAAAAACAAAGATAAGCATCTTGTGTATTTGAACAGAATAATATGCACTTTGACACAAAAAAGGATACATGAAGAAAAAGGTATAGAAAATAGTAGTAATATGCAATAGAATTAACTTTTGACCAAAACCATAATTAATAAGATTCTTCTTCTTCTGTCATTTTTCAATCTTCACGAGATGGCATCAGTATATATATATATATATAGTTAGGCACAACGAAATTTTTTTACAGCTTCTCGAGACTTGTTGAGTCCATTCAGTGGTGCATAAACCTCCAAAAGATATAATATTACTGGTAAATTTCAATACCAGTAATTTTCTTTTTTTTTTGTTTGGGTTCTATATTTAGATTACGTGAATAATAAGTATTAAAAGATGCATAACTATTAATAACTTTAAATTATTTTTTTTTAAATACATTATAACAAGAAGATTTTAATTTCAGTTTTCTTTGAGTACCTCACCAACCAAATTCGTTAAGTAGATCCGTTTTGTGGAGTTACGAATAATGAACTCCACAGCAATTCATCTTAGTACATTCCGGAAGGAGTAAAGGATATTCGCTTAGTTGTACCATGTAGATTTTTAGAAATTGATTGGTTACTTTTTTTGGGTATGTGGGTGGGGACTGGGGAATGGCGGTTTTTTAGTCGAGGTCAGATGGGAAGAAGGAAACGAAATATTGGATGGGAATGGAAGGTTAAGATTGTGCAGTCATGGATGGTCCGTGGTCACCGTGGGTCCTAAAGGGCCATGTTCTTCATTTCAGCAACCATCCAATACAAGTTTGTTAGATCTCACCTTCCGCCTGCCTGTTGTGAACGTTCCACTGCGTAATCAATGCGGGTCACGCCAATATTTGCCAATGCACCATCTTCATTGCTATGCTTATACGAGTAATGAAATCTATAATAATTTTTTATAATGACTTTTTATAATAATTAATATAATAAGTATGAAAATATAAAATCATTAATTAAATTATACCAGAAATGTATACTGCACCAAATAAATCTTGTATAAAAAAAGTATTTACAAGAGAATTTAAACTCGTAATTAATCTCACACTCGCTGTCACAAATTTGGTCACCCCAAGGGACGTATCATTACTATTCTTATTATTATTGGTTGATGGTTGATGATATGACTAATCATCAAAACTTTTGTCACGTGAATAATATTACGTTAGCGACGCATAATGTATTATTTTTTGGACTCATTCTGTTCGTAAAAAAAAATACTATTTTTTGTGTCTAAAAAATTATATTTTTAGTATGAAATTCTTATATTATATTTATTATTATAATAATATATAGTATATAAAATATAAAATCATATATTTAATTGTGTATTAAATGTGTTGTATATTATAATTTTAAAAAATTATATTAAATTAAAAGTAAACTTTAAAAAAAAACAGAAATAGTATATATTTTAGTTAAATATATATATTTTGATATGAACTCTATTTTCAAATGTATTTTTTATATTCTATAAAATAAATAGTATAAGATAAAAATTATTTCGTAAACAACCAAAATTTTTTTTTAAAATTTTGGTTTTGAAAAAGTAAATCATACACAACCGCGGGTGGTGGAACTGTTGGCGGGTGTACGAGTCTGAGGGTGTAGTAACTAGTAAAACCCTCAAATTGGCAAATTGTTCATGTGATGTACAAGGAATCAACGTCAAAACCGTAACTTCGTAAAACTGTTGTCAGAACTTACTTCGATAGCTCTCTCTGAACTCACCCAACGTTGAAGTTGACCATTGGTGACTGGGCGACAGACTGTCAGACACTGACTACGCTGGTTGACAACCTTATTAACTATAAAATAAAACCAGATTTGTGGTCCTCCTTATTAATGTTCATGTTCTAAGATTAAATTCTTTAAAAAAAATTATTTTTTTGGTGTTTTTTGGTGTAATATTCTCTCCCTCTTAATGAAAAAATTTACTTTGAATAAAGTTTATTATTTTGAATATTTTATTCTAACTGTACTATATCAATAACGTGTCATGTCATATTTTAAAATGAAGTTATTTTACTTAATGGTTTCAACCGACTCAAAAGTAAAATGGTATTGTTCGCCGCTAATGCACTATAATTGTGATGAAAAATTCGATTCCATTCATCCTGCGCCGTTGGTTTTTTAGGTTGCCATAAGAAACTCGAATTCAACTTACGGTGGGCTACCGGAGCCTAAAATCTAGAAGCAAACTCAGTCGGCCATCGGAGTTAAAAGTCATTGTCCTTGGCTAATTTTTGTCACCATTATTGACCTTGAGAGATTAAAACGCCGTATTGGTAAACCATTTGATTCGAGCGACTACTAATATATTTGATATTTCCATCCGCAAGTGGGTATCCCCCTGATGACGTTGATCCAAATTCTGGAATTCTCCAGCAGAAGAACAATCAAGAACGATCTTGTTAATTAAAAAGTATTAAAAAAAATAATTGAATAATTGATTACTAATCACAGTATAATTAAAGAATTAGATATCAATATCATTTACGATCTTCGCACACGAGTCGAGATTTAATAAATGAGTGAGTTATTAATCTTAAATCATCATTTAACAAATAATAACGCTAATTTTATTATTTTATTTTATTAAGAATAAAATATTAGGAAACGCATGCCGTGAGGAAATTACGTAGTACGGGTACGAGATTATTTTCTGCTGGAAATTAAACGTCGCTGGTTCTGTCTTTCATGGGTTTCAACTTTCAATCGAAGCGGATGTTGGAGATGGACTGATAAAAGGAGGGGAAAATTACATTCCACTGGGAAGATGCTTCCTCTATGCTATTGCTGCGGCAGCAACCAAGAATGAATTTTTTGTTAAAATTATTGAAAAAACAGAATATGTATGAAATGACAAAGACAAGACAGAAACCTGGAAATGGGAAGAAGGCAAGTACAAATGTGAAGTGATGGTACTACAGATGTGACATAACACTGCCCAGGTTTTTCCGGCTAATGTCTGAGCAGTACAACTGTCTAATTCTCGCCAGCTACCAAACTGTATGTAACGAAAACGTGGGAACCGACAAAATAATACCTCTTAATTCTATCAATAATCTTTTTAATTTTCCGTATTTAAAATAATAAAAAAAATTTATAATATTTTATTAATATACTTTTATAATCCTCTATCACAATTTTATATATATTTTTTTAAAATTAAAATAGTAATGTTACTATAACCAAATTTGACATAAAATTAATAAAATTATGATAAAAAAATAATGGTGACAAAAATAATGGTGACATAAGGAGATAAGCCATATATTAAGCACGGCAGAAGTGATGAAAAACATAAAAATATGTCTTAATATGCTTGTTCATACAGTGCTTATATGTACTGGGAGTTTTTGTACTTTTTCAAATTTAATATAAAAATATTTTTTAAAATGTAATTTATGTAAAGTAGAATTTTAGTTTGGAAAACATTTATTAGCACTTGTGTATTTTTCCCAAAATGGGGCATTTTAACCTTCTTCTTGGATGAACTTGAGGTCTAATTTGGGACATGGGCATGTTGAATTATGTGGATATGTGATTTTACTATGGAGTATGGACCACTGATGATGGGACAAATTTTTTTTCTGGCCCACAAACACAAAAGGGGCTTTAACATTTAATCAGATAAAGTGGCAGCACTTCAGCTCACCTTTACTCAGCAAATCAGATCCCTCTTATCACTACGAAGAGCCATTCACTCCCGTCTACCTCTGTTCCGAACAAGATGAAGGATAAATCCACTCAGACAGAAGACACTCAACCCTCCAAGCCACCAGTAAACATAGGCAAGAAGATAAAGCCAGAATCTGACCTCCAGCCTTCACCATCTGATAGTCCTAAAGGCTATGACCCCATGCAATACCAGATGGAAGACTCACAAATTAAGCTGGCCGGATGGGACGGCAAATAGTCACGGGATGGGCTTGGGATTGTTGTTTGGTCTGACTTCAAAGCCTTCATTTGGGTTTTTTATGTGGACAATATCTTAAACTCCAATTAAACTACACATGGGCTTAACCCAAGGATTGGTGAAATGATGATGACCTCCTTTCTCTCTTCATCTGTAAGACGGACACCTAGTTTTGGGCCTATACACCGGTTTCGTGTGGCTAAGTCCAAAATCCTACAATTCGTGGATCATGAAATTGTGGACAAGTACTCAAGTGGAATTAAGCGTGACAATCTTCAAATGTACAAAAATATTACTCCATCTTTGTATTAATAATAATTATGTAAAGTTATAATTAAAAAATAAATTATATTAAACACAAAATAGACTTTTTCTTTTTTTTAAGCGAAGAGAAAATTAAAAATTTAACATAATGAGGATATTCATATTGTTAGTAAAATACACGGATAGCTAGCTACATAAGAATGAAAAATGCATTAAAATTTGGAATACTTCACCAAAAAAACTATGCCATGATGCTAAATGGGAAAAAAAAAATTGATGGAAAGAATTTGCTCTTCTTAAAAAACATAAAAATCATATATTAGTAATACATCATCCATTTTATTTCATCCTCAAATTAGACCACAATTTACCATTCAATCTTAAACTTGCGAAGCTTTTTAAATTCACAAGAAAGGATCAAGGTTAATTCTACATGCAAGTAAATGCTTCGTTTGGACTGTATTGTATTTGAGAATTTTGTATTTAAATATGCGAAAATTTTGGCGAGAATTTTTTTATATAAAAAAAAATAGATTAGAAGGATTTTTTTTTTAAAATAATGTGAGAAGAATTTTAGAAAGAATTTAAATTTTAAATTTTAAATTTTAAAATAAAAATTTGTTTAAATATATATTTTTTAAAAAAATTAACTCCTTACAAATAAAAATACTTTCCAAACAGAGCCATATATATATATATATATATATATATATATATAGAGTAGCATTTTTTGAGTGCTTTCATTAATTAACAGCACTAAAATAAAATCACATAAAAGGACGAAGACACGTGTCCCATGTTTAAGTTGCTACTAATACTTATCCTCTCATGTTTACATTTCTCATCAACTTTGCTAATGCTCACTCTAGAGTAACTGCTGACATTTGTTTTTCTCTCTCAAAAAAAATAACTCTATATACATCCGCAGGCAATTTCTTTGAGTGTTCCTCCGGTGTCCCCTGCTCCATCATCGCTATTCCACAGACCCTTTTCGTTCCTTAATCAAAACCATCAATCCCCTCAAAAACCCTGTAATTTGGTGCCTGCCCTTTTAGCCGTTGATTTTTTTTTTTTTGGGGGGGGTTAATTTTTAGTTTATTGTAAAAATCTTAAATTTTAAAGGCAAATATGGTAGAGTAGGACGATATCGTTATCTACCCTTTGTTTATTTGGTCTATTTTTTCGTATATAAAACTAAATTTGATAATGGGAAAGAGAAAGAGAAGAGCCGACCGCAGCACAACTCCTTCAGGTAAATTTTGCTTCATTCTTTCGGTTCTTGTCTTAAGTAAATAGCACTGCCTTTTTTGGGCATTTTTTTTTTGTTTGTGGGTTCGCATTTCCGTTTCAATTTTCTTTTGATCATAAAAATTTGAACTTTAATCTTGGAGCTTTTGACAATCAGAAACAATCTTCTGTAAATGCACTTGCATTTTGGGAATTTTTTTTTTTTTCTAATTTTACACGAAAGGGTTGCCGAATGACCGTGCGATTGTGATGTTACCTGAGAATTAAATGTAGAAAAATCTCTACCCGATGAATTCTACCTGTGTTGGTTATAAGGGTGATTTACTCGTCATCGAGATTTAGCGGCGATGTAATCATCGTTTTAACTAGATGATTGCATAATGTGCGTCTGAAGAGATATAAACATCTGCATGTTCTGAAATTTTTAATCCGAAAATAGCTCTTCCTCGATTTCCTTTTTAGCTTAGAAATGTGATCTTGTCGTCCTCGATGTAGTCTAATTTGCATATAGAGAATTATTTTTGGCTGAAGCTGTTTCTACAATTCAACTAGAATATTTGAAGACTTTATTGGAGCCATTGTTTTGGAATTTTGGTTAACATTTCTTATTTTGAGTTGTTCCGTGGTTTGTGTAACAACCTTCATTCAAGCAATTCCTCGGGCACATGTTTGAGGAGTGTTAGTCTCACATTTTGAAGTTGTAACTGGGTGATTCGTAATATTTTAGAGTCGGGAGAAGTGTTATGGATCAAGCATGTACCAACTACCTAACTTAAATTTACTGGTAACAAGAAAAATGGCTAATTTGCAAGATGTTATTATCAGATTAAACGCCCTGTATGCACTTGTCTGATGTCTGATTCTGAGTTCTTATTTCTTCAATCAGAGCTTCCATAATTCATTGCCTTGTTTAACTAAATACTTACTACAAATCAAATTTTAATTTTTTGTTTTTAAATACTTGTTCTCATTGGATGGATTTTGACTAAGAATCTTATGATGATCTATAGCACATTTTGATTTGCAAAATAGGACTTCTTAAACCCTTATTTTATTTGACCAAAATTTTGGGGGATCTAATGATTCTCTGTGGAAATTGGAGTAATTTAGGGACCTTATGCACTGTTTACACTTTGATGATTGGAAATTGAGTTTGTTGATAAACTGACTGACTTCAAATACAGTTTAAATTTCTTTGGCTGGTTGTTAGTTGTCATGGTTGAATATTGTATGTGGTCAATATTGAAATTTGAGATGTGTCTAGGATGCAGTAATTTTTAAGATGGCTCTTTAGGCTGTTTATCCAATGCGTACAGTACCACTTGTAGATGCTTGTTAAGAAGGAGTCTTTTAGATATCTTTTTCAAGTTATAGAAGAGAGTTTTATTTGTGTATCTTAGAGATCCTGTTATCATTCTTTCCATCACTTTTTACTGAGAGATGTTCTGTTAGTTGAGCATTTGAATTCTGGTCCCATTTTTGTTATCCTAGCTTGTGCCAGCTGCAATCAAAACTTCCATATTCAAAACATTATCAAGCACAAGCATTTCAATGTTTTGAGAAATATGTTTCTTTTGGTATATTGCAGATGTTTTGCCACATTCATTGCAAATGGAAGGATCACCAGAACAGGTATTGCTCTTCCTCTGGCTGTCTTGAAGAACTATATGTGGTTTATGAACAACTCATTTTACGTTACGTTCTTGGTTCCTTTGCCTTATTGTTTGGGTGGTCGGGTAGAGGTTTGGTTTGGAGAACTTACAGTGCTTCCTTGTCCTGTTTTAGCCCAAGATATCTTTATCTTCTTTCTCTTCATTTGATGTTAAAATTTGCTTGTGATGTTTGCTTTATGCTTAATCTCTCGTTGTGGCAAAGTTTCTTTGACTGTGATGATTTGTTTCCAGAGATCTTCTGATCAAGTTGAAAGTAGTCCAGTGGGGTCCATTTCTTCCATCCTAGAAATTGTGGATGACTCCGTTAAGTTACCACAAGTTTCCCAATTACCTGCTCATCACCACCACTTTAGTCGTGCCATGTTGTATAAGAATCCCCGATTCTGTAGCCGCAAGTATTACAGAAGAAACTTGGCAAATCATGCTGATGCATCAACTTCACGTGCAAACGATAGTCATCCAGTTGATGAAAGTATAATCTTCAAGTTGGCTAATAAGTACTGTTCATATGACTCCACAGAGCATGCAGGTACACATTGAGTTTTTCTCTGGTTTCAGTGCGAATAAATCAACATTTGTGCTTATCAAAAGCAAGAGTTGGCAAAATTGGATTCTAAATTTGGTTTTCCATTAAAAAAAATGTTAGACGGAGACAAAAGATTTGCTTTCTAATTTGAAGTTTAACATTGAATGGGAATTAGTCTAGAAACTAGTTTCCCATGAAGTTTTGTTTCCAGTTTAGGATGAGGACTGCTTCTCCAGAGTGTAAACTGCATCTCTCTTATGGTTAAACAGACAGAGTCTCAGCCTTCTCTGTACATCTTTTGCCTTCTCACAGTTTCTCATGTGTGTTCGAAACTTGACCTTTTCAGAGAGTTTGGATAGAGCATTTATAAAACCAGAAAGAATCAGGTCAAGTTCATTTGGAACAGATGCAGTATCTAATGGTGTGGGCAAGATGATATGTGGGATATGTGAGAGGCTTTTGCGGAAGAAACTGCATATAGCTGGAGGTGTTGGATCTTCCAGCGATCTCTCTGTGGTGGCAGTGTTAGTTTGTGGTCATGTTTTCCATGCTGACTGTTTGGAGCAGAAAACTTGCCAAACAGCACAAATGGATCCTCCCTGCCCAATGTGTGCAAGGTTGATCTCCCAGGTTGATGCTGCTATAGAACAGGAGTGATTGTAGACTGACGTTTCAGTTAGGGTATAAATTTCAACTAAAAAATAGAAGAGGTTTAGAATGGAAAACGTGGGCAGATGAATGTATGTCAAACAAATTTTTTTTCCGTCCCTCCCCTGATGGTGGAGTTATATTGTAGATTTTTAAGCAGCTTCCCTTGAGAAATAATCTTCAACAATCACATATCAGTAATATTGTAAACGGCTTTCAAGTTTCAGCTGCGCTACTTGAATAGTTGTCTTTCCATGCCTGCTATTGACTCGCGTATTCAACTTTTCGTTCATTTAGTCGATTGATTACATATAAAAGGCTGTGCGTAATTGATATCTTCTCAGTGTTCTTGCTATTGCATTTTTCATCTATTCTCATCTTATGACATTTATAAGCATTGAATGTTTACTTGTCAAGTTGCCGTGCTGTCGTGCAATGCTTAACAACCAAAACTGATACGAGCTTGGAGAGTTGCGGCTGAATTTGTTTCTAAAAATTATTCAATAGTGAACTAAGACAAAGTCCATTTGTTAGCTTACATATGCTTGCATAACTTAAAAGCTCATTTGTCCAATAATGAGTTCTCATGGCGGATTATTCAACAGTTGAAATGCCCTTGATATGGCTTTCCAGATGTCACGCAGCTTTATCTCTGTATTCACTATATAAATTGTAGGCGCGGTTTCTGAATTTTATCTTTGAAGAGGACAGCAAGCGAAATTGGTAATAATTCAGATGAAAGGAAATGATTATGACTTGGGAGAAACATACATAATCACGAATCAGGATACATATCGCTGCTGCATGAAAAGTTTCCCCAGAAACTGCTTCTGCAAGCGAAGCCAAAAACAAAAGGTCGTCTTTAATTCTTAGTCTTGGTTGTCTTCTCTTCTTTATTCTTCTTCTGCTGCCGTCTTGACTCTCTTTGCTTATCGTACAAAATACAAACTTTCCCAGAAAGAAGTTTCTTGCATGGTTTCAATCCCTCTGTGTGAAAATCAGGGACCCCGCAGCAACCAAATATATATGAGACTATTCCTGAGGATCACAAGGTGCAGGCATGGTGAAGAGAAGAGTATTTCTTATGAGGAGGATTAAGATTCAGCTCCAGAGAGTTTTAATTTGCTATTTTCGACAAGAACAAGGATGGATACAGAACGAAGCATGAGCTCAGGGTTTCATTTAACAATATTGGCACAGTTATTTATGACTCAGAAAGATACTGCTAATGGGATGATACTCATGTTGTTTCTTTTCTCTGTCATCAGATTTTTGGAATATCGAAAATGAACTGAGAATTTTTCTAAACTCTATTTTGATTTAGTTCTCGTAGAGGGTTAATGCATTTGTAGAGTTGGACTTCTTCCTTAGTGTTTTCTGGTTATCTTTACAAACGGGAATAGAACAACAATTTGTATAGAAGTTTAGGGTTTGTTTGAACACATTGTTTTTATTTGCAAATAAGAAAATTTTCAAATAAAAACAAATTATCCAAATATATTTTTATTTCAAAATTTAGAATTTAAATTTTTCCACTCAAATTCCTCTTACATAATTTTAAAAAATTTTCCTCTTATTTTTCTCTCAAGAAAAATTTTTTTATAAAAAAATACCTACCAAAATTTTCATATATTCCAATACAACTTTTTTTCATTTATAAATAAAAATGTCTGTCCAAACAGGCCCTTAGCCTCTAGGCTCATCTTAACTAGTACTTCACTGAAGTAATTATCTAGAAAATCAGGAGTCGAATTTTCAAGCTAACGTGGTTAGACAACGTTAGAAGTGGTATCTCTAGCCGTAAAAGATTAGTCTTATCCTTACAGTGTGTGATGTAAGCCCAAGTTGAGTAAAGATATCTTCATGTAAGAAAGGAAAAAAAAAAAAGAAGGAAGAATCACACTTTTAGTTTCTAATTTTTATTTAATATCATTTTTAGTTCTAAATGTTTTAAATCTGACATATTTAGTTCTCAAACTTTCATATTTTGACGAATTTGGTTCAATTGATGACTATTAAATTAGGAAATGACAAAATTTGTTACCAAATTTGCTATCAAATTTTGTAATTTACAAATTTTGAAAATTACATTCTTTTTCTTTTACTTTTCATTCAAAACCCTCATTTTTTAATTAATTTATCCCACAAACCTTTAATATTTGAACATTAAAATATATTGGTTTTGAATAAAAAAAAATAAAAGAACTAATTAAATTTGTGAAATAAAAAATTTGATAAAAATTATGACTAAAAAAGAATGTAATTTTTAAAATTTCTAAATTAAAATTTTTTGATAGCAAATTTTATAACAATTTTTGTCATTTCCTACTTTAATAGCTATCAATTATATCAAATTCATCAAAATATGAAAGTTTGAGAACTAAATGTGTGAGATTTAAAATATTTAAGATTAAAAGCAATATTAGATAAAATATTGGGGTATTTTTTCAAAAAAAGAAAAAAGACAAAAAAAAAAAGGGAAGAAGTTTGGGGTTGACGTTATTCATGTGAATTATAATATTCGTTGTACGACGTGATCAGCATTAAAGTTTCCGAAGTAGATTTTTCTCAAGGAGGATACAACGATGGCGTTAAAGCGGACTTAATAATAGGTTAGTATAGTGCAGAAAAGTGAGTGCGCTTCATCATTTAACTTTGGAAGATAAAGACGCAATCACCATTCACTTTCTGGTACTAATTTGCTTCCTCTCTGAAATCGAATCATCAAAGCTAGCATCAATGGATGGAGAACTACACTTGGTTTGGCTTCATTTTTTTTCTTTCCAAAAAGATAAAATTTATTTCGTCAAATGATTTTTAAAATTATTATAATACGATAATTATAAAAAAAAATTAAAATACACAATAATAAGTAATTTTTTTTATCTTTTTATATTTATGACATGTGTCAGTAATTTTTCACTATAAATATTTTTTTCATTAATTGTGAAAGATTGATTTTTTTCAATCTTTTCTACCTTAGTTCTAGTTCGATCAGTAGTTGTGAATCTTTTTTTCTTTTTTTTTTCTTTTTTCATCAACGTATTCAAGCAGGGTATACGATGCTCTTCCACCATGCCCATTTTGTGAATGCTCCATCGACAAATCAGCCCTGCGTTTTGTGAAGAATAATCTTAGTTGTAAATAGATGTCAAAAAAGAAGAAGAATAAGAAGATGAAGATGCTTCGACTTTTGGGGTAACGTTTGCTTGTGAGTTGTAAAAGCTAGCTTGATTAGTCCTCTTCATGCACAAGTTTGGTTGTTAGGCACGATGAGCATTCATACTACTAATTTAATGCATGCCCCCGTTGAAAATAAAAACAATCATTTTCACTTTCCTATGATGGAAATAAATCGTTACATATGATGGAAGAAATTAAGAAGCAAGAGAAATTTTAAAAAATGGAATACCAAAGACGTGATGATTTATCTAAGGGTATCTGTGAGTTTTTAAATAAGATAATAGGGATAAAACTTGTCAAAGCAATCGTCCAAATGACAAAAAACCAATCCAATCCCCTACTCAATTTAATTAATTCGCAGTATGACTTTAGGACTATGCAACTAAAAAGGAAAAAAAAAAAGTATACATTAAATTATTGAAATTGTTGTTAATTCCAACTCAATTTAAATAAAATTTTGAATTTGTGTGCTGATCAACTTACGTGAATAATCTGTGTGACGGGTTTGTCAAAACTAGTAAAATTAATCTTTGATCTCTTAGTAATTATAAATTAAATTTGCAGTAATAGTGGATTAAGTCGAATTCCAAAGGAGCCGAAAGTATAGTTCTAAATAAAGAAAAATTACTAATTTACCAAGCTTCCGATCCAGGGTTGATATCAATCAATTGCATTACTGATCATGGGTCACAAAAAATTATCTTACAAATTTAAGTATTTAACTTGAAACTTATTAGTATAGCCATAATAAAATTCTACGATAACATTCCATATCAAATTAATGATAACATTAAAATATATGAAAATAATTGAACCAATATTAAATAATCCAAATAGCTGCAGTAAATTAATCTTGTCCTATTGATTCCCTTTAACTAAATATGCATATTTCAAGTCATAAACATAATTAACCTAGTTGCTACTTGTACCACTTATTCAGGACAATTACATATTACTGAATTCATGACTAGCAATAAAATAAAAAATAAAACTTAATTTGTCAGATTAACTAACACCAATTATTCATAGGAATTAAATCAAGAATAAACAAATACTTGAATTAAAAGCAATAATTATAAATTTAAGAATAAAACCTTGCAGTGATTGCAATTGAAATCAATTTTTTCTTGAATTAGAAAGTAGGTGTTTAGCCACTTATGGTAGCACACATGACTATTTGAATTTTTCTAAGAAATTGCTAATCTAAAAAAGAAAAAAAGAGAAGTGAGTTTTTTTAATGAGAGAAGCGACTGCTACTTTTCTCTATGTTTTGGCCCCTCTAGGTTATTCTTTTATTACAAAAGCTAACTCCTAAAATATAGTAAGAATACCAATTCTAAAGAGTAACTAAAAACTAAATTTTATTCTAAAAGGAAAATATCCCTAACTAAAATAAAAGATTTGTTCCTTAAGAACTTTGCTACAATATCTCATTTCCTTCTTGCAACTAATAGCCTACAATTTACTTTTCTTAATGAAAATTTCGTCCATAAAATTTTTCTTCTTGATCAAAACCCCACCCAGTCCATCAATGCCTTAGGTGTGGTCATGGTAGACAACTAAATGTCTTCGGTCACACTTTTTCACCAAATTTAGCTCTTTTGTCCTCTTTCCCTCCTATTCTCCAATTTTTATATCTAAAACAAAAAGTATAATTAGGGGGCGCTTGGTTGTAACAAAAGAATGGGAAAGGTAATGGAAATGATAGTGAAGTCAATCATTATTATTCTGCTGGCTGGTTTGTGTTGGGGAATGAGAATGATTACTAATAATGAAGGTTGTTTGTGTTGGGGAATGGAAATGATTATAACTTAATTGTAATAATTAGTATTAATTAATTAGTTATTATTGGTTAATTATTTATTATAATATTAAATTTATTAATTATTAAGAAAAATATTATTAATTAAATTAATCTTAAGTAATTATTTAATATTAATTGTAATAATTAATATTAGTAAATGAGATTAATTAATATTAATTATAATATTAAATTACAATATTAAGTAAATGAATGATTAATTAAAGTAATCTTAATTAGTTAATTTATTATTACTTAATAATAATAATTTAATAATAAATTAATTTATATTAATTATAATAATTAATATTAATTACTTAATTACTATTAGTTAATTAATATTAATTAGTATTAGTTAATTAATTAGTTAGTAATAATTAGTAATTAATTAATATTTTCAATTAATTATTTATATAATAATTATAATAATTACTATTAATAAAATGAGATTAATTAATTAATTATTAATTAATTTATTTATAATATTAAGTAAATGATTAATTAAACTAATATTGATTAATTAATTAATTATTACTTTTAATAATAACAAGTTAATTTATATTAATTATAATAAATAATATTAATTAATTAATTAGTATTAATTAGTTATAATATTAATTAAGAAAATGAATTCCATTCCCTTACTTCCATACCCCTCCCCCCCAATATTGGGGGTATGAGAATTATCCTATATGGGGTAATCAAAAGTGGACTCCCCATTCCATTACCCCCAGCCAAGCAGGGGAAATGGAATGATTTCCATTTCTTTCTATTCTATTACCCCCTGCCAAGCACACCCTTAGTTTAATCAATTCACTCTAAAATCAACCTAAAATAGGGAAAATATGCACAATAAACATGTACAATTTAAGCTCTATCACTATGTTTGAATTATAGTTTATTTCAAAAATTTCTATTGAAATTTATGAAAGTTTTGGTGAAAATTTTTTTATAAGAAAGATGTGGATGGAAGGGAAAATGAAGAAATTATGTTGGAGAAGAAATTTTCTAAAATAACATGAGGAGAATTTTGGTGAAATTTAAAATTTAAAATTTGAATTTTTAAATAAGATAAAAAATTATTTAAATGTTATATTTTTTGTGAAAAAAATGAACTTTTCTTAAATGAACATGAATCCAAACACAGGTATGATCTTTTCATCTTCTCATCATAAATCACTAGATGTGTTCTTTACACAATGAATGAGAAAGTATACAAATATGATTCCTTTGTTTTATAAAAAGAGTGAAGTTAACTAATTTTTTAGTGAATTAAAATTATTTTTGACTCTATCATTTGTTTTAATATATTTATTTTTTCAAAAAATATAATTGTATTATGGAATAGAACACTCGTGACTTGGTAAACTGGCTTTCCGTAGGACAAACGTTCCAAGCGTTAAGGGTCAGCAATTTGATCTTCACTTCAAGTACAAGAAAACTGGAAGTAGATCATACTTGTTCCATCATTCCAAAATAATAATAATAAATAAATATTACTTTTAACTAATTATATATATATATATATATAGTTTTAATGTACAATTAAGTCACTTAATATACTTCTAAATATACAAACTCCATTAAATTTACATTATCTAATCTTGGATCATTGTACATTCGTAAAATGATGTAATTAGAAATAATTAAGTGACATATTGCACTAAAACTAAGAATAATAGATGTATGAAATATTTTCTTTTACTTAACACCTACCCAAACTCCAAAACCATATTTTATCCAAATTTTTACTGCTTGCTTTACATATTTTTCCCTTGCACTAATTAAACTTCGTTAAACCTACCCGATTTTAATTTTTTCCCCTCCTTTATCATTTTTTTCCTCCTTTTACAGTATTCATTATGTCCAAAAAAAAGTCCAATTTTGATTTTGTATCATTTTTTACGTTAAAAGTACAAAATATTTAATGCATCATTAAATCTGTATTTTTACATTTTTTATTTTTACTTTTTAATTTATATTATATATTATAATTATTAGTAAATATAATCTAAAAATGAACTTCTATATGACACAAATAAAATTTTTAAATTTAAACTTTTTTTTGGAACAGAAAATATTAAATATATTACATGTTATCCGAGCCGTTTAATAACAAAAACATAATTAATATTATTAACAAATAAATTATTTCAATAGTTAACATCCATCTTTAAATATAAACCACTTTGAATATGTAAAGATATGATGCACAACGATTAATAACTATGTGAATTTATTAAAAAAAATATATATTATAATTATAATTACTCAAATGAACAGAAAACATACATAGTTCATTTCTTAATTTCAAGTGCATTAATCTAATGATAGCGGTTTGTGAAATATTAATATAAGGGACAAGACGCTAAATTTGAAAAGTCAATTATAGTGGAATTAGCTGTTGAGTGCTGTTAATTACCAATACATTAATTAAAGATGAGTCATAATGATGTAAAATCTCCGATTAGGACCATTGAAGAAAGTGGGTCGTCAATAATATTCAGGTGGCGCTGGTATAAACGTTGGCTTTAGGAATAAAATAGATTTGATAAAAGGAAAGGTTTGGAATATAATGGAATGATAGTAATTATGTTGTTTAGTATTATTTTGTAATGGAATGGAATAGATTTTATATTAAAATTAAAATTTATATTAAAATTATAATAAAAATATTATTATTTTACATTATATGATATTTAACAAATTATATCTTGTTCCAAAAATAGTCAAAGTGCATGTCAATTTGTAGAGAAAAATATTTTCTATAATTTAGTAAAATTTATTTTTAAAAAAAAAGGTAAAATAGGAGTTGCAAACTTTTGGGGGGTTTGCAACCCCCTTGACACGTGGCACGCGCCCATTGGGCACGCGTCACATCTTGAAATTCTTTGAGATGGGTTTTTGCAAAACCCAGGTGAGAGGTGGGGTTCTATAAATTCAATACTGCATACCAAACATTCAATTTAGAGCCATACCATTTCAAACCCATGCCAAACCCATATAACAAACACCTCATGAAGAAAGAATATGAGAGTGTGACCACTGCGTCAATAGACAAAACCCCTTATAATCTTTACTATTTTTTTCCACATTATAATACCACAAGTAGGAAGGCCAAGAAAATGACAATGGCGATTAATTTGGCAATTGAAAAAGATTAATTGATAATTATCAAAATTTAGGGTCGTTTAGTTCGTAATGAGAAAAGTATCTTAATGTCGGAAAATTGGATAAGTTGGTCCTTACACAATGATTATATTGTCCCCTAATTTTTATAAAATACAAGATGTTTATCGGCTGATAAAAAACAAATTTCCACTCATATAATTTCACACATTTAAATATTATATGATTAGAATTGGTTTAAAAATAAATATATTTTTATATAAATTTTAATTTAAATTTTATAAAAAATATTATAAAATAAGCGTTATGAATGAATTAAAATTCAATCATAAACAAAATTTAATCAAGAAATTTTAATAAACAAAATTTAAAAATAATTCCAATTACGAGAAACCAAACAAGGTTGCGCTTCTTTTACGTTCTAAATTTCTAATCGTAATACTATTACCGTGAAAAGGAAGCAAGCGACAATGTAATAGTGATGAAATCTTGGAAGGGATTGGATTATGATTTGGTTAAGATATTTCCATTTTCCAGTTATATATTCCACTTGACAGGCTGACTTGGTCCAAAGCCAGCTCAGTCCATGCCAATTTGCCAATTATCAGCACGAACAAATATGGGTCCATGTCACTTGACTAAACCTTTTTTTTTTTTTTTTGGCTCAAACACTTGATTAAAGGTGAATAGTGGGTTTTTTATTCATTACGGTCCTCAACTTTTGAGAATTTTCTTTTGGGATGGTCATCAAAGTTTTTTAGTTGCTCAATCCCTTGTCACTTACTCTTTGGTAAATTTTACTAACACGGTAAGTATGTTCTCACAACACGTACTCATTGTAAATAATGCTTACTTACAAGGTTGTGTATAAATTGTATTTTAAAATATATTTTCACTTTTTAAAATAATAATTGTGAGATGAAAAATATATTAAAAATAATAAAAATATTTTACAAAGTGTAAAAATATGTCTTAAACATCAAATCATAAACACCCAAAACCATATTTGAAACAATAGACCGAATAAATTATGTAATGAAGGAAACATGTGTTGGGATTCTGATTTTTCTACAAAGAAGTTACTTTTGACCATTGTAAACTTTGAAGGCATTTGGTGAACACAATTCCTTGCTTCTAGGAGTAGATCTTTGGTCTTAACTCATTCTTGTATGTTCTAATTTGGCATGACTCTTCACTATAATTATACAACTAAGGCGACTGTTAATTTAAAGAATTAATGGCTCAAAAATTAGCCATTAGCCCTTGTCAAGGACCAAACTCGCCCTTCAAAGGGGCTTACGAAATATATATTACACAAAAATAGTAAACAAAGTCCATAAACCTCTAAACCATAAATAAATTCAAAGGTAGAAACGGTACTAAAAACTTGACACAATAGAGAAGATAAATAAGAAATAGCATACATAAAAAATTAATAATAATTTTTTTTCAAAACCATAGGTTATCTTGGAAAAGAATTATGCCACCAAGAATAATATCATGTGCAAACATACAAAAAATAAATAATCCAAGGTAGAGAAAGGGCATTAAATGCTTGACAAAAAAGAAGTATGATCAATAAAAAAATTTCAAAACCATGGGTTCTAATGGAATTGTACCCAAGAATATCGGACGTACTAAGCAAAAAAAACACAAAAGTGACTTGAATTGGAAAACAACGTACACCAAACAATTATTATAAGTTCAAGAATCACTGTAGATGCATATAATATAAGTGGACACAAACTCAAACCTCTGTAAAAGATTCGAATCTATGCATCAGAACATTCGGACCCCAAATGCTAATCCGACGGCCATAAATCCTAATCACACAGCCAACCAAAACTTTTCCAAGGCATCATTCCAGTATCAAATTTGCACCCTTCTTTCGCCCCTGTTATTATAACAGAAAAAACCAAGAATATTTGCCGAGTTCTTCATACAATACTCTTCCACCCACAACTTCAACTTAACATTCTTTTGGTTGCCTGAAAATCCCATTGTCTCAGGTCCAGCCTACTTCGGAAGGAATTCAAACATTTCTTGGGTTTTCTTGGGTTTTTGATTTCCTTTCCTGGGTTGCTGGCAAAATTCTTTCTTTTTGGGTAAAGAGTCAATCTTCGTCCATTGTCCATTTGGGTTCTCTATACGAAAACACTATATATTTTTGTTCTGGGTCAAATAAAAACTCTGCCTTTTTTCCATTTCCTAAGGTTTGATTCCGGGAGTTTGAAGGGGGCGTTGAATTCTTGACATTTATTGGGGTCTTTTTGTTTTGTTGTTGGCGCGTGGTATTTTTTTTTGTAATACCAGAGATGGTGATGGCAGCATCGCCTAGGAAATCAATAAATACGGTTTTCCAGAGGGTAGGGGTGTATGGATTTGGAGGGAGGAGCCAGAAGAAGGCAAAGTATGACATTCAAGATGACGATGGAATCATGGAGCTGGAGCAGATTGGCGCTGAGAGGACAAAAACTGTCTTGATTCTCATGAGTGATACAGGTGGTGGACATAGAGCTTCTGCTGAGGCTATCAGGGATGCATTTAAGCTGGAATATGGGGATGAATACAGGGTATGTTGAGAAATTACTTATTACTTTTCATGATTAACATGGAATTTATTTATTTGTATTTTGAAAATTTTCGGCACTGCAAAGTTGCATCTTTGTTTGTGCAGCAGAGCATTTTGGAGATTGTTGATGACTTGATTCTCCGATGTATAAGTGGACACAAACTCAAACCTCTGTAAAAGATTCGAATCTATGCATCAGAACATTCGGACCCCAAATGCTAATCCGACGGCCATAAATCCTAATCACACAGCCAACCAAAACTTTTCCAAGGCATCATTCCAGTATCAAATTTGCACCCTTCTTTCGCCCCTGTTATTATAACAGAAAAAACCAAGAATATTTGCCGAGTTCCTCATACAATACTCTTCCACCCACAACTTCAACTTAACATTCTTTTGGTTGCCTGAAAATCCCATTGTCTCAGGTCCAGCCTACTTCGGAAGGAATTCAAACATTTCTTGGGTTTTCTTGGGTTTTTGATTTCCTTTCCTGGGTTGCTGGCAAAATTCTTTCTTTTTGGGTAAAGAGTCAATCTTCGTCCATTGTCCATTTGGGTTCTCTATACGAAAACACTATATATTTTTGTTCTGGGTCAAATAAAAACTCTGCCTTTTTTCCATTTCCTAAGGTTTGATTCCGGGAGTTTGAAGGGGGCGTTGAATTCTTGACATTTATTGGGGTCTTTTTGTTTTGTTGTTGGCGCGTGGGATTTTTTTTTGTAATACCAGAGATGGTGATGGCAGCATCGCCTAGGAAATCAATAAATACGGTTTTCCAGAGGGTAGGGGTGTATGGATTTGGAGGGAGGAGCCAGAAGAAGGCAAAGTATGACATTCAAGATGACGATGGAATCATGGAGCTGGAGCAGATTGGCGCTGAGAGGACAAAAACTGTCTTGATTCTCATGAGTGATACAGGTGGTGGACATAGAGCTTCTGCTGAGGCTATCAGGGATGCATTTAAGCTGGAATATGGGGATGAATACAGGGTATGTTGAGAAATTACTTATTACTTTTCATGATTAACATGGAATTTATTTATTTGTATTTTAAAAATTTTCGGCTCTGCAAAGTTGCATCTTTGTTTGTGCAGCAGAGCATTTTGGAGATTGTTGATGACTTGATTCTCCGAATGTTTCTGCTGTCATTCGTTTTATTTCCCAAAATACTGAGAATTTGAATTTGACAGCTTGGAATGCCATTTTCGTAAAAATTAGTACGCCGCCATTTTTGGCGCTTTCTGTGTTTGTATCTTACATTTGATCAAAGGGTTGTGAAAATTCCTGAGACACTATAGATGTCAACCTGGAGTTTTTGCCGGACACTTTCTCTCCACCACCCTTGCAAAGTTGGAGGGAAATTTCCTTGAACTTCGGATATCTATAATGTTCTGTCCACGACCACCAATTTCCATTGTCCTTTTAAGAGCTGCTTCTTTCCTTCTCTTTTTTCTTTTTGATGATCTGAAGCTGCCTCTTTTTAACTTTTCTGAGGATACGCGTGCCGCTATTTGTTTCATTGCCTCTTTGTTTATGTTCTTCTCCAAGTCTTTCTCTGTCTATTCTGGTTTTGGTACTTTTAGAGATACAGATTTCATAAATGTTCTCGATGGCTTAGGAGAAGAGTTATTTTAAGATAATTCCAAGGTCTTCTCTAGGCTTAGTTCGTTCATGTGCTTTTGTTACAGATTATCGTGAAGGATGTTTGGAAGGAATATACAGGCTGGCCATTGAATGACATGGAAAACCAATACAAGTTCATGGTCAAACATGTGCAGCTTTGGAAGGTCGCTTTTCACAGCACATCTCCTAGATGGATACACAGTCTCTATCTTGCTGCCATTGCTGCATTTTATGCCAAGTATGTTGATCTTTTCTCCGAGTTCACTCATCTCATCTTGTGCCATTAGGATTTTATGATCTAGCTAGCCTGTTTGAACTGCTTGATATTTTTCGTCACATTGTCTTGCCCAACCACCCTACCTTGATATTTTTTGTCAGCAAACAGTCATTATCAAAGTTTATCTGGTTTATTTATTGCAGGACAAAGTAAACAACTTTTGTTGAGCTATCTACTGTTGTAAGTTTTTCTAATTATTAACTGTTGTTTATTGAAGGGAAGTAGAAGCTGGACTAATGGAGTACAAGCCAGACATCATCATTAGTGTTCATCCTCTTATGCAGCATATCCCATTGTGGGTTCTTAAATGGCAAGGCCTAGAGAAGAAAGTTATTTTTGTCACTGTCATTACTGACCTAAATACTTGCCATCGCACATGGTAAGATATAGGAGTGCAATTTCAATCTTTTCTGCCTCGAGATCTTGATTTTGCACCCTAATATCCAGACTGCTGCACGTACTTAGGTTTCATCCCGGAGTAAATAGGTTGTACTGTCCCTCAGAGGAGGTAGCAAAAAGGTCATTGATAGATGGCTTGGAAGAATCTCAAATTCGTGTTTTTGGCTTGCCAATCAGGCCTTCTTTTTGTCGTGCTGTTCTTTCCAAGGTGAACACAAGAATCAATAGCTAAACAAGTTAGCTTTCCAGTCATTCCCATTTCATTCTTATGTATAGCAGCTTTTTGGTTTTTTGTGGTTGGGAAGGCATAAAGATTTGGTTCTTATTTCTGTTGTATACAGGACGATTTGAGAGTTGAACTTGAGATGGATCCAGAATTGCCTGCAGTTTTGCTGATGGGAGGTGGTGAAGGAATGGGCCCTGTTAAGAAAACTGCAAAGGCTCTTGCAGAATCTCTGTACGATGAAGAACTCGAGAAACCAATTGGGCAAATGATTGTCATATGCGGTCGTAATGAAAACCTAGTAAACACATTAAGATCGCTAGAATGGAAGATCCCAGTTAAGGTAAGTACAGCTTTGGAACTTGGAATTACATGTATATTGAACTGTTAAACGAAATTCTTTAAATTTACACTTCTTACTTGTCTATTCAGATCAGAGGATTCGAGACACAGATGGTGAAATGGATGGGTGCTTGTGACTGCATTATTACAAAAGTGAGTTCTCTAATTCTGCATTTCATATCATCTCCATTCCAGTAGTGTTCTACCAATGTTTGGGATCAATAGTCTTCTACCTTTCGGATTTTCAGGCTGGACCAGGTACAATTACAGAAGCATTAATAAGAGGGCTTCCTATTATTCTCAATGACTACATTCCTGGACAAGTAAGGGATCAAAATGATGTCTTGATTGATATTTATCTTCATTTAGCTACGATCATGAATTAAGTTGTTATCTAATTTGTGCCGGAAATCAGGAAAAGGGGAACGTTCCATACGTAGTGGACAATGGTGCAGGCGTATTTACGAGGAGCCCGAAGGAAACAGCGAGAATTGTTGCAGAATGGTTCACCACCAAACAAGATGAGCTCAAGAGAATGTCAGAGAATGCTCTGAAACTGGCACAACCGGATGCAGTTTTTGACATTGTGAAGGACATTCACGAGCTTGCTTGCCAACGAGGACCCCTGACAAACATCCCCTACATGTTGACATCGTCGTTTTCAAGCTTGATTTAACTGACTACTGCTACTACATTTTGGTAGCATTTCCACCATTTACTAAAAATTTACCCTTGTACGTAGGATCCAAATGTACAGTAGATGATTTCATTCTTTGGCCTTAGAAAGGCTTGCTCTTTCAGGTTGTAAATTTTTGCTAGACCAGCTTTCATCTTTTGTTAGTTCCAAAAGGAGAAGGGAAAAAAAAAAAGAAAAAATGACAAAATGATGGTGTGTGTTATTTTCATGAAGATTTGTTTGTAAGACAAAATTGATGATGTAGTAGTAGTATTTACCCATTTTCATGCCAGGTAATGCGAACGTATTGCTTGCTTGTTTTGATTTCATTTCTGGATAAGGTACTTTTGGCCAAAAGTGGTGAAGTTTACTCAGTTGATGGATTCAGCAAGAAAGCAACAATGACATGAAATGAACTTTTTTTTTTTTAGTGGTTTAAGATTAGGAAGTTGTTGCTTTCAAGCTGAGAGAACCGCAAAATGGAAGTTGAACTTACGTTGTCAGCAAGATTCACATACCTGAGGTCACAAAAACATGGCATATGATGCTGAAGATTTCTAAAATTTAGAGAATGGAAATTGTAAATTAGAAAATAATTAATTCTTCATTTTCAAGAGGTTATAACTTTTTATTTTAAGAATCACAATTCAAGAGTAATAAATTTTCATCTTTAAGAGTTATAACTTTCTATTTTTTTAGAGTTGCAACAATTCAACCACTATAAAAAGGTCTAATTGAGATTTTGTTTGTTGCATAAAATAAGCCTTCAATAATTAAAAAATCTTATATTACATTTTTTTTGTTTTTAGTGGGTTGGAATTCTAAATACATAGTATAATCAACTAAACTTTATCTTATTTTTAAAAAAAATTGTCCTTAATTATTTATACATTATAACGTATAAATTTAGTTAAAAAGAAAGTAAATCTAATTCACAATTTAAAGTCTATCTTTCAAAGTTATGTATCCTTTTCTTTGTCATATGTACACCAACATATGATTCTCCTTTCTGGGTTCTAGTTGTAATGGTAGGTTTGGGAAATACTAGAAAAAGTTAAAAACAGGTCTGTTGCTTTCGGACAGGTGCAGGAAGGACAAAATCGGGTTGGTTCATCGGCCTGCCATCAGGAAATTAAGGGTGTGTTTGGCTCTTCATTAAAAATTATACTTGGTTTAAAATTAGAGAGTTTTTTTAATTATATTTAGTTGAATTTTATGTATTTTTTTAATTTCAATTCATTTGTAATGTTTATTTTATAATATTTTTAAATTATTAAAATTTGTATAAAATTTAAAATAATATATATATATATATAAGCTAAACATAGTACTTGAATAAATTGAGAAAATTTGTAGCTCAAATTCTGTATTATAACTAATATCTACTAATTGTGTTTCATTAATGAAATAATATGATTTTATTAATATAAAAGTTTATACATTTTATGTTATAATTTAGTTTTAAAATGTAATAATTATTAATAAAATTACATTAATGACTTGAAACAAGACACTTGGAACGACCAATCTATCTTTGAAAAATTATTGGTAAGAACTGGTAAGCAACAACTGACTATTAGAGTTTGAAATAGAGGTCAACAAGTTATGATGTACAATGATCTCAATTGTTATTAATGTAAAGATTATCGTGCATTAGTCGCAAACATAAATTCTTTTTGTTTTTTATTTGTCAAATGTTGTCGCGTTTTCTGTTGTGATTAAAATAAAAAATCATGAAAAACAATTGGCCTTTTTAGACTAAGTATGGTACAGTTTACAATTTGCAATGAAATTTCTACCATTATTGTTTTTAAAAAAAAACAACTCACAATCAGAGGTGTCTAATTTTATTCTCAAAATCACATTATCTGTAAAATTATTTTTTAATTAGATCGAATTAGATAATTTGTGAACTATGTACTATTTTACCTCGGATTGATCCAACGGTTTGAAATTTTAGGGTCTGTTTGGACAAGTGACTTTTATTTATAAATAAGTAAATTGTCAAACAAAAACAATTATTCAAACATATTTTTATTTCAAAATTTAAAATTCAAATTTTTCTACCCAAATCCTTCTTACATAATTGAAAAAAAAATTTCCTCTTAATTTTTTCCAAAATAACTTTTCATAAAAAAATACCCATAAATTTTTTTACACATTCTAGTATACCTCTTTCAAAATACACTACATTCCAATGCGGATGGAATGCGGGATCGAACATTTGAACTCACGTACCGACAACTGTTGCTAATAATAGGTTGCCAAAGTTGGTTAAAAACAACATAGCAACTGCGGATAAAATAAAATATCAATAAAAAAGTGGGACCGGTGCTGAGATAATGGTATTGATTGTCTTCCACCTGATACGGAGATATTTATAACGCGGTTAAGAAAACTAAAAACAAAGACAAGTGGGAGGAGAGAGAACTCATGCCAGTCAAACATCATTTATTATTCCTTACCCTTTTGGGCTGTGAGTTCCCATAAAATATTTCATGAATATTTTGCATCACGCAATATTATACAGATATAATTAATAGAAATAAATTATAAATTATAAAAAATAATCTATATACATAATAAGAAATATAAATATAAATAAAAATCATATAATTCACTTATTATATTAAATATATATATATAATAAATATATATATATATATAATTTATATTTCACTTATATATATATATAATTTATACATAATAAATATATATATAGAAATATATATATAATAAATATATACAATATTCTACCCCAAACCCGTTTTTCTCCCAAGAAAGATGCAACCCCTACAAATTGTGTGGCCGTTGTGTTTTTTTAAAAAAAAAAAAATTGAACTCTTTTTGACCCAAATAGAAATTGTTCTTGACTCTTGGCCAAGGAAACAAAAATATATATATGTCCCACTTAGTAACTAATTTCGTTATTAAATACTAAACTCATTCAATATTGCATTAAAAAAACATTATAACTAAATAAAATAACATTTCAAAACGCATTTTCGTATTTTTTGAAATAATAGTTATGAGAGAGAAAATATATTAAAAATTAAAAGTGTTAAAATGCATTTTAAAATTCTAACCATACATGTCTTAACCTTCCACTCCATTCAAAATTGCATTTGCCTAAAGTCATGCATCCATAGTTGTCAGAATCCCGATTCGATCCCATCAATCCTACGATTCTACGATCCTAATTCACTAAAACGATCCCGATTCTGATTACAATTCTACCTTATTATGTGAATAAAATATAATTAAATTTACTCAAAAAAAACTTTATATATCTAAGTAAAATTAAGATGTATATTTATATAAACAATTTAATTGGTTTAATCATACTTTTATTCAATTTTAACAATAAATAAATAAATTAGACTTAAATACCCTTCGACTGTGACAATTACTAAAATATTGAAAAAATCATATAAAATGTTATGAGAAATAAAAATTGAAATAAAATGATTTAATTATAAACTATGCATGAATTTTTTACATATTCATTCATATATTGATTAATAATTCTTTTAAAAATAATTTATAAATTATATTTTCTCATTTTTTGTAGAATCTTACAATTCTAAGATTCGATTCCACCGATTCGATTCTGCTACCCTAAATCGATTCGGTCACCCAGGAGTATTTAGCCTTGCAAGGTGGTCCTTGCTGATTCACACGGGATTTCGCGTGCCCCATGTTACTCGGGTCAGAGCGTAAGCTAGTGATGCTTTCAGCTACTGGACTTTCGCCATCTAGGGTGCAGATCCCGATTCTATAAACTATGCATGCATCTATTTAATCACATCACCTCTTTGATGGCCACTTACGTTCAAAAATCCAATAAAATAAGCTCATTGTCTCTCAACTTCTTCTTCGTTGTTGGCCCACCCCAAAAGTCCATTTTCGTTGGTCCAAGTTAATGTTATTGTTGCACCCAACAAAAAGAAATGAGAGGTCGTAAGCCCATAACTTGCATTATGGTCGGTCCACACCAAATGCCTGCCAATTACGGTAGTAAGCAATACGACGACGTTACATTCAGAGCGATAGCGGCGGCGGTGACTTACCGGTTGGTGATGCGTCTTCTTCTTCATTATCAACTTCATCAGATCCGACCAGATCAAAATAGGCTCGTCGAGATGATTTTATGGCTTCAATCCGCTATCATTGAGTAATCTTGTGAATTTGGGGAATGCGGAAGACATTGCTGGCTTGAATTGACCAAGTATCGTAACCATTATAGATTGTTGTAATTATCAAATATGGTGAGATTGCTAAAGCGCTTCTTTTGGGACTCTGTTTTTTATTTCGTTCTCCGTTATGGGTTTTTTGCTCCCGTTGGTGCTTGATGAGGTCATATTACAATGAATGTCGGATTCATTGTTTTGTTTATGATTTTCTGTTTTGGGTTTCTTTAGAAGTTGCTCTATCCAGGAATGAATTCACACAAGTTGTGAACTTGGCTGGATTATAGTTTTGTTGCCACTCTTGACTTGGAGGTTATCATATTCTAGAAATAAACTGCGTTTATATTTATCGTTTTCGTCAAAATGGTTTTATAGCTTATGAGTTACGAGACTAGATGTTTTTATCAATCAATGACATAAAATCATTTGGAAAAGTTTAAGGTTTAGTATAAGCCAGACAATTGAAGATAGGACCGTTGGTTCTGTTTTGTACTTCGGTGGTTTTCCTAATTGTTTAGGCAATTTTGAACTTGATGTGAGGAATTAATTGCTTCCATTAAGGAAGCTGAAGCCTTCTTGGTGAAATGTTATGGATTAAGGAAATGTTTGCTTTTCTGCAATTAGTCTGTTGTTAATATATTGATTGATTGATTGACGTTATTATGGACTTGGCTGTTTCTTGTGGAGTGATGTGCCGGTCTTAAGTTCACATGCAATCCCAATTATTTGCCTTGTTTGTGGACGCCAAATGTTGCCTAGTTATCTGCTCCAGTTTTCGAAATTTTTTAGGCAGTACGATAAAAATTGAACTTGAAGAAACTTTCTATGGTTTTCTGTATGAAAGATGGGCTGACTAAGCAGTAAAGAGGATGGGTGGACTGGGATTTCAAATGGTCTTTCCCTCAAAATTGTGTATCCGATGCTTAATTACCATGTTCATCTTTGTGGTTCTTTTGCTCAGAATGACAGATAATTGTTTTCTTGTTCCGGATCTCTCTTCAATCCTTCTCTCGTTTACTTTTCTTTTCTTATCGTCTAAATTGAACTCAATTACTTGTTTTCCATGGAAAAAGGACTATAGAATGAGTTAGTCTAGTGTTCCATGATTACCTCATGAACTGCAAAGGATGAGTTGTTTTCCCGTTTCTATCCTATTCTTTTCATGATCATCTTTCTTCCTGTGTTTTCCAATCTTTTGTTTGTTAAAGGAAGCTAAGATTTCAGTATTGTATTTATAGGCACTTATACATAATTATTGCATTGCCTTTGTTGCTTGATGTTACAGTTGAGACTTTAAGTTTCACATTACATTGTTCTTCCATGTGAGGTTTATATATGTTTTGCATTTCAGGTTTATCATTCCAGTTTTGTTGACGAGGAAGGGATTACTAAAGCTTGTGGGTGCCCTCTTCTTCCTCTAAAGAGCCACATAAAGGGACCTGCTCCAGTTTCAGATCAGGGTTAGGATGCAACTTTATTGAGTTTTGGCATTAACAATATCTGTCACTGACTCGCTAGCTCTCAACATTGTCATTGTACATGCAGACACAACTGATATTGTTGATGAAGCAATCACGTTTTTCAGAGCCAATGTCTTCTTCAGAAACTTTGAAATTAAAAGCTCTGCTGATAAGCTTCTGATTTATCTGACACTCTACATAAATGTGGCATTGAAGAGGCTAGAGGGGTGCAGAACTTTGGCTGAAGGAACAAAAGCAATCATTAGTCTGGGTTTGGAGGAGGTTCCTGTACCTGGACAGTCAGGATTTCCTTTTCCAGGATTGTTTGCACAACCTCATTCTCAAAAAGAAGCAGGTAAGATTTGTCAGAGCTGTTTCTCTTTTTGTTCATTCTTTTGGGTTCCAGCATGCTCAAGTTTCATGAATGCAGTACTAAATTTTGCTACTGCAAAACAAAACTTTTTAACACATCTTTGAAAATGAGCTAGTTCTTGGTGCTCTTAATTCTTTTCTGACTATATAATTTCTTAACTCTGAAAAAATAAGGAAAGCGTGAATAGCAAAATTCTTCACAAGCTTTAATTTGAATGCATTATTTGGAATTGCACAACAGTGATTAGAAGTTTAATGTTTTGACTCTACTCTGGTAATCCAAGTACAGTACTGTTCAGGAATTATCTGAGGCAAATCCGCGAGGAAACCAGTGGGAGACTGCTAAGTGTTGCCTATAGGCCTAACGGAACTCCCAATAAATGGTGGTTGGCATTTGCAAAGAGAAAGTTCATGAATATCATTGTTCCATAAAGAGATCTGAAATAGAAACCAATATGAAACCATCGTAATATTTTTGTGTTGGATAAACTCCTTGTTTAGAAGTGAAGAAGTCAGTGGATACATCATACATGTTTGTTACTAAAGCTTTCAAGTACTAGATCTTTCTAGTCAATAGTTGAACCATCTGAGCGAGTGATTTTTCTGTTCCAGATAATTGCGAGTAACTTACCCGTAAGAAATAAAAAGTAGGAAAAACTTGTGGCAGGCTTCTTTCTGTTTTCGCAATCCTAACTTTGAACAACATTAAAATTTGTGGATGAATGTACGTCATTGATTTCCTGGTCTGTTTTAAGACCATATACGCAATTGGTGTATACTAACCATTTTATCTTGCACGATGTATGAGTTTTGCTCTGGGAATTGAAGGGAAAGTATTGAAATTGCCTTTGCTGTCGATCCTATTCATAAAAAGTGGCCTGTAAGCGAATTCTTTCCTTGATGATGGAGCCAAACAAAAGTTGAGCAATTGTTGATACAAGTTTGTTTTCACATATAAACATGACTAACCTTTAAACAACAGAATAGATTAATATAAACTTATTAATCAGTGAATGGCATTTTTTATATGTCATCCTGGTTCTATTAACTGCTTACTTCATTTGTGGATTGAACTTCAAAAATATGATCCAAGTACAAACCAAAAAAATTGGGTGGAAAGCTGATTAACTTCAAATGATTTGAGGGAAGCCAAACCACAACTCTCCTCACTCACCTCCAACATTTGCCACACCCCATTTAGCTAAAAAAGAATCTCTTCCTCAATCTTATCTCCCATAACAAACGCAAAGAGACATTGCAAGTGAAAAGAAAAGGTTAAAGCAATCCTTCTCAAGATCTTCTTTCACGGTAACAAAACCATAGCAAACACCACAAACCAAACCATTTGGCGCAGCACTAACAAATCTGAAATTAACCATAGCCAATCTCCCTTCTCTCTAAGAAGTACTGCAGCTCTAGCCTCAGCCATATCCACCCCATTCCCTCCCTCTTCGCCTTCATATCCAACCCACTACAAGCCATTGTCCCTTATTCCAATTCCACCGACCCAGACCCAAACCCAAACCAATGCCATTACCATCGTTTATTAACAACAACATTCTCCTCCTACTACTATAAAATCCCAACTCATTAACCTATTGCCACCCTTTTACTCTTCTTTATACTCTTTCCTCAAATGTCATCATCACCCAAATCCTCCCATAAAAAAAATCGAAACCATTTACCCCTTCAGAAAACCCATCTCCAAAATCATCAATCACACAACAACTCTTCTTTCTCCTCCCGTTCAGACCCTAATTCTGATTCCCGCGATAATACTTCTATTATTTTCGATCATACTGATAGTAATGTTAGTAAAACTGTTGAATTTAATAGTTTTTGCCCGCATTTATTGCAGCTCCGATCTAAACTCGGACCAAACCCATTTAGAAACCTTCAGGGCTGCCTCAAAGTCCGCCCACTTGGCCGTGCGTCCATCCGCAGGGAACCGGCTCACGAGCTCGTCCAATGCGGCGTCTGTAAGGACTCCCCGCCGAGATTGTTCGCATGTATCGCTTGTGCCGCCATCTCCTGCCAACTTCACGCCCCGTCGCACGCGGCGGAGTTCGCCGGTGACGTAGACGGCGGCGACGGCTCTTCTCCCTCATCCTCCCATGCCATCGCGGTTGACGTTGACCGAGTAGAGCTCTTCTGCTGCGCCTGCAACGACCAGGTGTACGACAGCGACTTCGATGCCGCGGTGGTCCTCGCCCATTCTGCCGCCGCCACGATGGGCTCGATCCGGGGTCTGCCTCCGCTGCCCACGCCATCGGAGAATCTTCGGAAGAGGCGACGCGTGGAATACAGACCGTGGACACCTGATCAGTATGAACGCGCCCTGATCGTGGAAAAGTCAAGCCCCCTACCTAGTCAGCCGAACAGGCTAGGCAAGCCTGACACAGAGCCTCCTTGGGGCCTCAGGGGCCTTAACAATTTGGGAAATACTTGCTTCATGAACTCAGTGTTGCAAGCATTGCTTCATACTCCGCCATTGCGGAATTACTTTCTGAGTGATAAACATAATCGCTATTTTTGTCAGCAAAGAAATAGTACTATTAGTACTAGGAGTAAAGATATAAGCAATCATAGTAGTAAAGAGAATACGGATGCAGCAAGGTTATGTTTGGCTTGTGATTTGGATGCACTGTTTTCTGCTGTATTTTCTGGGGATCGGACTCCATATAGCCCTGCAAAGTTGTTATACAGGTGTGAATTATGATATTGTGGATCTTTGACGTGTAATGCTTTTATTGTAGTAATATCAATGTACATGGTGGAATGTAGAGCTAGCATTTTTTAAAGGGTTTTATGAACTCTGTATTTCGATAGTTAAGATTTAATTTTTGCATTGAATGGTGTCTATTGAGGAACAGTTTTAGTCTTTAATCTGCTGCTAGGGATTTTTTTAATTAGGCCATGAGTGTTAGCTTAGGTTACCAGTAAATGGTTTACAAAAGACCCATGTAATGGTTTGCATACAATTGCTTGTGTTTGAAGTCTAGTTGCCTCGGATGTACTGTCTGGACATTGGTTTTAAATTTTGTTCTAAGTGAAGTTTGCTATGTATTGTAGATGTATTAGTTAATGTGTTTAGTGGGTTCAAAACTAAGGATATCTCATGCAATATGCGTTTTCAAGGTTATAGTTTGTCTGTTTCAGTTGGTGGCAGCATGCATCAAATCTTGCAAGTTATGAGCAGCAAGATGCACATGAATTTTTCATCTCCATGCTAGATGGGATTCATGAGAAGTTACATAAGGACAAGTGGAAGCTCCAGAATCAAGGTAAATGTTTTGAAATTATCCACTTATCTTGTGAAGTTTCTGTCTTTAGTTCCTTAATCTCATTATTTTGCCAAGACGCATGAAAAGTGGACAATTAATCAGCTCGAAGTAAAGGTTTTTGCATACCAGGGCAGTCTTGGTGTCTCACCTTTTGGCTTCCTAAGCCATTCACTTCCTTTTAAGAATCTACAATGTTCTCAAAGCTATCATGGGATAGTAATAAGATTTGCGATATGTTACTATGTTTAGTAGTGGATAAAATTGGAAAGAAATCTTAATAGATTCTTTTATCTTTAAGGTTTACACACTACAGCATCTATACAATCACGAGAGATGCTTATTACTAGAAGTCATGCAATTAAGAATGGATTTTGAGATCTCTGTTTTTTGTTTAATTGACATCTTCAATTTATTGCGACAGGCCGCAAGTAATTTCATTGAAAGCCTGACACCTCCTCTCTCTCTCTCTCTTTCTGTGCTGATGAAGGATTGGTAGTTCTTTCTTGAGATATTACTTTAGCTTCTATATACTGTCCAGTAGTTGTAGCAGTCTCTCTGTCCTTGTCGTCTACATTCTAGAATCTGAACTGATCCTGGTGATTCAGATACCGTAATAGATCAAGGAGTGACAGCAATAGTTAATTGCAGGGTTTTGATCAGTTTTCTTCCCCACTGTAGGCAGTGATGAGTGCTTTCAGGTTTAGGGCCATACTTAAAACAGCAAGCTTAAATCTGCTTCACTTCAGTAAGTCACAATTCCCCTTAGACTAAAATATTACATTCTAGGATTTTTCTTGTGTCAGATTAATTAGCCTTATGAACTCCACCTCAGCCATTGTTAGGTCGAGATATTGATTAGTGGCTCAAAGAGTCTGGTTCTCCTCTAGTTGAGATCCTTGCTAAATTCTTCTTCAACCTTTGATAATACTGCATTGTGAGCTGGTCAATCTTGTTGGCATGTCTTTCTTGGCATTAAAGTCTGTTATCTTCAAGGTTGATCTTCTTCTATTCTGCCTTTGAAGGCTCTTCCTTTGATCCGTGGCTTACTATTTCTTCTTGAGTGATTTTACTCTGCTATTTTGATATTCTTTAACATGGGAATGGAAAAGCTCCTTATTCTTTCTGGTCATCCCGGACATTACTCTGGGTTCCTTATTCTATATGGGTAAATGCCTCAGCCTGGTCTCAGAGTTCACTTGTTTGTATTCCTGAATGATCTTGAACCTTTTTTTGTCAGTTGCACAGGGGTTATATTGTGCTATGGATGCTTGTCTTGATTTGAACCCATTAAGTGCTTGACTTATGTCGGCTTTGTTGAATATTAATCTGCACCTTACTCGGACTGAAACTCTAGTCGCTGTATTTGAGGATACTGCCTATTTTGTAACCAAAATACTTTCATCATTTTCACAGGCAGTGGAGATTGCTGTATTGCTCATAGAGTATTTTCTGGCATTTTGAGGTCTGATGTCATGTGTACAGCTTGTGGGTTCACGTCCACTACTTATGATCCATTCATTGACATCTCACTAGACTTGGAACATAACACTGGGGGTTCGGCAAAGGTGACGTCTGCAAAATCAAATCATTCTTGCAATGGTGAGGCAGGTTTGAAGAATGCTAGCCAGAGCTCTGGAGTTTCTACCTTGACGGGGTGTTTAGATCGGTTTACAAGACCCGAAAGATTAGGCTCGGATCAAAAATTCTACTGCCAACAGTGTAAAGTAAGACAGGAGTCTCTTAAACAGATGTCCATTAGAAAGCTTCCTCTAGTATCTTGCTTTCATATTAAAAGATTTGAACATTCTCATATCAAGAAAATGTCGAGAAAGGTTGACCGCTATCTTCAGTTTCCCTTTTCCTTGAGCATGTCACCTTACCTCTCTTCATCAATCTTGAGAAGTCGGTTTGGAGACAGAATATTCCCCTTTGATAGTGAAGATTCAGATGCTTCAAGTGAATTGTCTTCGGAGTTTGAGTTGTTTGCTGTCATCACTCACACTGGTAAACTTGATGCTGGCCACTATGTAACGTATTTGAGATTGAGTAATCAGTGGTACAAGTGCGATGATGCGTGGATTACTCAAGTTAATGATAACATCGTTAGAGCTGCACAAGGTTACATGATTTTTTATGTGCAGAAAATGTTGTATTACAAGGCAAGTGAAAAACAAGGTGGTGTGTCATGAGAAGTTGATGTAGGCAGGAAGTAGGTATTTCCGTATTTGTGCTGGCCAGAGTGAGAAGGGATCACAACTTGCTCGAGCGAGACACAGCAGAGACTTGATACTTCCCTGAAAAGCAGAAAAGCAGAAAAGCAGAAAAGCAGTGGGTTGTTGAGCTTTTCTCTGACGAGCCCGCGCTTTGTGCTTAACGAGTTTGTTTTCTATGGCCAAATTTTCAATGACGAATCATGTATGCCCGAAATTTTTCCTACAATTGGGTAATTTTGACAAGAATATAAACCGCCGATCCCTGCTTGAAAAGAAAATAGGTTGTGATTTGTTTTGTCCAACCACACTACCTCTTCTTTTCCTACAATATATTGTTTTTGTTTGTCTATAACCGGAAGTGCTAGAATTGGGGTGTTTTTTCCCCCATTGCTGAGCTGTTTAGAATTAATTCTAGCACTCATTTATTGATGCCTTATGATTAATTAGTCCTCTTTTTGACACTTGATTGAGTGGACTTCATTTTTCTTCACCCTAGTAGTCTTACTGTTTTGTACACTTGAATGTTTTTAGTTGTTTTAGACATGATATGGAATAGGGATTTTGTTCAGTGACAAGTACCTCATCTTTCTCTGGTGATATTCGGATTCTTAAGGTTGAGTGGTTAGAAAATTTAAGAAGTGTAAACTTTTGTGGGGTGGAATTAAACTCCAAAAAGAACTAGGCAAGCAATCCGTGATTCCATAAACGCTAAGGCTGTCTTCCAGCTTGTGTACGATTTGACTGAATTCCCAGGCCTCAAGAAAGAACATTGTCAGCCAGTGTCATTCATATCTTGGCGGCGGTGTCTCATTGGAATTCTAGATCATGGATTGGGATTTGAAGGCGTTACTTCTTTAGAAAGTTCTAAGCGCGCCTTTGAATTGAAAGTGAAAAGCCAGCCATACGCGTGAGTACGTGACACGGTTTTTTGTGAGTTTCACCAACCGCACCTGGACATTAGGACATAGAGTCATAGACAGTCCACAAAACGCGAAAAAAAATTATTAAAAGATTCACTTTAATTATTTATCTGATACACTTTACCATTTTAATTACTATATTTATTTAGAATTTCTTTTTATCAGTATTCATTTATTAGTGAACTTTGAGTCATTCTCCAATTTTTTCCAAAATTATTACGAGCACTTATTAATATAACAATTTAATATTCAATTTTTTTAAAACCCTAAACCATTGCAAAGATATTAATTTGCCCACCAATATTCTTATAGCTCCATCCTAAATTCATTAGTAATTACAGCATTGCTGGGCTCTTTTTATAAGGGCACATTTATATTTATAACATAATTGTGGACAATATTAAGGAGGAAATTTTTCCGGACTGCGAATATTATTATCACCAATTTTATCACTTCATCAAATAAAATAGAAGAGGACAAGAGTTCAAGGAAAGAACCAAACAAGGGAAGAACATAATGATTGATGATATCATAGAGCGTGGTTAATAATTTATTTGGTCTTATCTTCTCACAAAACCTCCATTGAGTCCATTCCCATTCCTCCCCCTACTTCCTATTCCTTGTATGTTATCTTTCCCAGAATCAGCCAATTGCGAATTGAATCCATAGTTGTTGTTGTTGTTGGTCTTCTTTGCCACTGACCAATTCTATAAGCGTATGATTTCGGATTTTCAGGTTACAGTCTCTCTCTTTTCCTTTCTTTTCTTTTCTTTTCTTTTTTCCATCCAAAGTTGGAGTTTTTGTTTGGTCGGCTCGATTTAAAGAACCACAATCGACCCAAAAACTTGGGTAATTTTGCGCTGATGGCAGCTGGGATTTTCGATTTTTCCTTGATTTGTAAAGTTAATCTGAAGCAGCTCTAAATTTTTGAGGATTGCTGGCAATTGACTTTCCCAATCAGGTAAGCCGTAAAACCTTTAACCCATGAGTTCTCTTGATAATTTCATTCACTTTTTCTTTTTAAATATTTGATTTTTTTTTTCCCGGAATTGTTGTTGGTGACGTTGAGAATTGTTAAAGAAATGAGAATTTTGTGTATTTTAACATTTTTCAGCCTTCCATAAGATTGACTTGGGTTTCAGCGAGGCAAATTTATCGTGCCAAGACAAGGTCTTTTGTCAGAGTTGTACGAGGACTGGGGACAAAAACTGCACTCGAGAAGAAGTAATATTCACTTGTTAATATTGCCTTCAGAAAGTTGATTTCTTTGGGTAGTGATCGGCGATTAATTTGTGAATGAAACAGTGAAAAGAGTGAGGTATAATGATGCCACTTAACTCTTGTGGGAGTGCTTCAATGACTCAAGGAATTGTGTTGTGTCTGAAAGCAAATTTATAGCTGAGAGTAGCAGAGATTCACTGAAATTTTGGGTGGGGGGTTGGTTTACATGGAAAATGATGTTCTTGTCGAGGTTACGAGGAAAATTGTTTGGACTCTTTTTTTGTTTCAACATAATATCGCAATGCATCTCTTGTCCGTTTGTACAACTTTCTGTGGAAATATTTTATAATTCTCTTTTACTTTTTAAATGAAGGAAATATGATGAGCGTCAAGGATTGGGTTTCTTCTCAGCTACTATCCAAGTCATTAGCCACTATATCTAGGCCACTTTCAGCTTCCGACAGCTTCTTATCAGAGGGACCTCAAGATGAAGTTCACAATGAAGGTATCCATTTCCACCCTCACCATAACTGGATACATTATGTGTGTGTGGTTGTCCAAATTGTGTCCTGTTCCTGATTCTTGCTTCTGTTATTCTTATGGAAAGAAACTGAGTTGCTTATGTTGACCTTTGTTTCCCAAATGACAGAGGAGTTATGTATACATTTGGTCATATATCTTTATGAATCTTGGTGAGTTATCTTTGTCGGGCTTTGAAGAAAGCCAGTGTTGATTATTTATTTTGAGCTTGTTTTGAACTTTTCGCATAAAGCATATCATAAGAACCTTAAACGTTTGTTTTCATTAAAATTTGAATACAAAATAAATGAGTGTTCTTGCTTCTCTAATTCTTGGTTTAGTATTTCCCCCCAGTTTTTGAACTGGAAGTAGTTGTTGCAAAACACTGCTATCCAAATGTATTATGTTGACAATGTGTTTTGTTCTAGACTCAAGTTATTTGAGCTTTTAGTATGTCCTGATCACTAATGTTAATGAATTTTTTGAACCTAAATCGTGATTGTGAAATTTAGTACAGTTAGGTGATATATATAGTGTATGGTGTCTCTCTTGGTTTCTTCAAATATCCACAATTTTGATGTTTCAGTATTCTTTGATCATGGGTTATTTTCACCTGGATTCACATTGGAAGTTTCCTTTTGTTCTCATACCTGAATGAGATAAGTATTTTGAATGATGTATGGCAGATTGAATATCAGTTTGCACTCCTCTTTCTGCTGTCTTCTCTTGATTCATGGTTTTACTTCCAGCTTATATTTATGATAACTCTTTTCTGCTTTTCAGTCTGTTTTTTAATATTTTTAGGAGAACTTTGATATAAGTTTGTGTCTACCTTGGTGCTTTTACCCCTCTATCCATTCCTGATAAAGTTTTTGTTAATTTCTTCAGTTCAAACTTCTGATTCAATCACAATACCTGTTTCTGCTGATTCATATCACCATTCCCGATGTAATCAGGAACATCCAAATCATGTCCCTTGTACATCTGGTTATGGTCTGGAAGATCGAGATCATTTCAATTCGCGGGAAGTCGAAAGTGAAAATCCTTCATGGACTGATAATGGAATTGATGAGAAAAAGTTGGACCCTGTGGGAAAGATTGAATATCTTCAGATTAAATTCTTGTGTCTTCTTAGACGATTTGGCTTGTCGCAAGATAATCTACTTGTATCAAAGGTCTTATATCGAATACAATTGGCAACTTTGATACGAGCGGGGGAATCAGATCTTAAAAGGGCTAATCTTAGAAGTGATAGGGCTCAAGAAATTGCAGCAGAAAGAGTGGTATCTGGTCTTCCTGAATTTGATTTCTCAATTAGAATTCTTTTGCTGGGCAGAAGTGGTGTTGGGAAGAGTTCAACTATAAATTCCATATTCAATCAAATGAAGGCTACAACTGATGCTTTTCGACCAGCTACAGATCACATTCAGGAGGTTGTGGGAACTGTGAATGGTATCAGAATATGCTTCATTGACACTCCTGGTCTATTGCCTTTCTCGCCGAGCTCTGTTAGAAAAAATCGGAAAGTATTGCATTCTGCAAAGCAATTTTTAAGAAAATCACCTCCAGACATCATATTGTATTTTGAACGTTTAGACTTGATTAATATAGGTTATAGTGACTTCCCATTGCTGAAGCTTGTAAGTGAAGTCTTTGGTCCAGCAATCTGGTTCAACACAATTATTGTCATGACTCATGCATCCTCATCACTTCCTGAAGGTCCCAATGGGTATCCTGTTAGCTATGATTCTTTCATCACTCGCTGTACAGATTTGGTGCAACACTACATTCACCAAGCAGTGTCAGATGCAAAACTTGAAAATCCTGTGCTGTTAGTGGAAAATCATCAACATTGCCGGACAAATAATATGGGAGAGAAAATTCTTCCAAATGGCCAGGTTTGGAGGGACCAATTCTTTCTATTATGCTTATGCACCAAAGTTCTGGGTGATGTTAACAAACTCTTGGAATTTGATGATGGTATGCAATTGGGACCATTGAATAGCAATCGATTGCCTTCTCTGCCTCATCTTCTCTCTTCTTTCCTTAAGCATCATACTCAACTGAACCCACATGAAGCAGATGACACAATTGATGACTTTCTCCTTTCAGACTCAGAGGAAGATGAGTATGATCAATTACCTCCAATTCGTATTTTAACAAAAGCTCAATTTGACAAATTGAAAAGTTCCCAAAAGAAGCAATATCTAGATGAGTTGGATTACAGGGAGACCCTCTATTTGAAAAAACAGTTGCGAGAAGAATCCCGTAGGAAAAGGGAAAGACTCTCTGAGAATGTGGCCTCTGAGAACAACTCCGGTGATCAGGAGGTAGCACCAGAACCTGTTCTCTTGCCAGATATGGCGATTCCTCCTAGTTTTGACTCTGATTATCCAGTCCATAGATTTCGCTGCCAAGTTACAAGTGATCAGTGGCTTGCAAGACCAGTTCTGGATCCACATGGATGGGATCATGATGTGGGCTTTGATGGAATTAACCTGGAGACAGCTGCAGAAATAAGAAAGAATGTCTTCGCTTGTGTCAATGGACAAATGAGCAAAGACAAGCAAGATTTTAGTATTCAATCTGAATGTGCTGCCGCTTTTGTAGATCCTAAGGGTCCAACTTACTGTGTAGCTCTTGATACTCAATCTGGTGGAAAAGAATTAATTTGCACAGTTCACGGCATCATAAGGCTGAGGAATTTCAAGTATAACCTTACTGATTGTGGGGTTTGCGTAACATCATTTGGGAACAAAAAATTTTTTGGTGCCAAGTTCGAAGACAGCATCTTAATTGGAAAGAGGATGAAGTTACGTATGAATGCTGGTCAGATGCGTGGTGGTGGGCAAGTGGCTTATGGTGGGAGCTTTGAAGCTACTTTTAGAGGCAGAGACTACCCTGTGAGAAATGATAAGTTTAGTTTGGCAATGACAGTCCTTTCTTTGGACAAGGACACAATATTTGGTGCAAATTTACAGTCTGACTTCAGATTGAGGCGTGGTACAAGAATGTCTGTGAATGGTAATATAAATACACGGAGAATGGGCCAGGTCAGCATAAAGACCACTAGCTTGGAGTGCAAGGAAATAGCTATAATTGCAGCAGTCTCAGTTTTTGGAACTCTGCTGCGGAGGAAGCCCAATGATGTGACCTAAACAGTTTGAGAAAGAAGTATTTGGTCTTTATCTTTTTGACCTGAATTTTTGTGGCTTAGGTTCTCACTGAATCTGATGGGGTAGAATGGAAAAACTTTTAAGGCTTACAAGGAGTATAATCTTTTTAGTTGATCAATATGCTTTGAGACCATGATGACATACTTCACCATCCCTCGTGATGGCAAGATTTTGTGATATTATAGGACCTTGGTTTTGATGTCTACCAAATGCACAGAGTGACAGAGGTACATCTAAAGTGACCAGTACATGGGAAATTACAAGCTTAGGGTGCTTGAAAATTTCGTCAGTTAGAAGGGAACCTAAATGGAGATAACGTTTCTAGATTATCAGGATATGTGTTTTCAAGCTTCAACTCTTGCAGAATAAATTATACTGACTTTGGTTTATGATGTGTGTGTTCAAACTTACTGAAGCAAGATGTGTGCAACTGAGTTTTGAGCCTGAATCCTGGAGGATTATGAATTCTGATGACGGGTGCTGCTGCTGCTGCTCCATCCCCCAGTGAAATTCTCTGATTCTTTTGGCAGAGTTTTGTCTCTTTATCGTTCTCAGGCCTTTGTTGGGCTAAGTCGAGCCCAATCAGATAAGCCGTAAAACAATTGCATTCCTTGGGTTGTTTTTTTTTTTTTGGGAGATATTTCTCACAAAAAATTAACAATAATAAATTTAAAATAAAAACAAAATTTCTTAGGATTTAGCAAAACCAATTTTCATTTCTCTTCTTATTCCTGGTCAATTCTAATTCTGGACTGGACTACAACTACAACTACAATTACACCAAACAGCATGCTTCAGCAAGTTCTGCTCCTCCATTAACTTTTAGAAGGCGTTTGGTATAATATATGGATTTAAAAATAGAATGAATTTGATAGAAAAAAAAAAGTTTGGATTGGAATGAAATTAAATTATAGTAATTATGTTGTTTAGTATTATTTTTGGTAATAAAATAAATTTGAAAAAAAGTTTATTATTAGTTAATTATTTATTATAATATTAAATTAATTAATTATTAATAAAAATATTATTGATTAAATTAATTTTAAGTAAATGAATGAGTAATTAAATTAATTTTAATTAATTAATTATTAATAAAAATAAGTTAATGAGAGTTGAAAAAAAAAATATGAAACTCATTAATTCATTTCAATCTATTCCCACTTAAACTCACTTCTCATGAATTTGAACAAAATTCATATTTACTATTTTTAATTCATTCTAAATCTACAAATCAAACACTAATTTTTATTTCATTTCATTTCATTATCACCTAAAACCAGCAATCGAACACCACCGTAGCGATCCCATCCCACTTGGGATTCCAAACAGCCCACCGACGTCGTTGTTCCTTCCCAGTCAACACGGCAGTTGGCGTTTCCCTTTCTATCCTTTCTGTTTCTTCTTTCTTTTTTGCTTTCGGAAAAGCAAACACTGAAAAGCCACACCTTGATTTCCATTTTCCCCCACGAGGTGATATTAATACTAATAATTCGAGTAAAATTGGATTCTTCCCGTTTTCGCGATGCACACCCACGGATCACATGAATAACATGCATTTGTATTTTATTTGGGACTGAAGTCTTGATTAAGGCATGAGATACGATGCTCAAAAGCTTTAGTGCAGTTGAAAACTTGAATAACCCAGCATAATTTGAGGAGCCATTTTTAATAGGGTAAATTACCAATATCCTAAATTACCAATATCTTTGAAATTTAGATTTATTACCAATTGCCTTTATAATTAGGTAAAATTATCAATACCCCTACCATTATATTTAACTGATTTAATAGATAAAATAACAAAAATACCCCCTGCAAATACAATAAATAAAATACAAGAAAATTAAAAAATTAAAAAAAAATTTGTCTTAATATCTTACAAAATTAATACATTATTATAGGTATATTTTTATATTTATATTTTATTAATTTAATTTATACATTATCATTATTAGTATAAATAATATAATAATTTTATATTAAAAATAAATTAGAAATAAGTAAATTTTTACAATAATACACTTTTTTAGATAATATAAGAATTTTTGTTTTAAAATTTCATCTTAATTTTGTCCCACAAAAAAAATAAATAAATAAATACAAAGGTTAGAGGAATAAGGGTAATTTTGTTTAGAATTTTTAATTTTTTATAAAGTTACAATTGAATCTGTTAAAATAGATTTATAGATTAAGGAAACCTAAACCTCATGAGGTATTGATAATTTTGTCAAATCTCAAGAGGAATTGGTAATTTATCCTTTTAACTATTCATTTTCCCTTGCCCATGATATAGATTTTGGTTTCATGAACTATTAATTATCACGTTAAGGTTGTTCTGTAATTACAATGTAGCACAATGCAGCAGCATACAACATGAGTAATTTATAAGTAAAAGAGTAAATTTTTTAGGCAAACTATTTAAAATATATTTACATTTATTTCAAGCAATTCCAATTTTTCAAATTGGACCTCTTCGGAAGAGTGTTCTCATGAGTCGCTTCCTCATAATCTGAACACCAAAGGGGATGGTTCTCGAATTTCTTATGTTCTATTTGTTTGCGTCTGTGAGGGGAGAGGGCTGCCGCCTTAAGATGGCTGGCTTTCCTCACCAGGATTCCATTCATCATCAGCCCTGTTGAAGACCTTGAAGAAAAACACTAGGAAATTTTTCCAAAACCGAATCTTGAAATCAAATGTGTTGCGTAAAACTTTTCCAATGTAATTTATTGCAGATTTGCATAGCCCATTTACAAGCTTACAGCTAAAAATGTGTACACCTTTACACCAACAAGAGCTTCATAAGAATCACTAAAACTAAAATTTAACCCCAATAAAAAAAACAGGCTATCTTTATCCCAAGGGAATACGACAATAACTGATCTTCTAATCATGGTGAAGAACCCCAAAGAACCTCCGCAATAACGGTAGCAGCTTCAGCATCGGAAACGGAGGCCTCCCTGATGCTCTTCAAAATTTCCTGTTTAAATGCCCTCTTCTCCCTTTGCCTCAACCCTTCCCCAACCTCCAACTGGACTGCAAACCTTGCCACACAGCTTGCAAATGGATGGCTCTCTAAAACACTCTTTTTTCTCCTAGTCTTTTCAACCCCTCCAGCATTCACTCCTCTCCCCTCATTTTCACCTCCAAATTCACCACTTTTCCCCTTTCCCGTATCAATCAAATCACCCCCCAATTCAGACCTCTGCAAATTCACAAGCTTCTTAATAAGTCCCCGATTTAACATTGCTTCAATGGCCTCTTTCCTCCCATAGTACCCAATTTCTATCAAGCAGTCAACTGCAATAATCTTGGTAGGCAGATCAGCAGAATCCAATGCACTAATAATCTTTGTAAACCCTCCACATGACTCCAACTCGTCAACTAAAGGACTTTTGATCGCTTTTATCAGCGATTTCAGTACTTCTAAAGAGCAGAAAGATCCCATTGCTACTAACGCCTTTATGGTTTGTCCAACACGAAGTTCCCCAATAAAGACATCTTTGTTAAAAAGGACCAATTCTTTCAAGCTGTATGCAACCATTTCGCGAACCCTTTTCGAAACATCCGTTCTGCAAAGCAAAGATTCCAATTCGGGGAGTAATCTGGACTTTAACAAGGTGTCCTGTAAGTCTATGTCAAAGCCCTGGGCGAGTCTGTTCCTAAATTGACTCAGTTGCGTTAGCAAACTTTCCTCGTCCCAGCTCGACCATTGTTCCAAAGTTTTAGTGAGATTAGTTATGTTTTCCCGGTCGATCCAGGCTTGAATTTCTGACTCGATTGAGGTGGCAACGCGGGATATCTCGTGGGCTCTTACCCGGTTCGTCAGGAAGGATCTGATCCCTTGTTTGGGCTTGGAATTTTCTTGGGTTTGGATCAAATTTTTGAGGTCGGAGAGGTGAAAGGAGAGGGTGGAGAGATGCGGGTCGGAAGAAAGAATCGATTTTGACGCAAATTCCAGCTCCAGTAAAGCTTTAACGGATGCATTGGAGGAATCGAGGGAGCTGGTTTGCTGCAACTGGTGGGAGGCTTCTTTAAGGGCTCCGAGGACTTTCAAGACTTGATGGTTATGGGAAGTAGCTTCTAAAGCTACTCCATCACCCATGGAAGATGAGAGAGAACAGCACAGCAATATGTTCTGTTCGTGTTTGAAAGAATGACGGAAACGAAATAATAGGTACAAGGAAACTTATTAGATATGCTGGCAGGAAAGCAGCGTGAAGAGCAACCGGATCAATTGGATTTTGCAGATGTTGAATTCAACGACCAGTCTTTGTTTCGTGTGAGAACGTGGCTGTGGTTGTTTTGTAGGTATTGGGGGGTGAATTGGTGCCTGACCTTTCATCATTCTGTCATACATATGCTATCGCGTATTGCTTTCAGTCAAATGCCATTTGCTGCTATCTTAAAAAAAATGGCCAAATGCTGAGAGTTGATTTGCCCATTAAAATCAATTTTTTTTTTGTCTAAATAAAAGATGATTATATTGATAAAATAGTATTACATATACAATATCGTCCAATCGTGATAAAAACTTTAGATCTCCCGTTAAAACTAAAGAATGCTAACTGAATTACGTAAAAGGTAAAAATAAAATCACCTTAACTATATTAGTTAAGTGATTCAAAATTCAATTTATTGGTCTCTATAAAAGTATCGCAAATGATATATTGAACTATCGAATAAAAAATGAAATGCATCAGCCACCATTCTTTATGTTACTATTGACATCGAATACCTTTTCTCCCAAATTTGGTTATAAAACCTTTAATATAAAGAGGACAAAATCTAAAAAAAAGATAAACTAAAACCCCTTTTAATAGAAACATATAACTATTTTCAAAAAGGACCGCATCCTCAATCACGCCGTGGTCCCCCGCAAGAAAAGTGAAATTTGGTGAGAATCAGGCTTCCGCAAATTCTTTTTCGCATTAAAATCAAGTTCGAATTTATAAAACCTGCCTCTTGCTTAGTACATGGTAGCAGGAGAGTAAATGATGGGATGTTGATGGAGGCTGTTAGAATATAAATGCTTAATTTATTATTCTGGCTTTCGGGTAAAAGTTGTTGTGTTTTTATTTGCATTCCTGCTAAAAAAGAGAGTTGAATATTCCATGGCATCTAAACTGTGACCAAAGACTAAAGATGAAAATAAATTATATTTTAAAATATATTTTTATATATAATAATCGTAAAATAAAACATATATTAGAAATAGCTAAAATATATTATAAATCATAAAAATACTATTCATGCACAACCTAAAACATATTCACGAAACTCAAATGGAGAATGCATTGTGAATGTATTCCATAGAGTGAGGTTTTCTGATTAAAACTTCCAACTGGGACAAGACAAAAAGGCTTCTCAGCCCTTCATAATTTGTTGAACCCAAAGGGAGGTGGAGAGGGATGAGTAGGTGAATTGTATCATCTGTACAAGTGATAACCTGGGTACGTGTTAGAATAGATGTTCTCGATTGGAGTTACAAAAAATAATGTGTAGCAGCGATACGTGTTTGACAAAAAACGAAAGAAGAAAAATGACGCATATTCGAATCGAACGCAGAGGATCTAATGATGCTTAAGACGTCACCAGTGACCTTGACTATTTTGTGTGCAATTGTCCCCATCAATTATAATTGAATGTTGATCCCATCATCTCCAAACACAATTCAAATTAACCAAACCATTCTTTAAAAACACAAGTAGTACTAACTTGTATAAATAGTAACACGCATCTTCCATGGCATCACATTAGTATCAACATTAACAAACTGAAGACATCACGCATTATTACCATTGCAACTCTATTTACTAAATTTCTCTGTAGAAAAATAAATAAGATGATTTAAGTGAAATCTAATATAAATTTAACATTCGATTCACTTGTGAAATTAAATAGTTCGGAAGTAACCATTACGGTCTCCCTTTTGAACTACTTTATATTTGAAAATGTACTTTTTACATTTATTATGGAAATATAAAAAATCATTTTAAAAGTACTGTCTCCCTTGGCCTTTTGATGTACATTTTTTCCCACCTAAACCACGTTCTTTGCCAAAACAATTTCTTGATTCGTCGTGTCAGACATTTCGTTATTTTACTGTTCCTATGGTTTTTGGTATGCAGAATTTGTCGTTTGTCTTGGACCGCTTTTCTACGTCTTCTTCATTCTATCCTTGGGTCATCATTATCATCATATGAAGTGCTTTTGCCATAGCAAAGCTCTAGAGGGTGTGGGAAGATGCATATTCCGTATGCCATATTTATTCTTTTTTGTGGGCAGAAAAGCTTTGGGAATTTTCATTTTTTTTTTCTGCCAACAAGAACTAGTGGTGGAAAATGCCTTAATGATGGGACGGCAAGGACCCGCATCCTCCTTAGCCACCTTTTTCACTATTTGTAGTAAAATCTTGAAAATGCTAACCCAAAAAAAACAAAAGAAAATTACACTAATGGAATCATAGCCCAACACAGTATAATGCCCATGGGATCACCGTCTTTGGGCCAATAAGGCTGTGACACAGAGCCACACGCCAAAATTATCCGCCATTGCGGCTCCTCACCTCATCCCTTTCTCCTCGTCAGGTAACTGCTACTCTACGCCAGGATTCCCAACTAAAACGACAAACCAACCAATCAAACCACCCTGAAACCAACCGAGTCACCGCGACATCACGGGCCACAACCGTGATTCTCTCCTAAGCCTCCCTGACCCAGTTGGCCATTTGTTAATAACCAGGAATAGACCAGATTGTTGATCAAAGCTTCTTTTATCCGCACGCACGCAGTTTCTCATTCTCCTTCTTTGATTTGAGGTACCCTTTTGTTCATTATGATATGTGTTCATTTAGTTTGCCTTAGTGTTATAAAAATGCATTGTTTTGGTTGCATATAATTACCATCTTCTTCAAGTTTTGAATTCAATTGATTTCTGTCTCAATCGGTTTCTCTTTTTTTTTTGGCCAATTGGTGATTTGAGCAATTGTTTCTGTTAAGCTTGTGATTCCATGATGGGTTTTTGGAAGGAAAGCATTGTATGGCTTGTGGATCAGGGAAGCTGGTTGTTCTAACTCTTTCTTATCTGGATTAGAGCATATGGTGATATTGATTAGTTATGTTTGATGATACTGCAGGATAGGGGAATAATCAATGTGGTGCAGGTACCATATTGGGCTGTTGTTGTCTCTGTTGTTGAGCTTCATACACGATGGAACTGCGGGCGTGACCAGTGACTTTACTCGTTCTGTGTGGCCATCTGTTGATATCCCTCTTGATAATGAAGTTTTTGCAGTTCCCAAGGGTTATAATGCTCCGCAACAAGTAAGCTTTTCATCTTTAGTGCTACAGTTGTTCAGTTACATAATAGGGTGGTGGAAGTACAAAGAGTAAACAATTGTATTCTTGCTGTTGGCTTGATCGTATCATTGCGTTGTTTTTCCAAAATGGGGGGTTGAAAAAGTTAATCTTTTTCCTCATTGTCCATCTTGTGAGGTAGGAAGTTTCTTCGAATTAATTTCCAAATCAATGATAGAATGGTTTGTTAGTTGAATTTTGGCACACACGTATTGGCGTTTTTTCCTCCCCTTAAATTATATGTATATAGCTTTGGATTGTATGATTGCTTGAGAGGATTCCCTTATGTTGAAATTTATTCTCGCTAAATAATTGTACTTAGCATCAACTTCAATCTTTCTGTTGAAGGTGCATATTACACAGGGTGACTATGATGGAAAGTCAGTTATAATTTCATGGGTGACACCTGATAAACCAGGATCCAGCAAAGTGTATTATGGCTTATCAGATGGAAAATATGATTATACTGCAAAGGGCACAGTTAGAAACTACACATTGTACAACTACAAGTCCGGCTACATCCATGAGTGTCTTGTCGATGGCCTTCAGGTATTAACATTTGCACATTCTGAATTTGAAGTGGCACTAGGTATAAGTCTCTGTTGAGCGCAAAGGAAAAATGGAACTGTTATATACCTTTACACATTTTGATTCCAGTTCTGAAATGAAATAACAAAGTTTAATAGTATTTGAATCAAGCAGGTAAATTTGGATATCTATTGTCTTGCTTATAGTCAAACTATACTGATTTTCCAATTTAATTGATTAATTTGTGTATTTTCCTTCTTTGTTGTTTAGTATGACAAAAAATACTACTATAAGATTGGAGATGGTGATTCAGCTCGGAAGTTTTGGTTTCAAACACCTCCAAGAATCAATCCAGATGCCTCTTACAAATTTGGAATCATAGGTAAGTAATTAGGTTTGTTACTTACAGGAAATTGGCCTTATGTTGGTGTCAAATTCTGATTATTCAACCTCCGAATGCAAAAAAATAAAAACTTAAAAATTGCTATATAATAATGCCTTGCCAAGATACTCTTAATAACTATTTTATATGTTGTTCTGTTCACGATGTGCATAAGCCCTTCTGTGAATTTCAGGTGATCTTGGTCAGACCTATAATTCTCTTTCCACCATTGAGCACTATAAGCAGAGTGGAGGGGAAACTGTCCTATTTGTTGGGGATCTTTCTTATGCTGATAGATACCAGTATCATGATGTTGGTGTGCGTTGGGATACATGGGGCCGATTCATCGAGCAAAGTGCTGCATATCAGCCATGGATTTGGTGTGCTGGGAATCATGAAATTGAGTACTTTCCATATATGGTAACATGTTATGTCAACGTATTTGATAGAGTTGATGCCATCTTTTAGATAATTTGCTTGTTTTTTCTTTGAAATTCAAACTATTAAGTTCATCCAGTTAAGAAGTACATGGGTGGATTAAATTTATAGTTCCGCACAAGTGGAGACACTGATTAATAAGGATGCCAATAAAATGGATATGCATTTTTATAAAGATCCTCTTTGGTCTTTTTCAACTTTTCAATTTTGCTATTGATTTTTAATTTTTGTTCTTCTCTATGTCTTCTAGGGGGAAGTGACTTCATTCAAATCATATCTCCACAGATACCCTACGCCTTATTTGGCGTCCAAAAGCAGTAGTCCTCTTTGGTATGCTATCAGGCGTGCATCGGCTCATATCATTGTCCTGTCTAGTTATTCTCCCTTTGGTAATTTAATTTTTTTTTTCATTTGTTTATGACCTTTTGTTATGCTTACTTCTTTGTTCGTTTCAATAAGCATTGACACTTACATTCATGTATTTGTCAATTTATTTCATGTTTCACCTACTTTAGAAATTACATGATGGAAGTTTTAGTGCTGCAACTTGAAATCCATTTAGAGGGATCAGTCTAAAAGTATGTGTATTTCCTTTTACTTCTTCAGAATGAAATGCCTTAGGAAACTACAGAGATCTATAATTAACTGAAATATGACTGAATCATTTGGTTGTGTGCAAGTATTTGGACTGTCTATTGTGAAATTCATTTTTGGTTTGATACTGTATTTTAAAGTAAATTCTCTTTGATTTCTACAAACAAGGGTTCTTTTCTTGATACTACTGCATTTTTTTTGGTATTTAGTGCTAGCATCAAATCACAAAGATTGTTCTTCTAATAGATTTCTTGTTGGGAAACTCTACTCATCTTGGCAGTTAAATATACCCCACAATGGAGGTGGCTTGCGGAAGAATTTAAGAGGGTTGACAGGAGGAAGACTCCTTGGCTCATTGTCTTGATGCATGTTCCAATTTACAACAGCAACGAAGCCCACTTCATGGAAGGGGAAAGTATGAGAGCTGTTTATGAGAGTTGGTTTATTGAACATAAAGTTGATGTAGTCTTTGCTGGCCATGTCCATGCTTACGAGAGATCGGTTAGTCCATTTCTCGATCTTTATTTGCTTGCTCATAAACTGAGTTTTTCTTGCTAGTTGCATACTTCCCTGAAAAAACGAAAGGGGCAAGGTCATAATTTTAGTCTAATAACTTAAGAAAAATATAGTCAATGGAGAATGTACCATGGGTTGCCCTGGGCGTGGTCCTTACAAAGGATGTGCTTAATCATATTGTTGTATTATGAACTGTTTTCACAAATGGAGGTGTTATATAAGTGGCCTTCACTTGACAGCCTAGGAAGGGAATCTTTGTTTAAGTGGTTGGGGATGACCAAATGGCATTTGCCTGTTTTGGTTAGTTTGGTACAAAATCAAAGTCTTTCGTACAGTCACCAAGGGGAAACAATAAGGAAGGTGAAACCTACACATTCTTTAACCTTTTTTTCTTTTTCGCTGGTGGCCCTGGCCCCTGGGAATTTAGCTACGACTAAGCTTTTGATAAGTATAAACCTTGCATCTCTCTTAATCCAATTCCATTACTTACCTGTACTTGTATGTGGTATTTTTGTTTACTCATTCCCTTTTGTTTTTTAAGATGCCTGAGCTTCATTTGCTTCTTTGTTATCCTGTAAGACAAGTAATTATCATTCTTCTATACTCTCTTTGTCCTTAATACATGTTGTTGTATGACTTTTGTCTCTGAAGCTCTCTTTAGTTGACTAATTTGTTGAGCGACCTTTATTCTAGTTTTGGGGCCTCAGATGTAATAAGAAAGTTTAGATGGGGAAGGTATTAGATTCATTTGCCAAGACTAGGGAAAAATATGAACTTACCTGTTATTAACATGCACAACATTGATTAATCTATTTGGTCATATATTTAATAATCCATGCAGTCCATCCCCTATGCTTTGTCAGTAAGGGTAAGACCCCCATAAACCCTCCATTTTGTTTTCCCTGTTCTTAAATTAAAACTCTCTGTTTTAGTTAAATCATATTTCCTGGCTAACCTTTTTTTTTCCCCCTAAATTCAGTATCGCATCTCAAATATACATTACAATGTATCAAGTGGTGCTCCATACCCTGTCGCAGACAAATCAGCTCCTGTTTACATTACTGTAGGTGATGGAGGAAATCAAGAAGGTCTTGCTGGAAAGTAAGTAGGCTGCTTACTGTGAAAAATAAAACTTTGCTGCTCTGGCAAAGCTGGGTCCCCCAGCTTTCCATCATGCCAGTACTAAATTCTTCAGTTGTCTTTGCTGTGCAGATTTAGAGATCCCCAACCAGAATATTCTGCTTTTCGTGAAGCAAGTTATGGACACTCTACCCTGGAGATAATGAATAGGACTCATGCCCTATACCATTGGAACAGGAATGATGATGGAAAAAGAGTTGCAACTGATTCGTTTGTGTTATACAACCAGTACTGGTGAGTAGAGTTTGCACTGTTTAGATTCCTCTGCATTATTTGTGTCCTCGTTTTGGTTGCTTGTAACTGTATTCTTTAGTGGAATTGCATTAGGGACAGGCAAAAAAATTCAGAATTCATGCACTAATTCTAGGTAGCTAGTGTTATCTATTTGACCTCATATTACCATTCCCATCTTCAATAGCTCCCTATTTGACAAGTTTTAATGCATGACCATGGAAAGATGAATTACTTCAATTTGAGGGTAGTTGCACCCTGGCTTTTGACAAGTTTCTTTTTTTATTTTTTATTTTTTTAAAACTAAAACAATAATTTTGCTCTCCACAGGGGAACCAGTACGCGGAGAAGAAACCTGAGGAAAAATCATCTTTTTTCTGTGGTTTTGAACAGGCCAGAAAGGGAGCAGCAGTGAATGAGAAGCATCTTTCAACTTGGAAAGATTAGCTTGACGTGCAATAATGCGCCTAGTCATGGAGGAATAGCCGTGTTGTGTTCAGCTCTTGCTAGTCATTCTTGCTGGGGGCATTAGCGTTATATTATCTCTTGCCCCCCTAATGATGCAGAAATGGGCTTGTTTTTGGAAGTGTTCTGCTCTTTGAACTGTAATCAGACCCTTTTTAATTTTATTTTTCTTTTGGCAGAAAAGAAAAAGAGTTAAAATGAGCAAAAATATATATTCTATATGCATATTTTCGTCTTAAAAATGATTTTTTTTTTTTTTTTGTTTGTTGGGTAAAAAAAATGTGGATATCATCTGCCAAACTATGAGAGGCAGATGGACACATTTTAATCGAGCAGCAAACAGATAATGCAAGGACAGGACAAGAAGACTGTAACCTCAGCTAGCTTGAAGCAGCAAATAGACAATGCAAGGACAGGACAGGAGAAGAAGTCATGCCCAGGTGCAGTATCCCATAAATATTAGGATAATTTTACATAAGTTTTCACCATCCGCATGAAAGATGTATCAAACAATCCCTAGATTTTACATAGAAGAGAGGATAATAATACTAGTAAAACAAAACACAACTGCCTGCCTCTTTCTGAGAGTAATAAGATGATCCCTTAGTAAAAGCTAGCAATCCCAGTCCACCGATCAACATGCACTGCAAGAGAAACACCATTTAGATTGGGGTGCGCATCTTTGAAGAGTGGAAGACTCTAGAAGATGGCTTATCAATTGTATCAAAAATAGCCAATGAAAGAAATACATGCAGTGTGGCCTACCCGATTGTGTGAAACCACCTAAAGGGCCGATGAAAGAAGTACATACGGTGTGGCCTGCGTAGGTGTAATAAGCTGAAACATACCCAATTGTGTGTAACCATCTAAAGAGTCAGGTATGTCACCCTTATAGAGTCAAGACTCTCTACTATTTTGTTTACGGCCCTGAACATTCTTCGGCTGTTTAGCAATGACGCGAGAGTCCATGACTTGCTGCATAACTTGATTTCCGATCTGCAGTGGGTTAATATTCAATCTGTGAGACTTTCAACCACACGCATTGCCTCGTCAACGTAATCTCGTATCTCAACAAAACGAGCTACATCCAAGGCCTCACAATGTGACATATAATCCAAACACATATAATAGATTTGGGATATCACATCCATCTGACAAAAAAGAAAATATCATTAGACATTATAGGAAAGTAACATAGTCAACATACAACTTAAAAAACAACTCATACCAAATACTCTAATATAGATCTAGTGCCATGAAAGCCCTCTGGTGTTGCATCAGAGCTAGTATTGAATTGTCCCCTCATTTGCTTTGGACATAAATCCAGTGTAATTACATAATAAATATATGTAAATTTTCAACAATATATTCTCATACTACTTTTACCCAAATAATACAAACAATTTGATTTCCACTAGCATACTCATAATATACAATAAATTATATCAGTACAAATATTCCATTTCCACATACTACATAATTTGTGCTCCGTGTAATTACATAATTAAAATATGTAACTTTTCAAACATATATTCGCCTAGTAGCATACTCATAATATACTATACATTTCAAGTTGAATTAGGCAAAACAAAATTAAATAAATGTTTCATTTTTATATTCAACAAAATTTCTGCTTAATGAAAATAATTAAAGTACGTAAATTTGCAAACATATGTTCGCATAGACTTTCACTGCCAAATAATACAAACAAATTTGGGCCACACCTTTTTTGGAAGGCAAAAATTTAATACCCCACAAATTTTCAAATATAAATTCGCATACTAATTTCATTGCCAAATAATACAAATAATTTTATTTTCATTAACAATCTCATAATATACTGTAAATTTTATATTTAACTTCAGTAAAAATAAATTAAAAAATTTACCAAATTACCTAATGTCTCCAACTGGCGGCGGACAACTGGAGAATGTGACGTGGGGCTGCGGAGCACTTGGCCGGCGGACAACTGAAGGACTGCGAAAATGGCACTTGGCCGGTGGACAACTGAAGGAGACAAGAAGAAGTGAGACAAGAAGAAGAGTATAGATATGGTCAAAGAAAAAAAAAATGTTGTTGCAAACATTTTTAATTATTTACCTCAATTACTCGGGTAATTTTAGATATATATGACTATTTATTTATTATTATTATTTAAATTAATTTATATAAAAGTATACTTAGTTTAATAAATAGAATAGTTGAGTCCTAGTTATAAAAAATATTTAAACAAGAATATATAAATATAGAGTATGAATTTTTTGTTTCTATGGATAAATATGCCAATTTTGATAATAATAATATTCATAATTTACTTAAATAATTATACATTAAAATACTTTTAAATATGGATTGGTATTGATATTTTCTAGTCAAAATATTTAAAATGATAATGAGTAAATTAAGTTATTTTAAATATTTATTTCTACAATTTTTAATGTATATTATTGACCAAAATTTGTTTAATATGAAAAATAAAACTTCAAAGAATATATACATATATAAAAGAAATTGTAAGTTTATAAGAGTTACAAAATTCATATAGGAATACAAATTGAAAAACATTCCAGATTAATTTTAGGTTTTAAATAGTTTTTTTAGCTTGATAATAAAGTAAAAAGTTTTAAAATGAAATAATATATTAAAAATATAAAATTAGTTTTAAAATTTCATAAAATTATATTTTTACCAAAATAAAACCTGCTAGATAATTCTGTTGATAACAGTTAACTACCTCAGTCCCCTCATATAATATAAATATTTACACTTTTTGGGTACTTTGGGGCAGTAGAGAGCAACTTGCATGGGCTTCCCAAAAATTTCTACCACGTAAAACGACTTCAAAAATCTCTACCCGGAAGAGAAGAATAAATTAACTGAAATTATAGCCTTTGCCAGCCATCATGATTCATCGCCATAAGCCATGCAAAGAAATGAGCAGAAGATATGGCAAATCCGTTTATTTCATTTATCCCGTATAATTGGACCAATTATTAGGTTCCCTTGTTGAAGGTTGTACATGTGTCCAGATTAAGCTTCCACTGCTCTACAAAATCTGTTCCTGTCCAGTCCTAAACACTTATGTACGGCAAAATGGAACTACTGGAACTTCTGTGGTCTAAAAATCAACTACAGGGGCAGGCAGACGCCCGATAACCATTCTCTGTATACATAAGGGGAAAAGTAACTGTATACCCTGGATTAAATTATACAAGCGGGAGATCAACAATCTACTAGCCCGCCACCGCCGGCCGGCCGGCAGATGATGATCTAAGAAGAATCCCGGTAGATTGGTTGTGGAGTCCACCTGAGGTGCAAGTTCAGTTTCCCAGACTTAGCCCCCTCCAGTTCAAAGCTGTCTTTATATTCTGTTTCCAGTAAAACCCTTGTTAACGTTAGGATGCATCTGCCCATGTAATCCTGCAAAATGAAGCACAAAGTTATAACTAAATACTAAATCATTCCAGATGCAAGTAAATATTAACCCAAGATTACTCCATCAGTCCATTGGCCACAAACCATTTTTATATTTATGTATTCTTTTGATTAATCTCTGCATGGATAATTCTAATTTTCCCTCTGATATCTTTGGGGGCCATTACATAAACTATATCCTGATATTAACCATCCCCATGATATATACATTCTCCAATACAGATCTAACAGAAATCTTTCTACCAAACGTGCAGCCTAATACTTAACACAGGTTACGGTAATACTAGCTGAATACCGTAGGTTCCCTCAGTCAAAACTCGGGGCAGGCCAGACTAAACATCTAAAACTTCAAATTAGAAGTGCAGTTTGAAATGTATAAATTTAAGTTTCTCCATTTTCCACACTTAAATTTATTGCTAAAGGTATGATCAAGTTAAATGAACAAAAAAATACGAAAGACAGGAGCTACCAACCTTCCCAAATGTATCATGGTCCCAGACTTCAGCTATCAGCATATCATGCAATCCATCCTCAACCACAAAATCAAAAGTCTGGTTCCAGACTGGATTCAAACAGTCATTTACAACCTACATGATCAAGGGATCGACTAGTGAGCAAAAATTGTATTGGCAGAGAAGATTACATAAGCATGCAAGAGTTACATCACACAGAGATGCAACAAATTTAAAAAGCCAGAACCCCTAAGACAGGGGAGGAAGAAAGGTGAAAGAGGAAGGCTGTCACTGGCTAAAGAGACAAATTACATCCAGTTGAAGTATGAACGAGAGAAATGCAACAAACCCTGGTTTTGTTCTTTGTTTCAGTTTTCTTCAAGGTAAGCACCACGTAAGGGTCAGCCTTGCCCATCAGATCTGCTGGTGCCAGATCATCAGCAGATATAACCGTTATTGAAAGTACACCTCTTATGATAACCTCCTTTCTTTGCTTGACATCACCTCCATTTTCAGCAATTTCTCCTTCTGTACCATTTTCAAATACCCTCTCTAGGGAAGTCATCGAGATGTTCTTGGCAAAAGGGTTGGTAAATCCATTCTTCATCCCAAAAGGATAGTACAACAGCTCTAAATGCACCTGAAATAAATACAAATCAACATCTCAAGAAAGTGATTAATTAAACGGAAGGAAAGAGCATGAAATCTTAACAGACAGATTTCTTCTTTTTTTGGACCCAGCAAGATCTGTACAATTACGAGAACAAAAATCAAGCAATGTGTAGCAGACCCTCAGAGTAAATTTTTCAACTTTGAAATCCAATACTGGGACTTTTTAAAGTAGTGGTTTGCACCACATATATCAAGCATGTTAGTTGTTATCATAGCTTTCGCTTTATCACATCCGCTTTATACAGCATTGAGTAGAATAATATTTCAGTAATTTGCAAATTTGCAGAATCAAAAATTGCTAAGCAATTATATAAATGAAAGTAGAAGTAAAGTTCTCACATGACCCCTGTTTTTGTTGTCTCTCTGGATCTCCAAGTCCTTCACTAATTTCAACCACACATCCTTCACCTTTCCAGGCTCAAGCTCCTTGATATATATTTGGGCACATCCAATTAGTTCAGCTTCCTGAAGCCCTTCCTCATCGTATATTTTTACCACCAAGTGTTGTGTGGATACATCCTCAACTATGAACTCAAAATGTTCATTCCAGACAGGATTTAACTCATTGCTCTGAAAAATGATAAGCAGTTACCTTAAATGTATGAATGTATCACAGACAACTTCCCAAAGGAAAGAGATGAGATAACTCACTATAGTTTTGCTCTTTTTCATTCTATTACGTACTGGACGCACATACAACTCAGCAAAAGGATCAGATTTTCCAATAAGGTCCTTATTTGTCAATTCTTTTGCTTGCACAAGCTTTACCTCCAACATGCCAACAGGCTTCAGTTCGAGATCGCTAAAAAAGGAGATAAGTAAAACGTTAGCAAAGGCTAGACCCAAATGAAAGTATCAAATTGAGGCTCATCTTATTGAAAATTAACAAGAGGAACCCTCAATACTCAAGGTTTCATATCTGAAGCAAGTTTTGAAGAAACTTCTTGAGATTGCAAGGAGAAAAACAATAACTGCTTCATATACTTGTAATATACTGTTAAAAAACATTAGCAGTAAGGAAATTCTCCTGGAAGTCTTACCAAAACCATAAGGACTAACCTGTAATCCCCAGGCAGAATGGGAATAATTTTTCGAACTGGCCATGTGATAGAATCTTCTACGGCATCCCTTATCATACCCTGAAGAGATGTCCATGGCAAATGTCAACAATATGGAGCAGCAAGTGATATTGAATTCATATATTGTGAAATAGAAATGCCTTTAAACAGTACATAATGGCAGAATTTGGCGTACATCAATGGCATCAGAAAGGCCAGGTACTGCAGTTATGTCACCACCAATTACTTTAAGTGTTAAATCCAGCTTTTTCTGCAAAGAAAACAATGGTAAGGTCTAGGACAACAGCAACAAGATACTAAATTGGTCTGGGCTCTTAAGCAGATTCTGCAATGTCATTTAGCACACCAACAATCACGAAAGCATTCTGTCTACTCTTATGATCAGGGCCTTCCAGATTCTCTAAACATTTATTCCCAAGTTTACCCAAACTGAGCAATGTTTCATCTTTTACTACAATAATAAAGAAAATACTTAGATATAGATATACGTGTGTGTGTGTAGTACATGTGGATGCAAGTATAAAAAGGATAGCAACTTTCTCCAACAGCTCATTTGATATTGCACATATCACTAAATTTCCACCCTGAAAATCTCCAGAGTATTTACCCATGCAAGAAAATCAAATTCACCTTTTTTCTTAGAGAAACGCACACAGCTCCAAAGCATGGAAACTCGTCCACTAATGGCCTAAAAATCAACCTAAACACCCCAGCGAACCCAATATTTTTCACCTGCAACCAAAACCAAGAGCAATTGTAACAATTAGAACATTACCATTTAGAAGATGACAAGCAACCAAAAACATACAGAAATATATGCAGTTGAAGCAGAATTAACAATGAATATTACTATAATTGTATCATTAGTTAATTCTAATGAACAAATCAGTCTGTCTACTAATGAGCCAACTACCAACAATAAAGGAACTAAAGCTATCGAGAAAAACAATGAAGCAGAGCAAATGTACGTTACCTGGACAGGCAATGCAACTCCCAGGTAGGTCTTGATGTCGAGTATTATGCTTGGATTGCCATCCCACTGCATCTCTAACTCCATGGTTATACCTTCACTTCCATCTTCAATTATGGATACTCCTGAGAAACTAACCTACTAGTATGAGTATCAATATGTTCATACAAATATCTCCTCTGCTCTCTTTGTCAATGCCATAAAACTGCTTTCATAATTAAGAACCTCTAACCTGTAAATTGTGGAGCGACAGTTCCGAGTGTAAACTTGGAGAATGTCAAAGAAGCCAACAATGCCGGCCTATATTGCTCCAAAGTGGGTTCCACATTAGACTTTATCAGTTCCGAAGCCGCCTACATCCCCCAATTATTCATATCAAAACAAATGCACATACCAAACACAAACAAAATTGTTAAAGCCAGAAAAAAAAAAACAGGGATTACTTCATTGACATAGGGCCAGATCTTCTCAAGCTGAAGATTCAACCAAGTTAACTGAACCAACCAGAAAAAAGCCACATCACTCCCCACTTCAAAATAGACCAAATATATACATGTAAAGAACGGATTTTTATATAGTTTTTTTTTTTTTTTTTAGAAATATCAATATAGCTTAAAACAGAAGACCTTCTGTTGTTGCGAGAAGGCCACCCAGGAAGGGTAATGCTTCGGCGCCAGTAACTTTCTAGAATCCTCAACTGTCATCCTAGCAAAGGCCGCTATCGTCGTCGCCTTATCAAGCAAATTACAAACAAAAAAAAAACAATTTTGAAATTACACAAAATAACAATCTAATAAGAAAAAGAGAAAATCAGTAGCAAGCAACGCAGTGTACTTACGAGTTCAGAGCGGAGTTTGGATCGGGAGTTTTCGGAGCGAACAAAGCCGACGATTAAAGCCAGCCCCACTACCACTCCCATAACTAGCCCAAACACAAATCCCATCTTTTCTTTTCTCTTATAAATCCAAGTTTTGAATTCTAATAATAACAAACAGCACGGACGGCGACTACAGAGTGTAGCAGTAGTACAAACACCTAATGAATGAAGAAAAAAAAAAAAAAAAAAGTTGGATTTGATCCCTCTTGCCGATGCAGTGTGTGTCTGCGTGAGAGAGAAAACAGGAAGCGATTGGGATTTTCGACGTTAAGGAGGATTAAAATTCTAGTTGTGGATTAGGGAGTAAATGACAGATGATGATGATGAGTTAGTGCGTTATCATTAGTATTAAATAAAAAGATTGTTGGTTTGTTTCTGTTTATCGTTGTAATCAAAGGGGTGAGACGGCTACGGGCTACCCACCCACTCACCGCCCAAAGCCGCTTTTTATGTGTCCGAAGCTCTGCCAAAATTCGCGTTTAAGGGTCTTATGAATCTTATCCCCCCTGAGATTTTTCTCTATGCCGACTGAGAAGTTGACCTGGACGGTGGACTAAAGGATTCTTAGCCAATCATTTGCTTCCATGTCAACGTTTATTGGTAAAAATTATCTATTTTTTTTATTTACGTATAATAAAAATCCTTTTTTATGTTGTGGAAAGGACATTTTTAGTTTAGGTTTCATTTGGACCATGATTTATTTTGAAAAAAATTATATTAAAATATATAAAAATTTTGATAGATTTTTTTTTATGAAAAAAGTATTTTGGAAGAAAAATATAAGGAAAATTTTTTAAAAATTATGTAAGAGAAATTTGAGTGAGAAATTTTAATTTTTAATTTTTAATTTTTGAAATAAAATAATTAAATTTTTTATTTTTAAAAAAAAATTATCTTTTTATAAATAAAATCTCTAACTAAACGCAGCCTTAAAAATAGTAAGGTGATTTATAGTTTTTTTTTTTTTTGAATCATATCATCAAGGAAGTAGGAAAGGGAAAAGAAAATACGCAATATAAACTGAACGCCACAATCTACTCTAAAAATCATGGTAACTCTTAGGAGGACGAAGAAACTTAAGAATCACACTCTCAAACTCACCACCACCAATGTGGGACACTCACTGAAGGTGTTTTTTTTGAATCATCAGGGTAAGGGGTAAGGGACTACGCAACCTAAACTGAATCCCACAATCCACTCCAAAGTATTTGAATGATGCATGTGTCGGCAAGCCTGCGGCCTTGACTCTTGAGTACAGCAGTGAGTGATTATCTGGGATCAAGTACTTTAGTTTATTGATAAAGCAAATGGATAATGCTGTGAACTTTATTAATTACTTTAAAGAAAAATTAAAATTATATATTTAATAATTATCAAGCGTTTTCTATATTATATTAAATTTAAATTTTACTCATAAATCTTGAGTGTCAAATTAAAATACCTTAAAATGCATATGAATTGCACTCTAAGATATATTCTTGACTTTAATTTGATTGTCACGCGATATTTGTTTTGAAAGGGATATTTTTGGCTCGTTACGCATCGCCATCGTATAAACACAGCCATATGGATTGTTTAATAAAGACCGACAATGAGTCACCACCAAATTATCTATCCATATTCAATTATTTGATTTCAACAGTATTATAATTTATATATTCTAATTTCAGCATGCCACGGAAGGAAATTTGCAAAAATAGCACCTTTTGGAGTTAAATTTACAAAATAGTAGCTTTCAAAATTTGTTTACGTTTATAATAGATCAAGGTTATTTGACATTGTGAAAAGATCTAAATACCCATTTCTTTTAAAAAAAAAAAAAAAAAGCTCCTAAAGCATTTGTCAACACTTCTTCACTCCATTTTTTCATTTTGAATTTATCTGTTCATTCAATTATTCTTCATCAATTCAACATCTCATTTATTCAACGTTACATGAATGGCACGTACATGAGAAGGACAGGCATCTTCAAGCAAAAAGACAAAAAAAAATTACATATTGATTAACCTTGTATATTGATTATAAATTTTAGAAAAAAATACAATTGCAATAGGAGCTTATGTGATTTTTGCTGTAATAGATTAAATTCGACATCAAATTAGATATGAATATTTTATTTGACAAAAAAAGAGGTTTTCGACAAAAAAATTTAATATTTGTGACATGTATTTAAAAAAAATTCAACAAAAATTTTGTAGAACTAGACATTTTGTTTGTGGAAGTCGACATTGGACTCGATCAATCGCTTCCCTCTCTCTTCAGACATTTTTCACCACTCCCAAATCCTCTTTCTTCCTCCACTTCACTCATTTCCATTTTCAGACCTCAGTCTATTTCCACCATTCCCGTCCACCAAACCTGTATCCAACTTCTCTCCGACTCCATGGCTTCTCATTCCCTCCTCCATTAAATTTCTCCTTTCCTCCTCCATCCCTTTTCCTCATCCAGTCATTTTCCCTCAACTCCCACTACTACTCCCAGTAATTATTCCCATTGCCATAGCCCTTTTTTCTTCCAAAAGGATTACAAATTTACAACTATCCCAAATTGCAAAGCCCGATGGTGGCGGCAGCTTCCTCCAAATTGGTAAATTCATCGATGGCAATCCCATTTTTAGATCCTAAGTAAATTGATTCTATAGCTGATGCTAAAAGTTCTTTTCTGACCCAAATGACCTCAGAGATGGACAACAATTGCGCAATCTGTCAAAGAAATTGTAAAACAGTACCCTTGTTTAAAATTAACCCACAGTCAGAATGTAGTATTGCTTTTCTATCAATAATATTTTAATTTTATTTTACCCTTGTAATTGGATGCTCTGTTGTCACTCTTCTAGGTTTTAGAAGTCCATCTAGTACTTAATTCAGACAAGGGCAAAGCTGTTGAGTTCTTGTTGGAATCACTAGATAAGTGCGGGTTTGCTGCTTAAATGCAGACTGTTTTTCTTTGTGCATATTTCCTCTCTATTAACTCTTCGAATTTGCCCCCAGGGCTTGGCTCAAACTGTTTGTCCAAAGGAAGTCTCCAAAGCAGGTCGCGAGTTTGAACCTGACTATCGACTATCAGCGTTTTGGGGCATATTTTGGTAGTTTTGAAGGATTAGTCCTATACCTTGTTGTATGAGTTGGGACCTATTGATATAACGGGTCAATAGATCACTGCTCGGAATAGAGTTTAGAACGCATATAGCCAGTGAATGTGAAGATACTTCCAAGTAATAAATAAATAAAAAAAACTCTTCGAATTTGGTACGAAGTACTAAAGACCTCACACTGAATTATGTAGGCTTGAGCGACTGTGACAATGTATTGCCCATAATGCCTTTAAAGTAAACTCAACATAGAAATAAACGTTTACAACATAGAAGAGGAGGAAGAAGAAGGATTTGGGAGTGGTGAAAAATGTCTAAAAAGAGAGGGAAACGATGGGTTGAATCCAATGTTGAGTTCCACAAATTTTTGTCACAAATGTCAAATTTTTTGTCGAATATCTTTTTTTGTTTTTGTCGAATATCTTTTTTTGTTTTTGTCAAATAAAAGATTCATGTCTAATTCGACGTTGAATTTGATCTATTACAACAAAAATCACACAAAACCCTATTGCAATCGTATTTCTTCTAAAATTCATAATCAATATGTGGGTTTAATCAATATGCGATTTTTTTCTGGCCTTTTTGCTTGAAGATACCTGTTCTTATCGCATACGTGACATTCATGCAACGTCGAATAAATAGAATGTTGAATCGATGAAGAATGATTGAATGGGTAGATAAATTCAAGGCCTAATATACAAAAATGGGCTGAACTTTGCCTCTTGTAATAATTTTGACCCGACCTTTCAATTTTAACAATACAGTATCTGACCTTTTCAATTTGTAACCATTATGGCCTTTGTTAGTGTGCCGTTAGAAAATCTGTTAAATTGATAACGTGGCAGCCACGTGGGCTACACGTGAATGCCCAGTCAGTAAAAAAATTAAATTTGTAGAAGAAGAGACCTAAAAAAAATTTCCAACGCTCACTGGACGGCCATTTCCAACGGAGAAAACTACCTCCGGCTCCAAAAAGAAAAGGAAAAAAATCAAGTTGACTGTATTTGTCGGTCCCTTCCGCCCCTCCCATATTTAGTGTGAAGTTAATGAAAATATGTCTCAGTATGTCTCTTGACAATACTGAGCAAGCAGCTAAATGGTAATGGCTACAGCAACTGCGCCCACGTTGACGTTCTTGATTCCTTATTATCCAATCTCCCTTCTTCTTCTCCCCCCTTCTGATAGTTTAGTTCTCTCTTCTTTTCACAATCCTCCTTGTAGTTGTAATGCTACCACCACCACTGCCAGTACTTTTTGAAGTCTGCCTTCGGCTTCCCCAATTCCAGTCCCAATTACTACTACAAATGGAATACTGCTATTGCTGCTGCTGCTACTACTACTTCTAATACTCGTTTCACCATTCCAAATAAATGCAACTATTTGTCTCCTTCTTTATTTTCTGGCTCCTTCTCCGCCTCTGCACTCCCAGCCATCTCTTCGACGTCCAGAGCCACCAAAACCAAACTCCCTCCTCCCTCACCAATCATTCCCGCCAGCCACAACATTTTGGACCGTGACTCCATTTCTCTCCTCAATGAAAGGATTCTTCGCGAGCATTCCAAGAGAGATTCTAGGCTCCCCACCCCCCCTCCCCCCAAATCCCCCCTCTCATGGATCCCCAGGAAGCCTAATTAGATTCAATTTGTGGTTAACAAAATTGTAGAAGAAGAGACTAAAAAAAATTTAAATTTTTTGCTAACTGGGTATTCACGTTTAGCGTATGATTGACGCCATCAATTTAACGATTCGATTAACGCATTTCATAATTAAAATTGAAAATGTTAGGTACTATATTGTTAAAATTGAAAGGTCGGGCAAAAATTGTTGCAAGAGGCAAAATTCATGCCATTTTTGTATATTAGGACTAAATTCAAAGTGAAAAAATGATGTGAAGAAGTGTTAAAACTTAAAAGATGTTTTAGGAGCGATGTTTAACAATTTTTTAAAGAGAGGGGCATTTAAGTCTTATTATAATATTAAATAGTCTTGACCTGCTATAAAAGTAAACAAATGTTGGGAGCTGCTATTTTTGTAAACTTAACTCCAAAATGTGCTATTTTTGCAAATTTCCCTGCCAATGAGGGAAAATTCGTTGCCAGCTAATGCATTCTAGATTTAATCAACTTTGATTTTTCCGACCTCCATGTCCAATTTATATTAATTAATGAGTAGATGAACAACTAAGTAGAAGAAAACTCGCACCAGATTATTAGTAATACTTTCTTATAACATTATCTGTATCGTATTTTAATATCTTTATATAATTTTTATGATATTTGAAAAATTATATTATTAATAAATGTTTTCATTCTACTCGTGTTATATTTTAGTGCAAAAAATTATATTGACTTTATCTTTTAAAAAATTTGCCGTAAAAAAGTATAATAAGAAAATATTAAAAATTAATTAAATATATCATTTTATATAAAATAAACTAATATAAAAATTAAAAATAATGATATTGTTGTCAAGGAATGACTTTGTGTAAATATTTAACTTAACTTTAGATTTGGAGATCTACTATAATACTTATTGTGTTATAATTTCAAATTTAGATGAGGAGAGCAAGAATATTTGTTTAGGAATTTCAGTCAAACATTTTGCTCCAAGAGAATACAATGCAGTTACAACTAGATGTCTTTTAGTAATTCACTTTGTTGATTTTCTGGTTATTTTTCCCAAAAAAAAATTAAAGAAAAATTGACACGTTTTGTAGGTGATTTGCATGTTCCTTTTGGTTATCCCTTCATCTGTTAGTTCTTCTTACTTGCTTGCGATATGGGTTTTATTGAATGGATGACATGATATGTAGTAGCTTTTATCCTATTATTTATTATAAATGCATAATTAGTAAATTTTAGTTGTATATGAAATTTTAATTTATATGTAATTAGTAAATTTTTGTTATATTTGAAATTTCAATTTATATGTAATTTTTTAATATCCAAAAAAAGAATTTGAAATTATAAATGAATAGCAAATACCATTATTTTTGGTTTTGAATCTTTCAAATCATTCCCGTAGGAGATACGGACCCATTTTTTTCTAATCCTTCGAGAAAAAGATTCATCATTTTCATAAAAAATAGGAGGTAGAACCAATAAAGATTTCTTTTTCGATTCATCCCTAGAGTTGAATACCTCATTCAATAATTGTTTTTGATCCAATCCGTAGGAATCAATAGAAAAAGCAAATCCCTTATGTTGATTCAAATGATTTACCAAATAGAAAAATTCTATATAATTACAATTTTAATACACCAAATTATATATTTAATAATTAACAAGAGTTTTCTATATTATATTAAATTTAAATTATACTCATAAGTCTTGACAATGTCGAATTGAAATATCTTAAAATGCATATGAATTGCGCTCTAAGATATATTCTTGCCTTTGATTTTGATTGTCACGCGATATTTGTTGTGAAGGGGATATTTCTGCTCGTTACGCAACGCATCGGCATCGCATAAACACATCCATATGGATTGATTAATAAAGACCGGCAATGAGTCACCACCAAATTATCTATCCATGTTCAATGATTTGATTTCAACAGTATTATAATTTATATATTCTAATTTCAGCATGCCAATGAGGGAAAATTCGTTGCCAGCTAATGCATTCTAGATTTAATCAACTTTGATTTTTCCGACCTTCATGTCCAATTTATATTAATTAATGAGTAGATGAACAAATAAGTAGAAGAAAACTCGCACCAGATTATGAGTAATATTTTCTTACATCATTACTTGTATCGTATTTTAATATCTTTATATAATTTCTATGATATTTGAAAATTTATATTATTAATAAGTGCTTTCATTCTACTCGTGTTATATTTTAGTGCAAAAAATTATATTGACTTTATATTTTTAAAAATTTGCCGTAAAAAAGTATAATAAGAGAAATATTAAAAATTAATTTAAAATATCATTTTTTTATATAAAATAAACTAATATAAAAACTAAAAACACAACGATATAAATTGATGGTATTCACCCATACTTAATGGGGTTTAGTGGGCCTAGTGATGGCAACGGGGTACCCATTAACTATTTTAACAGGCTGTAAATAGCTGTTGTCTCTGTCCAAGGTTTGGGCTTTTGTGCAGAATTATGGCCGGAGAAAATGTAGATTGGTCCATAACAGGCAATGAAGTCACACGACATCGTTCCATTAAGTGTGACGACGTCGTTTTGGCAATTTGCAAAACAAACCCTAATTGCACATCAATAAGCTGAACGATGACGTTTTGGAAGGGCAGCGGTGCACTCTTGGGAACGGGGACGTTGTGGTATTATTCAGTTATATTCCGTACTAGCAGCGCCATATATGTCATAGAGGAGAATTACCAATTCCACGTTATTTATATTTATTACCAATTGTATTTTGTAATTTGTCAAAATTATTAATATTTTTTAGATTTTAAAAATCTATAATATATAAGTCAATTTTAACAGATTTCATTATTACTATAGAAAAATTTAAAATTTTAGACGAAATTACTCTTCTTACTTTAATCGTTGTATCCGTCTTGTATTTTTTGTAAGACGGAATTTTATAAGATATTAGAATTAAATTTTGCAAGATATTATAACGAAATTTTATAAGATATTATGACTAAATTTTGCAAAATATCATGACTAAATTTTTTAATTTTTTAAAAATTTTATTTACTGTCTTTGCATCTGCATTATATTTTTTTGAGGACGAAATTTTGTAAGATATTAGGATTTTTTTTTTGTTGCCTTGTATTGCCTTTGTATATTTCTTTTTCTTGGTTTTTTTGTCATTTTGTTTATTAAATCAGTTAAATATAATGATAAAAATATTAATAGTTTTGATAAACTACAAAGTGTGAATGATAATAAACCTAATCCATATGGGTATTGGTAATTCTATATGTGGCTACAGAACAAGTTTTGTTGCTGGATTCCCAATCTTCTTTCTTGGCTTCTTCCTCGCATCTTCCTTGCCTTCTGTATTCTTCCTCCCTAATTTCTATCCCTTCTGTATTTTCTGCATTCTATAATCGGACTTGTCTTATAATTTGGCATATTTCAGTGATATAGCCAATTTTGAATTTTCTGAGACTGGTGCTTCCATAACAGTCCCCTCTTAATTGGTTTAGAACAACATGGGCTCTCAACTTAGAATGCCTGTTTTGGATGAGTAACGATGCCGTAGCAAATGGAAATTAATTTTATGCAATACATTAATATTTAAAAGGTTTAACTTTACTGTAATCAATTATACTGCATCGTATTTATTAATTAATTGTAATTTTTTGTTGTTAAATATGCAAACTGGTATATTTATTACTTCTGAAGCTACGGCAACATTTTAATATCATTCTTTGATTTAATTTTAGTTACATTTAAAAAAAAAAAGGATTTATTGATTAGCATTTGTTGCTTAAGGTCGTCATGCACATGATATTCCGGCCAGATAGCTGCCTTGTACATTTATTAATTAATAAAAGTGATGATATTGACATCTATAATTTTTAAAAAATATAATTAATATTATAAATTTATTATGTTTTAAAAAATTAAAACTTTATTTTCAATGATTAGATATAAATAATCATTATTAAAGAATATAATATAAGAATTTTATTTGAAAACAAATTTTAAAAATTTAAAACTGATTTTGGAAAGAAGGAAGTATGATTTTCCGGGCGTCAGGGTGGGGACGCATGATGAGTTTCTCCGGGTAATGATGATGATTTTATCCGTCCTATTGCTAATAAATGCTTGCGGACAAAATATAAAATATAAAATATATTAGTTTTGTTCTGTTGAGAGTTGATGACCACTTTGGGAAGCTTCCCAGACGATGGTTGTGGTTCGCCTGTCGTCTTCATTCCCCGGAAACGCCGCGCCATGAAATTTCTTCCATGACTGGAAGCTTCCCGGAGGTCTGTAAATGGGACTTCCCAGGATGCTGCTAATATTATAATTTATTAGAGAAAAAAAATAGTGAAAAATAAAGGATGGCATCAATATTCAAGAACCTGCATGTCAAACTTCCAAACCCAGTTGTCAAAATCCTTTTGCTACGAAGAACACATAACTCATCAGTCTTTTGAATATTGGAAAACTTAAGGGGGTGCACGGATGGTTGTTTTGTTTCTAAACGTGGCTTTGTGATTTTTCAAGACCATTTTACTCTTTTCAATATAATTTTTACTTTATAATTATTATTTTTAAAAAACATAAAAACATTTTTTAAAATTAATCTATATATATATTTTTTAAAAATTAAATGTATTTTGACATTTTTAGAATAATTATTGTAATATAAAATATGTAGTAAAAGGTACAAAATTATTATAGAAAATGTAAAAATAGTTTTTTTTTAAACTGAAACGACAGTAGATTGATAAACGGGCATAGTGGCCAATGTACAGAACTTCAAAAGCGTAGAGAGTTTCATGGTGTCACTATTGAAAATAGCGCTATAACCCACGAAAACAAAAGCCCTCAAAAGGGTAAAAAGCCCTCAAGAGGCAAAGCCACCCGCAGAGCGGGACAAAAGTCGCAGAGCGGCACATGTTGAAAACCTATACAACCTAAACTCAACTAAAAATATAAAAGCCCGGTTATATTTGGTCACTAATATTATACAAAAATAATACTACGCAACTCAATTGGCACACTACAAATGGCCTATGGTGAAAGAAATTAGAACTTCATCTTTAATTATCACCTCATGCCGATGCGTGAAAGCCAAACTGCAGACGTTGAATAGCACCGCCGCCGATCTACTACCGCAAAGCATTGAATAGCCAAACGATTCGGCTACTACCGGCTGAAGAGGTGGCAATACCTAAAAAAAAAAAAAAATCAAATTTGTGATCGTTACTGTTCAGAATTACAGATGTAACGATCACACTGCTTTCGTAAATCGCGTAGAAACAGTGATTTTGAGAGAAAATTGGGCAGCCGCCCTTGAATGGCATCAAATAGCAAACTTTCTGGTGTCTAAAAATGAACTTTGTTTGATTTGATATTAGAAGTGGCGAAATTCTAAGTCAACTCAAAAATCAATTCAATCATTTCATTTTTTCAATTTGTTGGATTGGTTAAAATAAATTATGTAATTTAATAAGTTTGATTGAATTAACCCAATCAATCAAATGAATTAAAATTAAAAATTTTAAATATTTAAGTGACCAGTTGATATTGACTAGCCAATTAGATTTGGACCAAATTTCAATAACTTGGCTAAAATTCAGCTGACGACGTGGGTGATCCAACCAATTGCTATTTTAATTTTTACAAGCTATAACTTTAACCTTTTTTTGTTTATCATTTATTTTTGTTAAAAAATAAAAATTTAACACGTGTTGTTGTATTTAATTTTTTAAAAATTATAATTTTAAATTTTGATTGAGTTTAACTTAATCCAAGTCTGATTCAACTCAAATCTGATTCATAATTATAATAATTAAGTTATCCATAATATAATTTTAACTTGTGAATGACGCAACTGCCCGTTCATTTGGTACCTTTTAATTCCGTGATAAGAAAACATTTTGTGCTAATTTTCATCCCCCCTTCACGCAGCAATATCGTCACGTGTAAACGGTGAATTTCCCCTAATTTCTTTTGATAGGTTAAAAAAGCTAAACTTATTACTTAGACCATTTACTTCTTTGTGATGAGTAGATTTTTTACTCCCAATAGATCAAAAGTTGAAATATGGAAGATTATTTAATAGACAATAAAAATATCTTAACAAAATCTCTCAGTCTATACGAAGACTAAAAATTTAGTATGAATTAGTCATATTAAAATACAAAATTTGACAACCCTTATTTTATGCATATTTTGATGAAATAAACTGTAAATTTGTCATTAACTGACGGAACTGTACCTTTCTTAGCTCATAAATGAATTATTAACCGACAATCACTTTTAATATTGACATGAATGTTAGTACCTTTCTTAGCTCATAAATGGATTATTAACCGACAGTCACTTTTAATATTGACATGAATGTTACGAGGAATATTAAGAATGATGGATTTAAATTAGAATGGGAATGTGAAATGGAAAAGATGAAATGAAAAAAAGAATGATAAAAAAAAATGTTTTGTTATATTTATTTATTATTTTTTGGAAATAAAATAATATAAATTTATTATAAAAATAATATAAAAATTTTTATTATATATTATATGATATTATATAAATTAAAAAAAAATAAAAAATAGTGAAAAATATAAAAAAAATTAAAAATAAAAATAAAAAAAATTTTAAAAAAAAAAAAAAAAAAAAAAAAAAAAAAAAAAAAATAAAATTGGGGGGTTTAATGCCCATGACATGAAATGACAACCCAACACAATTGTGAGTTTTGGAGAAAGGAGGGGTTGAAAAAAATAAAAAAAAAATTGAATGATTTTCCAAACCCACAAATCAAAACAATTTTTTTTTTCCATAGCATTCCATTCCCCTCCCAAACCCTCGTACCAAACGGCCTGTAATTGTTACTCAATAGTTGAGTAATGACTTGTAAAAACTCCGTATTCTGTCTTTTCTTTTGATTTTGTTTGAATGGTTAAAAGACCCACTCGTGTGGGGTTAGTGTTTTTAATTTTAACGTTTCTGGAGTTGTCCGGATTTGGCATCCGTCAAGTCCCTTTCCTTCTTCGTTGGCCTTGATAATTTGGCATTAAATTCTAGTTCCCAAAGAGGCATGGATAGATCATCACTCACTTAGCTTATACTCCTTTTCTTGTTCCTTTTTAATGCTTCCCCGGCCAACAGCCAGGCCCCCATTACCAAACATTCTCTCCCTCCTAACTTCAATTACCATATTATATGCATTGGAGTACAGTTTAGAGCTCTGTAAGCACCATATGTCCGCCGCAGCAGTTGAGGAGGGGGCAGTGATGGGCGAGGAATCTGTCCTGAGACAGCCTCTGCTTCAGGAAAGGCAGGGGCAGCAACAACAGCAGCAGCGAACCCTTCGGAGATCAACCTCTAATGCTACTTCTCAAGTTGCCCTCGTGGGCTCTAATCTCTGCCCAGTTGAAAGCCTCGACTATGAGTAATTGTTTCTTCCGTGTTTGCGTTCTATTTGGCGTTAATGTGTTGATGGGTTTTCGGTTTTCACCTTTGATTGTATGAATAAAGGAAAAAGATTTTCACTTTATGTACTTTGGAGGTTTGGGTGGTGAAGTAAAGGAGCAATGGTAATTGTTGATTATTAAGCACGGACTTTATTATCTAGTGATTTTGCCGTTTCAACTCCTAGTCAAGCTTGTCTTAATTTGTTTGTTACCTTAAAATTTGTTCCCTTGGTGACTGCCAAGTGCAAAAGTTCCCGATAATGCGGCTTACAATTTGAATTTAGTTTGAACTCAAAAACAACTTCTTTTCCTTTTTATTTCTTTTAAATGTATCAGTTTTAAGTATTCAGATGCTGATTCTATTTGTTTCTGGGCTTTAGGATTGTCGACAACGTACTTTTCAAGCAAGATTGGAGGTCTAGAGGGAAGTCCCAGATTTTACAATACATATTCTTGAAATGGACATTGTGTTTCCTTATTGGATTGAGTGTTAGTCTTGTGGGTTTCTGCATCAACCTCGCTATTGAAAACATTGCGGGTATGAAGTTTGTTATCACCTCCAACATGATGTTGGCTAGAAGGTAATTATCATTAACCTTTATTCTTGAACTCTTGGCTGGCTGCTGCTATAGAGTAGTACATAGATGTGAAAGTAGTACTTAGACTTCTTTTTTCTTTTTTGGTTTCAAGCCTGTTGCATTGCTTCTTTTTGTGAAATTTGACTCAATTTTTTGCTCCTTTTCCATTCGTCAAATTGGATCTTGTGTTTAACGACCCAAAGTTGTTAACAGGTTTGTGGCAGCTTTTGTTATCTTTTCATCATCAAATTTTGCGTTGACATTGTTTGCAAGTTTGATTACGGCTTTTATAGCTCCAGAATCTGCTGGCTCAGGTATACCAGAAGTTAAGGCTTACCTGAATGGCGTTGATGCACCAGCCATCTTTTCACTCAGAACCTTGCTTGTCAAGGTAATGTTGTATTAAGAAGCAACTCATTTGGTTTCCGGAAGAGTTAGGTGTTGGTCATGGGTTTCAACAAATGCTTAGACTCTGATCTGATTCTAAACAAGGGTGCTAGAACCCTACTTTAAATTGCTAAAATGTTTGTCAATGGATGGTCTATCTTGCAAACCTAAGAGTTCATTTGAGGAAACAATCTGTGAAGGATCATTGAAAGCAATAATTGTGCACTGATCTACTCTGTAAATGTCATTTAGTGAACATTGATAAAGTAGTCTTTGGCTCCTACTTTACTGCTTAGATCTTCATCTTTCTAAAAGGTTTAGTTTGTTCAGATTACGTTCTACCGAGGTTTTTGGATCCTAATGAAATGCTTAAGACAACTATTTGATGTGGACCTGTTTCCAGATTGTTGGTATCATAGCTGCTGTGTCATCCTCTCTTAATGTTGGGAAGGCAGGACCCCTGGTCCACAGTGGTGCATGCATTGCAGCAATTTTGGGTCAGGGAGGTTCAAAAAAATACAGGTTAACTTGGAAATGGCTACGCGTTTTTAAAAATGACCGAGACCGACGAGATTTTGTAATTTGTGGATCAGCAGCTGGAATTGCTGCTGCATTTCGTGCTCCTGTTGGTGGTCTTCTATTTGCTCTTGAAGAAATGGCATCTTGGTATGAAGAACCCTATACAGTGCTTTTCTTTTTGATTTCAACTTGATTATCTACTTCCTTCTCATTCTCATTATACTCTTGTTAATGTGCACCTGGGTTTTTCAATACTTAAGCCTGGTTATGCTGGGAAACTCATTCTTTTATTTTATTTGAATGTCTGGTAAATGAGTTCAGTTATTTATTTTTTAAAATGTATTTATTTATAAATCTCTTTTCTCTCGTAGCTGTTGAGTTACTTCTATTGTGAATTTTCAAGTTTTGTTAGTTTCAAGGTTCTTTTTGGTGAGGTAAATGGCTGACTTGGACTTGACAAGTTCTAAAACATTGCATTCACATAAGCATCTGGGAGTAGCCATGCATTATTGTTTATTTTGAAAAAGCACACTTTTTTCGGGTGCATATGACACTTGGGAGTAAGATAAAATTTAGCTATCAACAAGTTGAGGACTGTACATTCCAGGATTCAACTTGTTAGCTTGTAAAGATGCAGTACTTTTAATCACAAAAACAACTTAATCATTTTTTTATAAATCAAGACATTCAATGTTCTCATTCTGCTTCATTTCCTTTATGTCACATCTACTTGTAAAATTGCATGCAATAAATCTTCCAGATTGTTTTATTATTAGGGGGATGCTACAAATAACTTTTTTTAAGCTCAGGATCTTTCCCAAGTAAAGTTAAATAAAGTGTTTCTTGCACCACTTGGGAACTTCTTGTAGAATTTAATGCCTTTTTGGGGATTTAAAATTTCATACTTGAAGAAATCTTTTATCTAACATCTGATGCGTGCATTTGTTCATTCTGCAGGTGGAGAAGTGCTCTTCTGTGGAGAGCTTTCTTCACAACAGCTGTTGTTGCAATTGTCCTTCGTGCGCTCATTGATGTTTGTATGAGAGGAGAATGTGGATTATTTGGAAAAGGGGGATTGATCATGTTTGATGTTACCTCCGCAAATATTTCCTATCATGTCAAGGATATCCCTCCAGTAATTCTTCTTGCAGTCATAGGGGGCATACTGGGAAGCTTATACAATTGTTTGCTCCAAAAGGTTCTCCAGCTTTACAATTTAATTTACGAGTATGGTCTCACATGATAACATTTACTTTCTGATTCTTCCTCTTAATTCTTACCCCTTCCCCAAGGCTTATGGGTGTACTTAATCTTGAAATTTTTCATTGTTTTCATTTCCAGAAAAGGCATTGTTTACAAGCTACTTCCTGCTTGCGTCCTCTCCATTTGCACATCCTGCCTTCTATTTGGATTACCATGGATTGCATCATGCCGACCTTGTCCACTTGATCCATCTGAACCTTGCCCCACAATTGGCCGATCTGGAAATTATAAGAAATTTCAATGTGCTCCTGATCACTACAATGATTTAGCCAGCCTTTTTTTTAATACAAATGATGATGCAATAAAAAACCTTTTCAGCAAAGACACTGATGCTGAATTTCAACACTCTTCAGTTTTTATCTTTTTTATCACCTGTTTTCTTCTCAGCATCTTCAGTTATGGCATTGTGGCGCCTGCTGGCCTCTTTGTGCCTTCTATTGTTACAGGCGCATCTTATGGACGATTTGTGGGAATGCTAGTTAGTTCACACTCGAATCTCAACCATGGACTCTTTGCTGTCCTTGGTGCTGCTTCTTTTCTTGGTGGATCTATGAGGGTGACTGTGTCTTTATGTGTTATTATCTTGGAACTCACCAACAACCTATTGCTGTTGCCAATGATAATGCTGGTTCTTTTGATTTCCAAGACTGTAGCTGATGTATTCAATGGTAATATATACGATATGATAATGAAGTTGAAAGGTTTTCCTTACTTAGAAGCGCATGCTGAACCATACATGAGGCAACTGACAGTTGGGGATGTGGTTACTGGCCCACTTCATCTTTTCAATGGAATTGAGAAGGTTGGCAATATAGTTCATGTACTTAAAACAACAGGGCATAATGGGTTCCCAGTGGTGGATGAACGCCCAAATTCTGAAACCCTGGTTTTATATGGTCTTATCCTCCGTGCCCATCTGATCACATTGCTGAAGAAGAAAGCTTTCTTGCACACTCCGCTCTCTAATTATTCTGATACCATTGAGTTCTTAGCAGATGATTTTGCAAAGAAAGGTTTGGGGAATGCTGACAGAATTGAAGACATAAATATGTCAGATGAAGAGATGCATATGTTTGTAGATCTGCGGCCTTTTGCTAATACTTCACCTTACTGTGTTATGGATTCAATGTCCTTGGCAAAGGCTCTTATACTTTTCCGGGAAGTTGGTTTGAGGCATCTGCTGGTGATTCCTACAATACCTGGGGTAATAACTTAATCTGTCCACTTGCTTAGATCATTCATTTCTTTAAGTGATATTGATATTCTGATGTAATTGCTAGCATTAAGGGCTTCATTATATTTTCTCGTTTTCTTTTGTTTTTTTGGGACTGAAACATGTTCCATAGCATACTGCGTTTTATTCTTGTGCAAACCATATTTTAGATAAATAACCTGTTTTAAACTATGTTTCACATTACCAGGGAATGCCAGTTGTGGGAATATTGACTAGGCATGATTTCATGCCAGAGCACATACTGAATCTGCATCCAACCTTGTCAATGAGCAGGTGGAGAGGATTACGGTTCCAATTTCCTAATTGGAGTAAACTTGTTTAAGGGCTTGCAACCTGGCTCTAGGATAACTCTAAAGTTGAGTTCAAAATAGATCTTGTTGGCTGTTCAGAGTTCTTCCAATTTACATCTGGTAATATTGTTTTTTTGATGAAATTTCCTTATAACACGCATAATTCTCTGGGATCATCCATTTGAATAGATTATTCACCCTTCCAATTTAGCTTTTTGGGACCAAAGCAGACTCCGAACAGCAATTTTCCTATCTCATGGCAATCCGTTTTGACAATGAGCAAAGTGGTGATCATGTGCTCTGCAACGAGGGTTGGTATCAGAATTCACATTTTAATCATTGTTACCATAGATTCATCCGGTCATTATATAAGTGGCTTTGAAAGCGTCTCATATAAAGATGCACTGATCTGTGGATTAGAAACTATTTATCTTGAGCGCAAGATGGTTTTGCTTGAATAATACTAGTTCCATATCATCAACATTGTGTTAGATTACGATGGCCAATAGATATTAGTTTTCAAATTGTACAGGCATCACTTGATCTCCTCTGTTTAAAATATATGTGATCAGGTATATTATTAGTAGTTATGTAGACATTATGAAGGAACTTGCATTTATTTCAGTTCTATGTAGAGTTCAACCATCTGCATATGTATACACAGTGGGCAGAGGTCACTGTTTATTTTGTTTTTACATTATATGTTTTGGGACATGGACTGCGCTTTTATTTCAGCAAATGTAGATAAATGTGTGTAAATAGTATTCATAAGCTGCCTCTATTTAGGACATGATCTCTATGGCTTGTAATAATCTAGCATCATGATCGGAAATGATTATAGTAGTATAGCGACCCTCAAAGTTCAAACACCCTCTGCTGGCTGAGGCCTGGAGTGAAGATGCATGGTTTTCAACAGGATTTGGTGCAGTAACAGCGTCGGAAGAATCTCAGGCAACGCCCTCCGGGGAAGCCTTCTGTCTTGCAAGTAGCTTCACAGTTGCTATTGATTATACATAACCCACGGAACTTCTTGCTTGGTGACACGCAGGTCCTTGCCTCCGCCACCATCCCTGTTCCACCACCCATGTTTAGACGAAAAGATCAAAGAACTGGTTAATATAAAGTCATTTAATAAGGTTGTGCATATATATACACTTAATCATGCTAGCTCAAGGTGAGTCGGAGAGAATTAAAAGTTGAATAAGGGGCATTTTGCAGATCATTAACTCACACCAAAAAAGAAAAATGGACAAAACTATTATAGAATTAGAGAGACCTGAGTTGGTTATAACCAGTATAAGAAGAAATGCAATTGCAGTGAAATGCATGGAAGTTGAGTGCTTCTTCATTTTAGAGTATCTCTGGGTTAAACTGAGATTGAAAGATAAATTTTGTGAGTGAATTTTTTTTAAGAGATTCCCTTTATCATATCATTAATATATAGGGTTCGAGAAGCATTTAATCATGCATTCCATGCCATTATTGAGCAAAACATAAAAAGGGCAAGGAAAATGTCATTTGCAAGGATTCGTGATCATCATAAAATATGTGCAGGGAAGAAAGATAGAAAATGAGTAGAGTATTTTGTTCTGCATAATTCCTTCGAAGTATTGTTGTTCACAATTCATAGAATGAACCAAATTTTGTTCATGCACATTGCATTTTTTTTGGGTGTACATCCATCAAAATTTTCTTCTTCTCAATGGAATTCGGCTTGTCAATAGGCGGGGCATTTGCTGGTGATGCATTTATTCCCTTGTTTAAGGTTTTCTCTGTTTTTTTACCCATAGGATTTGCACTTGTCAACACTCAACTAAACTTGGTGTGAAAACATTTATCTTGTCTTCAACAAATGGTTAACAGTAGAGGACTTTACATAGAAAATGGATTGTATTTTCATTTTGAATTTTTATATTTTAAGATAATCTTTCGTATTTTTAAAAGATAATTTTCGTCTCACAATTTTTACTAAGTAAATTTAAAAACTCAAAATGAAAACATAATTCTTACACACACTATAATTTCTATATTAAGATCTTGGAAGCATTTATATATGTTGAATTAAAATAAAACAATAACCATCATACGTGTCCTTTTCTTTAAGAGATAACTGATAAAATGGTTTTTCACAAATTGACGAATAATATTTTTTATCTTTCAAATTTAAAATAATAAAAAAATGTCTCTAATATTTTATTAGTGTACTTTGTTAATCTTCCGTTACAATTCGATCTAATTTTTTGTCAATTTTAGTCATAGTAATACTGTCATTTTTATGAAAATTAGATAGAATTATGACGGAACATTAAAAACGTATACTAATAAAATATTAAAAATATTTTTTTATCATTTTAAATATAAAAAATAAAAAAATTATTAAAAAAATTATGATGACCATTTTGTCTGTTACCTCTTCTTCAACCACTTCCAATATATATCACTTCATTGCTTTAGCTACATAATCCACAAAAATAATGACCACGATGGAAATATACACACACACGTACTACTGTTTTGTTCATTGTTAAAGACCCAAAAAAAAAAAAAAAAGTGAAAACAAGAAAACGTATAGTACTAATTATCATTTAGAACTACTATATTTTAGCTTTTCGGGCAAAATTTTTTGTGTTTATTTCGGATGACAAAAAAAAAATCCTTCTCTTGGATGTATTAATTTGTTTTTACTATGTAGGACGAAAAAATATACTGGGAAAATACTGTGGTTAGTATTGTAAAATAGCACTATAACAGCATGAATTATTAAGGGATTAATTTATAATTTTAGTAACTTAATTAAGTATGTATACAACATGAGCTAAACTAATTTCAAGGTCTCCAACCTTTTATTTAAAAAAAAATTACTTGTTTTAATTACTATACACACACACACACACACACACACACAATACTTGAAACATGGAGGTAGGCAAAAACGGCCAACAAATGAGGAAAGTAGCCATAATCATGTTGTTTTGGGAGGAGGATGATTAATTCAGCATTTTGGATTTGGTACCACAATCCCACATTTTTCATATTTAATTGCTGACATTACAACATTACTTCATCTACCCAGTTCAATATATTTGTAACTACGATGCATCAATTTCAGTTCAAGAAAACATATTAAGGGACTTTTTTTTAAGAGTTCATCTGGATATATATATAATCTTCCATGCATGGTGCAGTGGTAGTAGCAGCTGCAGCAGCAGCATGTCTTGATTTCCTTGTCTGCCCTCAAATGAAGATGATTTTGTATACAGTACTTGTCATGTTTTAACAAGGATAGATGCAGTAACAAATCCTGTTTTGGTTGCCGCCGCAACGGCCTTCCGGGAAGCCATCGGAAAGGCAAGTCCTGGGACATTTGATACTCTGGATACCGCACCTTCCATAAAAGTTGGTGCTTCGTTTCTGGCAGTACCTCTCGGCCTTCGCCACCCTCACTGTTGGACCGCCCATCTCTGTTATGTTTAAACTATGCATGCATGCACAATGATAGAAGTCAATGAATTATTATTATTTTTTTAATACTCCATTATTTAGTGGGATTTCTACAAATTTATATACACTTTTATGCAACCTCAGAAACAATATGTAACAAGAACCAAAGTTAATTAATAATGAATTTGTGTCGATTATTTAAAATTTGGCTTTTTTAAGAGAAAAACATATGTACTCTTGACACCTGGGGTGACGATGAGCAGCATGAAGAGGAGAAACGCAGTTGCAAACATGCGCATGGAAATGAGACTTGCCATTTTGATTCTAGTGTTGACCTGGTTTTTAATCCCTCTGGCACAAACGATAATATTTAAGGTTTTCAAGTGTTTAGTATTGACAACATTTGCTGTTGATGCGTTGTTTTGTTTCATACAATTTGCACTTCTCAACAATCTAGACGGAACAACGTTAATATGCTCTTTGGCTTGTCTTCTTGTTTGGATTAGTCATGCATTTTGCACTAGTTAATATTTAACAAGCCAGTTGCAAATATGCGCATGGGTTAGGTACTTATGATTTATGAGGGAACTGGATCCCATGAATCAAACCTTTAATCAAATCACAAAAGCAACTTCACAAAAATTGACCATCACGTCAAAGTCATAGATAGAGGAAACAGATTAATTTAGCAGAACCAAGAACAAAACTAACACTAATCCGGCATCTTGTCTTTAAAATCTAATTTCTCTATACAGAATTTAACACTTTCAAGACATTCACTAGTTCCTCCTTCCGCTACTCATGTAGTCCCTTCTTATTGCCCACAACTCCTCTCCCACCACCTTCATGTCTGGACGCTCAGCTCGTGTTGGTGCAGCACACATCATGGCTAAACCGAACATTCTCATTAGTATATCCCTATCTATGGATTCCCTCAGTTTGGGGTCTATCACGTTGAACACATTTCCTTCCCTGTACTTATTGAAAGCCTGCATTCACAGAAATCGAGAATATTTCAAACAGATTTCAAGATTTGAAACACAAAGTAATAACTGATTTGCGAACTACTATCCTGCCACTTTGATTGAAAGCTTCAAAGAGCCAAACCAAACGAAACAGACTCATCCACAAACTCAACAGACCCCCAGCCACTATGTAATCCTTGATGCAAAAAGAGAAGTTCAGTTTCAGAACTGAACTTATAGCTTAAAGTATGATTTCATATTCCCCCGGCAATGCTACCGCATACCAAGAAGCTCATTCATTTATTTTTAAATGCAGTTTCATTTATGTTATTCACTAGCTGAGAAAATGTACGATGGCTTTAAACTCAAGCAGAACAAGTCCAAGACACATTGCACAATGATCTAATAGAGAATCTTTAACCTTATGGCACAGACAACAGCAACAACTAAGCCTTTGTTTCCCTATGTGGGGGTTGGGTTATAAGGATCATAACTTGCCAACTTGTTCTATTGAAACACATTTTTGTTTAAGTTTAGATAATTCGTATGTTTTTCAATAGTTTCTATTGAAACACATGTTTGTGGCACATTCTCTTCAAGAAAATCTACTCCACATACATGCCATGACCATCAAAGACCAATGCCAAGAATGGCAGGGCACAAAACTTTCAAGCTCTTTGTGGCCATGGGTGAATCATTGAGGGAGGAGGGGGAAAAAGCAAAGGAACTTACCCATCTAAGTGTCACCTTTTCTTCAGAAGCTCTTTTTGGCTCCACAGGACGACGGCCTGACAAAATTTCTATTAACAGAACACCGAATGAGTACACATCACTCTTGGTTGTGAGTTGATGAGTTCTCATATACTCGGGATCAAGGTAGCCAACTGTGCCTCTAACTTTGGTCGAGACATGCGTTTTATCAGAGTCCATATCTCCCTGCCTAGCAAATCCAAAATCGGCAACTTTGGCTCTCATGCTTTCTGTCAAAAGAATATTTGATGACTTCACGTCTCTGTGGATAATTTGCTTCTCTGCAGCACAGTCAACCAACAACATCATGTACTCTAACAAAAAAATTAAAAACATAGGGATGCATAGTGAAAAAGATAAAATTTGTCAAAATAACAAAACTATGTCTATATAATTATGGCCACTCCACCCCATATCCTAATCAATATAATCCTCAAATACTGCTTTAGAATGCAAAATCCTCATATCATCAACATTACAGTTTAAAATTCTCAAACGCTCAAACAACAGAAACTTATCATCGAACTAGCAAAAGGGATCCAAAAAAGCTGTGATTGTTTTGATTGAGCAAGTGAAGAGTAGAGTAAACAACTTCAAGAAATAATGCAGCATCTTTTGCTTCTTAAGGTGAATATTTACAATCTTTTGCTTCTTGGGGTGGACATGTCATACTGCAATATTTTCATGATCAATAATTTATTTGTTGTGCCTAGAATTGGTTTTATTGTTTATGAAGCAAAAACAATTTTAATGACAGTTGATTATTCTATTTCTTCTTAGTCTCTTGGGTGCCAAGACAGGTAAATGCTTTGGAAATGAATTAGCTGTACAGACCTGAATATAGATGTAGATAAGTCAAGGCATGAGCAACATCAATAGCAATTTCAAGTCTCTGATTAAAATCCAATGTTCTCCCTTGCAGACCTGCCAGAAACATGAGATAACTATAGGTTGGCTAACTGTTTGTTGTTTCATATATTGGCCAATTCTTAAAGAGTTTAAGTCTGTTACCATCCAGATGTTCTCTTAGTGTACCATTTGGCACATATTCTGTAATAATTAGGCGCTCATTTCCCCTCTCAATATAACCAAGTAGTTTGACCAGATTCCGATGATCGATTTTGGCCAGAAGTTCAACTTCACTTTTGAACTCGGCTATTAGAGTTGCAAAGGATTCCTGTAAAACGTTGTTGCATCAGCAAACCCAAAGCCCTTTTAAAGCAACAGATATCAGCCATTATAAGAGAAAGAAAATTTAGTTGTTTTGATCTAAACAAACAGGGTTTCACTAACAAATTTAAACGTGAAAGAAAAGTGAGAGATGATCTTAAACCACCCATGGCATCATAAGCACAGGTTGAATCATAGAATCCCCGTAAAAGATACTCAAAGTCAAACTGGACTGATGAACTTGATGCTTGATTTTGAATCTACAACACTATTTTGACAACACTAGTCCAATGTTGTTTATAAACTTTTACCACGTCCATGAAGGATTTATGGTAGATCTTCTTTTGCGCAAGGAACATCGAATTAGTTTCATGATGTTCTTGATAGGAATTATAATGATTCAGATTGAATTTTATTTTGCATCATACCCAAGCAAGTTTCAGTGGATTTCAAAAGCCAATTCTCAGTCTATAAGAGATTCACCAACCAGAATTAGAACCTAAAACTGGTTATTGTTTCCCTCCCAAATCACATCTGCTGATCGCCAATAGCTTTGAAACTATTTGTATGCAAACCTACTCATGATCAAGGTTTTAAATGAATAATCAAAATAATGATGCCCATCTATGCCAGATTTTGAGAATTACATCAAATTGTTGATCATCAAAGCCAAAGAAAGATTGCCGCTTTACATATGGAAACTTGCCCTGTTGATAAAGAATTACCCTTTTAATAATAGTTGGCAAAAATTAAAGGAAACCGCTCTCTAATTTGGATGCATAACCTAGGCTGCTGTCAAACAACATAATTGATTTACTTCTTAAAACATGGAGTCATTTCATCAAAAAAATTCTCTCTTCTTTTTGGCTCTAGTTGAAAGGAGAAGGGGTTAGTTTGGTAAGGAGAACAGCAAACCAGGGAAGGTGTCTGCAAAATCAAGGTCTGTGAGAGCACCTGTTGTTGTTAATTACTTGATTATCTAGTATGATGCTGATTACAAGTTCACATTGACATTCACAAGTAATGAAAAGGAGCAGATGGAATTTAACCATACTAAAAACAATGAAAGGAGTGTGGAATGTATTTATGTGTACATCATCATGCTGTTAGGCAAACTGAATATTGCAGAAGAATCAGAACATTTAATGCAAATGACTCAAACTCTAGATCATCTTGTGGTGCAGAAGTTACCTGCTTGGCACGTTTGATGGCAACTATGTGGCCATTAGGTAGTCGTGCTTTATAAACTGTTCCAAATCCTCCTTCACCTATCTTTAGTGATGGAGAGAAATTTTGGGTAGCTCTCATAACTTGATTCATATTCAGATGAATAGATCCAACTCTATCAAGTTTCGGCGACATGGAAAATCTAGAAGGACTAGGCGGCACTCTTAGAGGACTTGGTGGGATTTTGTCTGGAACTGGATTCATTTCCAAAGATGAAATTGAGTCCACTGCAGAAGCAATACTAAAAATGTAAACCACCGCAAAGGCCAAATCCGTGAATCTATAAATTAGGCGATAACAGAAAACATGGGAATGGTTTTACTATCATTTTAATTTCATCGTGATCAACTAGAGGAATGATAATACTCACTTGAACTAAGCTCCTTGTCAATTACAGGAAGAGAAGCTTCTTTTCTTCTTGCACGAATGCAAGGACAGATTATCCCACAGCACAGAAGAAGAGCCCCCGGAGCTGCCATGGCCAAGTATTTTGTTCTTAATAAGGAATACTCAGCATCTTTATCCTCACTTTGTTGCGTTTTCAAATGATTTTCCATAGATCCTTCTGTCACTACTTCTTTCAGAAATTTTCTTCCAGCCCTGAAAGGCAATTCGTCTGAAAAAAAAATGCAATAATCTCGTGATAAGAACAAAAAACTGAAGCTTCGCAATTAGAATATCTACAAAGAAAACAGAACTTTTTCTCCTAGCAAAGCAATATTCAGAATAGAAAAGTAAAGCGAACTAAGTGAATAAATCATACCTAGCGACAAACTCAAACCGCAATACTGATTTCCAACGTTTTCCCTGATCAAGCAATGATTCTCTTGGTAGAGATTGAGAGCGTTGCAAAACAATTGTCTATCTACCAATTCTTCGTTTATATAAAACAATATCTCATTACGATCATTCAAGTATAGAACATGATAATTGCCACATCTATTCAGATCTTTCAACAAACTAGAAGATGATAGTCTTGGCAATTGTTCAAGTAACAAAAAACTCAACACCACCACGATTCTCAAGAAAGTACCACAACCCAAAAGTGACATCTTTCATGAGCAAAAGATAGTGATGGCATTGCTAAAACACGAGATAATCTCCGCTGCACCTGCAATAGCAACTCAATAAATCTGGAGTGCGTTTAATTCAACAAACTGGCATGATCAATAGCAGTTTCCTGTATCCTCAGAGATTCTGAGTTTGTGACTATAATTTGCTTCAAACACCCCACCAGTTAGATTGCTGAAGAGTGAATACAATCAGCCTTTGGAATTCAATAGCAAATGTGAACTGAGACAGGTATGCTGTACTCCCATATAGAAAAAGTATTTCACGTGTATCCTAAAGTCTTCCAGTGGCTAACCACAGAATTTCACGCGAGCACTCAAAATTTCACTGGATCAATACAAATATTGAATTAAAGAAGATCCAGCTTTAGCAAATCATGAAACATAATAAACCTTTCAGTGGAGAACCAAAACCCAATATTGCTAGCAGATACACTTATGCAAAGACCACTTAAAAATCAGTTTTTGATGTCCAGTATCACACTACATAACAGTCATACACATCCAAATTCGATGGAAAACACAATTGAACTAGATACACAAATGAAATCAAATCCCAGATCAAGAAACCAAAGACCAACTTCACCAAGCACGAGAACTGTATTAGATACAAAAGTTTCTTCTCAACCACTTGACCCAAACACAATAAAACAGAAATCCCAGTTGCAAAAGCAACACAAACTCAGAATCCCACTATTCCAAACAAGCTAAAAAGAAAGGCTCAAGGGCCAATCTTCTGTTTTCTGCTCCCCTTCCACTGTAAACATATAACACAAGTCAATATACAAGGCTCTAAACATAAAAATCCAGAGTCAAGTGAATTAGTTTCAGTCAGGGAAGAAGCAAACCTGAAATAAAGGCGGCTTTAGAGAGAGGAAAGGGGATATTTTTTTAAAGGGGATGATATTAGTGGTAGTTGGACACTTGGACTATAGTATCAAATGAAAATTCAAAAGGAAAAAATGAGGAAAGACCGGCCCTGGCTGGCTGTCTGAAATTTGAACAAAAGTTTGCGATGCTTCGCTGTGAATTTGATAATGATGTAACACAGTGGCCGTCTCAGCTTAATTTATTAATCCCGTAAACTATGCATTCCTGCAGTACCTTCCTGTTCCAGACTTCCAGCTGCCACGCTATAAGGTTTGGAAATTACGGCCATTTCTGTACTTCCACTCTTACAAATTTTGTAACTAAAATTAAAACAAAAAGGCTTTATCCAAACAAGATTCTCTTCATTTCATTTTTTTTTTTTTAAAGTTTTTGGTTTTCCTTTCCTGTATCTAAAAAAATAAAAAAATAAATAAATAAATACTTATGTCATTTAGGTTCTATACCATTTTATAACAAATGTTAAAGTTCGAATTCTCACATGAAAACTTTAAAACTTAAGTTCCTCCAATCACATGAACATCTTAAAACTTTATCGCTGTGCTACTAACTTTTTTTCTGCGTCCAAAAATTAAAAACGGTCCTGTGCGGTTGTTATATTTATTTCTGTTCGATGTAATCATTTAGTGGAACTGTGGAATTTTAAGGTTTGATGAGTTTAACGCGTGGCCCATCTTCAAGGTAGGTGACAATTAAAGAATTACTATAAATTGACTTTATATAGATATAAAAGAAAGTGTAATGATACTTTAATGATTTCTCATATTAAAAAAGTTATAATGATTCATATGATATATTAAAATATATAAGATTATTTTTTATTATTCTTTTGGTTTAAAAAAAAATCAGAGTTTCACAAAATTTGTTTGTTTAGAAAAATAGTTCATTTTTAGTGTCAAAATTTGATATTATTTTTATTAATAATAATAATATATAACTAAAAATAAAAGTATAAAATTATATATTTAACTGTGTTTTAAATGTTTTGTATTTTATAACTTAAAAAAGTTATATCAAATTACAAGTAAACTCTTTTTTTTTGGGCGGGATTGAGTATTTTATATTTTTTTTAATAAATCAAACCAATTATTAAAAAAATTTATTATAAAATATCATTAAAAATATTATTACCAATAAAAAAAATCAAAGCATTCATTTGCATGCATACTACTCATTCTATTCCAAAAAAGAGAGTTAATTTTACAAAAAAAAAATATTTATTCTAAATATAAGAGTTCATTTTTGAATAATGTTTTTATAGTATTTTTACTATTAATTACTCCATTTGTCCTAAAAAAAAGTCTAATTTAGTTTAAATGTAACATTTTATTTGTTATTAGATACAACACACTTAATGCATTAATTAAATATATAATTTTATATTTTTATTATTACTTTTTAATTGTAAGTATACACAACTATTATTAGTAAAGATATTTCAATAATTTTATTTGAAAATATAATCTCTCTTTTTTTTGGAAGAAAAAAAGATTTTAAAAGTGAATTCTTTGTTTGAGATGGATAGAGTATTATGCATTGTCCAAAATTAAGGATTGAAAATTAAAATTAAAAAAATCATGCATTTAATAATACATAAATATATTATATTTTATAACTAAAAATAAATTATACAAATCCAAAAGTGATTTTTTTAAGAGGTAGAGTAATTATGTTAGTAATTTATACTATTTCAAGAAATCTTTAGTATGTTTGGTCTGTATTTTGAAATTCTTTTTTATTTTAAACACGTTCTTCAATATATATCTTATTTTACAATTATTACATTAAAAAAATATATAAAAACACATTTTTACACTGTAAAATGCGTTTTAAAACAGTATTCATGTTTTTATCTCTAACTATAGTATTCAAGCTAGTCGACAAGTTGGGATAAATTATAGATTTGATTGTAAATCCACAATCCTAAAAATCAAATTTGCAGTTTATTTTCGAGTAAAGAATTATTCCTCATCACATACAAAAGTAAAAGTGACTTGTAAAAACATAAAGCAGACAAATAACATCAAAATAAAAATTTCCAAATATTAGTTAGGAGTGTTTCGTGGGTCAATCGTGAACCGCAGAACTTCCTCCGTGTTAGAAATTGGATCGTCAAAGCTCGTGCGAGTTCTTTCTCCAATCCAGTGGGCCCAAAAAAGGTTCTGTTCCCACGTACGGTTGACCAACAATTCCATCCGAAAAAGCCCAGTGGGGGAAACTCCGGTCAAGCCATCGGCGTGACTTGTGGGATGGGAGAAGACAATACTAGTAAACAGTAGTCCTCAATTTGCTTTTGAACATTTTTAATATGTCAAATTAAATAATTAGAAAAACTAAGGAGCGAGCGAGCGAGCGAGCAAGGTAGCAGTTCTTAACTATATTTGACCTTGGGTCAAAGGCAAGATAAGTGAGGTTATGTCTTGTCTAGTTAATTTCCACACCAAAAAATTTAAAAAATTTATATGAAATATATATGATTATTAATTCGCCCACTTTATAAGTTAATTTTTTATATTCATGATAAGTGGTATAAAAAACAATCACCACTTGTTTGAATCCAAATGATAATGTTAAAATTACGGTGTTTGCATAAACACCTGATGAATGGTGGTATGATCGACGTTGAAAATAAAATATTGAACGTGATAAATTATCATGATCTAATTATTTTTCACATAAAAAGTATATAATTTTTATGTAATGTGGAAAGATTAGATTACAAATTACAAATTGACATCATACGACCCAGAATAGGAGACTTTATGGGGCTACCAGATGAGATATTGAGATATTTTGCTGGCTGGCCTTTTTTATCACGGGCTGAAAACTTTGTGCCGTTAGGTTTAGTCAAGCTAAGCCCATCAACATTGAATGCAAACAGCAAGTGGTCCGAATCAGAAGAATTTTGAGCTCTGGCCTCCGTGTCCTCAGCTGCACCGATGAATTATCACAAAGGCCTAGTGGGTTACAATAATGGGCCAAGTTGCTTTCCCTTTTCGAGTCACGGTGTTTTCCCTTTCGAATCGCAGTTATCAACAGGGTAAGTTTTAAGAAAATACTATATTCGCCCAAAAAAGATAATAATACTTTTAAAACATTTATTTGTTAATAAAAATTCATTTTTAGTGTAAAATTATTATATTATTCTTATTAATAATCTTAAAAATAAAAATATAAAAGTATATATTTCATTATGTTTTAAGTGTTTTGTATTTTTTTAATTTCAAAAATTATACTAAATCACGAATTAATTATTTTATTGTACATATTTATAGTGAAAATTTTTAGAGAAGCATAACAAAAATTACTCTCGACATGTACTGATTGAAGTCACATGCATATCACTCTTAAAAATACGTATGAGAAATATTAAAAAATTAAGAGTAATAATATTTTTAATGATTTTTTATAATGAAAAATCATAAAAACTGACATGACATACATAAAAAATAAAATTATTTATTATATTTCTTAAAAATATAAAATAATAAATGATTATTTTATTTTTTTTAACATATTACGTCAATTATTAAGAATTTTCATTTTAAAAAATTACTATAAATATCATTACTTAAAAATCAAACACCAATGTATCAAAATTTTGAAGATCTTAAGTAGACCACTAGTCCATTGACAATTGATTCTTGTGGCACTGCTACTATTTTCTCCACTTTTTTGGGTGTGCCAATGGAGGTCTGCAAGTGGCTTCGTTTGGTTGTGACAAGATTGCTATCCAATTAACAGTATATGAACGAAGTTTGGCTATCGGAACAGCCCAACTAGGACAAAAATTCGGCATTCATCCCAAACAAGGAACCAATCCAGATTCCTCAACGAACTCAAAGCATATCATTTGTCTTATTTTTACATGTGGACATTCTTTGGTTATTAACACGTAAATACTTGCTCACTATTCAATAGAGGATCCACTTTCGACTTATTAGGTATAATATATTTAATGTATTATTAAATACATAATTTTATATTATTATTTTTTTAAATACGATAATATATAATGATTATTAATAAGAGAATAACATTTATGATAAATTTCTAATAATTATATTTCTTTATGAGAAGACCAAAGTTTTTCAAAATCTTTAGAAGCAAAGCCAAACCCAAACGAAAGCCGCACAGCCGCACAAACAAGGGAGGTATCCATGTTCTCACAGCCGCACAAATAAGGAAGGGAGGTATCCATATTCTCTGGCATCGGTTCTACTAAATCTAGCAGCCTAAACATCAAAGAAGGGATTATATTTGAATCCCTTTTCAATATTGCTATTAGTAGGAGCAAACAGCATATCATCTTTCAAAACACTAGATTTGTTTTGCTTCACGGAGGACAAGTTTTCCTCAGGAGCAAAGAGATTGGGATGACAATTTTCATCATTTAATCAATTTTATGCGGCTTTCGTTTGTAAGGTTTTCCAAATCAATTTTGGGTTTGGCTTTTCTTTTGGAGATTTTGAAGAAACTTTTGGATTTATGATAAAAAAAAAAGAGTTAATTGTTAGAAATATTCCTAAGACTAATAAACTTAAGATAGATAAGTTAAAAATGATAAATGTTATTATCTATTAATAAATATATTAAAAGTATTTTATTTTAGAAGTAAATTTTTTATTGGGATCAAAAGAATATTAAAATGAGTACGTTTTAGATTATTATACGATAATTTAAATTGAAAAAATTGGATCTAAACTGAACCAATTTAAGTCGGGTGGATCGCGATTCAAAACTAATCAATATAATTTGAATCATATTAGCTTTTGATATTTGTATAATAATATATAGATGACTAAATTTAATCAAAAAGAATATTAATCATGTTTTAAATTATCCGATCAAATCTGATTTAATTTTTTCGGATTGAATTGGAACAAAATTTCCATTTGTTTTTATCAATCAGGACATGAAAAACACTTAATAGTTGCAATGGCAATTGTCATACGAGAGCACAAAACAACATTTCAACGTCAACTCCGTCGAGGTTGTCATCTCCCAGCCGAAACCTTTAAGAGTTTATCCTTCTCTAATCCCTATCCTAGTCCCAGAAAGCATGTCCGCTCATATATTTGAGGCAGTGGTGAGATATTTGCTATCAAGTTCGCGGGCAGCCACTGGACTTGCCTAGTGACCAATCAACATTTGTTGCTCAGGTTAAGTATCTATTGTATTTAACTGACGCACATATTTATTGTGTTTAATATAATTGTAATAAAAAAAGATGTATACACCTATTATATTTAATATAGTTGTACTAAAAAAGTTCAATCCTTATTCTTTCTGCCAATACAATATACCTATTGTATTTAACTGAGTTACACGTACATATCTATTGTATCGTGAACATCTATTGTATTTAACTGATGCATATATTTATTATATTTAATATAGTTGTAATAAAAAAAGATGCACACACCTATTGTATTTAATATAGTTGTAATGAAAAAGTTCAGTCCTTATACATTCTACCAATACAACACACCTATTGTATTTAACTGAGGTACATATACATACCTATTGTATCGTGAACATCTATTTTATTTAATACAATTGTAATAAAAAAAGTTCACGGGTGATAGAATTAGTAAAATGATAGGATTTTCCACTTCAGGAAACTTAGCTCTTGAATTGGAATGGACCACTGCTTATTGCAATGTTGTGGCCCTCCAGCCACTGCTTCACCGGGCAGGCTTATCCAAATGTCCTCTTCAACAATGTTCATTTTTTATATCTTGCAGGATGGAATTTCCATCCTAGTCTCAGGCTAAAACTTAAACGTACACACGCAGTGCGACAGCCCAGCAATCACGAGATGTTGGAGTTTTTTCGTTTCAGGGAGAGGACGTTCTCTAAGAAAAAATATTGCAAACATAAATTCATATCCGACACCTCTTTTATAGATGTTTTAGAAATGTGTGCAATTGAGTAAACAGTTTTACAGACTAATGAATATAACCAATTTAGAAAATTATAAAACTTGTACAAATTATATATTTTATCATCATTGTATGGAAAATTATTAGGTATAAATATACTTTATCTTTATACTCTTAAATTATATATTGTTCATTTTAATTGTGTTTAATTGCACCATATTATACGATGGAGAGAATATATAGAAAAAAATATTTTTAGGAAAAGTACGTTTGACAAAATATTTCATACGTTTGTTATATTATTATTTTTCGTATAATAACTAATCAAATGTACTATATTCGTTTAAAACAAATCACTTTTAATTTAATAATTTTTTTAAAATATAAAGTAAAATACATTTAATGTATTATTAAATATATATTTTTATCTTTATTTTTTAATAATTTTATTTATTATTATTATTGATAAAGGTAATACAAACATTTTACAATAAAAATAAACTCTTTTTTTTTTTTAAACAAACATAATTTTTAGAATTTTGGCTCTTTTCTTGAGATGGAAGGAATATATTTTTTTTTCCTGATAAACGGGTTATTTCCCTAAATTTCAAGGGTTGGAAGAGAATTTCCTAGAAATCAAACGGCCGAAGCGAATATTCCATCCGCACGTCAAGATCAAATTGATTCTCTTTGAGGTTAAACCGTTGATTAAAAAACAGATGACACTTGGCGCAAACACACGAATACACTATGAGGTTTTACGTTTAGGACTCCAGATCCATCTTTAAAAAATGTAGACTAAAGTTGTTTGCGACAATCACAATCCATATAAAAAGGCGCAATAATGTTAGATTAGACCCCAAAAAAAACATAGTCTAATGGTCCTACGTAGGCATAGGCAGAATTGTTCGCAATAAAATAAGTAACAGGTGGCATGTCGACCTTGCTGCTATAATTAGAAGACCATTCATTCCATATGGCTCAAAAGATGCAAAATTAAGAAAAAAATCATTTTTTTAAAAAACAATTGGAGGTATCGCCATTTAACCAATTATAGATTTACACTACATATTTCTGAGTATGAGAAAAAAACCAATCAAAATGTCCCTTTACCTGAAATGAGTAAAATGTTTAACCATTGCTATTGTAGTAATTTCCATTCACTTTTGATGCAAACATATTCAGAATGGTTAATAACTTCTTATATATATAGGGATTCTATATATATTTTCAAATGTCAAAAAAATAACCCTTTTATATTACATATTTAAAAAGGGCCAAAATGTTAGATCTTTTTGAGGTGAATCCATAGTTTGTTACTATTATATTAGGCAACATTTTTTGGGAAAGATAGAGGACGATAACCTAATTAAGCGCATGCAAAAGTAAATTAGACATTAGCCGATTTAAACTTACTTCTTTGTGAAATAGTTTTGGATTGTTAACGAGATTTATAAATGTTTTATTCTTTCGGTAATTGTTTGGAGCAAATGGCTCCTTACTTCCAAGTTACACTAAAGTATTCAGCAATATCGTAATTTTATTATTACCTCTCTCCCAGTAGTCTGTTGATTTTTTTTTAAACAAAGAAAGTTTAAAAAATTGCTTTGTTTAAAAAAAAAAAAACTTTTTTGTGAAATTATTTTTATTAATAATAATAGTGTATAACTCAAATTTAAAAATAAGGATAAAAATATAAAATTATACATTTAATTATGTATTAAATTTGTTATATTTTGTAACTTAAAAGAATTATATTAAATTAAAAGTAAATTCCTTTTTTAGATATAAGGAGTATTATTATGTTTTGGTTATCCCTTTTATATGTATCACAAAAAATTAAAAATCTTATCCTAAACAAGTCACGTTGCATGTTAGGGTGTAGATAAATATTATGTTTTAAAATACTCTAACCGTCCAAAAAAAAGAAAAATCTATAGTATAACTTTTTATTAGTTATTAGATATAACTCACATACCTAATTATATAATTTTATATTTTTATCATTACTTTTTAATTTTGAGTATATATAATTATTATTAGTATGAATATTTTAAAATTTTAATCTTCAAATCCAACTATTTATTTGAAAGTGAAAGAATATATTTTTATATTTTATAATATAAAAGTTATGAAATAATAATTACTCATAAAATACAAAAAAAATATATTTTTAAATACAAATTATACACCCTCAAGATATTTTGATTGAAAGTTTTGGTTCCTTTCGCAATGATATTTGGCCCTAGTCCCTAGATATTTCCATGAAAGTTTGTTACCATGATGGCGGACAAAAAACTAAAATGTTACCTTCCTTAACTGTCTGGATAGGGGAGGAGCAGTGAAGGCGGCTGATTTTAAGGATGGCGAAGCGAAGGGCAGTTTCGTCCGGTGACAAAACTTGGGGAAGCATATTTCGAGAACAATCTCTAAATATTCCTTCCGTAATCATCATACAGCGCCTCCCCGTGAAGAAAATAAACTAATTTAGCTCGCATTTAAAAAGCCTTTCTTTCTTTTCTCTTTTTTCTCCCCTGTAAGAATTACCTAAATTTTTTCTCGTCAACAAAAAAAAAAAAGAAAAAAGAGTTCACTCTCAAATTAAAATTTTAAAATATATTTATTAATAATAATTGTGTACACTCACAACTAAAAAATAAATATAAAAATATAATATTATATATTTATTTAGTACATTAAATGTGTTATATTTAATAACTAATAAAAAATTATATATAAATTAATATAATTTTTTTTTTAATAACAGAGGAAGTATTTGATATTTTTTGTCTCACTTATTATGTATTAATCATATTCCGTTTATAAAATGACCTCATTTTTATTAAATTGACACTTAATAGGATTTATATATTTTATATTAGAGTGTATTATTTATTAATGAAACCTGCTCATTTTACTTATAGAACACGGTTGATACATAATAGCTAGGAGAGAGGAACTGAAGATTATGAACTCATACAAAAAGGCCCTTGCATTGTCTGTGTATTACTCTACTCATATAAAATACTAAAAAGTTTTTTTTTTTTTTGGTTGGTAATTTCCCAAGTGAATACTAATAATTAATCAATGAAATAAATATATGAAATCTGATTCATTTATGTTTTATATTATGAAGTTACTTAATATTGTAGTGAGGATAAATGATCATAATTACATTTCGTATAATGACAACATGAATTAGTGCCAATATTTAATGAATTACACTTGAAGTTATAACTACTCACCTCGTAACCTTAATCGCAGTCTAAGTATGATGCAAATGCACATATTTCATAAATGAAGCAACATGGGCAAACCGATACACAAAACCAAAAAGACAATGTTAGAACAATAGTCAAAACCACATATTGAGGAATTTTCTAATTAACGAATCCATTTTATTAACTTAAAAGGCCAACTAATGAAAAAAACGAAAATGAAAAAGAAAAACCCTCTTCAAGCATCGCATGTTGATGAAGAGAAACAACAACTCATTACTCATAATTGATAAAAAGGAGATCGGAAAAAACAAAAAACATCAATGCCCACGTTACAAATAAGATCAAATGTGGGGGCTTATTTTCAAATAGAAAAAGATGCGGGAATTTTTTCAATGAAAAGGTAAGAAAATAAACTAAATATTTGCCGACCTGGGCTGGGAAAGTGGAAACACAGTCCTATATATTTGCATCCATTTCTCACTCCGCTGCTGCCGCAAAAGATCTCTCCATTTTCTCTTCTCTCAAAATTGTCAGTGTCCTCATCAAGTCGCCACCATCCTTATTCTTCAAACTCAGAAACTTAAATCCGCCAATCCATTTTATATCTTCGTTGTTTGCTGAATCGCATACATACATATAGCAGCAGTGGTGGTGGTGGGTGGTGATGGCGGGAAATGATTGGATAAACAGTTACTTGGAGGCGATACTGGATGTGGGTCCAGGGCTTGATGATGCTAAGTCATCTCTGCTGCTTAGGGAAAGAGGGAGATTTAGCCCAACTCGCTACTTCGTGGAGGAAGTCATTACTGGCTTTGATGAAACCGATCTCCACCGCTCATGGGCCCGAGTAAGCGTTCTACCATCTCAAATTTTTTTTTGCAAGTGTTTTTTTGGGGTGTTGTTTGATTTGAGGAATGGATAGGCACAAGCGACTCGGAGTCCGCAAGAGAGGAACACGAGGCTTGAGAATTTGTGTTGGCGGATTTGGAACTTGGCTCGCCAGAAAAAGCAGGTTAATATTTATTTAATTCTGATAAAGATTCTTCTTTTGGTCGATAGATTTGTGTTTAAACAAAGAGTTTAGATATGAGGAAATACTGAAGTGATCAATTTGGTTTTGTTAAAGACAAAGTGGTTGATTTCTAAGTGAAGCGATCGCTCAATAGAAATCGGAACCGAATGATAGCTATGCATACGATATCATCTTGCACTTCACTATTTAGTTCGGATTGTCATTTATTTGGGTCATTTTGTTTGCTATTTTACTAACCATAGTTCTGCTGGCTCCAATTGGCCACCCTTAAAAATTTGCTTTCTTCCTGAATTTCCTCCATTCAGTTTTTAATAATTGCCATTGTTAACAATATAAGCTAATTGTCTGACTCATACAAAGGTTAAAACCTTAAGGATAGCTACTAATGTGCGTTTTTGATATAATCATCCATTTCCAATTTAATTTAGTATCGTAAATCCAAGCAAGCAAACTTGCTATCTTGATACTTTTTATGAATCAGTGTACTAGTATGTCAGGCTATTTTATTTATTTATTTATTTTTCATTGTACTTGAATTTGAACTTTAAAGACTTAAATTTTCACTTCTGAGTCATTTCTTACTTGTCTTGGTATTGAAAGTTCTAGTATTCATATTTTTGTTTATTAGCATTTATTTTGCACGATAATTGGCAGTTTCACTAATTCTGTAAAGAAAAATGGCAAAAATGAACTGTCTTAGAGAGATGTTTCTGCATTTTCTCGGGAACAAGTTGTAACATTCAATTTTTATGGGGCCAGGGTGGCGCCAAAGGTTGACTTATGTCATTTCTGGGACATTTGAGGGTGCAAAACATTTCTGGTGGTTCATGTAAGTGAGTTAATTATTGCATCTAAGTCAACTGAAGGAGGGTAGATTATCCTGCTTTCAGATGGGCCGGAGAAGCTAAAGATGGAAGTTAGTAATTACGTATGAGATAGAATGAGTATAATGTACTGTTCTTTTTTGATCTGAAGGCTTGGTGGACAATGAATTTAATTTTTTGGCATTCAAGAAATGTGGAAAATGTACCCTTTATTTATCCATTCATTTCATGCAAACAAGGTCATGCTTTGTGAGCAGAATGGATTTATTTGTTTATTTATTTGTCTGTTTCTCTTTTTATTCATGTAGCTTGAGGGAGAGCTAGCTCAGAGGATTGCTAAACGCCGCATGGAACAAGAGAGGGGCCGCAGAGAAGCGGTTGCGGATATGTCAGAGGACTTATCAGAGGGTGAGAAAGGAGATACTATCAGTGACATTTCAGCACATGGTGAGAGTAATAGGGGTCGATTGCCAAGAATAAGTTCCATGGAGACAATGGAGGCCTGGGCTAGTCAGCAGAAAGAGAAAAAGTTATATATAGTTTTGATAAGGTATTTAGTTAATGCATTTATTGATTTGATGTTACTGATCACCATATTTGTAAGCACTTTGGGAATATGGTGGTTATATAAAATCACCTTATTCCACGGTTTTTCCCCTGAAAATTGCATCAATAGTTTGATATGTTGCTGTCAACATCTTAGGCATTTGAAGATCTGGATTATTTTATATCAAGGAATGTGTGATGTCTCGTTTGCATGATGATCCTTACTGTTCCTCTTAACAAGTAGTATCATTGCAGTCTTCATGGACTAATACGTGGGGAAAATATGGAGCTTGGTCGGGATTCTGATACTGGTGGTCAGGTAAATTTGGTTGGAAGGCTTCTGTTCTGTACCTATGTTCCTTATGAAGAATAATGGTTAACAATATTCTTCTTCTTTTCAGGTGAAGTATGTAGTTGAACTTGCAAGGGCTTTAGGGTCAATGCCAGGTGTCTATCGGGTTGATTTACTTACTAGACAAGTATCATCACCTGAAGTGGATTGGAGCTATGGTGAACCCACAGAAATGCTGCCTCCTAGAAATTCAGAAGGTTTGATGAGTGAGATGGGGGAGAGTAGTGGTGCTTATATCATTCGTGTCCCTTTTGGTCCTAAAGACAATTATATACCTAAGGAGCTTCTTTGGCCTTATATCTCTGAATTTGTTGATGGTGCACTTAGCCACATATTACAGATGTCCAAAGTTCTCGGTGAGCAAATTGGTAGTGGACATCCTGTATGGCCTGCTGCTATTCACGGGCATTATGCAGATGCTGGTGACTCTGCAGCTCTTCTATCTGGGGCTCTTAATGTGCCCATGCTCTTTACTGGTCACTCACTTGGTCGAGATAAGCTGGAGCAACTTCTGAGGCAGGGTAGACTGTCAAAGGATGAAATAAATTCTACATACAAAATAATGCGTAGGATAGAGGCTGAGGAGATATCACTTGATGCTTCTGAAATTGTCATAACGAGCACAAGACAGGAGATTGATGAGCAATGGCGTCTATATGATGGATTTGATCCAATACTAGAGCGAAAGTTACGTGCTAGGATTAAGCGTAATGTCAGCTGTTATGGAAAATATATGCCTCGTACGGCTGTAAGTTCTCAGTAATGCTTTTACATTTACAGGCAAAGAAACATCATTTATTTAGTTAATGTTGGATATAAACAAATGTTTTATTATGTTGTTTTCTAATTTTATGCTATTTTATATTTGGAAGAATTTTAGAGCATCATTTGAGTTAGGTGGAAGTGGATGATGGCTGTCCAAAAACCCCTTGAAAACTTAAGCTTTGCCTGACTAGTGATCACTAAAATCTAATTTTTGGATAAGTGAGCTGATTAACTGTAATTTCTTGTGGACTTGTTAATGATCTTTTTGATCAAATTACTTACAGTATTGCGTATTCACAGACCAAACAATTGAAATTTATGTATTACGTACTTAATGTGATCTATTAAATATTTCCCTGCAGGTAATTCCGCCTGGGATGGAATTCCATCACATTGTTCCGCATGATGGTGACATGGATGGTGAAACTGAAGTGAACGAGGATGGAAAGTCTCCAGATCCACCTATTTGGACAGAGGTCTTGATTGTTATAATTAAACCTTATATGCAGTTGCACTGTTGAATTTATTTATTTCTCTTATGGCTGTTATCAATTCTTCTATTGTGGTTTTACACAGATAATGCGTTTCTTCACAAATCCACGAAAGCCAATGATATTGGCCCTTGCCAGGCCGGATCCTAAGAAAAACCTGACAACATTGGTCAAAGCATTTGGGGAATGTCGTCCGCTGCGAGAGCTTGCCAACCTTGTATGTGTGACTTAGTTTAACCACCCCTCCACCCCCTTCCCTTCCAAATTACATGAAAAATGAAGACTAGTCTTTGAGCTACTTTTCTTTGTATCTTGCAGACATTAATAATGGGTAACAGGGATAATGTTGATGACATGTCAAGTACTAGTGCTTCTGTTCTTGTTTCAATTCTAAAGATGATAGACAAGTATGATCTTTATGGTCAAGTGGCATATCCAAAGCACCACAAGCAGTCTGATGTTCCTGACATATATCGTCTTGCAGCAAAGACGAAGGTAACTCATTTCTGTAGTTTTCTTCAATCTAAATGTTACTTATTCTATCTACGCCATTGTGGTTCATGAGTATATGTTATTTATCTCGGGTTCTGATTCAGTTTGATGGAGGCTTAATTGTCTGAGTTGGACTTATTAGTGACATGTCTAAGTTTTCTTGGTTAATGTGTGTGTATATTAGCAGGCATTTATAGCTAAAGACCTAATTATTTTTTGTTGTCAGGGTGTTTTTATTAATCCAGCTTTTATCGAGCCTTTTGGGCTTACTCTGATAGAGGTAACCTTCTAAACCTTGATGGGCTTGATTGCTTGGCAGATGAACTTTGGGAATAGTTCCTCTGATTTTTCTTGTATTGCACAGGCCGCAGCTCATGGTTTGCCAATGGTCGCTACAAAAAATGGAGGTCCTGTTGATATACATAGGGTATTGAAATGTTTTTTCCCTTCCAAATTGATATACACTGAATCATTTGTAAAATGCAATAAAAGTAAATTTTTTAGGACAGGATTTAATAGATTGACTTCCATCCTCTCCAGGTTCTTGATAACGGTCTTCTTGTTGATCCACATGATCAACAGTCTATTGCTGATGCTCTTTTGAAGCTGGTTGCTGATAAGCAACTTTGGGCAAAATGCAGGGCAAATGGATTGAAAAACATTCATCTCTTCTCATGGCCTGAACACTGCAAAACATATCTAACTAAAATAGCGAGTTGCAAGCCCAGGCAACCACGGTGGTTGAGAAATAATGATGATGATGAAAACTCAGAATCAGATTCACCTAGTGATTCCTTAAGAGATATACAGGATATATCTTTGAATTTAAAGTTTTCACTTGATGGGGATAAAAATGTGAGTAAAGAAAGCACTGATAATTCTTTAGATGATGATGATCGCAAGAGCAAGTTAGAAAATGCTGTTTTGAGTTGGTCCAAGGGTGTGCTGAAAAGCACACAGAAATCTGGGTCTACAGATAAAAATGATCAGAACACTGCTGTTGGTAAGTTCCCGGCACTGAGGAGGAGGAAATATATTTTTGTAATTGCTGTGGATTGTGATGCTTCTACAGGCCTTTCTGAAAGTGTTAAAAAGATATTTGATGCCGTGGAGAAGGAAAAGACAGAAGGCTCTGTAGGATTCATATTGGCCACGTCCTTTAACATGTTGGAATTACGTTCTTTCCTGGTTTCAGAGGGCTTGAACCCTACTGATTTTGATGCTTTTATTTGCAATAGTGGTGGTGATCTTTATTATTCATCACCTAACTCAGATGATAACCCTTTCATAGTTGACTTGTATTACCATTCACATATTGAATACCGATGGGGAGGTGAAGGATTAAGGAAGACATTGGTTCGGTTGGCATCGTCAATTATGGATAAAATGGGTGAAAAAGAGCAAGTGGTGGTTGAAGATGAAAAGAGTTCAGCTGATTATTGCTATTCTTTTAAAGTTCGCAAACCTGACATGGTAATATTAACATTTCTCATCTTCAGAATCTACTATCCTTTAATTGGCTCTTTTCTTTATCCATGAAAGGGGGTGTGGCCTATGGCTCATGTTGATGACATTATTGCCAGACCTAGTAATTATGAAATCAGAATCATATGTTGTTTTTCTTCCCTCTCTGCTAAGATACATACTGGAAAGTTATAATACTTTAATATTTAATACACTGACTTTTTTGACTTGACTCGCAAATTCTACATCATGAACTCTTCCATGTTTTCCTGTCGTTTGGAACTTTTCTTATATTTTTAGAGCCTTCTTTTCTGCTTACTCTTCAGTATACTTTCTACCTTTTTGCCAACTCTTGGAAACTTATGAATGTCAAGTTCATCAACACTTCATACGTGGAGTCCCTTTAGCCGGATGCCCCTCCTCCAACATCTGGATTTGTTATTCTTTTTTTGATTGATTTGTTATTCATCCTTTTGTTAGAATGATAACATGATGAGAGCATTCTGAGTTTTATTTAGTGCTTTGCATGAGATATTCATGACCCATAGTGACTGGTGCATTTATACAATGGATTTGAAAGCCTGACTATATTTGTTTGGAAAGTGAGGTATCCTTACTCGGTACTATGTTCTGATCTGTATAGGTTCCTCCAGTAAGGGAAATCAGGAAGGTAATGAGAATTCAGGCTCTCCGTTGTCACGTCATTTATTGTCAACATGGGAGTAAAATTAATGTTATTCCAGTATTAGCATCTCGTTGCCAAGCACTAAGGTATAGTTTTACATACTTCCATTGCAACTCTTTTCCCCTTACAATTGTCCACATAAATCTCTTTATTTTTATATTGTTTCATTTAACTGTCTTTCTTTTCAAGTAGTCCAGCCTATCAGTTTCTTAGAGTGTTGCATTTTGCATTAAATTCACAGTTACTGCTCTCTCTGCTAGTGAGAAAAATTGCACGCAAGTCTCAGATTTCTGAACTAGCTGTTTGCGACTTTTGCTTAGATTTCCTCTCCATGTAAAGATTTTCTTTAAAAAAAAAAATGTTCAGGTATTTGTATCTTCGATGGGGTATGGATTTGTCAAAAGTGGTGGTTTTTGTTGGAGAAAGTGGGGACACTGATTATGAAGGATTGCTTGGTGGTATACACAAGTCTGTGATATTGAAAGGAGTCTGTAGCGGAGCTAGCAGTCAACTTCATTCCAACAGAAGCTACCCACTCTCCCATGTGGTGGCCTTGGATAGCCCTAATGTTGTTCAGGCAACTGAAGAGTGCAGCAGTGATGAACTCCGTGCCTCGATAGAAAAGCTAGGGGTTTTCAAAAGCTAGAATTCCCTTGTAAATTTGATATGAAGCATGTCTTATATGAGTGGAAAGGGCGTCTTGGTTTATCCAAGGGCATATTCTATCCTCAAAGCATATAACCATATGGCTCATTTTTTAGACTTTCTTTGAATTCCTTCATGGAACATTCAAATCTGGATTCTATTATTTAATTTCGTTCCTGTTGAAGGAAAAAAGGTAAAAAAGAAAAAAGAAGGGTTGGTTGGTCCTTGGACCCTGTGGGAATATGGGTTAACATGAGCTGCCCACTTGCTGGGTGCCCGTGAAGCTGCTGTAAATTTCTCTATGCATTGCTCAACAGGACATTGATCTAATGTGGAAAGCCACAGGATCAATGAGTTGTTCCTTGACAGCTTTACCTTCCAGACCGGTTGGAGAGTCTCATAATAAAAGAGAACGTTTCTTGTGTTTGTGTATATCAGTGAATTTCTTCCATTTGAACGAGTTATGCGTAAGTAGCATCTTTCTGTTGCATTGAGGTTTCTTGGGCTCGTTCGTGCTCATGTTCTTTTTGTATGTGCAAACCCCCAGGATTTGGCTTCTACTGTTGCGTGTTAGGACTTGGGTGCATTCATTGTTGGTGTGAATAATAACAGTACATAATTAATCTTTTGCTACAATTGTTGTCGGGTTGTCATATGTCGTTGCATGTTCTGCATAGCTATCATAACACGAACTGGGTTGTTTTCACCTTGATTCCTAATCGAATTTAATGAATCATACGTTGAATTGTTGGATCTAAATTATGCTGTATTATAAGCATCAGTGATTATCTGTTTCGTATAATAATGCACCGCTTTAGTCTTGTTGAGTTTCCTTGTCAAATTGCTTAAAAAGGGGAAAACATTTACTCCAAATCTTTGTAAAGGTTCTTTCTTTTCTTGCTTGCATGCTCATTGAACCTACAGACACTTTTCTCTTGGACCGAACCTTAATAAAACAAACTGTCTCGCAGCAAGAACAAGAAGTACAAAACGAAAAGAAATCAGGTCTGACAAAATTGATCATGTCGTTATCAGTATGGCAACCTGTAACTTAATGTGTCACGTCAAACCAAAACAAAGAAGACAAGTAATGGGTTTATACAGGAAGTCAATTCTGATGGCCATGGAAGCCAAAACCTGCTAAAAAAGCCCATTCCAAATCCCAAATGCCCTGTTGCGCGTATCGAGTATCAAACTCAAGCCGCCATGCAGCATTTACTCCTATTACAGTGACATGTTGGATGAGCATCCCCTTAGCATCTATGGTTTCGTGCCTTCCAATTATTAAAGTTAATTTTCGCTATACGATGCCAACGTAAATGTGATTAGACACACCAAAGACCAAACAAAAATCAAACGTTTGAGATGCATTTTGTACACAGTGTAGGACAAATGAATATTTCACGCATATTCTTTTCATGGCCATTCTCCTTTGTTATTTAATTTCTTGCATGTGAGAGGGGGAGTGCCGGAGGAGTACTACTTTGACAAGTTATCTTACCCCACTGGAGTGAACAAGGAAAATTCTCCCATCTTAATTGTGTTAGATTTGAAGTGTCTTAAGAGGCAACCAATGATTGATAATTACGTTATTAACAAAACGGAAGCTTCTCCAACGTCATATTTGACCGTGCCAATCTCGTATCTTTGGTCAAATTAAGAGTGACAATGCTTGTGCCAATAATATTGTTCAACCAAAATTGAATTGTTAGGAAAATTTTGCAACTAACGCCTACAAGGGGCGATGGCAATCGTATAGATATAGGTGAACAATCCCTGCCCTCTTGGATCCAACATTTGGATTACAGGACGTTGGAGTTCAACAGGACCTGGAACAGTGGAACTTATATTATTGAGGAATTTCTCTTGTCCCTATTTGTTATCAAACCAAGTTAAGAATATTTTAATTTGAGGTTTTCGTGCGTGAAGCTATGAACAATTTCCAAGTTATCCACACGATAAAATTTCCCTACTTATCTAAACATGTATAAAAAATTGAGTAGTCATACGTACTACAATTTAGTAAATGTTACAATGATGATATTGATGTAGAGATTTTTTATTAGTATTTTTTTTTGTTAGAAAGATATATAATTAGTGATACAATTTTATACTTTTCACAATCTCATTTTCACTATTTAGATTGCTCTTATTTCGCTGGTTGTTATGATGAGAATCGCTTTTGTTTTTATTTTAGATATTTTAGTTTGTCAAGTTATATCTTGTCTGCGCATAAATTTAGTAACAGTTAAAAAATTATCATATTCAAAATTTCAAAATCTATAGTTATTTTCATCGTCCCGAATAATTTGGTACTAATAAATGAAAAGCGTTGGTAACAAAAAGTGGAAATAATTATAGTACTCTTCTTTTTTGAGCTGGTAATTGGACATAAAAGGTTGTCATGGCTGCCATATGTTGAATGAAAAAAAAAAAGGGCTCATAACGCCAGCGTGACAATGTGAAATTATTGATAACCTAACCACATGTATTGGCCTAGCTAACCGTCGATGTGTCATGCCCATTTTGCCTTCTTTAAATGCCGTCGTTGGGAAAGTTACAGTTGCAACTCCCTCCCTCCATTTCTTCATCCATAGCCCAATATCTCCCACCTATTAATGTTCGCCGACTGAGACAATAAAAACACGCAGTCACTCACACACAAACAGAGAATTCAATCAAAGTATGCATAAGGAAGGTTTGAGGAGAAAATCAAAGACAGTAATGGAAATTATAACGGATGAGAAGAAGGACCTGCAGAAGCAGGCAAACAATTTGTGCAGTTCCAAACATGAAGACGACAACTTGAGCAGCACTATCAGCAAGAAGAATAAAAAGGGTAGCAGAAAATATAGGCTTCTAGCGTTCAACGAATTACCAGAGTACATGAAGGACAACGAGTTCATACTCCATTACTATAGAGCTGAATGGCCACTCAAAGAAGCTTTCTTTAGCATATTCGGTTGGCATAATGAGACCCTTAATGTTTGGACGTAAGTTTGTAATCTCAATCACCATTCTTCATAAACTAATTGTCGTAAGTTTTCTGATTATGGTGGCTTTTCTTGTCGTTATATGTCTTCAGGCATTTACTGGGGTTTGTCCTGTTTTTGGGATTGACAATAGCAAATGTGACCCATGCTTCTCAAGTGGCTGATTTCATTACCATCTTTACTAGGTAACTTGATACGTTTCCAGAATTAATGTAATGTACTCTCTGTAAGTTATGTGATCCATGCTTCTCAAGTGGCTGATTTCATGACAATCTTTACTGGGTAACTTGATACGTTTCCATAATTAATGTGCTTTCTATAAGTTCTCTTGCTTTTGTTTTGTTCATCTTCCAAGGCCAATTTGAGTTCTCTTCTTAAGCTCTGGAAATAGTAGATTTAAGCAGATAACTCATCCCTTTTTATGTTGCGCTTCGTTCATACTGTTCATACTCGCGTTATTTACATCCGGCAACAAATTTCTGCAGTTTTATAAATATTCAAATTTCGAGGCTTTGCAATTGAATTTTCACATGGATTTTGAAGGCAAAAATTTCAGAACAAGAAATTAAAAAAATAGAGCATGTGTAGTGTGATGTAACAACTAGCAGCTGTCAACTTTGAGTCAATGTCTCAATGAACGCCATTAATAAGCGAGTTTAATGATACCACGACTATAAAATTTAATGGCCATCTGGCTATGAGCAAAAGGCCGGCCTCTATTTAATTTGTGAGCATACTGACAGCTCAGGAAATCGTTGGGGGATATTCGTCCCATGTGTTCCCACAAGTGTGAAATTAAATTGTTCAAGGTATTGACTTTCTCAAATGGCACCTTCGAGGGAATTTCATTTTTGTTGTACTCCTATGGTTCTCATTTTATCTTATTCGGAGTCTTTAATGCTATCTTTCTTCTGGCCGAATGCATTGCTGCCTATCTGTCCAGCTCTGTTTGCAAACCAAAAATAAAACAACATATGTGAGCTTTAGCTTGGATCACTAGTAAAGCAACAGAGATTAAGAGAAACATTTTTGACTTACCTTACCAGCTAAAATTGCATCCCTGAGAACATAGACATTCACTGTCATTTTATTTTTGACTGTTACTAGTGTCCATTGAGTAAGTCTCTTGCAAGCAAGTAGTGGACACATACTATTAAGAAGGAAGATCTTGTTTATAATTAATGCTTTATCTTGAACTTCTAATTTTTGCAAGTGTTTTAAGTTTGCACAATTCTAGATCATGACTTCCAATGACCAATCATCGCAGGCATTTTCCTTCCAGCGCAGATGCAAATGTCTCGCACAACTCTGAAGATTTTTCTCTGGTGAGTCCGGCACCCCAACTCCTCGTTTCTTTCCCATATTCTCCATACTATAAGCTATTGTATTCTGTAATTACTGGCAATTACTGAACAGAATGATCACGTTGTTTCGTCGCAGGGGCCAACCAAACTTATTGACCTCAAGCAGGAGCCCCCATTACATATGGATATTACTTCACCGGAGATGGCTTCAACAAGTTGGCCATTCTTTATGTTCTTGGCAGGTTCAATGTTCTGCCTCCTCTCAAGTAGTGTTTGCCACCTCTTCTCTTGCCATTCAAAACGCGTCAACTATCTATTGCTGCAAATGGACTATGTCGGAATAACAGTGATGATAATCACGTCCTTTTTCCCTCCAATTTATTACATCTTCCAGTGTTCTCCACACTGGCAACTTGTTTACCTCATTGGAATCACATTAATTGGCATTTGTACAATCATAACATTGCTCACCCCAGCATTTTCAACCGGCAAATATCGCGCTTTTCGAGCCGCACTCTTCATGTCCATGGGATTCTTTGGCCTCATCCCTGCAATCCATGCTGTGGTAGTTAACTGGAATGACCCTCAGCGCAATGTGATACTTTGTTATGAGGCAGCCATGGCCCTGTCTTATATAACAGGTACAATGATCTATATTAGCCGAATTCCAGAGAGGTGGAAGCCTGGTTTCTTTGATCTCACTGGTCACAGTCATCAAATATTTCATTGTTTTGTGATCATGGGTGCATTGGCACACTATGGTGCTGCAAAAATCTTTCTGGATTATCGCAGCAGATTGGGCTGCGAGAAGTGAAAATTGATGCTACTACTATATATAGTATATGTTGGTAAATTTTTTGGGCTTGTGTGTATGTTACCAATAATGGTTAGTTTCTTACACTATATAGAAATAGAAGGGAGGGAATCCATTCTTCATTTATTTGTTCAATTTTTACAAAAATGTCAGAAATTGTAATTGTGAGTATAAAATTGCATTGGAAATGTTAATGTTCGAGTACATTGTGCAAGTACCCTTACCACAAAGTTTAATTTGTTGAAAGACTAATGCTTTTGTGATTAGTCTTATAATATTATCAATAAGTTGGTGTCATTAAACACTCTATCCGTTTTAAAAAAAAAGGTTCACCTTGATTTGGTACAATATTTTTTAAGTGATAAAGTACAAGAACACATTTAATGAACAATCAAATATATAATTTTATATTTATATTTATATTTTTTAATTTAAATTATACATTATTATTACTAATAAGGGTAATATAAGAATTTCACATGGATTCTTTTTTAAGGACAGCGAAAATTTTTAAAATTGTTTTTTTAAGGCAGTATTTTTTTCCTCTTTTTTTTAATTGCTTAATATTGAGTCGATAATCTTATTTAGACAGCATAATGGGTTACCACAAAAAAAAAATTTACAAAAAGAAAATTTAAATAAATGATCAAATTAAATATATAGCAACTAAATTTCACTTTCTCCTCCCAATTTCATAAACAGCTTTTTTCTTGCTTTGAGAATGGTATCAAATAAAATAAAAGGTTGCAATTTTATTTAAGGAAAAGAAAAAAGAAATAGCGTTAGAAAATAGCACTATATAATTTTTTACAAAAACATTAAATGAAAATAATTGTTTAGGAATTGCTATCTTCAGGATATGGGCCACAGAGACCCATGATCCAATCGTTTATTGATCCAAAAATGCTATGGTAGAATTGGGCCACGCCCTCTTCAGTTGCCAAAAAGGAATCACGAACTGAACGGGTTTAAACCGAAATCGGTGAACTGGAATGCCCAGAGTTTTGGCACCCTAATTTGTTGGTCCGGCTCGAATTTAGGCGCACACTGTCAACTACCGGAGAGGAGAGTGATTTTGAGGTTGAGCTTCTTCTCAAAGTCCAAGAACGATGGTGGACGTTGTTGCTTCCGAGAAGACTAAAGACGCCCAAACCAAATGGGAATTCAGTTGGTCAGTCTCACTCATCTGCATCAATGCCAATTCCATTCCTTCCTTTCTTTCCATAGAATCTAACGTTTGCGATGCATGTCCTGTTATTTTTCGTTTATTGAACATTTGGGAGATTTTTTTTTTTCTCTAAATGTTTTATGATTCGTGTTGTGCTTATTCGGGAACTGGAGACGTATTTGGGTGCTTTTGTCGAAAGAAATTGCAACTTTGGACAAATTGGGATGATTTAGAATTTCATATTGGTTATTCAATTTGTATTACTTTGCAAGAATGATGTTTGGTTCTGCCTGTCTTTGTTCACTTGCTTAATACTAATGGATGGTGTTGGAGTATGATGCGATGTGTTGTTATTGATTAGAAAGGGGTACTGGAGATAATACTCGCATATGGTTTTGATGAGCGATTGGCATGAAGCATGTTTGGTATACTCCGATAGGCTGATGCCCAAGGCATGCGAGAAGGGCAGACCTGCAGAATATCATGATTTGTATAATTTTTGCTTGTCTTAGGATTATTTCTTGATGCTCTCTAAACATTGAAAACTGTGGACATTTATATCGCATTTGGCTAGGGAAATGTGTCTTTCATTCGCTACATAGAACAATATAATTATCGTGTATACTCTTCTGTGTTTCTCTTCTGAAAGCCAGTGGCCATGCATGCTTATTTATAATGGGATGAGATGTTAATGATACAGAGTCCAAATAGAATATAATATGGATGAACGAGAACAAGTTTCTTTGATCATTTTAGGATATGGGCATGAAGTATTTGCTTCATCTTTAATGGTTGAAAGGAAAAAGATTTACGTGCAGTGACTTGGAAGTAGATTATGAGTCCCAGAGAAAAGCACATATTGTCTACTCTGCATTGGCCGTAGATAAGGAGGTATGTCCACGTCAAACTGCTGCTATTCCTTTTACATACATTTTCATCTGATTTGACTCTTTTCCTGCTCTTGCAGTTGCAGCCAGACAAGGTGAAACGAGAAATGTTAGTTGCAGATGGAAAGCTTTCAGTGTATGCTCTCTTCCTCTCTATTGTCTTTTGGAAGTTTAAAATCTTCTTTTCTTTTTCTAAGTGCCTGGAAGAACCAGAATGGGGCTAGGATTGCTGCTTCAGTTCTGAACAACCTGTATTTTACTGAGTGCTTAATGTATGAAGTCTAACGTTCTCATAATTGTGAGCCAAGCGGGGATTGAGATTGTGGAAACAGCTAAACACAGGATGCAAAAAAGGGTAAATTACATTTACTACCTCAGTGGTTGGTAAAAACTACTAATCGAATTTCGAAATTTGGAGAAATTACAAATAACCCCTTTGACCTAACGACCATTAAAGTCAACTAACGAAATAAGTAAAAAAATGAAAAAATCAGTTTAAAAAAAATAACATTTACCCCGTGAAATTTGTTCTAATTACAAAATGACCTTAAAAGTTTTAAAACATTATAATTTAATAACTTCTATTTTTTTTATTTTATATTCTTATTTTCTTTTTCTTTTCTTTTCATGAAAAATAATTTTATAATCTTATTTTATATTATAAACCAATAAATTAAAAAAGTAATAAAAATATAATATCAATATGTACCTTTAAAAGTTTTGAAAACTAAACAGTAAAATTAATATTTTTTTACCATATTAATATTTCATCATCTTCAAATTTGAAAAACTTATTTTCTAAATTTCTTATTATTCATTCAATATTAATCTATCACTATGGTCCCTTTAAATGATTAAATGATTATTTTTATTATATGTGTATTTCTATAAACTTTTAAGAAATGATTATTTATTTAAATCTCTTGTAGTTTTTTTAGTTATTATAATTTGATGTAATAGTCATAAAATTAAAAATTATTTTGGTTATTATGATTTAATGTAATAGTCGTAAAATTAAAAATTGTATTTATTAAACTAAACTTAAATTATTTGAATGAAAATGAAAAAGTAAGCATAATAAAACATTGCAACATCTAAACCTTATATTTATTTTGGTAAGATGCTATATTATTAAATTTTGTAGAGAATTGTCTAAATTGTATCTAAATTTTGTTTATCAGTAGTTGTTATTAACATTTTCGTAACACTAATTAAATAAGAAAAAAGTAACGAGGGACCTATTTTGTTAAACCTCAAGGGGTTAAATGTAATTCAAATATTATAGTTTGAAAGGTAGTTTAGGAATTTTAAATAAATTCACCATTGACTTAGTTAAAAGTTAATAGTCAACGTTAGTCAATTAATGGTAAGGGATTAAATATTATGAATTTATCAAATTTAAGGGGATATTGGTAATTTTTTTTTAAATTTTAAGATTCAATTGATAGTTTTTACAAACTTTAAAGATAATAGATGTAATTTACTCAAAAATATTTTTTTACCTATACAACGTGGCATTGTTGCCCACCCAAGAGAGGGAGCGTCCACTTATACAATTCATGTTGTGGTCGGCATTTTAAATGACTATTGTAATGTAGATTTCAATGGAATCTCCGCAATTTCTGTCGTGTACAGGCATTTTGAGGCGACAGAGGCAAGGTTTCTTCGGGCGTCATTTAGTGCATCTGTTGACGTTCTTACTCTTGCCACGAAAACGATTGAAGAATTTGGTGATGGAATGCAGTTGTGACAACCCACGAAGTATTGTTTGACCAACAGTGTTGTTTAGTTTTTAAGTAGTACGTTTTATGTACGACGATGGCCATTTAGAAGATTATGGGTTTAATACTAATATCCCATTGGGCTATCAACTCTTGTCAGGATTGATTTGTTTCACTCATGTTTCAGATCATCTGGGGCAGTATCTAACTCGTGCTGGATTGTCCGAGTACGAGACCTTGTACTAAATTATTACAAGATCTCTTTGTCTGTCTTAAGACTCTGTTCCTGATGTGGACACGTTGATGCTTCATTCTTGTAAATTGTCCAAAGTAAACAAATAAAAATCCGTGAAGTCCCTGAAAGCATGCCATTTGTAACTGGTTAAAGTTCCAGGGTTGACTATGCGGTTCTGATCTCTGCGCATGCATTCATTACTCGATCAACTGAGGGAGGTAAGGTCGATGATATGCAGGGGTGAATTTCACTTGCTCAGCGCCAGCCAAAAGTCATGGGATCAACTTTTTCTTAATCTAAATTATACTTGGGAAGAGCTCAATGAACCTTGGGATTGTAGTTGATTATTAAAATTAATTAATGTAGTATTAAAAGTAATAATGTACTATATTTCGCTCCGTCCTCAAAGTCATCATCACTTCTTCAACATTACGAATAAATTTCGGTCATATTCTAAACCTCTTAGGACCGTAAAATGTGGGGTTTCTTTTAATCAAACAAATTTCTATCATAGTCTAATTTATTTTAAGGAAGAGCTCGACTGACTGAATTATTAGGAGAATAAAAAAGGATGATCATCGGGGCCAACTGAATAGTTACATCTTAATTGTATTAGAATCATAAACTTTGAGCTTTCTTTGATGGGATGATAATCTCCTTCCATTAGAGTTTATTTTCAAAGACTTTATTTATTTCAAACAGAATTTAACATTGAACGAAATTTTTATAATATTTTTATTGATAATGATTATGTAATATGTATAATTCAAAATTTAAAAGTAAAAAATAAAAATAATCCATTTAATAATGTTGTATTGTATTTTATTAATAAAAAATTACACATATTTGAAAATAAACCTTTTTTTTTTTTGAAAAGGGAGAAATAAAATCCAAATATATGCAGATAGTTAAATTATGTGTGACGAGGAGGCATTAAAAAAAAAAAAACAAAAGCATCCTCTAAAAGAATTTCCTTCCTACATTTGTCCATTGTCTCTAGTGACGAAGTACTTTTGCTTCATGTGACCGAGAAGAAAGTTCAGGATAAATTCTTCGATCAAAGTCAAATGGTTCAACTTTATCTCCAACTTTTGTGTGTTGTTCATGCTCTTGATTCCAATGTTGGCTTCTCCACCTGAAATATTGGACAAAATTGAGAGCATTTCGTGCCGGAAAACTCGAACATCGTCGGATAATTTGGTTAATTTTCATTGGATCATTTTATACTTTGTGATAACTTGGTTATTTTTCAATTGGATCTTCTTATACTTTGTGATAATTCAATCATGTTAATTTATGAGAAGGTTGGAAACAAATAGGGCCGGCTGTCCATTGTTCTCCAAATATTTACTGTACGTGTGAGTAATCCAGGTACGAAAATGGTGTAATTTTTTTTTTCCTTTGTCTATCCCTTTTTATTAGGAATTGTGTACCTACCTAGTAGGGTTTTGTCCTCCTATATGAGGTGATGGTCCCTAGCTTGGGAAGAGGAATTGGGAAGCATCCAGAAATGCCTAGGCCGGAGTTACGAACCAAAATCAACGTTTTGTGACTCTTGAGGGCAGTTTGCTATTTTAAAATGTTCAAGGGAAGACCTACAAGTTAGATGTTTTTTTTTTCTTCTTTGTTGTTTTTGTTGTTGTAGTTAGTTCATGTTAGCTCCTCAAGCTATGTGGTGGTCTTAACTGATATACTGTGTTAATGAGGGTTTTTAAATGGATCATTTATGTACTTGTTAACTTTGTTTGCACAAGTTAATATATTGACAATCTTCTGGGAAAAAAAATCATGTTAATTTACATGATGATCTCAATACATTAATCCCATGTTTTTCACATGAATTCAACACCAAAGTTCAACATAATATGCAAACATCTATACATTATGTCATTATCTTGTCAAACTTACCCACATTCTTGATTGAATGACTTGAACTATTCATATAGTTAAAATTTTTAATCTAAACACAACACATGCAAGTAAGAGCGTACTCTATTATTGAATTAATAGTTTGTGGTGCAAGTCTTTTATTAGTGCCTATTAAGCAAGAGAAATATTCCTTTCTTTTCCTGATGTGACTTTTTCTGACCTTATTACCTTCAAATTAAAGGATCATAACTTGTAGTATAGAGCTAATCCAGAATCATCTCACAGGGAGGATGTCTAGTATCAAATGGAAAAGAAACTCTCAAACTATTTGGATCTTTCTCAAATTTGTTTAGTGATGAAATCAAAACAGAATATTTAGCAAAATATGGAAAATTCAAGTGATTAAAGACCTCTAGGAACTTGGATTTCACCAAATGAAGACTTAATGAATTCAATCTACACTAGTTTGGTTCCTTCTAGCTTTCACTTCTCTCACAACCATTCACTCAATTAAAAGTACCCTCTCTCGAGGTGTATCTCTCTTATTCATGCAATTTTGTGATCACTCTCACGTCTACAAAATTTAATACAAATATATTAAGCACTCAAGAATTTAAGATTGTTATTTTGTTTTCTACTCTCGTAGTTTCACATTTATAGCCAAAGTTCCTACCAACTAATGTTGAATTTCAACTCTCGTTCCATCATCCAACACCTTAAATCATGCAAGAATTGATCAAGTTCTTACAAGTAATGTAAAACAAAAACAATGGATTTTGAAAAGTGAAAAAGAACCAAATAGACTTGATTAAATTAAAGAAAACTTCAAAGGTTACATCCTAGTTCCTAGAGTTGAAGAACTCTAGCTACACATAATGCTTAAACAAAAAATTTCATGAAAATTAAACATTTTACAAAGTGAACTAAGAAAAAGATGGCCGAAAGAAACAAATGCTAAAATCTACTCTAAGGCCGAAAAACTACTCCAATGTTGAAAAACTACTCTCCCTGCTTCCAAAGCTCTCAAGAATTTATAGACTTTTTGCTCCTTGCTTTGCCATGAATTTCTCCAAGATTTGCTTCCTTTATCTTCTAGTTGGAAGATAAAATCCAGCTATAAAATTTAGTTCAAATCTTATCTCCTTCTTTGATGGTTTCAACAATTTCAGTTTTGACCAAGTTTTCTAAGCATTTAGTTTAGCCAGCATGCTATGTCTTAAAAGTTCAAACCGTGGCATAATCTTGTAAGAATTTGAACGACAGCAAAACTCAAACGGTAGCAGCCTGCAATAACCAAATTTTATCTTATCAGTAAATCTTGCAAAATCTTCCAAATCGGTTATCTTTTCTAACAAATTCTTTTACCACTAACAATTCTATAAAACACAAAACTACCACAACTTAATAGTAAAATTTACTAATTAAACTTAAAATCTCTAAATTTTAAGGATAAAAATTAATAAAAAATATCAAACTATCATTTCCTTTCTCCCTAACATGTCGTTGAGCATACAAAACATAAAAAAGAATCTTATCAACTTATTTTATTTCGACATATAATAATAAATTCAGGAATTTGATTTTACTACAGTGTTGAAAAAGGAAAAGCCAAGAACTAATAGCGATATATATCCTTGTAGCGTGGTTTCCTATGCATGAATTCGAGCACCATAAATTTCTCCAGCTGATGCGCATGGATAGAGAAGCAGTCCACATGCATGCTGGACGTCCAAAAATGTGAAAATAAATCATCAGTCTTTTACCATTTCGCCAATCACGTGCCATGTTACTTAATTTTCATACATGCGTATGGGCCAAAAACCACACCAAAAAATAAATAAATAGAGAATTGATATTAATATATGTCGTACTGTTACTCAACTTAATTAATCGTTACGAATCAAATTTTGCATTAGTAATAATTAATACTCTATTTATTAATACATAGTACTCATTCCCTTAAAAAAAAGTCAGTTTTAATTTGGTATAATTTTTTTTAAATTACAAAATATAACAAATTTAATACACAATTAAATATCTAATTTTATATTTATATTTTTAAATTTATAATATACATTATCATAAAAGTACCACAACAATTTTATATAAAATTAAACTTTTTTTTTTTCAACAAAGAAGTAGAAGCCAAATTTTGGAAACTGGAAGACGGAGGCGGTAACATTAAAATAGTTCGTACTTCCAGGTGTCTTCAGTTGCACGGTTCGTTTCGTTTCGTTTGACTCAGAAAATATCAAATGAAAGTAAGGAAAAAAGAAATGATGAGTTAATAAATGGGGACAAGAAGGATCCACATTTTTATGAACACAAAAGCATGCCAAAGGAAGAACTCTACTTTAACATTGCTTTCGTCTTTGGCCATAGACAACCTCTCAAAGAAACAAGTCCAGAAGGTGACAATATCCAAACATTGCACTCAGAACTACAATTGCAATGCCAGTTTATTCCTGCTCTGCCTTCTTGCTACTCCCAACTCTTGCTTTCCTCCTTATCATCATCATCTACTTATCTTCCTTACCTCTCCATAATATTACAATTAGTTCTTTAACTTCCTCATCTTCTACAATAAAAATCTGTGATGGAAGTCGACAAGGGTCTATCTGGAGCTCTCATCAGCTTAGATGCAGTCAAGATGGAAGTGCACCAAAAACCAAAGTATGTACGAAAATTTATGATCACTATAACGCATCATCAATATCTACACTTGGTTGGTTGGTTGTAAATTTATTCAAAAAATTTTTTTTTGGGTTTTTTTCTTTTTAAATAATTTCTCTGTCATTGCTGCCGACAGAAAAAGAGTTTGGAAATGCTCGAAGAAGATTTAGCAAGGTCACGAGCAGCAATCCACCAAGCAGTTCGCCGGAAAAATTATATATCTTACAAGAATGAGAGTTTCATTCCAAGAGGTTCCATTTACAGAGATTCATTCGCTTTCCATCAGTTAAGTTTCGATTACTCTTATTTCCATCATTAATTATACTTTTTGTTTGCTCATGAAGGTATGTATAATTTAATCTGTTCATTAACTTTTTTTATTTCATTTAAATCGCAGGAGCCACATAGAAATGCTGAAAAGATTCAAGGTGTGGATTTATAGAGAAGGAGAGCATCCTTTGGTACATAAAGGGCCCTTAAAGGATATCTATGCAATAGAGGGCCAGTTCATATCAGAAATGGAGATTGGAATGAACAATTTCAAGGCTTCCCATCCTGATGAGGCGCATGCATTCTTTATCCCTATCAGTGTGGCTAACATTGTTGACTATGTTTACATGCCCATCACTAACTACTCCCGGGAACAGTTGCAAAGGCTGGTTGAAGACTATATAGGTGTCGTAGCTAACAAGTATCCATACTGGAATAGAAGCAATGGAGCTGATCATTTCATGGTTTCGTGTCATGACTGGGTATCAATCTTCTTTCATTTCATGGCTTCGTGGTTTTTATATAAGTTTTGTTTCTTTTCTTTTTCATATCTACGACTGGAGTTAATACATACTAATCTAATCAGGCACCAGATATTTCAAACGCAAATCCTGAGCTCTTCAAGAACTTCATCAGAGTTCTTTGCAATGCCAATACTTCCGACGGATTTCAACCTGCAAGAGATGTATCATTGCCAGAGGTGTATGGACCACCTGAAAATCTAGCAACACCACATAAAGGCTTAGTTCCAAACAAGCGCCCAATTCTCGCATTCTTTGCTGGAGGAGCCCATGGCTACATCAGGGAAATTTTACTGGAGCTCTGGAAAGACAAGGATAATGATATAAGAGTTCAAGAATACCTTGCAGAGGGTCAAAATTACTCAAAATTAATGGCCCAAAGCAAATATTGTCTTTGTCCAAGTGGGTTTGAAGTGGCGAGTGCCAGGGTGGTTGAAGCCATATATGCAGGATGTGTTCCAGTTATAATTTCAGACCACTATTTTTTACCGTTCAGTGATGTTCTAAACTGGAGTGAGTTTTCTGTGATCTTACCAATTGATGATATCCCAAATATGAAGACCATTCTGGAAGGAATTTCTGAGACTAGATATTCAAGAATGCAGAAGAGGGTGAGGAGGCTGCAAAGGCATTTCAGGCTGAACAGGCCAGCACAGCCCTTCGATGTTATTCATATGGTGCTTCATTCGGTTTGGTTGAGAAGATTAAACTTGAGGTTGCAAACTTAATGACCAATTCTAATCTTTTCTCATTTTTTTGTTAGGTTATTAGCTTCTTGATGGCTTTTGAAGTTGTCCTAATATGAAATATATAAACGTATAATTGAAAATGCCAATACTGATTTTTCTGCACATGATTTGCAGCTTTGGACGCTAAATTTCAACAGGGAATCTAGTGTAATGAGAGCATCAGCCTATATATAAATTTTTAGTCTAACGAGTTAATTAAAATATTAAATAATTCCTCTGTTTTAAAAAAAGAAGTTCATTTAAATTTTTTTTATCTTAAAAAAAGAGTTCACTTTTAAACTAAAATTTTAAAATATCTTTACTAATAATAATTATGCATATTCAAAATTAAAAAATAAAGATAAACATGTAAAATTATACAATTAGAGGTGCATGAAATGAGTTGTACCTAATAATTAATAAAAAAATTGTACCTAATCAAAGTTGACTTTTTTTTTGGAATGGAGAGAGTATATTTTAATGTAGAAAATTACACTTTCACACCTTGGAACTCCTCTCACTGTTTCAAAAAAGAGTCAATTTTGATTGTTTTTTGTCAAAAAAGAGTCACTTTTAAACAAAAATTTTAAAATATCCTTAGTATATCTAATATTAGAAAGTAAGGATAAAAATATAAAATTATACATTTAACGGTGCACTAAATGAGTTGTACTTAATACCTAGTAAAAAGTTATACCTTAGTTAAAATGAACTTTGTTTTTGGGAAGGATGAAGTATAATTTGGAGAAAAATATATTGACATTTAAATAATTGAAGCAACAATAATTGAGACAGTAAATTAGAATTTATTTAATTATTTTTCACTAATTAGCAAAAGTTAATATACCTCTTTCATTCCATAAAGGAGTTCTTATACAATTTACAAAGTATAACATGTTTAATCTACAATTAAATGTAAACTTTTATATTTATATTTATATTTTTTAATTTGACTTATAATATATTTTCATTATTTGTTGGGGTAATATAAAAATTTCACACTAAAAGTAACTTTTTTTTAAAGACAATTTTTCTTTTTTCTAAAACTGGATTCTAAAAGCAAATATTTTGAAACTAATTTTTTTTTTGGAAGGTAAATATTACTGTATATTATACTCCATTAAATACTTGGAAAAGCGACCGCATATTGCCATCAATAATATTTAATAGAACTTTTGTTAAAACTTTTATGACACGGATGAAATCAGGGAAAACCTCTGAAATTATTTCAATATTGAATCTTGGACATATAAGAATTTAATTTTGAATAGGATTTAAAATTGTCAATAATATAAAAAAATAAAAGAAGAAAAACCTAAAGAAGGCCATAAAACTCTTTGAATTGATTTCGTTTGAAAGGCACTTTTTATTATCACAATGCGGTTTGATAAATTAAAATTTTCTGCGTGCCTAAAGAAAATTGCCTCTAAAACTTTGCAAACATTAGACATAACAAGTGCAGACGACGCATCAAATTAATACTCCCCAAAAAAAATCGAAATTGAACCATCCACGAAATAACTAAATAATTAAAAAATATAGTATTTACTTATTAAGAAAAAAAATTAAAAATCTCATATATAATTTTAGTAAATACATTGACTGCATATTTAATTTAAGAGAAAACTCTTTTCGTATTAAAAAAAAAAGTCCATTTCCCATGAGTAACTTTGGTATAACACACTTAATATACTATTAAATATACAATCATTATTAATAAATATAATATAAGTTTTTTTTCACAAAATATTTTTTTTAGGAAAAATATTTTGAAAATGATTTTTTTTAGGCGAAGGAGTACTAATCTGGAAAAAAAATAATTACTTTTTCTTTTTCCCTTCGGTTCAGATAACTCTTTAATCCACCCAATATTGCATAGTGGAATCATAAACGGTCTGAAATCCGATCCAGTCTTTGACAGGCCAGCCTTACAAATGCCCTGCGATCCCCCAACGGGCAAAAGGTCCAAACCAATATTTGATATCCGTCCTCTTGATCTTTTTGCGTCCTCTTGACCATTTAAACCTGGACCCTTCTTAGTTTGATCACTTCAACATTTTGGCTGCTCCAAAAACTGGTCAAAATTGTGTGCTTGTTGATATAAATGCTTTTAGTTATTCTTTTTACCTGGATTTTTAACTCGGTTTCTTCATCATGGGCTGAAAGCATCTTCTTGCCTAGCAATTGCTGTTCATGATGTGCATCACCTCCTAGTGCAATGTCAATGCTAGTTAATGGGTCGGAACAAATTATGTTAAGATGGCTAGATAACCTTGATTTGTTTTCTAAGATGTCCAACATGTAAATAACATTTCTTCACTACCATGCATGTTTTGCAATATCAATTCTCGTATTACCGTCTCTTTAATTTAATGATAAGTAATTTCAGATGTCAGTAACACTTGGTGAGCACTTTTATGCAGATATGGAACCATTACAAACTAATCCAGATCTGGAAGAAGGGTTTTGCAAAGCTGTATTGTGCCGCTTACGTTTTCGTAAAGGTCTTTTTCATACAGTTTTGTGCCACATTCAAATCTTGGTATGAATGGTTCCTGTTTCAGAATTGATTTTGTTGAAATAATTGAGAAATTAATCTTTTCCACCTTTTTATATCTTTCAATCAACGGTTTATCGAGCATGTTCCAACGAATCTGGCCTACCCAATTGAAGATAATTCAGTTATGTTCATGAATTTTGATTTTCCAGCCGAAAGTTTTGCCTTATTTTGTCCTGAATTTTACCAATAAGTATTAATTGTATTCTCTTCTCTTCAGCACTTCTATCATGTTCTTATGGGGTATGAGGAAACCTAGAGGTGAAAGTATGGTGTTAGCAAGAAAGCATATTGTTTCATGTTTGTCGGAATTAGATTCCATGCTTCAACTTGGAGAATTTGTGAGGTCCAAGAATACATGTGGAACTGTCACAGCTGTGACTGAAGATGAAACGACTGCATCTGTGGTTGTCAACCAATTGGGTTTCTTCGAATCAAACAAATTTCTACCCTAGTCTAATTTATTTTAAGAGCGAGCTCGACCGACTGATTTATTAGGAGACTAAAAAAAGAATACCCACCTCTCAACTAATTAAGAGCCTTAACATTTGCCGAATCACATAGACATATGATCATCGGGTCAAACAGAATAGTTGCATCTTGATTGTATTAGAATCATAAAGTTTGGGCTTTCTTTGATGGGATGATAATCCCCTTACATTAGAGTTCATTTTCAAAGATTTTATTTATTTCAAACAGAATTTAACATTGAACGAAATTTTTATAACATTTTTATTAATAATGATTATGTAAAATGTATAATTCAAAATTTAAAAATAAAAAATAGAAATAAAAATTATACATTTTATAATGTCGTATTGTATTTTATTAAAAAAAAATTACACATATTTGAAAATATTTTTTTTTTGAAAGGGGAGAAATAAAATCCAAGTATATGTAGATAGTTGAATTGTGTGTGGTGATGAGGCATTCAAAAAAAAAAAAAGAAAAAACGTCAATCTAAAAAAAAAGGTAACCGACAAAATAATTCATCACAATTGTTTCAATAATCTTTTTTATTATTTATATTTAAAATGATAATTTTTTTTAAACATTTTATTACTGTACTTTTTTAGTATTCCATCATAATTTTATCCAATTTTCTGTTAAAATGGCAATGTGTTATTAAGATCAAAATTTGATTGAAAATTGGATGGAATTGTGGCGGATGATTAAAACAATATATTAATAAAATATTATGAATCTTTTTGATTATTTTAAATGTGAAAAATAAAAAAATTTATTCGTCAATTTGTAAGGAATCATTTTGTCGGTGACCTTCTAAAAGAATTTCCTTCTTACATTTGTCCATCGTCTCTAGTGACCGAGAAGAAAGCTCAGGATAAATTGTTCAATCAACGTCAAAAGGTTGAAGTTTATCTCCAACTTTTGTGTATTGTTCATGATCTTGATTCCAATGCTGGCTTCTCCACCTGAAATATTGGACAAAATTGAGAGCATTTTGTGCCGGAAAACTCGACGTTAACATCTTCAGATAACTGGGCTAATTTTCATTGGATCATCTTATACTTTGTGATAACTTGGTTATTTTTCATTGGATCTAGCTTCTTATACTTCGTGAAAATTCAATCCTGTTAATTTACATGGTGATCTCAATACATTAATTCCATGTTGTCAAACTCAATGGCAGACGCAGAAATATTATAAAGTAGGGTCACACTTATAAGAAAATTAAGTAATATATTTGATAAATATAAAGAAGTATAAAAGTAATGTCATACATTGTAACAAAAAAAAAAAAGAAGTAAAATCATACATTGCAAAATCATTTTTTGATACTTTATCTCTTGAAATTGTTTTATAATGGCATCATTATCAATTGTATCAAACACATTATTTTCTATGAAAGTCATTATGCAATTGTTCATTCAATATGTATTTTTTTTTTTAAATAGGGGTTTTTGTTTGAAAAACAAAAGGAGAGAGAGGTTTTGTTAATAAATATTTCTTTTATTATTAGTCAATTATATTTATTTAATCTTTAGAATTGTGATTGATGAGAATTCAAGTATGTTTTTCTATTGAAAATTGTTTCCACTAATAGATTTAATAAATAGTATTTTTTTTTCCTAAACAAATACAGGGTTTTTAGAATATAAAATGAGACACTCTAAATTTAATTTTTAATATTATTATAAATGAGAAATCTGACATATGGGAGGGGTCACTTGTTCCTGGACCTTAATGGATCCGCCACTAGTCAAACTTACCCACGTTCTTGATTGAATGACTTAACTATTCGTGTAGTTAAAACTTTTAACCAAACACAACGCATGCAATTAGTAAAAGCGTACTCTATTACTGAATTAATAGTTTGTAGTGCAAGTCTTTTATTAGTGCCTAATATACCAGAAGCTAGAGAAATATCCCTCTCTTTTCCTTTCTTCCTGACATATCGTCGAGCATACAAAACAGAAAAAAAATCTTATCAACTTATTTTGTTTCGACATACAACAATAAATCCAGGAATTTGATTTTACTTCAATGTTGAAAAAGGAAAAGCCAAGAACTAATAGCGATATATATCTTTGTAGCGTGGTTTTCAAGACATGCTGGACGTCCAAAACTGTGAAAACAAGTCATCAGTCTTTTACCATTTTACTTAATTTTCATATATGTGAATGGGCCAAAAACCACACCAAAAAAAATAGAGAATTGATATTAATATAGTCGTACTGTTATTCAACTTAATTAATCGTTACAAATCAAATTGTGCATTAGTAATAATTAATACTCTGTATATATATAGTAATCCTTCCGTCCAAAATTTTTTTTTTTAATTTGATATTTACGAAATACAACAAATTTAATATACTATTAAATATCCAATTTTATATTTTTACTTTTTACTTTTTAATTTATGATATACATTATCGTGAGAGTAACACAACAATTTGATAAAAAATTAAACTTTTTTTCCAGCAAAGAAGTATAAACGAAATTTTTGAAACTGGAAGACGGAGGCGGTAACAATAAAATTGTTCTTCTTTCCAGACGTCTTCAGTTGCACGTTTCGTTTCGTTTGCCTCAGAAAATATCAAATGAAAGTAAGGAAAAAAAAATGATAAAAGGATGCACATCTTTATGAACACCAAAGCATGCCAATTGAGGAAGAATTCTTCTTTCACATTGCTTTCGTCTTTCTCCATATACAACCGCTCAAAAAACAAGTCCAGAAGGTGACAACATCCAAACATTGCACTCAGAACTACAATTGCAATGCCAGTTTATTCCCGCTCTACCTTCTTGCTACTGCCGACTCTTGTTTTGCTCCTAATTATCATCATCATCATCATCTACTTATCTCCCGTACCATTCGATAATATTACAATTAGTTCTTTAACTTCCTCTTTTGCAATAAAAATCCCCGATGGAAGTCCACAAGGGTCTATCTGGAGCTTTCATCAGATCAGAGCCAGTCAAGATGGAAGTGCACCAAAAACCAAAGTATGTACGAAAATTTATGATCACTATAACGCATCATCAATATCTACACTTGGTTGGTTGATTGTAAATTTATTAAAAAAAATTTGTGGGTTTTCTTTCTTTTTAAATAATTTTCTCTGTCATTCTGCCGACAGAAAAAGAGTTTGGAAATGCTCGAAGAAGATTTAGCAAGGTCACGAGCAGCAATCCACCAAGCAGTTCGCCGGAAAAATTCTATATCTTACAAGAATGAGAGTTTCATTCCAGGAGGTTCCATTTACAGGGATTCATTCGCTTTCCATCAGTTAAGTTTCGATTACCCTTATTTCGATCATTAATTATACCTTTTGTTTGCTCATGAAGGTATGTATAATTTAATCTGTACGTTCATTAACTTTTTTATTTCATTTAAATCGCAGGAGCCACATAGAAATGATGAAAAGATTCAAGGTGTGGATTTATAGAGAAGGAGAGCATCCTTTGGTACATAAAGGGCCCTTAAAGAATATCTATGCAATAGAGGGCCACTTCATATCAGAAATGGAGACTGAAACGAACAATTTCAAGGCTTCCCATCCTGATGAGGCGCATGCATTCTTTATCCCTATCAGTGTGGTTAACATTGTTCATTATGTCTACACGCCCGGCACTGACAACTTCAGTGAACGGTTGCAAAGGATGGTTGAAGACTATATAGGTGTCGTAGCTAACAAGTATCCGTACTGGAATAGAAGCAATGGAGCTGATCATTTCATGGTTTCGTGTCATGACTGGGTATCAGCCTTCTTTCATTTCATGGCTTCATTGTTTTTATACGTGTAAGTTTCATTTCTTTTCTTTTTCATATCTACGACTGGAGTTAATACATAGTAATCTAATCAGGCACCACAGATTTCAAACGCAAATCCTGAGCTCTTCAAGAACTTCATCAGAGTTCTTTGCAATGCCAATACTTCCGAAGGATTTCAACCTGCAAGAGATGTATCATTGCCAGAGGTGTTTGGACATCCTGATATCCAAGCAATACCACATGAAGGCGTAGTTCCAAACAAGCGCCCAATTCTCGCATTCTTTGCTGGAGGAGCCCATGGCTACATCAGGAAAATTTTACTGGAGCACTGGAAAGACAAGGATAATGATATAAGAGTTCACGAATACCTTGCGAAGGGTCAAAATTACTCAAAATTAATGGCCCAAAGCAAATATTGTCTTTGTCCAAGTGGGTATGAAGTGGCGAGTCCCAGGGTGGTTGAAGCCATATATGCAGGATGTGTTCCAGTTATAATTTCAGACCACTATTTTTTACCGTTCAGTGATGTTTTAATCTGGAGTGAGTTTTCTGTCAGTATACCAATTGATGATATCCCAAATATGAAGACCATTTTGGAAGGAATTTCTCAGATTAGATATTCAAGAATGCAGAAGAGGGTGAGGAGTCTGCAAAGGCATTTCGGGCTGAACAGGCCAGCGCAACCCTTCGATATTATTCATATGGTGCTTCATTCGGTTTGGTTGAGAAGATTAAACTTGAGGCTGCAAACTTGATGACCATATCTAATCCTTTCTCATTTTTTTTTGTTTGGTTATTAGCTTCTTGATGGGTCAATAAGTTGTCCTAATATGAAATATATAAACGTATAATTGAAAATGCCAATACTGATTTTTTGGCACATGATTTGCAGCTTTGGACGCTAAATTCCAACAGAGAATTGAAGTGTAATGAGAGCGTCAGCCTATATATAAATTTTTAGTGTAACAAGTTAATTAAAATATTATATTATTCCTCCGTTTGAAAAAAAAAAGTTTATTTTTATTTTTTTTTGTTCTAAAAAACTATTCCACTTTTAAACCAAAATTTTAAAATATCCTTACTAATAATAATTATGTATACTCAAAATTAAAAAGTAAAGATAAACATGCAAAATTATACAATTAGCGGTGCATTAAATGAGTTGTATTTAATAACTAATAAAAATTTATGCTTAATTAAAGTGGGCTCTTTTTTTGGGATTAAAGGAGTATATTTTGACGTAAAAAATTACACTTTCATAGCTTAGAACTATCCTCTCCATCTTAAAAAAAAAAAATCCATTTAGATTATTTTTTTGGGTCAAAAAAGAGTCAATTTTAAATCAAAAATTGAAAATATTCTTAGTATATCTAATATTAAAAAGTAAGGATAAAAATATAAAATTATACATTTACTTGTGTATTAAATGAGTTGTAACTAATAACTAATAAAAAATTATATGTTAATTAAAGTGGACTCATTTTTTGGGATTGAGGGAGTATATTTTAACGTAAACAATTACACTTTGACCGCTTAGAACTACTCTCTCCATCTCAAAACAAAGTCCATTTAGAATTTTTTTTTGTCAAAAAAGAGTTAATTTTAAAATATTCTTAGTATATCTAATATTGAAAAGTAAGAATAAAAATATAAAATTATACATTTAATGGTGTATTAAATGAGTTGCAACTAATAACTAATAAAAATTTTTATTTTAATTAAAGTAAACTCTTTTTTTGGGAAGAAAAGAGTATAATTTGGAGAAAAATATATTGAAATTTAAATAATTGAAGCAACAATAATTGAGACAGTAAATTAGAATTTGTGTAATTATTTTTCACTAATTAGCAAAAGTTAATATACTTCTTTCATTCCAAGATGGAGTTCTTATACAATTTACAAAGTATAACATGTTTAATCTACAATTAAATGTAAACTTTTATATTTTTATTCTTATTTTTTAATTTGACTTATATATTTTCATTATTTGTAGGGGTAATATAAAAATTTCACACTAAAAGTAACTCTTTTTTAAAGACAATTTTTTTTTTCTAAAACTGGATTCTAAAAGCAAATATTTTGAAACTAATTTTTTTTTTTTTGGAAGGTAAATATTACTGTATATTATACTCCATTAAATACTTGGAAAAGCGACTGCATATTGCCATCAATAATATTTAATAGAACTTTTGTTAAAACTTTTATGACACGGATGAAGTCAGGGAAAACCTCTGAAATTATTTCAATATTGAATCTTGGACATATAAGAATTTATTTTTGAATAGGATATAAAATTGTCAATAATATAAAAAAATAAAAGAAGAAAAACCTAAAGAAGGTCATAAAACTCTTTGAATTGATTTCGTTTGAAAGGCACTTTTTATTATCACAATGCGGTTTGATAAATTAAAATTTTCTGCGTGCCTAAAGAAAATTGCCTCTAAAACTTTGCATACATTAGACTTAACAAGTGCAGACGACGCATCAAATTAATCCTCCCCAAAAAAAATCGAAATTGAACCATCCACGAAATAACTAAATAATTACAAAATATAGTATTTACTTATTAAGAAAAAAAATTAAAAATCTCATATATAATTTTAGTAAATACATTGACTGCATATTTAATTTAACAGAAAACTCTTTTCGTATTAAAAAAAAAAGTCCATTTCCCATGAGTAACTTTGGTATAACACACTTAATATACTATTAAATATACAATCATTATTAATAAATATAATATAAATTTTTTTTCACAAAATATTTTTTTTAGGAAAAATATTTTGAAAATGATTTTTTTTAGGCGAAGGAGTAATCTGGAAAAAAAATAATTACTTTTTCCCTTCGGTTCAGATAACTCTTTAATTCACCCAATATTGAAGAGTGGAATCATAAACGGTCTGAAATCCGATCCAGTCTTTGACAGGCCAGCCTTACAAATGCCCTGCGATCCCCCAACGGGCAAAAGGCCCAAACCAATATTTGATATCCGTCCTCTTGATCTTTTTGCGTCCTCTTGACCATTTAAACCTGGACCCTTCTTAGTTTGATCACTTCCAACATTTTGGCTGCTCCAAAAACTGGTCAAAATTGTGTGCTTGTTGATATAAATGCTTTTAGTTATTCTTTTTACCTTGATTTTTAACTCGGTTTCTTCATCATGGGCTGAAGGCATCTTCTTGCCTAGCAATTGCTGTTCATGATGTGCATCACCTCCTAGTGCAATGTCAATGCTAGTTAATGGGTCGGAACAAATTATGTTAAGATGGCTAGATAACCTTGATTTGTTTTCTAAGATGTCCAACATGTAAATAACATTTCTTCACTACCATGCATGTTTTGCAATATCAATTCTCGTATTACCGTCTCTTTAATTTAATGATAAGTAATTTCAGATGTCAGTAACACTTGGTGAGCACTTTTATGCAGATATGGAACCATTACAAACTAATCCAGATCTGGAAGAAGGGTTTTGGAAAGCTGTATTGTGCCGCTTACGTTTTCGTGAAGGTCTTTTTCATACAGTTTTGTGCTACATTCAAATCTTGGTATGAATCGTTCCTGTTTCAGAATTGATCTTGTTGAAATAATTGAGAAATTAATCTTTTCCACCTTTTTATATCTTTCAATCAACGGTTTATCGAGCATGTTCCAACAAATCTGGCCTACCCAATTGAAGATAATTCAGTTATGTTCATGAATTTTGATTTTCCAGCCGAAAGTTATGCCTTATTTTGTCCTGAATTTTACCAATAAGTATTAATTGTATTCTCTTCTCTTCAGCACTTCTATCATGTTCTTATGGGTATGAGGAAACCTAGAGGTGAAAGTTTGGTGTTAGCAAGAAAGCATATTGTTTTCATGTTTGTCGGAATTAGATTCCATGCTTCAACTTGGAGAATTTGTGAGGTCCAAGAATACATGTGGAACTGTCACGGTTGTGACTGAAGATGAAACGACTGCATCTGTGATTGTCAACCAATTGGGTTTCTTCGAATCAAACAAATTTCTACCCTAGTCTAATTTATTTTAAGTAAGAGCTCGACCGACTGATTTATTAGGAGACTAAAAAAAGAATACCCACCTCTCAACTAATTAAGAGCCTTAACATTTGCCGAATCATATAGACATATGATCATCGGGTCAAACAGAATAGTTGCATCTTGATTGTATTAGAATCATAAACTTTGGGGTTTCTTTGATGGGATGATAATCCCCTTACATTAGAGTTCATTTTCAAAGATTTTATTTATTTCAAACACAATTTAACATTAAACGAAGTTTTATAACAGTTTTATTAATAATGATTATGTAATGTGTATAATTCAAAATTTAAAAATAAAAAATAGAAATAAAAATTAGACATTTATAATGTCGTATTGTATTTTATTAATAAAAAATTACACATATTTGAAAATAATTTTTTTTTTGAAAGGGGAGAAATAAAATCCAAGTATATGTAGATAGTTGAATTGTGTGTGGTGATGAGGCATTCAAAAAAAAAAAAACATCATCTAAAAAAGAAGGTAACTGACAAAATAGTCCATAACAATTGTTTCAATAATCTTTTTTATTATTTACATTTAAAACGATAAAAAAATATTTTTAACATTTTATTAGTGTACTTTTTTAGTATTCCGTCATAATTTTATCTAATTTTCTATCAAAATGACAGTGTGTTATTAAGACCAAAATTTGATTGAAAATTGGACGGAATTGTGGCGGATGACTAAAAAAATACACTAATAAAATATTAAGAACCTTTTTGATTATTTTAAGTGTGAAAAATAAAAAAATTATTCGTCAATTTATAAGGAATCATTTTGTCGGTGACCTTCTAAAAGAATTTCCATTCTTACATTTGTTCATTTTCTCTAGTGACCGAGAAGAAAGCTCAGGATAAATTGTTCAATCAACGTCAAAAGGTTGAAGTTTATCTCCAACTTTTGTGTATTGTTCATGATCTTGATTCCAATGCTGGCTTCTCCACCTGAAATATTGGACAAAATTGAGAGCATTTTGTGCCGGAAAACTGGACGTTAACATCTTCAGATAACTGGGCTAATTTTCATTGGATCATCTTATACTTTGTGATAACTTGGTTATTTTTCATTGGATCTTCTTATACTTCGTGAAAATTCAATCCTGTTAATTTACATGATGATCTCAATACATTAATTCCATGTTTTTCACATCAATTCAACACCAGAGTTCAACCTAATATGCAAATATCCGCTTGTCACAAAAAAAAAAATGCAAATATCCATACATTATGTCGTTATCTTGTCAAACTCAATGGCAGACGCAGAAATATTATAAAGTAGGGTTACACTTATAAGAAAATTAAGTAATATATTTGATAAATATAAAGAAGTATAAAAGTAATGTCATACATTGTAACCAAAAAAAAAAAGAAGTAAAATCATACATTGCAAAATCATTTTTTGATGCTTTATCTCTTGAAATTGTTTTATAATGGCATCATTATCAATTGTATCAAACACATTATTTTCTATGAAAGTCATTATGCAATTGTTCATTCAATATGTATTTTTTTTTTTAAATAGGGGTTTTTGTTTGAAAAACAAAAGGAGAGAGAGGTTTTGTTAATAAATATTTCTTTTATTATTAGTCAATTATATTTATTTAATCTTTAGAATTGTGATTGATGAGAATTCAAGTATGTTTTTCTATTGAAAATTGTTTCCACTAATAGATTTAATAAATAGTATTTTTTTTTCCTAAACAAATACAGGGTTTTTAGAATATAAAATGAGACACTCTAAATTTAATTTTTAATATTATTATAAATGAGAAATCTGACATATGGGAGGGGTCACTTGTTCCTGGACCTTAATGGATCCGCCACTAGTCAAACTTACCCACGTTCTTGATTGAATGACTTAACTATTCGTGTAGTTAAAACTTTTAACCAAACACAACGCATGCAATTAATAAAAGCGTACTCTATTACTGAATTAATAGTTTGTAATGCAAGTCTTTTATTAGTGCCTAATATACCAGAAGCTAGAGAAATATCCCTCTCTTTTCCTTTCTTCCTGACATATCGTCGAGCATACAAAACAGAAAAAAAATCTTATCAACTTATTTTGTTTCGACATACAACAATAAATCCAGGAATTTGATTTTACTTCAATGTTGAAAAAGGAAAAGCCAAGAACTAATAGCGATATATATCTTTGTAGCGTGGTTTTCAAGACATGCTGGACGTCCAAAACTGTGAAAACAAGTCATCAGTCTTTTACCATTTTACTTAATTTTCATACATGAGAATGGGCTAAAAACCACCAAAAAAAAATATAGAGAATTGATATTAATATAGTCGTACTGTTAGTCAACTTAATTAATCGTTACAAATCAAATTTTGCATTAGTAATGATTAATACTCTGTTTATATATAGTAGTTCTTCCGTCCAAAATTTTTTTTTTTTAATTTGATATTTACAAAATACAATAAATTTAATACACTATTAAATATTTAATTTTATATTTTTATTTTACTTTTTAATTTATGATATACATTATCGTGAGAGTAACACAACAATTTTATATAAACTTAAACTTTTTTTCCAACAAAGAAGTAGAAACGAAATTTTTGAAGCTGGAAGACGGAGGCGGTAACATTAAAATTGTTCTTACTTCCAGATATCTTCAGTTGCACGGTTCCTTTCGTTTGCCTCAGAAAATATCAAATGAAAGTAAGGAAAAAAGAAATGATAAGTAATGAATGGGACATGAAGGATCCACATTTATGAACCCCAAAGCATGATTGCATGCCAATTGAGGAAGAATTCTACTTTCACATTGCTTTTGTCTTTCTCCATATACAACCGCTCAAAGAAACAAGTCCAGAAGGTGACAATATCCAAACATTGCACTCAGAACTACAATTGCAATGCCAGTTTATTCCCGCTCTACCTTCTTGCTACTGCCGACTCTTGTTTTGCTCCTAATTATCATCATCATCATCTACTTATCTCCCTTACCACTCGATAATAAAACAATTAGTTCTTTAACTTCCTCCTTTGCAATAAAAATCCGCGATGGCAGTCGAGAAGGGTTTATCTGGAGCTCTCATCAGCTCAGAGACAATCAAGATGGAAGTGCACCAAAACCCAAAGTATGTACGAAAATTTATGATCACTATAACGCATTATCAATATCTACACTTGGTTGGTTGATTGTAAATTTATTCAAAAAAAAAAATTTTGTGGGCTTTTTTTTCTTTTTAAATAATTTTCTGTCATTGCTGCCGACAGAAAAAGAGTTTGGAAATGCTCGAAGAAGATTTAGCAAGGTCACGAGCAGCAATCCACGAAGCGGTTCGCCGGAAAAATTATATATCTTACAAGAATGAGAGTTTCATTCCAAGTGGTTCCATTTACAGGGATTCATTCGCTTTCCATCAGTTAAGTTTCGATTATCCTTACTTCGATCATTAATTATACCTTTTGTTTGCTCATGAAGGTATGCATAATTTAATCTGTTCATTAACTTTTTTATTTCATTTAAATCGCAGGAGCCACATAGAAATGATGAAAAGATTCAAGGTGTGGATTTATAGAGAAGGAGAGCATCCTTTGGTACATAAAGGGCCCTTAAAGAATATCTATGCAATAGAGGGCCACTTCATATCAGAAATGGAGACTGAAACGAACAATTTCAAGGCTTCCCATCCTGATGAGGCGCATGCATTCTTTATCCCTATCAGTGTGGTTAACATTGTTCATTATGTCTACACGCCCGGCACTGACAACTTCAGTGAACGGTTGCAAAGGATGGTTGAAGACTATATAGGTGTCGTAGCTAACAAGTATCCGTACTGGAATAGAAGCAATGGAGCTGATCATTTCATGGTTTCGTGTCATGACTGGGTATCAGCCTTCTTTCATTTCATGGCTTCATTGTTTTTATACGTGTAAGTTTCATTTCTTTTCTTTTCATATCTACGACTGGAGTTAATACATAGTAATCTAATCAGGCACCACAGATTTCAAACGCAAATCCTGAGCTCTTCAAGAACTTCATCAGAGTTCTTTGCAATGCCAATACTTCCGAAGGATTTCAACCTGCAAGAGATGTATCATTGCCAGAGGTGTTTGGACATCCTGATATCCAAGCAATACCACATGAAGGCGTAGTTCCAAACAAGCGCCCAATTCTCGCATTCTTTGCTGGAGGAGCCCATGGCTACATCAGGAAAATTTTACTGGAGCACTGGAAAGACAAGGATAATGATATAAGAGTTCACGAATACCTTGCGAAGGGTCAAAATTACTCAAAATTAATGGCCCAAAGCAAATATTGTCTTTGTCCAAGTGGGTATGAAGTGGCGAGTCCCAGGGTGGTTGAAGCCATATATGCAGGATGTGTTCCAGTTATAATTTCAGACCACTATTTTTTACCGTTCAGTGATGTTCTAATCTGGAGTGAGTTTTCTGTGAGCATACCAATTGATGATATCCCAAATATAAAGACCATTTTGGAAGGAATTTCTGAGACTAGATATTCAAGAATGCAGAAGAGGGTGAGGAGGCTGCAAAGGCATTTCGGGCTGAACAGGCCAGCACAGCCCTTCGATATTATTCATATGGTGCTTCATTCGGTTTGGTTGAGAAGATTAAACTTGAGGCTGCAAACTTTATGACCATTCTAATCTTTTCTATTAGCTTCTTCATGGGTCAATAAGTAGTCCTAATATAAAATATATAAACGTATACTTGGAAATGACAATATTGATTTTTTGGCACATGATTAGCAGCTTTGGACGCTAAATTCCAACAGAGAATCCAGTGTAATGAGAGCATGAGCCTATATATAAATTTGTAGTGTAACAAGTTAATTAGAATATTATATAATTCCTCCGTTTCAAAAAAAAAAAGTTTATTTTTAAAATTTTTTCTTGTTCCAAAAAAATTTCACTTTTAAACCAAATTTTTAAAATATCGTTACTAATAATAATTATGTATACTCAAAATTAAATAGTAAAGATAAAATGCAAAATTATACAATTAGTGGTGCATTAAATGAGTTATATCTAATAACTCATAAAAAGTTATACTTAATTAAAGTGGACTCTTTTTTATGGGATTGAGGGAGTATATTTTAATGTAAAAACTTACACTTTCACCGCTTAGAACTACTCTCTCCATCTAAAAAAAAATCCATTTAGAATTTTTTTTTTGGTCAAAGAAGAGTCAATTTTAAATCAAAATTTTAAAATATTCTTAGTATATCTAATGTTAAAAAGTAAGGATAAAAATATAAATTTATACATATAATGGTGTATTAAATGAGTTGTAACTAATAACTAATAAAAAGTTATACTTAATTAAAGTGGACTCTTTTTTATGGGATTGAGGGAGTATATTTTAATGTAAAAACTTACACTTTCACCGCTTAGAACTACTCTCTCCATCTAAAAAAAAATCCATTTAGAATTTTTTTTTTGTCAAAAAAGAGTTAATTTTAAAATATTCTTAGTATATCTAATGTTAAAAAGTAAGGATAAAAATATAAATTTATACATATAATGGTGTATTAAATGAGTTGTAACTAATAACTAATAAAAAAGTATATCTTAATTAAAGTGAACTTTTATTTTGGGAAGGAAAGAGTGTAATTTGGAGAAAAATATATTGAAATTTAAATAATTAAAGCAACAATAATTGAGACAATAAATGAGAATTTGTGTAATTATATTTCACTAATTAGCAAAAGTTAATACACTTCTTTCATTCCAGAAAGGAGTTCTTATACAATTTACAAAGTATAACATATTTAATCTACAATTAAATATAAACTTTTAGGGATTTATTTATTCGCTATACACTATTATTATTTTTTCATTGACATCCTCACGACAATTCTACAGCCTAGGCACTTGCACATTTGTAACAAAGATGATAACTGACTTATACATGAAGACAATTTTAATCTTTTTGCTGCCATGTCCACCTTGGAGGTAATGCCGTAATGGTATATTCCACTTATTAGCCATAAGAAGATATTGCCATTAAGACCTAATGTATATAGTATATTCCACTTATTAGCCATAAGAAGTCTGTGACTCATGGTCACATAGCAATAGCTTTTATCATTGTGCCAAGGCTCCACTTTGAATAATAAAATTTAGTAGGATTAATAAAACTGCAATTATCTAGTTCTATCATATAGAACAATCAACAGTTGCTTGGACGTCGTGTGTTAACTTAGCAAGTGGTATAGTGAAGATAGAAAATGATTTAAAAGTTGAAGCTGAAGGAGAGAAAGGCAGGAAAGCTTGTATCTTGAATCTTCATCTACTTTCTGTATTAGTTTTTAGTTTGGGTGGCTGCAGTTGTGACGAAAAGAGTTTGAAGTGGGAAGAGAAGAAGAAACAGAGAGTGCTTTTCATGCATCTTGAGCCTTCCCTTTCTTTTATGAATCAAGCAGTCCTGTTTTAATAATTACACCTTCGCTTCATTTTAACTTGGGATTGTTAGTTTGGTACACTTCTCTTCATTCACCCTTTCCTCTCAGAACTTTTCCATGTGTTTGCTCATTCATGAAGATAGCATGCATATCTTAAGTATATACTTATCCAGTGAATAACTGATAGGCTTGCTTTTGTAGCACAGGAGTTTGTTATGCATGTATGGCTGGTTTGGCATGTCCTCTATTCAGGGCAACAGCTTTATTATGTGGACTGCACTCAGTTTCAATTTCAAATATTTACTAAGAGGAAGTCCTTATTCACATGTTTTCTTTCACTTGACAACTATTCAAGAGTTTGCTTTCTGGGTTTGTTGAAAATGGAAGATACTGTACAGACATGATAATGCATGATTTGGCCAGAGTATTGCTGCTTCTGTTTTCTCTTTATGATATCTAGTGCTTGTATTTGTTACTTGTATTTGTCCCGAATTTTACCAATAAGCATTTATGGTATTCTCTTCTTTATCGGCACTTGTATCATGTTCTTATGGGTATGACCGTATGAGGAAACCTCAAGGTAAAGGTTTGGGGTTAGCAAGAAAGCATATTATTTCATGTTTGTCAGAATTAGATTCCATGCTTCAACTTGGAGAATAAGAATACATGTGGAACTGTCACAGATGTGACTGAAGATGAAACGACTGGATCTGGTTGTGAACCAATTGCGTTTCTTCGTATCAAACAAATTTCTGTCGTAGTCTTAGTCTAATTTATTCTTAAGGAAGAGCTCGACCGACTGAATTATTAGGAGACTAAAAAAAGAATACCCACTTTTGCACTAATTAGGAGCCCTAAGGCCCTTAACATTTGCCGAATCACATAGACATATGATCATCGGGTCAAACTGAATAGTTACATCTTAATTTTATTAGAATCATAAACTTTGGGATTTCTTTGATGGGATGATATAATCCCTTTACATTAGAGTTTATTTTCAAAGACGTTATTTATTTCAAACAAAATTTAACATTGAACGAAATTTTTATAACATTTTTATTAATAATAATTATGTAATATGTATAATTCAAAATTAAAAAATAATAAAAATTATACATTAATTAATGTGGTATTGTATTTTTATTAATAAAAAAATTACACATATTTGAAAATATTTTTTTTTTGAAAGGGGAGAAATAAAATCTATGCAGATAGTTGAATTGTGTGTGATGATGAGCCATTAAAAAAAAAAAGTCCTCCAAAAAAAGATGTTACTGACAAAATGATTTCTCAAAATTATTTTAATAATATTTTTTATCTCACAATTAAAATGATCAAAAAATTTCTAACATTTTATTAGTGAATTAGTGTGTACTTTTTTAGTTTTGCATTACAATTCCATCCAATTGTTTGTCAGAATAACAGTGTTATTATGACAAAAATTTGACAAAAAATTAAATGAAATTGTATCAGATAATTAAAAAAGTATACTAATAAAATGTTAAAGACCTTTTTTTAATCTTTTTAAATGTGAAAAATAAAAATAATTATTCGCCAATTTATAAACACCATTTAGTCGGTGATCTCCTAAAAGAATTTCCTTCTCACATTTGTCCATTGTCTCTGGTGACCAAGAAGAAAGCTCAGGATAAATTGTTCAATCAATTAACGGCAAAAGGTTGAAGTTTATCTCCAACTTTTGTGTGTTGTTCATGATCTTGATTCCAATGCTGGCTTCTCCACCTGAAAAATTGGACAAAATTGAGAGCATTTTGTGCCAGAAAACTCGACGTTAATATCTTCCGATAACTTGGCTAATTTTCATTGGATCATCTTATACTTTGTGATAACTTGGTTATTTTTCATTGGATCTTCTTATACTTTGTGAAAATTCAATTTTGTTAATTTACATGATGATCTCAATACATTAATCCCATGTTTTTCAAATGAATTCAACATCAGAATTTAACCCAATATGCAAACATCCATACTTTTTTTTTTTTTACAAGCTAAACGGGCACATTTTATTATAAAATTGAAAGAGTCAAGGTTACAAGAAAGAACATAACACTAGCAATCCCACTCAATAGAAAAAATTCATTGAACCCACCAAAAAATGCAGAAAACTAGAGTGCAGTGAGAACATAGGCTTATTTTTTCCATAATCGCAAACATCCATACATTATGTCATTATCTTGTCAAACTCACCGACGTTCTTGATTGAATGACTTGAACTAATAGCGATATATATTCTTGTAGCGTGGTTTTCAGTGCATGAATTTGATTTTACTTCACAAGGAAAAGCCAAGAACTAATAGCGATATATATCCTTGTACCGTGGTTATCAATGCATGAGTCCACATGCTGGACGTCCAAAACTGTGAAAATAAATCATCAGTGTTTTACCATTTCGCCAATCACATGCCATTTTACTTAATTTTCATACATGTGAATGGGCCAAAAACCACACACAAAAAAATAATAATAATAATAAAATAAAAAAATAGAGAATTGATATTCATATAGTCGTACTGTTCCTCAACTTAATTAATTGTAACAAATCAACTTGTGCATTAGTAATAATTAATACTCCAATCCTTCGGTCCAAAAAAATCACTTTTAATTTGATATAATTTTTTTAAATTACGAAATACAACAAGTTTAATACACTATTAAATATCTTATTTTATATTTATATTTTTACTTTTTAATTTATGATATACATTATCGTGAGAGTAAAACAATAATTTTATATAAAATTAAACTTTTTTGCCAACAAAGAAGTGGAAACGAAATTTTGTAAACTGGAAGACGGAAGCGGTAACATTAAAATTGTTCTTACTTCCAGATGTCTTGATTTGCACGGTTCGTTTCGTTTGCCTCGGAAAATATCAAATGAAAGTAAGGAAAAAAGAAATGATAAAAGGATCCACATTTTTATGAACACCAAAGCATGCCAATTGAGGAAGAATTCTTCTTTCACATTGCTTTCGTCTTTCTCCATATAATACCGCTCAAAGAAACAAGTCCAGAAGGTGGCAATATCCAAACATTGCACTCAGAACTACAATTGCAATGCCAGTTTATTCCTGCTCTACCTTCTTGCTACGGCCAATTCTTGTTTTGCTCCCATTTATCATCATAAGCATCTACTTATCTCCCGTGCCACTGGATAATGTTACAATTAGTTCTTTAACTTCCTCTTCTGCATTAAAAATCCGGGATGGAAGTCGACAAGGGTCTATCTGGAGCTCACATCAGCTCAAAGCCAGTCAAGATGGAAGTGCACCAAAAACCAAAGTATGTACGAAAATTTATGATCACTATAACGCATCATCAATATCCACACTTGGTTGGTTGATTGTAAATTTATTATAAAAAAATTTTTGTGGGTTTTTTTTCTTCTTATATAATTTTCTCTGTTATTGCTGCCGACGGAAAAAGAGTTTGGAAATGCTCGAAGAAGATTTAGCAAGGTCACGAGCAGCAATCCACCAAGCTGTTCGCCGGAAAAATTATATATCTTACAAGAATGAGAGTTTCATTCCAAGTGGTTCCATTTACAGGAATTCATTCGCTTTCCATCAGTGAAGTTTTGATTACCCTTATTTCGATCATTAATTATACCTTTTGTTTGCTCATGAAGGTATGTATAATTTAATCTGTTCATTAACTTTTTTATTTTTTCGATCATTAATTATACCTTTTGTTTGCTCATGAAGGTATGTATAATTTAATCTGTTCATTAACTTTTTTATTTCATTTAAATTGCAGGAGCCACATAGAAATGCTGAAAAGATTCAAGGTGTGGATTTATAGAGAAGGAGAGCATCCTTTGGTACATAAAGGGCCCTTAAAAGATATCTATGCAATAGAGGGCCAGTTCATATCAGAAATGGAGATTGAAACGAACAATTTCAAGGCTTCCCATCCTGATGAGGCGCATGCATTCTTTATCCCTATCAGTGTGGTTAACATTGTTGAGTATGTTTATAAGCCCGTCACTAACTACTCCCGTGAACGGTTGCAAGGGGTGGTTGAAGACTATATACGTGTCGTAGCTACCAAGTATCCGTACTGGAATAGAAGCAATGGAGCTGATCATTTCTTGGTTTCGTGTCATGACTGGGTATCAATCTTCTTTCATTTCATGGCTTCCTGGTTTTTATATATGTAAGTCTCATTTCTTTTCTTTTTCATATCTACGACTGGAGTTAATACATAGTAATCTAATCAGGGACCATATATTTCAAACGCAAATCCTGAGCTCTTCGAGAACTTCATCAGAGTTCTTTGCAATGCCAATACTTCCGAAGGATTTCAACCTGCAAGAGATGTATCAATGCCAGATGTGTATGGACCACCTGACATCCTACCAACACCACATGAAGGCGTAGTTCCAAACATGCGCCCAATTCTCGCATTCTTTGCTGGAGGAGAACATGGCTACATCAGGAAAATTTTACTGGAGCACTGGAAAGACAAGGATAATGATATAAGAGTTCACGAATACCTTGCGAAGGGTCAAAATTACTCAAAATTAATGGCCCAAAGCAAATATTGTCTTTGTCCAAGTGGGTATGAAGTGGCGAGTCCCAGGGTGGTTGAAGCCATATATGCAGGATGTGTTCCAGTTATAATTTCAGACCACTATTTTTTACCGTTCAGTGATGTTCTAAACTGGAGTGAGTTTTCTGTGAGCATACCAATTGATGATATCCCAAATATCAAGACCATTTTGGAAGGAATTTCTGAGACTAGATATTCAAGAATGCAGACGAGGGTGAGGAGGCTGCAAAGGCATTTCGGGCTGAACAGGCCAGCACAGCCCTTCGATATTTATCATATGGTGCTTCAGTCGGTTTGGTTGAGAAGATTAAACTTGAGGCTGCAAACTTGACGACCATATCTAATATTTTCTCTTTGTTGTGTTTTCAATATTGTCCTAATATCAAATATATATAATTGAAAATGCTTACACTGATTTTTTGGCACATGATTAGCAGCTTTGGACGTTAAATTCCAACAAAGAATCTAGTGTAATGAGAGCATCAGCCCATATATAGTTTTTTAATGTAACAAGTTAATTAAAATATTATATAATTCTCCGTTTTTTTAAAAATATATATATTTTTAAAAATTTCTCCGTTTTTTTTAAAAAATATATTTTTAAAAAATTGTCTTATTTCAAAAAAATATTTTACTTTTAAATCAAATTTCTAAAATATCCCTATTAATAATAATTATGTATACTCAAAATTAAAAAGTAAAGACAAACATGTAAAATTATACAATTTGTGGTGCATTAAATAAGTTGTACTAAATAACTAATAAAAAGTTATATTTAATTAAAGTTGACTCTTTTTTTGGGATTAAGGTGGTATATTTTGATGTAGAAAATTACACTTTCACTGCTTGGAACTACTCTCTCCATCTAAAAAAAAAGTCCATTTAGAATTTTTTTTTTTGTCAAAAAGAATCAATTTTAAACCAAAATTGTAAAATATCCTTAGTATATCTAATATTAAAAATTAAATATAAAAATATAAAATTGTACATTTAATAGTGCATTAAATGCGTTGTGCCTAATAACTAATTAATAAAAAGTTATACCTTAATTAAAGTGAACTCTTTTTTTGTGAACAATGGAGCATAATTTGGAGAAAAATATATTGAAATTTAAATAATTGAAGCAACAATAATTAATTGGGATAGTAAATTAAAATTTATGTAATTATTTTTCACTAATTAGCAAAAGTTAATATACTTCTTTCATTCCAAAAAGCAGTTCTTATACAATTTACAAAGTATAACATATTTAATCTACAATTAAATGTAAACTTTTATATTTTTATTCTTACTTTTTAATTTAACTATACATTGTCATTATTTGTAGTGAAAGTAGTGAAACTCTACCGACTTGAGTACAATACTCAGTTTGGGTAATTTTTTTCCCCTTTTAAATAAGTACAATACTCAGTTTTTTGCGTCTTTCCTGAACATCTGAAATTGGCCAGTATGATGGTGAATTCTCATGCAATTTGTTTACTGGATAGCTTGGTGTAAACTATACGCAACATTTTTGTCTGGTGGCCTGTTATAGTTTATATGCAAGAAAAACTAGGGTAATTTGATTTCTTGATTCGCAATTGAGGTTTTTGAATGAGCTCTTAGGGAATATTTTACAGCCTAGGCACTTGCACATTTGTAACATGGAGACAATTTTAGTCTTGTGGCTGTAACATGGAGATAATTTTAATCTTTTTGCTGCCATTTCTACAGCCTAGGCACTTGCACATTTGTACACGGAGACAATTTTAATCTTTTTGCTGCCATGTCTGGCTTGGAGGTAATGGAGACAATTTTAATCTTTTTGCCATTAAGACCTAATGTATATAGTCTTATGAAGATGTTTCTGTGACTCGAACTCTCGCTCTAGGGTTTTTACCATTGTACCGAGGCTCTACTTTGAATAATAAAATTTAGTAGGATTAATAAAACTGAAATTTTCTAGTTCTATCATATAGAACAATCAACAGTTGTTGGACATCGTGTGTTAACTTAGCAAGTGGTATGGTGATGATAGAAAATGATTTAAAAGTTGAAGCCCAGAAACGAGAGAAAGGCAGGAAAGCTTGTATCTTGAATCTTCATCTACTTTCTGTATTAGTTTTTAGTTAGGGTGGCTGCAGTTATGACAAAAAGAGTTTGAAGTGGGAAGAGAAGAAGAAACAGAGAGTGCTTTTCTTTTATGAATCAAGCAGTCCTGTTTTAATAATTACACCGTCGCTTCATTTTAACTTGGGATCGTTAGTTTGGTACACTTCTCTTCATTCCCCCTTTCCTCTCAGAACTTTTCCATGTGTTTGCTCATTCATGAAGATAGCATGCATATCTTATGTATATACTTATCCAGTGAATAACTGATAGGCTTGCTTTTGTAGCACAGGAGTTTGTTATGCATTTATGACTGGTTTGGCATGTCCTCTATTCAGGGCAACAGCTTTATTTTGTGGACTGCACTCAGTTTCAATTTCAAATATTTACTAAGAGGAAGTCCTTATTCACATATTTTCTTTCACTTGACAACTATTCAAGAGTTTGCTTTCTGGGTTTGTTGAAAATGGAAGATACTGTACAGACATGATAATGCATGATTTGTCCAAAGTATTGCTGCTTCTGCTTTCTCTTTATGATATCTAGTGCTTGTATTTGTTACTTGTATTTGTCCCGAATTTTACCAATAAGTATTAATTGTATTCTCTTCTTATCAGCACTTGTATCGTGTTCTTATGGGTATGAGGAAACCTCAAGGTAAAGGTTTGGGGTTAGCAAGAAAGCATATTATTTCATGTTTGTCAGAATTAGATTCCATGCTTCAACTTGGAGAATAAGAATACTTGTGGAACTGTCACAGATGTGACTGAAGATGAAACGACTGCATCTGGTTGTGAACCAATTGGGTTTCTTCGTATCAAACAAGTTTCTGTCGTAGTCTAATTTATTTTAAGGAAGAGCTCGACCGACTGAATTATTAGGAGACTAAAAAAAGAATACCCACTTCTGACAATCTCCTTACATTAGAGTTTATTTTCAAAGACTTTATTTATTTCAAACAGAATTTAAAAGTAAACGAAATTTTTATAACATTTTTATTAATAATGATTATGTAATATGTATAATTCAAAATTTAAAAGTAAAAAATAGAAATAAAATTATACATTTAATAATGTGAAACTAAAATCTGTTGATTATTTATTGTGAATATATATAAACAAAGTTAAAAATATAAATCCCCATGCTCTTTTGATTATTTAATTTTTCCTTTCTCCTGTCATATATTTATGTATGGATGGAAATTATTCTACATTTTAATTTTTATTTTGTTGTGGTGGAAATTATTCTATGTTTTATTGTTTTTCTTATCCATAAAATTAGCATATACATTTGAGGTCATCTATAAAATTTTCTTTTCAATTTTTGGTAGGCAATGGGCATGTACAGGTCAAAATATTGATTACTGGTTTGAAAATAAACTTTTTTTTTAAACCTTTTTTTTTTGAAAGGGGAGAAATAAAATCCAAATATATGCAGATAGTTCAATTGTGTGTGATGATGAGGCATTTAAAAAAAAAAAAAAGCGTCCTCTAAAAGAAGAGGTAACCGACAAAATTGGTTTTCACAATTTTTTCTATAATTTTTTTTATCCTTGACATTTAAAACAATAAAAAAAAATTCATAATTTTTTATTAGTGTACTTTTTTTGTCATCCATTACAATTCCATCAAATTTTTCGTCAAAATGGCAATGTTATTATGACCAAAATTTGACCAAAAAATTAGATAGAATTATAACGGATGACTAAAAAAGTACACTAATAAAATGTTAGAAACATTTTTTTATCGTTTTAAATATTAGAAATAAAAAAAATTATTCGTCAATTTATAAAAAATCATTTTGTCGGTGACCCCCTAAAAGAATTTCTTTCTTACATTTGTCCATTGTCTCTACTCTCTAGTGACCAAAAGAAGAAAGCTCAGGATAAATTGTTCAATCAACATCAAAAGGTTGAAGTTTATCTCCAACATTTGTATGTAGGCTAACTATCTTCATGGTTTTACAACTTAGAGGCTAACCATCATGGTTTTAAAACTTAAAGGCTACCCATGAAGAAAAGTGTGCAACTGATAAGATAAATAAAAAAAAATTGCACAAAACATGAAAGAAATTGAGTGCATTTCACGCCGAAAAACTCGAATATCTTTGGATGACTTGGCAATTTTTCATTGGATCATCTTATACTTTGTGATAACTTGGTTATTTTTAATTAGATCTTCTTATACTTTGTGATAATTCAATTCTATTAATTTACATGATGATCTCAATACATTAATCCAATATCTTTCACATGAATTTAACACCAAAATTTAACCTAAAATGCAAACATCCATACATTATGTCATTATCTTGTCACACTCACCCACGCTCTTGATGGAATGACTTGAACTAATAGCGATATATATTCTTGTAGCGTGGTTTTCAGTGCATGAATTTGATTTTACTTCACAAGGAAAAGCCAAGAACTAATAGCGATATATACCCTTGTAGCGTGGTATTCAATGCAAGAGTCCACATGCTGTACGTCCAAAACTGTGAAAATAAATCATCAATGTTTTACCATTTCGCCAATCACATGCCATTTTACTTAATTTTCATACATGTGAATGGGCTAAAAACCACACAAAAATAAAATAAAATAGAGAATTGATATTAATGTAGTCGTACTGTTACTCAACTTAATTTTTTTTTTTTTGACAAGCCAAGGAGGCAAGGTTTATTATTAGAGATATAGAGTAAAAGGTTACAAAGTAAGAGTCAGTAGCGAATGGAAAGACAAGAACATTCCTACGCGGCATACAAACAAGAACGAAAGTAGAGATTAGTAGATACAAGACTCATTACTCGATAATTGCCAACAAGTTTTGCACTCTGGATACTCCTGACTTTGCCAACCTGTCGGCCACACTATTCATGTCTCTTGGAATGTGATGGCCCTCCCAGTGCTTGATTTTCTCCTTCAGTAGATCTATGTGGTTGGAGACATTTTTTAGGTGCCAGGGGGCATTCTCCGGATTCTTGAGCCAATTGATTGCATTAACAGAATCACTTTCAATTACAAGCACATGAGAGCTCTTCCAAATAGATTCAGAGAACACCCAGAAAGTCTCACGAATAGCATAGAACTCAGCCTGATTCGAATCCAAAATTCCAACATACTTGGAGAACACGGCCTTTGTTTTACCCAAATCATCTCTCAAAATTCCTCCAATCCCCGCCCTGCCTGGTTTTCCAATTGCTGAGCCATCGACATTAAACTTCATTTTACCAGATTGAGGGCGAGACCAAGCCACACTTTCCTTCCTGCACCTGTGCACCCGCCTCACTTCTGCACTTTTAGGCTGTCGGAAAATGTCTGTAATAGATGCTGATGAAGATGGTCATTTCGTCTTAAACCAAGTTGCGAACCTAATGATAATCAAATCCATGAGATGCTCAAGATCAAAGCTCTTATTGTTAAAAGTAACCTGGTTCTTGCACAGCCAAATTGACCAAGTAGTGGCATAAAACAGTAGTATCCAAGGCTGCCTTCTTTGGAGATCCGGGGAGGACTGATGCCAGCTCATCAGGAAGATAGAAGGATCTCCCGGGCAGACCCAGGTGACACCCCAAGTTTTCAAACACCTCGTCCATACCAACCAGCTACTCCAACAATCAAAAAATAGATGCTGGATTAAACGCAGATGTGCGTAACGGACACACCGCATGCTCGCTGAATGATGCCTCCAAGTGCGACTTCTAACAGGGAGCTTTTGATGAATCAGTTGCCAAACAAAGACTTCCACTTTAGGTGGACCATACCCATTCCACACGAGGTTCCAGATAATGTTGCCTTGCCTTTGTGCCAACAGCACAGATTTGTAGAAAGAAGAAGTGGAATATGTACCATTTGGAACCCCTCTCCAAATGATCCGATCTTGGGAGTGGTGGTTGGGATATTGCTCGTGCAGGATAGATAACAAGTCTTCCCACTGTTGGGTTTCCCAATCAAGCGAATTCCTACGGAGATCAATCCTTCATTCCCATTGACCATTTCTCCAATTTCCGAACTCAGCCACATATCCATTCTTATTCACAGACAGAGCAAAGATGCGAGGAAAGCACACTTTTAGAATCATACCTTCTACCCATTCGTCATGCCAGAAAACAATAGTTTCTCCCTTCCCAAACATCGCCCTCAATCCTGAAGATACGACCTCATGGAATTGATTAGAAGGAATAAGTGGAGCAGTAATAGCTTTCCATGAATGGGAAACAAATCTGTTATTACAAGGGGTGGGAAGGAGTTGCCTCTAGTCAAACCCGTATTTTTCCACAAAGAAATTCCTCCATAATGAATCCACCTCGTTGCCAAACCTCCATAACCTTTTTGATAGTAAGGCCGAGTTTTTTAATACTCAGTTAATACTCAACTTAATTAATCGTTACAAATCAAATTGTGCTTTAGTAATAATTAATACTCAGTTTATATATAGTAGTTCTTCCTTTAAAAAAATCACTTTTAATTTAGTATATATTTTTTTAAAATTACGAAATATAATAAATTTAATACACTATTAAATATTTAATTTTATATTTTTATTTTACTTTTTAATTTATGATCGTGAGAGTAACAAAACAATTTTATATAAAATTAAACTTTTTTTCCAAGAAGTAGAAACGAAATTTTTGAAATTGGAAGACGGAGGCGGTAACATTAAAATTGTTCTTACTTCCAGATGTCTTAAGTTCATAAAATGGGGACATGAGGAATCCACATTCTTGCGAACACCAAAGCATGCATGCCAATTGAGGAAGAATTCTAGTTTCACATTGCTTTCGTCTTTCTCCATATACAACCGCTCAAAAAACAAGTCCAGAAGGTGACAATATCCAAACATTGCACTCAGAACTACAATTGCAATGCCAGTTTATTCCCGCTCTAACTTCTTGCTACTGCCGACTCTTGTTTTGCTTCTAATTATTTTCATCATCGTCATCTACTTATCTCCCTTACCACTCGATAATAATACAATTAGTTCTTTAACTTCCTCTTTTGCAATAAAAATCCGCGATGGAAGTCGACAAGTGTCTATCTGGAGCTCTCATCAGCTCAGAGCCAGTCAAGATGGAAGTGCACCAAAAACCAAAGTATGTACGAAAATTTATGATCACTATAACGCATCATCAATGTCTACACTTGGTTGGTTGATTGTAAATTTATTCAACAAAATTTTGTGGGTTTTTTGTCTTTCTAAATAATTTTCTGTGTCATTGCTGCCGACAGAAAAAGAGTTTGGAAATGCTCGAAGAAGATTTAGCAAGGTCACGAGCAGCAATCCACGAAGCAGTTCGCCGGAAAAATTATATATCTTACAAAAATGAGAGTTTCATTCCAGGAGGTTCCATTTACAGGGATTCATTCGCTTTCCATCAGTTAAGTTTCGATTACCCTTACTTCGATCATTAATTATACCTTTTGCTTGCCCATGAAGGTATGTATAATTTAATCTGTTCATTAACTTTTTTATTTCATTTAAATCGCAGGAGCCACATAGAAATGCTGAAAAGATTCAAGGTGTGGATTTATAGAGAAGGAGAGCATCCTTTGGTACATAAAGGGCCCTTAAAGGGTATCTATTCAATAGAGGGCCAGTTCATATCAGAAATCGAGATTGAAAGGAACAATTTCAAGGCATCCCATCCTGATGAGGCGCATGCATTCTTTATCCCCATCAGTGTGGTTAACATTGTTCATTATGTCTACACGCCCGGCACTGACAACTTCAGTGAACGGTTGCAAAGGATGGTTGAAGACTATATAGGTGTCGTAGCTAACAAGTATCCGTACTGGAATAGAAGCAATGGAGCTGATCATTTCATGGTTTCGTGTCATGACTGGGTATCAGCCTTCTTTCATTTCATGGCTTCATTGTTTTTATACGTGTAAGTTTCATTTCTCTTCTTTTTCATATCTACGACTGGAGTTAATACATAGTAATCTAATCAGGCACCACAGATTTCAAACGCAAATCCTGAGCTCTTCAAGAACTTCATCAGAGTTCTTTGCAATGCCAATACTTCCGAAGGATTTCAACCTGCAAGAGATGTATCATTGCCAGAGGTGTATGGACAACCTGATATCCTAGCAACACCACATGAAGGCGTAGTTCCAAACATGCGCCCAATTCTCGCATTCTTCGCTGGAGGAGCACATGGCTACATCAGGCAAATTTTACTGGAGCACTGGAAAGACAAGGATAATGATATAAGAGTTCACGAATACCTTGCAAAGGGTCAAAATTACTCAAAATTAATGGCCCAAAGCAAATATTGTCTTTGTCCAAGTGGGTATGAAGTGGCGAGTCCCAGGGTGGTTGAAGCCATATATGCAGGATGTGTTCCTGTTTTAATATCAGACCACTATTTTTTACCGTTCAGTGATGTTCTAATCTGGAGTGAGTTTTCTGTGAGCATACCAATTGATGATATCCCAAATATAAAGACCATTTTGGAAGGAATTTCTGAGACTAGATATTCAAGAATGCAGAAGAGGGTGAGGAGGCTGCAAAGGCATTTCGGGCTGAACAGACCAGCACAGCCCTTCGATATTATTCATATGGTGCTTCATTCGGTTTGGTTGAGAAGATTAAACTTGAGGCTGCAAACTTGATGACCATATCTAATCCTTTCTCATTTTTTTTGTTTGGTTATTAGCTTCTTGATGGGTCAATAAGTTGTCCTAATATGAAATATATAAACGTATAATTGAAAATGCCAATACTGATTTTTTGGCACATGATTAGCAGCTTTGGACGCTAAATTCCAACAGAGAATCTAGTGTAATGAGAGCATCAGCCTATATATAAATTTTCAGTGTAACAAGTTAATTAAAATATTATATAATTTCTCCGTTTCAAAAAAAAAGTTTTTTTTTAAATTTTTTTTTCTTGTTCTAAAAAAATATTTTACTTTTAAACCAAAATTTTAAAATATCTTTACTAATAATAATTATGTATACTCAAAATTAAAAAATAAATATAAACATACAAAATTATACAATTAGTGGTGCATTAAATAAGTTGTATTTGATAATTAATAAAAAGTTATACTTAATTAAAGTAGACTTTTTTTTGGGATTGAGGGTGTATATTTTAACGTAAAAAATTATATTTTCACTGCTTAGAACTACTCTCTTCATCTAAAAAAAAAAGTCCATTTAGAATTTTTTTTTGGTCAAAAAAGGGTTAATTTTAATCAAAATTTTAAAATATTCTTAGTATATCTAATATTGAAAAATAAGAATGAAAATATAAAATTATACATTTAATGGTGTATTAAATTAATTGTAATTAATAACTAATAAAAAGTTATATTTTAATTAAAATGAACCTTTTTTTGGGAAGAAAAGAGTATAATTTGGAGAAAAATATTTTGAAATTTAAATAATTGAAGCAACAATAATTGAGACAGTAAATTAGAATTTGTGTAATTATTTTTCACTAATTAGCAAAAGTTAATATACTTCTTTCATTCCAAGAAGGAGTTCTTATACAATTTACAAAGTATAACATATTTAATCTACAATTAAATGTAAACTTTTAGGGATTTATTTATTCGCTATACTCCATTATTATTTTTTCATTGACATCCTCACGACTATTCTACAGCCTAGGCACTATTCTCACTGTAATCTCACGACTATTCTACAGCCTAGGCACTTGCACATTTGTAACAAAGATGATAACTGACTTATACATGAAGACAATTTTAATCTTTTAGCTGCCATGTCCACCTTGGAGGTAATGGTATATTCCACTAGTTATACATGGAGACAATTTTAATCTTTTTGCTGCCACGTCTGCCTTGGAGGTAATGGCATATTCCACGACTTATACATGGAGACAATTTTAATCTTTTTGCTGCCATGTCTGCCTTGGAGGTCATGGTATATTCCACTTATTAGCCATAAGAAGATATTGCCATTAAGACCTAATGTATATAGTATATTCCACTTATTAGCCATAAGAAGTCTGTGACTCATGGTCACATAGCAATAGCTTTTACCATTGTGCCAAGGCTCCACTTTGAATAATAAAATTTAGTAGGATTAATAAAACTGCAATTATCTAGTTCTATCATATAGAACAATCAACAGTAGCTTGGATATCGTGTGTTAACTTAGCAAGTGGTATGGTAATGATAGAAAATGATTTAAAAGTTGAAGCTGAGAAAGGAGAGAAAGGCAGGAAAGCTTGTATCTTGAATCTTCATATCTGCTTTCTGTATTAGTTTTTAGTTAGGGTGGCTGAAGTTGTGACGAAAAGAGTTTGAAGTGCGAAGAGAAGAAGAAACAGAGAGTGCTTTTCATGCATCTTGAGCCTTCGCTTTCTTTTATGAATCAAGCAGTCCTGTTTTAATAATTACACCTTCGATTCATTTTAACGTGGGATTGCCAGTTTGGTGCGCTTCTCTTCATTCACCCTTTCCTCTCAGAACTTTTCCATGTGTTTGCTCCTTCATGAAAATAGCATACATTTCTTAAGTATATACTTATCCAGTGAATAACTGATAGGCTTGCTCTTGTAGCACAGGAGTTTGTTTTGCATGCATGGCTGGTTTGGGATGTCCTTTATTCAGGACAACAACTTTATTATGTGGACTGCACTTTGTTTCAATTTCAAATATTTTACCAAGACGAAGTCCTTATTCGCATATTTTCTTTCACTTGACAACTATTCAAGAGTTTGATTTCTGGGTTTGTTGAAATACCATTAAAGTAAATGGAAGATACTGTACAGACATGATAATGCATGATTTGTTTTTTGATTTGTCCAAATAACACTTCAATTTTTCCTCATTTTTTTGTCACATTTGTTATAGGGAAGAGAAGTATACCTTTTGCTTTATGTTAAAAGTATTAGAATATTACTTATATACTTTATAAATCTTAATTAGATTATGGACCCTAAGACGGATTCTTGTATGATTTCTATTATCATTCTGTTGATGAAGCCATTGAGCAAGGTGCTGCTCCTCTTCCCTTGAGTTTTGATAGAACAATAGATATTCAGCATACTATTGACATTATGGATCATCTCCTTGCCTGTGAGGTTAGTCTTCATTTTTACAGGTTGTGGTCTGATAGGAAAAACCAAAGTATTGCTGCTCCTGTTTTCTCTTGATGATATCTAGTGCTTGTATTTGTCCCGAATTTTACCAATAAGCATTAATTGTATTCTCTTCTCTTCAGCACTTCTATCATGTTCTTATGGGTATGAGGAAACCTCAAGGTAAAGGTTTGGGGTTAACAAGAAAGCATATTATTTCATGTTTGCCAGAATTAGATTCCATGCTTCAACTTGGAGAATAAGAATACATGTGGAACTGTAACAGATGTGACTGAAGATGAAACGACTGGATCTGGTCGTGAACCAATTGCGTTTCTTCGTATCAAACAAATTTCTGTCGTAGTCTAATTTATTTTAAGGAATAGCTCGACCGACCGAATTATTAGGAGACTAAAAAAAGAACACCCACTTCTGAACTAATTAGGAGCCTTAACATTTGCCGAATCACATAGACATATGATCATTGGGTCAAATTGAATAGTTACATCTTAATTGTATTAGAATCATAAACTTTGGGATTTCTTTGATGGGATGATAATCCCCTTACATTAGAGTTATTTTCAAAGACTTTATTTATTTCAAACAGAATTTAACATTGAACGAAATTTTTATAACATTTTTATTAATAATAATTATGCAATATGTATAATTCAAAATTTAAAAAAAACAATAATTATTATACATTTAATAATGTGGTTTGTATTTTATTAATAAAAAATTACATTTATTTGAAAATAATTTTTTTTTGAAAGGGGAGAAATAAAATCAAAATATATGCAGGTAGTTGAATTGTGTGTGATAATGAGGCATTTTAAAAAAAAAAAAATAGCGTCCTCTAAAAGAAGATGTTACTGACAAAATGGTTCTCCATAATTATTTTAATAATGTTTTTTATCTCTCACAATTAAAACAATTAAAAAAATATCTAACATTTTATTAGTGTGTTAGTGTGTACTTTTTTAGTTTTGCGTTACAATTCCATCTAATTTTCCGTCAGAATGGCAGTGTTATTATGACAAAAAAGTGAATGGAATTATAACAAATAATTAAAAAAGTATACTAATAAAATGTTTGGAACCTTTTTTAATCCTTTTAAATATAAACAATAAAAAAATTTATTCGCCAATTTATAAATACCATTTTGTCGGTGATCTCCTACAAGAATTTCCTTCTCACATTTGTCCATTGTCTCTAGTGACCGAGAAGAAAGCTCAGGATAAATTGTTCAATCAACGTCAAAAGGTTGAAGTTTATCTCCAACTTTTGTGTGTTGTTCATGATCTTGATTCCAATGCTGGCTTCTCCACGTGAAATATTAGACAAAATTGAGAGCATTTTGTGCCGGAAAACTCTAACATCTTTGGATAACTTGGCTAATTTTCATTGGATCATCTTATACTTTGTGATAACTTGGTTATTTTTCATTGGATCTTCTTATACTTTGTGATAATTCAATTTTGTTAATTTACATGATGATCTCAATACATTAATCCCATGTTTTTAAAATGAATTCAACATCAGAATTTAACCCAATATGCAAACATCCATACATTATGTCATTATCTTGTCCAACTCACCCACGTTCTTGATTTAATGACTTGAACCAAAAGCGATATATATTCTCGTAGCGTGGTTTTCAGTGCATGGATTTGATTTTACTTCACAAGGAAAAGCCAAGAACTAATAGCGATATATATTCTTGTAGCGTGGTTTTCAGTGCATGGATTTGATTTTACTTCACAAGGAAAAGCCAAGAACTAATAGCGATATATATGCTTTGTACCGTGGTTTTCAATGCATGAGTCCAAATGCTGGACATCCAAAACTGTGAAAATAAATCATCAGTCTTTTACCATTTCGCCAATCACATGCCATTTAACTTGATTTGCATACATGTGAATGGGCCAAAAACCACACACACAAAAAAAAATAAAGAATATTTATTAATATAGTCGTACTGTTCCTCAACTTAATTAATCGTGACAAATCAAATTGTGCATTAGTAATAATTAATACTCTGTTTATATATAGTAATCCTTCAGTCCAAAAAAATCACTTTTAATTTGATATAATTTTTTTAAATTATGAAATATAACAAATTTAATACACTATTAAATATCTAATTTTATATTTATATTTTTACTTTTTAATTTATGATATACATTATCATGAGAGTAACACAACAATTTTATATAAAATTAAACTTTTTTTCCAGCAAAGAAGTAGAAACGAAAATTTTGAAACTGGAAGACGGAGGCGGTAACATTAAAATTGTTCTTACTTCCAGATGTGCCTCTCTTTCTATATTTTATATCTTATGTTTTTTTTCATCATCTAATAATAAATTGCCTTCTTGGCTTGTCAAAAAAAAAAAAGATGTCTTCAGTTGCACGGTTCGTTTCGTTTGCCTCAGAAAATATCAAATGAAAGTAAGGAAAAAAGAAAGGATAAGTTAATGAATGGGACATGAAGGATCCACATTTTTATGAACCCCAAAGCATAGCATGCCATTTGAGGAAGAATTCTGCTTTCACATTGCTTTGGTCTTTCTCCATATACAACCGCACAAAGAAACAAAGTCCAGAAGGTGACAATATCCAAACATTGCACTCAGAACTACAATTGCAATGCCAGTTTATTCCCGCTCTATCTTCTTGCTACTGCCGACTCTTGTTTCGCTCCTAATTATCATCAACATCATCTACTTATCTCCCGTACCACTCGCTAATATTACGATTAGTTCTTTAACCTCCTCTTCTGCAATAAAAATCCGCGATGGAAGTCGACAAGGCTCTATCTGGAGCTCTCATCAGCTCAGAGTCAGTCAAGATGGAAGTGCACCACAAACCAAAGTATGTACGAAAATTTATGATCACTATAACGCATCATCAATAACTACACTTGGTTGGTTGATTGTAAATTTATTTAAAAAAAAAATTGTGGGTTTTTTTTCTTTTTAAATAATTTTCTCTGTCATTGCTGCCGACAGAAAAAGGGTTTGGAAATGCTCGAAGAAGATTTAGCAAAGTCACGAGCAGCAATCTACCAAGCAGTTCGCCGGAAAAATTATATATCTTACAAGAATGAGAGTATCATTCCAGGAGGTTCCATTTACAGGAATTCATTCGCTTTCCACCAGTTAAGTTTCGATTACCCTTATTTCGATCATTAATTATACCTTTTGTTTGCTCATGAAGGTATGTATAATTTAATCTGTTCATTAACTTTTTTATTTCATTTAAATCGCAGGAGCCACATAGAAATGCTGAAAAGATTCAAGGTGTGGATTTATAGAGAAGGAGAGCATCCTTTGGTACATAAAGGGCCCTTAAAGGGTGTCTATGCAATAGAGGGCCAGTTCATATCAGAAATGGAGATTGAAACGAACAATTTCAAGGCTTCCCATCCTGATGAGGCGCATGCATTCTTTATCCCTATCAGTGTGGTTAACATTGTTCAGTATGTTTACACGCCCGGCAATAACAACTTCAGTGAACGGTTGCAAAGGCTGGTTGAAGACTACATAGGCGTCGTAGCTAACAAGTATCCGTACTGGAATAGAAGCAACGGAGCTGATCATTTCATGGTTTCGTGTCATGACTGGGTATCAACCTTCTTTCATTTCATGGCTTCATGGTTTTTTATATGTGAAAGTTTCATTTGTTTTCTTTTTCATATCTACGACTGGAGTTAATACATAGTAATCTAATCAGGCACCATATATTTCAAACGCAAATCCTGAGTTCTTGAAGAACTTCATCAGAGTTCTTTGCAATGCCAATACTTCCGAAGGATTTCAACCTGCAAGAGATGTATCATTGCCAGAGGTGAATGGACCACCTGATAATCTAGCAACACCAAATAAAGGCGTAGTTCCAAACAAGCGCCCAATTCTCGCATTCTTTGCTGGACGAGTACATGGCTACATCAGGGAAATTTTACTGGAGCACTGGAAAGACAAGGATAATGATATAAGAGTTCACGAATACCTTGCGGAGGGTCAAAATTACTCAAAATTAATGGCCCAAAGCAAATATTGTCTTTGTCCAAGTGGGCATGAAGTGGCGAGTCCCAGGGTGGTTGAAGCCATATATGCAGGATGTGTTCCAGTTATAATTTCAGACCACTATTTTTTACCGTTCAGTGATGTTCTAAACTGGAGTAAGTTTTCTGTGAGCATACCAATTGATGATATCCCAAATATCAAGACCATTTTGGAAGGAATTTCTGAGACTAGATATTCAAGAATGCAGAAGAGGGTGAGGAGGCTGCAAAGGCATTTCGGGCTGAACAGGCCAGCACAGCCCTTCGATATTATGCATATGGTGCTTCATTCCGTTTGGTTGAGAAGATTAAACTTGAGGCTGCAAACTTTATGACCATTTCTAATCTTTTCTCATGTTTTTTTGTTTGGTTTTTAGCTTCTTGATGGGTCAGTAAGTTGCCCTAATATGAAATATATAAACGTATAATTGAAAATGCCAATACTGATTTTTTGGCACTTGATTAGCAGCTTTGGACGCTAAATTCCAACAGAGAATCTCGTGTAATGAGAGCATTAGCCTATATATAAATTTTTGGGTTAATTGCGTGAATAGTCCCTTATCTTGGGGCATCTGTTCAATTTCGTCCTTTAAATTGAAAAAGTTTCAATTGAGTTCTTTAACTTATAAATGGGTTCTATTGAGTTTTGGAGTCAAAATTGTGACAAACATGTGTGGTCAAAAAAAGTTGATAGGGGCAAAATTGAAAAAAAATTTGTCAGACCTTAAAAAGTTCCAATTGAATTCCTAAACGTACAAATTGAATTTTATTGAGTCCCGAAGTATAAATTCTAACAAACACGTGCTGTGCACTTAAAGTTGGTAAGGGAAAATTTAAAAAGAAATTTGTTTTTTTAACAAGAAATGATATTTTTGTGTGATGAAAATTGGTATTCATTGCACTTAATGGGGAATAAAAAAAATGATTAATTTTAGAGCATTTTTAATAATTTAGTGATTTAATAGTGAGCTAAAAAAGTATAGTAATTAGAGTTAAGACAAATTAAAAGAATAATAACTAAAATATAATTTATTTTCAAAAATTGTTGTAAAAATGTTACACAAAATGTCGATATTGAACTCTTGGTCTGTCAAAAATTAAATAGAAACTCATCAAGATCTGTCAAAAATTTCTTTTTAAATTTTCTCTTACCAGCTTTAAGTGCACAGTATGTGTTTATCAGAATTTATATTCCGGGATTCAATAGAACTCAATTTGTACGTTTAGGGATTTAATTGAAACTTTTTCAAGGTCTGCTAATCTTTTTTTTTCAATTTTGCCCCTGTCAACTTTTTTTGACCACAAGTGTTTATCACAATTTGACTCTTGGACTTAATAGAATCCAATTTGTAAGTTAAGGGACTCAATTAAAACTTTTTCAACTTAAGGGACGAAATCGAACAGAGGCCCCAAGCTAAGGGACTATTCACGCAATTAACCCTAAATTTTTAGTGTAACAAGTTAATTAAAATATTATACAATTTCTCCTTTTTTTAAAAAAAAAGTTTATTTTTAAAGATATTTCTTGTTCCAAAAAAAAAAAATTTCACTTTTAAACCAAATTTCTAAAATATCACTACTAATAATTATATATACTCAAAATTAAAAAATAAAGATAAACATGTAAAATTATACAATTAGTGGTGAATTAAATGAGTTGTACATAATAAGCCCCTTGGCATCTAAAAAATGTCTCTAATCACTTGGACCTGCTGAAGGAGAAAATTAAGCATTGGGAGGGTTACCACAATCCAAGGGACATTAATAGTGTGGCTGATAGGCTAGCAAAGTCAGGTGTGTCCAGATTGCATATTTTGTTGGCGATCATGGAAAAATAAGCCTATATCTCCGCTACACCCTATTTCCCTACTCCTTGGCGGGCGTTCTTCCTGTAGAGTAGGATTGCTACTGTTACGTCCCTTCTTGTAACTTTGACTCCTACTATTCAATAATAAAATTTGCCTTTTTGGCTTGTCAAAAAAAAATAATAAAAAGTTATAATTAATCAAATTTGACTCTTTTTTTTGGGATGGAGGGAGTATATTTTAACGTAGAAAATTACACTTTCACCACTTAGAACTAGTCTCTCCATCTCAAAAAAAAGTCCATTTAGAATTTTTTTTTTCAAAAAAGAGTCCATTTTAAATCAAAAATTTATAATATCCTTAGTATATCTAATATTAAAAATTAAGGATAAAAATATAAAATTATACATTTAATAATGCATTAAATGAGTTATACTTAATAACAAATAAAAAGTTATACCTTAATTAAAGTGAACTCTTTTTTCAAAAGAATGGAGTATAATTTGGAGAAAAATATATTGAAATTTAAATAATTGAAGCAACAATAATTAAGACAGTAAATTAGAATTTATTTAATTATTTTTCACTAATTAGCAAAAGTTAATTTACTTCTTTCATTCGAAAAAAGAGTTCTTATACAATTTACAAAGTATAACATATTTAATCTATAATTAAATGTAAACTTTTATATTTTTATTCTTGCTTTCTAATTTGACTTATATATTGTTATTATTTGTAAGGGTAATATAAAAATTTCACACTAAAAGTAACTCTTTTTAAGACCAAAAAAATAGAGAATAACATTTATCCAGATGATCCTGATAAATCACTTATCAGGTATCCAATAGACATCTGTCAACTCAGATTTTTTTTACCATCTACTGTAAGTTAATTACTCATCACCACATACAATCATTGTAACCCTTCCAATCTTCCACCAACAAAAAAACCCCTTCCACTAACAAAAACTCCTTCCACTGCAATCGAATGCTTACCCAAAATCAAGAACCGGAAAATTGCTCAGCCAAACACCAAAATCAAGAGGCGGAAAATTAACTCAAAATTAACTTAGCCAAGGCACGATCATCTAGTGTAGTTTTGAAGGGTATCAAGACACCTTACACACACCATAAGGCAATTCTACAAGAACTGCGACATTTATGGAACCGTAGATTTCACATTTGGAAATTCCCCTATTGTTCTCCAAAACTGCAACATTTATCCTCGTCTTCCACTCCATGGCCAATTTAATACCATCACTGCATAGGGTTGAACCGACATAAACCAAAACACGGGCACCTCTATACAAGGTTGCATCATCACGGGCACCTCTATACAAGGTTAATTTTGAGTTAATTTTCCGACTCTTGATTTTGATGAAAGAGTTCTGACTGTGCAATTTTTGGGTAAGCGTTCAGTTACGGTGGAAGGGGTTTTTTTTGGTGGAAGGGTTTTTTTGTTAGTGGATGACTGGAAGGGTTACGATGATTGTATGCTGTGAGGAGTAATTAACTTAAGATAGATGATAAAAAAATTCTGAGTTGGCAGATGTTTATTGGATGCCTGATAAGTGATTTATCAGGATCATCTTGATAAATGTTATTCTCAAAAAAATAATTCTAAAACTGGATTCTAAAAGCAAATTTTTTGAAACTAATTTTTTTTTTCGGAACGTAAATATTACTACATATGATACTCCATTAAATGCTTGGAAATGCGACCGCATATGGCCATCAATAATATTTAATAGAACTTTTATTAAAACTTTTATGAGTATAAATAATTTTGAATAGGATTTAAAATTGTCAATAATATAAAAAAAGAAAAGAAGAAAAACCTAAAGAATGGATTTCGTTTGAAAGGCACTTTTATTATCACAATGCGGTTTGATAAATTAAATTTTGCTGCGTGCCTAAAGAAAATTGTCTCTAAAACTTTTGCGTGTATTAGACTTAACAAGTGTAGACGACGTATTAAATTAATACTCCCCAAAAAAATCGAAATTGAACCATCCACAAAATAACTAAATTAATAATTACAAAATATAGTATTTACTTATTAAGAAATAAAATAATTAAAAATCTCATATATAATTTTACTAAATACACTGACTGCATATTTAATGTAAGATAAAACTCTTTTCATATTAAAAAAAAAAACAGTCCATTTCCCGTAAGTAACTTTGGCATAACACGCTTAACATACTATTAAATATACAATCATTATTAATAAATATAATATAAAAAAATTCAAAAAATAATTTTTTTAGGAAAAATATTTTGAAAATGATTTTTTTAGGCGAAGGAGTAATTTGGAAAAAAAAATTACTTTTTCCTGTTGGTTCATAAGTTTTCTATCTTTTTCTGTAGAAACATGTCAGCGGAACAAAAGCATTGGATCTGCCAAACAATGGAGGGCGTGAAAGAATAGAGAAATGCCAAATATCTGAGTCTATCTATGCACATTGGGAGACAAAAAAAGAAATGTTTTCATCTATGTAGTGAAGCGAGTCCAAAACAGAATTTAAGGCTGGAAAACAAGGTTTCTCAATCTAGTGGGAAAAAAGTTCTTATCAAGACTGTAATAAATGCTTTACCTACATATGTTATGGGATACTGCAAGTTACTTGTAGCAGTTTTTAAGGAAATTAGCAACATTACAGCTAATTTTTGGTGGGGAGAAAATGAGGCAGGCAAGTAAGGGCACACTAGAAGGCGTGGAGCAATTTAACAAAGACAAAGAGTGAGGGAGGCTTGGGGTTTTAGGATATTAAAAGTTTTAATGACTCTTTACTTGCTAAGCAACTGTAGAGATTGGTCACACAACCTGACCTGCTAATGAGCAAAGTTCTTAAAGCTAAATATTTTCCACAGGATGGGCTATTACAAGCTGAACCCAAGGGGAATGCATCTTGATTATATAAAGGCTAGCTTGAGGCTATCCATATTCTGGAAAAAGGCATCGGGTTTAGAGTTGGGAATGGCAAGTCTATTTGGGATTCACCATAGATTCCAGATACTAGGAAGCCAAACCAAAACAATCCAAACAAGAATTAGGTTAACTGGGTTGGGCACAGTTGGAATCAGGAGTTAATTTCAAGAATCTTTAACCCAAATGAGGGAGCAGCAATTGTGAATTTATCTTATGGACAAGAGGGAAGTAATGATCAGCTGGTTTGGCAACTTAGCTCCCATGGAGGCTATACGGTATAGTTAGCATATCAATCCATTACAAAGGAACAAAGTCAGAGATCCGGTAAGGAAGAAAGCAGTAGTAGTGGAAATATGTGGATGTTAATGTGGAGGAGCAACTGGAAATGAAGCATAAAACATAAGCTAAAGCTTTTTATTTGGAGATGCTGTCATGCATAATTTTGACTAAGAAAATACTCCAGAAAAGGCACATGCTAGAAGATATAATCTACCAAATGTGTGGAGAAAAATAAGAAAGCTTGGAACATGTTCTGTTCAACTACCAACGAGCACGAATGGTTTGGAAAATTGCACCAGTTAGATGGCATGAAATTGAAGATGAAGTACAAAATTTTGAAGGGTGATGGTAGCAAATTTGCTACAAGGGGGCATCTTTGGCATAAACAAACCCAACTTACTATCTATATTTTGTGAATGATTTGGAAAATGAGGAATTTGTGGCTCTTTATAAGAGAATGGATGGTAGAAAAGACAATAGTGGATTTGGCCATGGTAAAATAAATAGAATATCAGTAAGCCGGTACGAGAGAGGGAGTTATGTAATTAGGAATAAGTTATACTTGTTCAGTGATTACGGAGCACAATGAGGCGGAATCAACATAGGTTTTAGAGTGGCTATGATAACTATTTTAAGAGTAAAAAGGTTACAATAATCACTTTAAGATGTATCGATTTTTTGGATGTAATTATAATATAATTTTGTGGACGGAGGTCTCTACTCCTTTCTTTAATCAATTAAAAAATCTTGTATATCAAGGAATTGTGATTTGAATGACGTTAAAGTAAAAAGCCAAACAAACATATGAGACGGAAATAAGTAGATCCACTTCACTTATCACAATGAATTATATTTGTTCGATAAACTGTTGTCAATTTACGGAAAAAAAAATTAGGTTAAGAAGAAGTTTAGTTTAGCCTTAGTAGATCATCCGAGTTATGGAAAATCCAAGTTGTTGACCATTTATTACTTGTTAATTTTTTACAAAAGTTAATATGCTTAGCACTTTTGAAAAAAAATAAATAAATAACTTCTTAATCCACCCAATATTGAAGAGTGGAATCAAATCCGATCCAGTCTTTGACCAGCCTTGCAATGCCCAGCGATCCCCCAACGGGCAAACAAAAGGCCCAAACCAATATTTGATATTCGTCCCCTTGATCTTTTTGCGTCACTAAAACTTTCTTTCGACGCAGTTGGTTTGTGATGAAGCGTCAATAATACGGCGATTTACAGAATCTTGAGCAGTAGCCGTTGGGCCAAAACTTGCACTACCGTGTGAGACTGAGAAGTTAAAACGGACAACTCCGGTTGGTGCTCGAGGAATGGCCGCCGACGCCACCAATGAAATTGAAAGAATCAGTGGCGGAGAAGTTGCAGTATCGATGAACCCTACAATCCCCTCCGGGGATCACTCTGTTTGGGCCGACGTTTCTCCGCTCTTCGAACTCGCTTGCAGAGGTATCTTTCCCGCTCTCTCAATCCGTTTGTCGGTTCAAAAGTATGATTTTTTTTTTTATCTGTTTTGTGTTGACCTCGATGCATCAAGTGTTCGCAATTGCCAGTTCAGCGATTTCCGTTTGTTTTGTTAGGATTTTGCTGTTTTATTGACGATTAATGTTGATCTTGAAATTAGTGAGAGTAGTGAAACTCTACCGACTTGAGTACAATACTTGGTTTGGGTAAAATTTTTTCCCTTTTAAATAAGTACAATACTCGGTTTTTGCGTCTTTCCTGAACATGTGAAATTGGCCCGTATGAAGGTGAATTCTCATGCAATTTGTTTACTGGATAGCTCGGTGTAAATTATACGCAACATTTTTGTTTTGTGGCCTGTTATAGTTTATATGCAAGAAAAACTAGGTTCATTGGATTCCTTGATTGGCATTTGAGGTTTTTGAATGAGCTGTTAGGGACGTATTTATTCGCTATACTCCATTGAATGTTATTTTTTCATTGACTTCCTCACTGTAATCTCACGACTATTCTACAGCCTAGGCACTTGCACATTTGTAACAAAGATGATAACTGATCCCAAGGCTGCTGCTTTTGGATCAGGCTTACCTGGGTATTAATCTTGGTTGGATTGTGTTGCAGATCTTCATGATGGTGAACTTATACATGGAGACAATTTTAATCTTTTTGCTGCCATGTCTGCCTTGGAGGTAATGGTATATTCCACTTATTAGCCATAAGAAGATATTGCCATTAGGACCTAATGTATATAGTCTTACAAAGATGTTTCTGTGACTTGAACTCGTGATCTCATGGTCACATAGCAATAGCTTTTACCATTGTGCCATGGCTCCACTTTGAATAATAAAATTTAGTAGGATTAATAAAACTGAAATTATCTAGTTCTATCATATAGAACAATCAACAGTTGCTTGGACATCGTGTGTTAACTTAGCAAGTGGTATGGTGATGATAGAAAATGATTTAAAAGTTGAAGCTGAGAAAGGAGAGAAAGGCAGGAAAGCTAGTATCTTGAATCTTCATCTATTTTCTGTATTAGTTTTTAGTTAGGGTGGCTCCAGTTGTGACAAAAAGAGTTTGAAATGGGAAGAGAAGAAGAAACAGAGAGTGCTTTTCATGCATCTTGAGCCTTCCCTTTCTTTTATGAATCAAGCAGTCCTGTTTAAATAATTACACCTTTGCTTCATTTTAACTTGGGATTGCTAGTTTGGTACACTTCTCTTCATTCACCCTTTCCTCTCAGAACTTTTCCATGTGTTTGCTCCTTCATGAAGATAGCATACATGTCTTATGTATATACTTATCCAGTGAATAACTGATAGGCTTGCTTTTGTAGCACAGGAGTTTGTTATGCATGCATGGCTGGTTTGGCATGTCCTCTATTCAAGGCAACAGCTTTATTATATGGACTGCACTTAGTTTCAATTTCAAATATTTACCAAGACGAAGTGCTTATTCGCATATTTTCTTTCTCTTGACAACTATTCAAGAGTTTGCTTTCTGGGTTTGTTGAAATACCATTAAAGTAAATGGAAGATACTGTACAGACATGATAATGCATGATTTGTTTTTTGATTTGCCCAAATAACACTTCAATTTTTCCACATTTTTTGATCACATTTGTTATAGGGAAGAGAAGTATACTTTTTGCTTTATCTTAGAAGTATTAGAATATTACTAATATACTTTATAAATCTTAATTAGATTATGGACCCTAAGATGGATTCTGGTATGGTTTCTACTTTTTATTCTGTTGATGAAGCCATTGAACAAGGTGCTGCTCCTGTTCCCTTGAGTTTTGATAGAACAATAGATATTCAGCGTACTATTGACATTATGGATCATCTCCTTGCCTGTGAGGTTAGTCTTCGTTTTTACAGGTTGTGGTCTGATACGGAAAACCAAAGTATTTTCTGATAAATCTGTTTTCTCCTTCTGCAGGCAACTTGGCATAAGGGTCATTCACTTGCACAAACTGTTTTCTCATGCATCTATCTTTTGAGACCTGATAGAACATCTTCACATGCCTTACTACATTCATATTGCTTAGTTGTACGTGTAACTTGCAATGAAGTTGTTTCAGCAGTTTCAGATGCTCGCACAAATGAAGTAAAGTACTTTAACAACTCTTTCAACCTTTCTTATTTTCTTAGAAGCAGGGGGAAAAAAGAGGAAATTTTCAGTTTTATTTTATGTGTGCCAATTGTTTATATCCCATCTTGCGGGTAGAGTAATTGATTGTGCTATTTTTCTCTTGGTTATTCTGTTATGTTGTATCAAATAGAATTGTTGTGTTAGATTCACATTTTTTTTTTGATCTAACATAGATGCCATCTCTGATGTCCCTTACATTCTCTTCAATGTCATGCTCTTAATGGTCTTATGTCATAAGTCCTCTAACTTTAGGTTGCCAAAGTACCAAAACCTCTCTTTATAACAGTTAATTGGTGCAAGGAAGATGCAGATTTGATCAGTTTGAATTTTTTCCTATAGTATTACTCTTTGCATAATCTAATAAGAACTATAACTATCAGGTTAACTCTGACACATGTCAAGGACAACTGATCCTTAGGTGTGTAATTGAGCAAGAAGCTGAAAAGATGGGCAATAAAATTATCCAGATTTCAAAATATGGTGACTTAAATAAATCAAATATCAGATTTCTCATTGATTTTGCCCATTTTATGAGATGGAAGTGGTTGTTGATTACTTAGTGAGTGTATTTTTAGATGGAGAATTATTATAATATCTAGTGCTTGTATTTGTTACTTATCTATTCAGATATTAGCAATTAGAGTTTGCTGATTGGTATCGTTAATCAAGCTCATAATCTCTTTTTGTTTTGTTAACTGTTGTTGGCAGGAAGAAGACCTGTTTACCATGACATATGGTCTTCCTTTGAAAGGGGAAGGAGATGAAAAATGTCTTTCCATCCTACATGCTGTAGATGAAACAATTTCTAGGCAATTGCGGGCCAGTAAAGCTCCATTATCTAAGAGGAGAGTTTTAGAAGGTATTTAACAAGTACTAGTGGGGTTTAACTATGTGCATGGATTATGTAAGCATTACCTGAATATTTGAAATGGATTTTGTGGTTACTGCTATTTAGTACTGTATTTTTCCCCCTTCTTCTTTCCAGCTGAGGAAGTATCTGTGATTTCCGATGTTATATTCTACTATGCATCGAGCAAATTTATAGACAAACAGTTTATTGTTGTGGTTTTCTTTCTTTCTTTCTTTTTTTTTTAAATTCACTTCTTTTGAGATAGTATAGTTGTATTTTATGTTATGATACTTGTACATCTGTGTGGGTAGGAAAAGTTTAACCTGTTAAACCTGGACTCTTCTTAGTTTGATCACTTCAACATTTTGGCTGCTCTAAAAACTTGTCAAAATTGTGTGCTGGTTGATATAAATGCTTTTAGTTATTCTTTTTACCCTGATTTTTAACTCAGTTTCTTCATCATGGGCTGAAGGCATCTTCTTATCTAGCAATTGCTGTTCATGATGTTTATCACCTCCTAGTGCAATGTCAATGCTAGTTAATGGGTTGGAACAAATTATCTTAAGATGGCTAGATAACCTTGATTTGTTTTCTAAAATGTCCAACATGTAAATAACATTTCTTTACTACCATGCATGTTTTGCAATATCAATTCTCCTATTACCGTCTCTCTAATTTAATGATGAGTAATTTCAGATGTCAGTAACAATTGGTGAGCACTTTTATGCAGATATGGAACCATTACAAATTAATCCAGATCTGGAAGAAGGGTTTTGCAAAGCTGTATTGTGCCGCTTACGTTTTCGTAAGGTCTTATCCTATGTTTTCCTTTTTCATACAGTTTTGTGCTACATTCAAATCTTGGTATGAATGGTTCCTGTTTCAGAATTGATTATGTTGAGATAATTGAGAAATTAATCTTTTCCATCTTTTATATCTTTCAATCAACAGTTTATTGAGCATGTTCAAACAAATCAATCCTACCCTGGGGTTCTTTTCTTATTGTAGATAATTGAAGATAATTCACTTATGTTCATGAATTTTGATTTTCCACCCGAAAGTAATGCCTTATTTTGTCCTGAATTTTACCAATAAGTATTAATTGTATTCTCTTCTCTTCAGCACTTCTATCATGTTCTTATGGGTATGAGGAAACCTCAAGGTAAAGGTTTGGAGTTAGCAAGAAAGCATATTATTTCATGTTTGTCAGAATTAGATTCTATGCTTCAACTAGGAGAATTTGTGAGTTCCAAGAATACATGTGGAACTGTCACAGATGTGACTGGAGATGAAACAACTGCATCTGGTTGTCAACCAATTGGGTTTGATTCAACCTTGAACAGTAGGTTGTCAGCTCCAACTCCACCTCGTGCTATTAAACTATTGAGCTGGAGAAAGGTGAGTTTCCAAAACTTGCTAATGTGGTTAGATGTTCTCAATTTTGTGAATCATGCGTGACCCTTAGAGTTATTTAAGGAATTTATAATATGTTTTTTATAATGTCTCTACCAGGCTGTGGAATATTTCCAGAAACTTCTGCATGATCTTAATATTATATGTTCCTACTCTTTGGACCCAGTTCTTGAAGTGCTTTTGGGCTTTGTAGTTGACTTTCAAAAGCTTAATCCTGATTTGATTGCTAGAGCTTATCTACAGGTTGGTTCCAACCATTGCCCATCCTTTAGATTTTTTGAATCCTTAGTTTAGGAAATGCGTGGCACACTGATCATGTACATTATGTGATTATGCTGCATGTGGTGTCTCTTACTTCATCTTAACATATCTTAACATGTTTCTCTGCATAAAGTTTTGTCACCTTTGTGTTGCTTATTGTAGATATATAATCCTCTGGAGCCTGCAATTTGCAGCATTCGTCATTATGTTTTTTTTTTTAATAAATTAATATTGTACCCAAGTTATGTTGTCTTTTTAGATTGAATGCTTATATTCTATTGAACTGACAAAGGACATGGAGCATCAGCCTTATTACATTTTCATTTTAAGCAAAGAAAGATATTTTAACTTGCGAATTGAACTAATACTAAAGTACCTATCCCTGGCAATATTTAAACTTGAACGAGCATCAGCAAGTTGACTGTTACATTGGGATTGTACATTATATTGATATCATGACTTTGGCTGGATAAGTTCTTCCATTTGCAAATTAATTATACAAGTATTAATGACTTTAGACAAGAAAACTTTGCAGATAAACACAGTCAGGATTAGACAACCTTGCTGTTTTAAGAGACTGGCTTTTTAAAAAAAATTGAATTTTACTGCAAGTTTTAGGCTTTAATCCTTCTTAGTCATCTTCTAAGTTTAACTTTTACATGCAAGTTTATTAGAAGCTATATTGGAGTTTAGTATGGATTTGCTGGGTCATTCTTTGTTCATTTCTTGGAAATTGAAAATAAATTGTATTCTATTAAAGGCTACTTTATATATATGAATAAGGAGAGTCTGTAGGGTTGCTTAAGTTATTTTTTGTCCAGAGAAGTTTCTTCAAATCATGAATTCTCATTTCTTTTTTTCTCGACTTCTGTTTATGTTTGAGTGGGAGGTGAGACTGGGGAGGGATATGAAGGCTTGCAGTCAAATAGATTTCTAAAATCTTCGAGTCTTCTTTTTTGTCTATCAAATTGCATGAATTTGCTTTATTTTTGTGTGATTCGATTCTAATGTTCACATCTAATGAACAGCTTTTGCTGGTTCAAGATGGAAAACTCTATGGACGTGATCCGATATTTGCAGTAATCTGTAAAGCTGCTTTGTTACCTGAAGTGGTGAAAAATCACGACATACAAAAGAATGAGGCCATTGTTCAACTTGGACAGGTGTAGTATAATATTTTAGGTTATATTTAGGGGGTGCTTAGTTGGGGAATCAAATCAGTTAATGGGATTCATTCTATTATTTGGTGCTTGGTTGGGGGGAATGGGAGTAGAATTCGGTAACGATTGTGGAAAACTGGGTAATTACGTACCTCCCCCCTCAATTATTTATTATCTAAAACTCAATGACAATTTTTATTCTATTATTTTAATTTTACCCTCAATACTAAACCACCATTGCACATTGATGTCTTCTCTCTCATCCCTCTACATTATTTTTTATCTCTCTTCCCTCTTTGCCCGCTTTCTCTCTCATTCCTCTCCACTGGTACTTTCTCTCACATCATTTTTAACTCCACTTTCTCTCTCCACTCACTCTTTATCATTTTTAACTTCACTTTCTCTCTCATTATTTTCTCACTCTACATTCTTTCTCATTATTTTCTCACTCTACATTCTCTCTCATTATTTTTCTCACCACTTTATAATGTTTCTTTCTCTCTCTTCCTTCTCACTTTTTTTTTTCTTTCATCCCTCTCCATTCTATTTTCTCTTTCGTGATTTTTCTAACTCTATTTTCTCTCTCATCATTTTCTCACACCACTTTCTCTCTTATCATTTTTCTCACTTTATTTTCTCTCTCATCATTTTTCTAACTCTATTTTGTGTCTTGTCACTTTATAATGTTTCTTTTTCTTCTTCCCTCTCACTCATCTTTCTCTCTCATCATTTTTCTCACTTCACTTTCTCTATCTTCCTTATCTATTGTTACTTTCTCTCATCCCTCTTTACTATTCCTTTCTCTTTTATTATTTTTCTCACTCTACTTTCGTAACATTTCATAATATTTCTTTCTCTCTCTTCCCTCTCACTCCTCTTTTTTTCTCGTTATTTTTCTCACATACTTTCTCTCTCTTTCCCTCTCACTCCTCTTTTTCTCTCATTTCTATCTGTAATTACTTTCTCTCTCATCATTTTCTTACTCTACTTTTCTCTTATCAATTTTCTCACTCTACTTTCTCTCTCATCATTTTATAATATTTCTCTCTCTTCTCTCTCATCCCTTTCTACTATTTCTCTCATTGTTTTTCTCACTCTATTTGTTCTCATCACTTTATATTCTTTTTTTTCTGTCTTCCCTCTCTCCTTTTTTTCTATCTTTCCACTCACTCCACTTTCTCTTTCATTCCTTTCTACTATTATTTTTTCTCTCATTATTTTCTCACTTTACTTTCTTTCTCTTCATTTTATGATATTTCTTTCTTTTTTCTCTCTCACTCCTCTTTCTCACTCCACTTTCTCACTCTTCCTACTCACTTCTCTTTTTCCCTCATCTTTTTTTACTTTTACTTTCTTTTTCCTTTCTCTTATCACTATATAATTTTGTTTTTATAATATATTCATTAAGAAGGGTAAAATTAAAATTTTGACTAATTCCTATTTCCACAATTGAATTAAATCAAACATCATCATTCACATTAATACCCATTATAGGATTTGAACTAACCAAGCACAAACAATGCTCTGAGCATTCTCATTGTGGTTGAGCACCTCAATGCCATTGTGGTTGTGCACCTCAATGAATCCCATTGTGATTCCCATTGAGGAATGCGAACCAAGCGCAACCTTAGTTTATCTTGACAAAATAGAGAAATTAAACTACTTTTGTCACTAACATGTGATGGTTATTTGTTTCTTTTTGGGGTGAATGACTAAAATCAGAAGCTGGTTATACCTAATGCTGGTAAATTTGTTATCAAATACAGCTGCTAATCAACTTGCTTAGAATTCTCTGCACAAATGCTGCATGGCAAAGACGTAAACTTGGCAAAATATTACAGGACTGGCAAGTCATTCACATGCAGGTACAGATTAACAAATCATCCATATATTATCTTATTCTACTTTTACTGTTTGGCTTCTAATTTGCTTTGTTAGATACTCATTATCTTTTGTTCTCTTGATAATTGACTGATGAGTAGTTCTTACAACTTCACGTAGAAACTTAGAATTATAAGATTTTTATTTCCTTGTTGAGAATTCTGTTTTTATGTGCTATTGGCTGGGGAGGAATGATTTAACTTTTCAATAGAAATAAGAGATCATGAGAGCTGCAGTGAAGTTTTCATTGATTACACTTGTGAGAGACAAGTTGGGTTAAAAGCAGAGAGCTGTTGAGCAATCATCTTATTGTGTCATATTTGTATTCCATCAAACTTTCTACAGATGAAGATATCTAGCTGAGAAAGTTTAAGATGTTTGACCAGTTCCCTAGTTTCAGTAATGGGGTTTATCTCTCTTTTCAGCACAATCCGTTGAATGAAATTGAGCCATTGTTTCTAATTTGATAAGTTTGAAAATTTTCTTCATGTTTTTTAGACAGTTTTGGTGTTCATTAACATTGTGAGAACTGAGTCATTTGATTGTTTTAACTTGTTTATTAGCTAGATATGGCTTTCCAGAAGGAGTTTGGAGATATATCACCCAGCTCTAATGATGAGGTTAGCATTTTGCATGGTTTCCTAATTTAGTTTTAAAGGCAAGCTGTTTTTGTCCTAATAGAGTTGGTAATCATTTTCTACCAATAATACTCCCTCTGTCCCGAAACAAAGAGTGGTGCAACTTTTAAGTAATTATAAAATATGGTACACGTACTGCATCATTAAATATATAATTTTTCATTGTATCTTTACTTTTAAATTTTAGGTTATATCTGAATATTATTAATAAGGGTAATATAATTTTCTTGGGAAGAATGAAAAATTTTGAAAGTGGAACCATTTTTTTTTTTTTGGAATGGAAGGGAGTATTAAATTTACCTAGTGGATGCTGGATGAATAACTGATTATGAACTACGGTGGCATAACCAGATAACCATGAATATGTAATTAAGAAAAAGTCTAGCCTCTTTATCTAAATCGTAAACTAACATAACAAAATTTGGGCTTGCCTAAAATGTTTGTGGAGAGTCTGGAGACACAAAAGAATTTAAGAAAATTTCCTGATTTTCATTGGTTCTACAAGCTTCTCAACTAACATTAGATCTAACTGCTTCCACTGGCTAACAGACTGATATGCCCTCTGTTCTACTATTGCTTTTATTCAGTCAAAATCTGTAGACACAGGCACCAAGCATTCTTTTGTTGCCGCCTTCAGAAACTGATGTTGCAAAGATGATTTGGAATGCATACAAATGTTTAAAAGATTCGCTGTTTAGATATTGAAAATCTTGTAAAAATGTAGTATAGTGAAAATATTTTGTTAATCTAGTTCATCTTTCTTGCAGAGTGTGGGCATGAAGATATGGAATCACATCCTCATTTGGGTGGAGGAGCAAACCTACTGGATTGCTATTCGCTTCCTCACGTTGGGCTTTGAATTGGAGCTGTATTCACCTTCTGACTACTGCATGGTGTACTGGTACATATACGTTGTTTTGATTAAGCTTGCAGAGAAAACACACTTAAAAGCGATGAGAAGTAATGACAATAGTGAGTATGCTCCACGACTTGCCTCTTTTTTACATGTTAAGAGCATAAGAACTCTCATACAATTTTCTGGCTTAATTTCTATTAGTGCTAACCTAAAATCATGTGTGATTTTCGAACTGAAAGACATTTTTTAAACGACTCCGACACTTCTCAACTAAAGTATATCAAGAACAAATATAGGCTTGAAGTAATTAAAATAGGTCTTTAACCTGGGAATATGGCAAATAATCCTGTGTTTAAATTTCTTGAAAGGGCTTATGATATGGATAAGGCAAAATAAAGTGCAATGGACTCTTTAGTTCTGCTATCTAGTTATTGGAGAGAAAAATATACTAGCTATTTACTAATAGAGTAATGATATTCATAGTGACTTTTCATAGTGACTGATGTGGTAAGTATGAAAAGACAAAATCATCCCTTATTATTTTGCATTTTTTAAGCAGAGTAATAAGTGAATTTTGTCTTTTCATTCTTGTCACATCAGTCACTATGAAAAGTCATTAAGAGTATCATTACTTTTACTAATAAGACTTGTTTTTCTTGTAGTTTTCCACGAACTATCAGATGTCTCAGATGCTTTAACACCTTTGAGATGTGTTCATGCTTAATGTCTGGTATACAGCATGAAGAAGAGAATTTAAGTAAATTTTTTGTCATCAGCTTTGACATTCTCATTATTTGAATGTTTCGGGGTTGCCTAGGGAATGAACCAATATTTGAAAAAGCTTTTTTTTTTTCCAGTTTGTAAATTTACGGATCATTTCTTATTATTGGTGCAACTTTAGATTGGACTATTGATATGTGCTGCATATTCCTGCCACTTTGTGCATCGTAGAGCAATTAAATTTGAAAATGAATGCTAGACCTTTGACTATATTTTTGACAGTACTCGCTATTCTTCAGGTAGACGAAAGGGAAAGAAGAAAAGAGATTCCATGAAGGATGTAGCAAAGGACTATCAGATTCCACCGGCAATGATATTGCTTCAGTGCCGGATATATCTTGCCGAAGGTCTTGCAATGGTATGAGCTTCTTATTTTTCAAATTTTGGGTCAATGTTTGCGCGTAAAGAGTTTAACCTCAGCATAACATTGATACTTAGTGTAATCATAGATACAAGTCAACTTTCTTTTCACTCTTTGGGGTGGACAGTTTATTTCAATTCTACTGTTAACTTTGTGATAATCGTCATCTCCAGATGCTTGCTGCTTTGAGGAATGAATATGATGTCTTTCAAAGTCCTGGTCCTTTCAACAGTGAGCATGAGGTATGCATTCAGCGGTTTGTGGCTGGAAAAACTTCAACTTTGATTGAGTTTTTCTTGCTAGTAGCTCAAAATGATTATTTCTTTCTGAAGAGCCTGTATATTCTCCTTTTGGCAAGTTACTATCAGTTACATCTTTTTGCCAATTTTTGTTAGTTGATATATGCCTGAGCCCACAAATTTAATACAGAAACTCCTAAAGCATGGACTTTGGATGAATTGAGGAAATGCGTTATTAAAACACATACTAGGAAATCCTGGAAACAGCCTCTCTGCCAAAAATAGGCAGGGGTAAGGCTGTGTACATTTGCATTTGGATTGCCCTCCCCCTATACTCGTGAAGTGGGTAACCTGGGGTCGTACTTTACTTTACTTTACTAGGAAATGTTTTGTTTTTTTAAAGGAAAAGAAAAAAGAAAAAGAAGAATTTGATCTGTAGCTAGCTTGCATGTTCTTTTTTTCCTTTTGCTTGCTTAATTTCAATCAGAGATTTTTCCATTTTTCACCTTATTACTTTTTTTTCTCAGAGATTTCTGCAACATTTTGAGCTCCTACAGAAAGCTTGCATACCTGATCACATATCCTCCTACTTCTCATTCAAAGAGGCTACAAAACGTGCTAGATTTTCTGTAAGTATCCTAATGGAGATGTCTGGATTTGTTCCCTTTGAAATGCATTTCATTGTGATCATGATTGGTCATCTTGTTGCCCAGACAATGTCTATGTACCAGTGTTTCAAGGATGCTCAGAGAATTGCTAAGGAGCTGAGGACCATTTATTCAAGTGATCCTGACAAATTGAATGAACTCCGCAAGCTAGAACAGGTGGCAGAACATAATGTTGTCGCCCTAAACCTCATTTGCCGGTTGGGAACTCTTGACCCATCACTTAAAGTTTACTTCGAATTCAGTCATCATCCATACTTTGCTACTGCTGTAGTAAAGAGATCTTAAATGTAGTCCTCCCTCCGCCCCCGCCCTAGGGTTCTACCAATTTTGATGCCATGAGCAGCTTGTTGGAACATTAGATTATTATTATTATTATTATTTATAATTTCCCCCCGCCAATCTGTTATAATTAGGTGTAACCTAGTTGGTGTCAGAACCCTTTTTTTTCTTTGGTAACATGCGGGTTTGTATCATAGTCTGAGGACCGTAGTTAGGAAGCCTTTTACACCTGTGGCAAATTAGAGATTGAGCAGTTCTGTTGTAAAGTCATGTTGTTTAACAAACATAGTTATTGATAGATAGTTAAAAGCACAGCAGTTGGTTGTGGATACGCCGAACATTATATTTATCTTCTGATGATGACAACGTTGTTTCTTTAATGGATTGCATATGATTATTATTTATTAGTCGTGTGATGTTTAAAAATAGTCTGGCAACTTTACGCGAGTCAGAATTGGAGGCTTGTATGCGTAAATTTCAAAATACGTTCTTTTATTTTTCGATTTAGTAATTGTAAGATTGGAGATGTATTAAAAATTAAAAAGTATTTTAAAAAATATAAAAATGTATTTTGAAAGTAATGAATGTTGAAAGTGTGAGTAATGCATTTTGCTAACAATTACTCATGAAGTTATATTATATAGGTTTATCGGGTACTTGACGGGAAGGAGTAGAAGCTTAACTTAAACATTTTAAACTCATGGAAGACCAAGATCTCAGTTCCATTTCTCATTTGTCCAATGTAGCCTCAACTTTATCTTTACTTCGTCTTTCTACTAGTAAGATTGAAAACCTCATAGAATATTCAACTACTCCTCTCAAATATGAGGATTTTCCTCATTCTCCTCTCACACCTACCAGTGAAGAAGGTATTAATGCTCTCAACCCTCGTGACCTTCTCATTACCAGCCCTCTTCTATCCAGCCTTTCTGAAGTGTAAACCTAGGCACGAAATCACTTGTTTGCTTTTCTATCTCAACTGTTAATCTTGAGCAACTTTTCTTACAACCAGATAAACTTTTCTTTTGATTTTCCCTTTGGAAACCTAGTTACTGTTCTGTCACACAGTCTATTTCCTGAAGAGTTACTCTGGTACTTCTGGTGCCTTGGTACTCTACATTATTTTGCTGTTAGATTCCCCACGGATCAGCTTTTACAATTTCTTACCAGCAAAGACAACCGTTTCACTTTTCTTTGGACATTCCTCGAATGGTATTATCACATTGGGAGATGGATGGATTTCTGTCTTGAGACAATCCTGGAAGAAACCTATAACAAAAAGGATGATAAAGTTTATACTATATTCATCCTCCATAGGCTTTATGTTCAAATAAGTCCCAACATCTTTGCTCCTAAATCTACCTGCTACATGTGGAGATCTTATCCTACAGGATTCCTGGAATCCAATACAGATAAGCAGGCCCTTCGTTCTCATTTCTGACCATTAATAATATGACTGAAGGGAGTTTCAATAAAAGGATTTCTTCTACTTTTATAGATGCCCCCAAAAAGGACACAGGAACTCAGACCACATCATCCCTGGAGAATCAACATCCAAGCCTGACAAGGGAAAACAAGAAGAGCCATGGGAGTTTACTACGGATAAATGGAATTTTGATATAGGGATGTATGCCAATCTACAGAACCTTAATACTGAACCACCTTTTGAAGAACCCCCTTTTGATGAATACATACAAGATGCTCAAGACCCTTGGGAAGATCCTCCAAAGATAAATTGGGAAAGATACGGAATGTCATGGCATATTCCTTTCTCTAAGGAATATTATGATTTTCATAATTTTCCTTAAAACCAAGCCAAGCAGAGTCAAGCCAAGTTACTTATTAGGCTATTTTGTCTTTGTGTTTGTCTTTTTATGTTCGTATCAAAGGAATATATTACAGGGAATATATTTTTACTATTTACTTTTCAAAAGATGGGAATTTGGTTCCACCAATGTTTCCCACTTTAGATTGTGTTTATCTTCGAACCTTTATAAAAAGAGGCTGACTCTATTATGTAAATTAAGTTTGAGAGAGAATAAGAACTCGGTTTGTTTTCTTTTCCATGGCTTTCTAAATAGTTTTTCACTTCAAAAGTTTCTGAAAAGTCTCAATAAATTTGTTCAAGATATGTATCCCATTAAAGCATGAAATATGCTTTGTACTTGTCTCATCTGAGGATCCTATATATCATAAACATGTTACTTGGTTAATTAGTTTGCTACGGTCCTTACTATTAGTTTGAACTAGTAAATCTTAATGGTTGCCGTCTTGTTCAGGAGGGACTTCTAAGCATATTTAAGTTTATCTATTCAAATCTGATATTGTAAAGCTCCTGAGGAAATCATGGTAGCAGAGCAAGTAGTGCATTCTATTGATATATCTTTTCTGTACTTATAATGTTGTGTTTTAGAGGCAATATCGACTATAGATTTTAAATAACATGGGAAATGAGTATTTTGTTCCTGTTCAATCAGTTTTGCGCTTTTCTTCTTCTCTTTTTTAAAATAAATAACTAGAAAGAGTCAATGCTTGTTTCAGCAATGAAACTTGCTGGTGGGTTGGCGGCTATCCGAACCCAGATGCCACTTGGCACAGACAATGCCGCATGGTCCCAGTTTGAAGTGGGTCCATTTCCAATTGACGTATGCCTCTTTTTTTGTTTTTTTTTTTTTTTATAATATGCTAAGGAATAACTTATAAAGTAAGTACTCCTCTCATGGAGTTTACTATTAAAAATACTTTCCTTGTCCACCACCGCCCCAAAAAAAAAAAAAATTATTATCTTTATTAATGACTATTATAAATAATTTAAAAATAAAAATTAACAAATAACAAATAACAAATATATAAGTACATCATATTTCATAATTAAACAAATTATTGCAAATTGAAAGTGATTTTTTGTGTTTTTTGAGATTGAAGGAATACTAAATTTATAGTGCTAGGTCAGTCCAAAAAAAAAAAGAGTCTGATTTCAAAGATATTTTTTATGTTCAGTTTTTGTGTGAAATTTTAATATTACTTTTACTAAAAATAATAATATATAATTTAAATAAAAAATTAGGAAGACAATATAAAGTTATATATATTTAATTGTTTATTAGGTGTATTGTATTTTATTTCCTCAATTTCAAAAAAATAGTTCACTTTCAAAGTATTTCTTTATTTAAAAAAATAATTTATGTTTGAATCAAATTATTAAAATATCTTTATTAATAATAATTATGTATATTTACAATTAAAAAGTAATGATTAAAAAAATAAATTTATGATTAGTTAGTACATTAATTGTGTTATATCTAATAACTAATAAATTAAAATAAACTCTTTTTTTAGACAAAAATAGTACAATTTAAAAGTAAATTCTTTAAAAAAACGGATGGAGTAGTATTCGTAATATTAAGAAAATGATGGCAAATCTGGGACTTTGGAGGAGAAAAGAAAAGGCCAAAATTAAGCTCTTCCCCGGATTTGGTGGGTTAGGTCATAAATCTTACAGTAGTAAGATTCGAATCACCGACGAGAACATGAGCTTGACAACAAACAACCCATTAAAAGCCACCGACGTTCCAAGCTCTGCATGCCAAGCCCAACTACAACGTTGCTGATTTCTCACTTAATTCCCTATATTAAAAACCCCATCACCTACTTACGGATGTCTCCCCGTTGTCTTGTCTGGCTTGCCTCGGTTGTTCTGCCATATTCTCTGAGTTGATTAGCCGCTGCTGGTCCCCTGTCTCACTTCATCGTATCAGAGTTGTACTACAACCTGGAAAACTTGAACTACCAGCATCTGGTAAAATTGAGTAGCTTTGATGAGTTTCGTAATTAAGGAGGATTGTGATTCCCAGTACTACCTTCTCTGATGTTTCATTTTCATGCTTGGTTTTAGTACCAACACATGGTGGGAATGGGAATCTGACCTCTCATCATAGTTCATAAATAATTTACCATTCTCCTTGATCTAATATAAGAGAAAAGAAAAAATTGTACATAAATTGTATTTTAAAATATATTACTATATTTTTTAAATAGTAATTATAAAATAAAAAATATATGTTAAAAAATATAAAAATATATTTTAGAATGACTATTCGCTTTATCTATTTTTCTGTTACTTCTAATCAATGGTCAAAATAAGCATAAATTTCTTTTGAAAAATGACATGAATTAAAACCTAAACTTGATTACATAAAAACTTCTACCGAAAAAACTTTTATTAATATATTTATTATAAAGAATTTTCATAATAACTGATCTAATATTATAATAGTAATAATAATAATTAAAATCATTATGTTATATAAACGGCACATTAGTTATGTGTATCCTCATTCTATTATAACTAGCCAAAACTTGATAACCAATATCATAACCATGGCCCTGGGAGAGATTACGTTTGACGATGGATAAATAATATAATAAATTAAAAGTAGAAAAATGTAACTTACTACTAAAATATTGAGAAAACAAGAGAACTTTAGTAATGGATGCTCCTTCAAAAAACAGACAGCACGCCAAATGAATTAATTAATTTGTATACACATCAGCACCCTACTTATAATTCTCTCAGCAGAGCACTGGTTTTCAATATTAACCATGCCAGCAAGTGAAAAAAATGTCTGGTCCGCCAGGCCAGCGAAAAAATCTGTACTATGGGCGATTGAAGGAGTGAAAATGGTGCGATATTTTTTAAATATATATATTCTATGATTTGGATTGTAGATTTTTTAATATATGCGATAATAGTTTAATTGTCAAACTATTTAATGTATGTAATCATTACCAAAGGTATAGGATGAGACTGTCACCTTTGTTAATAGTAATAGCATTTTGTTCTTACATATTAAGGTGCATGTCTCTATTTATTAAAATTTTGTCTTATTTGGAAGCTTTTGTAGGCCTTTTAGGCCGCTTTATTTGTGTTAACGATGTATTACGAAAATTAATTAATCTCTTCAGTTTTCTTTGTATATTATTTTTAATGTAATATAATTATCATTTTTTAAGAAGGAAGGAAGGAAAAAAAAAAACCAGGCCAGCAAGTCAAACCTCCCAGGACGATGACTATTTAATAAAATTCAACCCCGGTGTCGCTGGCCCGCCTCGACTTCTTAAACAGTAACGAAAAAAAATTCAACCCAAATCATGGAATTTCTTGAAATAGAAAACTTAATTAAACAATTACAGGCACCAATTTGGACAACCGACTTATCCAATTAGTCATATCAGTATGCAAATATTAATTATTATAGGAGTAAACTTTTTCACTAATTCAGATCATATTGTTGATTCTGCGTGGTTAGATTTTCAACTTTTTGACTAATTCTGCACCCAATCTCAATTTTTCTAATACGCAATAATGAATTGCTTTAATCAAACCAATTTAATATGAATTAATGATTGTTTGTTGTCATTCTACAATCGAGGAATAAAGAAGTAATTTTTATAGCTAATTTACATTGTTTCTTTCTTAATATGGGAGAAATTAAAAAGAAAGAAAGAAAGAAAGTGATGCATCTGTATAGACTGTATCCTTATAAAGTTGTAGAAAGTTGAGGAGATCTTCAGAAAATACTTTGCTTCTACTTATTACAAGACATTGTACATTAAAAGTTGCTCTTCTGAACTAATGTTGATCTGATGACTACCATTTTCATGATTTGTAAAAATTACATTTTAAAACGTGTTTCTAAAAATGTGTTTTTGATTGATAATTGAAAATAGATTTTGAATTAAAATATTATATGAATTGTAAATTTAAAAAAGTATTTTGAATTAAAATATTTTTAAGTTGTAAAAATTAAAACATATTTTTAACTAAAATATTATAAAAACGTGTTTTAAATTAAAATATTGTATAAAAAATAGTAAAACATAGGTGTGTTTTTGTGAAACATACAATATTTTATAAGTTAATTTAGAAATGAAAATATATACAAAGCCTTAACATATGCGAAACCAAAAATATAAAAAATTTGTACATTTGTCAATCAAACAAACCGCACAAATATCAAGGCTGTTCGGAATTTTCATATAAGTTGATTCTCTCCTCTCCGGCACCAGCACCTCTTTTGCTGTACTCTTCCGTATTCTGCCACCCTCCGGACAGGACATGGCTAGCAAAATATAAACTAATTAACAAGTGAATAAAATAATTATTCCATCTATTTAAAAAGTGTCTACTTTAAATTGAATATAATTTTTTTAATTATTAACTACAATGCATCACATTTAACGTATTATTAAAAACATAATTTTATAGTTTTATTTTTACCTTTTATATAATTATTATTAATAAAAATACTTTATTTTAAAAGCGAGCTTTTTTTCTTTCTTTTTTTTCAAAGAAATGATCAATTATATTAATAGAAACAGTATTACATATACGATATTATCTAATGGCAATGAAAGCCTTAGAACTCACGTGGAGCCTAAGTGATGCTAACCGATTCACATAATCGGGTTAAGCGGAACAAAACACGTACCTTGTTAATTTGTTAGCTGCTACGGAAGTATCGCAAATAATAGGTAAAGCTGCCGAATAAAAATAGAATACATATCACGCATCCACTTGAACCAACGCTTGTTCATGCCAATCTTTACGCTGTATAATACATCCAATACCCCTCCGCCCAAATTAGGACATTCACCTCCAAAATGAAAAACAAAATCCTAAAACATAAGGCCTGAAATTTTAAGTAATAGGGACCGTTAATCGCCCATAGTACATAGCGATTTGGTCAGCCATTGCAAGCTTTCTTTTTTTAAACAATGAAATATTTTGATAGTGAAATTTTCTTATGGAAGAGAATGAGTGCTATTAACATCTTTGTCTAGAACATAACGAGTATTATTCTTTGTTATATATATATATTTGACTAGAATATCAACACTCGATTAATTGCTAATTGTAATCGGGTGCGTACGTCACTTGATGTGATAACCAAGAATACCCGAAGAAAAAATGAAAAAGTTTATTCTTCTAGATCTAATTGACTAGTAAAACTTACATATGTATGTATGGTTTCTTCCATTGAAGAATTATTCCACTCATTGTTCCATTGCGAAAAGTAGAGTCTCCTTCCAACAAAAAGTATCAATCAAAATCTACCATGTCCTTTTTTTTTCTTTCTTTTTTTTGCTGTTACGTTTAATCCAGAACCAAAGGGAACCTATGAAATCACTGTATAATATTACAATGGATGCCGAATGCAAATATTTATTACTACAATTACTAATGAATTGCATATGATGCAAGATTCATTGAGTACATAAATGAATCCTACCATGCGTGATACCCAATAAAATATGTATAATTTAAAGAGTCAAAATTATTATTTTATTTTTTTCATTAATGTGTTGGGTCACAATATTTAAGAATGCAATAATTGAACTCAATATTTAATAATAATAAAATAAAGATATTTTCATTAATACAGACTCATTGTGATTAATATGACAACATTGACAAGGTAAAGTTCAGTTATTACATATTTTAAGAGATACTTTCTCTGTCTTAAAAAAATAATTATTTTTTTTTAATTTACAAGGTATAATCACAATTAACTCACCATAATATATATATTTTATATTTTTACCATTATTTTTAAATTTGCATTATTCATTATTGTTATTAATAAGGATAGTATAAGAATTTCACACTAAAAATAAACTTTTTAAAAAAAATTGGACTCTTTTTTGGACGAATTAATACAAAATAATTAAGAATAATTTTATCTTTTATCTTTTCACTATAATTTGTCACAATGAAAAATTATTAAAAGTATTATTATTTATAAAAAAATATTATTGAAAAGTAGTAAAACTGTAAATTGTATTTTAATAAATTAAATTAAATTAAATTAAATTGCAATATTTAAAAAAGAGAAAAGAGGTACATATCTACGTTATTATATGCATTAAAAAAATGCGGAAATAATTGGAGGAGGCAAATGAGGGAGACGCCGACGGCCAACCAAAAGCAATTCGTTTTGGGAGACTTTTCTTCATATAGACCACAATCTATAGACCACACCACCCATAAATCATAATACAAAGTTGCAAACAAACAAGGACTCCCACTTCCCTGCTTTATTCCCCCAGAACCTCCATCCACTCCAATCCCCACCCCACCTTCTCTACTCTTTAGTTTCTGGTGAGACTCAACTTTTATATTGATTTCTCTCTGTTTAAACGTAATTCTGTTTTTTTTTTGTTTTTTTTGTTTTTTTTGTTTTTTTTTGTGTAAGTGGCTGAGCTGAAAGCCAAATTATGATGGTCGAATCGTAGTGTGGTTTGTGTGTAGATCTTTTATAGCGGGTGGCTTTGTTTTTTTTTTGCTTCTCAATATTAATGTTCGTTTGGATTAATATTTTCTGGGTTGATCTCTGTTTGTTTGTTTGTTTGGTTGCTGTGATTTGCAATTCTGTTTACACTATTTTCCCATGTTTGATGAGGAATTGAGGAAATCTTGGTCTCATGTTATGCATACATGATATGTTTAACTGTTGGGAAGATGAATGGGTTATTGATATGTGTATGGCGGGTTCATACTGTGTGACAATACAAAGATCAGTAAGGGTCAACTTATGATCACGTTTTCACCAGAAGTTTTGTTTGAAGCGTAAATAGATCGAATTCGTGTTGGGATTTTGATATACTACCTTTTGGATCAGTTTTAGTTGAATTCATGGTTTATGAAATTTTCAATATTCACGCAAAATTTTGACTTTTGATATCGGGGTTGCGCAAAATTCTTTCTTTTCTATTTTTTCTCCTAGACCTTCAGAATTTCTTGCCTACGTAGTATTAAGATTGTTAAAGAGTGTTGGGGCTTGTTTCCAAAAGTCACTTCTTTGGTCATGCCAGCCATAAAATGTCTGGATTCTCTGCTTGAGTTATCAAATTAAGTGTCTATTTAGTTGGACTTGGTGTATAATTTCAGGTTAGGAGAGAATGTCGGGAGGAGGGACACAGAACAGTTTGCGGAAAACACTTGGAGCACTCAAGGACACTACCACTGTCAGTTTGGCAAAAATAAATAGTGACTATAAGGTATCGACCTTTATTGATCTTTTCCCTGGAATTCTTGTTATTCCTTAAAGGTGCTTAAATATGTATGTTTTTCAATTTTGATAGGAATTGGACGTTGCCATTGTTAAGGCCACGAATCATGTGGAACGCCCTGCCAAAGAAAAACACATAAGAGGTGGGTGATTCCTGAATGTGAAATGCTGTTGTGCTTATTATGATGGACATGCATGTATCTTTTGATAATCCATAGTATTGCATATCTTTTAATTTATGTTGGGCTCTAGAATGGAACCTGATGCAACTTTCTGACTTCATAACTTCAGCTATCTTTTCTGCTGTTTCGGCTACCAGACCACGAGCTGATGTTGCCTACTGCATTCATGCTCTGGCAAGACGATTAGCAAAGACACATAATTGGGCGGTATGTGTTCAATATCTTGAATTTTTTGAATTTTCTGCCTGGTATTGTTATTTTACTCTGATAGATTAAGATGTGATGTTGGAAATTTAGCAACAAAAGTTAACTTCTTTGCTTTATTGCTTTAAAATCTTTGCACTTCTTTAACCAGGTAATATTTTGAAACTTGAACAATGATAAAATATATTTCATTAACGGATATCAAATAAGGCTTAAAATTTGTTAGTGCAAATGGTGAAATTGAATGGTTTAGACTGCACCCCTCTAATTGTTCTCTAGCAAAACGGTTTAATGTTTGAGTGTTATAAAACATATATGAGGAAGTCTTGATGCCTGTGAAAGAAAGTTTAATGTAGAAACACATGCTGTATCATAGTCACTACTAAATAACTCAATTCACTTAAAATCCTTTGTAGTACTCGCCTCTACCATCTTGTTGAGCCATTACTGGTGTGCAGGTTGCATTGAAAACTTTGATAGTCATCCACCGTGCTTTAAGAGAGGTTGACCCAACATTCCAGGAAGAACTTATCAACTATGGTAGAAGCAGAAGCCACATGCTCAACATGTCCCACTTCAAGGATGACTCTAGTCCAAATGGTAAGGTTTTCTACTTTTTCTCTGCAAATCCATCAGAAGTTTGAACAGGAAAGTTCTTTTTCTCTGAAATGATTTCAACCTTGTTGCTTAGCATGGGATTATTCTGCTTGGGTGCGGACATATGCCTTATTTTTGGAGGAAAGGCTGGAGTGTTTCCGGGTGTTAAAACATGATATTGAGACAGATCGTCCGGTAAGAAGCTATTTAATGTCAATATAGCATTTCCAGCATTAATGTTTGGATTTCAGTTTTCCCTTTCCACTCAGTGAAATTGAGGAGTTTGGGGTTAAGGTTGCACTTTTCGATGTGCTGATACCCTCTTTCCCTGACGAAATATGGTGCACAAATCATGTACTTAGAAGCATCTGACTGTTGCACAAATGGTTTTTCTCCAGCACAAAACTATAGAAAGTGATGTTTTATTGCCTTCATCGATTTGTGCATTACGTGTTGGATAATTTGGATTTATACGCAAATAATTCCCTCGAATGACCTAAATGTAAATGTTTACTCAGAGAACCAAAGAGTTGGACACTCCAGAATTGCTAGAACAATTACCAGCTTTGCAACAACTTCTTTTTCGTGTGCTTGGTTGCCAGGTGACTTTCAACCCAGGTTCAGTTTTTGCTGAGTTGTTCATATAATGAATGCTATCTGCTAATGTTGCAAGTATCTAGTATCCTGACCTTAATTATTGTCAACTATATCTTTGCCATGATTACTAGTTTGAGAAGCAATATTTATGCTTTTTGTGCAGCCACAAGGTGCTGCGGTTCACAATTTTGTGATACAGTTGGCACTTTCAATGGTGAGTAAAGTCTCCTTTAAAGCTAAACCGTTAGCTCCATATTATTTTCTCTTGTTGAAAATTGTTCACTCTTCTATTTTATGCTTGCAGGTTGCTTCAGAAAGTGTCAAAATCTACAATGCTATTAGTGATGGCACTGTCAATTTGGTTGACAAGGTTGGGTATTTATCCTGTGAATAGTTTGGTCATGATGGTGCTTTAAAGCACTGTAAATGACAATAACTGATTAATGCTATGTTGATCATGGCAGTTCTTTGAGATGCAACGCCATGATGCTCTTAAAGCTTTAGATATATATCGGAGGGCTGGCCAGCAGGTAGTAATTTACTGATTATTTTCTGAATCTAGTTTGGAGTCTCTGAAAACATTCATCTCCTATAGTTTCCTTTGAAAGTTATCTCTATTCTTCAGGCTGAGAGTCTATCGGAGTTTTATGAAGTATGTAAAAGCCTTGATGTTGGACGTGGGGATCGTTTTATTAAGATTGAACAGGTTTGACTATTTGAATGTCTTCTTCATGAGATGATCTCTTCTGAACTTTTTTCTAAATGTCAGATTAATTTCGTATGCTATTTATTGCTCCATACTGTAGCCACCTGCATCATTTGTACAAGCCATGGAGGAGTATGTCAGAGAAGCACCTCGATCTTCAACTGTTCGTAGGGATTCGGTATGGAAGTCTTTTTAACTTACGTCCCTCATTTGAATTATGTATCGTTAGGTATTGTTATTTAACTATGAAGCAAGAGCATGATAGATTTATATGCTAGTCACTTTTCATAGGAAAGTATGCATAAAGCTATCATATCGTTATCCTCCATGGATTGCCATTTTTCGTTAAGAAAATGGTGATGTATGTGAATACTTGCCTTGGTCTTAAGTCTTGAAGGGGTTGGTAAGTTCATAATTCGAGTGGATTGTTAAGTTCACCTGCACTGTATCAGTCAGTCATTCAGTCCCATCTCTGTATCTGATGACCAATCAGTTACAGAATTTATGCTTTGATAATTTCTGCAACTTTTTGTGTGACATATGAAGCCCTTTACTGATCTGTGATGCCGGAATCCCATTTCGTAAAAGTCTTTTTTAAAGTATGAGGTGTGAAAGAAGATATTTTATAATTCAAACAGAAAGGCTTCATCAAATTGATATTCCATTTTAATCTCTATATTTTTCCTAAGCAGACTGTTGATGAGAAATCCAAAGTCACCTTGGCCATAGAGTACAAAAAGTCTCCAGATGTGAAAGAGGTAGTGTCTCCTCCGACCCCCCCACCTCCTGAACCTGAACCTGAACCTGAGCCGCAACCAACCAAAACGGAAGCTCCTGTACTGGAACAACCTGATTTACTGGTAACTTCATTGCCTTATTTGATAGTTTCTAAAATTTTCAGGTTTCTCAGGGGTTCAATAGTTGCTCTTGTTATTTGCTGCTAGGGTCTGAATGAACCAAATCCCGTAGCCTTAGAGTTGGATGAGAAGAATGCCATGGCTTTAGCCATTGTACCTGTTGGTAAGTCACTTGTAATATGTGGCTTGATTTTCTTTATTTATTACAAAAAGAATGTAGAGGAATTTTTAGCTTCCTTTTTTCTAACGTTAAATTGCCATTATAGGTGTTGCTGACCAACCGGCTTCTACTGGTTTGCCTAATGGCACTACGGGCTGGGAATTGTCACTTGTTACTGCTCCTAGTTCCAGTGAGAGTGCAACAGCTGCCAGCAAACTGGTATTTGTTGCTTTTTTACATTTTTCTTGTACTATTTATAAATTTTAGTATTTGCAAGTCCACAGCATCCATTTCCAGTTTGTCCTGACTGAAGACCGTTTTATTTGTATCATATATCAATCTTAGATGGGTGTATTTCTGCATGCTAATGCCATTTTGTTAAGGGCAGTAGAATTTCTGAGTGAGTATCCTGATTCTAATAATTCCTGCTTCTGTTAAACAAGGCTGGAGGGCTGGACAAACTCACATTAGACAGCTTATATGATGATGCAATCAGAAGGAGCAATCAGAATGTGAGCTATAATCCTTGGGAACAAGCACCAATGGCCAGCCCAATGATGCATCCAACAGCACACGATCCATTCTATGCCTCCACTGGAGTAGCTGCACCAACTAATGTTCAAATGGTAGCCATGGCCAACCAACAGCAGGCATTCATGTTCCAGCAGCAAACACCAATGATGATGATGAGCCCACCACAGCCTGGAAATCCTTTTGGCAATCCGTATGGAGCTGGTGTCCACCCCTATGGCTCAGGCATGCCAGTTCAAGCATACAATCCATATTCAGGTCTCATCTGAGCAGGTGACTATAAGAACATCGTTTTTTTTTTGGCTCAGAACACTTGGGATAGGATGGAGCTGTATTTAGTTTTGTTATAGAGATTTGGAAGATACCTGAAGGATAGATGTGTACCATAAGCTGTGCAGTGCAGGATGTAGGATGAGATTTGTTTAAGAAATAGGTAGGCATAAATCATTGATTGTTTGCTCGATGGAGGATGGTAATAAATACTTGCCCGAATTGGAAATAGTTTTGTAACAGGCTTGTGATGAAGCTGCACCACATTCTTCTGGATTCTCCACCCCACCATACTCCCTTTCTCTTCATCATTGCGTATTGGTCTGTAAAATATATGATTCTTCGTGAATTCTTGTATTAAGGGACACGATTGAAGTTTGTGTCATTTTGATCAGAGACAGATTTGAAGAGGTTGGAACTCCCATTTATTTACTTTCTATAAAAAAATTTCTCATTATTTTGTAAGACAATCCAAGCTAAGCAAACACCCTTGATAATCATCATCATCATCTAACAAAGACTAATAACTAACATGAAGGGAAGATTTACAAGGATGAATTGTTCAGTGGTATGTTAATATCAAACTAGTTTCTGGACACCCCGCGTGACGCGCGGGGGCAGCCCAAAATTTTCATATTCAAATAATTATTAATTTTAAAAATTTTAAACAAAATTCATCGTGTATTTTTTTTAAAAAATGCGTAATTTGTATTTGTTTTAAATATCTTTACATTATTTTCTAAACTATATAAATTTTTTGTTGAATAATTTAAATGTAGAATAAATTTTAAAATAATATTACAAATTTAAATAGTGAATTTTTTCATATTGAGAGTGAATTATATATAACTAAAACTATTATCAATAATGAATAGTATTAAAAAATAACAATTTCTATCCAAACAACTAAGTTTAATGTAATAGTTTCAAAAAATTTAACAATTTGATATTCATATTAATTATTATATTTGTATATAAGTTTTAAACTTATTTTGACAGTATATTTTTTATTACTCATTACAATTTATCAATATAAATATAAATAAATGCCACCCATTTATCCCTAATGAAACTTTTTAAATTTTTTTTTATAAATATCTCTGTGTGTATGTTTCAAATGTTTTTCTAGTATTTTTTTAAAATTTTTTAATATTATTTTTTAAACCATATAATTTTTTAGAAAATAATTTTAAATAAAAATAAATTATATAATAATTTTTGCAATTAAAATATTATTTTTTATTTGTAAAAATTATACTAAATGATGACTTTTAATTGTAATATTACTATTATGAAAAAGAGAGATCACTTTCGCATAAATAGTTAAGTTTATTTAATAGTGTTATGTGTGCTAATAATTAAGTATTCATATCATGTATTATATTTGCATCTCACATATAAATTATTTTTAATAATGCATATTCTAATATTACAATGATCAACATGAAAATATATCTTACTATTAATATCATTCACAATAAAAATTACATTAGTTTTTAAGATTTATATATAACTTAATTTTGACTTTTAACATGGTTTTATCATTTGTAATTATATGTGTAATAACTCTAGTATATTAAAAAACACTTTAAGGTATGCTGTTAGTTGACCAAAATATTATACATGATTAACATTGATTCATATGTCAATCTTTAAATATTAATAGAGAAGTTCACATAATTAGTTAGTTAATTAATACTCACATGTTGAAATTAACACACACATACATAATATCACAATTTAAAACCTTGCTATTCTTTTTATGATTTATTGCTTATGCCACATAGTAAAAAAAATATAATAATAATTGTTGTTGATTTATTGTTTATTATGTAAATTAATTTTTATAAATACATGATTAGCTTAATATATAAAAGTAATTGAAGTTGGTATAAAATATTTTAATAATGATATCTAATTTAGAATATTATTTGTTGTGGTAGTATTAATAATTTATTTTGATATTTATAAAATTTAAAAAAGTAAATTGTGATAATGTTGAGTAACGTTTAGAGTTAGTACTAATATTTTGGAGTCAAAATACTTAAATTGATAATGGGTAAGAAATAAAGTTATTTTGAATATTATGCTCTATATTGTTTTTAATTTATAGTATTAAGCACCATTTTTCAATTATAAATATCAATAAGTATTAATTTGTCAAGAAAAATTTTGTGTAAATTTTTAATTATTTAATTGGTATTTTAATTGATTTTACTATATTTTATGAAATACAATGTTCTTTTTTAATTAATTTAATAGTACTTTTTATTACATTCTTAATTAAAACATCATGTTTTTCTATTAAAAAATAGAATTAAGGGAATATATATATATATATATATATAAAAGAAATATGTAAATGTTTGTGAGTTATAAAATTTATATGGTAATATAAATTAAAAAAAAAACTTTGATTAATTTTACATTTTACAGTTGATTGTATTTGAAGTAAAATTTAAGTAATTAATAATAATTGTTTAACTTAAAAATAAAAAAAATAAATTAAAAAACCTTTTTAAAGTGAATTATTATACTATAAGTGATAAAAAAATTTTCAAAATTTTATAGAATTATACTTTTATCAAAGTATAATATGCAATTTGGAAGAAAACCTACAGAAAAAATAACCGTCACTTTTCCTTTTATGTATAGAGATATAGCATCTAAAACAGAGAATGGTACTATCAATTGTGCAATTTTCAATTCATGCACGAGATTATACTTGTTCTGAAGTGGGGAAAAATTAGAAACCTATTAGATGTCTTTAGACAGTGACATAAGCGAGTTGATAAGTTTGAAATGATACGGGAGAAATTATTCGATGACATAGGCCTGCGTAGGATAAATTTTTTACTAAATTATTATAGAGGAGTTTCGTTATCAGAACTCTCTTCTAAAAACAAAAGAATTTTGCCATCACAAAAGGACTCTCTCCTGAATTTTGTCTTTGCAAAGGAATTCTCTCCTAAAAACAAAGAACAAAACAAAGATAATGACGTTAAAATCTTAAAGAATCTTTTAATATGAGAGTAAAAAAATCATGACCGTAACCGCAAAGCCAAGCATAAAATGCTACAAGAAAACCCACAATACGATAAGTCGGCCATTCTGCCATTTGCCACCCTCCTCCTCAGCCCCCTCCCTCCGTCTTACAAAGTTTCCATTTTTCCTCGTACACACAGAGAGACCAAAGTCCGGCCTTTTTTTTTTTTTTTTTCAAATTTATATTTTCTTGCATTCTGTTGCAAAAACCAAGAAGAAAAAATTAGGGGAAAAAAATGTCAACTTGGTTCTCATCATTCTCTCTGCCCAACCCCTTCCAATCCGACTCCGACGACGGCGACGGCGACGGCGACAGCGAACATCAAGATAACAATAATAATAAGAAACCCTTAACTGGCCATCACTCTCCTACGCCGTACTCACCCAATTCTATCCCTTCTCCTACCGCCGGCGTTAGACAAGACCTCTCCGTCATCTCTCAGTCTTTCTCCCAACACCTCCGTGGAGTCGCAGCGTTTCTGGCTCCACCGCCGGCGCCCTCTTCTTCTCCACAACCTCCTCCTACTGACAATAGTTATCTTCCCGAGAAAGACACTTCTTCATCTCCTCATGCTTCTAACGAAACAATTAGTGGGATTAAAAAGGATTTAGGGGAAATTGGGGGCAGCTTTAAAGCTCTTTGGTCGTCCTCTTCCACTGGGATTTCAAAGTTGGCTTCTAATCTTTTACAGTTCCAAGATGATGATGACGCCATCCGTGACGACCAGGAGGATGATGATGATCAAGGGGAAGAGCCCCAACAGGACATTCCTGGAATTAATGAGGAAGTAGTGGACTTTGTGCGAAAAGTTTCTTTAAGGCCTGAGCTTTGGACTGATTTTCCCCTCGCTTTACCCACTGGTAAACATTTATCCTAGCTTTAATTGGCGTTTTATGTTTAATTCATTGAATTTAGCTCTTGTTTATCGAAATAGGTTTTGGTTTTTGGTGTTAGTGGAGTTAAAAGTTGGAACTGCTTTAACATGTATGCTTGGAGTTTGGTTTAATTTTATATATTCTAAAGTAGATTGAAGTTGGATGAATGAGATTTGTTCAGAATTTTGTCGGTTTTGGCTTCACAGCATAGCAACTATACTTTCTTGTTGGTATAATATTAGCATTTTGAATTGCATGTAAGCAATCATTCACTGTGTTGATTGGGGATAACGTTCATGGAGTTGGCCTTTATCATTGAACATCGCCACAATATCCTGATGGGGGCCGGGAATGTTCTTGCCCTTTTAGGTGATTATATGTGAGGGGCAAATCATTTATTTGCATTTTTTTCCCAACTTTATTATCTCTAGGATTTGACTGACAAGCTTTTGCAGTATGGCAATGTGACTTATGTTGTAATCCAGTTTGAGAGTTTAAAAACGAGGGCAAAGCAGGTTACTTTATCCATGTTCTGCTTTTTACCCTTTTATGAGATAGTCTTGGTTCCCTTTAATTTACATATCCCATTTCAAAACTTTACTGTTTGACATTTCAAACCCATTTTTGACATTGGTTGCTAAAGAATAAATATAAATTGGTCATGGTCAGTGGTAGTCATTGACTAATTGAGCTGCAGAGAGTTGTGAACTAGTTTGACCAATTGGATAACTGTCCTTGCATATTGTGCAAATTGCATTCCAGAATGCTTATTGATTTTCATGGTCTGGCTACCTGATGTTCACTTGCCACTGTATTAACTGATGAGATCCATGGGACCAATGTGTATCTGGGGATGAACGAGTTACCATATGCATTTGAATAGGGCACATGCCATTTTGTATGAGTGACGCTTTGGCATTCATTGTATTTTATGCTTACATAATAAAAGTACTTGTTTGGTTGCCCCCTGGTCCTTGTGACCTTAGGATTTGCAATTGTTTCTTTGTGCAAGCAGAATACTTCATTTGAAGAATAGGCAAAATGAAGTTCCAGTTTTTTCCCCTGCTTTATTATGTTTGGCTTTCAGTATATGTGTTGTGTAGCCTGGTCATGGTAGGTTCTGGCTAACTCAATCTTGGGGGCTGGTTCCTTGAATTGGTACTCAGTATGTTTAAATTCGCTTGTAGGTCTTGATATGTCTGATGTTCAAAGAGAACATGCTGCCACTATTGAGGAGTTGGTGCCCGGTCTTCTGACTTTGAGGCAGACTTGCAGTGATATGAGTGATGGACAGTTTTGGATAATCTATTTTATACTTTTGCTTCCAAGATTAAGTGAGATTGATTTGGAGCTCCTATCGACTTCTCAGGCAAGATCCTTTTCCATGTTTAATTTTTTATTCCCAAAAATCTTGCAATTTTTGCACAATGAGTTAATGTGGTGTATCTTTTTGGGATTTTTCTTTGTACTTTCTAATGAGATGAACTCCTTCTCTGAGCATAAGTGCAACTTTTCTGTTAGTTTTGCTCAATGAAGTATTTTTTTATTTGGCAGATTCTTGAAGCGAGAGAGACACTTTTGGAAAAATTGCAAAATAAGAGGGATGCACAGGTGGAGAGTTCTGGGATCTCTGAAACTGGCAATGCCTCTACTGCAAATGAAGAGATAATTGCAGCACCAGAGAGTGGAAGTTTATCTCAGTCGACAGAAGTACACAAGAATGCAAGTAGTACTGGAGATGGAGATGTCGAAACTGGGAAACTAGAGGGGCCATTAAAGCATGAAGATGCTGGTCAGGATAAGTCCTTAAATAGCCTGAAATACACTGAAGACGTGGATGATGTTTCCTTCAGTGATTTGGAGGATGATGACAATGATTTATCAGATAGAGTGTCTGGCTTCAGACCTACTCAAAGTGGAAGAGCTTCATCAGCCAGCGAGTCAAATGAATGGGTTCGATTAAATGAAAATTCTGGAACTCATGGTAATCAGAATAAGTCAGGATTACCAACCAGGCGTGGCAAAGATTCAGAAGGTGAGGAATCAAGTGACTGGCTCACGGTTGAAGACTCAGATACAGACACATTAGCAGGAGCTGTTTGAGTCGTCTGATTTCTGTAAAAATTATATTTTTTTCCCCATTCATCTGTTTATTCTTCTCCTTCATGTGTACCGAGACCCTCTCCCCTGCTATGTCTGCTGTATTTGTCCCCTTTTAAGGCTTGCAAGGTGTTGGCTCTGTCTCAAAGAAAGAAAACTTTGTTTAAATAATTGAGAAAATTTCTGAATAACCTTGAAAATTGTTAATAGGTTTGTTTAGTGCTCTTCTGGAGTTTTGTGTTGTATATGTAACATGTAGTGCGAGTATCGAAGTTAATTTAATGTCTCTGAGAATAGCAAGTTGAGTATTGATGAATTAATAATTTTATTACCACAGACATTTTGTTGGAAATGTCAGAAGGCAAAAATAAATAAATAAATAAAAACCAACGCAAACCAGTCGAAGAAACCAAATTGATATTAAGATAAAAAATTTACAGTTAAATGTTGCATTTGCTAAATAGATTAGAGGAAAACTGAACCAAATTTGGTGGCAGTTAGCATTCTTTTGCAGGGAAGAAGTAATTTAATTAATCTTGCATCCAAAATGTGAAGATATGGATGTTGATGGGCCAATCCCATAGCATTATACTTTTGACATTTTCAATTGCTACCTCTCCTTTCTAGAAGCATTCCAAATTTTTAGCACCATAATTTTTTACATTTCTGTACAATCTTGGCCTACCCTCATCTATCAATCCAGCAAAAGGACCAATCTCTTTGTTGGTTTCTGCTTCATTAGATATGGACACTGAGACCCTCAACCTTTCGGGTTTGTCACTGCTCTATGCACTGGACTCTTGATTAATCCGTTGCTCATTATCTGCAATAATGATCCAAAACCCTGTTAAGAACCTTGACTTGCGCATCTTCCTCTGTTCTGTGTCCAGTTAGATGGGAACGACATTAACGATACAGGCTAAGAATATGCTTGAAGATATCAAGAGTATTAGTCCATCATAGCATGAAAAGTTATGTTCTGCCTGATTCTGACAGAATCAGATTAAGCATAGTCAACCTCACATTCTCAATGATGCAAATTATCAGCGACATTATTCACTGAACAAAACTGGTAAATATGAAGTCTAGACTAGATAAGTACCAGCATTTGATCACCGATATTAACAAGCATGAGGTACCATGGGGACTTTGAACCATTGATTGTCCTTGAAAATTTGGGGGCCTTCAACTTCGTCATCTTGCAAGAGCACAGTCACTCCAGATTTATCCGAAGGAGGTTTCAGGCCAAGAATTTGATTTGGTCTCAGACAAGGGGGATAAAAGTTAAATCTTGCAATCAACAGTGCACGTTCTCCAAACTGGTTCAAGGGGCTATCCTCTTCCAAGTTCAGCACTTTGCCACAGCTTTGAACATAAGATCAAGGATTACCTTCATCTTCAATGGGTATTCATGCAAAACCTCTTTGGAACAAAATGCAATTTCCCTTGTATCAATTGTCAAGATTGAAACTGTTTTCCAAACAAGAAAACCATGATTTCCTCCTATCTTATGTAAGCTAATCGTAATGCTGGTATTAAGTACCTAAAATCATTTGGTATTTCTGGCCAAAGCTCAAGCCTTCTTTCATCTTTAGGAAGTACTTTAAGAGCTAAACGGTCCGACCAATCAAGAACTTGCTTTTCAGAAACTACTACATCCCCTCCATACCTGTCTCATCATTCTCAGTTCTCCTTGAGCGTTCTTTTTCTGTTCAACTGGTAGTTCGAAGAACTCTCTTGATGCATTCAGTACCTTCTTGAGGTATGAGGGTGCAATTCCATGCCCCATCACCTATATATCATACTTGTGCAATAATTTCATTTGATGAAGTCGAACAAACATCATTTTTTGGGAATATAGATTGAAACAGATTATTTATTTGCTTAATATTTCCATTTAAAATCCATGTTAGCTGCAAAACAAACATTGTTCCAAGTGATTATCCATACATGTCTAGCTCAGTATGATAAAATTATAATCTTCTGTTGTTTAGCAAATAGAACATTCCATATACCATTGTACATATATAAATGTATGTACGTTTTGTTATCAGAAATTAACAATTAGTGTACCCTATAGAAAGCAAGAAAGATTCAAAGTGAAAAATTCTGCAACATAACAAGGACAGATCAAAAGGATCTCAACCTATATTTTACAATACACAACATCAAGGTTTAAATTGCAGCTTCTGCAAATGGTGATGGGATTGAGCTGAGACTTTTTACCACTGATAATATGCTTCTACATTCTCTTTGCTTTGTTCAACATGCTTTTCTCATGGTACATATGGTGCTCTTATTCTAACTTCATTCTCTTTGCTTAGTTAAACTTCATTCTAACTCTGCAGGCACAACCATCAGCATCAAGCTCAAATTTTTAATGCATCAATCAATCTCTGCCCCCTATGATGATGCTCTTGGAAAAAGGCACCGGGATAATCAACCACTTTCTTGTATAACCTTGGTCTTTTCTCATCAATAAGCCCTTCTGCGGGTTCAATCTCGTTTCTGTTATCTGGGTTACAGAAAACAGATTGGGAGATCCACTCTTTATCTGAGCTCGTCACAAACCTATGTATTTGGCTCTTGAAAATGCCATTAGACATTATCTGCATGCACAAAACAAACGCTTAAAAATTTGCAGTTCATAAAACCGCAAGAATTACATGATCAATATTCTCAAATTTCAGAGAAAGTTGACAGCATTCTTTTAAAGCTTTATGTATACTGCACTAGTAAATAAGAAAGAATGAAGCATTTTCCAACCTCGGCTTGATCACCAACTTTGACTAATATGGCATAACGAATTAAGGGAACTCTGAACCATTGATCATCAATCTGGACATCAAAGGCTTCCACTTCCTTGTCATGTATAAGAAAAGTCAATGCTGAAGCATCAGCACCTAGTTCACAAGTAAGTTGTTGAGAGCTAGGGGTAGTAGGATAGGGGTTAAATCTTGAGAGCATGGCTGGCCTTTCTCCATATTGTTTCAGAAAGCAATTTTCTTCCAAACTCAGCGATTTGGCCATGGCCTTGAGTACGATTACATTCAATTTTTGTAACTTTTTGGAGTATTCAAGCAGAATTTTCCTACACAAGATAAATTAAATAAAAAAAATCTTCCCATCACAACCATAAGAATCACTACTGTAATAAAGGCCAGTACTTCTTCCATTTCCTTGCCAATAAACATACAAATTTTTTTCAATGACGACATTGATTACCTGAAATCTTTAGGATTTTCTGGCCATGATTTGAGTATCCCTTGATCACCAGTGAACAGATTGAGATATAACCCATCATCCCAGTTTACGGTTTGGTTTTCAATCACAATATGATCACTGCAAAAGGCATCAAAATCTGCAGCTGGGCCTGGGCGTGGGGGGCGAGAGTATTTCTGCTTTTCTTCCAGCGGAAGAGCAAAAAATTGTTTAGTAGCATCATACAACTCGTCGAGGAATGATGTTTCTATTCCATGATTAACAGCCTGCAGAGAATGGTTTAATTCGTCATTCGTGATGGGATTTTCAGAAACAGTATCTGCAGTTGCAATAACTGGATAGCAAGCCAAACCTGAAAGTAACCGCATAAGCTGAGAGACAACCTGAGCTTGTCGAGTTCTCGATTGGCCTCTGTTGATGATGAATTACTTTTGAGAAGACAAACATCGACTTTAGGTATCTCTGGCAGCGCTCGGATCATGGCACCTGCAGTATCACACAATTTGCAGATTCAGAAATCTGAGAAATGGCAGTTGCTGATTGCTGAACTTGCTGAACTCGGCATCCGAGAAAAGTAGTGATTGGACCACCTAAAAATGTGGACTACAAGATTTGACCAAACTACCAAATGAGACCCAAAAATATCAAAATTCACTTGATTTAATCAAAAAGTATAAAAAAATCTAAAATACTCAAAATTTGTGTTATTATTTACTATAATAAACATTAATATTAAGTATATAAATATTAACACAAATAATTTTTTTAATTTATTAAAATATATATCCTACAATAACAATACATATAAAAAAGATAATTCATATATATTTAGAGGTGTTTTGTTTTTGTTGTGTTTACCATAATAATCGTAAAGTAAAAAATATAAAAATATATTAAAAATTATTTTAAAATCCAATTACCCACAACCTACGATGCCAATTGGCCCAACCCCTAAAAGCCTCCGAAATTTTATTTTTTGGGATTAATATAGAATAAATATTCGAAACCAAAACATTTCCCAGTTTAAGTGGCGCCACAAGCCGGCACTGCCGTGGCAGACTTCAGGCCCTTTCTTAAATCTTGCGTTGCGTCTTCTCCTTCCTTTCCATTTTCCTACCGTGACTACGGTTTTACTTCATTCCTTCTCGTGAACTTTCCCATACTTATTGTTCAACTCACTGACCTCTACGCACTGCAGTCTGCATTTTTGGCTAAAAAATTTCTCTTTCTTTGCGGTTATATTGCGAAAAGTTTTGAGTTTTGTTGTCATGGCTAGACTAGCTTTGGGGGCTGACAGAAGTTTATACCACACAACCCACCAAGCTTCGATCTTTAACTCCTCTTCTAAGCTGCATTTCTCAAATGTTTTTCCTTTTAAGCAGAAGCAGACTGTGAGATTCAAAGTTTCTTGCAGAGTGACGGAGAAAGAGTTGGAAAATTTAGTTGAAGCCCAGAAGAAACTTAATGGTTTTCAAGTAAATGGGGAATTGAACCAGAAAGGGGAACTTGTAAGAACTTTTGAGGATGAATTGGGAGATGGAAATAAGGGTGATGAAGTGGGTTTTGAGTGGAATTGGCCACCATGGAAGAATATTCCTCTGAGGTATAAGCTCATTGGAACAACATCTCTGGCTTTTGTTATTTGCAATATGGACAAGGTCAGTGTTGCCACTGTTATTTCTTTATTTAGAGCATATTTGTCGATGTGCATGTTTTACCTGAGCAACCTGATATAGGTTTCTAGAAATAGAGTTAAAAGTGATTTGTTTGTTGATGAAATTGAAAATTTTGTTTTTGATTGTCTGCTTGTATTGACGGATTTGTGTTGGGATTTCTACGATCAGTTCTTTTATAGGTGATGCTAGGATTTGTTGGCTTGCGGAAAGCATTGGTCCTAATTCAATGCAAACTTTATGTTTAAAATTGAGCTAATCCTTTTTGCTCCTTGGATAGGTGAATTTGAGTATTGCAATAATCCCGATGTCTCATCAGTTTGGTTGGAATTCATCCGTGGCTGGATTGGTGCAGTCATCATTCTTTTGGGGTTATGCTCTGAGTCAGTTGCCTGGTGGATGGCTGGCCAAGATTTTTGGTGGAAGGTTAGTTTTCGAGGAGCTAGAGCAGAGCTTCGCAAGACAATGCTAAATTTAGTATGTCAACATATCCTTAACGCATTTAGTAACGGGATAATGGACTGTAATTCTATTAATTGACCACGGTAATTATACATTTTTGGACTCTCGAATGGACTTGGCTTGAAAACTCAGATCGACTTGGCTATACTCCGTGAGAACAAAACAGGAAGAAGCTGCCTAGGAGATGATGCAAAAGAAAATAGTATATGTTAGTAATGCAATATGCTTCATATGATTGGTTAGTGTTCGTGTGACCAGTGAAGTAGTACCCCTTCTCCTAACAAAAATTGAATGTTTTCAGTGGGTGGTCCAGTTGGATATTCCTTGCAATCTTGATGAGATGCATGAACGATCATTTCTTAGGATGTCTAAAACTTTATTCTTATTATTACACAAATGGAATTGCATGATGAAGGTGGACCTCTTTGGAAAGTAAAAAGCGTTTCTCTAATTTTGTTATGCATTATTTCAGATGGCAAAGCCAGTAAAAGTTGACTTTTGAGCAAGCAGTTTCCTAAGTTTTTAACATTTAAAGCTGTCATTATAGGAAGAAAATGGAAAAAATTTTCTCTAGCGGATGATTCCTTGTATGTTGTACTCATGGGTTGGTGTTCTCCTGTGCAGAAAGGTTCTTGAGGTTGGAGTTCTCGGCTGGTCAATAGCCACAGCACTAGTCCCTTTTCTTGCTGGGTACATGCCTGGACTTGTTGCTTCCAGGATTTTGGTAATTTTGTCTTACATGTTTCCTTTCCCATTGGTTTTCAGTCATGTATCTATACTACTTTACACTGATGCTTATAGAACTACATGAGATATGATTGGTTTGATCTATCAAGGTCGTCCTGCATTTGAAATTTGCTAGTTCAGAAAAGTTCTATCCTCCTGGAGTGTCTGTTCCTTTTATTCTGTAGTAAGCACGATCTCTTTTAGTTGTTTTCTTTCCACCAACTCATGTTTCTATTTATCTTGCGTCTATATTTTAGGTAGGTATTGGAGAAGGTGTCTCACCATCAGCTGCAACTGACTTGATTGCCAGGCATGTTTGACACTGAACAGAACTTAGAGGCATGCTTTTTTTTTTTCTTGGGGGGGGGGGGGAGATGGATTTCACTAATTTTTCATTTGCATCTTTGCTGTCATGCATAACATACTGGCCATGCTGTGGTGTATGTTCTACCATCTTCCAAATTATCTTATTACTTTTGAAGGTATCCTTATGAGTATTTAATAGTTTTGACTGCATTTCTCATCTGTTTTTCTTTGCTGTGCATCTCAAGGGCAAAATTTATATATTCAATGATCAGTTATAAACTTTTTCAGTATTGATGGAAGGAAAATTCAGTGATAAATTTCCCAATGCATTATGATGTTGTTCGAAATCTATGAGTTCCTCTAGCTGTAGTACAAAGAAGCTGATTTCTGGTTGTCACTTCCTCAGAATGATGTACTTTCATAATCTTTCTTTTGATGTGGTTGGGAACTTTTTAGTTTATTCATTTAATTATTCCTGCAGTTTTACTTGTTTCACTTTTATAATAATTTTTCAGGTTCAAGTTCCATAATAGGCTGAAGCCTTTGTCCTAGATTCATTGATTTATTTAAGATTCAAACTGAATTCGATTTTTGTAGGTCAATACCACTGGAAGAGCGCTCCAGGGCAGTATCATTTGTTTTTGGTGGTTTGAGTTTTGGAAGTGTCACAGGGTAACTTTCGCCTACAATAAAATTATGAACTCTGTATAAGCATATGGATTAATATTTGGTGTCCTTACTCATTTACTCTACCTGAAATGTATCTTTCTTCAATTACATGTTTATTCTGTGGCTGTGCTGAATTAAGTTGATTAGTAGTTTTCCTCATGATATCTTTTTAGATGCTCTCGGACCAAGCTCTTAGTTTAATTTTGCCGTACCCTTTCATTATTGAACTACCTCCAATTTCTCAATAGCCTGTTCATCAGTTCCTAAAACTTGAAGAACATTTGTTCCTTATAAAAGAATGAGCTTGAAAATATATAGGGCCATTTAACTTGTTAGGATTCTGTCTGATGAATCAAATAATGAATAAACTTTTGGGAACTTTCTTGTGACTAATACCTAATTTGTGAACCAACAGGCTTCTTTTGGCTCCTCCATTAATCCAAAATTACGGTTGGGAGTCTGTGTTTCTCATATTTGCCTTCCTTGGCATAGGCTGGTAAGTGGCCACTGAGGAGGATTGTTATCCTTCTTTTTTTCTGCATCATCTAGGTTACTTCTTTTCATGTTGGTCTGTCACAATAGTTAAGAAAGCTGGTATTTGAGACCTCTTAAAAAATGATGACAAGTTTTTGCTTTTTGTTAGCGTTTTTAATGCATAAAACTTTTTTCTTTATTTGGACATACACACTTGTGAAACGAAAAAACCTTTATCTATCCATATCTATAATACTACATTTGTATATCTTGATAACCATTTGATATTTCTATTTTCCTTTTGACTTTTGATACATGCAAATAAATAGTTAATGAACCAGGTGATTAGTATGATAATGCTCTCATTAACTTGAGGTTGTGGTCTGTTTTTGTTGCAGGTTTTTGGCATTTCAGTTTGTTAAGGATGATCAACCTTCAGAAGACCCTGCCTCCACATCAAGTAAGCAAAATTAGTCTTTTGTTCTCCAACTAAAGCAAGAAACGTTTCCTGTTTAAGATAAGTTATAAATGTCGCTGTATTTATGTGTCCAAATTCACTTTAATAGGTTGTTGATGCATCCAAGTCTAGTAGCCTATCTAATGAAGCATACATAGAAATGATGAGTTTACATGTTTCTAATTTCCAATAGCAAACTGTTAAGAGTACCTATTGACTATAATTCCTTGTGGATTCAGTTATTAGCATTGCCTTGTCTTATCAAAAGAGTGAAAAATGTGAGGTTAGATAGAATATTTCATATTGATGCTCCTCATTTTTTTTTTCAAGGCAACACTTAATAGCCATTTTCACTGGTACTTCACTATTTTTTTATAAGTGGGGATTTGTTTTCGTTATGAACACAAATTGCTCCTGTAGACCACAAATATCGGCTAAGCTAGGAAGCACAATGTTTGAATAGGGAATTCATGAGATCTAATGTAAAGTTTAATGTGTGCAATTCCTGATTTTGACAGGCTAATAACATTTTTCATGTCCAGGGTTTCAGTTGTTGCCAGAAAATAATTCATTAACTTGGTCTTTGGAAGAATTGGGTGGATCACTGAAGGTATGGAGCCACTTATCTTTAGCTAAACTCTGATCGGCCTACTTTCAGAATTACACTTGATCACTGAATATTTTTGTCTTTCCTGAAATTAAATTGAACTTACGTTTTTAGAAAAGTTGTAGGTCTTGAAAATTGAGCACCAGGAACTTCAATTACCTCATTCTGAGCTGGTTTAGCATTAAAGGCTGGCTGCTTCTTATACCTAAAATTTTACTCCTTAGACATTTATCTTTTGAAACAAATTACACACTATATTAATCTTCTACCAACCATCTATATATAAAAGAATTTCATAAGCATTCCTTATGTGTTGGGGTTCGGAAGAAATTGTCAAGCGTCTTCAAACAGCTGAAAGAAGTTCATTATAAACATATGCAGTGCCTAGAGCTTGGAAATCAGTTTGTGAGGGTATTTTATTTGATAGTTGAGAAAGTGAACTATGAGGTGATATATTTTGTTCGGTAAGTTTTATTACTGGTTTCCTTATGTTACAGGATGTCCCATGGAAGGCATTTTTCAAAAGTAAAGCTGTTTGGGCAATGATATATGCACATTTTTGTGGAAGCTGGGGTCATTATACTTGTTTATCCTGGCTTCCTACTTATTTTAGGTATCTCTGAACTCTAATGAATTTCAAACAAGATATCAGGATTCATTTTGTATGAGCATTTTTGGTTCATTTCTATCAATTTTGCCTTTAGAAAAGCCTGATTATATTGTGGAAAGTAGGAAATAAATCCTTATATGGTTTCGTCTTTGAAGAAACTGAAGTTTCAGCTTGCATAATCTGCAGTGAGGAGCTGAATCTTAATCTCACTGAAGCTGCATGGGTGAGTTCAGTTCATCTTTGTACCTCTGAACGCTCATCACAGTCTTGGATTCTTCTTGTAGAGTTTATAATCACCTTTATATGTCTTTATTTCAGGTTTCAGTCCTTCCTCCATTAGCTTCAATTTTTGTTACCAGCATAGCCGCTCAATTGGCTGACAGTTTAATTGCCAAAGGGGTTGACATCACTAGGGTAAGGGGAAAAAAAAGGCAAAGCATTTGTTCGTTTTAATATTTTAATGGTTAGTAGAAAAATGTAAAAGTTTGATGAAATGAGATTTCTTGGGTTTTATGGAACCTTGATTTTTGCGCACAAGGCATGTTTCTCCCAAGCAATGGGGAAGTGATGCAATTTTTTGTCCACTCCTAACATGTTATATATTTGTACTAATAGGTGCGCAAGATTTGCCAAACAATTGCTTTTCTGTCTCCTGCAACTTGTATGATGCTTTCTTCTTTTGATTTGGGATTGCCCCCATGGGAAATTGTAACAATTCTCACTGGAGGTTTAGCTCTGTCAAGTTTCGCCTTATCAGGTATTAGATATATTCACTTGGTTGCTAGAATTGAAATTTTAGGCATTAGAAAAAGATGTATTCCTTTTTTTTTAACAATCGGAAAATGGCTAATCTCTTGTTTTTGTTTTGGGCTCATAGGTTTATACTGTACCCATCAAGATATTTCACCTGAATATGCAAGCATACTTTTGGTAAGTGGTATCAATTGCTTGAAAGAATATGCTGTGGAGGATGATGAATGTCTGATAGTCTTCTTCTTGAAAAATACAATAGTATTAGTTGTAGAAATTGTTGCGTCTCATACAGTCAAGAAAAATAATTTTAGCTGGGCCTTGAACTCGGTGAATTACTCTTCTAGTTGTAAGAAGGCATTAGCCTTGGATTCAACCAAAATTTGATCTTTGTAGTTTGGATGAAAACTGCAACTTGAACCTTTGATAGATGCCAGTTCGAAGTATTTGATATTATTATATGTGAAAATCTGGAAACCAGGGAATCACAAACACAGTAGGAGCAGTACCTGGAATTGTTGGTGTTGCTCAGACGGGTTTGCTACTTGATTCTACTCACTCATGGAGTGTAAGTTGCCTTCATTCTTGCGCCTTCATTGTGATCGATGCCTTGCAGGAATCTATGCAACATCATTTCTAACTGATTTTGAATTATTTGCATGGTCTGCAGATTTCATTGTTCGCACCATCAATCTTCTTCTACCTCACAGGTACAGTCGTGTGGTTGGCATTTGCTAGCAGTAAACCACAAACTTTCTCAAAGCTAGAGTGACTCTGTTACAAAGCTCTTTAGGTAATCAATGGCTCTTACTTACGGACATGATCACCTCAACAATTTTGGGAGAAGCTGATTATTATTTGTTTATGTTGTCTACACACCATTGTAGGCATGTAAATCGTTTAGTACATGGTTTGTGCTGTAATTACAGTGGATGATAGTAATTATATTAAATCTATATGTTCTATTCTATTAACTCTGTCTCTCAAACATACACTTGTCAGTGTTATGTGTAGTTTACTTCAAAGAAGTTATAATTGACATATCCATAATGTTAAGCAATTTAGTTTGTTGTTTCCTCTTATGTGTCTGAACTACTTTAGAGTTGCTTTGGTTTGGACTTTGGAGAGAGTGGGAAAAAGCAGGGATCCTTCAATGTTAAGATCTGGCTTACAGTAATGTGTGTTTATTATTCTAACAAGAAAAAGAGCAAAAAGAATTGAGTTGTATTCCATATAAGGATTATTCATCAGTGGAACCAATTTTAGCTCCATCTGTTCTCTCATCTTTAAAACTTTTCTAGCGTTACTTCTTGTCTCACCTACAATCTAGCTGCAACCTGGGAGAAGAATGTATGGCATGTGAGCAAAAACAATAGAGTAAGGAGCCACATTTATGGGTTCCGATGCATTTGCAGATTGAGGGTTGAGAGGAGGTATGTTTCCATATTTATCAACTGCAAGTTCATTCCCATTCAGCAGCATAATCTGGCTGTGCAAGTCTCCATCCTTAGCAGTCAGATGATACTCTTCTCTTATTATTGGATCTGTTTTCTGATGTCTAGGTAACAGAAGAAACTTTGGTTTGCGGTGATGATGTCTATGTTTCCTTCCGGGGCTGGTATGTGCCACTTTGACCTGGACGGAATTGCTCCCATCAAGGTTAATAAGCAGCAAAGTGATACCTTTCTGCAAAACAGAGACCTTTCGTTAGCTACATCAGGGGATGATTTATTCTTGAGAAAACTGAATGCAGGAATTTACTTACAGATTGCTTTGCACAATGAGCATAAGCACGTATCTTCTTTGTGCCAATAAATTTCGTTGATAGAACGTTTTGTCCCATTACTTGGTGCCAAAGAAGGGCACTGGAGGAGCATAAGTTTCATTTAGCAGAATTACAATAATACAAATTCAATAGAGTTTACTAGGTCGATCATCTTAGTGAGGATTATATGTAGCATTACCTATAGTAATCCGGATGAGGCACAAAGGTGGTGGTATTGAGCAATCCATAGTTTCCACCAATCAATGATTGCCGGCAGTATGTTTTTGTATCATAAGCTGATGCCATTCCAAGCTGATCCAGATACCTATATATCAATTCCAGCTCAGTAACACCAGAGAGGCAATGGAATACAATACTAAATCACAATTTACTGCTGCATTACCAGAAACTATACACAAAAGCATTGGAGACACGGTCTCTACCGCTGTTGTATGCCCCTCCAGACTCACCAACCCATGCAGAAGCAGATGTTGCAGAATACTTGATAACGCTCTGGAGTTTACTAAATGTATCAGCCTCTCCATCCAGATACGCTGGATCAAGAATCTTTTCAATAAGATGTTCATCAACTCCTGTTAATCAAGAAAAAAAGAAAATTCAAGTCAAAACTGAATGTTTTGAACTATACGAATATCCAGATTTTATAGTTAAACTACCTGGGCCTAGATTGTATATGTGATGAGTAACTGCATCTACTGCCTTATTTGAATTCCGTAGAAAAGTTGTGAACCAGTCCACATCAAAGAATCCTCCTGGCGCTAGGACGATTGGCTTGTTTGCAACATCCTTGTAAATTTCTTGCACTCTGTTGCGTAATACAATTGAGTCAGATGCATACTGATCTGCTTCGACTCTCACCCCAACTCCACTTCCACACAGTTCATTTCCTGCCCGAAAAACCAACTCTTTAAGCTAAATTTTTTTTCATTATCATAAAATTTAGAGAGAACAGGGTAGAAAAATGGCTATCTCTTGTTTTTGAATTGACAATACTTGGCAAATGTTCTTACCAAGTTCCCAACCATAAATGTTGTAACCCTTCTTGACAGTATAACGCATAAGAGATTCGGCATTTGAGAAATTCCAAGCTCCAACTGCTACACGATTTGATATTGATATTGATCTCCCGTTCAGAGCATTCAAACCAAATATAATTTCAGCTCTGGATTGTACACAAGGGCTTAGTAAGTCTCTCAACTTCAGGGAAACACTGAAAAACGAATTATGAACAGTTCTAAGTAAGAAATTAATGCATCTCACCCAGACTTTTGGAAGAAGGCGTTCAATTGGTCCCATCTGGACAAAGGTAAGCACCCTTGAGTGAAACCAAACAACTCCGTGGATTTTTTGACGAATGTGTGGCAGGGTTGCTGATTGTCTTCAGTTTGATATATGACTTTATCTTGCAAGGTACCTCCCAGTCTAATCTTTAATGGAGAAAAAGCTGCATAATCATGGGCAACTAGTAATTTAAGCTGCCATAATAGAATTAATGAAGCATTGAACTTAAAAAGCTGTTTTTCAGTGATGAAATAAGCCAAAAAAGTTGATACCTTTTACTGCGTTCAATAGAATTATATTGTTAAGATCCTGCACACGAGAACAAGGAAATTTTGGACTCTGAAGAAAAATGAAAGAAAAAAACAGCAAAGGAAAGAGCCCAAACATTTGGGTTTGGACAATATGAAGACATAAATATAACTTTAATTCTATGTTCCTTCTCTTTCTACTTAACTGCAACCAAATGAAGTTACATTACATCGACACTATAATCCATATGATATCTCAGCAGCAAATACACTCTACACCCACTACAAAAAGCCCTCCCTAACAGGCTCTCTAGTGCAGATAAATTCTTTGTCTAAATTTAGTCTGAAACTTTTTCATCCCAAAACAAGAAACAATACAATCACAACTTCACACACACATAAACATGAGAAAGCAAACTCAGGAAGAGGAAGAAAGAAGCATACCAGATTGAGAAGAGAAGCATGGTCCCAGCTACATGTTCCATAGTCACATTTCTCAGGTGGCCACCAATCCAAGGTGGCACAGATAAAATCGCTATCTATCTTTCCAATGGTACTATTCCCATCTATAAAAACAAAGCCTTCTGTTGTTATTCCAGTGCCCTTTACAACCCCTTCGGAGTACACAAAAATGCTACTTATGCTACTAAACAAACACAACCATATACATAAAAATCTCACGTCCAACAATACTAGAGAACCCATCCTAAGAACTTGAACTTACGTTCAAGATCTATGTCCTGTATCAATCTGCTGAGGTTCAGGAGTTTCCTTGGGAAAATGCTAACAAGATGTTGGCATTTGCAGGTTTCTTGGGAATTTATATAATGCAGGATGGATATGTGATGTTAAAGGCTAAGATATGTTGAAGTTTAAATGAAGTTATAAATGCTTAAGATTAAAAAAATAGTTACATGTTTATTTTATCTTCTACCATACTCTAAATTTAATTTTGGCTAAGGTTGTTCTTTTCAAAAGAAAATTTGTTTATTGCCAAGATTTACAGAGTGAATGGGGAAATTGATTGGTTCTTGGTAGTGGGGCCCTTGGGGATAGGAATGAAAAAGGATGTTCCTTGCTTGGGTAAAGTGAAAAGGGATTGCTGAATGGGGGAGGGAAAACGACAAGAACATTTTTGGTTGGCTTGGGGGGTCGGCTGGTCAAATGGGAAGGTGTGAGTTGGGTTCCACTTGGGTTTGGATCTTGGACAAGGATCATGGATGATCTCAAAGTTTCAACATGCCTCTTCAAGACTGGTGTCAGAGTGGGTAAGAATGATTGGATTTTGAAATTACTTTTACGTTTTTTTAGATAGGGATGGTAAAATTAAAACATGTAAAAATTATTATAAAAAATTTAAAAATGTATTTTAAAATATCAAACTATATAGAGGAAATATTTAAAATAGTCATTCACATTTCACCGAATAATCTTTTTCATCCTCCACTTTTAAAACAGGAACAAATAGTCCTTCAAATTTTAAAAACCAAAATTTGAAAGAAAATTTCAAGATTAAACGTTCCCGTTTATGAAATTTGAAGGACTAAAAGTTTCCGTTTATTCCACAAATAGTACCAAAAGTTTAGATTTATGAAATTTGAAAGACTATTTATTTCCGTTTTAAAAGTGGATGATGAAAAAGATTATCTGCTAAAATGTAGAAGACGATTTTGGGTGTTTCCTCAACTCTATATATATATATATATATAGGCAGGCATATGATCATCAAAAAGTGAACCTTGCAATTGCCACAAATTACGCGGTGGTAGTGTTAGGAAAGGGAAATTCAAGTGAAATCGGCATTGCATCCAAAAGATTGACCATCAAATTCCAGAATTAGTGTAAAAATTAGATAGTATACTGAAAAGTGGTTGGACGTGGTAGAAATGTCTCTAAAAGATGTTACGTAAACACTAAAAATGGTCAAAATTTTTCAGTGAAATTTTTCATCAGCCTTTTCCCGAAAGCAATGACTATTAATCTTTATTACCTTAATTAAGAAGAAGGGGTCGACCTAATATTTTTATTTTTATTGTAGTTAATTCTGATTTAATCGTAAATAGACAAAGTGAAAAATTATAATAAAATATTTCAAGAAGTAACACACCATTTAGATAACAGAGGTTACTAAACATTAGAGTAGTATTTTCTAAATAGATGCTAACACAATCACTATTAAAATTTAGTGAAGATTTTTACTCTAAATAATATCTTCCTAATATTTTTTTCAATCATATGTGAAATTTTTTTTTTTCGACAGGAGGTATCCATATATTTACTATTACCCACATAGTACATAATTTCTCACCAAACTCCTTCGTTACATACGAGACCCTACAAAATCCAGCTAGGGATCACCGAGCACACACCACGAGTTGACTAGGCGTGGGATTAATTCTCTTAAATCACCAGCACTTTATCCCAAGCGCTGACAGTTAGGGTATCAGGAACTTGGGGTTTGGCAAAGGCCTATACATCGTGTGGGTTTTGTCAATCAATTTCATATTCTAATTATAAAATGATACTATGATATAACATTAGATTCTCTATGAATACATAGGTCATGCAATGACATTTAGCATCTCGTCCTACATAACGCACTCCATCCACATTGAGCTCATATTTCAAAGACTAGTTAGTGGACAAACAAAAACGTATTTGTACAATCGGCCAACGAATAAAGCATTCCTGCATGATACCATACCAGCCACGACCCCGTGATATCTCCATCTAATCATGAGTATTACTACGATTGTTGTACAACAAGTCAACAACATTACTTGCTCCAAATAAGTTCACCTAATTACAAAAACTTCCACGCATGCGTGTATGCATGAAAGACAAGAACAAAGTCCGAAGTCTAATGGTAATGGGGGACTTAGTTTAGGGGAATGAGAAAAATAATAAAAATAATAATAGATACTTTTATTATAATTGTATGGAAAAATGATAATAATAATAATAATAATTTTAAATAAAGAATTTTTTTTTTGGTGAATAATTACTTTCATACTCCAAAATGGGAAAGGAAATAGATGATATCAACTTTTGGTATTTAGAATTACTGCTCACGATAATTTTTTAACCAAATATCAAGAATCATTTTATTTTCTTCCAAACCCCTCAACCAAGCACTTTATAAGAATTTCAAAAAAGATCAAAGTCAAATAATTTATCAGCATTTTTGTGAACATGTAAACAAAGTTAACCACCGAAACCTAATCCGTGTTGATTATTGGATTGGATGATGATATTTGATGCTATCCTTTATTTGGTGGAAATCTTTGAGTTTTCTTGCAATGCCCGTTATACCTACGTTAGCAAATCACGCGTTTCCCCTGATACCAAGTTACCCACCCACTTCACCATCCCCCGCATAACTGTGCTACTCATAACTTATCACGTACATTGAGAAGCAAAATAATAAATGGCTTTGGAATTAATTGGATATTTCTTGCACTTTTTTTGTCTCATCGTTTTGTTACACAAACTAATGATGTTTTTAATTTGACAAGTATGAAAAAATAAATTCATTCTTGTTTTTTATTAATTTTTATTTTTAAATAATGTAATAATTGAATTTTATTTTTTTTATATTTATTACGTCAATCATTATGATTTACTACTATGAAAAATTATTAAAAGTAATGTTGTAAAAATTAGACTGGAGTGTGAAATCGGTGGGTCAGGAGTCAACCGGTTGAACCGGTAGTAAAAAGTCGGATAAGGTTATTAGGATGTAATATATAAAAGTAATTATAAAAATATTAATATTAGTATACAAATATATTAGAAAAAAGTTATTTAATTTTTTTTAGTGTAGTTAAATCTAAATTAAGTATAAATTGCATAAAATTCCAAATGTATAATTGAATACTTTTACAAAAATAGTATAAAACATGTTTTAAATTAAAAAAATATATTAAAAATTGTAAGAAATCTCTTTTATAATTTTTTGAGATATTAAATTTTAAAAAATTTAAAAAAACTTTATAGGTACAAATTCAAAATATTTGGATAAAAAGTATTAAAAATAAGTTTTATAATAATATGGGATCAATATATAAGTCTTAAAAGTTAAAATTTCATTTATAAAAGAGTCAAAAAGCTAAGGGTCCGTTTGGACAATGATGTATTTGGAAAAAGTTGTATTGGAATATGTGAAAATTTTTTATGAGTATTTTTTGATAGAAAAAAGTATTTTAGAGGGAAAAATAAGAGGAAATTTTTTTTAAAATTATGTGAGAGGAATTTGGGTGGGAAATTTTGAATTTTAAATTTTAAACTAAAAATATGTTTGGATAGTTTGTTTTTGTTTAAGAATTTACTTATTTGCAAATAAAAACTCCTGTCCAAATGGACCCAAATTTTGATCAATCATACCAGAGTTTGATCGATTTTTTAAAAATAGAAAATTTTAAACAAACTCGGACTGGACTCAAACCCGATTTACAGTCGGATTGAATCGATCTAAGTTTGACAACACACACTAAAAGTATCATTACTATTGTAAAAATCTATATATGAGCAATCTTAATCCTTCAAAACTAAAAAATCATACTACCATATATTCTTTCCTCTCTTATACTTAAAGGAATAACAACTCCCTGTTTGCATCTGTCCATGGAGATTATCTTTTTCCTGTAAAAACGTAGCCAAAAATTAACATGGGACAAAAATTAACCCCTAGATAGATGTCGAAAGTTAAATTAATCATCATTGCATGACAAGATAGCCCCTTCTTTACGTTTCTTTGGTTTTTTTTTTTGGTTTCTTTTGTGTCGGCATTGGGTGATTTAGCACCCCACAACCACTATCCACTATACCCAGTAGACTGCATTTTCATTCATTCTTTTTAGATGGAGATGTTGTGGCGGGCATAACCAGTGTGGAGTTAACGTGTTCGAGGTTCTTATCACGTCCTTGTATTAATTGGCCATACTATGTTTGCTTGCTCAACCTCATCGTTTCTGCTCTAAAATTAGCTAAAGCTGAACCAACGACGTGTTTGTTTGTGGGGTGGTTCACACTAGGTTCGTTAGCTTGATACATTTATAGTAAAGATGTTATCATATTACAAAAACACAATTGAGTTCATTTTAGAGTTGGTAAGATTCAAATACTCCACAAAAATATCGGGACAATGTATATCAATTGTATTTTAAAATCTATATTTATTTTTATTTTTTAAAAATAATAATTATAAATTATAAAAATACATTTTGAGATTTTAATCCATACAAGGCCACATAGCTGGATCTACTATTTCATTTTAAATTCGTGTTTTACTTGTGGATTTACAATTGGGTGTGATTAGAGTATCAGCCAAAACACTACAGGCCAGAAGTACTAAAATGTAAAAGTCTTATTCAGTGCTGTCCCAGTACAATTCCAAATTTCCAATATTCCATACTACAAAACAATAGGATGGACAAATTGAGCCGTTTTCAAAACTGCATAATGCTCTTATAAACTTGTTTGGTCATACTGATTAGGTACTATACCTTTTTTTTTTGGTTGTGATTACTACAAAAAGCCATAGTTGTCAATTTTTTTTTTTAATTTCATTTGACCGAAAATTATGCTCAAAATCTTTTTTTAGTTTTTATTCCTTTTCCTTTTTTGGTGGTGACGATGGTGGTATCCGATGATGGGTAGGAAGTCATTTTTTTTTTCTGGACTCAAACGATAGTATTTTATTTTAATTGAAAACTGTACACGTCTTATCTTTTTATAGAGTAATGATATTCATAGTAACTTTACATAATGACTGATGTGGCAAGTATAAAAAGATAACATCATCCATTTTTATTTTATATTTTCTAATAAGAGTGATAAGTGAATTTTGTCACCTACCACATTGGTCACTATGAAAAGTCATTAAAAATATCATTACTCAACTTTATAATATCTTAAAATTATTGAGAATTTTTATCAAAGTTAAAGCAAAATTAATACCAAATATGTTTTACTCCAAATTAATTTCAACTCTAACAAAAGCTAAACAGACTATAATAAAACGAGGAACTCCTTTAATCATTCATCAAAATTTTAATTTCTTAGATTTATTATCATTTTTTAATGTTTGGCCCATATTATGTTCATAGTCGATCCCCAATCAAAATACTTAAGCATTCTCCTGAATCTTTGTGATTATTAATCTTCTGTTTGTTTTACAGTTATTAGTAATAATAATAAAAAATAAAAAAAAAACTGGTGTATGTATTTTACTGCAAATCACTGACCAGATATTGGCCCATTAGAATAATCTTCTGTTTTCGAACCTATGAAGGTTCAAGTACATGGGTCTGACATATTAAAGGTTTAATAGAGACTAAAAGCCCAATACTTGCATTGGGCCCAATACCGTGCTTTATGGACAAACAAAATAAAAAATAATTATAGAGTTATTTTGAATTGGCGAAATGAAATACTTCTACTACATGGAAAAACAAATATTCCTTAGTAGGTGTGGATTAAATTTCAAAACACGAAATGAAGGTTATGAGATAAAAATTATTTTAAAATATATAAAAAATTGTTTTTAAAAGTTAAAAAATATATTTTCCATCTAAAGACAAAATTAAATAGCATCATCGTACAAAAGCAAATGTGATATTAATTTTTTTCCAAAAACGATAAATATTATATTACAAATTGAAAAAAGATACATAGCCAAAAAAGTTAAATAATCTTCATGGTAATCGTTACCACGAAGGACAAGTGGTCACTACAGGCCTATAAAATACCTCAAATAAGGAGGAAAAAAACCCTAATACATAAAGAATTGAGCCCTAATAAATAGGGACAAAAGCCGAATTAAAAACTACCTATATATCTTGGTAATATTAATTATTGAAGCTTCAAAAAGAGATGATTTTTTTTTCTTGGACGGCTAAAAACCAACAAATAATAATTATCGTAGACAATATTTAATAACAAGTTATAACATGAGTAAAATCCAAAAAAGTTATAATATAAGCGAATTAATCAATAGTACATTATATAAAACTATTCTCCATTAATTTTTTTCTTCCTTTTGAAAATCAAAACAAAGACAAAATTAATAGCATCATCATCCAAGATTAACAACTGGGGACTGATATCGATCGCTAATACTACTAACACCCAAATAATCTTTGGATGATTTCTCAATAACAAAGCTACGCACGAACTAGATATTTCAAACCAAGGAAAAATGTACTAACGAAATCAACATGACTCGTAACGCCAATCCAAAAATTATTCCCCATCATAATACTAATGCGACGCTCAATGTCGCAAAATCTATGGTGATGGTGGGAAATGAAGTTGTACGTTGCAAAAGCTCTTGAGAAGTGGAGGGAAAAATGGGTTCAGGGGAAAGATTTTAGGCCAGCAATTGTCATCGACGGTGATAGAAGCCTTGCAACATTGAGGACCAAGGATCCTAGGCTGAAGACTCAGAAAGGAAGACACCAGTTCTTCAACGCAGCCTTCGGTTCCTAGCACTGCTTGCAGGCATGGAAGACCCCATGGTAAGCCCAGGAAGTTAACCCCTGCAGGATTTACTTGGGCAGAGCTAGGTGCTGCAGCCCATATGGCTAGGCAAATAACGATAAGTGTTGTAGCTGATATGGTGGAAGATCGAGCCATTTGTGGGTTGCTGGCAGTGTAGTATTTAAATTTAGCACTACTGCTGTGTTGAGGATGTATATATTCGCAAATTGCTTGATGTGGGAAGTATTGGAGAAGAGGGATGTGCTTATATACTAGTTTTACGTACTAAGACATTAGTACTAGTGCATTTGGAGACTTCAAATGTTCTGAAACTGCACCATCTTTGTGTCATTAATCTTCAGCTTCCAACTTTGAGGTTTTAATGGCATTTTAATGCTGTTTATTCAGGTGGTAAACGATATTCAAGAGAATTAATTGAAAGTGAAAGGCCTGTAAATTTTCCTACGTAAACAATCAAGTCCAATGGATATAACTTCTCAAAATTGTATAGTAATAAATATTGGCTCGAAGCTTTGTAATTCTGTTACAGCCCATGATGTTAAATGCTCAGAAACTTTCAAATCATCACAGTTGGAGGTAACATCAACTTAATTAATTCGTTTTAACTTCATAGTTCATTTATCACCCTCCCTCCAGTTTGCTTAGCCATAGACCTCAAAGCATACAGGAAGATTAACAGAAAATCAAATGTATATTATAATACATTTTAATATAATGTTAATATTTTCACATAATTGTTCTTATTTTTGTTAAAAATTATGGGATTCAACTTTTTCATTAACCTTTTTCTTAATTTAAGTCTTAGAAACGGTGAAAGAAAACATTAAAAGGAAGATTAACAGAAAATCAAATGTTTACGTTGCATGCCCTATCTGTTATTAATTTATTTATCCCCACTTTTGTGTCGTGAATTAAGGCTTAGAATCCTCAGCTAATCTACTAGTAGTTAAATGAAAATCGAAGTTTACGAAACAAACAACTATATTTGGTACATAATTTTTAACATGCAAGGAATCTCAGAGAGGATTCTAAGATTTGGCAAAATCTTCGCTAATCTATTATTCTATTATGAATGAGGAGGGAGAGTACTCTAAACTACATTGAGCATTAACCAAGTGGAGAGTGAATCACCAAATAAATAATTAATATATGCTGTCAAAACTTTGTTAGATTTTGAATTGTTGATCTTTTAACGTGATCCTGGTAGCCATCCTGCTTATTTAGCAGCACAAATATGTGCCCGAATTTGAAAGAAAGAGTGTTAATTTGCTACACATTATAATAATGATGTTCGAGTTTATATATTTTTCTGTGTTAATAAATATATTAATGAAATTTTGGATGGTAATTCGTATTGGGAAAAAGAAAATAAAGCATTCGACAAAGGCAAAGTTGGAGGCAGAGTAGTGAATATTTATAGCTAGAAAAAGGGTGAATTAATATGAAGCCCTATACCATTGGTTTTCTAAGCAACGAATTCTTTTGCTAGTCCTTAAACAAAACTATTCCATTCGTACTAGCACTAAATTAATACACTGCGAGATTCAGGAGTTTAATTCAGAAGTGGACTACTGGGGGCGGCGCCTGCGCCGTGGCATTGCAGATTCTGAGCAGTGTGTTAGGGAAGGAGGAACTGGGGCTGATCATCTTTGGCCAGCAATCACTGCTTGTTTTGGAGATGGCTTGACAACAAGGAGAGCCAGCCGGTACAGCACGGCGATCACCTAAGAACACCTTGTAAACATCGACCACGCACCCTTGTACATCCACAAGAGACGACCAACAGTTTGCAATATCATCGCCCCAGTCATTAGGAGGAGGAGCTGCAGGAGTAGTTTTTGATGATAAGCCTGCAGTTGTGGTTAGTAATGGTTCTTGTGCCGACTGCAAAAGGCTTCTGGACATCACTGATATTGCCATGCACGCAATTTTCAGCATCAACAGTCCTCCCTTCTTTGTTGCTTTTAGGCCCGCCATGATCTTAGCTTAATTCTATATGCTTGAAACAAAGTGCCACCGCAGGAAAATCACGATTTATAGTTGCTGGGGGATACATGAAGTATTCAAAGATGAACTTGATTAATTAGCAGTAGCAGGCTATTCACTTACAGCTGGGATTTGGTCATGTTCATGTTCACTACCAGTTACTGCTCATTTACTAGCTAATTCCGCAGTCTTTTAAAAAGCCCTCTTTAGTTCATTATACGTTTCACATTATTAAACTTGCCTAACTATTATTCACTTGAAGAGGTGAGGGGTTAAATTCAATAGTTTTGAAAGTAGTTTTATCCATTATAAAGTGCTCTTGTCTGATGTGGATAGATTAAGACAGTGTAAACATGTTATTGTTGTGTAAATATGTGAGTACATAGAATAAATTTAAAATATATATATATATATATATTTCGAGGAAAATTTTTTAATGACTCACCTCGTATCCACATGATAAAATGATATAAATGATCAGATCAATTATTAATTGATCCTCGATAAATAGAGGTATTATAGCAAATCTCATTTTAGTCACCAAGAAATTTGTTACGACCTTCATCTGAGTTATCGAGAAATTTGAATACAACTCAATTTATATTAATATAAACATAATTCCTAATTTCACTATACTTAATCAATCAATATAGCAATCGTTATGTATTTCACATTAATGTAAATGTAATCTAATTTTACCATATATAATCCACATATTTTAAATATAAATTCAATTTACTATAAATAATCCACCTATAATTTCCGCAAGAAAATATTTCATACATTTATTATACCAAAAACAATTAAGTGGGATATTTATAGCGGATGCATGTAATATTTTTTCCATACGTGCATAAATAATATGGTTTCTCACGTTAATGAAGGCTCTAAAAGGTACTAAATTAACACTCCTAGTTTCATTATGAATCAACTAATAAACGCCAAATTAATTAATAACACGTCAATACACATAATTCATTTTCTTTCATTTTCCTTTTCCTAAATGATAATTTTTTTTTCTTTTGTGATGTCATAGTAATTATTGTTATATAATATAAACAAACAAATAAATACTCAAATAACTAAATTCTTTTTTATTAATAAAATTCCCATTCAAGCTCGTATAAATTAACAGAAAACCATAAAAACGAACGTCAACATTTATTCTAAAATAAATTTTGTCCCATAACTATCCTTATTTACGTTGACTTTGCCCTCAGCCGCAGCTTTAGTTGGGGGCTGGGCTGCACCTCTGGCGCATGCTTCCAGAACCAGTTTTGTGAACTTTGGGTTTTTTTGCTTTGGGTTAATGCCAAGCAGGGTGAGGATGAGGGTGAGCTTGCATTCCGCCCTCATGTTAAAGATGGCTCTGCAACAGTAGTTGCTTAAAGAAATTTGCTGCCCTATTGGCCCCTCCTCGAAGTTTCGATTTTTAATGAAAAATCGAACGCTATATCCCAAATTTTAAAATTTTTAATTTTTCTATTTTAACCTTTATTTATTAGTTTTCATCAAACTAAGAGGATCAAATCCAAAATAGAGTCCATTTATTGTTCATTGAATTTGTTTATCAAATTATCAATTTTTATAAAAAAAAAATCAAAAACTATAGCACACAAAATGTCAAATTTTAAAAATTTTAATATTTCATATTTTAACCTTATAAGTTTTTACAAATTTAAGTGGATGGGATACAAAATAGAGGCCATTTATTGTACATTGAATTTGTTAGTCAAAGTTCCAATATTTATCAAAAAAATTGAATACCACAATCTAAGGAAATGTCAAATTTTAAAAGTTATATTTTTTCAAAATTTGACCTTTATTTATTAGTTTTCATCAAACTAAGTGGTGGGGATGCAAAATAATGGCCATTTATCATACATTTAATTTGTTTCTTAGAGTTTTGATATTTATCGAAAAATCAAAGACTATAACCCACACAAATATCAAATTCTAAAACTTTTAATTTTCTCTATTTTTCACTCATGGGGATTAGTTCTCATTAAACTAAGTGAATAGGATGCAAAATAGAGGCCAATTAATTGTCAACGAATTTGTTTATCAATGTTTTGATTTGTACTTAAAAATTGAAGACTATAGCCCACTAAAAAAGTCAAATTAAAAAAATTTCTATTTTTTTTTAATTTTTAATCTTTATTTTTTAGTTTTCACTAAAATAAGTTGATGGGATGCAAAATAAAGACCATTTAATGTTCAATTAATTTGTTTTTAAAAAATTCAATTTTTATCAAAAAATGAAAGACTAAATGTCAAATTTTAAAAATTTCAAATTCTACAATTTTTAACCTTTATTTATTTGTTCCCATTAAATTAAGTTGATGGGATGAAAATTGACACCATTTAATTTTCAAGAAATTTGTTTTTCAAAGTTTTAATTTTTATTGAAAAATCAAAAAATATAGCCCGCGAAAATGTCAAATTAACAAAATTTTAATGTCCTCTATTTCTTCACATTTAGTGATTAGTTCTCATGAAACTAAATGGATGGAATTCAAAACAGAGGTTATTTAATGTTTAACGAATTTGTTTATCAAAATTTTGATTTTTATCAAAAAAATTAAGGATAAATTACATCTACTACCCTATGGTTCGTGTAAATTACTAATCGAACTCCAAAATTTGGTAAAACTACCAATACTCCCTTAAATTTGATAAATTCATAATATTTAACCCCTTTAATCAACTAAATTCATAACGTTTAGTCTCCTTAAGGGGGTATTGGTAATTTTACCAAATCTCAAGGTTTGATTGGTAATTTACACTAACAACAAGGGTAGTAGATGTAATTCACCCAAAAATTAAAAACTAAGGTAAATTGCATCTACTACCCATGTGATTTGTAAAAACTACCAATCAAACCCCCAGATTTGATTTATTACCAATACCCCCTTAAATTTGATAAATTTATAACATTTAACCCCTTTAATCAACTAAATTCATAACATTTAGCCACTTCAAATTCATAATATTTAACCCCTTTAAGGGAGTATTGGTAGTTTCGTCAAAATTTGGGGTTCGATTGATAATTTACCCAAACCTCGAGAGTGGTAAATATAATGTACCCTAAAAACTATGGTACACTGAAGTGCCAAATCTTCAAATTTTTAAATTTTCTAATTTTCACCTTTAGTTATTAGTTTTTACGAAACTAAGTGGATGAAATGAAAAATATAGGTCACTTAATATTCAACGAATTTGTTTCATTAATTTTTATTTTGGTCAAAAAATCGAATACTATTGCATGCAAAAATGACAAATTTTAAGAATTTTAATTTTCTCTATTTTTCACCTTTAGTGGTTTGTTCTCATGGAACTAAGTGGATGGTATGCAAAAATAGAGGCCATTTAATGTTTAATGAATTTGTTTCTCAAAATTTTAATTTTTATCAAAAAATCTAAAACTATGGCCCGCGCAAATATCAAAATTTTAACATTTATTTATGAGTTTTTATCAAACTAAGTGGGTGGAATGCAAATTAGAAGCCATTTATTGTTTAACGAATTTGTTTATCAATGTTTCAATTTTTATTGAAAAATCAAAAACTATATACCATGAAAATGCCAAATTTTAAAAGTATTTAATTTTTAAAAATTTAACTTTAATTATTAGTTTTTATCAAACTATGTGGATCAAATGTAAAATAGAGGCCATTTATTGTTCACTAAATTTGTTTATCAAAGTTTTAATTTTTATCGAAAAATTGAAAATTATAACCTACGGAAATATCAAATTTTAAATGTATCTAATTTTTAAATTTTGAACCTTTATCTATTTGTTTTTATCAAGCTATGTGTATCAAATGCAAAATAGTGGCCATATATTGTTAACTAAATTTGTTTATCAAAGTTTAGATTTTTATCAGAAAATTGAAGATTATCGCCTAAGAAAATGTCAAAATTTTATTTTCTCTATTTTTCATCTCTAGTGACTAGTTCTCAAAAAACTACATGGATGTAACGCAAAATATAGGCCGTTTACTGTTTGCAGAATTTGCTTCTCAAAATTTAGATTTTTATCGAAAAATAGAAGAATATTTCTCATGTAAATGTAAAATTTTTAAAATTTCTACTTTGTCAATTTTTAACCTTTATTATTAGTTCTCATTAAAATAAGTGGATAGCATGCAAGGTGGAGGCCATTTGATGTTCAATGAATTAATTTCTCAAAAATTCGGTTTATATCAAAAAATCAAAGATTGTAATCCACGAAATGTCAAACTTTTAAAGTTTCAAAAATTTAATTTTTAGCTTTTATTTATTAGTTGCCATTAAATTAAGTGGATGAGATGCAAAAAAGACGACACTTAGTTTTCAAGAAATTTGTACCTCAGAGTTTTGAATTGTATAGGAAAATTGAAAAATATAGCCCACAAAAATGCAACATTTGCAAACTTTTTATTTTTTCTATTTTTCACTATTAGTGATTAGTTCTCATCAAACTATATGGATGGGATGCAAAATAGAGTCCATTTAATGTGCAGCGAATTTCTTTCTCAAAATCTTGATTTCTTTCAAAAAAATCAAACATAGTCCACAAAAATGTCAAATTTTAAAAATTTTAATTTTCCCTATTTGACACCTTTAGTGGTTAGTTCTCATGGAACTAAGTAGATGGTATGGTATGCAAAATGGAGGCCACTTAATGTTCAACAAATTTGTTTCTTAAAATTTTGATTTTCATCCCACGCAAATGTCAAAATTTTAAAATTTTCCATTTTTAACCTTTATTTATTAGTTTTTGTCAATCTAAGTCAATGGGATGCAAAATAGAAGCCATTCAATGTTTAACGAATTTGTATATCAATGTTTCGATTTTTATCAAAAAAAATTGAAGGCTATAGCTTAGGACAATGTCAAATTTTAGAAGTATCTAATTTTTCAATTTTTAACCTTTATCTATTAGTTTTCATCAAACTTAGTGGATGGGATGCAAGAAAGAGGCCATTTATTGTTCATTAAATTTGTTTTTTCAAAGGTTTGATTTTTATCAAAAAATGGAAAACTATTGCTCATGAAAATGTCAAAATTTGAAAATTTCTAATTTTTCCCTTTTCATCCTTTATTTATTAGTTTTCATCAAACTATGTTGATAGGATGCAAAATAGAGGTTATTTAATGTTTCACAAATTTGTTTTTCAAAATTTCATTTTTTATCGAAAAATCAAATACTATATCACACGAAAATGTCAAAATTTAAAAATTTCTAATTTTTCAATTTTTAACCTTTATTTATTAGTTTTCATCAAACTAAATAGATGTGATACAAGATAGAGGCCATTTAATGCTCAACGAATTTGTTTTTCAAAATTTTGATTTTTATCGAAAAATCAAAGACCATAGCCACAGAAAATGTCAAATTTTCAAGGGAAATTTACAAATATAACACATTTGACCGTTGACTTTACAAAAATAACACCCTCCTTTTTTTGTTCTCTTCCACTTAAAAAGACTACAACAATCTTTGTTCTCAAAACCCATTTGATAGATTCAACAAAATTTGTTCTCACACCAGTTGTTACTGTCATTGTTAGTACACCTTATTGGACTATCATCTCTAAGCAAAATCGTAGAGAAATCGCATAAATTTGATGTTAGTTGAAATTTGTAGTAGTTGACTGGGTTTGTGAATTTAAAGCGTCATTTCTGAGTCGAGTTTTAGGTCAAGCACAAGGTTAGGTCAATGTTGCGAGGTCAACTTTTAAGTCGAGCACTAAATTTGGTCGAGTTTTAGGTCAAACATGTCAAATTTAGGTCGAGTTCGACCAAATTTAGGTCGAGTGAATTTTTATTTTTTAATTTTTTTTTTAATAAAAAAAATTCATTCGACCTAAATTTGGTCAAGCATTAGGTTGAGCTCAACCTAGTATTAGGTTGAGTGAATTTTTTTTATTAAAAAAATTCACTCGCCCTAATACTAGGTCGAGCTCGACTTAATGCTCGACCAAATTTAGGTCGAGTGAATTTTTTTTATTAAAAAAAAATTTAAAAAAAATAAAAATTCACTCGACCTAAATTTGGTCAAACATTAGGTCGAGCTCGACCTAAATTTGACATATTCAAACAAAACTAAATTTATTGCTCGACCTAAAAGTTGACCTAGCAACATTGACATAACATTGTGCACAACCTAAAACTCGACCATTCGCTTTTAAATTCACAAACCCAAATTTCAACTAACATCAAATTTATGCGATTTCTTCTCGAGATGATAGTCCAATAATACGAACAATGAGTTGTGCAAACAATGTGAGAACAAATTTTGTTGAATCCATCAAATGGGTTTTGAGAACAAAGAAGAAGATGGTGTTGTAGTCTTTTTTAGTATGCTATAATAAAAAAAAAAAAAAAATGTTATTTTTTAAAAATCAAAACGTCAAAGTGTTATATTTGTAAATTTCCCAATTTTCAAAACTTTAATTTTCTCTATTATTCACCTTTAGTGATTAGTTTTTATGAAACTATGTGGATGGATATAAAATAGATACTATTTAATGTTAAACGAATTTTTCCACCAAAGTTTCAATTTTTATCGAAATATCAAACACTACAGCCTATAAAAATGTCTAAATTTTCAATTTCTAAACTTTATTTATTACTTTTCATCAAACTAAGTGGATTGACACAAAATAGAAACCATTTAATGTTGAACAAGTTTGTTCATCAAAGTTTTGATTTTTATCGAAAAGTTCAAAACTGTAAACCATGAAAGTATCAATTTTGAAAATTTTTAATTTTCTATATTTTTCACCATTAGTGATTAGTTCTCATTAAAATATGTGGATGGGATGCAAATGGAGGCAATTTAATTCCCACTAAATTTGTTTGTCAAAGTTTTGATTTTTGTTGAAAAATGGTAGACTATAGTCCACAAAAATGTCAAATTTTAAAGATTTTACCCTTTATTTGTTAGTTTTCATCAAACTAAGTAGATGGAATACAAAATAGAGCTCATTTCTTGTTCATAATTTTTTTTTCAAAGTTTTAATTTTCATCGAAAAATTAAAAATAGTAAATCGTATATTTGGTCCCATAAAAATAGGTTTTTAACTTATTTAATCTTATAAATTTAAAAACGATCTTTTTAGTCCTTTTAAATACAAATATGATTATTTTGGTCCTTCGTTTGTTATCTTGGACAGAATCCATCTATGAAGTGCACGTGCGCCTTCACAATGCATTCTTCTTGTAAAAAATCAATATTTTTCATCATTTTACACTTGTTAACCCACTGTTTCTTGAGTCCAAGCTACTCCTCCACCACCAACGTCAACTGCCGTCTCCTCCACCAACCCTTGTTCCCTCTTGACCATCTCTTCCACCAGCCACTCACTTCAATTGCTGCTTGAATAGACACCATCTCGGCTATTACTTGAGCAATTTGGTTATGAAATTCGAGAAATTTTTCAAAATAAGATGCTGGAACATCTACCTTAACTAATTTATTCAAGTTTGAAAACATCTTCAAGGACCAAACTAGATTTTCCGTGGTTGAAGGATCTCTTAAGCTTGATGTGCTATCTTTTGTGCTGTCTCTCTTTGTTGCATAGCCTTCTTCCCCAGCATGCTAAGTTTTGTGTGCCTGCTTGTATTAACTGAATTTAACCCACAAAAAACCTGAGTTTGAAAAATCGACCAATATAACTCACAAAAATATCAAAATTTCAAATTTTTTATTTTATCTATTTTTCACCTTTAGTGATTAGTTCTCACGACAATAAGTAAATGGGATGCAAAATAAAAACCATTTAATGTTTAAAAAATTTGTTTGTTTACCAAAAATTTGATTTTTTTTTAAAATAAAAAACTATAGCCTACTAAAATATCAACTTTTCAAAATTTTAAATTTTTCTCACCTTTAAAGATTAGTTCTTATGAAACTTAGTGGATGGAATGAAAAATATATGCCATTTAATATTCAGTGAATTTGTTTTTATAAAGTTTTAATTTTTATTGAAAAATCGAATACTTTAGCACATGAAAAGGGCAAATTTTAAAAATTTTAATTTTCTCTATTTTTCACCTTTAGTGATTACTTCTAATGACGCTAAATAGATGCCATTTAATGTTCAACGAATTTGTTTATCTAAATTTTTACTTTTATTAAAAAATCCAAGATTATAGCCCATGAAAATGTCAAATTTTTTAAAAAATTAATTTTTAACCTTTATTTATTTGTTTTTATCAAACTAAATGGATAGGATAAAAAATAGAGGCTATTTAATGTTCAACTAATTTGTTTATCAATGTTTCGATTTTTATCAAAAAATCTAAGATTATAAGTGACGAAAATGTCAAATTGTAAAAGTATCTAATTTTTCAATTTTGAACCTTTATTTATTAGTTTTTATCAAACTAAGTGGATTGGATACAAAATAAAGAACATTTATTGTTCACTAAATTTGTTTATCAAAATTTCAAATTTTTTTTTAGTTTTTCACCTTTAGTAACTAGTTCTCATGAAATTGTAGATGCGATGCAAAATAGAGGCCATTTACTGCTTGCTGAATTTTTTTTTCAAAGTTTTGTTTTTTTATCGAAAAATCGAAGTCAACTCATGAAAATATCAAAATTTTAAAATTTCTAATTTTTTAATTTTTAACCTTTGTTTATTAGTTCTCATTAAAATAAGTAGATGGCATATGAGATAGAGGCCATTTAATATTCAACCAACTAGTTTCTCAAAAATTCAATTTTTATCGAAAAATCAAAGACTATAGTGTAGTCCACGAAAATGTCAAACTCTCAAATTTTCAAAATTTTCAACTTTTAACCTTTATTTATTAGTTCCCATTAAAGTAAATGGACAAGATGCAATATACGCCATTTAATTTTCAAAAAATTTGTTTGTCAAAGTTTCGATTTTTATTAAAAAAGTCGAAGATTATAACCTATGAAAATATCAAATATTCAAAATTTTAATTTTCTCTATTTTTCTCCTTTAGTGATTGGTTCTCATGAAACTAAGTAGATGGGATGCAAAAATAGAAGCCATTTAATGTTGAATGAATTTATTTTTCAAAATTTTGATTTTTATTGAAAATTTGAATATTATAGCCCACAGAAATGTCAAATTTCTAAAATTTTAATTCTATTTTTTTTCCACCTTTAGTCATTAGTTCTAATGAACTAAGTAGATGGGATGCAAAATAGAGGCCATTTAATATGTAACGAATTTGTTTATCAAAATTTCGATTATAGCCCACAAAAATGTCTAACTTTCAAAATTTTCAATTATTAACCTTTATTTATAAGTTCCCATTAAAATAAGTGGATGAGATGCAAAATAAAGGCCATTTAATACTCAATGAATTTGTTTCTCAAAGTTTCAATCTTTATTGAAAAATCGAAAATTATAGCCCACAAAAATGTCAAACTTTCAAATTTTCAAAAATTTCAATTTTCAACCTTTATTTTTTATTTCCCACTGAAATAAGTAGATGAGATGCAAAATAGAGGCCATCAATGTTCAACGAATTGGTTTTTAAAAAATTCAATTTTTATTGAAAAATCAAAAACTATCTCATGAAATATCAAACTTCAAAATTTTTTAATTTTTTAGTTTTTAACCTTTATTCATTAGTTCTTGTTAAATTAAATGGATATAATGCAATATATACACCATTTAATTTTCAAGAAATTTGTTTTTCAAAATTTTGATTTTTTATTGAAAAATCAAATACTACACAAAAATGTCAACTTTTCAAATTTTTAATTTTCTCTGTTTTTCACCTTTAGTGATTAGTTCTCATGAAACTAAATAGATGGAATGCAAAATAGAGACATGTAATGTTCAACGAATTTGTTTTTCAAAATTTTTGAAAAATTGAATATTATAGCCCCCCAAAAAGGTCAAATTTTCAAATTTTTAATTTTCTATATATTTTTTTCCATTAGTGATTAGTTGTCATAAACTAAGTGATAAAATAGATGCCATTTAATTTTTAACAAATTTGTTTATCAAAATTTTGATTTTTATTGAAAAATCAAAAACTATGGCCCAACGAAATATCAAATTTTAAGAATTTCTCATTTTTCAATTTTTAACTTTATTTATTAGTTTTCATCAAATTAAGTGGAAGGGATGCAAATTAGATGCCATTTATTGTTCGCTAAATTTGTTTCTCAAAGTTTGGATTTTTATCAAAAAAATCGAAAGTTATAGCACACAAAGGTCAAATTCTGAAAATTACTAACTTTTCAAATTTTAACATTTATTTATTTGTTGTCATCAAAATAAGTGGATGGCATGCAAAGTAGAGGTTATTTAATGTTCAACAAATTGGTTTGTCAAAAAAATCAATTTTTATGGAAAAATCGAAGACTAAAAGGCTACAAAAATGTCAAACTTTCAAATTTTCAAAATTTTCAATTTTTAACCTTTATTTATTAGTTCCCATTAAAGTAAGTAAATGGAATGCAAAATAGATGCCATTTAATTTTCAAAATGTGTTTTTCAATTTTTTGATTTCTATCGAAAATTTTAACACTATAGCCCACAAAAATGTCAAATTTTAAAAGTTTATAATTTTTCAATTTTTAACCTTTATTCATTAGTTTGAATCAAAATAAGTGGATAGAATGCACAATAGAGGCCATTAAATGTTCAACGAATTTGTTAATCAAAATTTCAATTTTTATCAAAAAATCAAAGACTTTATAACCCACAAAAATGTCAAAGTTTAAGAATTTCTAATTTTCAATTTTCAACCTATAGTTATTAGTTTTTATCAAACTACGTGTTTGGGATGCAAAATAGATGTTATTTCATGTTCAACAAATTGGTTTCTCAAAGTGTTGACTTTTACCTAAAAAATCAAAGACTATATCTCACAAAACCTTCCAAATTTCAATTTTTTCTATTTCTCACCTTTAGTAATTAGTTCTCATGAAACTAATTACTGAGGATGCAAAATAGAGGCCATTTAATTTTCATAAAATTTGTTTATCAAAGTTTCGATTTTTATCAAAAAATAAAAAACTATAAACCACGAAAATATCAAACTTTCAAAAATTTCAATTTTTAACCTTTGGTTATTTGTTCCCATCATGTTAAGTGTATGGGATGCAAAATATATGCCATTTAGTTTTCAAGAAATTTGTTTATCAAAGTTTCGATTTTTATTGAAAAATTGAAAACTATAGCCCACAGAAATGTTAAATTTTAAAATTTTCTAATTTCTCAATTTTTAACCTTTATTCATTAGTTTTCATCAAACCAGGTAGATGGGATACAAAATAGAGGTTCTTCCTCTCCCTCTCTTTCCTGAATCCTTCTCTCTGTCATTTCTCTCTTTTTCCTGTCTTTTCTCTCTCCCTCCCCTCATCTTCATTTTCTTGGCTTTTCTGTCTCCAGAAATTGAGCATTATATTGTAAAGTTGACAGTTTATATTAATGAAAATATTTTTGTTTTAATTTTTATAGTTCGGGTCCTGACAGAAGCCCATTTAGATCCATTGGAATAGGCCCAAATATTCCAGCCCAAATTCCATTGCCATGGGGATTGGGGACAAAGGCAGGTTGTTTAAAGCCATTAAGATCGTGGACGAATAGGAATAGCCCAAAACAATTTAGGGAAAGATGCTGAGGAGGAAAGCCAGCAAGATCGAAGTGAAGCTTGAAGACAAAGAAGAAATCGAAGAAGCTAGCAGACGCGCCGCCGCTGTCTCTTCAATATCCTCCACCACCGCCGCCACCGCCACCACAGCCACCGCGGCCTCTTCTCTCCTCCAACACTTCGACCGTTCCTCCCTCAATCCCTCCTCCAAATCTCAGCGCATCGGCCTTTCTCCTTAATCCCATCTCTAATGGAGGTCGAAGTGAAGCTTAGATTACCAAATTCAGCTGCGCACCAAAAGGTCCTTTCTTTACTCTCCCCTTTTCATACCCAAATTCACAACCAACGGAACACCTTTTACGATGGCGCTGCAGGGGAGATGAGTTCCCTCCGGGCCGTCCTCCGCCTCCGTTTTTACGAAGACTCTCAGCCGCCTAAATGTTTCATCTGCCTCAAAGCTAAAGCTGTGATCATCGATGGGGTGAGCCGGGTCGAGGAGGACGAGGAAGAAGTGGACCCAGATGTCGGATTGCAGTGCTCGGAGGATCCGACGAGGTTAGGGGAAATGAATTCCCGGGTGGCGAGGAGGGCTAAAGAGGAATTTGGTGTTGAGAGGTTCGTGGGTTTAGGAGGGTTTAGGAATCTGAGGAATGTGTACGAGTGGAATGGGGTTAAACTTGAAGTAGATGAAACTGTGTATGATTTTGGCACTTGCTATGAGATTGAGTGCGAGAGCGCAGAGCCTGAAAAGGTTAAGGGGATGATTGAAGAATTCTTGAAGGAGAATGGGATTGAATATTCTTATTCAGAAATGTCAAAGTTTGCCATTTTTCGGTCTGGAAAGTTGCCTCAATAATAAATGTAAGTGAATTAGAGTTTTTTTACTGCAGTTTACTCTGGAAGCTGATTGATTATGTTGTTTTTGCACTGTTTTGTTTTCCTTTTTTTTCTTTTTGCAATGCGTGCTAGTAATCGTAGTCTACTGGGATGATCTTGTCTAATGGTGTTTCCGTGTTAGCGTACTTGTATCTGTATGGCTTGATTGGCGATTTGATGATATGACGTTCATGTTTGGAAGTTATTGTGACTCGAGAGCAATTTTGTGCTACTATTATAAATTTTAGTTGTTTGGGAATTGGTTTCAAGAGAAAAGATTTAATCTTGGGGTGCATTTGTGTGTTCTTTCTCTATTGAAAATGATCTCAAAGCTGTCGCTTTTGTACTGTAAATGATTCACAGCTTCTGCAATCTGTATTGTTTTCTGTAAATTGTGAAATGACTTCAGTGTTATGAGCTACGCTTCTACAGCTTCTACAGTGTATTGTTTTGGTGTCAGTTGCATTTTGGATCAGAGTTATGAGCCGCGCTTAAGTTGGACTGTAGAAGATGATTGTTTTCAATGGTGACCAGTATTATTGGCTTTTGTTGTTGTTCTAAATGAGATGTTTGAATGATATTTCTTTATTTAGATAAAAGATTTTAGTTTAGACCAAGTAAGAAAATTGGACTGTACAAGCCCAGGATTTTCTGTAGATGGTTTAGAAAAGAAGTCATTTTGGTTGAATGGGAAGTCCATACTAATAGATGTGCATCTTTTGCCTGGGATGCTGAAAGTCATTGTTGTTAGCCCATCACTTTAAAATTGCTGTGATATGAATTTGATGATTCTAAGTTTTCATGTCTGCTCTTGACGACTTGACCTGCCTTTAACTCTTTGACCTAAAACTTAAAGATCTGGTGTCTTACTTTCTCAATTTTGCTTGATGTAACCCTTTTTTTCGTTGTCTATAAGCTTGGCTTGTTTTCCCAAATTGGAGTTGTTTGTTGAGCTTCGCTCTAGCAAGTGGAAAATTGCACAGCCATATCATGGTAATCATTATGCTATTATTCCTCAGCTGATTTTTTACAACTTCTTGCTTCTTTTGGCAGTGTCCCTTTCACCGAATTTTTTCTTCTAGTTGAATATTGCCAAAAATTCGCACATGAAATGATAAGCCCACAAATATCTTTCTTGGCATCAAACTAGTAGAGTGCCTTCAGAATACAAACTCTCCAATTGGTTGTTAAGGACAAGGCTGTGGTGTGCTTGTAAAATTTCGCAATGTTTTAGGCAAGGTTGTTAAAATCGAGTTTTTACGTAAAATTGGTGGAGGGTCCAAAAAATCGAATCGTAAAATCGGATTGTAAAATTGTAAGATTTTACCAATTATGAAAAATAATTTAATAAATATATTATATATATATTATATATAATATATCTTAAATTTATAAATTATAGACCTGTTTAAACTTATAAAAGTACACAAATTTCATTTAGAGAATATTATCAATCACATCTAGAAAGATCTATAGGTTCATTAAGTGTTGCACCACTGCCACTAGCATTTAAAGCCAAATTGTCTTTCAAATTGTCTTCCCTAGAGCACCTACACTATTAAGAACATGCAAAGGATTAATTTCAATTGAATCATCATCATTAAGGTTCTCAGTTATCCACTCATCATCAGATGCTAGATCATCAAAGCTTTCTTCAAAATTTTGAATTCAAATTGTACATCACAAAAACCAAGTCATTCATCTTCTTTTGGAGCAATTGGATCGTAAAATCGAATCGTAAAATCGTAAGATTCTAAGTTCCAGAATGTGAAATCGTAAGATTTCACCCCATTTAAGATTTTACCTACGATTTGACTCGGACACTTGGTTTTGGCTCGTAAAATCGTAAAAACGTACAAGTAAAATCGAGAGTTTAATAACCATGGTTTTAGGGGTTTTGTGTGTCAATGGGTTGACGCCAGTGCAGATTGACCAGAAATACAATCAATTTTAGATTCATAAGAGCTAGATGGGAGTTCTTCCCATCAAATTTGACAATGTCATATTGTGTTGTTTAACATATCTGACAGGTACTTACGATACTTTGATAACAGACCTTCCATTCAGAGTATGGTAGATGAAGTATATCATATAAGCATCAGCTTTCAGTTATCATCATCTAAATTGTACGATCAATTCTTGGACATGGAAAGCATTATGTTGAAATATGCATTTTCTGTCATTTTTGCAGGTTACATTTGGTGAATATTTGTTGACTGTTCTATGTGAAGAAAACAAAGAAAGAGATGCGGCAAGAATACTCTACCTCATTGCTTTCAAAACGGTGGAGCTTTACATTTTTTGCCCATATTATTCAGTGGACCTGAAATGTAGAGAATCTTGGTGGTCTAGGTTTTTTTGGTATTTTGGGTGGCCAAAATTCGTGAAAACCCCTTTCTATGTCACTCCCTGGGCTGAGTATTTGAAATTTTCCAGTCACATTTTCAAACGATATAAACAAGCCATGTTATGGAGTGATTCTGAATATGCCTTTAGAACCTCACAAGTCACAATACAGTTCAGTACATGCTCAAAATTTTCCAGTCATATAGTTGTTTTTGTATCCTCATGGAAATGATTCTGAATGTGCCTTTTGGACCTCGCAATATGGTTCTGTGCGTGCTCAACATTTTCACCAAAGGCGAGAGGTGAAAAAGTGAAAGTTAATAAAAACACATTCTAATTCTTTCATATATTAGGGAATTTTACTTGGAAACAAAATGTTTCGTATTAACAAATTTCAGTACATACTCATGGATTTTGTATGAAAATATTGTAAGGCTTGCGGATGAGGTCGTGTCTATTGGTATTACATATTACAGAGAAGAAATGAATTATAAGCACTAATACAATTAACTCGAACATACAGATCAAGGAAATTGCAGAAGATATCCATGTTCTTGTTCACAGGATGGAATACTGTATCTTTATTAAATCTCCTAGGACGTGTTAGTAAGGCGCATAATCTGGCTTATGCGAGGATGAAGAGTGGAGTCCAACGTACTGTGTTGGATTGTAATGTTGCTATTATGTAATCATGCTGTCTAATGAAATTTCAGTTTCCACCAAAAAAAAACTCGAACATACAGATTGGGTAAAGACGTACAGTGTGCAGAGTACGGACAGCTTAGCTGCAAAATAAATGAGTCTTACAGTTTAATGGTCCACAAGGCATATATGCACTTCGCAGAGCTATACGTTTTGTAAAGGGGTGGTTGAGCTTTGTAGTTGGTTGCTCTCACTTTGTGCCTCAAAAAGATGCGAAGTAATATTAAAAAAAAAGAAGAACAACAAACAAATTTTTAGGTTGATATAAAGAGAAGAATACAATTTCAGAACCAGAAATAACAATTTCAAAGCGCAAATCCTCATAAATAATTTATGGTCCCGGTAGTATGCCATGCCTTCAGTTCTGGTGCCAGGGGAAGGGACGTCAGTAAGCGTAGAAATTAAGTACTTTACAACGGAGAAGAGATTCGCTCAATTAACATTAGAAAGGCTTTTAAAATGTGTACCTGCACAATCACTCAATAAACAATAGAAAATCTTATATATTGAGCAGTATATCTTAAATGAAATAGCCATCCAACGTTAAATAGAATGGATAAACCTCGAGCAAGATTCCAAGCATACTCCAAACAATAAGAAAGATGTAAAAAAATAGGCGAAACATTGCGCATATAACAATGTATCAGATCAAAGCATTTCAACGAGGAAAATGAGAAAACTACATTTCAATCATTAATTAATGAAAAGCCACCAATTCCACATCAAAACAACATTTAAGAACAAGTCTAAAGTACCCCATCCATTCCACAAATTAGAAGTGCTAAAACATCTGTAAAACTATAAAAAACAGTTCAGTGCCAGACAAGGACTGTGACTTTTCTAAGAATCTAAGAAGGACAAGCAAGCTAAACTTCCTATTCCTATTACACATACCCAACCAAGAGAAAGAAGCAGAATAAACACCTAGAACTTATTTATTTTCTCTTCTTAGCAGGAGGTTGATCTTCTTCCTCTTCATCTTCCTCTTCCTCATCTTCATCCTCATCATCATCATCATCGTCATCGTCATCATTGCCATCATCATCATCTTCATCCTCATCATCACTGCCTCCATTACCATTAGCCTCAGGATCTGCCTCAGGATCCCCATCTTCATCGTCCTCTCCACCCTCTTCACCTGAGAAATCCTCATCACCCGCATCATCATCCTGATCATCATCGTCGTCATCATCATCATCATCTTCTGTGTCACTAGCATCTTTGTTTTCAGGCTCTTGCCTCTTCTTTTTGTGAAACTCTTCCATGGGGAACCTACAAATAACATTTGAAATTCCAGGTTTTCAGAAGGCTTGAAATTCCTGGTTTTCAGAAGGATACTACTTGAGCAAACAGTGTGTTATCCAAATTACTTCCAAGAGACAAATCCTTACCCCTTTTGAGTCAATGGCAATACAGACAGATTATCACCATCCTTCAGCAGAGATCCTGCCTGATGACATGACAAAAAATCCAACCATTAAAGGTATGCTATGAAGAAACAAGAAGAAGATTTCAATTATTGATAACAACGAGCAGGAACAGGAACAGAGCTACGGGAAGGAGTTATGGTATGCAGGACTGTGATACCAACAACAAAGAACAAAAAGCAACTAAAATATTTATTCTCTACATAAAAAGTCCTTAAGTCATAATTGCAACTCAAATATACAAGCAAGAGGAGTGTATGTTTGCATATACAAATGTAGTAGGAGCAAACACTTAAGAACTTCAAAATGTTTCACAAGCTAAAAATCTTCAATAGGTGCTACATATCCAGATTCTTATTTTCAGAATAGCAAGGGTTGATAAAAAGTGTTTTCATAGAAGAAAGAAGGCAAACATTAAGATTGCCCAACATCCCAAAGGGTAAACTGAATCAGGACACCTCATTCAACCATGCAAGTATCATGAACATTAAGTTCATCAGTTAATATGGATGTGTTCTCACTTACCTAAACCTTTGAAGTTGGGTTCCTCTTGTAAGGGGAAAAACTTAAAACAATTAATTTTCGATAACGGAAATCTATCTATCATTGTCAGATAATTTAAGACCAGAAAAATAGAACACATTAATTTACGTCAAAACAATAAGGAAACCCACTCAAACTTCCCAAATTGCAACACCTCCCACATGGATGACCTTCAAATTATTGAATTAGCACCATTCATCAAAAGACAATATATCAAGCCCTCACACATGCTTTATGAATTTGTTCTAAACCAAAACCTTAAAAGTTAGTGAATTGATTTTTTGGGAATAATTGGAAAAGCATTGATTTCTAATTTCTCAACAGGATGGACGTCAATGCTTTTGGATGAAAAATTATGCTCCAAACACAAGCAACACAAGTAAGCAACAAAAGGCTAAGGTTTTCAACCACCATCGAACACAATTAGTCCAAAAAGATTTCTAGCACATAACGAAGCAGTTAAAAATTTTCCAAAAAATAATCAAGCCCATAAAAAAAAAAAAAGTTTGTGCCTTTTTCCATTTCCAATCTCTGAGTGCTTAGGTACCAAGAGGAGGACAACAAACAATCCGCCAGTAAAACCCTCACAGCAACAGAGAGAGAAGTAGAACTAGCAAAACCAGTAAAACCCAACAATTTAAACAAGCACAAACAGCAAAATAGCTAGAACCCACATCATAAAAATTCGAACTTGGTAAGAAAAATGTGTATTGAGCAGAAGGGCAAGTGTAAAATTAAACGTTGATACCAGAAAAAGAAAGCAGACAAGAGATCTCTGAGCAGAGAAAAGGGTCTCAGCAACAACTGCTTTCACCATAGAGGCCACCATTGCTTTCTGCGAAGCGTCAGAGCTGAAGTTGCTGACCTCCATTGAAAACCCACTCAAAATAAATTACAGCAGCAGCACACCGAGTCTGGAACACAGCAGGTAAGGACAGGGAGAAAATGGTGAAACAAAATTAAAAAATAAAAATAAAAAGGGCTTAAATAGAGAAATCCGAAGAGAGAGAAAGGGTAAGGTTGTGGTGTGGGCTGAGGCGGAGTAGGGCTGTGTGTCCAAAAAGAGAAATATAGAGAAATAAAAAAGGAAAAAAGAGGCTAGGGTTTTTCAGTGTATGTGAAAGGGTTTTGTGGGCTTCAACTGGAATTATGGCATTATATCGGGGCAACTATTTCTTTTTTTATTTTGGGTGTGGGGGGAGAGGATGGTCTACAGGTCTAATGGACTCGAGAGTTTTGATTGTTTTATTTCGATTTTCCAATGCTAATCAAAATATCTTTGGGTTCGTTTGAGGTATGATGTATTTAGAAAAAGTTGTATTGGAATATGTGAAAAAAATATTTTAGATGGAAAAAATAAGAGAGAAAATTTTTAAAAATTATGTGAGAAGAATTTGAGTGAAAAAATTTGAATTTTAAATTTTAAAATAAAAATATATTTGGATAAGTTGTTTTTGCTTGATAATTTATTTATTTGTAAATAAAAAATAGCTATCCAAAAATATATAATTGATTTTAGCAATTATTTACTTACCATTTCTCAATTTTACGGTTCCCTGTTCCTTGGTTATGTTTTTTCTTTCCTCCCTCTTCAATAATAGGAAAGGAATAAAAAATACATTTATCAAATTGCCCCAATTAAATTCTCTTAACTTTCTTAATGGTACATGTATGTTTTTTAATTTTCTTTTTCAAATAAATTATTATTATATTGAATATAAACAGTAAAATATACAACATTGTTCAGTGGCAATGAAAGTTTTAGAACTCACATCATAGAATCTAAATCATACTAACTGACTCACAGAATATGAAAAAGCAAAAACAATTCATGTATATTTGAATGGATAAAAATCTAATCCTTAAAATATACTAGTACTACACTTTTTGTGGTTATGAACGAGTAGAGAATTCAATCTTAAAATGTATTTTACATTTTTAGATAGCGGATTATCGATAATAAAGTATTAAACTTTCTTGTTGATATGAACATTTAGGGGAGATTTGCACAATTCTTGTTCAGTGTTATAAGACCCGGCTCGGACCGGCCGGTGAACCGAACCCCAGACTGGTCCGAGTCAGTCTATCCGGTCCGGGTCACTCAAAACTGAAAAACGACGTCGTTTTGTCTTATTTAAGTCTAAGAATCTGCTTTGCAACCTTCACTTGGTTCTTCAATTTTTCTTCAACCTTCAATCGCCCAAAGCTCCGAACCCCCGTCTTCTTCATCACTTTCAAAATTTTCAATTGGTCACACTTCAGATTCGGTCGCCTGCAATTCTCTTCGTCTTTACCTTCAGTAGCCTTAGATTAAATGAGTTCGATCTCGCTTCAGCCTTGGTGAGCTGAGAAATCAAACCGATAGCACAGCACTGCCGCTATCCTCCGTTTGTAGCTCCAATTTTTGTAAGACCGGGGACTGGATTGGCCTGTAGCAACATCATTGTTTTTCATCGTCTTCCTCAGGTATATATTGCAAGCTTTTTTTCAGTCTTTTTTTTCTGCTTTTTTAGTCTTTTTTTTTTTTGGCTGAAACTAAAGTAGAATGGGACTATTTTTTTGGTTGTTTCTAGTTGTTGCTGGATTGAACCGAGTTGACATAGATGTTGTCAACTGATTTTTCTGTCTTTTTTTTTTCTAATTTTTCTGTCTTTTTTTCTAATTTTTTGGCCGAAAACTGAAGTAGAATGGGACTATTTTTTTGGTTGTTTGTGGACTGTTTTTGGTTGTTGCTTGATTGAATCGAATCGGCAAAAATGTTGTTGACTGATTTTTCAGTCCTTTTTATCTGATGTTTCAGTCTTTTTTTCTGATTTTCTTGGCTATTTTTTAGCTGTTGGAGGATTGTTTTTGCTGGTTATTTCCGATTGTTGTTGGATTGAACTGAATTGGAATAGATGTTGTCGACTGATTTTTGATCTTTTTTTCTGATTTTGATTTTTTTCGATTTTTGATCCTTTTTACGATTTTCTTGGCATTTTTGGCTATTGGTGGACTATTTTTGCTGGTTATTTCGATTATTGTTGGATTGAATCAATTGGAATAGATGTTGTCGTCGATTTTTGATCTTTTGTTTTCCGATTTTTGATCCCTTTTTTCGATTTTTGATCTTTTTCTAATTTTCTTGGCTGTTTTTGTTTGTTGGTGTCTTTATTTTGCTGGTTATTTCAGATTGTTGTTGGATTGAATCGAATTAGAATAGATGTTGTCATTGATTTTTGATCTTTTGTTTTCCGATTTTTGATCCTTTTTTACGATTTTTCACTTTTTACGATTTTCTTGTTAGTTTTGGTGTTTTGTGGTATTTTTTCTTTGGTTATTTCCGGTTGTTGTTGGATTGAATCAATTGGAATAGATGTTGTCGATGATTTTGATCCTTTTTTCCCGATTTTTTAGTCTTTTTCGATTTTTGATCCTTTTTTTCGATTTTCTTGGCTATTTTTGGTTTGTTGGTGGTATTTTTCTTGGTTATTTCGTTGTTGTTGGATTGAACGAATTGGAATAGATGTTGTTTTTCCGATTTTTCACTTTTTCCCTAATTTTTGATCTTTTTTCGATTTTTGATCTTTTTTCTGATTTTCTTGGCTATTTTTTGGCTATTGGTGGACTATTTTTGCTGGTTATTTCCAGTTGTTGTTGGATTGAATTGAATTGGAATAGATGTTGTTTTTCTAATTTTTCAGTCTTCGTTTTTCCTGATTTTTCAATCTTTTTTTTTCTGATTTTTTTGGCTGAAAATTAATGTAGAATGGGACTATTTTTTTGGTTTTTTCTGGATTGAATTGGACTGAATTAGATGTTGATTGATTTGTAAGGGTTTTTTTTGGTTTTTTTCTGGACTAAATTGGGCTGAAGTATTTCTTTGTGTTTTTTTTGGTTTATTTTCTGATTGGGACTGAATATGGAATCATTTTCTAGACTAAATTAGGCTGAAGATTAATGTCTTCCTCTGCTACACCGTCAACGACTGGTTCTATGCCTGTTTCATCTCCTCCTACAAGTGTCGTTAGAGGAAAATCTGATCCAGCATGGGGACATTGCACTCAATCAATTTTAGAGAGTAAAAGGACAATAATATGTTTGTATTGTGGAAAAAAGATAAAAGGTGGTGGAATTAATCGGTTCAAACAACACTTAGCGTGGGTAAAGGGCCAAGCAGAGGCATGTAAAAAGGTACCCCCTGATGTTCGTTATGAAATGCAAAAAAGTATTGATGATCATGCTACAAAAAAGAGAAAGGCACAAGAACTGTTAGTAGAACATAATCCTTATGCTCCAGAGCTTAGAGATTGTGAAAAGCGTATGTATATGGCAGAAGATGATGATGATGATGATGATGATGAAGTTGAAGAGATTCCAGCAACATCTATGCCACCTCCTCATTCTAAAGGAAAGGGTATATCTACCACTGCTACTACTAGAGGAAGTCAAAGCAAAAGAGGGAAGGGGAAAGCAAAAGGGATAGGGGTTTATTTCATGCCAAGAACAACTCCTGGAGCTCAACCTACTCTCAAGAGTGTCTTGCAAAGCAAACAAGCAACAGAGAAATGTCATCTTACTATATCAAAATGGATGATTGAAGCATCCATACCTTTTAATGCCGCGAACTCTTTGTATTATCAACATGCTATAGATGTTATAGCTAGCATGGGTCCTGGTTATAAAGGTCCAAGTTTCAAGATCTTCGTGGCTTTTTATTGACAAAGAATGTTGAGGAAGCTAGAAATTTTGTTAAAGGCTTTCGTGCTATATCGAAGAAGACTGGTTGTACTATCATGGCTGATGGTTGGTCAGACCAATGCAGGAAAACTCTTATTAATTTTTTAGTTTATTGTCCAAAAGGAACCATGTTCTTGAAATCTGTTGATGCTTCTAATGCTTCAAAGACTGCAGAGATGTTGTACAGGTTATTTAGAGAAGTTGTAAACTTTGTTGGTCCTGAAAATGTAGTGCACATGGTTATTGATAATGCTGCCAATTATGCTGCTGCGGGTAGGCTATTGGAAAGAGAGTTTCGCACGCTATATTGGTCTCCTTGTGCAGCCCATTGCATCAATTTAATGCTACAAGATATTGGGAAGTTGGATGAGGTTCGTTTTGTTGTCAATCAAGCTTCAAATATCACCAAGTATGCGTACAATCACTGTTTTGCTTTGCATTTGATGAGGAAACATACCAATGGGCGTGAAATACTTCACCCTGCTCCTACACGCTTTGCTACTAACTTTATTGCATTGCAAAGCTTATTAGCCCAAAAGGATGCCTTAAGGGCTATGGTGACATCTAAAGAATGGACTCTTTCAGCATATGCTAAGGAGAGTAAGGCCAAAAAATTTGTTGATAATTTGTTGGACCGGCAATTTTGGAAAGAATGTGCAACTATTGTACAATTGACTGAGCCTCTTGTTCGTGTTTTGCGCATTGTTGATAGTGATGATAGGCCTGTAATAGGCTACTTGTATAAGGCTATTCATCAAGCACGAGTTGAGATGTTAAGAAGGTTTCAAAGGAATATAAAATGAGTAGAGCCTTACATTCAAATCCTTGATGCTCGATGGGATTCTCAACTTTACAAAAATTTGCACACTGTTGGTTACTGGTTGAATCCTCGTTACCATTACAAGGATGATTCAAGTCATACAGTTTCTGGAGTTATTAATGCTATTGAGAAGTATTCTAATGGAAATGAAGTTTTGCGAAGCAAACTAACAAGTGAGATGAATATATATCGAAATGCCGAAGGAGACTTTGGACGAGTATCTGCAATATGTGATCGCAATGTGATGTGTCCTAGTAAATCTATGCCACCTCTTCATTTCTTTTATCTCTTTATATTTTATTTTCCTCTTTTTTTATTGTTGTGATTATATGGGATTTAGAAAAACTAAACTTTTTTTGGATAATATACTTGTAGATGAATGGTGGTTAAATTATGGGAGTAATGCACCAACTCTCCAAAAGTTGGCCATTCGTATTTTAAGCCAAACATGTAGTGCTTCGGGTTGTGAGCGTAATTGGAGTATATTTGAGCACATCCATTCTAAAAAAAGAAATAGATTGGAGCATCAAAGGCTCAATGATCTTGTGTATGTCCATTATAATCTAAGGTTACAACAGAGGTATTAATTATCCCTAGTTTTCTTTTTCTTTTTCTTTTTTTTTTATAGCTTGTTTTTTCTTTGAAAATATATCATTGGTATCTTAAATGAGAATTTTATGCAGGAATTTTTTCAAAGGTCGAAATTATGATCCCATTGATTTTGAAGAATTTATTTCTAATGCCGCGTGGATATTAGAGAATGAGCCTTCATCTTTAACAAGTAATGAAGTAGAGACATTTCGTCGTGAGCTAGGAGCATGTTCTATTCAAAACAACCAAAATGATGATAGTAATTTATTTTAATTGCTTTAGTTGTTTAATTGAAGTGATTTAGCACATATTATTTTATCTTGAAGTAATGTGCCATATATATTGAAATATTGTAGATATCTTAAACATGGAAGAGCTTGAAATTGATAATGAATAAGGTGATAACAATGGGAATGAAAATAGAGACGAGGAAGGCAATGGAAACACAGGATTTGGCAATGAAGCAAATGCTAATAGTAGAAGAGATGAGATTCCAGATTTTGGCCAAGATTGGAGTGCATGGAATATGTAGGAGGAGCAAGTAGGATGTGTGTTGTTTTTGTTTGTGTTGAAACTTTTATAATTATATTTAGGCTAGTAGGATGTATGTTGTTTATTGTTTTTCTTATTATTTTACTTAGATAACGTTTTTATATCAATTCTTATGACTTATGAGTGTGGATTTTGCATTTTATTATGTTATTATAACAATATTATTTGTTTGGTTGCTTGTAAGTTAATATTTTATATTTTCTCTATATTTTAATATTATTTTTATTTTTTATTAATTTTATAATTGACCCACCGGTTGAATCATTGATCCATTGACCCGAAGTCTTGACTGAGTCGATGACTGGGCCGAGTCTGATAACATCGGTCTTGTTGACGATTTCTTCCAATATTTCGAAAAATGGCAACGTTCAGATTACGGCATCAATAGGTTTGTTTGAAAATTTTGGGCTTTTTATGGTGCTAATGCAGAAAGAGTTGTGAACGTAGGATTTGGTAACCAGGAAATGTTCAGGGATTCAAACGATCTGTACAGGAAATTGTTGGCTTTTTCTGGTCCTTCTTATGCATCAGCATTAAAATTATTGTTATTAATTAGGTAGAGATACAGTCAATTTTTTTGACAACTAAAGAAGGCTATGGATTGTTGTGGTACTTACTACTAATAGTAGCTTTTTAAAGAAAAAGATAAGGAATCCAGTTTTCTATTCTGGAATGATATCAAATTGATATTTCTTTTCTTAGCCTCTTTTGTGTATTTTAAAAGACAAGTTGTATTTTAAAATATGTTTTTGTATTTTTTAAAATAGTAATAATAAGATAAAAAAATATATTAAAAATTATAAAAACGCATTTTGAAACAATTAATTATATACAACCCTAATCTCTTGATTAACCATATACTTTTGAAAAATAAAAATTGCGTCAAGCTCTTTATTGTTATTTTATTTTTCAATAACTCAAATATTTTTATATCATCAACCCCCCAAAAAAAAAAACATGAAGTACATTAGTTTCGAAAAAATATATATATAAAAAGGAGCTTTAAAGATTTTTTGTTTTTAATTATGGCATGATGGGACCTATTTGATTTTTATATAAAAAATATAGAATTTTTATAAAAAAAAATTTATATGACATTTAATTTTTTCATTTTACAAGTTAAATTTGGTAACAAAAGCCATGACACATTAGAGTGGGCATGGGAAAAAGGTGTCATTCATAAGGCCCGCAGTGCAGATTAGTTGGGCCTATTGCTATTTATTCCACGGTGCAGTGCAAAGTTATTTTATTCAAATGTTGCCCTCCTTGTCTCCTCGATGCGCTTAGACATAACCAGACATAACCAGACATAATAGAGGAAACACCCAAAATCGTTCTTCATATTTCACTGAATAATTTTTTTCATCCTTCACTTTTAAAATGAGAACAAATAGTCTTTCAAATTTCAAGGACCAAAATTTGAAGGAAAATTTTAGAACTAAACGTTCCTGTTTATGAAATTTGAAAGACTAAAAGTTCCTGTTTATTTTACAAATAGTACTAAAAGTTTCGATTTATGAAATTTGAAGGACTATTTGTTTCCGTTTTAAAAGTGAATGATGAAAAAGATTATTTGCTGAAATGTAGAAGACAATTTTAAGTGTTTTCTCGACATAATATTATTATATTAGTGAAATCCCTCCGCGATTGATGTAGATAGAGCCATTAAATAATAATTACAGAATTTAAAATTATATAATTTTTCTTATTAAATAAAAAAGACTATAGTACAAAATATACTTCTAAATAATTATCCCATAGAAATCATGTAATGAAAGAATGAATGGATGGACGAGCCAAAAATCAATTCAATCTAAGAAATCAGACAACCTTAAAATTAATCATCTAATATCATTATTTTGCCATCCATAAAATTGATCATCAATTATCATTATTTTGCAATCATCTATTTTCATTATTTTACCATCCATAAAATTGTTCGTCCATTATCATTATTTTGCAATAATCTATTTTCATTATTTTGCCATTCATAAAATTGTTCGACCATTATCATTATTTTACCATGTGAATGAGAAAATTCATTGAGAATTATGAGTGTGAATATCATTATTCTTTTTTGGTAAAAAATTATATTCCGCTAAACTATTGCCTATTCCATTTTTATAAGATTCTTTGAGATTTATAATTTAAGAATCATCGTTCTGTCCTTTTTCATCTTGGAACCTCCCTGATATTTATAAATTTCCTTTATGCCTTGAGAATCTATATGATAGGCACAGAGATCAAGAACAGTCTTCAAAAACTACAGATACCAAGATAATATGCATAAATTTCTCGCGTTCACTGTGAATCAATTGATATAAAAACAAAAAATCTACCAATTGAACATCTAATCTTACTGAACAACTAGTCAGCTAGTTTTAATGAAGGGTACAACCCACAATAGACACGGGGGAAAACAACCCTTTGGAAAAATGAAATTAATAATCTAAGAAATATGTATGTTGAAGGAAGATGATCTTTGTGAGATTCCTATTTCAATGAAGGTTAAGGTTAAGATAAGCAAAAGGGTTTAATAATTCTCTCTTTCATCCACTGAATCCAGGAGCCAAGGGCCTTTGTCACAGTGAGGGAGCCGGATTATGGGAAAACTGCAACGCAGAAACCAATCAAAAGTGATTAAAATCAGTACCATACCATACCCCCATTAACTGTGTGGCTATATTACATTGATCTCTGACTATTGTCTTGGGGGGAAAAACAGAAAAATGGGGCAACCGGCGACGCCACTAGTTACCTGTCTTACCATGGCTCTAATTTCGTCGTCCGAATCATAATATCTTTCGTTGTCACAATGGCCATGTATTCTTTTGTCTGATTCATTCACTACATTTACACACCCATTTTCTTCACTCGATGAGTCTATTTGATCTCGCATGCCCAAAGTTGGGCCAGTCGCTATAGCACTCCAATGATTAACTGAACTTGTATGGTCACTAAAAGTGGGCAAGTTTCTCTCTTCACTGTGTCCTGAACTTAGCATGAGCCAAAAAATCGTTGTTGAATAAATATCACAAAATTACAAACTAGACATATGATAACTATTCTTATAATTTCTTATAATAATGCAAGTTTTAACCATCATTTAATAAGAAATGTCACAAAATAAGAAATTATTCTAAATAGATGATATAAAGATACTGAAATTGAGTCGTCCAAAAAATGGGCAGCATTTTTATTTGAAAAATTCAGCACGAGGGGTGAAGTGAACCACAAGAAAAAATAAATCACCTGGCAAATAACTTCGAATCAATCCGTCTTTGGAATTAGATTGAGAAAACGCTGTAATTCTTTGACTTGCAGGATCTTCAGCCGAGAGTCGAAAGCCGTTGCCGACACTATTATAAGCATGGTGTTTTGGTTGATTACAAGGGTTAGAATTACAACCGCCCCATATGGCAAAGGAACCTGCAGGAGTAGTATTGCCTGGGCTGGCAACAACTGGTGGAGGCCTATGAATATGAACTTGCGGAGGCATCTGCTCATGGTATCCATTAGTGGAACTAGAATTTCTTGGAATCTGACTTGTTCGATGCATTATTGTGCCCAAGTCAGGTTGACTTTGATTAGTTGTTGTCAGCGTTGGACCTGGCCTTGCAATTTTAAGCATGGATGCAACATTTGGGGACGTATGTTGACTTTGATGCACGTCTTGAAATGGTAAAAGGTTTTGGCAGCGATAGCCAGTGGGCAGATGATGATGCACAGGATTTGGAGTACTTTTGAAACGCTTGTTGCTGTTCCCGAACAAGTTATAGCTATTATTAACGTAGCCATTTATGCTACCAAGGCCTGAAAAATTGGCGCCATCACTACATATATGTCTCGTTCCAAGATGATTAATGTCTATCACTTCCATTGATGTTTCTCTTTGCTTCTTTTGCTTTTCCAGCGTAAGCCTATACTTCTGGCATTTCAATTAGTTCAAATTGTAAGTATAAACTTTGGATTACTAAAGGATAAGCTGCAAATTAATTAATGTAGAACTCACTTGAAGATGGCTTGCTATTTGCTGCCTAGTCAGTTGAGGCTCATTCATGAATTTCAGAATATACTTTGGAACTACTTCTGCAAATCACAAAATGCCAGTACAAAATGAAGGTTGATTACAGAGTTATAAAGTCACAGCAGATGGACTAGGAAATTTGGAGCTTACTTTCTTTTTCTCCTATTGCTTCTAAACGTCGAACAGCATCCACAAACTTTGCGTGCAATTCAGGTGTCCATTCAACTCTGGATTTCTTATTATAAGCAGCCTGCGGGGATTCTTCCCTGCTGGTGGATTGATCTTCTTCTTTTGCTGCAGTAGTATTGTTATAATTATCTGCTTCATCAAAATTTTCAGTTGGTTTTGGGCAGTATATTGTTTTCCTTATCACGTGTTGCCATATATTTTTAAGAATCTCCATGCGAACTGGCTTTACCAAGTAGTCCCGGGCACCATGCTTCACCCCTTTCTCGATGGTTTCAATGTCGCTGTTTGCCGATGTCACTGCAAGAAATCATGGAATTTTCTCAAATTTTCCATGGAAAACAAGCTTAATTATGTTGTTACATGCAGTTTGATAAACTTACTTATAACAGGAGTGTCCATTTCGAGACCTATGATTTCCAGAAGTTTAAAACCATCCATGTCGGATCGTATGACATCGGTAATTACAATATCGTACCCATTCTCGTTCTTCCTCAACATCTCAATTGCTTCAGATGCGTCCATTGTTGTAGTGACTGCAATCATCAAATAAAATAGGAGAAACTTTAAAAAATAATAATAAATTATCATACAAAAATACATCAATTATCAAATATTTCGGTCTGGAAAATGGTGATTGATTAATTAATTAAATAATTAGTTATAATAATTTATAAAATTATCTTATAAAAATACATTATTTATCAAATATATGTTCGTACGGGAAAATCGCATCTTCAACGACAATTCTTCTGAATAATAAGGATATCCCTGAATGTTTACATCCAGTTCTCAGGGTTTAGGGCAAAAACCCTAATATCTAAGCCGACAAAGTCCCACAAAACAAGCATATAAAGGATTAAAGCATGCATTATGCATCATGCATCACAATAATTAATATAGGTTTTAGTAACATGGGACATACCGTGATATCCACACTTCTCAAGAGTGAAGGCCAAAACTTTGAGACAAACAACATTGTCATCTATGGCCAAAACTCGTAATCCCTGAGAGAAGTGAGCCCTTTTCTTTTTCTGAAATTTAGCAGCAGCAGCAGTAGTACTGTTTTGAATTTTAGTTTTCTTCAACATGTTTCGTTGGGTTTGCTCTAAATCCAAGGCAGGCAGCGTGACTGGGAGGAATTGCAAATATTTTGGTTCAATGATGACAGTTGCGTGAATAAATGAAGACTTCGATTCGTTGTATAAGATCGAATTTTGAGAGGTCTTAGTTTGGAAAGAAAACGCATAATTGGAAGACTAAAATTTAGTTTGTCCTCATTATGCTCCAATGTTAACAATTCTGAACATTCTCAAACTCTTAAAATTAATCATCATTATCTTTGGAAATGGGATCAAACCTTAAACTCTGCTTCCTTATTAACGAGTGACGACGACGACGACGACGACGACGACCCCTTCTTCCGATCCAGCATTTTTATTAGTGTTAAATCTACACATTCTACAACGCCCACGAAGCAAAGTGGTTTGGGATGACATATGGAGCGCTTTGACTTCACCGCTTTCGTCAAAGTCCAACAACGAGGTGGATCCTATGCGATGTACATACAAAAGGGACACGTACTATATTTCTCTTCAATTGTGACAAATGACACAAATATTTAAAGAAAATTTTCTATCAAAGAAAGTTGTTCAATGAATGAAGAAATGAAAATTTTTCTTAAGAGTGGTATGAATCATGAGATGTTTTGATAGAAGCAAGAAGTAGTACTAACGAACATTAAAAGTGGTTTGAATTATAAATTTTTTTTGATTGATGCAAAAAATAATATTAACGATATAATTTTATACCTTTTAACATGTTAATAAAAGATTATTAATAACAAAATTGTACTATACAGTAACAAGAGTTGTATAAAAGAATATTAAAATTTAAATTAAATTTAAACAATAGAATTAAAAAAAATTATAATTATATAAGAAGAAATATATAACCCTAAAAATTTTGAACTTTTTAAATTTGAGTGAGAGTTAAAAAAATGATGGTCATTCAAATTTCATTTTCGCTATTGCCTTCAAAATTAGATGTTTTAGTTAATTTTGGGACATGAAAATAACTGTTTTTGAGGATTTATTTTGAAAAAATAAGTCGTAAAATCCAAAGTAGGGGAAAAATTATTAAAAAAAACAAAAGTCTCATAATATCTGAAAGAGTCGAGTTTTGGTCGTCTAGGTTGATGCGTTCGTATGTTTTTTTTTTTTTAATTTTATTTTTTTTTTTTTTTATTTTTTTTTTTTTTTTTTTTTAATTTTTTTTTTTGTTTTGTTATAGTGGTTTTATTTTGCACGCACGCGACTTCTAGGCAGCTACGCTCGCTAGACGCGCGTTTGGCGCTGTCTTATTCTATTAATATACTATCGTTTCGGGGAAAAAAAAAAAAAAAAAAAAGTCGAGTTTTGGTTGCGATTGAATCCTCAAAGTTCAAAGACGCCACCCCGCACCGCTTCCCCATCCTGGAACCCAGTCAACCCACCTTACTTTCCCGTTCCTCTCTGTCTCCCCTTCCTGGAAAAACCCTAAACATTTCTTTTAATTTCAAAATTACTATATAGGATTTCATTGTATATGTACAAGATACGGATAATTTGTTGATCGAATTCTTCATCTCCCGGTAAATTTCCCCCTCGTTGTTATAATTATGTCGTCGGAGATCGAGGTGGTGGAGGAGGTCGAATCCAGGGATCATGAATCATCATCCTCAGCCGTTGCTTCCACGGCCAAAGGAGGCGGTGAGATAGAGGAGGAGAGTTTGAGGAACGATGTATACACGGCTGCGGCTTATGGAGATATGGAGAAGCTGCAGAGATTGGTGGAGAGCGAGGGTTGCTCCGTGTCTGAGCCAGATTCTCTCGGTTACTATGCTCTCCAATGGGCCGCCCTTAATAACCGCACGGCTGCAGCCCAATACATTATTGAGGTCAACATTCTTCTTCTTCTTCTTCTTCTTCTTTCTGTTGGGGTTATATTGCTCAAGAATGTTGTTTTTAATTTATTCAGTTATTTATGCCATGCCCTTACATGATTAATCTGCTTATCTTTATAGCTATGGTTGCCTTATATAAGTCAATTCAAAGTCAATGGTAGCTGTAAATATGCGGTTCCTTTTGGAAGATTTTGGCTTCTCTCTGTGGAATGTTAGTGAAAGTTGTACTTAAAACCATGCTACTTAGCTCATGTGCATACTGCAAAATCAGTCTGTTGTATGATGTAATTTGGTTGTTTGTGGTCCCTCCATCCTTCTATGCATTCCTTTATGTCGGATTTGAAACCAAGGGTGTAAGCCAGGGGATATGGATTTTGACTGATTGGTATGGTTTGGTTGGCAGCATGGCGGTGATGTGAATGCTGCAGATCATACAGGACAAACGGCATTACATTGGAGTGCAGTTCGGGGTGCAATGCAAGTAGCTGAAGTTTTACTTCAGGAGGGTGCTCGGGTGAATGCAGCCGACATGTATGGCTATCAGGTTGTTTTCATCACATAGTTTCTCAATTTGGAATGTTGCCCTTCCAATATGCAGCTGATAAACTTGTAATGCTTAGAGCTGATAGTTTATCTGTGCTTTAATTTTACTGATACTTGAACAATATTTGTTGCAGACAACTCATGTTGCTGCACAGTATGGTCAAACATCTTTCCTTTATTACATTGTAACAAAGTGGAATGCTGATCCTGATGTCCCTGATAATGATGGAAGGAGTCCTTTACACTGGTACTAAAAAAATGTAATTTTTTTTTTGTCTAAAATCTGAAAGGAAGTGTACTTGTGTTTATTCATTGGTTGGTATATAATTATGGTTGCTTATCTTATGGATTTAATTTTGTTGAAAGGTGTAAAGGATCAGCATGAATGGGGTAACCAATGTTGAAGTCCAATAATTGATTATTGGACTGATTGACTGACTGTTTATTCCATTATGCAATTCTGAACATGTTAGTGGTTGTGGAATTTTTGTGGATTTTGTCATCACTGATTTAAACATGTTGATTTTTATGCATTATATTGAATTTAGTTTAGGAGTTCATCCATATCAGTTTCATGAGAATTTCAAGCTGTCCTCTAAGCTCCCCGTCCATGCGGACGGACCCTGTCTCTGTTTCCAGTATGTAATGTTCCCCTCATTGTGAATATCTTTTGTGTGGTTGGGTACTTGAATCCAATGCCATTTTAAATGTAGAAATAGCGCAGGTGATAAGTTCTCCTACCATGGTTGTTTGAAGTAATATTGTTCATATAAACACAGCTAAGCATTATATATTAACTTTTTCTCTTGAAATGCAACGGTAACTCTAGGGCTGCATATAAGGGGTTTGCTGACTGTATACGGCTTCTGCTATTTCTGGATGCATATAGGGGAAGACAGGATAAAGAGGGTAAATGTTATATGTTTTCCTTTGTTTAGTGAGCAGTGAGTCAGTAAAATAGGGCTTGCGTGTTTTACTACGGGATTGTAAATTGATTTCCTAAATGTTCTCACATGTAGGCTGTGCTCCTCTGCACTGGGCTGCTATCAGAGGAAACTTAGAAGCATGCACGGTGTTGGTACAGGCCGGGAAGAAGGAAGATCTCATGTTGACAGATAACACAGGCTTTACACCTGCCCAACTTGCTGCTGATAAGAATCACAGACAAGTTGCTTTTTTTCTTGTAAGTAACCATTACACTTATGATTACTACCATCTTATTCTATTATTGATCTCATGCTAGTTTATTATGCTTCATAAAGTTTAATTCTTTTAACTGTATAATACTCAGCCATGGGATCTTTTTCTTCTTTTTTTCCCCTCATGTTCTTCACATTAGTTTATGTTTTATCTCTTGTACAATCTTGATTATGTTGTCTTCTACAATCTAGTGGACTAATTGCTTGGCATTGGTTTGGTGCTTATTTGACTGTGAATTTATTAGCTTATTTATATATCATCAAGTGTGATTATTCTGAGCCATAGTGAGTTCCCTTGATGTTTTCACTTTCTGTCCACCTCTACTGGTTCTTAGGTCAATGTTAGTTTTTAACACAGCTTTCAAATTAATATTCATGAAGTTTGAGGGTTGTGAGTTGCAGGGTAATGCTAGAAAGCTGCTTGATAAACGTTGTGACGGGAACAGCCGTCTTGGAAAACTATCAAAACTGGGACTTGCTCCAGTTCTTTGGTGTATAATTTTTCTGCTACTGGTTGCCTATATTCATTCAGTAATTACAGGTATCTTTCTTGATCTTTTTCTTTTTTATACTTGGGCCATATTTCGTGCATCAATATGCTGATTGTAATTTTCTCTTGCACTTGGAGCAGCTTCAAATCTACCAAAATTAACTGCTGGATTCGCTCTTCTGGCATGGCTGGGTGTTTTCTTGGCAACTGCTGGATTATTTTTGTTTTACAGATGCAGCAGGTACTCTCATTTTCTCTATAGTATGAGATTTGGATGAAATTTATCATTCTTTGAACTTCTGCTTGCTTGCTGTTGGTTATGTTGGTTGTCTAACGACTGAGAATTTTTTATCTATGTTGCACGGAAGTCCAAGTTGGCAAAAGTGAAAACCCAGAAAATGTTATTTAAATGGTTTTCAGTTACAGTACTTTGTTTCTAAAAAATGGTATTCCATCCAGTGTTATGTTTGACACTTTTCTTTTGCCTAGATATATTACCAATATGTAACTGCTTCTGTGGCTGTTTTTCCTCCACCATCAACTTTATCCTTGACAACATTTTTAGCTTTATGGAACTATATAGAGCTTTTACTGGTTTCAAATACTTTCCATGGGAAATCTTTTGCTGAAAGACATGATTCATGGTATTCAAGTGCATTATGTAATGCATAGCAGTGAATAGTTCAATTATATCCAAGCCTACAAGTTAAACTCTCTGGAATTTTTGGTTGAAGTTTGGTTTCTTTGGATGATATACTGTGTGGAAATCTTGAAGCCCACCAAAGTTGACATTGCCATGTGTGATTAGATTGAATAATGGGATTGACTTAAAAAATGCTAGGCTTGCAATGGTCTGAAAGTCGTTGGGGTTTTTCCTTGCAGCAAAGATCCAGGTTACATCAAGATGAGTATGCATGATTCTCAAAATACCAGGGATGATGTAAGTGATTTCTTTGTTGTCTGTGCAACCTATGTTGCCATAGTCTTACATAACAGAACTATGTAATTACTGATACTTCTTTTCTTCAATCTTGCTCTTGCTAGATGTTTGTTTTCAGTTTCAGAAGAGAAATATTTCTAAAATCTAATGATTTTTTTTTTGGTTACTTTTATTAGGAACCCTTGCTGAAGATGGAATACAATCATCCTGCATTGCTTGCTGGGAATTGGGCTCAGCTTTGCTCTACGTGCAAGGTTCTGTTAACTTCTAACTCTTTGTACTTCAACTTTAACTTTATCTTCATAGCTTTTGTTCTTATTTGGTTATTCTTATCAGATTGTTAGGCCTCTTCGTGCAAAACACTGTTCCACATGTGATCGTTGTGTTGAACAGTTTGACCATCACTGCCCTTGGGTATCAAATTGTATTGGCAAGGTGCTTTCTCTACCTTTTTTTTTTAATTTGCATTTTTTGAATTTATATCCAACTGTTTATACTGTAGTTGAAATGTGGCTTAAGCAAGCCATTTTTTTATTTTGTAAAAAGAGCTGGAGGATGAATATTGTTGTAGGGTTATTGTTGCATGGGTAATTCTATACTTTGTTGGAAACCACCTGAATTCTGCTAGGTAACAAGTAATATGTGTGTGTGTGTGTGTGTAACAACGACAGATTGATAGCAATCAAGTAGTTATTATGAGGGTCCTTGCAAAAACCAGCCACTGGGAAACGTGAAAATTGGAATATTCTTGATTAATCTCTAGAAATGTTGTCTTACCTAACAAGTAAATGTTATAGGCTTGGGCATTTTAAATGTTGTCTTACCTAACAAGTAAATGTTATAGGCTTGGGCATTTTACGGGACTTGCATTTTTCTATGATACCAATGGAAAGACAAAATGTGTGATCTTAGGAAAGGGGGGAGGGTGTAGATCTTGCTTACTTAAGTAACTCATTTAAGTTGATTTATGTAGGATACACGAAGTTCTTTCTGAAATGTTGAATACTTACCATGTTTTTTCCATGCAAGCCAAACTTGGCTCCTCTGGCTTATATTTGTTGAAAATCAAAACATATAACGCGTCTGACCTGTTGTTACTAACTTTTTGATTCAGAAGAACAAATGGGACTTCTTCTTGTTTCTTCTTTTGGAAGTCTTGGCTATGGTGATAACTGGTGCAGTTGCTGTAACAAGTAAGCATTTTACCTGGTGCAGTTGTGTTCTTCTTCATTGATTTTTCTGGTTCTTTTGCCATGCTAAGTTGGGCTGCTTTTTATGTCATAGGAGTCCTCACTGATCCGTTAGCTCCATCTTCTCTTGGACGATGGATGAGCCATGCTGCCAATGAGCACGTTGGTGCTATTGTATTTATAGTCTCCGATTTTTTCCTATTCTCAGGAGTTGCCGTGTTAACTGCTGTTCAAGCTTCTCAGGTGTGTTCTGAATTCCAAAACTTATGTTCCTACAAATACATTCTGGCTTCTGTTCTGCCTCTATAAAGGAGAACAAGATGAAATTTAGCAGTTTGTCTCATGAACTGCTTACTTTTTGCAACTCTTTGGTGTTCTTCATATCTCCAGTTGGAGGCTGATTAGAGAAGCCTAAGGGCGTTATTTAATATTTATTTATTTATTTAGAAGTTTTCTTTGTGATATTGACTCCTTTTTGTGCGACAGATCTCCCGCAATATTACAACAAATGAGGTAGCAAATGTAATGCGGTATAGTTACCTAAGAGGACCTGGTGGTCGATTCAGGAACCCATATGATTACGGGTGCAGGAAGAACTGTTCAGATTTCTTGATTAATGGTTACAATGAAGATATCGAGTGTGATGAGGAAGCAGGCCATTCAGAAGGTATCAGGATGATGCAGTTTGCAAGAGCGTCAAACCTTCCAAATGGGGCCTGCCATTCTCATCAAAGCAATGCCAATGGCGATGTTGTAGTTAACGTGAGTAAGAGTACAAATACCCATCACTCTCATGTTCATTCCTCTTCTTGTAGTCATAAAAACAACACAAAAAATGATTCTGTTCCTTTAGGATTAGGAGTTGGGCTAGGTCGCAACACTGCCCGCTCTGCGGTATCTTCATGATTAGTTAGTCACTTTGCCTTCTGGCCTGGATAAAGAGATATTTCTTCTGGTAGTCGGAACCGTTTGTAAGCGCCCCCAGCAATGGAAGTACGTTAGGTAATTCAATTAATTTTTGTTTTGTTCATATACACACAACTCTGTGGTTTACTTTCATTCAAATCCTCATGCTATAGTATTTCAGTATGATTTCCCCCGCCTCGGTTCAGCGTATATGTGTCTCTGCGTTGCCACTGCCGTATCATTTTCCATTTATGTCAACTTAGCTATGATGTTCCCGAGTACTAAAATTCCATCCCTTTATAGAAAAGGAGCAGAGTCAGAGAATTAGAGGCGCGTAAGGTGCATCTGGATAATTTTTTTGAAAAAAGATTATCTGTAGATGATGGTAGTCCTATTCATCTTTTAAAAAATTCAACTAACCATAGTACCTGAGACCTACATTATGCTAAACAGGTATATAAAGTTTGATTAAAGTAATGCGAAAAAGTTGGCTGTGGATGAGCCTGATCGTCCGCCAAGTTACAAGCATATGAAACGCTGATGGGAAATTTACGACGACAATAATAATAATCATCATTATCATTATTATCAAATTGGAAGTAGGCCCCTTCTACACTGGTCCCACCCCTTATCCAAGGTGGGAACCGGGAAAGTATGCAATTATGCTACTAATATTCGAGGATATATTTGTTTTCATTCTCAGTTTGCCCATTCTGCTCTGTTCACTCACACTGACAAAGGCAGCCACTGGATTTGTAAAGTGGAAAGGAACAGAACAAAACAGGGATCCATCATGTCACGAATATCATCCATCGCAGACGCATTATCATTTAACTTTTCCTCAACCTCAAAGGCTCAAACTGATCAGCATCGGTGGGTGACGGATCCTACTCCAACTCTATTATGCCATGCAATCATCTAAGCGCAACAATAGAAGCCTTATCTAAAACCTTTCCTTAGCAAGATGGAAACTTTCACCCAAAAAAAAAAAAAAAAATTCATGTTTGTGTCAGCTTGCCTCTTTATCAAACCAGATTGATTTCTCTGACATCAACAGTGGGCGGCAGCACCACTTCATAGTCTGCATACAAAGTTCCTCCTTGGATTTTGCTAGTTTTTAAAACACTCTAGAGACTAAAGAATATGTAAGCATTGAAGTGTGTGTATAATTATGGTGTGTATCTCTCGATTCTTATCCCATTTTTTCCCTTAGAGGAAAAAGATAAATTCTTTTCTGATCCATTATCATGATGCTTCCTTTTGGCTCATACGGCTTTTAATTCACATATTCTTTCCCTCGTAGATGTATGAATGAATACGCATTATTGATAATTATGGCGGTATTTATCAATAATTAACTAAATAGTTCCTCTTCTGAGATGATATATATCTCCTTCATTGGTGAATTTGTCTTGTTTATCAAAAGAAAACAAGAACGAGTTGTCCTGCTCTACCTCTTTTTCTTATCTCAATTCTGTAAACAATTTTCCTCAATCAAAAACGCCACGCTCAAAAGATAATATAGGGACACGTTACACACATCAAATGTATCGGTCCCACCACCGTTTTTCTTCTGCTTTTCTTTGCCTTGCATCCCCCGCTATTTTCTTGCCTTTTCAGTTTTACACACCCCTTCCCCCCGTCACTCTGTATCTCTTACGATGCAAATTACGCTACTGAAGAAGAGTTTCAGTTGTAACCCAACTCCATAACGCCCCCTTGATTCATTTTGATACTACAGGAAGCGAACCCTCCAGGATTTTTGTCTTTTCAGGTGAGTGCACGTAGTTGATCAAAATATGCTATGAATAAAGCATTACTGTTGTATGCATATGGTTTGTTTGTTATCCCATATGGCATGCCTCTCTGTTTTCACGTGAAAGCGCCCGTAATTATTGTTGCTTGATTTTTGTTTAGTAAGGTTATGATCCAAAGTTGGAATCTTTCTTCCCAATTCACCATTGTATTAAACAAAGTTGGAGTTTTTTGTTTCCTTTTATACATACTTGCATATATATATATATATATATATAAGACCCAAAGTGTATGTATGTATGCATTTGCTCGTTTGTAAAGGAATCAGTTTTTTAGCGTATACGATGTGATTATTTTGATGTATAATGAGGAAATTCAGTGTGTAGATGCTCTACACTGTTGACTGTTGAGTAGAGTGGCAAGTGGGAATCGTACCAATATATGCAGCGCACACTTGCATATTTGTGTTTGGCTGATGAATTTTTATTTGTTTGAAGAGAATGTTTAATGTTCTTTTTTTTCATCAGTCAGTATTCGCTTAAGACAAAAGAAAATTTCCTGCATGTTCAGAAGATTAGTCGTTACATGGTTTTCATTTGGGTTGCCTTGGGTCTCTGTCATGGTTCTTGCTAGTGCGTCTTGCAACATTTCTGCTGTGTGGTATTTGCTGATGAGTTTTTTCTCCCATCCCTCCTACAGTTTTAAACAAAGAAATATTTTTAATCCCAATGTTACTTGTCTACTCTCTGATATTTTCTGAGAATGGCTACACTTTGAGGACTGATTTCCGTTGTTTCAGCTGAGCAGCCTGGATACTTGCAGGGTGGTTTTCTAATTAGTAGAGCTTTTTTCGTTCTCTTGTGCTCTTTGTATTGGCAGGTTGGTATTCCAAGAGAATTCTTCAATGGGAGGCGTTTGCTCTTGGAAGAGAGATTATAATACTGATGAATATGGACTTCGTAGAGGTATATCTGGTGCATACTTCAGATGTGGAAGTTGGAAAGGGCTAGGAATCCCGTTTCAGCTACTTACCAGTAATCACCCTAGAGGAGTTACCTGTCCATCACTTCTGGAACTCTGTATTTACAGGATACGTGAGGTGCTTACTTTGCTTGCCCATTGTTTGTTGACAGGTGTATCTTTGAATGCTTTTCTTATGCATTACAATGTAACAGGACATCATCAAATACACTTCGTTCTCTTTGCTGCCAAGAGATATAAGTCAGTTGATCTTTAATGATTTGGTCTCCTGCCACATTCTTTCTGATAGTTCAATTAAAGCTTTTAGTGACTGTGCTCTTCAGGTGATTTATTAGAGTTTTATAACCCTTTTTTGATGCTAAATCATATGACTGCTGGTTGTCTCATTTTTCTCTCTCATCATGTTGACAGGACATATGTCTTGGAAATTATCCGGGAGTAAAAGACAGTTGGATGGATGTTCTTTCTTCACAAGGATCATCTCTACTCTCTGTTCATCTGTCTTGTCCTGATCTTACAGATGAGGGATTGGCTTGGCTCATGCATTGTTCAAACCTTGAAGCCCTAAGTTTTGATCATTTTGATCACATTTCTGAACATGGGCTAAAGCAACTTGAAGGTTTTCATTTCAGTCTTCCAACACAATATTTTCAATATTGAATCATGTTTATTTCTGTCATGGGATTGGTGGTTGACTAGATATAGTTTTGGTAGGTTTGACATCTTACATCTTTTCCTCAATTTTTCTGTAGCATATTTCGGAAAATTATTTAGCGTTATGCCTTGTTCAGTATATGGGTACATGTAATGTTTTCTGCTTCAGGTCTTTCAAACTTGGCATATTTGGGTTTCATAAAGAGTAATGCACTTACAGGAGAAGGAATGCATGCTTTATCCAGCTTATGTAATTTGGCAGAGGTGGACTTTGATAGATGCCCTCGTATGCATGGTGGGCTTGTCCATATTCAAGGTTAGCTTTCTCAGTGAACGATTATGAATATAGATTTCTCCTGTCACAAAGTATTGAAGCCTTTTATGTAACTGTCATCCTAACTATTTACAATGACGAGAGTAAGCTGATGTATCCAATGGTACAAATTGCAAAAACATGTTTAGGAATCTAATAATGCCGTGGAGAGACTCTCCTCTGACAGAACTTGATAATTCTTGTGTAAATTGTCCTTCTGGACCTGCATTTTGCATTTCATTCATTGTACCACAGAGTAGTCAAACGATCACAAATTAAGTATGAGATGATGCTTGCTCTAGGAAAAGCACGTTGGTGGTTTTGATTTTTATGGTCATTCTGTTGAGTTTTGTTTATGTTATCCACTTTATGAGTCATTCCTTTGGTCTCTGAATAGATGTCTTTTTCTTACAGGTTTAACAAAGCTCAAATCTCTTAAGATTAGGTGTTGTAAATGCATTACAGATTCCGACATGGAGTCTCTTGCAGGTATTTTAGGGAAACATTTTCGAAGCTCCGTCTGCTTTGAGTTGTAGGTGCTCAACTTTTAATGGAAATCTACAACTTTTCATGCTCCAGGGCTTGTAAATTTGGAAGAGTTACAGGTTTCATCTGTTAGCATTACCAATGTTGGAGTTTCTTATCTGAAGGGTATGACTTGGCATTTATTATGTCATTTTCTATTTCGGTAATAATAAACAATTAAGGCTCCTACGGGCTTCTTTCTATGAATTGAGATCAATCAAACTGGCTATCTTTGACTGTAAACATGGCAGCACGCCCTGTTGATAAAAAAGAAGTCTAATCAATTTAAAACTAATGAGTTGTATTGCCACTCGAAAACAGACATTAATTGTGGTAGAACTTTGATGAAATGTTTGCTTGAGGATGTCATAATTGTCTCCTTTTTTCAATCTGAATCCACACTTCTGAAAAAAGTCAGCTTGCAGAAAAGTAACAAACAACTATTTCATTTTTTTTTTTTTTTGGTAACCTAGTTCTGTTCCCTAATAGAACCATAATCTGTTACAGAGTTGAGCAACCTCATCTCACTGACTGTGGAGGGATGCAATGTTACTGCATCATGTTTGGATTCAGTTTCAGGTTTTTTCTCATGGTTTTTTGGTACCTTGGGTCTGTAACATCAATGGAAAACAATATTTGAATTAGGAGATTATTAACAATTCGCTGCTTTACTGCAAATTTTGATCTAATCAAGATAATGCATGGTTTAATTTTCAGAGGCTCAGAATTTACTGGAGTTAGAGAAGTTGTTCCACTATTGTTGAACTTGGAAAATGATTATAATATGATTTACAAATCTGGAATTTGCTTGGAGTTTTGGCAAGTTTTATCTGCAGGCCTCTTATAGAGGAAACTCTTAAATTTTGTAGTTGAATGCAGCTCATCAGCCGTAACTAGAATATAGACTGGGACCACTTTGATATAATTCTTATTGGATTTTAAATCTGCAACAAGGTTTTCCTTCTTTTATGCTGTCAAATGGAGTTTAAACTATCTACTTTTCTTTCTTTTAGTGAAACTTATTCCCACCTGAGGCTGAGACATTTTATCTGGACTACAAGTTTTGTTGTGTATTGTCTATATATTTGTCTTGCAACTTTAGTAGTCCTCCTCAGTGTGAGGTTACTTCATAGTGACCTTGGAGCTGACTGCATTACATCATAGAACAGCCACTCTGTCTCAAGATGGAGATGCATGGAAGTGGTTTTACTGAAGCCTGTAGTAATGGGAATTTTCATGATCATAATGAACTAAGTTTTTCCTTTTCATTTGTGACTTCTTTGTACTTTTTGATACTAGTGGTTATTCACACCACTTTTTGCACAGCTCTTGTTTCGCTACAATATCTGGATTTGAACAGATGTTCTCTTTCTGATGATGGCTGTGATAAATTTTCAGGTAACTTTTTTGTGGTTATGTGCTGTGTGTTACTTTGATTATCCATGATAACTTTTTACCTTGAACTTACAGTTTTGCTGACAATCATGCAGTGTTTAAGCATTTGAAGGTGTTGAACTTGGGGTTCAATGATATTACAGATGCATGTTTGGTCCATTTGAAAGGTTATTTCCTCCTCCTCAACCCTGTACAATTTTCTCACATGTTGGATCTGTATAGAACAGTTGCTCTTCTGAGTTGTATGTCGAATGGGATTCCTTTTGATGTGACGTGTGTACTCCTTTCTCATCAGTAATACGAACTTTGTCTCTTTAAAATTTGTCATTTTCAGGTTTAACAAACTTGGAAACTCTGAACTTGGACTCTTGTGGGATCGCTAATGAAGGGCTTGCTAATTTAGTCGGTAATTACTTCTTTATACAAAAAGGGCGCATGGGCCCAACTTGTTTGCATTCTAAGACTTGAGTTGAGATTTAATTTTACTAGTATTGAAGTGCACACTGTTTTGAACAAGACTGATTTTAGAGTTTCAACCACTAATATTTTCTATTCTATTTGCTAATTTCTGGACTAATTGATGTTTGTGTTTACCATGGTTTGTGGTTATGCTCATGTTTCTTGTGCACGGCATAGTTTTACTCTTTTGAGACTAATGACTTAGGTTTATGTTAAGATTTTATGTCTCAGTGATTACTTGAAGCATTAGATTAAGCTTAAATATGTTGAATTGGTTTCAAATTGTTCAGTTACATTGTGGATTAAATATTTGGGTGAAGATTCCTATCAATTTCAAGTGATACCGAATTTCAAATTTTCAGGTCTAGGAGCCTTGAGAAATCTGCAGCTGTCAGATACTGCAGTCGGTAGTAAGGGGCTTGAGTATCTTTCTGGTAGGAATGATTTAAGCAACTCTATGTGAATTGTTATTAAATGCAATTTGATAAAATGTGATTTAGATGTTGTAGTTTTGACTTTTGTGTTTGTTTCCAAGGGTAACATGAGTAGTATTTGATTAAGACCAGAAAAAGAAATCAATTACCTTCAGAATGTGTTAGCATTGAAGAGAATGTTAACTTGGGTTGGTTGTGTATTTCAGGTTTAACCAACCTGGAGGAAATCAATTTGTCATTCACGTCAGTAACTGACAGTGGATTGGTGATGTTATCCCGATTGACAAATCTCAAATCCCTCAATTTGGATTCTCCCAAAATTACCGATAAGGGTCTCGCAATGCTCACAGGTGGGAAAGGAATGATTTAGTGCTTTACAACAGGCCTTCTGAGGAATATGATTATCAGCCAAATATGGTCATTGTACATAGCTCTCTGGTGAATGTTTTGAAGCTACTTGATTTGGCTTCTTAACAAGTCTTTGTTTAGTTACAATCTAGAATTTGCCTCATTAATTGCTAATCACTTTTTCTGGTGTTCTAGTAATTTTATGATAATTAAAATTGCTGAGTTTTAGACCTTTTAAAGTTGAACAAAATTCTTAAAGCTATTTTCGGAATAGAAAATAATATATTCTTATCCTTTATTATCTCTTGCTCCTAAATCAGAGTTGATGGATATAGGCTGCTTTGAAATTGATGCAGTTAGAGTAGGCATCCTTTCGAAGTAGTAGTGGGGACGGATTATGAAATCATGACCCAGATTTGTTACCTTGTTTTCGATTTTTGTTCGTCAACTTGTTCTGCTATAGATTTTTTTATTTGTCTGATTTCAGTTTTTTGTTGTATATGTTCTTACTTTAACTTATCTGTTTATTTGACCTTCATTGTCTGTGATTCATGATAACTTTGAGTTCTTTCTACTGCAGGTTTGACAGGAATGACTCACTTGGACCTATTTGGAGCTCGTATTTCTGACTCTGGAACAAAGTGCTTGACATGTAATTGATCCTTTTCCCATTCTTCAGACTTGGCTTTATTGTTATACGATATTGCATGCTCTCTAATGTTTGATCGACAGCTATGAGTTTTCTTTTTCTAATTTTTGAGTGGACTTTCTAGTGGATTTGTGGAGGGAAAAAAAACTTTTTGGCAAAATGACTTTTGAAGTTAAATCAAGCTGCGGGTTTATAGTGGATGGTTTTTCTACTGTTTTTCCATCTGCGTGTCTTGAAATTTGTGAAAAGGTTTGAAAATCTGTCTCGCTAATTATGTGGCATTTGCATAGTCCTGTATCCATGTATTTTTATGGCTGTCATTCTTGGCTTCAACTCCCAATATGATGTTGCCTTTGTTGCACGGGTAACTGTCTGTCTGCATTCATTGTTTAGTCATCCTTGAATGGAAAGTATATGCAACTGAAGGAAAAAGAAAGAACTTGTTTAGCTACATATAGTAGTCTTCAAATCTTGTATGTCCATTCATGCACCCCTCTTGTGGTGAATAGGTGTGAACAAGGAAAATAGTGCGGAGAGATTAGGAACCTATGCATGATTTTTAGCTGAGATATATGTCTATCTGTTTTTTTTTTGGTGGATTATTAATCTTATGTATCGTTTTATGCCGAATTAGATTTTAAAAATCTGCAATCACTCGACTTATGCTGCGGAAGATTGACAGATGCTGGGGTGAAGAATATGGAGCGTCTTACATCCTTAATGATATTGAATCTCTCTCAAAATCCCAAGCTAACAGATAAAGCTTTGAAGTTTCTTTCTGGTATTTCAGCTCTTTGAGCCATTTACGCTTGTGTTTGATCAAATATTAACTATATCACGTCGCGTGTCTGTTGATGCTGGTTCGTTTCTGTTTGCAACATGAGAAATGAAACTTTAAAACCCTCCTGAATTTGACCCATGTAGTAGTAAATGATTTCACAACTCTTGTTCTTTGGACATTGCAGGCCTGATCAATCTGGTTTCTTTAAATATCTCAAATTCTTGTGTAACAAATGAGGGGCTAGAGTTTTTGAAGCCTTTGAAGAATTTGCGTTCATTGTATTTGGACTTCTGCAATGTGACTGGATCAGAGATCAAGAAGCTTCAGTCAAAGTACCTTCCAAACCTAGTGACATTCAGGCCGCAGGCCTAGAGTGTTGGTCAGGTTTCCTGCAGATTGGCTGCATTTTACGGACAGCTGAAATGTAAAGGTTAATTTGAAGAATTATTGTAAATGGAATAATGGTCTTAGGATTGAATTGGGTGCAAATAGTGGTTTTTTAAAGTCATCGTTACTCATGATGATGATAATGAAATTACCTTTTACAGATTCTTCATATCAAAGGTTACATTTTGTGCGTAGTCATTGAGTTTTTCTATGTTTTGACTGTTACTATTAGTCATTAATCACTGCATGGTGGATGTGATGTCTGAATTCCCTAATGACAGATTAAGGAGTGCCACTAAAAACTTATTTGTATTTTGTTCAAATGCTCAAGGGATCCTGGGTGACGGTTTTGCATGCAACTAATGTTGAATGTGCATTAATATAGCTTTGCTTATTTGGAAGATAATCCTCCTCCTAATGAGTGAGTGGATTATTGAGACAGTTTTTTGTTAGAACTTCAATAAATGTTCATTTCATTTCAACCCTAACATTTATAGGTTTTATTTCATTAGCTCTCGAGATCAAGTCATTAACTAGTCATATTTTAAAAAAATAACTATACCACCCGTGATTAGTCATCTTTAAAAATAATAATTGTCCTTTCTCGAAACATTACTTTAAACAAAGACTTCGTTTTTTTTCCTTTTCACATGATAAAAATATTTCTTAAAGTGTGAATCAAACTCATGTTTGAATTAAAATTGCTTAACATAAATATGTCATCGTATCTAGTAAGGATGCTATTAGGTTTAAACAAGGCTTTAGATACTAACAGAAAAGAATTTGCCTAACGCCGGTGTTAGGCATCATGCATACAGTCAAAATTACAGTGATGGAAAATCCCAGCCAAAAGATAAATTAATGATGTACTAGGATTCATATGGAAAAAAAATCCTATGTAGTACTATACAAATACTAACTCATAGAACTGCATAAATTTGCCTTTCCAACACAGCTGATGATGCAAGGTTTCTACATGCATAGTATGAGCCAGTACAATAATGAACCAAAATGACAAACCAGGAATATGTATCAGAAAACATACACCAAATTCTATATCTATCCAAAAAGCCACAATAAGTTAACAATGAGGCAATAACGACCAAAGCAGAAACAAACAAAAAAGAAATCCCTGCCCCTTCGTCTTGCCCAGGACTGAAACAAGTGCTCGGGTATCAAACACAGCTGCCACGCAATTGAAATGCATCTTCCAAGTTTATGCAGGAGAAACAATGACTGGAGGCTACCATCTGTAGTGTAGCACGAAATACCTGCAGCATGATGATGATTATATCCTCGTATCAGCAAAGGCAACAAACAAAATTTCACAATCTTTGGCTCTGATGCCAGGTATGATGTAACTATTCAAATAGTAACTGATATGGGGAATTCACAATCATACTCTATGACAAACAATACAACCATTTTTGTTTGCCAAGCAACTTCAATAAAAATAACAATGTGGACTAGTTATAGAAATTTAGTAAAATGAATTATTGACTACTTAATCTTTGGCAACTTTCCAGATTTGAAATCCTTGAATAGAAGAAACCACTTCCAGAAACGTGAGCAAAATCAGAGTAGAAGCATATGCACAAGAAGCATCTACTATTGAGTTTCAGCAAACGAACTATATATGACCAAGATTCCCTCATCTAGGAACCAAAATGATGCTACACCACAAATAGCATTTAGAATTATATAAGACTGTAACAATATGATGGAATGATTAGTGATTTGTGCCACTCTTACTCCAAAAGTTTTGCTACAGACACGCAATTCAAAGCACGTGGTGAGTTAATATCCATTAAAAGATACTTCATCATCATCTGTTAACAGTTAGGTGAAGATAGTGACACTATCTAAATTGTAAGAGTACAAAAAAGGTTGGTAGCATGATCTTACTCACAAAGTATGCAGCACAAGAGAGATTATGGTGATGAGCAGCTTATCAAATCTTTTCCGGCCTCTCTGCAAGTACGGTCAGCAACAAGCACTCATGCTTGTCCGAGGGCATAATAGAGCTTAGACACTCGTCGCCGAAGCAGCGGTTCTAATCGGAAAGAAGGAATTCCACTCTGCCACCTTTTTGCTTCATACATCTCATTCCATGCCTGGACTATCTCATCAATGTTGAATCCCAAACCTAAAAGATATGTGCAAGAAAAAATTGAAAAAACAATATGATATAACTTTAATATATTCTGATACGGTTATTTATACACAAGATATATCATCAACACTCACCTTCCAATGCAGCATCATTGGAACAATGGTTCTTCATCATAACAGCAATATCTGTTGGAGAAGCTCCGGCAAGTTCAAACTTTTCTATGGCAACCTCCAAACATTCTTGCCAAACCGGAAGCCCCAGCTTGAATTCCATTATTGATCTTTCATAGAGCATGGTACCCCACAAAACATTTATTTGAGATCTCATAGTTGCAGCTTGCTCAGTTGATTCATCTTCAGACATGTCCTTAAACATGTCAACCAACTTCATTTTCTGCAATGTGCCTTTGACTTTATTTGGATCTTGAAGTTTATGCAAACGCAGTTCTTCTGCTTCCTCCCACATCTGCATACCTCTTTCCACATTTAACTCAGCTTTGTTGTAGAGCTCTAGAACCTCTGTAGAAGGCCATGATTCCAAATCAACATTGGTTCCAACTGCATAATACCATGAAAGTTTTGCCTGCTCAAACTGTTGCTGACCTAGAGCTAGAATGCCTTCATAGAAATTTGGCATAATATGAAGTGCTTCTTCATACTTCTTGCCAGCTTCTGAGTATTCCTTTTGTGCCCATTCATATGCAATTTTGACTTGCTCAAGCACAGATTCCCTCGAAGCATCTTCAGTGAAGTAAACTCTCTTCCTGGCCCTTGACATATGAACATTTCCCCAGTTGAACAAAGCCAATGCAGCCATCTCCTGGAACTTATCACCTGCCATGGTTAAATAGTCTTGACCCTCGTCACTAGTGACTGCCTCTTCCAAACCCTCAGAGTAAAGTTTCATACCAAGCTCATGAAGATCCAGGTAAGAATCAGGATCAAACCCAACATAATTCTTGAATAGATAAGCAAACTGGATGATCCAATCCTCAATACAAACTGGTCGATTCAGAAGCTCCATATTTTTTCCCAAATTTCCACTGTCCACCTTTTTGTGCCTTTTTAAGTCAAGTTCGCGAATCTCTTCTTTCCTGTTTACCTTCTCATAAAATGGATCTTGCTCTGGATTAACTTCCACAAGATACAACCTGAAAGAACCATGATCAGCAGCTGCTTCAGCCCATCTCAGTTCCTCCGTAGTTGTGATTGTCACCAAATCACCTTCTTGGTCCCTATATTTGATAAGAACAGCTTTCAAACCTGGAAATCGATCACCTATAGCCTCCCTTAGTTTCAAAATGCTGCAATTAATAGGAATCTGTGCCCACCTAATATCTTCTCCAAACACTAGTTTCACTGTTCGTTGAGGCGCTTTTTCAGCTGTAGTAGTGATTTGTTCTTCCACCACCAATTTATCTTCAGCTTTCTTCTCATCGATCTTGTCCTCAGCTTCCTCCTCAATTTTGTTTTCCCTCACTATTGCATCAACTTTTAGCTCTGGCTTCTTGTCCTCAATTTGTATAGCATTTTTGCTATCCTCAGTTTTTATAGCATTTTTGTTGTCCTCAATTTCTATAGCATTTTTGTTGTCCTCAATTTGTAGAGCATTTTTGCTTTCCTCGTCCTTGTCCTGTAATTTCTTCTCTTGTGTTTTGCTGATTTTCTTCTTCCGCACTTTCTCTTTAAGTGCCTTGGTAAAATTTGAAGCCATAGGTGGTTCCGTGTATCCAGGTATTGGGAGCAAATCCAATGCAATGTCATTTTCCCCGGTACCTCTTTGCTGAATTGTTGTTTGCACCCTTTCAGAGATCTCAATTGCCATGAGATTATTTGGCTCCATGTTCAGTACAGTAGTAACATCTCTCAAGGCCAAATCCAACCTATTTAGAGCCTCATAACACCTAGATCTCTTCAAGAGTGCCTTACTGTACTTAGGGGTGACTTCCAGGGCCAAATTGCATTCATAGATAGCCCTGGGGTATTCACTCAGGCCCATCTGCATATAACATGCAGCCATATTACTCCGCAGATAGGATACATCTATATGATTCCTGGGGAGCAATTTGATAGCCTTCTCATATTTCAAGATTGCTCCTTCATAGTCCCTCTTCTGAAATAACTTATTACCCTCATCCTTCAGCTCATGTGACATAGCAATAAATACTGCAGTGTCCTTGTCGTAGGCTCTGGGGCTATTCTCGCATCCTTTGCTTTGTTTTACACTGGATGCATTACGTCCTAACTGTTTGTTCTTCATACTTTCCTTCCCCATTATAAATACAAAATATCTCAAACTCAACTAAAAAGCTTACGGGGCAAAAATAGGCTAGAAACTTTACCTCAAACACAAATCCTTGCAATCCAAATCAATTAAACAAATTAAAGGTGACAAAATCCCTGAACACAAAACTATCCTGGCAATCCAAATCCAAACAAAAAAACGCACCTCCAAGTTAAACAGCAATTCACAAATTCACAGAGCTCCAAACTGTTGAACTTCTAAGCTCCAAAACAAATGAAAAAAGGAAATCACCAACCTGAATCAAGCTTGTACCCAGGACAACCAACAAAATCCACGAAACGATATCTCACACAAGTAACCTCTGACAGCTATCAAAACCGCAAGTAATTAATTCCAAGAACCCAACTTTTCCCTCTTCAATGATAAATGCTACCAAAAAAAAAAAAAAAAAAAAGGACCCCAGAAAGAAACCAAAAAATTCCGTCTATTCCCCTCCGAATCAGGATTTATTGCAGCTACTCAAGAATAGAAATGGAAACCCCAATTCAGAGGGACAATTACTAATACAAATAAGAAGCCTTTATTGCGAGCTATAGATGATGAAAAGATAACCCAAGAAAAGATTCGGGCTTTATTATTATTATTATTCTGGAAGGAGCCTAATACAAGTAAGGAATATGACGAAAGAAACTTAGCTGAGAGTGTTTGGCTTGGTTTCTTCAAGAACCGTCATAAATGTCTCGAGAGAATTTTTTGCATCAAAATATGGTGAGAAAATGGGGTATTCGTTCCGGAAGTTGAAGAGAAGCACGACCACTAATGTCTGTTCCTTTCTGGTTCCTTTTAGTTTTTACTTGTTTTTATGGGTAAAAGCAGACATGCCCAATCTTCAAAATAAAGCCACAAAAAAAGGAGAAAACAAAAAAAATTAATAATAAATAAATAAATGAGAAGACCAGTCACCAGTATTGGTATTGGGCTGGGCGCATCTTTTTCCTTTTTCTTTGTGAACTGTGGACCCCGCATTTCCGTGTTCTCCAAGGTTGTGGGGGCGTTTACGTGTGTGCAGAAGCTAAACCTGCAAATGTGTCTCGTTGATTGGAGTGAAATCCGTTGGGGTAAACTATGTCAGCATTGAAAATTCCACAATTTGTACTTTGTAGGTAGTGAGCGAAATAGACCCTTTAACCCCATGCGCTGAGGAGGAAGGAGGAGAAAGCACAAGAGTACTAGATTTCGCAATCATCAGAATGTCTTGTTGATTGCAGTATTGAAACTCATCCGTATTTTGTGTTTTTACATCAATTTTGTTTAACCAACTTTTGTATCAGATAATGTGTGTTTGTCAAACCCTTTGCTGAGGCAGTCTAAAAAACACCTCCCCTGCTAAATAACAGAAGGATCATATGTACAAGTAACCCAAGATTGAAGTAAAAACAGAATAACCCAGATCAAAGATGATCCCTTTTTTCTTTTTGTGGGACTGGAAGAGCAACAGCATGGACAACGGCAGCTTTACGCTAAAGACAGGGTGGAATGGAACATGTCTTGTCATCCCAGACTGGATATTTGTAAGTCTTCATTAATTGCTGGACTAGGATACTCACACATGACCTCGATGGCTGCGTTGATTCGTTGGAATTTGGTAGACAACGCAGAAGATCACGTCAGGCTGCGGTTGGTAATAAAATATAGTATGAGTACCCTTTGTCAGGCGGCAGTTGCAAGAAACACCATGTTAATTTCCATGCTATTACCCAGACCACAACACGTGAAATTTCTAGTGGGAATCCCACCGACCAACTGCCAACATTAAATTCTACAAAGTAAAGGGGGTTAACACCATGGTTCGCATTATCAGGATTCTACGTAAGATTAATTTAAAGTAAAATTATTTTACGGTAGGATCGAATCATAAAATTATAAAATTTTATAAAAAATAACAAAAATAAGTTTAAGTATTTATATTTTATTATTTATACTAATTTTTTTTATAAAAATAAATTGTGTATTTATATTAAATTATAAAAAAATAGCATTATAAGATGTGCGATGTATATGTATTTTGATGTTTAACAAAACATATGATATGAAGGTTGTTTTAACAAAGCACCATTACAATGTAAATTCATCAAACACAACTCTAATCCAACGAGCAGGCAGGCTTTAGATAAGGTAGAAACACCATAAAAATAACCAGGCATCATATCCACATGCTGCACATTCATTATTAATGTCACTAATATAACAAAATAGCATCTTTTTTTTTTTTCAATGATAAGGACACTCATGCACCATACAAATAAGCCAAGTACTAGGAAGAATAAACAAAAACAAGCAACCAACAAAATTTAATAACAAATTAAAATACAACTCAAATTTAACATATGAATATTTTTACACAAAGTACATGTTATCCTCGTCAAAGTCATCATCTCCATCATTATCAAAAGATCCTGATCTATAATTATCAATGTACATATCATCATCATGCCCAAATGAGTTTACAAAACTTGCACTGCACTTTTTTTTTTATTGGATCAATCTCAATTCAGTGTTCCCAAACGCGATCTAGTCGACACCAGGGGCATTCTTTCTACTTTTTGCCTTTGGATTTGAAGATGACATTCTGAAATTGCAAAGTTAGGAAAATCAGAAACTTTTGGTCCAGAAAGTTACGTTCAGGAAATCAGAAAGAATCAGAAAAATCGGGCCAAAAAAAAAATGAACTGGAAAAACACATAATCAAATGCTTCAGGAAAATTCAGTGCAGAAAAAACCACATAAATCCAGTACTTTTGGAGAAAAAATTAGAAAGTTTAGAAACTTCAATATACTTTTGGTCCAGAAACTTCAGTTCAAAAAAAAAACCAAAAAATCATTTGCAAAACTTCAATCTAGAAGACCAGAAAAAATTTTGGAAAAAACCTGAAAATCAGTCCAAAAACAACTACAAAATAAACCAGAAAGACACAACCAAATGCTTTAGGCCAATTTAGTCCAAAAAAACCAGAAAAATCAGTCGCATATACTTCTGTCCAATTCAATCCAGAAAATAGCAAAAAATAAGAAAAAAAAATTACTTCAGTTGAGGAAAATTAGAAAATCCGGCCATAAACAACCAGAAAATGAACTGGAAAAACACATAATCCAATTCTTTGGGCCAATTCAGTGCAGAAAAAACCAGAAACTTCAGAAAAACTTCAATATACTTTTGGTCCAGATACTTCAGTTCAGAAAAAAAAAAACCAAAAAATCATTCGCAAAACTTCAGACCAAAAAACCAGAAAAAAAAATTAGGAAAAAAATAAAAATCAGTCCAAAAACAACTACAAAATAAACCAGAAAGACACAACCAAATGCTTTAGGCCAATTTAGTCCAGAAAAAACCATAAAAAGCAGTTGCATATACTTCTGTCTAATTCAGTCCATAAAAATAGCAAAAAATCAGAAAAGTAACTACTTCAGTTCAGGAAAATCAGAAAAAAAAAATCAGAAAATTCGGCCATAAACAACCAGAAAAAACCAAAAAATTAGTGGCATTACACTTCACTGCAGTTCAGCCAAAAAAATTAGAAAAAAAGACTAAAAAAACCAGAAACAACCATTTTGTTCAATAACTCCAGTCCACATTTAGAAAAAACCAGTAAAAACAGTAAATGTTTCAGGATTCAGGAACCAAAGAACCAAACATGTGCACATGTGCACAAGAGCAGGAACTGAAGCACCTTGGCATGGAAACCAAAAAAGAAAAAACTTGCAATAAATATCTGAGGAAGAGAAGGACAATCGGTAGTGCTGCTGCAATTATAGTCTTTGGTCTCACAAAAATTAGGGCCAGAAATAGAGGATAGTAGCAGCGCCATCAATTCGATTTCGCATCTCACAAATGGGTGTCGGCAGATAAAAATTGGGGCAAGAAGCTAATGGCACTACCCGATTTAATTGCAGATGAGAGGCGAACAAGGAGAAGTGGTGAAGGTGATTGAAGAGTGAAGCCTGAATCCGTGAAGCGGGGGCAATTGAAACTTGAAAGTGAAGAAGAAAGAACAAAGCACGGAAGAGAGATCCGAAGCTAAAGTCCCTTTCAATTATATAATAAAACCCAAAACGACATCGTTTTGATTGAAACGACAGCGTTAAAAAAAATTATAGGATCGTTCAAAAGTGGTAAAAATCACACGATTCTATCGATCTTGAACGATCCTACTACCGATTCTACATACTGAACGATCCTAAGTGATCTTGGATCGATTTTGTGTATCAGGATGATTCTACGATCCGCATCGCGATTTTGACAACAATAGTTAACACGTGATGAAAGCTGAAGTATGCAAGTTGCCTTGCACTAATAAAAATGGTTTCTATTTCTATTTCTGTATTTACATTAATCAGTTCTCTTCAAGAAAAATATCCGGTTCCGCTAGTAATATCCAACTGTTACAACGAGTACAAAGAATGTAATATGTAGATTCCAGTAACATGAAAGCAGATGGCAGAGCAGATTTGAGTACTCAGTTCCCCTTGTGCAGGAGTTGGGTGGCGGAAAAGCCTTTCTGCAACCTCATTTGCTTCTTTGGCAGAACTAGTTTCTTTTCCTAGTATACTACTAGGTTTTTATCATCCTATGTTGCAGATTCTTCAGAATCAAAAGCAGATGGATATCCAAAATCTGAGACCATAGAAATCGTTTCATCCTGAAAATTTCCTACCTCCACTTTTTCTTCTTTGTAATCTTTTGGGAGTACATTACAATTGATGGTATGCGACACTGGCCTTTCTTCCTGGAACAATCTGCCAAGGAAAGGGCCGTCAGAGCAACTGCAGGAAATTTAATTAATGTGCAAATGCTTTCTTAATATAACCAGACAAACAGAACAGTTTTGAGAATTTAATGTGCCCTAAACACAACCTATTTCAAACCACAATGCCAACAAGACATTCAACAAGGTTGTAAAATCCAACAAGCACACTGAATATGTTAGCTAAAGCTACTAACCTATCCTTATCATTCTCTAAATTTTAAATACAAATCCATTTCTTTGTGGGATAAATAGTTTTAGCATGACTTGAATATGAAACCATATAAGATACACTAAAATGTGAAAGAGGGAAAACAGGCATGTTACAAACTGGTCAACTATAAGAGAAGGGGAATGATTATTCTGTGCCGAACTGATTTGCAATCCTATCAAATGTTGTAATGACAGAATCCAAGATAACCACTCAAACCAAATCTCAACCCATTTTGAACACAAATTCAGCTCAGGACTGTCAGGCCTACAAGTAAAGTAACCAGGCAGAGCCAAGTCCAATTGGTTTGAACAGCCTAACAATACTTTAGGGCCTTTATGGCATACAACCAAACACTTTCAGTATAAATCCACAAAAAACAAACAAGTATGCTGCTTTACTTTATATCTGCATCTACCTGAGTAGATACATGTGCAAAACATGCAAAGATGCTAAAGCAAGCATGATTCAAGGATTTAACTTTTCCTTCTGATTGTGCAAGGATAGAGCTGTACAGCCAAGAGTGTGAGTGAGTTTTTGTGTGCATGCATGTTTGTGCGTGTGCGTGGGGGGGGGGGGGGGAGAGAGAGAGAGAGAGAGAGAGAGAGAGAGAGAGACTTACGGGTGCTTGCAAAGGGCTGGGCATTGGATTGTTAGAGCATACTTGCAAGTTGATAATTCTGTGATAGAACTTATCATAGCTCTGGGCTCTGAGCAAACAAACCTCACCTGAAATCAGACGCCAGAATTAGAGTCCTACAAAAGGATAAGAAGACTCAGGAAAAGAAAGAGTTCATATGTTTCTACCTCTGTTTCTCGAGGTTCATTTGTTAAGTCACAGAGAGTTCCATTTGTATATTGATGAGCATGATACCTGCATAAGTAAATGAGCATATTAGGAACACTTATTCTATATTGAGGAATTCTGAAAAAGAAACCAAGTATTTTGCAATGTCACCATGGCCTATAAGTAGAAAAATGAAATTCATACCTTTGTGATGCATCTTTAGAGCGAGGATCTTTCAGTGTTGAGATGTCAGAAAGGTTTTGATGGTAAGCCAAGGTAGCCTCAGCATCATATACTCCCAAAATATAATCTTGGACCACCTAAAATATAATAATAAGAAGAAAAACACATATAGTTTCATAAATAGCACCACGAACAAACCACAAAAATAGGCTACGCCAATCAACAAGATCCGGACTAACATCCTTTTTTATTGGGTTATTGTCAGATGCTTGAAATAACTATGCGAATACCAACCAAGATCCACTTGTAAGAAAAAGAGACAAATGAATTTAACTTAAGAACCCTTCAGGTGGAAACAAAGACATACCTTCTCATCCTCCAAATGAATTTGTCGAAGCATCTTCTGATAACAGAATTCATATGACCACCATCCCTCTTGCTGCAATTGAAAGTTGATCATCATTAATATATTAATAAATACTTTAATACAAGACTATCAAGAAGGTATGACAATAATTTCAAGAAAGTGGGGAAAAAAGGCAAAGAAATACGGAAGACATTTTTGGTTAGGTGGTGTTTGAAAGAGTAGGAATTGATCTGACCCTAATAAAGCAACGATCCTTCAACACTTCTAGTAGCTCATCTGGTGTCTTCAATTTGATGCGTCTTTCACTTTCCAATATCATACTGCTACTATTCTGTTGATTGACTAGTTTTCCACTCTTAGATTTCTCCACTCTAGGCAGAAAGCAGAGGAACTTCTCTCCATTTTTATTTGGCATAACCACAGATTCTTGGTCATCATCCTGTAAAGTAGAAAAAAGTAACTACCATGCAGGAGGAAAAATCCAGCCAATTTTAGAACAAGAGACAACCATTGCCAAACATAGTCAAGCAGGAAACCAATTTGCTCTAAGCTATGTCAAGGTCTTCATTTTAGAATACAATGACAAATTTTTATGTGTCCTTCTTTTTCCTAAGAGAACCAAATACCAGATATTCTGAAGTTGGAAATGTAATAAATGTCAAGTACTTTAATAATGCAGCACAAAAAAAGACTAAATGCAATTAAAACTGTCAATCCCTAATCACTTACAGGATGAAAAGGTGCATCTTCTGGATGAAATTCAATTTTGTATTTTGGTTCTCGAGAATTTCGACCAAAAGACCCACCTGATGTTAAGAATAGCAGAACAAACACAAACTCAGTGGTCAAACTGAAAAGATACGTCATAATTATATTAATTAACACCAGAACAAGCAATAGCAAGTAAATGCCCAATTCACAAGATACAAAAGTGGAACAACTAGTTTCTCTACTACCATCAAAACCAAAATTTCAAGAATAAGCAACAGTCTATAGCCCCTTGGTAATTAGTCTAAGAGAAACACAAACTAATTCAAAAATGGGACAACATATTCAAGGCCTGATATGCTCGAGAATTAAGCTCAGAGCTTCCAAATTAATGGATGTAAATAAAAAAAGTAGGGCTTTTTCGTCCAGAGTCATAGCTTAGTGGGCATATCCTATGCATTAGACTGTCATCAAGTAAAGCTCAAATTCCATAAATAACAGCTCCCAATGTACCTTCAGCTGTAATCACGTAGAAACACACATACTCACTCACTCCCAAAGCTGGTAAGTTCCAATTGTAAGAGCACAAATTCAACTAATTCTTGACCTTATAGCCAGCAATTACTCAACAATTAAAGCTGAAAATTGATGGCAGCATTACAAAAATTTAATCTTTTTCAGAAATAAAAAGATTAACGAACAGAGAAAAAGCGGAGGTTTTGATATTGTGTACCGGTGTGAGCTGAGAAAATTTGATCAGCGAATACTGCGTTGATGAAGAAGAGATGAAAGGATAGAAGCAGGAGGCACCACCACCATGCCAGTTTATTCATCTTTTTCTTTTTCCCGTTCCTTCTCTGCGGATTAAGCCCTAAATTCTCTTCTTTGGGGAAGAAGAAGATGGAAAATTCCACTTGATCTGCGTTGCAGCGGATCTAATCCTTTCTCAACTGAACTAGCGAGATTTTGTTAAAACAACGTTATAGCACAATTCCACGCTGATGCTGTGTACCCAATAAAATATCGACACGTCAAAGAAGCCCAATTCGTACTTGCCACGTCATCAAAATTGTGCAATTAGTTTTCTTTTGAGAAAAAATAATTGATTTTTTTTTTCCCCAAGTAGTCCCCTCCATTGTTCCTGAGTTAATGAAAATTTTATACCATTTCTTCTTTCAAAGCCAGAAAATTATAGAACTTTTTATTAAAATTATGACCCATTTGATTATGATCTTATCTATTTTGAGGGTTTTTTATTTTAAATAAAAATTTACCATGACATAACATTATTTTATTGAGATCTTAATCTCTTATCTTTTTTTTATTTTATTGTGTACTAGTATTAATATTACAAACTTTAAAGTACTTATACATTACATTTTAAAACGTATTTTTATATTTTTTATAATAAAAAATTTGTTATAAAATTATCTTTAAAAAGTAAAAATTTACTTTGAAGGGTAATGCATATGAAGCTATAGTTAAATTTTTCACCAAAATATTGGATTAAGTAGTTAAATTTGCAAAATGTAAAATGGACCTGTACATGGTTTTCAGAGTCAAATCTATCAAGACTACTAATACACTTTATAATTTCATCTCAGGGGATGAAACTCCCTCTCAACTTTGTGTAGTGTTGAGCAGAGTTAGGTACTCATTGATGGCTTCACCTTCTTTTGTAACATCAATGTCATAGTCTGAAAATGCATCTGTACTCTGCAATTCTGCAGTGATTTCGGCTTCCATTTCAACATCCCGCTGCTGTTCTTCCTTTATATTTCTTGGACTTCCATACTCATCTTCATCACTTGATCTTTCACGGTTATCTGATGTATTTCCAGTACCACCTGTCGCAACGTCACTCGCTGAACTCCCTGCACCACCTTCAACACCTAAGCCATGGCTGCCAACATCCATTTTTGAACCATTTTCATTTTGTCCAAGTAGATAGTTGAGGGCTTTCTCCTTTGTGCCAAACTTGCGAACAGCTTCGGTAACTATCCAACAATAAACAGAGCCAGATAAGTATGCATTAGCCAATTAGGCAAGGAAAACTAATAATTATGCTTCATTCTCGCATTCACTGATATATATCAGCTGCGCTACCATTTCTCAACTTCAAGTGCAATGACTGTTCTTCCACTGCCTCCTAGACATGATATGATCAAATGGGTAAATATCACTTCTGCCTACAATATAAAACTATGAAAATATCTTTAGTTTATTCAAAGATTTTAATCTTGAAGAAGATAAAAGTTGTGCCAATCTTAACACAATGCTTTCACCATCATGCGACACGTGGACCATAAAGCATGCCTAAGGTGAGAGAACTCACTAATAGCCATATGAGTTGGAATTTAAATTAGCTCATTTCAAGCCTCATCATATGCTAGCAAAATAAATTAAACAGAAGAGAAACTCATAAAGAATGGTTGGAAGAGAGGAGGAGAAACGGAGAGAGGGGGGAGACAATAGGAGACCACGTCAAAAAAATATCTGGGACAAACATACAAAAGATCTACATGGCACCAAAAGAGTAAGTTACCAATTAGTTACCTGCTGTTCTGGGGAATCCCATGCTTGCGATAGCCTGAATTGCAGCTTCTTCTGCTCGACGTAATCTTTTGCTTTTCCTAAGTTCAAGATCAGCCTGCAATCAAATGTGAGGTAAATCCTTATAGTTCCATATTATGGTGGACAGAAAAGGAATTGCCAGAGCACGCACCTGTATGGCAGCGTTAGTTATTGGATTTGTCAGGTCATCCAAAGACTTCTGAGTGTCATTTTCATTTCTTCGTAGGGCTTCTGCAGCAAGCGTTTTCTCGAATCTGTAAGTTTGCAATTGACCAAACTAAGGTCAGGATATTTTCCATACTACAGTACCCAGAGATGCTACAGTCCAGAATATCAATCATAGAAATAAAAATAGATTAAAGAAAAAGTTTGTTAAAACCAAAATACTTTGTTCTTTGCAATACCATCAGCTATTATATTCCAACACATCCAAGAAAAGAAAATCCATGTGCAAATAAAGGTTAGTAATCAGGGTATATAGTTTCCTACCCAATGAAGACCAACTCATTTAGTTTCTGAAGATCCACAGCTTTTTTAAGAGGTGTCATTCCATATCGCTTTTGCTCCCTAGAAATGGTTGTTACTTGTAAGAATTGAGGAACAGATAAAAATAAGAAACATCAAAATGCACTCTATGGAAGCAAAAGTTACAGAATCTCCTTCTGTTGCTTGAGGTCCTTCTCCCGTTCCTTTGCCTTCCTTATCTTTTCCTCAACAAGAAAATCAACAGCACTTTCCACATCCTGGTTGCTCATGCAAAGGGCCCTCTTTGCATCAGATTCTCTGTAGCCCATGCCCATGAGTAGTGATAGAGCCTCATCAGGTACTTGAAGCTGTTCATAAAAAACATGCAAGTAAGACTAGAGAAGATGATTAGGAGAGAAAGAAGGCTAGCTCTCTGATAAAACTCGGATACAATTTAGTTCTTTCAATTTATTAAGATGTTATTATACATAAATACCAACAGCTAATGTATCAGATAAAAACCTGCAAGTACTTCGTTTGTGCAGCAGACAAGGAGTCCCTTGATTTTTCAAATTGACCACTGTGATATGCCGCTACTCCTTCTAAAAGTTCCAGCCTCAAGTGTCTACATATTAAGATACAGGTTACTTTTTGGCTTGAAAGGGAGATGAATTAGGCCAATGCATAATCAACATATTAAAGGAAATAACTCACAAGGCAAGTTCTGGAAATCTTCGTCCTTGGAAGAGTCTCATACGAATGGATTCCTTCCCATGTGCACGCTCAAGCCCCTCCCGAGCTTTAGCCAGGCGTAGGCCAGCCACTGTGAGCCAGCTAATATCACGGAGCATAAAATAGCACCATACCATGTCTATTTGAAGTATGGATACATTGTCAACCATTTCAATGGCTTTTGGATCACAGAGAGAGAAAGCCTCCTCTCCCATAGTGAGCACTTCTAATGCATCTTTATACTGTTGCCGTCTAATCAACTGCTTAGCATTTGTATGCAGCATAAGACCCATCATTATCGCCCTGCCAGAAATCATTCACACATTTTCAGAACAAAACTTATTTACCTCAAAGAAAGAAATTTGTTGCTTTAATTCTCAAAATCTGTAAGGTACAATTTATCTACGGGGTTTGGGGTGAGAGATATTCTGAAATCTAGAATATCATCTAGGACTCTAGGTATTACATACCGCTGGTCAGTCTCAGAGCCCAGCTGCACTTTCTCCCCACTCTGATTTTCCAACTCAAGGTTGAAGTCTTCAATAGGTAATGAACCGTCAGCGTGTCTTTGGGCCAGTGAAGTCGCAGCAAACCTGTGACATAAGTGATAATGCAAGAGATGAGACCAAAAATTAATGAGTTCGTCAACGCGCAAAGTAGGTTACAGAAACTAATCGCTAATCTATGGTTATAAGCCAGACTATTCAAAAGAACAACAAGCGTGAAGCATGAACAGAAAGGCAACGTATAGGGTACTAACAGTTACAAGACGAGATAGTAAAGAAGAACGAGAGATGGTAAGCAATGGACACGAATACAACCAAATATCACCAGAAACCCATAATTGATTTTGATCATAACATCTTAAACAATTCCCAAAAGAGACCACGATCAGGCTTATAAAATTTTCAAAAGACTAGAAAAGGCCAACTATTCATACCCCACTACATGCAACGAGTCCAAGGTTTATTAAAATCTCATCCCCATGATCAATCAATTAAACAGCCACCCCACTTTCTCTTCAACCCTCCATTTTTCGGATCAAGTAACTCGATAAACCGGATATAATCTAATTGAACAAAACACCCAAGCAACCCTTCATGCCCAAAAATAAAATTATAAAAGAAAATCCAAAAAAACCCTATACTTGATAAGCACAAGAAAAGGGGCATTACTGTGCAAATAACTTGAGCTTCTTAAGATTATAAACATCCAATCTTTAAGCTCAGAAAATATTAGTGTGCAAATAAAAATAAGCCACTTAATCGAGTTGACTGAAAAGATGCTAACTTGAGCCTTGAGAGTCGCTTACAGCGCTCTTCTTCCTCCAAGAATTCTTGTTTCAATTTGCCTTGATCAGCAGAGACCCTTGTGGCCATAACCTTACAATTGTTTTTGAGACCCAATTGTGTTAGTTTTTCAGTGCCATCGCCATCTTTCAATACTTTGCCAGAGGCTATCAAGTTGATCATCGGAGGAAAATCGCAGCAGCCCAATCGCTTTGCAACTTCTTCTCTCAACATGGGCACCGTCCACTCTCCCAATTCTAATTCCAAAACCCCATTCCATGCTCCTGCTATCCTCAATTTCTCCGAACCCATATCTTGGTTTGCTTCCTTAACAGAAGACCCAAAAAAAACATAGCAAAGCGCACTTACCAGCGAGACCAGGGGAGGGGACGAAAGTGAGGTACTTCCTTTTGTAGACTTTATTCCAACCCCAATTTTGGTTTGCTTCGGAATTGTAATAATCTCTCTAAGCACCTCTTATTGATTATTTTAAAACTATATTTGCAATTATCTATTAAATAATAAATAATTCGCATTTTAGATCAATTTAGTTTAATTAACCGACTTAATTGAATTGTATATTTTTAAGTTTGAGAGCACTGTTTTCTTAATGGAACCAACAGAACTTACCTTCCTTCAATTTAACAAAATAGGAATTAACATTTTGATTCAATTTTTAACTATTGGTTCACTTTATTTATTTCATTACTTAGTTCAAGTTATTTCTTTATTAAAATTTTTGACTATTTAAATTTCTTAATTTCTAAATTCCTAACTTTTCAAAATAAAACATATAAATATTACTCCATCCTTACTAAAAAAAAATTAATTCACTTTTAATTAAATATTTTTTTATTTACAAAGTATAATACAATTAATATATTATTTTTATTTTAAATTTTAAGTTTTATATTGTTATTATTAATATAAATAGACTTTCATCCAATTTTATTTAAAAGTAATTTTTTTAAAAAAAATAGTGAAAACAATCAAGAATGATCACTCTTTTTTATTTTCTTGGGTGGGAGGAAAGCTAAAGAGCACTCTATCTTGAATTTGACCACTTTTTTCTTTGTTTTTTTTGGACTTTTTGCACTTTTGAAATTAAAACAATGATAGGAGTACAAATTAATCTACATACTTTTGCTTTAAAAAAAAAATCCTAATTTATAATAGAAAAGGCCCATAAAGGCCATTCGGAAGTCCACCCAATTCCACCAGCCCAATAAAGAACACAAGACCCATCTGAGCGAAGGAGCACAAGCGATATCACCATTCACCACCACTACCCACAGTCATTTTATGGCCGCCGCCGGGGGCGCAAATAAGGCCGCCACCGCCACCGGCCGGAGAAAAAGAAGAAAGAAAGCTAAAGCCAAGTACAAATCCAAAAAACCAAAAACTACTACTACACTCCAACCCAAAGCGGAACCTCATATCCAAATTCACCACACCGACTACAGTGAAGACCTGTCCGACCTCGTTCCCCACCTTATCACCGCCACGCACAGCGCCTTCTCCTTCCTCCACCACCATGATCTTCACCTCCTCCCTTCCCAATCTCTTTCCCTAGAAAATCTCCTAGCTTCGACTTCAGTATCCTTCTCAAAACTTCTGTCTCTCCTCTCTTACCCTCCTCAATCGATACCTCCGCCGACGCCACTTCCTCTTCCTCCGCAGCAGTGCTGGTTTGGTCGATTCCTCTCCTCTGCCGATGCTGACTATGATTCCCGGTGGACCCATTTCTTCAACCTTTCCAAACCTTCCTTCACTCTTCTCCTCCGCCTCCTCACTCCATTGCTCGCATCGCTTTCTCCTCTCCCGCAAAACTACGCTCTCGCAGCTACACTTTTCCGCCTAGTTCACTCCGCCTCTTTCTCCGCCATCTCCCGCCGCTTTAATATTGATGCAGCCACAGCCTGCCTCGCCTTTTACACTGTCTGTAAAGCCATCAATGAGAGACTTGGGCATTTGTTTGAATTTAAGTCGGATATTAATCGAATTGTCGTGGGTTTTCGGCGGATTTCACTGCCCAATTGCTGTGGCGTTCTGGGGTTCGAGAAGTTCCAAGTGGATGGTGATTTATTGGGTAAAGATGGGTTCTTGATAGCTCAGGCACTTGTGGACTCTGAAGGAAGATTTTTGGACGTTTCAGCTGGCTGGCCTAGTACTATGAACCCCGAAAATATTCTTCGACAATCGAAGCTTTTTGCAGGTGTTGAGGAGTCTAGAGAATACTTGAATGGGCCATCTTTTGAGATTAGTGATGGAAATTCAATCCCGCAATATATTTTAGGGGAGTCTTGTTTTCCACTCATGCCATGGCTTTTGACTCCTTATAAGGATTTTGATGAAAATGACGAGTTAAACTCTTCTAAAATGGCATTTAATTCGGTGCATAAGGGTGGGGTTGAGCTGGTGAGGATGGCATTTGGGAGAGTGAGAAAAAGATGGAAACTTGTTGCGAAGAAATGGAATGAGCAGTGCATTGAGGCTTTTCCTTATGTTATTGTTACTTCTTGTTTGCTGCACAATTTTCTGATCAAGTGCAGTGAGGCCCTGCAACATGAGAATGTGGAGTTCTCAAGAGATGAAGAGTTTCCAATGTTTGATGGAGAGGAAGATGAAAGTGGCAAGAGGATTAGAGATGCTCTAGCGGCCCATTTGAGTAGAGTGAACGAGAGAGGATGACTTGTATTCAAGCTTCTTTCTTTTTTATGTAAGCATTCATGTTTGTACCCTAAACTAGTGGGTTGATTTAGTCGGAATTTAATCGATACTCTATAAAGATTTCCTGCTCCTTTTATACCGTATTGGTTACATGGTGATCGGAGACAGTTTAGTACGTTAATAAGCAGATACCATGAAAACTGTTAAGAAATGATCTTAGAATCCCTCCTTCAGAGTTCAGAGTCATGTTCTATAAGTCTATGTTTGCTTAGTTCATGAATATTCGACAATAGAGTTACTGTGAAGTAGGAGGTTGACATTATCAGCCACGTTGGACATAATTTTCTAGGATCTACTGTTTTTAAGGCGGTTGGCTCTTAAGATGGCTTGAATACATGCGATGAGCAATCTACTTCCCTTACAGTGGTATTTTGCTGCCTGGATTGCACTATTTTGTGCTCTTGCCCTACTCTCTCCTTTGCTGGTATCCTAATGCTAGCTAAGCCGCTCAAGCTCAAGTTTTGCACCCCCAAAGCAACCACACTATTGCAAGGCATATTTCGAAGCCTACAGTTGCTTCTTCAACTGCTGGAGATCTACAAGTTATGGACCGGCTCTGCTTTTCGAATGTTAATATTACAAGAAAAACTGAAGTTTCTCGTCACCAATTGGGTCTAATTGCCTAGAGACTTTTCCGCCATACTCTTTAGTGACAGTGAAATTATAAAAGCCATTTGGAGAAGGAGCATTCGAAGCAATAGTGGAAAGGAGAATATCCAGATTATTTAGTCGTCTGCAAAAGGCAATTATTTTGTTGACGAAGACTTTACTTCTGCACCATTAAATATGCCATTAGATACAATAAATTTAATGTACCATTGCATAATTTTCCAAGTGTTTGGAGGTGATGCCCAAGAAAATCAAATTCTTGATTGGTGAGATTCGCCTGGCAAGGAAGAAGTAACTAAGATAGGATGACAAAGCCCTGTATTGCAAAAGACAATTATGTCGAATTCTTCATTGGTGAAATTCCAGGAAGAAATAACTAAGATAGGATGGCCGACCCAATCAGTTTTTGATTCTTGCAGCCTCGTTCTCTTTTACTTTTTGCACATGCATGCAAATGGAGGAATTGCGTAGTCACTTAATATGGCCGAAAACAAATGTTTAATTTCAAATGATTACAGGAAATTCACAAACCAGCTAAATTAGAACATGTTGAAATCTTCAACTTGCAGTTTGTTCCTAGTCTAAATGGCTGCTGCCATGAAAGAGGAAACAATTCAAAAATCCAAAGAAACAAATACAACTTACTATGTACAATTTTACTTTTTCCCCTATGTAAAAGACTCCATTGGTGTGATATTCACTTTTCCGCGTGCTCTACAGCGACACCCCATCATAGAACCACCGTGGAAGATGGGCTCTTTTTGGTGCACTCCGACCAGCAAGAAATCAAACCCTTAACACCATCCTCCCTCTGCGGTAAGGTCATGTTCATCTCTTTTCTTTGTAACACACTTAGGAACTCATCTGAGCTTAGGTTCCCATCACGATTCGCATCAAAGATGTAAAACACAATCTCCACAACATTGTCACTGAGTGGGATGTCACACACCTGTTTTACCAACACTAATATATCAATTATTCAAAAAGCCAAACCTAATAGTACAATGGAAACAAGCCCAGACGAGAGGATTACTATAGGAATATGGAATGAGAATAGAAGGTATTGAGGTATACTTGACTAGCAGCTCTTTGGAAATCTTGCCGGGTTAGTAGTCCATTTACTTTCCCGTAACTAAAGACAGCCAGGGAGAAGGGACGAAGCTGCTTCCGCAGTTCAGCAAAATTCTTGAACTCTTCAAATGTGATGCGGATGTCTCTAAGATTTGGTTTATTATTTAGCTCATCAACCCGATCAAGAAACTTGTTGATATGGGTAATGTCAACAGATGCAACCATTGACAATGCAAAATCTCTTGCAGAAATGGTTCCCTGTGATTTGCAGTCATAATGAGCAAATTCTAGCCGCAGTATCTGTGAAAAACAAATAAATGTAAATGATTATCAAACAATTTAATTGACTGGCATATCAGGGCAATTAGTGCATATAGGCCTATTAGTGCCAAATAGAGTGCAACACAAATCGAAGGCAGAACATACTTCATCATGAAGATCTCTCAGAAATTGGACAAATTTTTCATGTTCAAGACGCCCTTTGCCATCTTTACCAAAAAAGTATTCTAGCAGTCCCCCATCCTCTACAGAACCTGAAACTTTCAATCCTATTCTCAGCCCATCTCTATGCCGAGCAGCTTGTCTGTTATGTGTCCTCATCAGGGCCATCACTTTCTGAAACTCCTGTTTATCTATTCCCCTGTATAAGAGCATCAGAAATTCACCGTTCCAGAATCAGAGCAAAATTAGGGCAGCCTGTGAACTATCACAATTCCGCAGGACTAAAGACTGTTCTACTGATTGTATGGAACCATGCAGATTACTTATGAAGTAAATAAAGTCACAAAATATATGGTTGCTTACCACACAAGAACATGTACACCTAGACATATACATATCTTTGAGCTTATGATTGTTCTCGCATTCAAACATCTTTTATAAATTAGAATAGTGACAGTTCTCTCTTTTGTATGAATACGAAGGCAGCATGCAGTCAATACCAAGTACCCAGAAAACATGAGCACTTATATGCTTGTGAGATTCAATGACTTAAAATATTGACCGTATACGTTGCAGCCAGAAAACAGAAATCAACTATAAATCGGTTCTGGAATGCCGAGTAGCATAACATGGCATTAGGAAACGCGGCAAATTCGGTTTGTACAACAAACAGTTCGACCCCCTTCAGCGCATTAACAACTGATTCACACACATCAAACCTACCCATCATTATCAAGGTCAAACATTTTAAATGCCACAGAGAAACTTGATTCTGGGATGCTGAGTAGTGTAACAAAAAAGATGTACCTGTAATTAAAGAAAGCTTATTGTGAAGATAAATTAGAAACTCCATTAGCATCAACATAAACATATATGTCAGTGATATCACAAGCACATGTGTATGTAGAAGAGGCACTAACTCTGCGAATGAAATAAGTCCATCATTATTGGTGTCAAAAAGCATAAAAAATTCCGATGGAGCACAATATAGTTCTCCAGGAATTTTCTCCCCATTCAGATATCCTCCTCTGACAGAAGTTGCTTCAGATGGAGGAAAAACTGGAACAACTGCCCGCATCAAGTCTGCCGGTGTCATAAAAACTTCACCAGAAAGTGATCGAAATGATGCAAAGTACTCAAACACCTAGAATCAAAAAACATGAAAATAACATATACCAGCTCTTTGTTAGGATCTTTACTGACACGGAAAAAGATACTGATGCATATTAGTATAACATGAAGAAGATACCTTTTCGGGAGGACTCTGCATCCTCAGCCGTTTCTCATAGTTAAAGAAAACTTTTCTTCTATACGTATCTGAAACATCGAGATCACTATTAAAGGATGACTACAAAGACGAAAATGGAATCGAACCATTTAAAAAAAGAAAAAAAGGGTAAACATTTCCTTTGATATCAAGTAGTTCACAATTATGATTGTAGTACAATAATAAAAAAACTTTGATTTTTAATGACTAGCTTCATGGGCACTTTCAAGTTTCAATTGATGATTTTCTTTGAGATTGAGGAGTTATCCCATTCATGACTAGCCGTTGAGAACGTTTGATTTACTCGCATGTTTCTTATTTGAATCACAAATTATAGATTGTCTTAAATCCATATGAACTGGACATTATATCCTGGAAATAAACCAGGAATTCTCTTGTACCTTTGAATATGAACTTAGGTTTAGATTCAGACTCTTCTTGTATCCCGCTTCCTGAATCAGCAAAGCACACATGTGAATCTATGTTGGAGAGAGCATACCCATAATAAAGGCCTAAACTTGAACCAATAACCAACACCCCAGAAGAGAGGGATCTCAAAAGTGATCCAAGGACAGAAACACGCTTTCTACTCTTATTATGATAACAACGAGATCCTTCTGTCGATACCACTGCTACTGATGATGATGAACAGGGGCGATGGTGGTTGCTTGATTTGGTAAAGATTAAACGATGGTTGAGATTTTGGGCTGCAAAAGCTGGGATTATGTTTATCCGCGCCGGTTTTTTCAGCAATATCCAAAAACTCATAGTACACTTAAAATAATTACAAAAACAATATTTGGATAAAGTTAAGGAAGATGTTTCTTTGCTTAGTCTATATTTCCATTTCTTTGCATGAGAGAAATCATAGACATGCGGATAAAACTGGGAGAAAAAAGTGGCAGTGCATTGTTTGACCGAGAAATATGGGTACAATTGCATGGATTCTGGAGGGATTTGACTTCAAAGTTGTGGGAGTTCTTGGAAACTAACACCAACAGTCGGTGAGTTGGTTTTCTTCGAGGCAATTAGTATGGGCAAAAGTGCTCTCTTTTGCGGCCCAATGGTTTCAATCCATCCCTTAGCAGTATAAATGGACAAAGATGTTTCTAAGACCTGCCTGCTTCTGCAAATTCCATTCAGCAAGCATTAGCAGATCCATAATCCAATGTCATGAAATGAAATCCTTTCTTCTTGGGCCCGCTCTCGATGCCGATCGTTTTTGACACTTTTATGTTCCTATCCTCTGGTCTGTGCCTTTAGTGCTGAGAGTAGAGGATAACATTCTCGCCCCAGCAAGTTGGCTAATTGAAAGGACCCAAAAAATTCAGTAATTGTGAGTGTAAATTTGTCAATTGCTGAAAACGACCCAGAAATTGTGTCGTAGCTAAGAGGCAGTTTGCCGTATTAATTGTGCATCTGCATTTCTATAAAGGAAAATGACTCAGTTTAGAATAAACTACACAACCCTTTCTTCATTTTTCTAGTAGTCACCGCATATGTTGCACCATTAGCCCTGAGCATTTCAGAAACGAAAATCCGAATGCTTTTTGGAGTTTTTTTGGGGCACATTAAGGCATTTGCTTGCCTCGAGTGAAGTAGCTTCTGCTTTGGGGCCATAGCTCGATTCTGAACAAACAAATTTATGAGGGAAGTTGTTGTGGACCTGTGCTCATACTCATATTTCAGTAACTCTGGCGATAACCAAACAGAAAGCAACTTCTGTAATTAAAAAATATGTACCTAACTGCTACCCCCATTAAAGTCCTCTCTGAGGAGGATAGAATAATCCATTTTCATGCTATTCCCAACCACCTTTTGAAAATTTGTAAGCTCAATAAATTGGATATAATTCGGGCACCTATTATCCTTACCCACCAGGGCCACCACATGCATGTGTGTGCATAACTGCATATACCTTTCAAGCAAACTCTTCATCCTTCGGCTTTTATTTCTTTTTGTTCATTTTCAGTATTTTAAACCCATTCCCTGAACTCTCCCTAATTATCAGAGTCTATTTTTGTTATATATATCTCTCAAGAGTCCACATCGCAGCTAAGAAATATCAAAGCATCGAAAGAGGCCTAACAAGAGTAGCCAACCTGCCATGGATTGGTACTCTTGGTTATCAAGGTCTAATCTTGAGCCATCCCTTACATATGAGTATGGTTTAGCTTTTGCCCGCAATGAGCTAGAGAAAGAAGATTTGGTGTACTTCAACCATGAATTCCTCAAGAGTTTGGGTATCCATGTAGCTAAACATCGCCTGGAGATACTGAAGCTTGTTAGGAAGGATCTTGCAGGAGGCCATAAAGGGCTTTCTAGGCTTGTTTTGGCGTTCAACAAAACCAAAAAACTCCTCACCAGGAAAGTTGGTATGTGGCGTTTTCAAAGCAAGAGTTCAACTCAACTTCAAATGACTCCCATGGAGACGAGTACTTATCCAACACAGTGGAGCGGTGCGCTAAGACGGTTCAGTAGTTCAAAGGCAGACAAGCCAGAGAAACCAGTGGCCACAAGCAAGAATATAATGAAGTCAGGGCCTTTAGATAGAAGAGTGCAACAAGAGAATATGCTGATAACCAATAGATGTGTTAGCATATCAGGGCCTCTGGATGGGAAGCTACATGGCAGGTGGATGTTGGCAAATTGGAGCCCAATGAGAACTGGAGTAGCTGATGGACAAGGAAAAGACAAATTTGCTTTTGCTGCCAGGAGTCCCACAATATCCTCTCCATGGGAAGGAAGAGGTCTGAGCCCAATACTTGATCACTATTACGAGGGAAAGATGGGGTGTGCTGATGATGGAGGTCCTTCACTATGGTCCTTAATGTTTCAAGATCTTAAACCCACTTGACAATTCTTGATGCTTCCTCCCCCTTTCCAATTGTTTCTCTCGCCATGTAGGTCTCTGTCTGCAGGAGAGTACTTATAGCTATTTTTGGCATATTTCTGTCTTATCTACAACCTTGAGGAAGAGCTTGCTTCTATTCAGGAAGAGGCATCTACTTCCCCATACAATGGGTCGATGGTTAGCTACAGCGTTTCACCATGTGCTTAAGCATGGTTGTATCCCTGTCTCCTATTTACCTTCCTATGCATTCTAATATCAGATTATTTCCCAAAGGTGAAGTGCAGGGACCTAGTTTGTGCCTTTTTAACATTTCCGTGCCTAATTTTGAAGCTTAAGACAACCGTGGTGACTAGAGTTCCCAAATTGGATTATGTCAATGACACAATTTATGTATTTCTTTGGGTCACTTCATGCCAGGAAATTTTACTATATGCTACAACGAAAATTAATACTAGGAAAAGGAGTGATGACTTTTCACGCTTTCTTTTTTTTTGGGGGGATACATCATACATCTTATTAGGGATGAGGGTGGAGAAAATACATTACATCATTGAGAACAAAAAAATGTTGTATTTTTATATCGTAACTGAGCACGTATTGATACCTTCCAACATCATATACCTTTGATCATGCTATTATCAAAATTTAAACGTAGTAGAACACCTCGCCTTAAAAGTGGATGGTCCATGGCGGTTAAACTTACGAATCTAAGGTAGTAATTTCTAAGTTAGCTCTCTTACATTCAATAGAAAGTTCAGCCAGCTTAACTTCACAAAGCCAATAACTTCACCATTAGGATTCCAAAATAAAGATGGCAGGTCAAATCCAACTATTATCTCCAGCGCCATCATTAAAAAGCTGCAGCTACTGCAACTGAAGCATTCTATGCGTAGTAATAGCAGCATATGCCTCTGCTATTTTCCATTTCTCACAAATATGAATCGAATACTCGACTAGTCTTCTATTATTTTCATTCAGATACTAATGTACTGTTCTCATTCTCACCGAAAAGGTTGGCTGCCTATTATTGCATTGAATGCAGGACGACCAAACATGTATATCACCAAAGCATCGTTAGACTACACGACTCAAAAAATTTATTCAGGATTTGAAGCTGCTACAATATCTAAAGTTGGTGATGACTTCATAAAAGTAATACTACACGCTTCGTGACTTGTTTTTGCACCAATACATGAACAAAAGGATATTTTTTGAAATTGTCCTCCGATGCTCATATATCTCTACAAACTCTCCAAAACATTCCAAAATGGGGAAAAAATTAGGTAGATTTTGATATCAGTCTTAGTCCACGAGTAGTAAGTTGGGTAGTTTAGCACGTACCACATATGGATGATCAGTAAAACAGACTCAAGAAACTTTACACCCTAATGGTCATCCTCATGTGTAACATCTTGTATAACAGTTTACACTTTTTAGCAAGGGAATCATTACCATTAGTAATTACGACAATAACAGAGTTCTGAAACTCAAATATTAGCACATCATGCTAGACGAAACGAAGGTGGTGAAGTTCCAAAGTATATCCAGTTATCTCAATGGTTTGAATCTTGAGACATCCTGAATGAGCCTCCTGAATAAAGCATTTGGTAGACAGGTTTTATCCTTCTCGTCAGAATTATACTAAGCATGACTCCGATACCAGAGACTCCAGCCAGAACCAAGAAGGTTATTCTAAAGCAATTAGGTCCCAAGCACGAAACCCGATGCTGTTTCGCTGCCTCATTATCATAGAGAAAGCCAGCAAGCAGACCTGAGAAGAGGCAAGCACCCAAAGGGTTCCCTAGCGACATGAAATTGATTATTATACCAAAATGCTTCAGGCCAAAAAGCTCAGATGCCGTTGGCACCATGATAGAAAATTGAACCCCATAGCATATTCCCAGCAATGCAGTTGCAGCATAAAGGGTATCATCCATAGCAGATGCAAAGAGAAGATATGCAAAGATCATCACTACTTGTGTACACGTTATCCAAATTGTTCTTGGCATTGTTTTTGATCTGCAAAGCAAATTGTAATCAGACACAGAGCAAATGCCTAGAAATTGATTGACATATGAGTCATTATTTGCTTATAGTAAGTACTGGAACAAATACTTGCATTCCTGGTGCTAAAACTTTGCATTTATCAGTATCATATTGTATGTTCATCTTGCAGTTGACATTTGAAACATACTTATAGAAATAGATGACACCTTTTCACAAGAAGAAAGTAAATTGACCTCACAAAATTTTCAGAAAGAACACCTCCCCCAAGCCGGCCAACAAAATTGAAGAAGCTGAATAGGCATAGCAGCAGAGTAATATTTTGAACACCTTGAGCTATTCCGATCTGTGCCAGGTTATTGAGAACAGTAACCCCGGAACCAACTCCGATAAAGTACACAAGAAACAGAAGCCAGAAATCAGCCTTGACTAGTGCTTCAGTAAATGTAAAATCTTCCCCTCTTCTTGGTCGCCTCCTCTTCTGTATGGCCCCTTCTCCTTCAGCAAGAAGCACGCCAACCTCTGACATGCTGTCACTTTCTTGGAAACTTCCAACACTAGCCATTGATGAAGATGGTACTAATAGTGGCTTTGTCTTAGAATCGCATTCACCTTGAATTACTTGGTCCTCAGGTCCACTAGAAGCCGACTTGCTGCGATTTGAAGGGTACAAAGTCATCTTTATAGGGATAGCGAGTGGAGTCATGAGGAGTGACACCATCATTACAACAAAAATGGAGGAGACGGGAGTAATCAAAGGAAGCACGTTGTTTAAGATGGAAGCCGTAAGAAGACAAACACCGAGCACAATACTAGCAGCCTGAATGAAGAGGAAATAAGAAGACTCCGAAGGATCATCCCCTGAAGCTGGGGTACAAGGCCTGACATAATACATTAGTGCGAAACAAAGTGCAGGAATCCCAAGTGCAAGGAATAGCAAAAGCATGGAAGAGGAATGGTGAAGTAATGCACTGTAAACCACCCCATATACTGCAGCACTTAATCCAACATAACCTTTAAGAATACCAGAAATGGTACCCCGACTCAAAGGGAAGTTTCTCATATTTGTCACAAGCACAGCTGTGCTGAACCAAGTACAGCTATTTGTAGCAACACAGAGTGCAACCCATAACTGACATCCATCAAGAAGCAAGTATTATTAAGAAAAAAGACCAAAATGTTAATAATATAAAAAGAATATACCAAAGCATTTAAAAGGTTAGACATGACAAGACCACAAGCAAGCTTGTATTTTGCCAAAACTTTCTCCTTTTATATGTTTTCTTTATTTGCATATTTCACTATTTTACATGGTAATCATTATTTTTGGAAGAATGACATTCATACAGAAGCTGAAAGAAGAGCTCATTGCCACTTTGGCCATAAGACGCACCATTTTACAGCCCTGCCTCAGGCAGTTTTACTATATACATTTCTGAACAATGTTTAATTCCTTCTGCATGCCATACTGACGAACAATCAGCCAAATTACCTTAGCATGCAAGCATGTATAATAACTTCCGAGGAACTTGTTGGCCCTGTTTGCTTGTAAAGTCCTTATTTTGAAAATGGTTTATCCAAACAACTGAAGTAGACTGTCAATGGACTAAACTATGTCTGTATAAAACCAAACAGTATACATGCAAATTAAAGACTAAATTTTTGTAATGGAAAAGCAAGAACTTGGGAAATACAGTATCAAAACAGAAAACAGAATAAAATCAGCACTACCATCCAATAAGACAAAGCAGGAACGGTGCGAGTAAGAGCAAGCCAGAGGACACCATAACCAAATAAGCATGCAAAAGCACCAATGGATAGAATAACCCAGGGTGGAAACATGTTGCATAAAAGTCCAGCAATAAGTCCCATGTTTTCTCCTATATCATTGGCCACTCCTAGCATGGTGAGCTGTTGCTGGCTAAAACCCAGAACTGATTTGAGGGAGTGAGAATAGAGAGGAAAAGTCGCAGCATTCCCAGATGCTATAAGTAACCAAACGGAAACCCCAAGCCCGACCCACGGCGGCCTAGTCCCTGGTTTCAGGATCACCATTCCGGGCTTCAAAATTCACTCCAAAGAAGCAGATAGAAACGAAACAGAGAGGAAGAAATAAGAGGGTGGAGCATTGATTAAAGGCACGGTGGAGGAAAGAAAAGCCAAAAACAGAGGAAGAAAACATTCAAGGGGAAATAAAGGGAGGGGTGGAGTCTTGGCAGCGGCCGTGTATGTGTCAATGAATAAAGACAAAACAGAGAGTTCAAGTATACTATAATTAGATGTCCTGTCTAGTACTATCAAAGTATAATAATGTCCTGCTTTTTATTTCTTGACATGCCCGTCAGGAAGGGAAACTGATTTTTGGATTCGAGTGATCCCACAAAAAGTACCCGAATGAAATGAAATTTCCAAATCCAAGGATCCCTCTGCCCCCACGGACCCCAGTCTCCATATTAAACTTAAAGTCATCCGACAGAATTATTTCAACGTTTGCACCAAATGCAAACCACCTTGTGCTTTATATGAGGTGCCCAGATTCCATGACTGGCACTCGCTACCTGACCAATATTGGGTTCTTTGTTATCCCAAGGAGTAGGTATATAACAGTAATAATAATTCATTACAAAACGAAGAGGCAATTCCAGATTTCGATGTGCTTAAAATGCTTGAAAAATTCGAAACGTTGGGCTGTCCAAAACAGCTACTACCATGACAATAAAAATACATAGCGGCTTCCTTGGAGTTTGGTTGATGGGTTTCATTCCAGAATTGATGGGGCAGCAGTTTCACTTTCCCGTCTTCGAAATTTATCATTTGACCAAATGATTCTTAGCGCATGATCCCCTGCCATTTATAGAAACGAGCTCCCAATCTCGTGGGATTTATGGAAGTTGACACAAGATATTTTGTAATATTTTTCTGTATCATTCCTTACAACCCATCTAAATATCAATTTTGCAAGATCCTAGGCGTTTTGCTTAAGCTTCACATTTCTTAAATTTATCAATTTTGCAGAAGCAACAATGAATTTTTTCAAAAATAAAAAAGAAAAAAAAACTTTGGATTAAATTTGTCCAAAATCTCGAATATTCAGTTGAACGTTTTCCTCTTTCAGCTGGTTGACAAGCCCAAGTCCAAGTTGTACGTGTTACGGACTGTCACAACATGGAAAGGCCTTAGAGCTTCTAAAATGACGGGCCATGTATAGCTTAAGTGGGAAAGCAGTTTTGGGCATTGCAGTTTACAACTTTGTCAGGATCTGACCCAGTTAGGATTAGTCCTGATGAAATTAATCAAGAATGAACTTTCAAAGAGAAAGAAAGATAAGGAATCAGAAAGAAAACAAGATAAGGGGTAGGAAAGAAAACATAACAAACTAGAAAAAGAATAGGATAGACTCCAAAATTTTGTAGAGAGAAAATTATAGATAATGATCAAATTCAACCGGTCAAATTTACACCTATGGCTGGCAATTGGGTGGGAAAGAGTGGGAATTGGATAGAAATTTATGAGGTGAAAAATTAATGGGAATAGGTAATTAAATACCTATTAATTTTAAATATTGGATGGGATTGGTAGATAATAAAAATGGGTAATCCTATTATCCATTGGAATCTCAATTAGATGTTATTATTGGGTCCAAGGGGATTCTACTTGATTACTCAATAAATTTCCAATAAAAAGCTACTAAATATTCCCAATTAAATCCCATTAAGTTAATATTTTTTATTAAATTATCACTTATTATTGATTATTCAAAATTACTCAATAGTTACCCATTTAACCATTTTCATTGGAACCCATGGGAATCCTATAATCCATCCAATAAATTATCATCCCAAGAACATCCTTCCTATTTATTCTCAATAGGTATTTTTAATATGTATAATGAACTCCCATCCTATTGAGTTTCCATTGGAACTATAAAAATATTGTTAGTTCCATTTACACTTTAAAACACGTTCATATAACAAATATAGTATTAACCTAATTTTTGGCTAAATCTATAAGTCCATGATATTCTACTTAACGCTTTCCATGATTATGATAATGTCAACTTTTAGGGGTGTTTGATTGGGGGGAATGAAATCAGTTAATGAGATTCATTCTGTTATTTGGCATTTTGTTGGAGAAAAAATTAATAGAATTTAGTAATGATGGTATAAAACTAGATGATCATTCATTATCTACTTTCACTCTATAGATTACTTAAAATTCAGTAATTATTTTTATTTATAATTTTACCTTCAATACTAAATCATTATCATTTTTCTGATTATATTTTCTCTCTCTTCTAACTTACTTCTCTTTCTTTTTCATCCATAGTCAGTGTTACTTTCTATCTCATAAATTTTCTCACATTTCTTTCTATCTCATAAATTTTCTCACACTTCTTTCTCTCTCATCAATTTTTCACTTTACTTTCTCTCTTATCCCTCTCAGCAGTTACTTTCTCTCTTTGTCTCTCTTATCATTTCTCTCATTCTGTATTCTCTCTCATTCATCTCAACCGTTACATTTTCTATCATTATTTTTTCACTCTGCTTTCTCTCTTATTCTTTCTCTCTCATTCCTATCATTGTTTATTTATCTCTCATCATTTTTCTCAATATAATTTCTCTCTCATCCCTCTCCACAATTACTTTTTCTCTTATCATTTTTCTAACTCTACTTTATCTATCATCAATTTTCTCTCTCCTCTCTCCTCTCTCTTATAACTCTATAATGTTATTTTTTAAATATATTTATTGACGAGGGTAAAATTGAAATGTTGAAAGATTCCTATTCCCATAATTGAATTAAACCAAACAATATTATTCACAATAATATCTATTATAGAGTTTAAACTAAATAATAACAATGTAATAGGAATTCTATTGTAATTGACCATTTCGATGAATTTCATTAAGGAATTCGAACCAACGTTGTATGGGCCAAAGGGAAAGCAGAAAATCAATGGCCGAGAAAAAGGTTGTATGGGCCAGCTCTCCCATAAAAGCTAAGGCCAGTTTATAGTTTCCAACCAATTTAGAACAATAAATCGGTTGTTTGGTTTCCAAGTGGAAAGCCCAATACCTAGAGCAGTACATCATGGGGGTTCGGCTCCAATTCCCATTTCTCAAATGATCAAGTTCTAACAGGAAATAACCCGAAAAAAAAAAGGTGTTCAATTGGTGTTGGTTTAGATTTTGGAATAAATAACATAACATAGTACGATAAAAAGAAACATTATGGAGGAGAGTAAATGTTAATTTAAATCTTTATATTTTGAAATTTGTCTCGAGATTCAACTTGTCATTGTCGTCTGTGTTTCTCCCTGGCCATGATGCGATAATTGTTCATATCAATCATAATTATATAAGTGTGTATACTTTAATGTTTCAAAATATATTTTTATAATTTTTTAATATATCTTTTATTTTATTATTACTAAATGTATTTTGAAATGTAATTAATACACCTATTATTTAGCTGGAACGCCTATAAAATTTAAACTAAGAAAAATATATATATATATATATCAGGAGCCCTTTTACGTGCAACCACCTAACGGGAGCTGGATGCACGCAGTAACGTCACGACATTATCCACACTAACAAAAAACATTGTAATGGTGGTGTGCCTAAAAAAGGGTGCATGAACATAAACTTGAATAATTGAATCCACTTCATCCTTATCCCACCACGTCCATTCATCTTTAAGATTTCCTCTCCAAAACAAACAACAATTGACGACAAACGTCATAATTCATAGTCATACGTGGGTTGATAACTTGAGACTGGATACAGGTGAGTTGCATACGTAAATTAGCACATGGCTTGTCGCCACTCTCAAACAGAGGTCCGGTAGGAATGGCGCAAAGGTGGAACCCAGCTGTGTCTGTGTGTTGTTTTTCTTTGGTTCCTTGTTTCCCCGGATGATTTTGTTGGAGATACGTCTGGAAGAGCGAATTAGTATAACTTTCATTATTTATGCATGATCATTCTTTCTTCCGTGGGAAAAGGAGCAAAGTTTGAAGATTGGATTCGAGAGAGGTTACTTTTCCCGTCAAAACTCGCAACTTCATTCTGTATTTGTCCATCTGGGCAACGTGATTTATAAACATGATGGAATATTAAAACTCAGGGCTAAAGTATAGAAGAATTTTATAAGTAATGAAAAAGATTAGTCTTAAAAGTTATATAAGATTTAGAGTTTGTATGGACAACATATATTTTTAAAAATAGTAATTATGAGATAAAAAATGTATTAAAAACTAAAAAAGTATTATGAAGATCGTAAATAATATGATTTATAAATGTTAATCATACAAGGTTTTAATATTTTTTCATAAACGCATTCCTAGAATATTAGATTTTAAAATATAAATATATCATAATTCTGTTAAATAAAAAAGAAAAAAAAAACACTCTAATTTTTGTGGCTTGACTTTTTAGTAATTTTGGAATTACTTTAGAAATAATTTTAAAATCTATTATATCTATTGTACAAGTTTAACATTGATGGTAGAATTCGATTAAAATTCATCACAAAATGAGCTTCTTTTGTAATGGACAAATATTCATCGCCCTTTCAATTTCAACCATAGTAGAAAATTGAAGGTAAACAAAATTTGAAGGTGGAAGTTAAGAAAACGGAATTCTCTAACACCATTTTTGTAGAATAGGACTCCGAAGGCAATTAGTTCTTGGCAAATAATATTAAATGAATAATTCAGTCAAGAGAGTTGGCTTAGTCTAAGAAAAATGAAAAGCCTTTCCCCACATTGATGACCAAACAATCAAATATTAAAATTGATGTGGTATAGAGTAGACCTCGTGCCACTTTGAATGGATTGAGCTGCCTTTAATAGAACCTCACCACTGATAATCTATCATTTCTCTCCTTTTATTTAGTTGTTAAATTTTCAATTTTTTTATTAACCTAATTATCTCTTTTCCTATTATGTAAGAATATGCAAGATCATACTCAATATTTAAATTATATTTATTATTAAAAAAAAAAAAAAAGGGAGCTCACCGCTAAACGCTGAGAAATTGAAAGACATCCAATTCTCAGCCGGAGGTCCACAACTAGTTAAGAATAGGTTGAGGTCTGCCCCATTTCTCCCATGTGAGGGGCCTGCGGACTGCTGCTTTCAATCCAGGGAGGTTAGGCCGCTTGGTTTCTTAAATTTCTTTCACAAACTATGGGCTGGACTCTGGAGTCTAGATTTTAATAATATGTGGGCCCTCAGAAGACAAAATTTAAAAGGATGATAGGGTGTTAGGTTTTGGACCTAACTGAAGAATTTTGAAATATATATATATTTAGAAGAAGTATCCTCACATTTGTTGGACTTATGTTACTAACTTATACCCCACACTCCTGAGCATGGGAGCTTCGCTCTCATGTTTGGCTATGGGACTTGCGTACATACTTCACAAATTCAGGCGTAAGACTAGTTCTTATGGTTGGAAAAGGCGACTCCTAAACTTTCCAACATGTAGTTGTAGAGTTTCGATCACAATTCCTACGACGTAAGTATGTTTATTTCCCTATGTATAAAAGTATAAAACCAGTTATTTAGCCCAAGGGGCGAAATAGAGAGATGATTCAAGGAAGGAAATTTGAGAGAGAATTCTGAAGTTCAGAAACGAGAGGAAGAGAAAGAATTCAAAAGAGAAGCAGTTACGCCAATTGCTCAAGCCTGTTTATTCATGAAGCTCCATGGCCTATTTATTCATCAGGTTCAGTAACTGTCTTGCTAACTGAATTGTTGACTCATCAAGCTTAAGTGCTTAACTAACTGACAGACTTTTGATTGTTAATCACAAACTAGTCCCTGACTTTTATTAAAACTAGACAATGACCCTAGACTCATGACATAGGGTCTTAACAATTTTTTACCTTGTAAGCTATTTCAAAAATATAAAAGTATTGTACCTAAAAGTGACAAGTATTTTTTCAAAAAATATGCTAGAACGAAAAGCGAAAACAAGGTCATAAAATGTGGCATTATTATTGTACCAATACCATTTAGTGATTTAAATTAGAGGTGATAAATATTTTTATAATTTCTATTGGTACTCAATGGGTTGGGAGTTATTGAACTTTCTATACCTATTAAAAATACCTATTAGAAATGAACAGGAAGATATTATTAGAATGAGAATTTATTAGGTAGATTATAGAATACTTATAGGTATTAATGGAAAAAGCTAAATGGGTAATTATTGGGTAATATTGAATAATTATGGGACAGAATAATAAATGATTAATGATTATTAAATTTTTAAATATTTATATAATTATTAATAAATATTTTTATTTTTTTTATTTTAAAATCATGGCTACCAACTGTCACGGACTGGCTGATGATGATACAGCTATCATTTAATTCCCAATGAAAAATTTTATTAAGATCCCAGTAGAAATTGAAAAATTCTAATCTTATCAACTCTCATTTTCACCCAATTTCAAAATTTGATGAGAATTACATTTCTCATTTTCAATAATTCTTTATCCATTTAAATTCCACTCAATTCTCAACCATTCTCTTCCAATTTCTTCCAATTATCACTCCTAATTTAAATGAAAAGTGTTTGGAAAATAAACTAGGATGGTAAGGAGGCACGATATTCTTTAAGTACATATACAATTTAGAATATGGTTAATTGGTGTTAATTGATGTGTTAATTGATGGATAGATATTATAGTGAAGGGGAGTGGAGGATGATGCTGAAAACAATGAATCATTACAGCACTGAACGACAGCAACAACTTTGGAAGGCAATTCTTTTCAATTTTTATCCCCCACCATAACAGCGAGGGGGCCAAAACTTTAGGACCCATGCAAATTGATGCGTTTATTTTAATTTTGATCGCCGGTACGTACAACAACCCTCACTTTCGTGACCTTATCCAAAACAGAATGCAGCCATCTTCACTCTAGCTAGCCTACCGTAAAGGGATAGGGACAATACATTCAAGAAATATCGCTTAAATATCTATTAGATAATATTATTTATCTTTTTTGTAATTTTATAATATAATAAATCAAATTTTATAATTTAAAAAATAATAATGAACTCTCTTGACTGACCGTCAAATTACCTGGGCAAGGCCGCTTGTGATAGTTACAAACTTGGTTGTAAAGCGGCATGTGAATGAAACTTAATGATATGGGAATCTGATGAGAACCTACATTTTCTTTCATTTTACTAAGACTGTCCACCTGTTGCTCTGTCAAAATTGTCTTTTGGAACTCTTTCTATTTAGGAGATGCTCTCTTCCAACAGATTATTGAGGGGTTTTTCATTGCAGGACCAAATTTTTTGTTTTTCCTTCTGCTATTCCTTCACTGTGATGGAAGTGTAAGAGAGAAAGATTTAGCCATTGAACTGAGCCTTTTTTATCCCATTGTGTGATCCCGAAAGAAGTTCAAATATCATATCCAAGACTTCCCAGGCTTTCTGCATTTTGTTTGCAACATATTGAGCTCCATGAAGTACTCCAACTGTCAATAGCCCAGCAACTGCTTGCCTTGCACTTGAAACCATAACTCTGTTTCTCACAACCTTCGGCATACATTTTGCAGCCTCTTGTTTCGAACCAAACAATACTATCACAAGCGGTTTTTGCCCCCGTAGTTTGACAGTTAGTTAAGAAGGTGGATTGTTATTTTTTAAAGTACAAAATTCGATTTGTTATATAACAAAATATTAAAATAGATAAATGATATTATCTCAATATCTACCAATCCTAATTTGACCTTACCGTATTGCCAAAAGCCATTCTTAATTTGCTGTTCCGTATTGTAGTATTAATATACTTGCATACAACAACTATTAAATACAACGTCTGCTATGTTATACTTGCATAAGTAATAAACCCCAACCAAAGAAAGAGATGGATCAGAATGCATAATATATAGCCAAAGCTGGTAAACTAATGCAACTACGAGGTTTTGTTGATTAATTAACAAAGCTTAAAATATGATTAGGTTTTTCCAAACGTTAGGATCGAGTGAAATGTGGGATATGGAGTATTGATGTACATTCATTACATAGCAGCCCCACTAATTCCATAACAACTGCTAATGTTTAAATTTAATTCTACGTCACAACATGTTTGAGCGCACGGTAAGTAAAACAATCAACTCGGAGCATCTAAAGAAAATCAAACTTGACCAGGTCAACTGTATATTAAAACGTTTATATTTTTTTTAAAATAATAAATGTATTAAAAATTATAAAATACAATTTGAAAAATAATAATTATAGAATAAAAAATATATTAAAATATTTTGAAAATCACAAAACAACATTCTCAAAGAAGGTCCATACGTACTCCAAAACTTCTTCAAACCCCGATGATAATGTTCTTTAATCTTTACGTAATCTGACCCAAATTTTTTAACTTTTCCTCTTTTGGCCCTTTTTGGACATTATGGAAATTAAATTATGTTTTTTGAGAATTATTATTGCCATTCAGCTTGTAAGTTTTACTTATTTAGTAGTTAATTTGCTGTGACTCTCCGTTTATATTTTGTCCTTGTGATTTTGCATATCGGCACGAATTGAAGGGGTAAATTGGCATGGTCAATTGTGGTCCAACGCTCAAGAACGTTACGCTGAAGGCCCCTGGTCAAATTCATACATTTTCAGAGCCCCGCTTGCCTGACAAGTGCCAACCAAAAGATTAATTACCTGCAAAACACATACCCAAAAAAGTCGTCAGTCAAATAACTAAAACACGAAATAAATAAATCAGCAGAGAAGGAAGAGGACGCTTATTGCCCAAGCATACATATACCTCGCAGAAAAGCGAAATGAATCTCCAGCCGAATCAACGCATTAAAATAAAAAACCAGAAATATATCAACAACGGTATAAATTTTAAAAAAAAAATCCAAAAAAAAAAATCTTCAGAAACATTAAAAAAAAAAAAAAAAAAAAGCAATTTCACCGCTCAAAGGGAAGGAGTTTGGAATGCCACTTTGAAGGGAATTGCAGATGATGGATCTGATTCCATGGAATTTAATGGTTAAATGTACAGCTTGATCAGCGAATTAAATTACCATATTCGTAAAATTAAATGCTAATTTAGTGAAAATCTTGAAAATTAGAAGTTGATTAAATTTGTATATTAGAGGCTAGAATCAATTCCTTATATCAAGTCCTTCGCTCAGCCGATTCTACGCATAGTTTGGGTAAAAATATATGTACACCGAACAAAAAAGGCAAGTCTCTTGTGGCCGGATTTTGAGGGTTTCGGTCACCGGAGACACTAAAAAACACGTTCCCGCTCCGAACTCCACCACCACACCACCTGTACACTCTTCTGACGCCCTCTTCACCGCGCTTTCTTTCTTCGTCAGATCTTTCCTCTTATCTGGAATTATTTCGTAAAAAGCAAAAACTCACAGACTTTGGGTCAATAATGTTGTGAAGGTTCAGGCTTTAGACATCCCCGACAGCCGGCTAGGCCGCGGCTGGAAATCACCACGGCGGCGCTGCTGATGAGAAGAAGGCCGAATTAAAGCGGCAAGAGCTCTCCTTACCAAATCCCCCTCCACCGTTCCAATTCTCACCAACGAATTTTTCATCGCTGAGCGCCTCATATTCAACCGGTTGGGGTTGGAGTTGTACGACGCCGTTTGACCGTGGTAATTATTGCCGCGGTTGCCATTATGCCCAAATCCACCCTTATGCAAACTGCAACGAAACGAACCGGGATGATTCGTAGGAGAGCACATGCAAGTCCGCTTCTGAGGCTTCTGGACCACGTGATTGTTCTTGTTCACCACCGCAACCGAACGGCCGGGGGAGCTAGACCGCTCCAAAGAAAACCGTACGGACCGTGCCGGGCTATAAAGATTAACACGAGTGGGCGAGGATGATCTACGGACCACAGCAGTGGAGGATGCGCGAGCAGAAAAGGCCGTCCTGTAAGAAGCAAAAGCAGACGAGGATGACGACGAGGAGAACGACGGCGTTTTGGGATAAGAGAATCTTCCAGAGGGCGAGAGTGAACGGAGGACCGGTCCACTTGTCCGGCGAGTTGCGGCAGCCATAGTACCTCTGGTTCTGCAGTTAAAGAGTTAAAAGGAGAGAGAGGGGGAAAGTGGGGAAGAGAATACTTTATCAACGGTTACTGTGTCAGAAGAAAGAAAGGTTTGTGTTGTTTGTGTATTTTGGCAAACCTAAGCTTGACTCCTACCACGTATATATAGGAATTTTCAGGGCAGGTTTTACAGCGGAAACTGATGGCGGTTTTTCGTAGTAGTAGTATTTGTTAATGACTTAATGGTGGTATTGGCCAAATTGGGGGATTTCTTGCTTTGGTAATTACCCTCTGAAATTTGAGTATTTACAATGCAGCTTGATATTTCTTGGAATAGGAAGTAGGACCCATAG